>CM044551.2:11098850-12586350 GCA_024416835.2 Perccottus glenii
AAACAACCTACTATCTCAGCATCAATCAAAACAGCTGGAGCTTTGAAAGTTGACTCTTGTCTCTCTTAAAGCGCCTCATGAATTCTTCAGATGACACTCGCTAAGCCTTTCTTTTCTTCAAGTACACCTTCACTCATTCCTTATGTTCTTCTGCTGTGCTGACTCACAAGTCCAACACATGGCTTGGATTTTCTTTTAGCAAATGCAAGTGCACAATGTGAGCTCCAAGAGGCAATCAAGACCATTTGGAAAAAATATTATGTTTGACAGAGGATTTCATCATTACAAAATTTTTGTAAATCAAAAATGTTTTTACTTCTATTATATTAAAACAACAATCATGAGTTTATATTGATCCTATGTGATTATAAAATGTGTTTGTGTTCTTTCTTGGCCTTAAAGAAAACAGTCTGTGTAACATTGTAAAGGTGTAATAGAAGCAAATATTAAATATTTTTGGATTTGTCAGTCAGTCATGATTTTTTAGTGGAGTGAGGCATGACAGTGATCTCACACATATCATTTTCATGTTTGTAGACATGCTTGTTTAGAGTACATCTACATGTTAAAGCAACACAGTGTAATATGTTTATGTGTGACTTTCAAATCAATTATGCTGATGTTTCCTTTTCACACCCATACCAACAACTACAATAGGGCTAGAAATTGTGTTTAAACATGTTTTACCATATTAAGCACAGTGAGAACATATGTGGTGATATTGTCATGGCCGTGATTGTCCATCATCTTCTTATCGACAACCACCAGCGTCTCCACATTAAGCTTCTGATTAGGCTGTTTCTTCAGCAGCACTGCCCTTTTGTTCCTGTATTTGTACTCATCTGGTAGGACTAACACCTGCTCCTGTGGAGGTTTGGGCATGTCTAAAGACACAAGTGGGACAAATAATGAGAATTAATTGATCAATCACCTGTTCAAACATGAAGAACACTTTCTTCTTACAATTAGTTTTAGCTAATGCAATACGTTTTGCACTAATGTATAATATAACTAATAATGTAATCATCTAAATAGCCAGTATTTGTTTGTTAACTGATGATTCTGGCAAGAAGCTGAAAGCATCAAAAAACTGCAGTAAATGTTCTGTTGATAATGTCCTTTTGACAGAGTGAAACTAGACATGTATTTGTTGCATTTCCAACATATTTAAAATCAGTCTCAGACATTTTCTAAATGTCCCACACTATACAAGATAAAATTATTGTGTTTAAAGCTTATGCTCTGTTCATAAACAGCATTTACACTACAAGGACCATGTGCATAAATACATTATCTTTGTTTAATTCCCATTTACTAATGTTTGAAACAAAGCTAAAACAATCTCTCAGTCACATCAGGGTGTCAAAGATATAAAAAGCTAAAGGATACTATACAATAAAACAAAGTGCATCAACTCAAAAGAATACCTATACTTTATAATAATTGCCAGTGAACAAAGTCTAGCATCTTTGAACTCAAATTTTCACTTTCACATGACATCCAGCTCAATAAGACCTGACAATTAAGCCATAAAACTTGTAAACATTTTCAACCCAACCCATGTCTGCAGCTCTGTTTTTGTGTTAGTACTTTTACCTTTCACTGTCTGGCAGTTAAAGCCATAAAGCCTTCAAAGTTTGCTTATGTAGGCAGAAAGCAGGTGCGACACCAAAAGTGTCCTTTTGACTGAAACATGGTACAGGTGTTCAGTGATGTCACCTCACGGGAATGTAAACACCATTGTGTTTTCACAGGAAACACCCAGCTGGGGTTCTGCATGGTAACGTCTGTGGTACCAGTTTAATCACTGTTCCCTTTGAAATGACCCCTTTAGCACCGGCCAATGTTAACTGATCTTGAAATAATGTCTTAAAAGCAAACATTAGTCAGAGAGAGTGGAGAGTATATAAAACATTTCCCATAACCTTTCACATTAAGTCACTAATGAAGTCAAGCAACAACCTTAGTGTAAGTGATATTCTTCAGAGCAACCATGACATCTTATGAGATTCAAACAAAACTTCTGGAAAGGACTCTCACGCAAATCCATCACCATTTGTTAAAGATATTAAAAACAGAGGTTGTGGGCTATGTAACACAACAAAATGCCTCACCTTACATTTACTTTGAGAAAACAAACCATAACCTTGAGACTTTGCAGGTCTCCCGTGATAAAATATACAGTAAATCTGATATATTATTTTAGATTGCAACCTATTCCTTCTGTGAAATGTGATCTGTGAAGATGATTTAAATAGCAAAGATTTAAAGATTAAAATTATTTAAAGTTAACTGAACTGATACATGCACATGTATATGTGGCAACAATAGCACTCATTGTGTTTCAGCAGGACATGATATTTTTAGTAAGTGTATTTGTGTGTGCCACATAAGAATGAGAAATGGCCCTTACATACATTTCTTCCGTCTCCCACAGAAGTGCTGCCTCTGCTTCTCTGCATGTCTGTAGTCATTGTTGTGGTGATATCTCCTGTTTTGATGGTAGCCATGAACACTACTTTGTTGATCTTCATTAACTGTTGATCTCTTAGTTTTGTGTGGTGAAACCAAAGATCTCTTCTGAAGTTCTGGATGCTCATGTCCTCTGTCTGTCTGGGGCTCTCTGTAACTTTTGTAAAGAATGTGTGGCTGGTGACCAGGCGGTGCTGTAAAGTTCTCTGCCTGAGCTTGGTTGTGTGATACAGGTCTCAGGATGTAGTCTGCATCTTGTGTTCGAATTAAACCTGACTGAAGAAAACAAAGAATCAATATTCAATATTGTAAATATTTATTGTTACAATAGAAGCAATTGAAATGTTAGTTATTCATACACAATACATTATTACAGGCGACAAAAACATTTGTCTGGCTCTTCTCTATTGGATCAGAGCAGTTTTATTTACACCAAGCCTGCTCATCCACATACCTCAATGACCCTCTCACCTTTTTATTTTTTTTCACATTAGTCTAACACAGACTTGGATATTTTCTTTTTATCTTTAATGACTTACATCCAGCAGGTGCCAACACAAAATGTGACTTTCTCTAGCTCTGTTCAATTATTCTACTCTTTCTCATTTTCTCTAAACACAGAGCACATCTGTGCTGACAGTGAGCATGTTCTTTGGGAGTTTAGCTTTGCTTGGAAGTAATAATGGTTTCCCCTAAAAAGTGTTTAATTGACTTCAGTCTTCTTTTTTTCCCTTCATGGACAGTAGTTTAAAGTCTGTAGTTACTGCAGTAAGACCACTGGTTGAATCATTCTACCACAAAGTCATGAGGGAAACCATGACTATTGCCCTGGATGAGTGACAATATATATATCAGTGGGGCACAATCACCTTTGTGCCTTTACCAGTAATCAGTGCAGTGCACAGGTGTCATTGTACTGTAACTGGTGCTTCAAAGACAAAACATAACCACAGACAGCCATGCAAAAACTATAGAGGCATATGTTACAACAGGAAACAAAGCTTAGGTACGGTACTTATTGAGAAGATATTTTTCAAGTTGTTAAAAATAAACAAAACACAAGAACAATGAGGACTTTGTGAAGAAGTCTTGGACATGAAATGCTATGTCAGCAGCGTTTTGTCAACATGAGTTAAACACTACTGTTGTAAATTTCTACCGTCTCCCTCCAGCAGTAGCTACAGATGTTTGCACTTGTTCCAAATTGCTTGGGAAATGAATTAATACATTATCAATCATGTTGAAACACTGAAATACAAAGGCACATACAAATGCAGCAGCATCACCTTCTGCAGTTTGCTTTTTAGCAGAAAAGACATAATAAATGCCAGGAGCCCCAGCCAGGATTGTTGGTAACAATCACATGTGACAACCAGTGCGTGATTCTGTCATCCGCATGGCAGCCGACCCAGCGCTGTGTAATCGCGGGCAATTGTAATAATTTAATTCTATGTCAAAACAGGGCCCTGACCTGAACCATGTGGTAATGCATTAAACCTTCATTTAGACAAGTTTAGGTTAGGACGCTAGCAACTCAACAATGTTAAAAAAAAAAAAAAACATGCCAACAACCTTATAATCGCTGTGACCACATGTTCTTTCACTTACTGCCACCAATGTCTCTTCCTTGTTAACGCTCCACTAACACTTGCCATCCTGCTCAGAGCAAAAAAGATTATGTATTATTACTGCCTTAATAAATACTATACTAATAAATCATCTTTTCAAATCTGGAAAGGAGGTCCTTCCAGGTGACCAAAACCAAATCCACAAATGAGTCATCTTTTAAAACACACAGTGACAAAGGTTTAATAGAGAAACATATCATTACTTCTGAATATGTCTCTCCTATATGCAAGTCACTATGTTAGGAGATTAGATCACTGCGGTGCCTTTCCTAAATAGTCAGAGTCATCAGATTACACAGTGCTCCCGACGAGGTGCAAATAGCAGTCATAAAATGCTGAAACACTACTTGGGAGGGCGCAAACAGCTGGACTCTCTGGAGTCAGACACATCCAGACAAGCAACAACAGGAATAAAAGGGTGCGGGACGGGAAAACAACAGAAAACGGAACTGTAGCAGGAAGCTCTAAATGCATTACTAGGTGCACTTGACTGTCCGTGGAATATGTTTTACACTCTTTAACTTGTTTTACCTCGAGGCAATATCTATTTTTAGATTCTCACTGAAATTGAGTTTAGTTTTATAATAAAGAAGGAAAAGAGTTCAAAATTGTACTTTCTTTTGTTCATATGCACAGACTCCACAACCAAAGCAAAAATGAATAGCTTTGTGACTAAATGACCAAACATATAACAATTCAATAAAAGTTTAAGTTTAGGAAAATTTTTATAGTCACCTGCCAAGACCACACTGCATGTTAATCAAAGCTTTTTCACATCAAGTGATGATGTCTCAAAAATTGTTGGAAATCCCGAAGGCGGGGAAGCGTGTGCCATATTCTATTATTACTACAGTAGTGCTACTAGTCCTAAGGCAACAAACACACCCGTCCTTTTATAAGAGGAAAACACACAATCTTCAAGTGTAATGGGGCGACAAGCAGTTTCCTTTGGTGCAAAGATAAGTTTTGCATTAGAAGTCTGAGTAATGTAAGACAAATAGATACAAAGGTGTGAACATCAAGGTTTAAACCTAACCAAGCAGAATGAAAAGTCTTACCTTTGCATTGAGGAGTTTTATTAGTTTACACAAGCTGAATTAAATTACTAACAGACATTGACTACATCTGAAATCTACTAGTCTACTCGATCATATGGATCATATTTTATATTTGTTTTGATATTTTCTAAGGAGTAAAATGCAGTAGCTAAAAACTCAGAAACCGGGTTTGCATTTTACATCTTCGTTGTTGTGTGCAAGAGGAGTTTGAGGAGTGTAGAAGCCAATTTCCACATGAACTGTGGAGTAAGTTAAATGGACCTCGTAGAACTCCACTAACCACTAAGCTCTCTGCCAGATGAAGGGACAACACAGAACTTGCTCATGAAGGCTGTTTACAGTAATATAAAATACCACAGAGGGAACAATAACTCCCACAACCTACCCATAATTCATTTTCTCTCATCTGCCGCCCTAAATTTCTAGTAAAATTCTGTCATTTTAATGCATAAATATTTAATTTCAGGACAATCTTGCAATTGTGCCAGTGATGTACAGTTTGTCCCAGTGGTTTGGTTATACTATCTAACACCCAAATGTCAAGATTTCTTCTGAAATGATAAAGCATATATTGCTGCTGAACTGTTGAAGGGTATCTTGCTATATTTGAAGACAGGCTCTGAGACGGACTATTGATTTGGTGGTCCATGGTCAATATTTACCTGTTGCCTGCCAAATAAAAGAATGACCAAAGTGCAAGGTCACTTATGTGCAACAGAGCTCTAAACATTTAGGTTGGACATACTATTGTCTATTGGCTGCATAGTGTAAAGTAATTGCCATTAGTTATCAAGGGTCATATCGAGGACATTCACTCCAACATCAGTTTGGGGGAGTTTAAATACCAAAAATGTCATTTTAGAAGAAAAATGTTGTGGGGTTATCTTTATGAATGTGTTTGACCTATGGGCATAGCATCCTGCTCCCTAATTCACATCAGAAAAAATTTAATTCCCACTGAACCACTGACCCAGTCGATCCTAGTCTTCTTTCAATCGTGAGAACCACATTTACAGCCTCTGCAACCCAAGACCTTTTGGCTAAATCTTTTATTGGGATCTGGGTTAAAATGCAGACTCTCTCTGGAAAAAGAAGCATCCCTGGAGAGGTGCCATCGCTGACTGTAGTTAGAGAGGGCAATTCTCAGACATCACAGCAGTCATCCACTGTGAAATGTAAACAAATGTTCTGTATACAGTATACTTGCGGTAATTGAAAATATTAAGAATGTAATCATACTGATTTGTATAAATGTGCTTTGCTCTTTGCATAATAAACTTTTTGTGAAAATGATTTAGGCTATGCAATTATCTATCTACTCTTAAGTTATTGTGTTTGCCTTTATTAAATCAAGGGTTGGATCTAGTTTTGTGGGTGAGTAAAGAATAAAGCGATTATCCATAAATTCATTCATTACCATCCAGACTTCTGAGCAAGCTGCTGTAACACTGAGGTCTTTTTAGGCAGGCCAGGCTTTACTCAGACTTACTTAATGTCAATCTTATAGTTTCCTTTATATTCAAGGGGCAGGGGGGTACTGGGGCTCCACTTTCTGCACCGAGCACAAAGTAGTCCATGGGTAACAATAAAGAACTATTCAACTCAGGTTTTAAGCACAGGTTTTTGTGTTTCGTCCCAACGGTTGAGCTAATGATAGAGGATTGTGGAAGAAGAAAAGAACTTACCAACCATGCACTATATACCAGCTTATATCCAGCACAGGCTTGACCAGACAGACAATGCACTGACTCTACTGCTGTGTACTACCAAGCAGAGATAGAATGAACTGCTTGATAGCTGCATAGTGAATGTGTAAGATTGTACACCAATGGCTGTACATTTTCATATACAGTAAAACTATTTATTTTCATTGAAAACCTCTCCAATCTGAACACTAAAACAAACCAACCTGAACGCGTTTAGACTCACCATCCCCATGCATGTGGAAAGCGCCACCGAGGAGTTAACCCTTGCCCTCAGTGACCCCTGGTAAAAGCAGAGGTCATCCCGCTGGTAGGCCCTCAGGCTCGTGGTGCCTCTCTTTCCTAGGACCTGGATAGTGAAACCAGGTGCAATCAAGTTCTCTGAGGCTTCCCAGAGTTCAATGTGGAACTCCTGCCCCAAGCCACTTAGCTGGAAGTGGACCTTTTGGCTCCCACTATCAGCTTGAGATGAGTCTGTGTCTGAGGTCAATGATCTGACTCGCCTTCTCCTCTGGTGGTGGGCGACTTCATGAGAGATATAAATGCCTTCATGGTTGACTTCGTATGGTGATACAATCTCATATTCTGTACAAAAAAAGAGAAAAGAAACAAAGACTGTCTGGGTGAAGTACAAAGTCAAGAGCATATTTCAAAGCATTTGCAGATTATATTTATTCATTTCTACTAGGAGGAAGCGAGGAAGGACAGGCAAACTCCAAGCAGAGGCATGTTGTCGCTTGGCCCAGAGATCAAACCCACAACTTTCTAGCTGTGAGGAAGGAATGCTATATTTTTTTTGGAATTTTGGTCAGCTTTTATTAACCTGACCTTTCAATTTGAGACCAACAACTTTATAAATTATCTTTGACCTGACTCTTAAAATACTTGGTGTTAGAGTCAAGAAAGAGTTAGAAGAAAATGAAGGGTTATAGACTATACAAGGACATCCCCTTCAGTAAAGAGTGAATCATGTTTGCCAGAATGTTTTACTACAGTTTTTACTACTTCTGAGGCTGAATAACTGCTGGCCATAAAGAGAGTTGTGGCAGGTCATGGTCTCTGTGGCCATGTTGAATGGTGCTCTGGCTGCAGAAAGTTATGTTCGATGTGGAAAGGTCAAACCAAAAAAGTAGCTTTCCAGGGGCATTTGTGAATGTACACAAAACAATGCTTTGAACAAAAGGCTAAGACACATAAATGTTTGTGCATCATGCAGAAGAGGTCAGTGACAAAGGGAAAAAAAAAACTCTTGTTCATGACAATTTTCTTTTTTTTTTTCTTTTTTACAAACTGCAGCTGTTGGAACAAAAATGATAACTGTCAGTTGGAGCATAAATGTGACTAGAAGCAAAAAAGAAAATGTTCTACATTTGACTAATCAAAAACATGATTTAACTCTGAACTAACTGTAAGCTTTCAATTCAGAAATATCACATCCCAATATCACAACAACAGTAGGCACAAAGGGCTTTACAGAAGGTACAAGACAATGCTTCCTGTCCTCAGACCCTCCATCAGTGTGAGGAAAAACTCATAAAACCCAACACAGACATGTCCCAGTGTCAGCGGACACCGACCCAGCTACTGTTCAGTGTATCTGGCTGCTTTAAACTTAAATGATTAAATATAGCACAGGGACATGTTTTGGCGGAAACATGTGGAGTGACAGACAGTGTGTCATCATTGGCAGTGTGAATGTTTTTCTGTAGAATGTATCTACAAAACGTTTGTGTTCACTATCATAGATTAGAAGAAGCCTGAGCCTAAATCTGAAAATGTACTTCTCCACTCTACCCCCTACGCTTTCAAACAGGGACATTTACATCTACCCAAGTCTGTTTATCCATTTCTAAGTCAAAAACCAGATGCAATGACCCATGTCTGGCAGTATACAAACAAAAAGGCTGCATGAACAGAGCACACACTTATCTTGTCTGGTGGGCTGAGACAAGATCATGCAGTGGATAGTTTGTTGGTTTTGTGGCTCCTGAGGGCCATTAGTACTCTTAGAATGTCTAACCAAACGGGCAGCCTGACTTCAGCCTAACAAAGAGTTTAAATAAGAACTCCTTAATCCACTTTACCCAAAGTGGATTCTTAAATCCACTTTGGGTAAAGTGGATTTAAGAACTCCTTAATCCACTTTACCCAAAGCCAGATGAACACATTAACACTGTGCAGCAGTGATTAAACTCTTACTGTTGACTGATGAAAAACAGGTGGGAGGATATCCTTGTGTTTTTGTTCATCTCCATATGCACAATTAAAACCAGCTCTGCTTTGCGTTTGCATTATTTGTTTACTATCTGTTTTCCATTGTTACTTTAAAAAAATAGATCTGGGGAGAGTGCAGCCAAAGCAGATGCTGAATCAGCAGAGCACAAGATGTAGCGCCTCAGAGTACACTAATGACTGAATTCACTAAGAGCATTAAAAAAAAAGGTGAATGTTTAAAATTACATCAAAAAGACCATTTAATTAAATGTATTAACCTAAACTTTTTTTTAACTTAGTGACAGAGAAATGCAATGCAATGAAATGATGTGTTATTGGTGCAGGTTGCCTCCTAGCGGTGAAGAGGGGAAGTAAGGGCGCAGGTGAGCATTGTTTGATGCTGCAGCCAGATCAAGTATGTCTTTAACACTGAAGCATTGAAGAAAATTACAACCTCATCATATCCGCCATCACACGCTGTTGGCACATGGCGCTGACAGTGACATACCTGTGTGTTGGGGTAAATTGAGAGATTGAAGCAGCGTCGATGTGTCTCGATGCTTCTCCACGCTGTCATCACATTTACTCAAACGTGCATTCTGCAAGCATAGGAAATGTAAACGTGACTTAGTTTTGTGTGTAGCCTACAACAAATCGGAAAGTGATCCTGCGACGCCACACTTGTTTTAAGTGTTGACAACTTCATGAACTCTGCATGTGCGTACAGGAGCGGCGGAGATGAGACAGATGACTTACTTGTCCGAGTGTGCACAGGCATAGAAGAAGATGGAAAAATATCCGTAACAGGGTCATTTCTGCGGACCACCTTTTCCCAAAAAAGTTTCCAAGCGTTAACAATACAATGCAGTCTTCAGTTTGTGTTGAATGCATCAATGCCTCTCAGATGCACGCCTCTATTTGCCTTGCTTCATCTTCCATTCATTGAGAACAAGCACAAAACCCCGGCGCGTTAAATCGCTTCAGCTGCATCTCTCTCCACCGCAAAGTCATGTTGTTTAATTCCCAGTAGACCCGGCTGTGACAATGTCTCTCCCTCTCTTTCCCCCTTTAGTGTGCACACTTTGCCTCTGTTGCTCTTTCCCTCTCCACCCAGTAACCCCCGCGAACCGGTCTGACTCCCAGTGACATCATGTGATTGTCTTAAATAGGCTGCGTTTTCGCCCTGGTAAAAGCAGAGCTGTATGAAATTCGCACTGAGGCAGATCTGCACATGAGCCTGCTGCTGAAGGGGGGAGGCTTAGGGACTGTGTGTTTGTGGAGGGGTGCATGGGCTGGTAAATACAGCCTGTAGCCAATCACATTTGACACCTGTGCTGAAAGACAAGGCGCTCAACCATTTGTTAAGTTGCATGGCTGCGTGCTAACAACGCTAATAGAATGAGAGAAATGGAAAGAAATTAGACTTAGCGGTAGTGTTATTCATACGCTGCAGATACGTTGCAAGTGTAGGCTATGCAAAGGCATAAATTAAAAAGGTTTGATTTCAGTAGCCGGAATTTTGCATCAGGAGGAAAAAAATGAGAAATTTGTGATCAATTTCTTTGTGAAATTTAACCTATGACCCTTTATAATGCTGCTGCTCTCCCATTCTCTCCTGTATTCTGCAGCTGCACTGATAGGCTGCATGCCAACATTTCTCAATTCCCCAACAATCATTCATAGAAGTGCTGTGGAGTGTGGGGGAAAAAAAGAATAGTGAAAGCTTGTTTGATATTAAGGATGAAGCATCTGACCCCCCTTTTCCCCCACTACCACCACCACCACCACACACACACACACACACACACGCACACGCACACGCACACACGCACACGCACACGCACACACACACACACACACACGCACACGCACACAGACTCTCTCTCACACACACACACACACACACACACACACACACACACACACACACACACACACACACACACACACACACACACACCAAAAAGTAAAAGTGAAATGTGTGGCAGTTAATGTTTAGTCGTGATCTTTCTGGCACAACCTCTTGTACTGTAACAGCGCCTTTTTGTACTTGTTTTGTTTTTGCTCATTGTGTGCATTCATCATTAACGCAATGGCCAGAAAGGTGATATCCACATTGAAATGTGAACAGATTTCTTTGTGGTTTTAAAAGGAAGGAAAAATATTGGATTAATTCTTGGCATTCAATTTCCATATAAATTAACAAAAGCTCTTTTAGTTAGCAATAATGACCAAAGACCAAAGAATATCCAGAAAATGGGACATGACTTTGTCCCACATTCTTTAATTAGTGAACCCCGAAGGTGTTCCAGGTCTTTTTTAACATGGTCTGCTTTGCATTAGCCGGGTGCACTTGTATTTATCATTAGTGGATGTATTAACACCAAATGGCCACATAACCTTTTAATACACAGTATGTAGACAAGTATAGTATGCAGACAATGCAATGTGGAAGTCAGAAAATTGTTTTGGAAAAGAGCAATAAGCCCCTTTCCATTAAAACTGTTACATACAGTATTTGTAACTCCCTTCCAGATGTCTGCCCTCTAATCCTGGGTTTAATCAGTGATAAAATGGCATAATAGAGACAATTCCTCCCATATGCTTGGAGGCTCTGAAAATCTTTATAGTGTCAGCTGCCTGAATTTATATTGCTCCTCCTCCTCTATCATTAATGGGCTCAGCCTTTACTCTCATGCACATGCACACATGTTACATTCAAATTCTCAAGTATGAAGGCTGGGGTTATAAATCATATTACAGACAAATTATTTGCTTAATGTAGTTTCTCATATTGTCTGCCCTTAATGTTTTTTTTTTCCTCCAACATGAAATTGGAAAATTATGTCTCACCTTCAGACTGGAGTACTGTACTATGGTTTTATTAGTAGTACTAGTACTACTATGGTTTTATTAAGGAAATTGTCTTGTATATGTTCATTGTGTTAATATGTAATTTAGTGTATAGCCCTGTTGTCTTGTTGCTGTCTGGAAACTTGTGATGTTTTTGTTAGAACACAAGTCAAACAATGATTTGCAATTTTATGAAAGATTTTCATGGTTAAATAAAAACCTGGCTCTTACAAAATCACTGATAACCAATAAGTCTAAAAGTTCTCCAGGAGTGTCTTTTATTGCCGATCAAGCAAAAAAAAAGGAGTGCTGTATGAAGGACAGACATCAAAACATAAAGAAAAAACACCCTCTAGTCCAAAGTGAGCAAACTACTGTGAGTGATTTGACCTCTGAACCCTTGAGTTCTTCTGCGTCTCTCAGTCAGACCGACTTGTCTACTGTTTTTTCTCTAACTGCCTCTCAGCTTCACTGTCTTGATTTTCTCTCTTCTGTATTATACCTAATATTTAAATCATATGAATTGTATTAATATTGTATACTTTATTACTGATTAAAACTTAATGATAATGATATAATAACAAATTATTGATAAAACAAATCTCAAACAAGTTCTAGCAGCAGAGTGTGAATTATGCATCATTGCGGTTGCACCTTCTCTGATTTAAGAAGAAACTGTTCACAGACATTGCAGGTTGTTTTTGTGGAAATGTCCCCAGCAGTTGTGAGACAAATTAAGTAACACTACATTGGTCTTAAGGTTTGCGTTTGCTTCCCACTTTCCCTGTAGTTTCCCTGTCACAGCAATTTTTAATAAGCTGTCTGTCAACAAAGTTATGTGTGCGTTTATTAGTTGGCCCATTCTTTGGGATTTATGTGTAAGCATGTCTTTCGGTGCAGGTTTTAGTTAGAACCTGCACACGCGAGCGCCCACTGGTCTTGTGTGTGCGTTTAAGCCGGCAGCAGCTGTAAAATTCCTTTGAGAGCATCACAGAGGGGAGGCTGATTGGAGCTGACATGGAGCGAGAGCAAAGAGAGGTGGGATAGGAAGGTGGAGGTGAGAGTCGAGCAAGGTCCGGCGGCTGTTGCCAACTTGTTTGATGATTGAAGATATAGTCTGGGCTTCGCAGAACGTCTGTAGTGCTGTATAGTGATGCCTCTTCTTTTATTGACTTGAACCTTCTCATACTGACACACCTTGGATACATCAGCTCAGACTGTTTCTCCTAAATCTTTGCAGATGGTGCAGAAGTCCACCTTTTGCCCTGTACTAGACCTGAGCCTATTTATCAATTCTTGAGTTTACACTAGAGGGCAACATAAATGGTGAAGGTGAACAATGATGATCTGGCAATGGAAAGTGCCTTTTTATTTTATTAGGAAAAAAATACAGGTTCTGTTCAGGAAAATACATTACTTACATTTTGTTTGTAATGATATTTAGCAAAAGATTTAAATATTTATATTTCAAATTTTATGGCAGGTCATATTAGAATAGGTATTGCACTCTAAATCCTAAAATGTAAAATTATATTGTGGACTGTATTTGTTAACATGGTTCTACATGGTTACAAAATGAAAGCTCTAAAGAGAGATACAGAGCAAGTCAGTAGTGGACTCAAGCAGGTCATGCTCAGAAAAGGAAAAACAAAGGTGAATCCCTAGTACTAATAACAATTGAGTGAGGTGAAGATTACCAGAGGCTAGTAATATAAACAAGAATGAAAGTGGTTGTGAAGAAACCTTAGGCTTTAACGCACTGGGTTTTGAGTGTCACTACTGGGGTGTACACTTTCAATCAGCTGCTTCCCCCTAATATAGTGATATCACCATGCACCAAAATAAATACATAAAATATCACTGTCTTTTCATGGCACTCGGTATAGGATGATGTCCCATTAAACGTAAAAGATGGCAAACCTAATGTCAGATCCTCCAAATGAACTCCTAACATGGTCTAACATGTATTCAAAACTATACTATATTATGCTCCTCACTCTACTCATCTCTTTAAAACACCTACGAATGAGTGACTCAAGCTCTCAAAATCTGCTCTACATCCCTTAGCTGGAGTCACTTGTTACAATGCGGCAGGCCCAGCAATAATCATGTGAGCAGTTTAAGTTCATGTTGGGACATAGGATCAGGTTTTCATGGCAGTCATCACTGACTTTTATATTTTCCTATATGTTATGATTACTGCTAATAATCCAGTCCTCAATAGGTTTTGTGATTTATTAAGGAACTAGTTCTTGGAAATTACTAGAACTACTGGACTACTGGATATAAAACTTGAATAAACATGAGAACATTTCTCTTGATCATACAGAAGCACAGAAAATATTTCTGAATTGTTTCATCTTAAAGATTTGTTGAAGAATATTGCATTCCTGACCTACATACCTCTTTTACTGAGGAAAACGGATTCATTTTAAACCTGCTCACTGCACCACTTTGTACAGAGCTCCAGAGGAAAAAGAAAGGGTTGGAAAATTGCACTAATTATTGTTGGTAGTCTGTATTTGATCACTGGGGCAGAAAGAGCATCTTTGAAGGAGTGAAACTTAAAAACAAAGTAGCTAGTCTTATGACACTCTGCAGGGGTGAGAGCCTGCTAAAGTTCACCACCTCTGTATTGTGTAAGCAGCTCTTTCTTAAAATAAAAGACTGGTGACTAGGCAGGAACATTTGTTTATTTTTATATTGTTAATTTCTTTATTAACTGACAGTTAATTTAGCTTTAGGCAAAAGCTGTTTGAGGATGTTGTCCTCATATGTATGTCTGACTGTCTAACTATTTCTATTACAGTCTGCTTAACAGGACAACTACTATCAGGTGACCAATGTAACATTTAGTGTCACCTAGTGGTGACATCAGTCACCATAATGCTGTAAATATACCAAAAAACTGTCAGTATCTGGTGTGACCACAATTTGTGGAGAACACCTTCTCACATCTTATGTGCCCACTCAAGTCGGTTACAATAATGAACTGCAGTCAGCTCAAGATGGCAGAGATGAGCTTCCCTGAGATGGTTTCTGAATGTTTGTGCAGAAATTCTTTGGTTATTCAAACCGATTGCTGCAGCAGCTGTCCGAATGGCTGGTCTCAGAGGATCTTGGTGGTGAAGACGCTGGATGTGGAGGTCCTGGGCTGGTGTTGTTACATGTGGTCTGTGGTTGTAAGGCTGGTTAGATGTACTGCCACGTTCTCTGAAATTCTTTTGGAGAAGGCTTTTGGTCGAGAAATGAACATTCAACTCACGGACAAAAGCTCTGGTGGACATTCCTGGAGTCAGCGTGCCAACTGCACGGTCACTCAAAACTTGCAACATCTGTGTCATTGTGCTGTGATAAAACTGCACATTTTAGAGTGGCCTTTTATTTGTGGCCAGCCTAAGGCACACCTGTGCAATAATCATGCTCTCTAATCAGAATCTTGATGTGCCACACCTGTGAGGGGGATGGATAGAGAAAGTCTTAGATCTTTGAGTTTAGCTCATGAAAAATGGGGGCAAAAACAAAAGTGTTGCATTAAAACTTTTGTTCAGTATACATAGCCAGTATGCTTGGTGTTGGTTGACATTTTTATGTTTATTTTGCAGAAGATGTTTTGTGCTTGAATAAACTGCTCTTCATGCAAAAGTGTTTCAGTTTGCATAGACTGCCACACGCCATAGTTTGCTTCAGTTCTGGGTTTCTCCAAAACATCATTCTGTGTTTTTTTGGTTGACATAAAAATCCATTCTTTTAGTCATGAAGCTGATAAACATTATTCACTAGCAGTCATCATTCATCCTTCAGTCCCAAGCATAATCAAAGCATGGAAAGCTCACAGACCACCCAGGATCACACACACACCACATAGCTGCTTTGGAGATGAGTGCATGCACCATAAGCTGGCTGCCTGACACACAGACAAATTGTGACTGTAAAGCTCTATACCCAGCACCTTTGCCTAGTTTTTCATTGACACATTAAATCTTGACTAAGTCCTTTGGATGAGGGTCAAAACATCTTGAACCATAAAAACTAAATATCTAGAGGTCGTCTTCTTCACTTCATTATGATTTGAGTTAATTGTAAACTATATTGCAAAAAAGTTATGTCTTGTTTTTATATATATTCTATTGTGTCTTTCTGAGAGAAATATAGGGTAGTGTAGGCCATTTTTGTTAGATTACAGTTACCTTTATGTGGTTATAATGTGAATGGCAGTGTCGGAAAATTATTGTGACATTTTCAAATAAGAATAAATTTCTGCTTGCGCGTGTCCGCACATTATCATTAAGGGATAGGCCTCACTCAAAATGCACATCATTTTTATTTACTGTGAAAAAAAAGTCCATTGGTTTTAAGGGGGAACAATGACAACTGTTGCCCATCATTACAGGTCACTTCTTCTGTCAGCATGTGTCCCCATCAGGGACAGAATCTGTGGCTCCTAGTGGCACAACCAAAGCTTTATTTTTCTTGCCAGGTTCAAAGGTCCTGAGATACAAGTCCGGGGGAACTGTGTCAGTGAACCTGAAAATGAAAATGTGGAATATAGGATACACCTTTTTGTCTGAGACAACTCACTGAATTGCTGTGCTTGCAGAGACTTAGTCCACTAAAAGCTGTTTCAAAACAATAAAAGGGTAGAAGGAAATATTATTTCTTCCCATTTAAACACAAATAACTAACCTGACAAGCCAGAAAGTCTGCTCCACAGTACACAATACCATCTTGCAAAATGGCTGTTACTTTAAATTAATATGAGGTCCAATATGTGGTTGGTGATTGGATAAAAATTAAATCATAGACCACATATTAATTTATTATTTCCTTTGTACTCCTCTCACAGCGATGATATGAGCTTGCGGTGCTTTGTAAGGAAAACAGGCAGCAGGTGAGATTCACTATGCGCTGTAAAATATTCACAGCCAGAGAAGAGCTTTATTAATCCAAACAATGAGTTAATGCAGCTGTGGGACACAGAGTTTAGTGACATGAGGCTGGAGGCAGATTACGGTCAGAATAAGATCTGGTCAGAAGTGGATTCAGAGACATTTACAGCAGGAACACAAACAGTAAGTTGCCCAACTTTGCTAATGTTTAGAGCCACCGCAGTGTTTATATGTTTCTCTTGCCTCCTGAGTTCACTCAGCTTCTAAAGCTCCCCTCTAGTAACAATAATAAAAACCATCAGAGGTGGGGGCTGTTCAAATAAATAAATACAGTGATATTCTAGGATAACCACCTGTATTTATATTACTTATTTGAAGGTTTTCAGTTCAGGTTTTAACTTCATCATGGCACAGAAACAACATTAGTCACATTTATAAATAATCTCCTATTAACTTTGGACAATGGACTGGCTTCTGTACTAGCTCTATTAGATCTGAATGTCTTTAGTTTCTTCTGGTCTCATTGGAGGGCCTGTTATCTCTTTTCTAGTTTCAAGAGATACACTATTATTGCTCCCAGTTGGTACAAATAACAACTAAACCTTCGCGGTTTAGTTGTTATTTACCCGAGTTCACTGTTTTTTATATATTGTTCCTCACACCCCGGCCCGCAGTTATACGTCCCAGTGATGAGTGGCCCAATCCAAGTGATCCCTTTTGACCAATGAATCCTGAACTCAGCTGTTCCCCTCCTTTTGATATTCAGTGGACTAAATTTCATTTTTAATGATCTCTATATCAAATGAATAAATGACCTGTACTCTGTCCCCTGTACTGTTTGGTTGTGCATTCTGAGGTAATTCAATCTGTGTCTGTTTGCTCACTGCTCCCCTTACATTAAACTTACAAACTAACTCACTATTTTATTGTATACAATATTTAGGATGACTTGCAAGGCTACTTTGAGGCAGATGTTATGATATTGGACTATATAGATAAAATCTAACTGAGGGTCATTCACTTTTCAAAATCTCATTTATTTATTCCACGGTTTATTGTAATATAATTATATTTATACTCCTACTATGAGTCCACATTGTAAACAACCAGCAGAGGAAATCGAGAATTGTCCTTCAGTGATAAATACAGTTTTGAATTTAAAAAAAAACAACAATCACTGTTACCATAGCAACAAGTCAGTGATGTCATGACAAAAGCCGGTTATGTGATGTCATAGCAGACCCTGGCTGGTTATGAATGCTGGTGACTGGCGGTCTGTTGTCTGTTCACTGTGTGAGAATATTTACAGTACAAAGTAAATCAAGGTAGGTTGTATTTGCATTCAAATTGTTTTAAACCTTTAACACAGACAGATAACTAGCACAGACAAGGAAACAATTGTCTGTTCAATTCAAGTTGTTATTTAAGTAAGTCAAAATGTCTGCCCGCACATCAACCTCAATTTCTTTAGGGGAAGTAAAAAATAATTATATTCTGCCTTCCACACCTTACAAGGTTCTGGACATTTTGGGCAAGGGAGTTTATGGCGAAGTAGTGAAATGCGTAAACACTGACACATCAGAAGTGGTGGCTGTTAAAATAACTAAATGTTGTCATAACGCAGAAACAGAGAGGGAGGTCGAGGTGCTACTGGCATTGAGAGAACTGAATCTCGACCAGAAAGTGTTTGTCAACTTTGTTGATTATTTTAAATTTGACACTTTCTCTTGTATTGCACTGGAGTTGTTGGACTGCAGCATTCATGATTTTGTGAAGCAGAGAAACGGGCAACCATTGTCCCTGGATGACATACGTCCGTTGGCCTTTCAGATGCTCGTAGCTGTGCAGGCACTACACAGCACTGGAATGGTTCACACAGATATAAAACCAGACAACATTATGCTTGTGGACAAAACCAAGAGTCCACTCAGCATAAAGTTGATTGACTTTGGTTTATCACTTAGGGACAGTGAATTCAAACTAGGAATGGCATGCCAGGCCCGGGGATATATTGCTCCTGAGGTCATTTTGGGCCTTAAATTAACGAAAGCAATGGATATGTGGGGTTTGGGGTGCTGCCTGGCCTTTCTATACTTAGGCTCAAATCTTTTTTCTAGTGGCACTGAATATGAAACCCTTGAAACAATTGTACATCTTTTGGGTCAGCCAGGAGATGACTTAATCAGCAATGGATTGTTCAGCGACAAATTCTTCTACAAAAGATCAAGAAAAAATCCTCAGTGGAGATTCATGCCATCCATTGTTTTCAGAAATAAGAAAAAAGAAAAATTCTACTTTAAGAATGCCAAAGATCTGGATGATGTAATCTTAAATCACCACCCAATCAACTCTGATATAGAACTGGTGGAAAGGAAGGAATTTCTGAGCCTCTTAAAAAGGTTACTGTGTCTGGACCATAGAAGCAGAATATCTTCAAGTGATGCACTTGAACATAACTTTGTAACAATGAAACACGTGTTAGAATACAAACAGGAAAGTATTCACCTTATGAGGAGTGTTTTAACCCCCAGGACAGACGACAGAAATTCAGAAGTTGAGAGGGACCAAACAGGAAGAAGTAATTCAGGCAGCACCACTCTCCCACACATTGCTTGTAGTTCACCGACTGTACCAACTGGGAGCAAAAATAGTGTATCTCTTGAAACTAGAAAAGAGATAGATGCAGTTTCTTATGATGGACCTGGTTGTAGTAATCAGTATTTATTCCAGGTTCCTACTGTTTCACGTGAGACTCAGGGCAAGTGTTCCAACAGCAGTGAAACAAGGTCTAGGAGCAGTGCACTAGAGTATGTTTCAGCGCCTGAGTCTTTAGAACATGAGATGAGGTCTAGCAGCAGTGGACTAGAGTATGTTTCAGCGCCTGAGTCTTTAGAACATGAGATGAGGTCTAGCAGCAGTGGACTAGAGTATCTTTTAGCGCATGAGTCTTTAGAACATGAGATGAGGTATAGCAGCAGTGGACTAGAGTATCTTTTAGCGCCTGAGTCTTTAGAATATCAGATGAGGTCTAGCAGCAGTGGACTAGAGTATGTTTCAGCGCCTGAGTCTTTAGAGGATGAGATGAGGTCTAGCAGCAGTGGACTAGAGTATCTTTTAGCGCCTGAGTCTTTAGAGGATGAGATGAGGTCTAGCAGCAGTGGACTAGAGTATCTTTTAGCGCCTGAGTCTTTAGAGGATGAGATGAGGTCTAGCAGCAGTGGACTAGAGTATCTTTTAGCGCCTGAGTCTTTAGAACATCAGATGAGGTCTAGCAGCAGTGGACTAGAGTATGTTTCAGCGCCTGAGTCTTTAGAGGATGAGATGAGGTCTAGCAGCAGTGGACTAGAGTATGTTTCAGCGCCTGAGTCTTTAGAGGATGAGATGAGGTCTAGCAGCAGTGGACTAGAGTATCTTTTAGCGCCTGAGTCTTTAGGACATAAGTGTGACAAATGTTCATCGGATTCCCATAGTCAAGATACAATAGATGAGGAGACACGTGAGGTAACGGCTGAGAGCCACCACCTCTCAGATGAATGTAATATTTTATTTGTCGAAGACAGTGGTTATAAGTTCTCTGGCCAAGTTGATAACTCTGTATGTAATTCACCTGGGACACCGGCTCGTTCTGAGACCATTGAGACTGAGGCTTTGCCTGAGCTGGAGTGCACTAGTATTAATAATAGTGGTGTTTCTATTGAAAGCAGACAGGAGGTAGACCCTGGTTGTAGTTATAATAAATTACTATCGACCACTCAGGACCCTGAGTCACGTCCTGGTGGTCAAGAAGAGGAGCTTGGGGTTTTGACTGAACCTGAGTGTTGCAATAATATTAGTGCTCAGGAGATTCAGTTGGAAACTTCCTCAAAGAAGAAAAGGGCAAGCAGGTTCAGACGGTTGCTCAGATGGGTCAGAAAAAGATTCACAGCTGCGTTATGTTGTGGATGTTGCTGTTCCTCAGACTAATACTGAGGAATGTAAGTGTTTGCTCTAGATTTGGTATCAATTTTTTTACTACATTATGTCGTATTTAAAAATAAGACATAGTGTTATTTTTTATATTATATATTTTTTATTATGTTTTTCTCAAATCAAGTTTACATATTAGTTTAAAATCTGTGTTATTGAGCTCTTCACCTTTGAAAATTGTCAAAGAAGTTCTTATTGCATGTGCTTCTTGGACTGACCACACAAGAGACCTATGTTAGGCACTGAGTGTCACACAGAGCATTTTTATTAGATCATTGATGAATCAATGATTTATCAATATCCTGATCAGGTTGCACAATGTGGGACTCTAGTTCAGTGTCGGACTTAAATCTTTTTGAAAGTGGCCAAACTAAAGCACATCATACAACCATCACACTCTTAAATTAATTAATTTATAAGTATTTCACGGGGCGCAGTGGCTCAGTGGTAGACCAGTCGTCCTTCAACCGGAAGGTAGGTGGTTTGAGTCCCGCTCTCTCCCCAGTTCATACTGTTGTGTCCTTGGGCAAGACACTTAACCCACCTTGCCTCCAGTGGTGTTCGAGCTGTAACACTGGTGAATGGAACCTTAATGTAAGTTGCTTTGGATAAAAGCGTCAGTTAAATGACTAAATGTAAATGTTAATGTATTTCCTACCAATAGTGATGTGCTCATCAATACAGATGTTAACAGTTGTGAACAAGATAGAGAGAAGCAAGACTATATTTGCATAAGAAAGTTGATCTATAACTTTAAGCATAATAAGTACACTGTTGTCAGCTACAAAGTTCAACAAATACAGTGCCTTGTGAAAGTATTCGGCCTCCTTAAACTTTGCGACCTTTTGCCACATTTCAGGCTTCAAACATAAA
This sequence comes from Perccottus glenii, assembly GCA_024416835.2. Classification (NCBI taxonomy): domain Eukaryota; kingdom Metazoa; phylum Chordata; class Actinopteri; order Gobiiformes; family Odontobutidae; genus Perccottus; species Perccottus glenii. The sequence goes on from CM044551.2 coordinate 11,120,507, forward strand.
GATATGAAACTATTTTTTGTGAAGAATTAACAAGTGGGACACAATCATAAAGTGGAACGAAATTTATTGGATATGGGATTGGATACTTTTTTAACAAATAAAAAACTGACAAATTGGGCATGCAAAATTATTCAGCCCCTTTACTTTCAGTGCAGCAAACTCTCCAGAAGTTCAGTGAGGATCTCTGAATGACCCAATGTTGACCTAAATGACTAATGATGATAAATGGAATCCACCTGTGTGTAATCAAGTCTCCGTATAAATGAACCTGCACTGTGATAGTCTCAGAGGTCCGTTTAAAGCGCAGAGAGCATCATGAAAAACAAGGAACACACCAGGCAGGTCCGTTGTGGATACTGTTGTGGAGAAGTTTAAAGCCGGATTTGGATACAAAAAGATTTCCCAAGCTTTAAACATCCCAAGAAACACTGTGCAAGCGATAATATTGAAATGGAAGGAGTATCAGACCACTGCAAATCTACTAAGACCTGGCCGTCCCTCTAAACTTTCAGCTCATACAAGGAGAAGACTGATCAGAGATGCAGCCAAGAGGCCCATGATCACTCTGGATGAACTGCAGAGATCTACAGCTGAGGTGGGAGACTCTGTCCATGTGACAACAATCAGTCGTATACTGCACAAATCTGTCCTTTATGGAAGAGTGACAAGAAGAAAGCCATTTCTTTAAGATATCCATAAAAAGTGTTGTTTAAAGTTTGCCACAAGCCACCTGGGAGACACACCAAATGTCAGCGCCCCTCGGCGTCTGGTTCTTTTTGATCACCAAAGATGTACCACAAAGAACACAAGTGGGACTGAGTTTACAATTTAAAAAGTCAAATTTATTAAAACAAACGCAAGGTAAAAACAGTAATCTATATAAAGAGCCCAGCAAAAGGCTTCGAAAGCTAATAAAACAGTTTGTGAGTAGAGTCCGGGGGTTGTGAGAGGAAACAGTCTTTGAGAGGAGTATTGTTAGTTGTGGTCCCCGCCCTCCAGTCCGTGCCGCAGGGCCGGCCAGTCCGAGTGTTGCTGCCTTCCCAGCGGTCCCAGTGGGCTTCAAAGCCCCAGTACGTCGCAGCAGAAACTAATTATGAAACACAAATATCTCGGATCAAACGACCACACTATAAAACACAATAAAGCCACACAGCATGCAGGTTAATCGGGACACGTCCCTTCACTTAGCGTCTTTTATGGCGATGTACAGGTTCCTTTTCTAGTCCCTCTTGGTCCGTGAGGGTACGGCCGGTCGCTCCTCAGTTCCTGGCTCGGTCTCTTCCCTGAAGTGGGAGACGGTGCTGTGAACAGGGGAAAGGCGGTCTCAGTCACACAACTAAACAACTCGGGTAAGTATATCCTCCACACAGTTATGGACACTTCCCTCTACTTAGCTGGGTTAGAACGTTGTACGTGATGATCTTCGAGGTTTCTGTGGCTTCCCTTTGCCGTTCACTGGTCTGTCACTCCGTGCTGTTCAATATGATTCCTTCCTTCTCCTTTACTTCCTCCGTCTCTTCCTCTCCTCCTGACTGTCTTTCTATTGGCCCTTTTAAACTAAACCCGGGCGCATCTTATTGGTCTCAGATGATTTTGCAGGTGTGGTGGGCGTTCCCCAGCATGAGTCTGTCCGTGTGTCACAAAATTTAAAGGGGCCACGCACTCCACAGAACACACAAAAAAACAGACACAAAGGAGAAACAAGGGACACCGTGACACAAACATGTGGAAGAAGGTGCTCTGGTCAGATGAAACCAAAATAGAACTTTTTGGCAACAATGCAAAATGTTATGTTTGGTGTAAAAGCCACACAGCTCATCACCCTGAACACACCATCTCCACTGTCAGACATGGTGGTGGCAGCATCATGGTTTGGGCATGCTTTTCTTCAGCAGGGACAGGGAAGATGGTTAAAATTGATGGGAAGATGGATGAAGCCAAATACAGGACCATTCTGGAAGAAAACCTGATGGAGTCTGCAAAAGACCTGAGACTGGGACGGAGATTTGTCTTTCAACAAGACAATGATCCTAAACAGAAAGCAAAATCGACAATGGAATGGTTCACAAATAAACATATCCAGGTGTTAGGATGGCCAAGTCAAAGTCCAAACCTGAATCCAATCGAGAATCTGTCGAAATAACTGAAAACTGCTGTTCACAGACGCTCTCCATCCAACCTCACCGAGCTCGAGCTGTTTTGCAAGGAGGAATGGGCAAAAATTTCAGTTCCACTTCATGATTGTGTCCCACTTGTTGTTGATTCTTCACAAAAAATTACAGTTTCATATCTTTATATTTGAAGCCTGAAATGTGGCAAAAGGTTGCAAAGTTCAAGGGGGCCAAATACTTTCGCAAGGCACTGTACATGCAAATGTACAAGTGAATGTTACAGGTTCCTAAATGCATTTTCCTCTTCCAGCAAAAGTCATTTTTTACTCTTCCCAAAATGCATGAGCTGACACACTTTTAACTTATTTATAACCACTTTTAAAATATAAATCACATTTGTTTAAACATCAGCTTTTAACCCTGACAAACTCAGTTTTTAACATTAACCTTTTAACATTTTACACAATATCATATCCATCCCATATCAATCCAAGGATGGTGGAACCAGGTAAATTACCCCTGAACAAATATTCAAAAACATTCTTTTTAGAAAATTCAGAAACTACCACAAATGTGATAACACTTTAGTGGGCATCACATGAACAACAGAGAGAAATGCTCTGTACTCATACTGTCTGCTCAATTGATGAGTGCAGAGTGTTATTACTCATTTCTCTAAAGTCCAATTTTTGAACATTAATGTGCCTGTGCCCATTTTACACTGACACTCCCTGTAGCCGTCACTGCTGAAGAAGTTATGCCGTACCCAGATTTATGCAACTTCTCCAATTAGAAAGAGGAGTTGTGCTTGTTAGATGCTAAAGGAGAGCAAACGTGTAGTAAACGTGTTTCGTTCAGATTAGGTTTATTACTAGTTCTCTACTCTTTAGCTCTGAGCTCCCATTTGAGCTCCAAACTCACGTTTAAGAGGCAGACTCATTGAAGTTTAGACTTGAGACTCATTTTTGGACAGGGCTTATGGTCACGACGTGTTGATAATCTTAGTTGCTCTGGGCCTAGACACTGGGAAACAAATGACACACTGAGCTTCTATCTTCTGGCACAGTCTAAGGCAGTATAGTTTACATTCTTGCTTATTTCATTGCTGTTCACATGTTGTCCTAATCTCGTCCCAATCTGGCGGACTGGATCCTGTTGCAGATGTTGAGCCCGCTGTTAGACATCTGTAGCAGAACCACCATTGGAATCCCCACGGATTAACTGTCCTGCCTTTTCTGCCATTGCCAGAGGCCTTCAGAGACAAGCCTGTGTCTGAAGCCTCAAATTTAACACTGTTTTCTTTCAGATAAAAGCATGGCCAAAGTAATTTATGGACAAGGAATGTTATTAATGACTTTGCTCTTGCTTTTACAAGCAGTGGAACTTAGGTCCACCAGGCACCAGGGGGTCAAAGGTGGCTCAGGACCAGTGCCACCCCCCGGGCGCCATGTCTTTTTAACCATAAACTGAAGATAAAATTGTTGTTTCAGCTGGATTCAAGGACTCCCCTCTCTGGAGCGAGAGCGCTCTGTCTACATTCTAATTGACAATTGGAATGCTTTTGATCCTAACATCCAAGAATGATCAAAGACCGCCCCTGGTGGTCAAATGAACAAATGACTCTATCCAATCATCAAAAGACAATTTCGTAATTCTTACATTAAAGGAAAATGTATTTTTGATATTGTGTTGTTTCTACTGTTCTTTTCCAGGACACGGAGTTGCGACCCAAATAACTCCCTTTATGGTTTATGGTTTCCGTTTTGTTTTAAATGAAATGTAATTAATGTTTCAACAATATTCTACATATTCATAATACTCGACTTTTCTTTGTATAATCCTACAAATATAAATGTTTGGTATATGTTATGAGAATGGGGTGAAACAAAAGGAATGTTTTAAAAACTTTAGTTAAACTTTAGCTTAGACGTTCCCAAGCAACTTCCTCTTCCGCCAACTTCCTCTTCCGCCGGAAGAGCGCCCCCCCGGCTCGAAGTTAATAAAAGCTGGCTGCGAGCCAAAACTCTTCCTCTTTTGCTCTCGCCTCTTGACCCCTGCGTCTACGGTCCATCAGGACAGCTAAGGCGACCATGGCCTAAAGCTTAGAGCCTCGTGTAAGCACGAGTAAACTTTATTCTAAAGACCGTGCCTGCTAAAGCGTCTGCTCTCTCCCAAAAGAGCGCGCGCATAAGCAAGTTTAACCTGCAACAGCTGAGAACTCTTTCATAGACACTGCAATGACCTGCCCAACCTAAGACTTTTAACGGTACACGGAAGCCCAGGTACTTTTGGCAACAAACGGACATCTCTCTCTCTACACCGGGCTGCAAACCCTCTGGACGAGACGCGACGGCATCTTTGGTGTGGAACGCTCCATCAGACGAACTTTCTGGAGAACATTCCGGACTCCCGGACCGCTGATAGCGACCCACCTAACCGAGCCAGCCCCACTGACCAGAGTAAGTCCTCTCGTTACACGTCGCAACAGCCTTGGTGTCGTAAAATGTAGTGATGAGTCGTTCATGAACGATTCGTTCTTTTTGAACGAGTCTTTAATATGACTCGGGAACGACTAGTCATCTCAGAGAGCGAGTCGTTCATTTTTGTGTAGACCCGCGCATGCGCATTGCACCACATCTCATACAGGAAACAGAAAGGAGTCATTCATGTCCCGAGTCGTTCGTTTCGTTCGTTCGTTCGTTCACCAAGTCCCTTCCCCATAGAGAAAGAGTATGCAGTTACTGGAAACAGAAAGGAACTGTTCATCTCCCGAGTCGTTCGTTCGTTCGTTCACCAAGTCCCTTCCCCATTGAGAAAGAGTATGCAGTTACCGGAAACAGAAAGGAACTGTTCATCTCCCGAGTCGTTCGTTCGTTCACCAAGTCCCTTCCCCATAGAGAAAGAGTATGCATTTACCGGAAACGGAAAGGAACTGTTTATCTACCGAGTCGTTCGTTCGTTCGTCCCAGCTGGGACTTGGTGAACGAACAAACGAAACGAACGACTCGGGAGATGAATGAGTCCTTTCTGTTTCCGGACGGACGGATGTATTAGCTACAGCTACATGAGGCTGTCACGGCCCAGACCAGACATGTTGACGGAATTAATGCTAAGCTAAATATGAAGTGACAAAGGAAAACAACTATTTGGATTAAGAGGTGAGTTGAACTCTCTGCCTGAAGTAAGCTGCAATGAATTTATAATTTATTTTTCAAAGTTTGGCCATGAATGCATTAGCTTATAGTTATTATAGTTTTTATTTCAAAAGTACTAAATGTATTAAAAATTGTAATATGCAACATTTTAATTAGATTCTGCTGAAATGAACGAAATGAACGGAATGACTTGAAAAAAGATTCGTTCATTTTGCTGAACGAGACTTAAAGAACTGAGTCAGTAAAATGAACTGAACTTCCCATCACTAGTAAAATGTCCTCTGCCCAAAATCGCCATCCCCTTTTCCGTTAAAAGCCCCTTTGGTTAAATCCCATCATTTAGTTTAACAGGCCTAAACATTCCTTTGGTTCACAAACCACCTGAAAGCAAATATTTACCCCTGTATTTAATCCTTTGTTCGTTCCTGTGTATTGTTTCCTATTCCTTCCCTGTTCCAATGTTAGTTATCCTTATACCTGTGTTAGATCTGTGTAATTTTTAATAAAACCCCATAAAAGACATTAATGTATCTCTGTTTATATTAAGAAATGTTCGAAAACAATAGAATTCTCTTCCTTTAAGATTAATGAGACTAGATTAAATAGTTTCTCTGGACCTGTTAAAACCAGGGTGGTGCCCCTTTTAATCAGAAATTAATTTTAATGAATTAATATTAATATCAAAATTAATTATTATTATTATTAATTATTGAAATTATTAAAATTAATCTTCTATATGTTTATACAAACATACCATTACACTACACGCTACACATCCCAGTGCTGATTGGACCCAAAGTGCCCCCTCTGTGTTTATGACCCAACCCATGGACCCCCCTGACCGTAGTTCCTCTCACAGATGGATAAACTGTTCCTGCTGATATTATTATGGACTATATTTATGTCAATTTTCCAATGACTGTCCTGGACTAATCTATAGCTCAGCCTGTTCGTCCTGGGAGTGGATCCCTCCTTCTGTGGTTCTCCCTGAGGTTTCTCTTTTAACGGCTGGCGTTTTTGAGTTTTTCCTCACCCTGATGGAGGGTCTAAGGACAAGGAATGTTGTCTAGTACAGCCCAAGACTCGGGGCTTGTCCATTGACTATTGCTCTTGCAACGTGGTACACAACATAATAAACAATTAAATACAAAAAAGTTACATGTGAATGCATCATCTTTTTGCCTTTAAAGAATATTTTAATAAATGTTAAAATTCATGATTATTCAAGATTATTCAAGATATCGAAGATAATTTTCTGTGAATATGGTGGCTCCCATTTACAATCATATCTCCCCACCTTGAGAGACAAAATTGCAACATGTTGATAATAAAGGAAGTGCAAGGTTGAATCCTATGGCTCCAGTTCATGTTTCTAACAAAATGTTTCATCATTTTACATTTACGTTTATACATTTAGCAGACGCTTTTATCCAAAGCGACTTACATTACATTACCAGTGTTACGGACACTGGAGGCAAGGTGGGTTAAGTGTCTTGCCCAAGAACACAACGACAGTTTGAACTGTGGGGAGAGCGGGAATCGAACCACCTACCTTCCGGTTGAAAGACAACCGCTCCCGGCAGTAGCTCAGTGGGTAGAGCGGTACTATATACTATATATATAGTATATATATATATATATATATATACTACTATAACCTCTCCAGTCTGTGTCATTGCACGCCGTTGCAATTGTTGTCATGTACACTCTGTAAAGTTCTTTGAGCCAAGTCTATATTTATATTTGGGCCTGTAAAATTAATTACTTGCTCTGCTTCTCTTCAGCGTATCAGCTGAATGGTTACAGTCATGTGACAGTCATATTTTTTGCAGGAAAAGTTCCTGTTATAATTTAGCTTTGGCTCATTACTAAAGGTGTTCATATTTCAGATGTCACTGTGATTGATGTTGCTCTATCTGATCATTCATGTGTCTTTTTCCATCTCTCCATAATTCCAAAAGTTGCTGTTGGGCCTACTGTTGTAAAAAAGAGATATATTAACGATAACACCAGGACACAGTTTATGGAGGCAATCAGGTTTGAAAATGCCTCTTCAGGTCAAGTTGATGATTTGTTGCATTGTTATACTTCAGGTGTTTTAAATGTTATGGACACCATTGCTCCTGTTAAGGTTAAAGTGATCAGGACGGGGCAGAAGGCTTCATGGAGCAATGCTCACTCTGTCAGGGCACAGAAAAGGGAATGCCGAAAAGCCGAAAGAAAATGGCGTAAATCGAAACTCTTAATTCATTATGAGGTATACAAAGAAAATTTGCATGTTTTCAATCAAACTTTGCAAAAAGAAAGAGAAATATTCTTCTCAGAGATCATCAACAACAATAGTAACAACCTGCGTGTCCTGTTTGCTACAGTGAACAGATTAACAAACCCTCCAGCTCCATTTCCTCCAGAATTAGTTTCCACCACTAAATGCAATGAGTTTGCATTGTTTTTCAACGACAAGGTTCAAGACATTAAACATGCAATACAGTCCAAAGGGCATAAAACAACACTGCAACCACCTAGGAGACACTTGGTTGGTTTAACACATTTTACACAAATTAATGACAGAACAATTGAAAAAACTGTCTCCAGCCTGAGTTCATCCACCTGCTGCCTCGATGTTTACCCACTAGATTTCTAAAATCAGTACTAAGCAGTTTGTTACCACAACTCACTGATATAGTCAATAATTCCTTACAGTCTGGAACATTTCCAAGGGCCTTAAAAACTGCTGTCATTAAGCCTCTCCTAAAGAAGAGCAGTCTTGATGCTACAGTGCTCAACAACTATCGGCCCATATCAAACCTGCCATTTTTAGGGAAAGTCATCGAAAAAGTTGTATATCAGCAACTTAATGACTTTCTATTACTTAACAACTGTTTTGATCCCTTTCAGTCAGGATTCAGGCCCCATCACAGCACTGAGACTGCACTTATCAAAGTCACAAATGACATCCGTATGAACACTGACGCAGGCAAAGTCTCTGTCTTAGTTCTGTTGGACTTGAGTGCTGCGTTTGATACAGTGGACCATGAAATCCTGACACAAAGATTAGAGGAATGGATAGGTATCACTGGAACTGCTCTTAAATGGTTTCAGTCCTATCTTGAAGGTGAAAATGGACCAATCCATTCACTGTGTCACTGCATCGAACAGATTGACACGTGGATGCAAAATAATTTTCTCCAACTGAACAGAAACAAGACTGAACTAATCATCTTTGGGCCACAGAAACAAAGAGAAAGTGTCAGCAGTCACCTCGCGTCTCTTTCTCTAAAATCTAAAAACCAGGTTAGAAATCTAGGGGTCATCATGGACTCAGACTTGAATTTCCACAGTCACATTAAGTCAATTACATCATCTGCATTTTATCACCTTAAAAACATTTCCAGAGTCAAAGGGATGATGTCTCAACCAGACTTAGAGAAACTTATCCATGCTTTTATCTCCAGCAGGTTAGATTACTGTAACGGCCTGCTCACTGGTCTCTGAAAACGAGGGTTAAGACAGCTGCAGCTTATTCAGAACGCGGCTGCTCGGGTTCTAACCAAAACCAGGAAGTACAACCACATCACGCCAGTTTTAAAATCTCTGCACTGGCTTCCTGTTGCTCAGAGAATAGACTTCTAAACAGCACTTCTGGTTTACAAGTCTCTAAATGGTTTAGCACCAGAATATATCTCTGACATGCTAGTTACTTATGAACCTCCTCGGACTCTGAGAACATCTGGGACAGGCCTTCTGCTCGTGCCCAGAGTTAGAACTAAACAGGGTGAAGCAGTGTTTAAGTTTCATGCAGCAAAAACCTGGAACAGCCTCCCAGATGAAGTAAAAAAAGCCTCAACTTTAACAATGTTCAAGGGGAGGTTAAAAACCTTCCTCTTTAGCTCCGCCTACACTACAACCTAAAGTGTTTGTTTTTTCTTTTATCTGCACTCTTCTTTTTAAAATGTTTTTTTTTCTTATGTTTCTTAATATAAATCTTGTAAATTGTCTTTTATTCCTGTAAAGCACTTTGAGTTACCCAGTGTATGAATTGTGCTATATAAATAAAATTGCCTTGCCTTGCCTTGCCTAATGCTGCCGGAACAGGTACGTTCATGTTCATGTGCTGGAATCACCACTCTGGGGCTAAACCTAATGCATATTTAGTCAGGAGGACATAGTCTAAGGGCTATTGGGGTTACTATCCAAAGAAAATTAAAAAGCTTAATATATACATTTAGTCATTTAACTGACGCTTTTATCCAAAGCGACTTACATTACGATTCCATTCACCAGTGTTACAGCTGGAACACCACTGGAAGAAAGGTGGATTAAGAGTCTTGCCCAAGGAAACAACGTCAGTATGAACCGCCTACCTTTCGGTTGAAGGACGACCGCTCTTACCACTGTGCTACTGCGTCCCCATACTGTTATAAATAATAATTCTTAATAATTCAAATATAAGCTGCCTGTTAACAAAACATATAGTAGCGTTTGTTAACTTTGCGTTTGCTCTACTTTGAGCTTCTCCCGAGTGACCGAGGTCCTCACCCTGTCTCTAAGGGAGCACCCCACCACCCTGCCGCTTGTATCCGGGATCTTGTTCTTTCGGTCATGACCCAAAGCTCGTGACCATAGGTGAGAGTAGGAACGTAGATTGACCGGTAAACCGAGAGCTTTGCCTTACAGCTCAGCTCCTTCTTCACCACAACAGACCAGTAGAATGACCGCATCACTGCAGAAGCTGCTCCGATCGTCTGTCAATCTCACGCTCCCTCCATCCCACAATCGTGAACAAGACCTCAAGAGACTTGAACTCTTCTACTTGATGCAGGAGCTCTCCACCAACCTGAAGGGGGCAAGCCACCCTTTTCCGACTGAGAACCATGGTTTCAGACTTGGAGGTGCTGATCCTCATTCCATCCGCTTCATACTTGGCTGAAAACCGTCCCAGTGCACACTGAAGGTCCTGGCTTGACGGAGCCAACAGGACAGCATCATCTGCAAAAAGCAGAGACAAGATCCTGTGGTCCCCAAACCAGACTCCCTCCGACCCCTGGCTGCGCCTAGAAATCCTGTCCATAAAGATAATGAACAGGACCGGTGACAAAGGGCAGCCCTGCCGGAGTCCAACATGCATTGGGAACAGGTCTGACTTACTGCGGCAATGCGAACCAAGCTCCTGCTCCGGTTGTACAGGGACCGGACAGCCCTTAGCAATGGGCCCCGGACCCCATACTCCCAGAGCACACCCCACAGGGCGCCACGGGGGACACAGTCGAATGATATTCTAGATGGCCACCTGCAGATACATTACTTATTTGAAGGTTTTCAGTTCAGGTTTTAACTTCATCATGGCACAGAAACAACATTAGTCACATTTATAAATAATCTCCTATTAACTTTGGACAATGGACTGGCTTCTGTACTAGCTCTATTAGATCTGAAGTGTCTTTAGTTCCCGGATACAAGCAGCTAAAATGAGCTTTCTTCATAGGGTGGTGGGGCGCTCCCTCAGAGATAGGGTGAGGAGCTCGGTCACTCAGGAGGAGCTCAAAGTAGAGCTGCTGCTCCTCCACATCGAGAGGAGCCATCTGAGGTGGCTCAGGCATCTTTTTCGGATGCCTCCTAGGGAGGAGACCCCGGGGAAGACCTAGGACACGCTGGAGGCACTGTCTCTCGGCTGGCCTGGGAACGCCTTGGTATCCCCCCGGAAGAGCTGGAGGAAGTGTCTGGGGAGCAGGAAGTCTGGACATCTCTGCTTAGACTGCTGCCCCCGCGACTCGGCCCCGGATAAGCGGTAGAAGATGGATGGATGGATGGAGTTTTTAGTTTTTTCTGGTCTAATTGGAGGATCTATCGGTGTGATATTGGGATATACTACACTTGAATAAGTCAATAGCATGTATCTCTTTGCAGTTTAATTGTTATTTAACCGGGTTCACAGTTTTTTATATATTGTCACACCCTGGTCCGCACTTATACGTCCCAGTGATGAGTGGCCCAACCCAAGTGACCCCTATTGACCAATGAATCCTGAACTCAGCTGTTCTTCTCCTTTTGATATTCAGTGGACTTAATTTCATTTTTAATATTTAATATCAGATGAATAAATGACCTGTACTCTGTCCCCTGTACTGTTTGGTTGTGCATTCTGAGGTAATTCAATCTGTGTCTGTTTGCTCACTGCTCCCCTAAAAATTAAACTTACAAACTAACATACTATTTTATTGTATACAATAGTTAGGATTTTAGCAGATCAGTCTTCGAATTCCCCACGGATTAACTTTCCTGTCGCTTTCATTATTGCCAGAGGCCTTCAGAGACAAGCTTGTATCCGAAGCCTGGGGAAGACTTGGTTAACACTGTTTTCTCTCATATAAAAGGACGGCCCAAGTGTTTTGTTAAGGATAGGAAATGTTATTAATAACTTTGTTTTTGCTTTCATAAGAAGTGGAAGCTGAGTCTACCAGTCACCAGGTCAAAGGTGACTCAGGACCAGGACAGAACCCTGGCGCCATGTCAAATAACCGTAAATTCTTGATGATAAAGTTGTTGATTAAGCTTTACCCAGAACGTTCTTTAGCCATCCTGTACGATCACACACTACCCCCTAGTGGTCAAATGGACGAATGACTCTGACCACTCGTCAAAGGACATTTCCGTGTTTATTCCATTAAAGGAAAATGTATTAAGATATTGTGTTGTTTATACTGTTCTTTCCAGGACGCGGAGCGTAACCAGGCAGAATGTCTCCTTACCCCAGTTTACGGTTTTTGTTTTTAATGAAATGTAATGAATGTTCCCATAATATTCTGACATATAAATTTTCTCTGTACAATCCTACAAGTACGAATGTTCTTTCATGGACCTTGCAATAACTTTTACAAACTTAAACTTTTACACGGTGCAACGGAGGAGATAAAGGCTGTGCTAGTTTGGACAGCAACAGGACGCTTTTGTTCTCTCCCCGGGCGCAATGCAAACCCCTCTGGAGGAGACGTGCACTTTGCGGCACCCCGGTGTGTGGAACGTGTCATCAGTAAGCGACAAACTTTCTGGAGAACATCCAGGACGCTCGTCTCGAGCCACTGACCCACAACAAACCGGGTCAACACCCGCTGACTACAAAGTAATTCCGCACGTGACACAACAGCTTGGCGTCATAAAATGTACTCTGTCCAAAACCCTAGCCCCGAAGCCGTCATCTCCTTCCCCCGTTAAAAGTCCATTAGTAAGCTCTGATAATATAGATTAAAATAGCCAAACATTCCTGGTTTCACATATCCTCCATGCAAATGTTTATCTCTGTGTATCCCTCATTGTGTTCAACCCTTATTGTGTTTTAATGCTTTCCCCGTGTTCCCATCATATTATTCATCATTGTTCATTTGTGTAATTTTTAATAAAATCCCATAAAAGACATTAATGTTTCTCTGTTTATATTAATTTATATTCGAAAACCAGAAGAATTCTCTTCCTTCAGATTAATGAGACTAGACCAAACCTAACAGTTTTCTTTGGACCTGTCAAAACCAAAGTGGTGCCCCATTTTAATTAGAAATGAATTTTAATAAATTAATATTAATATCAAAGTTAATTATTAGAATTAATATTAATATCAATCTGATATATATTTATGCAACAAGTTGCTACAGGATGACTTGCCAGGCTACTTTGAGGCAGATGTTATGATATTGGACTATATAGATAAAGACTAACTAAGGGTCATTCACTTTTCAATATCTCATTTATTTATTCCACGGTTTATTGTAATATAATTATGTTTATACTCCTACTATGAGTCCACATTGTAAACAACCAGCAGAGGAAATCGAGAATTGTCCTTCAGTGATAAATACAGTTTTGAATTTAAAAAAAAACAACAATCACTGTTACCATAGCAACAAGTCAGTGATGTCATGACAAAAGCCGGTTATGTGATGTCATAGCAGACCCTGGCTGGTTATGAATGCTGGTGACTGGCGGTCTGTTGTCTGTTCACTGTGTGAGAATATTTACAGTACAAAGTAAATCAAGGTAGGTTGTATTTGCATTCAAATTGTTTTAAACCTTTAACACAGACAGATAACTAGCACAGACAAGGAAACAATTGTCTGTTCAATTCAAGTTGTTATTTAAGTAAGTCAAAATGTCTGCCCGCACATCAACCTCAATTTCTTTAGGGGAAGTAAAAAATAATTATATTCTGCCTTCCACACCTTACAAGGTTCTGGACATTTTGGGCAAGGGAGTTTATGGCGAAGTAGTGAAATGCGTAAACACTGTCACATCAGAAGTGGTGGCTGTTAAAATAACTAAATGTTGTCATAACACAGAAACAGAGAGGGAGGTCGAGGTGCTACTGGCATTGAGAGAACTGAATCTCGACCAGAAAGTGTTTGTCAACTTTGTTGATTATTTTAAATTTGACACTTTCTCTTGTATTGCACTGGAGTTGTTGGACTGCAGCATTCATGATTTTGTGAAGCAGAGAAACGGGCAACCATTGTCCCTGAAAGACATACGTCCGTTGGCCTTTCAGATGCTCGTAGCTGTGCAGGCACTACACAGCACTGGAATGGTTCACACAGATATAAAACCAGACAACATTATGCTTGTGGACAAAACCAAGAGTCCACTCAGCATAAAGTTGATTGACTTTGGTTTATCACTTAGGGTCAGTGAATTCAAACTAGGAATGGCATGCCGGGCCCGGGGATATATTGCTCCTGAGGTCTTTTTGGGCTATAAATTAACAAAAGCAATGGATATGTGGGGTTTGGGGTGCTGCCTGGCCTTTCTATACTTAGGCTTAAATCTTTTTTCTAGTGGCACTGCATATGATAGCCTTGATTCAATTGTACATCTTTTGGGTCAGCCAGGAGATGACTTAATCAGCAATGGACAGTTCAGCGACAGATTCTTTTACAAGACAAGAAAAAATCCTCAGTGGAGATTCATGAAATCCACTGTTTTTAGAAATAGGAAAAAAGAAAATTTCCACTTTAAGAATGCCAAAGATCTGGACGATCTAATCTTAAATCACCACCCAATCAACTCTGATATAGAACTGGTGGACAAAAAGGAATTTCTGAGTCTCTTAAAAAGTTTACTGTGTCTGGACCATACAAGCAGAATATGTCCAAGTGATGCACTTGAACATAACTTTGTAACAATGAAACACGTGTTAGAATACAAACAGGAAAGTATTCACCGTATGAGGAGTGTTTTAACCCCCAGGACAGATGACAGAAATTCAGAAGTTGAGAGGGACCAAACGGGAAGAAGTAATGCAGGCAGCACTACTCTCCCACACATTGCTGGTAGATCACTGACTGTACCAACTGGGAGCAAAAATAGTGTATCTCTTGAAACTAGAAAAGAGATTGATGCAGTTTCTTATGATGGACCTGGTTGTAGTAATCAGTATTTATTCCATGTTCCTACTGTTTCACGTGAGACTCAGGGCAAGTGTTCCAACAGCAGTGAAACAAGGTCTAGGAGCAGTGCACTAGAGTATGTTTCAGCGCCTGCATCTTTAGAATATGAGATGAGGTCTAGCAGCAGTAGACTAGAGTATCTTTTAGCGCCTGCGTCTTTAGAACATGAGATGAGGTCTAGCAGCAGTGGACTAGAGTATGTTTTAGCGCCTGCGTCTTTAGAACATGAGATGAGGTCTAGCAGCAGTGGACTAGAGTATGTTTCAGCGCCTGCGTCTTTAGAACATGAGATGAGGTCTAGCAGCAGTGGACTAGAGTATGTTTCAGGGCCTGCATCTTTAGAACATGAGATGAGGTCTAGCAGCAGTGGACTAGAGTATGTTTCAGCGCCTGCGTCTTTAGAACATGAGATGAGGTCTAGCAGCAGTGTACTAGAGTATGTTTCAGCGCCTGCGTCTTTAGAACATGAGATGAGGTCTAGCAGCAGTGGACTAGAGTATGTTTCAGCGCCTGCGTCTTTAGAACATGAGATGAGGTCTAGCAGCAGTGTACTAGAGTATGTTTCAGCGCCTGAGTCTTTAGAGGATGAGATGAGGTCTAGCAGCAGTGGACTAGAGTATGTTTCAGCGCCTGCGTCTTTAGAGGATGAGATGAGGTCTAGCAGCAGTGGACTAGAGTATGTTTTAGCGCCTGCGTCTTTAGAACATGAGATGAGGTCTAGCAGCAGTGGACTAGAGTATGTTTCAGCGCCTGAGTCTTTAGAGGATGAGATGAGGTATAGCAGCAGTGGACACGAGTATGTTTCAGCGCCTGCGTCTTTAGAGGATGAGATGAGGTCTAGCAGCAGTGGACTAGAGTATGTTTTAGTGCCTGCGTCTTTAGAGGATGAGATGAGGTATAGCAGCAGTGGACTAGAGTATGTTATAGTGCCTGCGTCTTTAGAACATGAGATGAGGTCTAGCAGCAGTGGACTAGACTATGTTTCAGCGCCTGAGTCTTTAGAACATCAGATGAGGTCTAGCAGCAGTGGACTAGAGTATGTTTCAGCGCCTGCGTTTTTAGAGGATGAGATGAGGTCTAGCAGCAGTGGACTAGAGTATGTTTCAGCGCCTGAGTTTTTAGAGGATGAGATGAGGTCTAGCAGCAGTGGACTAGAGTATGTTTCAGCGCCTGAGTCTTTAGAACATCAGATGAGGTCTAGCAGCAGTGCACTAGAGTATGTTTCAGCGCCTGAGTCTTTAGAACATCAGATGAGGTCTAGCAGCAGTGGACTAGAGTATGTTTTAGTGCGTGCGTCTTTAGAGGATGAGATGAGGTCTAGCAGCAGTGCAATAGAGTATGTTTCAGCGCCTGCTTCTTTAGAGGATGAGATGAGGTCTAGCAGCAGTGCAATAGAGTATGTTTCAGCGCCTGCTTCTTTAGAGGATGAGATGAGGTCTAGCAGCAGTGGACTAGAGTATGTTTTAGTGCCTGCGTCTTTAGAACATCAGATGAGGTCTAGCAGCAGTGGACTAGAGTATGTTTCAGCGCCTGAGTCTTTAGAACATCAGATGAGGTCTAGCAGCAGTGGACTAGAGTATGTTTCAGCGCCTGAGTCTTTAGAACATCAGATGAGGTCTAGCAGCAGTGGACTAGAGTATGTTTCAGCGCCTGAGTCTTTAGAACATCAGATGAGGTCTAGCAGCAGTGGACTAGAGTATGTTTTAGTGCGTGCGTCTTTAGAGGATGAGATGAGGTCTAGCAGCAGTGCAATAGAGTATGTTTCAGCGCCTGAGTCTTTAGAACATCAGATGAGGTCTAGCAGCAGTGGACTAGAGTATGTTTCAGCGCCAGAGTCTTTAGTACATAAGTGTGACAAATCTTCATCGGATTCTCATAGGCAAGATACAATAGATGAGGAGAAATGTGAGGTAACGGCCAAGAGCCACCACCTCTCAGATGAATCCAATAGTTTATTTGTCGAAGATAACTCTGTATGTAATTCACCTGGGACACCGGCTCGTTCTGAGACCATTGAGACTGAGGCTTTGCCTGAGCTGGAGTGCACTAGTATTAATAATAGTGGTGTTCCTATTGAAAGCAGACAGGAGGTAGACCCTGGTTGTAGTTATAATAAATTAGTATCGACCACTCAGGACCCTGAGTCATGTCCTGGTGGTCAAGAAGAGGAGCTTGGGGTTTTGACTGAACCTGAGTGTTGCAATAATACTAGTGCTCAGGAGATTCAGTTGGAAACTTCCTCAAAGAAGAAAAGGGCAAGCAGGTTCAGACGGTTGCTCAGATGGGTCAGAAAAAGATTCACAGCTGCGTTATGTTGTGGATGTTGCTGTTCCTCAGACTAATACTGAGGAATGTAAGTGTTTGCTTTAGATTTGGTATCATTTTTTTTACTACATTATGTCGTATTTAAAACTAAATAAGACATAGTGTTATTTTTTATATTATATTTTTCTTATTATGTTTTTCTCGAATCAAGTTTACATATTAGTTTAAAATCTGTGTTAGTGAGCTCTTCACCTTTGAAAATTATCAAAGAAGTTCTTATTGCATGTGTTTTTTGGACTGACCACACAAGAGACCTATGTTTGGCACTGAGTGTCACACAGAGCATTTTTATGAGATCATTGATGAATCAATGATTTATCAATAACCTGATCAAGTTGCACAATGTGGGACTCTAGTTCAGTGTCGGACTTAAATCTTTTTGAAAGTGGCCAAACTAAAGCACATCATACAACCATCACACTCTTAAATTAATTAATTTATAAGTATTTCACGGGGCGCAGTGTCTCAGTGATAGAGCGGTCGTCCTTCAACCGGAAGGTAGGTGGTTTGATTCCCGCTCTCTCCACAGTTCATACTGTCGTTGTGTCCTTGGGCAAGACACTTAACCCACCTTGCCTACAGTGGTGTTCCAGCTGTAACACTGGTGAATGGAACCTTAATATAAGTCGCTTTGGAAAAAGCGTTAGCTAAATGACTAAATGTAAATGTAAATGTATTTCCTACCAATTGTGATGTGCTCATCAATACAGATGTTAACAATTGTGAACAAGATAGAGAGAAGCAAGACTATATTTGCATAAGAAAGTTGATCTATAACTTTAAGCATAATAAGTACACTGTTGTTGTCAGGTACAAAGTTCAACAAATACATGCAAATGTACAAGTGAACAACAGAGATAAATGCTCTGTACTCATACTTTCTGCTCAATTGATGAGTGCAGATTGTTATTACTCATTTCTCTAATGTCCAATTTTTGAACATTAATGTGCCTGTGCCCATTTTACACTGACACTCCCTGTAGCCGTCACTGCTGAAGAAGTTATGCCATACTCAGATCACGTTTAAGAGGCAGACTCATTGAAGTTTAGACTTGAGACTCATTTTTGGACGGGGCTTATGGTCACGACATGTTGATCTTAGTTGCTCTGGGCCTAGGCGCTGGGAAACAAATGACACACTGAGCTTCTATCTTCTGGCTCATTAGGCAGTATGGTTTACGTTCCTGCTTAGTTCATTGCTGTTCACATGTTGTCCCGATCTAGTCTGGGGAAGTGGATCCTGTTGCCGATGTCTAGCCCGCTGTTAGACATCCCAGTGCTGATTGTACCCAAAGTGCCCCCTCTGTGTTTATGACCCAACCCATGGACCCCCCCCGACCTTAGTTCCTCTCACAGATGGATAAACTGTTCCTGCTGATATTATTATGAACTATATTTATGTCTACTTGCCAATGACTGTCCTGGACACATCTACTGCTCAGCCTGTTCGTCCTGGGAGTGGATCCCTCCTTCTGTGGTTCTCCCTGAGGTTTCTCTTTCAACGGCTGGGGGTTTTGAGTTTTTCCTCACCCTGATGGAGGGTCTAAGAACAGGGGATGTTGTCTAGTACAGCCCAAGACTCGGGGCTTGTCCATTGACTATTGCTCTTGCAACGTGGTACACAACATAATAAAAAATAAATAAATTAAATACAAAAAAGTTACATGTGGATGCATCATTCTTTTCCTTTAAAGAATATTTTAATAAAATTTGAAATTCATGTCGCGGAAGCGTCTTCAGGTTTTTTTTGTCTTCATTGCATTGTGAAGGGGTGCACGTGGCAGAGTGGTTAGCACTCCTGCCTCACAGCAAGAAGGTCGTGAGTTCAAAACCCGGCCGACTCAAACATTCTCGGCTGACTCCGGTCTTTCTGTGAGGAGTCTGCATGTCCTCCATGTGTAACCGTGGGTTCTCACTGGGTACTCCGGCTTCCTCCCACCGTCCAAAGACATGCATGTATAGGTTAATTGGCAACTCTAAAAAAGTGTCCCTAGTGAATGAATGTGACAGTGAATGGTTGTTTGTCTATGTCTAAATGTTAGCCCTGTGACTAACTGGCCATTGTCCAGGGTGTACCCGCCGCCTGACTATTGCCCAAAGCTGCAGGACAGGCTCCAGTCACCCGCGACAATGCGACACGAGAAAGAAATTAAAGAACAAGGTGAATAAATATTGATTTTTTATTAGATATCTTTTGCAGTGATGTTAAATAAATAAACAAATAAATATATATATATATAGCGCTCAGCCCGCTCTGATGTGGCGTTTGATGAGCTGCTCGAGGTGGTTACAAGAGCAGTGGCGCGGCTGAATATTGCGTGGCCACAGGAGCAGGGCCTCCTAAATAATCAAAACTGGCTGACAGGTTTCTGTCAGGTGGCCAGGGGGAGGGATTGCAGCGGCGGTCTCTCCCCTTCTTCAGGGAACTCCATGAGGAGCTAGCACGCTCATGGAATAAGCCTTATTCGTACCGCATTTTAACATGCCATGCTGGGTCACCTCATCACTGGTGGGGAAGGATTTCCAGGTGGCGGGTCAGGCTGGTGCAGCATTGCACACCATGGCGGTTTTGCAGGTGTACCAGGCTGACCTGCTCAAAGACATGAGCACAGAGCTGTTATGTTTGGGGACGCGTTTCAGAGCTATGCCAAGCCACAGATCTCTCTCTCCACGCAACTAAGCAGATGGCCTGCGCTATTGGCAGCTCAATGTCTGCTTTAGTTGCGACGGAAAGGCATCTATGGCTCAACCTCACGGGCATCAAGGAGAAGGACCGCACCTTCCTCCTTGATGCAATCTTCCTTCCGGACTGTTTTGGCGACAGGTGGTCACTCCTAACGCCCTAAGTTCAGGAACAAAAATGCTACGGGAGGTGTTTGTGAGGTTCCAGTCCTCGCCGCGCTCAGCAGTCGGGACCGTAAAGCCACCCAGTCAACCACTTTCTAAAGCAAGCAGTACCTTAGATAAAGGCTGTATTTCTGGCCCTGAAATACGTCCTCCAGCAGCCAAGAGGCTACCATGTCCTAGTGCAAGTAGACAGCACGGCGGTGGTCTCTTAAGTAAATCGTCAGGGCGGACTGCGTTTGTGTCCCTGGAACAACCAGATTCTGCTTTAGGCTCAGGACAAGTTCCTGTCCCTCAGGGCGATTCATATCCCTGGGCACACAAAGGGGGGAGCAAGTTTATTGTCCAGACAGGCTGCAACACACGGAGACTGGAAACTCCACCCCTGAGGTAATGAGCCAAATCTGGGAAAGAAGAAGCAGAGGTGGACCTCTTTGCTTCACAGCAGACAGCACAATGTCCCCTCTACTTCTCTCTGACTTCTCCAGCTTCCCTGTGTCTGGACGCGATGGCCCAGACGTGGCACAGACTTCGACGTGATGCATTTTCCCCTGGTGGCTATGCTCCCGGGAGTCCTTGCAAAGGTCCATCAACATGGGTCGCGCCTCTTACTAGTAGCGCCCCATTGGCCGACCAGAGTATGGTTCTCAGAGCTAATATCTCTCCTCGGTGGGCGATTCCGACCAGGAGGGATTTCCTTTCTCAGGCACAGGGGACAGTGTTTCATCCCCGGCCCAAGCTCTGGAACCTTCATGTTTGGCCCCTGAGGGGGACCAATTAAGAGACACCGGAGCAGGAGAGACTTAACTTACTGTGTCCAGATAAAGGCTGTATTCCTGAAACTTATGTCCTCCAGCAGCCAAGAGGCGTACCATGTCCTAGTGCACAGTTGTTTATATGCACGGGGCTGCAAGTAAATCTCAGGGCGGCTGCAGCCACCCTGGAACAACCAGATTCTGCTTTAGGCTCAGGACAATTTAGTCCTCAGGGCGCTTTTATCCTGGGCACACAAAGGGGGACTTACATTAAGGTTCCATTCAGACAGTGTTACAACTGGAACACCACTGAGGTAATGGGTTAATCTTGCCAAAGAAGACACAGAGGTGGACCTCTTTGCTTCACAGCAGACAGCACAATGTCGCTACTGAGCCACTGCGCATTGGGTGAGGGATTCCATTGCCCTGGCTTATATGGTCGACGTGATGCATTTTCGCCCTAGGTGTGGCTCATTCTACTAGGGGGTTGCAGCTTAAACAGCTCTAGCAAAGGGTGCCCCTCTGCAGCAAGTTTGTGACGTGGCAGGCTGGTCCTCCCCGCACACATTCATTAGATTCTATAGTTTGGATGTTCATGCTACTCCGGGCTCGCATGTCCTTGAGTCATCATTAGGGTGACCAGACGTCCCGAAAAATTCGGGACAGTCCCAAAATCTAAACTGTTGTCCCGAATCCCGAATCTGGCCCTAATTGTCCCGAAAATTATACTAAAGCAAAGAAGAGAAGAGAAGTTATTGTCTGATAAACATTAAAAATAATTATTATTTAATAAATTGAATTGATTAAAAACTGTCTGCGGAGGTTGAGCCATCCTGCAAACATCCCCCGCCGCCGCCGGCTGCTCATTGGCTGCAGCATTCTAAGTTAAAAAAAAAGAAAAAAAAAAACTTGTGCGGCTAGGCGCAAATCTAGATATTGATAAGCTAATTTTTATTCATTCCGTTGACATGGCTGGTGTACCAGAACCCCAACATGCTGCTGAAAAGCAAAAACGCCTCTGCAGGTACCGGGGAGGAGTGGGTGGGGAAGTATCCATGGATTGCTACAGCCTTTAGCGATGAAAGTAAAGCGTTCAGCAAAGTGTGTAGGAAAGAGTTTGGTGTTTCTCACGGAGGGGAGGCAGATGTTAGGCTGCATGCTAGCAGCAAATTACACTGTACCAACACCGTGACTGTACAGACTAACACGTTGGTCTTGTCCTTCTTTAAGAAGCAGGATGATTCCATGTATAATAAAATAGCTGCTGCTGAGCTGACCTCCGTGTTCCACTGTGTGGCCCACCAACAATCATACAGATCGCTTGACTGTGCGATAAAGTTAACACCAAAACTGTCGTCCCCCTCCCTTTGCCCCCCGTCTTCCCTCCCGTCCCGAATTTCAGTCGATCTCATCTGGTCACTCCAGTCATCATCCCAAAATCGTGTTTGAGACCTCTTTTGTGTTTGTGCACACTTCACAACCCTAGGGGTCCAGACACTTGCAGTACGGCGGCGTTGGTATTCTTGTTCCCCATAGCGTAATGCTACGAAGCATCGAGTGTAGCTTTTGATAGGGAACGTCTCGGGTTACTTGACTGTAACCCTGTTCCCTTAAAAAGGGGGAACGAGATGCTGCGCTGCAATGCCGCACTGGGCGTGTCCGGGCGCTCTTCAAACAAAGTTGACTTGAAGATGCTTCCGCATCATGTGTTATTATACCCTCTGTTCAGGTGCGCGCAATCACACAGCTGCCGCTGATGAGCTGCGTCACCAACCGAGGTATTATAAGCCAATTCTTGGCGTGTTTGACACACGTGCTTCACAACCGGTCACGCAAAGAATGTTCCCCCCATAGCGTAATGCAGCACAGCATCTCGTTCCCGCTTTTAAAGGGAACAGGGTTACAGTCAAGTAACCCGAGGCGTTAACAAACCATATAGTAGCGCTTGTTAACTTTAATGCAGTCCTGTACAAAATGGTCTGTTGATCTGTATACTAACATCTTGTACACTATCATCTTGAGTAGATTTGGTTTAAACCATGGAGTGAGAGGTGGCCATCTATTTTGCTTATTCACTATTAAATTATAAAAAATCCAGCTTTGTTCAATAATCAGCAACAAGGATGATACAAATAGAAACTTAAAGATGCTTGTGGCATTATTGAAACTTGAAAATATTGTCCAAATTGTTGATGATTATAAAATCAAAACATTGCCCTGCATGCCAGGGTAAAAATTATGAATCAAAAATCTATTAATTGTCAGAACATGACCAGTTATAGGGTTTTAACCCATTAATCAATATGCTGTACAGTATATTTCTGCTGCTTCTGAACCAATGATTGTAAAAAATATGGATGTCTTTGCCCATTGCACCCCTATTCACCGATAATGTTCTTATCACAGGTAAATAACTTTTCGACTTTTACTGCAAAGTAAAACAACAGTATTTAGTTAGCATAAACGGATGTATTAATCAAAAATTTAGCTGCCCCAGAGTTGTCATGTGGTAAAAAATTTGCTCTAGAGACCAGAGCCATTTTTTGTATCTTTTGTACCAGGCAGTAAACATGATTTTTACACTTGTAAAGCCGCCATTGTATGGTGGCGCCCTTACTCAAGGACCTTTTGAGGGGTTCCATGGAACCCCTCAAAAGGTCCTTGTTATTTATTTATTTTGCGCACAAAAACTATTCTCGTTGCTTCATAAAATGATTGTAGAACCACTGTAGTGAGTTGGGCTTTGTAACAACGTCTTTAGTGCCTTTCATGGGTTTTGAGAGAGGAAATGACATTGATGTCAATGGAGGCCTGTCTGAGCCATCGGATTTCAACAAAACTATCTTCATCTGTGTCTGAAGATGAACGGATGTCTTACGGTGTCGAACGACATGAGTGTAAGTAATTAATGACAGAATTTTCATTTTTGGATGAACTAACCTTTTAACATTGTAGAATCTAGTCATTTTTCTGTGTGTGTGTTCAGGTGCCAAACTTAGAAAAAGTAGCTAAGTCTTGTACCAGATCAAGGGAAATATTTTTAAAAAATAAATCCAAATTATTTTGCCCACATTTGTCCCCAACACAGTATGAGGGTTATTGGCTAGTGGCTACTTCAGCTACAGTATAATTACATCAGCTAACTACCAACTAACCAGATAACATTAACAAATTGACATGCACTTACTGGGCAGAATGGCTAATGGATAATTGTTGAGGCCGAAAGCAATGACCCTCGGTACCCCCCCGGCTGACATGTTGATGCGTAAGGTACGAGAGGGCATGACTGATGATAGTGTTGTGATTCAGTCATGACAACGCTATTCTCAGCCTGCGCTCTAGCTGGGTCAACTTTATTTTTTTTTAAATAATTTATATATTTAACTTCAAACTGAAAACATGATTTAAGTCATCGTGTCTCAAGTCAAGTCAAGTCCCGAGTCTTTATTGGAGCTTGCACAGGTAGACCCCATGTATTTACCATATAGGGAGGATTTGACTAGTAGCCTATAGCAGACTGTAGGGTATTTAAAAAAAAAAAAAACGTAAGTGTGCTCTTCCTGGCCCACCCAAGAACAAAAAAATCTACACACGCCACTGTTGGTCACTCGCAACAAGCTGGTTAGGCAATGGTTCGGCCGTGAATACATCGATCTGAAAACTGAAAACTTTACATGGTCATCCAAGGGCCCATTTTAATCAACCCAATTATAATGTGAACAAACGTAAAGCCTCTGCAAAATATTTAAAGAAAGACATCTTCTTTGTCTGAGGTTCCAAAGTACGACCTGTATGCATTTCATAATATCTTTTTATTTCTTCATACATATCGTCACAAATAGTCACAGAAACCCTTAGACACAAAACAGACACTCCAGGAGATGGCATTCCACAATTAAAGAAAGATTTAGGAGGTTAGAAATGTTAGATTGCAGTATAATTAGCTACAAATGGTTTAAAAAAGCCTGGCAAGAAAAATTTGGAAAATTGTGATATCTTTCTTCCTCTTATTAGTTAAAATACATTTGTGTTGGTATTGCAATACTAATGAACATTTGCCTCGGAGCAATTATTTGGTCAAGCCAACACATGTTATACATTTTGTGCATGCTGTCCTCAACAGCAAAAGAGACCACCAGGGGGGAGTCAAGACTTGTGCATGTATTATATAGCTTGTGTGATCACAGTTATATGATCTACTTGCTTAGTAATATTAATAAAATGTGGTAATTATTAAGAATTGTGTGCTATTGTCTGATAAAATGTCAATGAAGAAACTGGTGAATTCCATAAAGCTGTTTGAGCTCAGTGGGGGAAATCCCTGCACTGTTCTCCATAACTGACACATGCTTGGCCCATGAGGTGAAAATTGCATGGAAAGATGTCTTCCATTTCGGCTATAAAACTTGTGAACAGCTGGCCATGGTCACTCTTACACAGAGTGTCATATAGATCCACATGAGGCTTCCTGTAGAGGCACATAAAGCTGCAGTCAGAAATATAACCCAACACTACATCAGCACATCTTTCTCAAGTCAGCAAAGTCCACACCAAGGGGCCTTTAACATTGTGCTCCAATCATGTGAGTGAGAAATGCTTGTATGTCTTAGTAACATAAGCCTGAAACTGATTATTTGGTACTAAATAATAATATAAATGTGAAAATGCCCATGGCAGTATCTGGAATTACTGAAAAAAAAAAAAAAAAAAAAAAAATATTATATTTGCTTTACAAATTTGTTTTTTTATTTAAAAAGCAACTGCTGGATATGTTCTTAGCACTGGACATCTTTTTTTTTTTTTACCAGTGATGGTTCAGAGGACAACTGTAATGCATTGTTTCTAGTGTTGATGAATCTTGCAGGGGCGTGCTGGGGTTAGATAACCACACAGCATGGTCACAAAACTCATTCTTTCAATTAACAGTATTATAAAAACAAAGAGGTTGGACTCTGCTGAAGTGAACTGTTTTTTGCCCTCTTGAGTATAAAAGTATTTCCTGGCTCCTGTACTGAGTCGCAGTGTGTATTCATCCATTTAGATGTGTGTGGCCTGTATAGTATGTGCATTTGTCAGTATCTTCTGTACTTTTGTACTTGTGCATATCAGTGCCTGTCATGTTTTGTGGAGCTTGGCTTTACACATGCACACAAGTGTGTACGTGTACCAACTTGCACTGTACAAGCACCATACATAGAGACAGTGTGGGTAAAAGAGCAATCTGTGTGGGTCCACTGCCACCTTTGATCAAGACAAGTGCCTCGGTGTGACACTTTGACAGAAGTTCACTCTCCCCCTCAGAATGAACAATGCCAAAACTAACTCTAAACATGACTCTGACCTGACACACAGGGCTTACAATACTTCCCAGCATTTTTTCCCTTATTTCATTCCTCCAGGCTTGCTGACAGTGAACAACTTTTAAAGGAGAAAAAATAACTCAAGCAAAAACTGACAGAGTTAAGAAGAGATGGTACCTGAAGAGAACACAAAATAGAGAAGGCAAGTCAAACAAACCATAAAACAGACACATTTAGGACTGTGTGAGTTTTCAAAGTTACATATTTTTTTTCAGTGTGTAGCCAACATACAATTAATGATCTGAAGAGAAATATAAATTGTAGATCTTCTTTATATATTTATTACGTTAACAACAATAGTTTGGAATTAGTGATTAGCAGTTCAATGTCTCCCTCTAGTGGATTGATGCTGTAAATGGCATTTTTGTAGTTTTGACCTGAAATTACACATGTATTACCAGGGGTTAAGGCTGAGTTAGATTAGAAGTTGGAGGTAGGGATTGTCAAGCACACCTAAAAATGATGTGTAAAATATTTTAACATTTTATATATCTTTAAATAACACATCTTGATCAGGTGCTGACCAACAGGATTCATGTGAGTGAGAGTCTGTCTATAATGTTTGACAGCTGTAATTTCACCACTCTACTGGAGAAAGTGATCCCTATGTAGGTCTAGTGGGAATCTTTCCTCTCTGACTATGCTTGAGTTTCTCAATCAATTACCCCTACTCCCTGCAAGATCAATAACCATCACTACAGAAGAAAAGATAAAAGAGACGAGTGAGATCATCTCTCAGAAACTCACATGGGAAAATGTCTCTTGTTTTGGCAGTGTCCCCTTTTTGAATTCTATTCACCAATTAAACCCATTAGTTACATCAACATTTAATATTTGAACAAATACATCCATTTTTGTGGGGTTGCACCAAGACAAGAGCATCCCTTCCTCCCTCCATTTCCTACAACAGGAGAAAATCGGATCCTCTTTTGAAATAAATGCTGCTTTTTCAATAACAAACAAACAATTACTTTACCATAAGAATGAATATTTAATGGCGCCCTCAAATATATAAAAGCTGCTGGACAGGCAAAGACAGGGACAGGGTAGATGGGTGGGTGCAAAGCGCTTAAGACTTATTGTCATTACGATAGCCTCTGTTAGTCAGGGTCACCAAGGAATCCCTTAATTCCTCTAGCATTATGCGCTTCAGACCCTTTCATGTCCTCCATATGGGAGATAGTGGATGGGGATGGGGGTTGCTTGAAAAATTCTAATATGTCTGTTGCTATGAAAAAATATGCACATACATTTAGCATTTAGATTCTCCAAGGGCAGAACAGAGGAGATGGGCACATGTCAGCTCCTCATATTGTGTCTGTGTTTTTGTGTCAGGCATATCCTTGTATTTATGCCAATGTGAAAAGGCCACTCGTAAATGGTTCACTCTTTATTTTCCTCTGCTTTATGTCTTTGCCCTGCAGTTACCGCACTAAAAATAATGATTCCCCAAGATGTGAAAGGTTATGCACTATCTGCTCCCATAGTTTCAGAGTGACAGTCAGGGTATTGGTTAAACTGATGAAGTGGTTGTCTCATTGGCAGAGGTTAACTGGTTTCCTGTCCGCCTGCTTGAGTGACTGACTGGTTATTTGAGGTTTGGACTGACTACTGCTTCGTTGGTTGTGAGGGGAGCAAATGAAATGACTAGTTGGACGTGCTGGGATGCGGAGTAGCTAACCCGGTGAGTGGCAGACTAGCTGGATACCTGGCTGTCTTGTTGACTGACTAAAGGATTAGGGGAGGGTCTGATTGATTTGCTGGTGGAATGACTGTCACTGTGACTGACTGCCGAGATGCCTGTCTGGGTGGCGTGTTGGCCATCTGTCTGACTGGGTGCCTGTTGTTTGTCTGACAGCCATAGCATCTTGACTTACAGTTTTCAATGCATTGCAGAACCTATGGCATACTTGGGTTACTAGAAATAAATCTTCAACATCACTCTATGTTCAATTATTTGGATTGGTTAGCCACATCACTTAATTGAGTTTGGATATATATTGCACAATCCTTAAATATTTCAGAGCTAAAGTATGTGCGATTAGATCATTTATATGCAATTTCATTAGAATAACAAGGCAATTAAAGAAAGGCACGTTAACCTGGTTCGGTGACTGAAAATGATTGCCACCCTTTATGCTGCATTGACAGCAAGATTTAGAAATAAGCTGTTTTTCCTTACACATTTTACATATGATAAAACTCCACTCAACACTTTGGGTGAAAGCCATTAATGAAATGAACTGGAAATACGCAATGTTCTATTTTCATGCAGTGGCCACAAGAGGGCACAGCAGGCTCATCTGTCATCCTGATACTTTATTATGATAGAAACAACTTTAGCCTGCTATTCTTTGTTTACCTACTGAGTAATATCTTTGTTAACACTTATCACGGTTTCAAAATTGATGGATCATTATGCTCAAAACTGATCATCTTGCGCTCACTTACTGGCTCATCAGCAGCCAGGACAAATATCACCTGTTATTTGTTTAGAAAAACAAAATGCAAAATTTTTGTTGGAATTGATTAGAGCATTCACCTTAACTGAGTAAAATAGTATTTACAACCATTTTTTTAATTTATTTTTTCTTTTCTTTGTGAATCAGAGCCAGAATGTTACAGTATATAGTATAGTATAGTATATATATTTATAT
The DNA here is from genome assembly GCA_024416835.2 of Perccottus glenii. Classification (NCBI taxonomy): domain Eukaryota; kingdom Metazoa; phylum Chordata; class Actinopteri; order Gobiiformes; family Odontobutidae; genus Perccottus; species Perccottus glenii. The sequence continues at coordinate 11,149,145 of CM044551.2, forward strand.
TATAGTGGTGCCTCAAAAATGATGTCTAACCCAACTTTAAATGATGCATCATAGCTAATGGAATCTGCTCAGAAATTTAAAATTAAACAGAGAAACTCATGCTTTGTCTTAAACCTCTCCCCAAAACTTTTTTTTTTTATCCCACAGCATAATTAATTCTGTTTTTCATGTTGGAATTTTAAGTAAGGGGAGCATTATCAGAAAACTTCCCATTAACTTGTTTGTTTCTGTTTGTTTATTCAATTAAATATTCACAAACTGCAAATTAAACTGATTAGCAATTAATTCTTTCTCAGAAGTGGTCTTAGAGATGTGGAGGATATGCCAGTTTTAGCAAAACAACCATAATTTCATGCTAGTTGCTTCAGGGTGTTACTTTAGAAAGTGGATTTTTTTCCCCCCATTTAGTTTAATTGTGGGGAAACTCTCTAGTTTATAAACCTGTTGAGATGCAAGGTTAAATCAGGCTATGATGAAAAATCACAATGCATATCATTATTACTGTGTACAATGCAATTTCATGATGAACTAGAAAGTCAAAGCAACTGTACTTCCTGAAAATATATGATATATTGGTTTGCCCAGATTTTGACTGTGGAACAAAATGAACAAACTGGCCTTCATACGTACATTACATTTCTGAAATATGCAAAGTAGTTGGACTATGGTGAAATACTGTCATAATGGTCCAGAAGGTTGTGCCCTGTAAATATAGAATTAGAATGTCAGACTCTTTGTGTTTCTTGCACCGTAAGCAGGACTTAATGTGCAGGTGTGGCTGAACACAGAAAGCCTTTGCATACATACATTATTACCCTGTTTCTATAAACCCTCATAGTGGAGGTTTTTAGTCCTCATCTACGTAAGCAGGACTTTATTTTTAGATATGAATAATTGAGTATCTATTAGAATATCTCTCACTCATGCATTGATGGAGGTGCTCATTAATATTTCAAAATATTAGTGAGACCTGGCATTACAAGTCTTCTGTCTCTATCATTTAAAAGTCCATCTTTCCTGACAGGTCAGCCTGACGTCCCTTTAAACCATGCATTCGAAAGACCGTGGTGACAGGAACATTAGTGAGATCGGCCTTTACAAGTTCAGCCATTTCATTTCCATAAAGGGCACACCCGCAAAACCAAATGGCGCTAGCGGCGCAAACGTTTTGGAAGAGAAAGTCATTTGGCTTTTTTTTATTTCAGTCAAAAAAAGAAGAAAAGAAAGAATACAACATTTTCACCCTCAAACAAAACTCATATTGACTAAAAGGGTGTAGGCTGAATTTTGCCTACCTCTTTTACTATTAAGAAAGAAAAACGCCATACAACAAAACCAAGCCAAACACAAGAAACACAAGACAACCACAACTATTAACAAATAATAGAAATAGAATAGAATAATAGCATTCCTGCTATTTAATTAGTAATTATTATTATTATTTAAATGATTTTGAATCAAATGATTGGATTAATCATTTCAATAGTTTTTTATTAATATTCCTTTTTACATTTAGAATTTGTTATTGCATTTGAGTGTATTTATTAAAGATACTAGTTTTCTAAAGTTTTTTAAATTGTGGAAAAGTTGCTGCACCCTTCATCCTATTTTCCAGTAGGTTCCACAGAATTACACCACTTCGAGTAATACAGTACACTGCCTCTTTAATGTGGTACAAACACACTGTACCTTTAAATGATATTCTCCCCTCAAGTGACACCCCCCTTCTCAATTAATAAACATTTTTTGAATATTACCGGGGAGTTGATTGTTTTTAGCTTTATATATTATAAGTAATGTTTTTAATTTAACTAGATCTTCAAGTCTTAGAGTATTTAATTTTAGGTTGGTGTCGGTGTGATCTGTAAATCCCACATTATGTGCAAATTTGATGGCTTTTTCTTTGTAATGTCTCTAAATGGCTCTTGGCCTCAGTACAGTAACTTAATACTTCTATTAAATAAACATCCAAGTTATTATTATTAAAAAAATATATACGGCAATAATTTACAAAGAAGAAAAGTAAACACTATAAACTTATAGAAAAAGTGAATGTTGTTTTAAAATTCTAGGTAAAATAAGAAATTAGTCAAAATTGTTTTAGTCACCATTTACATAAGCTGTATCAATAGATATCATTATATAATGTTAATGATCTTTGTCAAAACAAAAAACAACTGACAAATATAGACAAAGTCATATTGATGTTATTATAAATCTGCCACCTATTTATATTTGAGAGCAACTATTGCTACAATGCTGAAACTGAAACAAATATGCATTTTTAGATATGAATCAGATGTTTTTACCTATAACTATGGGATTATACAATCTGCTATTTGTGTTGTCATTTGAATAAATATACACCACTGTCCTTGGCTACATTTTCTTTTTTTTATTATTATTAAAGAATAGCAAGTTAGCCAAAGTATGCCACCTTGTGTAGCTTTCATGTTGCACATGAGAAAGTTTTCTGCTCACAACTCATGTAATAATCCATTTTAATGACAGGAAAGTGCTGGAGGGTGGAGTAGTTTGTAATTATTGGAAGACAACATGTTTTAAATAACAATTAAAATGTTGACAATAAAACACAGATTGCATTGAATTTCTGTTCTGTTTTGTGTGCTTGCTTGTCGCCTTTCAGTCGGTGTGTTTGTATGTCCCCTTATTTGCGCTCACTGCATGTGCATGATTACAAGTGCTGAATGTTATTGTGAGCTTTTCAATGGGCTTGTATATCTGTATGCATGCCTTCCTTTATGTGAGTGTGTGTGAGTGTTGGCAGTGGCTGTCACCCAGTAGGGATGACAGTAGTTAAAAACAGTAAAGCTCTGTGTGTAACAGGCCTGCTGTCACTTTCTCTCCTGTGTTATTTTACTTCTCTCTAATGGGCTTTATTTCATTGTCAGCTGGCAGTCTACATCCTCCTCCTCTGCCTCTTTCTATTCCTTCTTTTCTTCCCTCCTTCCTCATTTTCTCTCCCTTGACACATTACAGGCTGCCTTTGGAGAACAGCGGAGGGCCAGAGACCCCCTGCCAGCCATAATAATGTGGTAAAACAAGCAGACAGATAGGGAGTGTGTGCGTGGTTACGTGCGCCCATCCACATTTGCTTAAGTTTGCGAGTTCACAGACACACTCATGCACCTCAATGTGTGTGTCCGTTCTTGTCTTGACGTCTCGCATAGGCTATGTCTTCGTCTGGGTGGCTTTTTCTGTGTCCTGGAAAACCTATCAAAGTCCTCCCCATTAAAAAGCCTTCTGCGGTACATTATTAGCCACAGTTACAAGGGCAATCTATCTGAGCTCCAACTAGAGGGGCAGGACAGAGGAGGAGGGCCATGCATCGGGCTGGAGGGGAGATTCCTGTCAGCTCAGAGAACATTAGCTGTCCCGGAGTGCTTGTAGCCGCAGCAGGTGTGCTGACCCACCAAGACCTATCAACCCCCTGTGTTCTCTGCTCCTTCATACACCTTCACACACACACACACACACACACACACACACACACACACACACACACACACACACACACACACACACACACACACACACACACACACATATGCACAAGATTCATTTCTCATTTAAAGAGCCAAGCACACTGCATTTCTGATAGAATAATTGAGTGCATATGCAATAAAAACAACATATTATGCAGGCTTGCCCTCAACACAAACTGCAGACAAAAAAAAAAAGCATTATTGAGACAATACACAATACAGATCAGAAGATTTGGGATAAAGTAGCACAAAGCAGAAATAAGATCACAAACACCGTAGTTTATAAGGTAAATGTTTTTTTTTGTCTACTTATGCAAAATGTGTAGTATATTTTACAATGTTCAATTACAACTTCACTCATGTCAGACAATGACATAAATCTGAAGTTCAATAAATGACCATAATGGACAAAATGGACATTATTTGCTATGAAAATGGCCATAAAAATATCCTTATGGTTTTAGCTATGGGGCTAAAAAGTCATCATGTGATGTCTTTTGTGATGTTCCTAATAAGATTTATATGGTACTTTATTAGCCCAACAATTACTGTTTGCAGCCACCAGCAGCCTTTTAAGGAAAAAGGTGCAGGGTAGACTGAGGCACAGAGGTTGGGAGAGGAGCAGTGGGGGTTAGGTGGAGATGGGTAGTTGGGGGGTCTGGGGTTGAGAGATGGATGTAAATGTGGAATAATGTAGTAGGAGTGAATTTGCATGGTCAAATGTCAAAAAAATGAAGCCTTCCCCTGAGCCTTGTCAGAAAAAATAACATAAGTGGCGTGCTCCAGCACTGGCATGCCATTAGCAGTTAGTTCTGCCTGTCATCAGTCACCAAGAAGAAGAAATGGCCGTCATTATCTCCAAAAAATGGACTGTGAAAGATGGATACACCCCCTTCACTCAATGACAATGAGGCACGTACATTGAGTACAGTATGTGCATACAAAGGCCCAAATACTGTATATACACACATATAAGCACACAAAGGCAGTTTCACCTGGCTTGTACTGCATTGACATTAGATTTTATAATTGTCTAGAGTCTGAAGAGTATGTTTTAATGCACCACATAAAAATTAATGTAGTAATTATCAAATAGAAGAGATTTGTGCTCACGAAATTATAGAGTCAAGTTCAGTCACATTTAAAAATTCTCGGAAGATAATTTTGATAATATATCAATACTGCGTAGTATAGGCTATACGTAAGACAAGACAAGACATTTATTTTTGTATCGCCCAATATCACAACAACAGTGACCTCAAAGGGCTTAACAGACTGCACTAGACAACATCCCCTGTCCTCAGACGCTCCATCAGGGTAAGGAAAAACTCAGCCGGGAAAAAAGAGAAACCTCAGGGAGAAGCACAGAAGGAGGGCTCCACTCCCAGGACGGACAGGCCGTGCAGGAATGTGTCCAGGACAGTTGAAAAATACATAGAAATACACAAACATTTTCACAAATAAAAACATTTATATTGGCAGTGTACCTTAGTACTTCTCAGTAGTTTTTTTTTTTCCTTTATGAACTGTGTTGTTTAACTTAATATACCAAAAACATTAGTAAATATTAAAAACTGCTGCAGCAAGAATAATTAAATGTAATAATAATTAGACGTCAGCCTGTCCAGTCATGTACTCTAATGATTAAATGGCCAGACCAAGTGATTACTTAAGACTGAGTGACTGCACATGTGTAAACAGCATGTGGCCATATTAATGTGAGAGGCATAGTGATGTCTCATGGAGATGTCATTGAGATTAGTAAAATCTAATCTTTGTCAACCACCTTGCTTAACATTATTTGTCCTGGGGCTGTTTATTAATGTTTTTTTTTTTGCTAAATAATAGCTCAATTTCCCATTAAACAGCAGCCATTAGCATGCTCAAGACAATATCCTGACAGTTGGGGAAAAACAGATCAGCCAAATAATTAAATAAGCAACCATTGAAAAAAGCATTTTGAAAGTGAATGTGGGTTGAGTGTGAATTAAACGAATGGTACCTTTCATTTAATATGCAAGCACACAGGCGCTGATTATGGCTGAGGACATGGACGAAAAAAGCTCTTGCAAAGCAATTATATAATAAGCTTAAGGACAATAAAATCTGCAGTAGCAAGGACAATTGGTCATTACATTTTGTGGTAGTGATAACCACACATTGCCTTTAGAAGATAAAAACATCCTCTTACTCTTACATTGTCTGGACACCGTGTTGAATTGTCTTAACAAGCGTTGACAATTCAATTATTCTAAGATATTTATTTGTTTCTGGAGAAAAAAGGACTAGCTCCTTAATTGCCATGTGTTTGAATCACTGTTATGTATTATAATAAATCCAAGTTTACTTTGTTAGGCAGTAGCTTTTGTGTTGGTTTCATTTGTCCTTGGAAACCCTTGCTCTTGACATTCACAAATGCAATCTCAATGTGGCAGTGAGAAATAAAAAGCAGAGGCAAACTGAATATAGGTATGTATTGAGATGAAATCCATGAATTTTAAGAAAGAAAATATATTGAAAAGCCAGGCACCAGACAATGAGAAGAAGACACAGAGAGAGGGAGAACAACCGAGCAAGAGATCAGCATGGCAGCTAATGTAATGAATAATATCTCAAGTGTAAATCCAGCCAATTGAACCCTGGGCTGGCTTCACCCTCTAGCTAGGCTAAATGAGTTTCCATGGGAATGTGGATGAAAGGAGCGCAGACGTCTAGGTCAGGCATATTGGAGAGGAAGAAGCAGAGAGGGGTTGGGAGTATGAAATAGAGTCCTCAGGGTCTGGTTTGGAGAGATTTGCACTTGTGCTAAGCCACTTCAGATGTGAGTGGAGGGTCTAACAGCCTTAAACTTGAGCATCAAGGTATGTGTGTAGGTCTGTTGTTGAGCTGTGTAAGCACTGAGGGCAGAATATCCCCCAGAATGGGTAACACAATTTTAGATGTTATGCCTTCACTGTGTTGAATTCAAGTTATTGTTGAACAGGGGTGGTGAGTGTATCCGATTTCAAACCCAATGTCTGGTCACTGGCTGGTTCGAAAAGGCAGCTTGATTGATAGAAATTAAAGACAACCATTCTCTAAACCACAACTGTCATGACCATTTTAGTTCTCGTAAATGTAACTGATAGCACTGTAAATGTTCAGTGGCAAACATTGCGCTGTAACATCAAATGCCATGAGATGGGCCAGTCACCACACATTATTCTTGGGAATGAGAACTTAAACTAAATAATACTATATATTTAGCTTGTTAACTGATTATTAAAGAACAAAAAACTACTATTACCTACTACTAAGTAATTGAAAGCTAACAACAATTTTACTGATGAATAACCTGTGCATTAATTTCAGTGTGATGATCAAGTTCAAAGTGACACATCCAGGACATGTGAGCTGCACATTACCTTGACACACTTGGGCTGTAGAAATTAGCCACTGTCTGAATTATTAAAATAACAAGGGACATTTCATTTGATTTGGCAGGAAGATACAGCATACCCTCCTACAATTCTAATTGTCCACTTTAACTAGTTTCTTTGAGCCTTCAGCATCAGTCAGATATCCTCTCTCCTATTAGGGGAGAGGAACGAGGACTGGGTGTCCACTGAACCCACCTCATTTATTATAATGACCTGCCAGGTCCAGACATGAACATGTTAAAGTTATAGTAGAGTGCAACATGACAGGTGCACACAACCTTGTCAGATCTGCGTGGGTCTAGTTAGAGGATCCTCCTCTACTGAAGACGTAGACTTCTTGCGGTGACCTAGTTGCAAAAAGAAGGAAATGGCTGTATTGTTACATGATTGATCATTTAAATATTACGTAAACTATATGCAAATGCATTGAAACACTTAAAAGCAAAATTAGGTATATTTATATACTATATTCATAAATAATGGCTTTGTTTAAAGTTTATGTGTCATCTGTTTTTTTAAATACAGTATTTCTGAAGACCATTGTGATGAGTCCACTGTGTGCTTTCTGCTATTATCATATTATCTTCTAATATGCCGAGCATGTTTTAACTACACAAGGTTGTATTTTCTTAAGATCAAATACTGAGAATGAAGTAGATCCAGTGTTACAACGTACAGGCAGTAAACACAAGGCTATTTAACTTTCAGTTGGTTCTTGCACTAAAATAAAGAGTCTTGTGTTTAACAGAGCCGCAACAAACAGTGCCTTAATCCCTGAAAGATCTGAGTAAACAAATATAGGTCCTCTAAGCCTGCATAATGGAGAGCTGCCTTAACAATCACCCTTGGTACCAGACTACTCTTATCTGCTAGGGTCTTACTGCCATGTAAAAGACTCACAAACACTTTGAGTTTCCCTGAACCAACATCCAAACTGGACTCTGTAATCCTCTGCCATTCTTTTAATCATCTGACACCCAGAGAGGGCAATATCTATTTTCATCTACTCCTGATAGGATCTTTTAAGGATTTAAAGAGGGGCCTCAGCATGCTGTGCCCAGCAGCTCAGCTGTGATCTGGGGCTTTGGGGAGTTCTCATTAGGCGTTAGCAGCCCCCAGATCGAAGAAACCTAGTTCTGGTTAGTGGATTTTTAATCCTTCCATGGCCTGTGTTGGGAGATGGAGTTATTTAGGGCCCTTTGATTAGCCTCACTGCTGCACTTTGATTAAGAGAACTTCTGAAGATGGAAGCACTGTGCAGCCAGTTGGAGAAAAGAATGTGTGGAGGTGGCATTTACTTTGTTTATGTTGGGTGTGTGAAAGTAAACCCTGAGTGTGACCTATAGACGGTCTATGATCCATCAAAGCAATTCTTGTGTGCACAGGAACATTTAATCTCAAATGTAATACACAGACCTAAATGCTGTGTGAGTTTAAATGTGAGCATGCCACAGGGCACACCATCATCAATTACTACTGTATATCAATGTTTAGTTTCTTAATTGGTAAGTCAAAATGTAAATGTCTTTGAATGTAAATGGGGAACTAACTGTGTTCATGCAGTTTTCTATTTAGTTTTCTGTTCAGTTTTGTGGCTCTTTTAAGATCAATAGAACAAAGACAACCTGTTACAGTAAAAATTATTTAAAAATGCTCTTGGTTTTGGGTATCAATACTATACTATACTATATCATTGTTACATTTTTATTTACATGTTTTACCATTTTATTGTGTTAAGATGAAGTGAAGCTCAATTATCACTGAAAGATCAAGTACAAAATATGATATTTTTTAGGCTTGGAATCTTTTAAAATTGTCAAAATTTACAATTTATATATTTTTATCCGATAAGATAAAAAACACGAACTACATATTCACATACTGCTACAGTTTCCCATTGACTTATTTAGTGAATTCAAGTGGACCACATTTTCACTGAAAGATCAAGTACAAAATATGATATTTTTTAGGCTTTGAATCTTTTAAAATTGTCAACATTTGCAATTTATATATTTTTATCCGATAAGATAAAAAACTACATATTCACATACTGCTACAGTTTCCCAATCACTTTTCAGTGAATTCAAGAAAGGGGACCACATTTTCAAAACATCTGCAAACCACTTCCATGTTTCACAGTAGGAATGATGTGCCATTCATCATAGGCCTTGTTGACTGGTTGTGGCCAAAATGTTCTCATCACTCCAAATGACTTTGTTGTAGAGTTTTAAGGCGTCTCTTTGTGGTGTTTGGCTTTTTGTAAGCGGGATGCTTTGTTGAATTTGTGTAGTAATGGTTTTCTTCTGGCGACTCGACCATGCAGCCCATTTTTTTTTAGGTGCCCCCTTATTGTGTATCTTGAAACAGCCACATCACTTTTTTTTAGAGAGTCCTGTATTTCAGCTAAAGTTATTTGTGTGTTTTTCTCTGCATCCCAAACACTTTTCCTGGCAGTTGTGGCTGAAATCTTTGTTGGCCCTACCTGACCGTGGTTTGATTTCCACAGAATCCCTCATTTTCCACTTCACTTAATTAGAGTTTTAACATGATGATTGGCATTCTCAATTCCTTGGATATCTTTTTATATCTCCCTTTCCTGTTTTATACAGTTCAATTACCTTTTCTCAAAGATCCAGTGACAATTATTTTGTTTTACTCATGACTCAGAATACAGAAACATCAGTGCAGCACTGATTTAAAGATGCAAGGGTCCGTCAGGAGCCCAGAAACTCACTGACCTTTTATACACACACACACTAATTACAAGCAAACAAATCACAGGTGAGGATGGCTACCTTTAGTAGCCATTCAAACCTGTTTGTGTCAAATTGTGTGTATGTTATCAGGCCAAAATCACCAGGTAAATATAAACTTTTGATCAGGGTCATTTGGGTAGTTTCTGTTGTCATTATGATTCAAAAAGAGTAACACAATTGTTTGACAATAAATCCCTTCACCCAACCACTAACTATGAGTGAAAAAAAATAGTGTTATTATTTATATTCTCTGAAAAATGACTTTAAAAAATCCAAAACTCTGCCAGGGTATGTACACTTTTGAGCACAACTGAATGTGCAGAGCATCGTTCTGTTCAAAACAAGTTTCGCCACTGACACCATTTCGCTCAACCAGTTATTTAAAGATGGAGGGGTGGTTAATTTCAAGTAACATAGAGGTTTTTTTTGCTGCAACCATTCCAATCCTTTGAGAGTTAGTGATTTATAGCTATTGAAGCCCAGAATTGCAAAAAGAGGATCAAGAACAATCTCCACATTATAGTTTACACAGAACCTCTAAAATATATTTGACCAGAACTTTTGTAAGATTGGCAATGTCAAAATAAATGAGATAATGAACCATTAAAGACCTTACATTGATCGCATAATGCAGACACAGATGGAAATACTAAATCATTCTAACATTTGAACTTATAATTATTTATATTGTTAAACCCTTTCTTTATAAAAGCACAGTGCATCCAAATATAGAAGTCACTTTGGTGGAGATATAAAGCTAAGCAATGAGTAGGCCCTGCCACCTTCTCTTTGATTCCAGGTCTAAGTATGTACAGATATCCAAGGTGTTGACACTTCGCCCTCTAAGCCTCATTTCTTTTCACTGGGATCAGCAAGGCTCACTGATAGCAGATTATCTCTGCAGCATTTTGTGGCCCAGTTGGCACTCTCATTTGTTACAGGCTCAGACATACACTGAGGTACAGTCTCTGTATGTGCACAAAAATGTCAGAATAAACACAGCTGCTCCTTCTCTTTTTTACTCAGTACATTGAGCTGATATCTGTGAAGTTATGAAGTTAAGCTAAAGTCTAAAATTAGGAACTGACCCAATAAATAATATCTGAAAGCCATTTCTATTTTGAATGTCTATGTCGTCCTTGATATTGGCTTCCTTTATAACTGTCTTTCTCATCCAGATTATTATTTCACTGGCTAATCATGCCAATCAATAGACATCAGCATCTTTCTACAATGCTTTGCTATTTTCTTATTGGAATGACAGATTCCTGTCCCATTAGGACTCAGGAAGTGAAGCTAAGTGAAGTTAAACATTGCATAGCTTTAGATATACTTTATGCACCACAAAAGAACCAAAACTGAAAAGGTAGCTGTCAGTAAAACTACAGCTTATCTACCAAACCCATCATAGCACTTTACTATGTATAAACATTTTGTAACCTTTGATTCAGTCACTCTCTAGAGTTTGTCATCAATATCTTTCACAACTTCCTCTGTGAAGGGTGAACAGCATGTTTGTACATCAGTAAAGTTAGTCTGAGATGAGAAACATGTCAGACCCAATTAAAAGGCAGCCAGAGTGTCGCCTGACACAAAGTGACAGAATTCATATTCAGTAAACAAAAATAAGAGCATCCAAACATCCCAAAGTAGTTCATGCTAAATGTGTTTTTATATCACTCCTATTTCTTTCGATGTGTCCTCTTGCTCCTATGCTACTTTGATATTAGTGGTTGACTCTCTGGAGTGCTGACAAGCCTTTGATACTAGAAGGGCACAAAATAATATCTTCCCTTTGAAAAACAATTTCAGGGAGAGGGGATCAGTATAAATAGGCCTTTTATGTGCACCAGGGGCCGATTGAATCTGATGGGGAATTTTTGATAGGGTTTTTTAAATGGCAATGCAAAATTGATGAGTAGAGGGGCCTGTGCTGTTGTCGCATGGATGGAGATGTGACTGCATAAGGACATCAAGGCATGGTGCACACATACACAGTGAGTGCTGTGCATATGCATGCAAATATGGACAGTACCAACAAACTCAAATAGAAACCCACTTGTATGCACAACAAACACACTCTATTGGCTTAGCCTCCAGTGAGGGCTAAAGGCTTAATCGAGATACAGATAGAGCGATCTAGAGAAGTGATGGTCTGACTGGCTGTCTCTCGTTTTCTCTCTATTTCACCCCTCCATCCCTCCTTCTACAAAAGCTATCCTCACTATCTGTTATCTCCACACAGCTGCAAATCGCACTGCACTTCCCACCCCTCCACCTCACCATTCCACCTCTTTCCAATCTTGATGGGTATTGGAGAATGTAAGAGAAGAGTTCCCTGATAAAGCTGTCTAATGAACATACAGGAACTTTAGTAAGTTAAGCATCAAAACATTGAAGGCTGTTTGAACTTTGACTCCCCCTGCATTAGTGCGGAGTCCTTATCAGGCCTCTCGAGCGGAGAGATTAGCCACTTCCTAATGAAGTGGTGAAATCGTAAAGGTCTTACTCCAAGGCAGAGTGGATTGCTTCCAACATTTTTCACTCTGTTATCTCTCATACCCAGATTGCTAAAGAAGAAAAAAGTAAAAGTCCTCAACCCCCTCTCCCTTTTTTTGAAGGATTTCAGGTCACACATACAAAAATATGACATTACATCATGGACAATCCTGAAAATAAACACAAGTTTTTAAACTAAAGCAGGAGAAACAGCTTTTACAGCAGCGTCAGCTGTCAATAAAGACATCTCTACCGTTTTGACCCTTAGCAGTTGTTGGAGTGGGGTGTATTCTCTAAACGATCCCTTGTGTTTAAGTCAATCAGGGGCCTGTAGACGACTTATAAATCTTACATGCCTCCTATTCCATATCCACTGTGGTCAGACACACATCGCATATTCACAACTTGCATTAAGACACCCACCTCCTCTCTGCCTAATTTGTGCTATCTGTCCGTCTGTAGCAGCCCTGTGCAAAATCTATGCACTTGTCATCTACTGTCAGATTATCATACAAATAGACTAGATTGTGATATATGCAAATGATCAGAATACACTGAGAGAGATAAACTGTGTGCATAATGAATGCAGTCTTTAACGATTACCAGTTTTACCAGTGCTTACATCTGTACTATTGTTGATGGACAAGAGGATGTGATGATGATATTGTTGACTGCCTCTAAATTATTATTCATGGAAGGCCATCCAGATTTAACCCTAATAAGACAATGTAGTGGAATAAATTAGGCTAGGGAGATGTAAAATTATGTGTAACACTCTTATCATCTCAACAGCAGTTTATGTTGTTTACTCTTCAGAACAGACTGTGCATTAAATGTATAATAATTGTGGGGAAGGGGAACTGAACTTTTATTATTTGATGGACGTAATAACTCCTGTCCACATCTATCATAACTCATTATATCAAATAAATTATAGTAAAAAGCAAGCATGTAGATGCAGAAACCTTTTTAATGTACCATCCTCTGGGTAGTACTTTTTAGTATAATGCATATTCAAGCCAATGCATTATTCACAAATAAAGAGCCAGAAACTTCAGTTTCCACCTAAAATTGAGCTTCCCCTACAGACAAGAGAGTGAGAGTACAAGAAGTGTTGTCAGTTCTGCCCAGTGTACAACATGCATCTCAATCGCTGTAATAGCACTCCTTATTCTGACACATGTTAATAATTGATTGTTAAGTGATAAGCCTCATTCAAGCATGAGAAATAGCCCAGGCCCAGAAATAAATATGACAACTATGGTATAATTTACGGTATAATTCATAAGGTTGTACTTGATCAGTGTAGGAGGCTTTCTATTATTTATAATGTAGCCAAAAGTGCTATGTCTGTTTTATACTTTTCATACATGGATCATTTATGGTCTCTTTTCTGAGATTTAGCTTCAGAGACACTGAAGAGGCACTCATTATTAGAGGAATATTAAATGTGTACCACAACATATATTGTTTTAATTGTTGTGGTTTCATACATTTTTATTAACTGGTAAACTGCTTTGCTTATTTTTTCATTTGGGTACAACATGTGTCATGTGACCACAATACTACAATTTGTCAAAATGTGCAACATCGTGGATTTAAACAGCTCTGACACTGCAACACAAGAGCTACATTCTTTGTCCAGTTTATTTTCCCAGTGTAATATCAAGTACTGACATCTCCTATCCGACACTATAGGCCCTTAACGTTTTTGTTGTATTGTGCCACCTCTGTCAACACTCACTTGTTTTAGTTTTTGGACACACACACTGTGACATGATCTGAACACCTTGCTTGCACATGTCTTGAAATGGAAGTCTATTTTTATTTTTTGCAGTGTTGCCACTCAACAATCCTCAAGAGGACTACTAAGTTTGATTTGTGTCCAGTATCAGGAAGTGAACCCCTAATGAGATTTTTATAGACTTTTCCTTCTAACTTCATTAGGCTTTTATGAGTGAGAGCTGCTGGTGTTGGTAAAAGAGGGGTTTCTCCTCATGAAAGCTCTCTATGCATCATGGAGCAAAAGCAAAAGAGTTACGATAGAAAGGGAGATGGCCCGGGAAGGAAAACTGGAATTATGGCAGTGGAGAAGCCCTCTCTAGAGACTGGTGGAGATCGCCCCTGTGAAAGGCTCCCATAAGGCACAGGCTGAGGAGCTTTAAGTGTTTTATGCGAATTCAATACAGCGGTTAAAAATACCAGAGGGAATATCACATTCATATCTCTGTCGCTCGCCTCACTTAATACTGGGATGCTTGGCTGGCTAGATGGTAAAGAGAGTAGAGGAACAGGGCGGAAGGGGCCTTCATTTGGCCCTAGATCTGCCTCTGCTGAGAATTTGACGTCTAATTCTTGATGTCACAGTCAGCATCTGCTCCAGTCTTTTTCCATAATGAAAGTTTCCTGCAATTACATTAAGAGTCGGTTTGGATCAATAACATTAAGGATATATTTTCACCATTTGGTTCTTTATCACATCCATCATTCAGCACATAATTTCCTAACTTTGCACAGTCTGATATTTCTCAGCATTTTTATGTAATTGTAAGCAGCACAGCCAATATTTAACCAGCATGCACTTCTTAGACTTACAAAGCCATACAAGTCTACAGTAAAGCTAAGCATTCCAATAATCAAAAGGATATAGTCTTGCACTATATTTTGCCTAATAAAAATTGTTAAATAAATAATTGCTGTATTTTTTTATTTTACAATGCAGAATGATTAAAATGCTTGGTTTGGTCCACAAAACACTGTAAATAACACCCTGTATGGTTCAGTATGCACTCACTGAGAGTAATTTACATTTACATTTACATTTATTCATTTAGCAGACGCTTTTATCCAAAGCGACTTACATTACATTACCAGTGTTACAGTTACTGGAGGCAAGGTGGGTTAAGTGTCTTGCCCAAGGACACAACGACAGTATGGACTGTGGGGCGAGCGGGAATCGATCCTACTACCTTCCGGTTGAAGGACGGCTGCTCTACCACTGAGCTACTGCCTTGCATATCTTTAGATGTACTGAGTGGCCTAAGTCCGATTCTGTTTGTGTGTGCATTGCGGTATTCATGAGAGAGAGTAGTTCTACAATGTGTCCAAAAGCATCGCAGATTGCCTGGAAGCCTCACTTTGCTTTGTTTAACTCCCTCTACGGTAATTACACAAAAAAGAAATGTAATCATCTGCGAGCATTGTACAATTGTTTGGTTTTATCAATTAAATTAACCAGCATTTCAAATCCTCCCATTGTGTGTGGACAACGACTCTTATCAGCAACAGTATCATGACAGCCGGGGGAAAATGAGCATTCCCTTCTGTTTTTCAACAATCTAATCATGAAACAATGTGAAAGACGCCTTGGCTTTTCTTTAGCACTCTCAACGATGTCTTCTTCAAATTCTTCTTCTCCACCCTCTTCTCTTTAGCCTCTCTTGGCTGCTCTCCAGTCTCACTTAAACCCATTAGCTTCATTACTGAAATTATTTTTCTCTGCGGCAATGCCGTTGTGCATAGGGAGTGCATTTCACAGTTATCAAGAAGCTGTGGAGAAAAGGGGGAAATGGCTCAGTGTACAAATGTTTGAATACATGTGTGTATGAGAGACAATGTGTGTGTATGTGATATGCTTCATGGCTGCTCATGGCTGCTACTTAATTAATGCTTCTTTGTCCTAGAGGAGCTATAGGGCTCTATAGGGCTCTAATGGGATGAAGGAGTCATGCATTGACCTCATTGAGCCATTTGAGGGCAGTGCAGTCTCAAGGTTTTGGGTAAATACACTGTGTTGGTAAATGCCCCAATCATTTAACAAAGAAGAAGTAAAAGTTTTTCTTTCCTTTTCTGAAACATGGCCCATATTAGACAGTCATAAGTGAGAGTCATGAAGATTAAGATGTATGTTTAAAATTCACAATGTATCCAGACAAAACCAAACTACCACTACTGCTTAAAACAAAATGCTGTAGATTTTAAGCACGTTAAATACAATTATTACATATTTACAACATATTTCAGGGCTGTTTTTTGGAGCTCCTTGGTGGCTGACCTGGTGAGTACACAGCACACACTCAAACAATCAGGTTTTTATTCCCCTCTCTCACCCTGTTTTCTGTCTTTCTGCACTGTATCTATCAAATAAAAGCTCAAAAGTAAAAAAAGAAGAAATAAAAATGTTTATTTGTATAATTTTTTACATATTGCCTAGCTGACATTAAAAAAAAGTCACAGGATGTTCTATGAGAATAGATGAAACTCAACAAGAAGATTTCTTGCAGTAGAAATATTATTCTTGGCTCGTCTTGCGGCTATATGTTTTACATTTGTGTTTCTGGTTTTCTCATAGAGATTTCAAAGTGTGTAATTTATTGATATGCTGTAAGCACATGTGGACTGGATAAATATTTCCACTTGACAAGATGGTCTTTCATTTATTTTTAACCAAATTCTGTAAGATATATATATATATATATATATATATATATATATATATATATATATATATATATATATATTACTTTTTCAGCAGATTTTTACACACTGCAACCTTCAAATTATTATATATTTTTTTTTAAATTGAAGGTTTCAGTGTGCAAAAACCTGCTGAAACTAAGCAAATATCTCAATGGAGTGGACAACAAAATGACAGACCAGCTCAAAATAGTTAAGTATTTAAAAAAAAAAAGTTCATAACCCACTTGATGTGTCAACTTTTTTGCCGCAGCAGCCCGCACCTTACAGAAGCTACTTGATAATAGTTATTTTCATTTCACAAAACTGTGCTTAGGCTTTTTCACAAATGAAGAGATACCAGTGCCGCCACTAAGTATTGTTTTGGTAGCCAGACAGAAGAGAATCAGTGGTTTTGTGGATAGACTCATTGTGTAAATATCTTCTTTTTTTTTTCACTGTCCATGTCAGCATTTTAGAGTTCATAAATTATATTAATAACCTGATAAATACGAATAAATATAGACCTAATAAATGCAACACTTCACGTAAAAATGTATTACAGGCATTATACAGTGACTGGTACATACAGATATAAAACAAGTCTTTACCCCTCCACTGTATGGATAAAGCATATGTTGCAGTTTGATATGATTGATAATGTGATCCAGTGAACCCTCCTGAGTAGCAATGCGGGGCTCAACACGGCAGTGGCTCTATGCTTACTCATCCATAGCGCACCC
This sequence comes from Perccottus glenii, assembly GCA_024416835.2. NCBI lineage: Eukaryota > Metazoa > Chordata > Actinopteri > Gobiiformes > Odontobutidae > Perccottus > Perccottus glenii. The sequence continues at coordinate 11,166,523 of CM044551.2, forward strand.
TGCTCTCATATACTCTTATACTGTATGTGTGTCAAATGTATGTTCGCCATTTTCAGTGGGCTTGCTTATTAAATTTATGAAATGTCCTGAAACTTAAAACTAAAATGTGATTTTTTTTCTTTTTAAGAGCTCTGCAGTTTGTAACATAAATGTTTTCCTGTTGGGATTCTTTTCCACATACTGTGCAGTGTATGTGTAGACAGTAAAGGTAGTGCTAATTCCAGGTAGCTGCTTGTCATTGTTTTGTTTTGAATATCACCTCCCTCCTCCTTTTCCACCGCTACCTCCCTCGTCTTCGCATTTTCTGCCCTTCTCCGATGGCGCGGGCTTGTTTCCTGTGACAGGAGAAGTGGCAGCTCTTGGTGAACCTTGACCCTAGGCTGGTCACTTAGGCAGATATGTGGGACATTGAGGACTTTGGTTGGAGGGCAAAAAGGACACAGGAAAAGCAAGGCCAGGCCTAATCAGTTGAAGGAACAATACAAGGGGCAAAAAAGTTAGTGTTGTTATTGTTGTTGTCTGTCTGACTTCACAGTGGGAGGAAGTAGCTGCAATGATTCCTGGTTGTTTTACAGTAAGTGCTTGAGGTCATAAAGAAGCCTACAAGTCTAGTAATGGAAGGAGAGACTAAGAATTGCAGTTTATACTATATTGACCAATGTCTACAATTATAATCACCAATTAATTCTGTGGTTCTGGTGTTATGATCTATTGTAATAACAATATTTTTAATATTACACCAGAACATTACAACACATTACATTAAGCTTTTCGTACACATGTGTAAAGTTTCTGTGAAGAGTTAAGAAATAAAATAAAAAAAAGAAAAATAATAAAAAAGAAAAAGAAAAGAAAAGAAAAGAAAAAAAATAAAAAAGAAAAACTTTGAAATGCCATTTATACTTTGTACTACAGTAGTATAGTATTTATTTATTTTTTTTTATCAAATGTAAACTTGCACGGGTATGCACAAGGACAGTGCTGTCCCAATGTGCTGGCATCATTTACTGAAACAACAGGATGCAAAACAACAGTTGACAAGACGCTCAACCCACCCTCCGACATCACCGAAAACCCTCCTGTGCCTCCACTGTATATTGTTGTGCTGTTTTCCATGAGACCATGTTGTTTCAAAAGCTCAGTTAATGAATTCTGAGCAATTAAAATTGAAATTTATTGACAGAACTGCAACAAGGCAGGCTGCCTTCCTGCCTGGATACGTGGCTCTCATTGTCCAGAGTGTTCGGAGCATATGCTATTGAGCCGCGCTGCTTGCTTGACAGCAAAGGGCTGGTTCAATTACATCAATTGCTTGATGACTGAGGAGAGAGCAGCAGGGCCATGCATGCTAGTTTGTGATAAGAAGGGAACTCTGCAGCGATGTGGCCCTCATTATGCAAGCCTGACAGCAACCTAAAAACCTAGGAAATTGTACACAATACAAAGCATGTGTTTCTTGTTTCATTTGGGAAAGAAAATTGATTCCGAGAAAGTAATGATGTAGACAATGTGGGGCTGACCAAAGCCCTGTGACACAGACTACTGTACTGTTTTGGGGTGGGTAGTGGTGAAATGTTGCCAATGGGTATTTACTTATAAGACAGACACATATTCACATTCTGTGCTGGCTGGATAAAAAAGGATGCATAATGTGGAAAGTCAGCCGCATAATGACTATGTGGTTTATTGTTTTCAGTCAGAAATGATTTTAGATAAAAATGTTCTCATAGTATCATTGCCGACCAATACGTTTTCAGCAGTATTTCCCTTTGCTGTTCTCAGATATGGTTGCTGACTAACTCCGTCAGACAAATATATAGCTTTTGCAAAATGAATGTGAACGTAAATTACATTCTGCTGCACTTTAAAAAGAAAGTGCCCGTCTTCATTGCATTTTTGAATATATTTCTGATTCATACTTGTATACATTGTATACTCTATAGATTATTTCAGTCCCTAAACAACCTGTCTTTGTCCAAAGCCTTTTGTTCCGAGACAAAGACACAACAGTGTGACATTCAGTATTATTTATGGCAGGCTTTGAATTGACTTCTCAGCCCAACGAACTGCAGTTAGCTAGTTAGCTAGGGGCATTCTGTTTATGTCAACAGCCCCTTTGTGTATCGGCCGTGATTTATTATGTAAAAGAGGGTTGGTTGGGGGGGAGCAGGGAGTGTGACACTGACCTTCCTTTAATTAACACTGATGGAGACCAAGGTGAGAGGCAAGATGATGAAGATGGATCTTCCCACATAAATCATCCTTCCTCCAGACCGCTTTGTGTATCTTGGTGTATGTGTGCGTAAGTGTGTGTTAACGTCATCTCAAACAGAAATAACCTTGTGGTTCACAGGTTAAATGAACGTTTGCGTAGGTGCAGAACCTTCATTATTTACCTGCAATAGGTTCCCCCTGGTGCTTATTTACTCAAAGGTTTAATTGATTAATATCCATCACTTCATTCATCACATTTTTGTAATATTCCTAATGCTTTTTTCCTGCATTCCTTTGGGATAGAAGTAAAACAGTCAATTTAAATAATCACTCTTGCCAGTAGGGTTTGTTTAGCAAAATCATGTAATAATAGATTAAAAAGTGTAACATTTTACAAAATAGTTAGTTGTTTTGGTATGTAAATATGATCCGTAACGTTATAGATGATTAACCTAATCACTTCTAGGTTAGCTTAAGATATATTTTAGCAGGATCAATTTTTTATCAATCTCATTTTTATTAAATTACCAATGCACACTTGATATATTTATTGTATCAAGTGTGCATTAATACTGATATGTATAACAAGTTGTTGCTTTAGAGCTACAAAATTAAAATTTGCAGACCAAACTAAATATGTTTTTTTTAAATATTATATTATTCACCACATTTATTAAAATTAAATTTTATGTTAAACATTATTCTGCTGTGTGAGAAGATTATTATTGTGAAAGTCTGCACATTATATGGTCAACATCAGTTTGTTGTTATTTCCTATTTCCATAAATTTCGTGGGGGCAATTAGTCAGTGCGCTGCATGCTGCTTGTAGAAGTTGTCACATCGTCAGTATAATTGTCAGTTATGAAATAATTGAAACATTTCCACCTTCATCATTCCCATCAACATTTTGAGACTTTTATGACACGCGTTGAGTGTGGTGTATTATTCTGATTGAGACTTTGTGTAAGCAAATGAGCACAACATATGCTCTGATGTGCATATGCTAATCAGTTTGTTTATCAGTCAGCCGCTTGGTGGGCACGCGCCACTCTCTCCCTCTCTGTCACTTGGTGCCTCTTGACATTTCCGCGCAGTAAAATGTTTTATGCATTTTTAGTGTTGTTTTGATTTTTTCTTGTTCTTCTTGGTCGTCTTCATCGTCCTTTTCTACCACCACTACCCCACAATTCATAAATAATGTATTTATTTATCATGAAAATCTGTTTTGGAATTAGAGACAACCCCCACTTCAAAGACAGGAAACCTTTGATATGTTTGATTCTCACTGAGTATTTGCTGGATTTATTCAATTTATGCAAAGCACCTCCAGGGTAATAAAGGTGGCATTTGAATACATTTGACTGGACTTAATAATATAATGAGGACAGTCTCTGCCCTATATCATAACAGAAATGACACCCTAATCCTTCAATATTAATGGATCATTTGGCTAAAGAAATATGTTTTGCCAGTGGACAGCAGTGATTAGCCTACAGACAATGATTTACTGCTTAAATTGTCTGAAAAGGAATACAAGTACAAGTCTGTGTGACCCTATTTGGGCTGGAATTTAAGTTCAGAAAATTAGGTCTCATTGGGGACTGAATGATTCTTTTTAATTTGTTTCCTTGAAAGATCTGATGATAATTGGAGGTGCTGTTTGTAGTCGAGGGCATTCTTTGTAGTGTTTCATGTCTGTCTTGTATGTGGAGAGACTGTTTGCGCTGGATAGGCTTTAGAAGAAATGTAAAAATGTGACTCATAGCTTATCAACGTTTTTATAAAAATATTTGAATATTATTTTACATTAATTAATCAAAATGTCCTAAACATCTTTCATCAACACATGTAAAATAATGTAAAATAATAAGGACAGAGAACAAAAGATGCAACATAATATTTAAAATGTATTATGTGTCTAATTGTGCCATTGTATTAGGTTGTCATCTGCAAAACTTATCTGTGCAGATTTTTGGGATACAAAAACCCCATTATTTTAATAAAAGTAGACAATTACATTTATGTGTCACCTCTTTCCCAGTCTTGCAGTCCAGCTACTGAGGATGGGCAATGTCTCTACTACTGGACAGCCAATTATCTGGTCATCTTTACAGTCTGGACAGTTTACATAAAGTTTACATTGTGTTGTGTCATATTTGACTCTAACAGAATAAAATCCTGCATGTCCACAGCCTGAATGTCCACTGCCTGTCTACCTAAAAATATTTCGGCATCATCATACTGTATTCTAGTTGGGACAAAAGAATCTAATGTTGATTACCTGACACATTGTGGACTTTGTGAGTATTAAGGCGTCCTTACAGGGTCCCCATCCTGTCCACGCTTTATGGAAGAGTGATGTTTCCTCTGTGGACAACTAATTATCTGGGTCTGACCCTCAGCTGTCTCCATGTAGGATCCTATTAGGCAGCCAGCAGGTTGAAATCACCACCGACCCCCTCCAATCCCCTTCCATCATATATTTATTTCTCTTCACTTCCTGCATCTGAATATTAAGAATAGATTTTTACATGTATATGTGCTTGGATGGGATTGATGGTGGTAGTGAGGTGCAGGGTGGTTTTGGGGGAGGAGGCTACTTTCACTGATGGGTGAATGGCGGGCTGGAAATGACAAGGAGGCTGACTGAATGCTTGTCCATCACTCCCCATTCTCTTGGTTACAGGTGGTCTCTCATTTTCCCGACCGGCGCATATCTGCCTGCCTTTATATGACAGCCCGGGCTCGCCAATTTGCATGTTCGACAGACAACAAACGGGCCTGTGCATGTCAAAATAGGTGGCGGTGCGTGACAGTTTCTACACAATGCTGTCTCCTTTTGGCTTGACCCTCGACCTCGCGCCATGTCTCCTTTCATAATCAGGGAAAAGGGGAAGACGGGGCGAGGAATCATCCAGCCTTCCTTTCCTGCCTCTTTCTGCTGCTACCTCTTTGGAATAAATCTTATACCAATGCCATTAGCTATGCTCTCCTCACTTTCTCTTAGTCTGTTTTGTTCCTTCACACCGACTGTCTTTCTGTCCGTCTCTCTCTCCTCTCGTTTGTGTTTTGGCGTAAACACACTCAAATTTAAAGAGTGGCTCATCTCACTTTGTCTGTTGTTTCAAGATAACATTTCAGTACTTTCCAAACAGAGATAATGAGATCTGTCTTCTCTTGTTTTGGCCAAATCAGAGCCAGAATAGGAGATTATTATTTTGGGATGCTGGCTTGTTTATTTTTCATATTTTGAACTAACAGACTTAAAAAAGCAGTGGAATCGTAGCAATTAAAACTCCACATTGATATAATAAGCAGAGGTACATATCACAAGTTTCATCTTATCTAAAATCATCAAATGTTCAACAAAATTGCTCTGTTGTGAGGCAGTCACAGGTTTTCTCATTATTCATCTTCTATCTCACCTTTCATAAAAGCAATATCTGCCATTGAATACATGATATAATGATTACTATCAGCATTTTTATCCCTCTGATTAACACTGATAGCACAGGAATACTAATTGCCTTTTAACCCTTCTGACATTTTCCTCTTTCATATTTAGTGTAATATCATAATGAAACTATAAAAACTTCCAACACTTTAAACAATGTTCGAGCAGATAAGATTTAGAGGGATCACCATGTAGAAGTGCACATACAGGAATGGATTTTGAGACATAATCACTAAGTCCAACACTTTACATAATTAAAGAGACGGTACATCATTAGCCGCTGCCGAGCAGAGCAGTGTTAAAAGTCATGGCTTTATCAGATTAAGGTTAAATGTAAAAGGGACCAGCGTGCACTGAGATAGAGCCCTCCATCATCAGTATACAGTAAAATAATCCTGAATTATATGATAATCAGCAGAAGCCAAGTGTCATATCTCCGCCTAGAAAATTGTGTTGGAGTACTTTCTTAGATCAGAGCAGGCGCTTGGCATAGGCCTTTATTTTTTTTTACATTAAGTAAATGACCCAAGTAAGATTTGAACCCTGGACTCCCATATGCTTGAGATGCACACTACAAAGTGAGCCAACACACTATACCACTTGAACGACACATGAGCTATTGTTTGTATTTGTGTCTTTGTGTCACAGAAAAACACATGCAATGACAAAATGTAATAATGTATGCTTTGTGGTATTAAAAGAAATATAAATGCAATAGAAATTATACTGAGTTAATAAACTGAACTTCTGTGAACCTTTTAAATATTAACACATTGATCAAATTTGCTGTCATTTTGAAATTGTTAGCATGAAGAAAAGGCAATTGCTACAAAGGCACACAAGCATGAAAGAAAGAGTGTAATCTCTCTTTAATCTCTGCTGGCTTTGAGGTGGCTCGGAGTCATGCATGTACTGATAAATATTACTCAAGCTTTTTACTAAGATCAGTTCATACAGGAAGATGTCAGCTAGTCTGTATGCACTGGAAAATCCAGCCTCTAAATAAAGGCATACAGCACTGTTGTGCATACAGCACCTTCTTTCTATTCTACCTTCGGTTGAGAAGCAATGCAGACTCTGGGGATTACTATTAATGTTACATTAATCCATCCCTTAGAGCCCTGAGTACTCTGCCATCACTAGGATCTCTCTTTGATATAAATCGGCAAAGAGAGAAACTATAAAACCACTTCAGATCTGTCTTGTGAAAAGTGTTGTCAAAACACAGGTGGAATGTGAACGTTGAAAACTGGTGTGTGTTTCAAGCAGTCTTTGTCTGTGTCTGTGCCTGTGCTGTCCCGCCGAGTGGCTTCAAAAAGACATGAACCTCAGAGAGACAGAGGGACACAGACATGAACAATGAAATTACAGAGGGCACGCAGGCAGAAAAGAAGTGAAGAGAGAGTAAATGTTTTAACCAAAATACAGGGCAATAAAGTGGAAGGATTAATGTGTCATAAAACTCTGCCCTTCACAGATGTCAAACACTGCTGCTCTCTTTTCTCTTAAACTAGTTTGGAACTGGTTTGGAGCAGTTTTTGAATGAATTCTTCCTTTTCAACAGTAAAAGATTTGGCTCCTACTGCAAGATGGCACTTTTGGATGAAACACTAAACTGAGGTTGGTGGATGACGCGCTTCTCCTGTTTAAAGAGCGTTGTTATTTTTTTTATTATTAAATTGATCTAAAATTGTACACACTCTGAACTATCAATACATTTAGGCTTATTACATTTTTTTTTATTAACAGTGTATTATTGTATTTAAAACATAGAAGAAACATTAGAAAAATAGAAAAGCATTATAGTTTCTCAGCCTAACTACAACCAACGCTCCTGGGAAATAGGTATGTGTCATATCAACAAACTATAATGTCATATTCCTTTTTTACTTTGTAAACATATAAAATGCACCTAATGTAAGTTCACTGTATTATACCTACTGATGAGTAAAACAACATATATAAAGACATTTTCCTTTATTGTGCAATGCATTTCCTCAAAACTGTCAAAAAAGGTAGGTTCGGTTGGTTCCTTTTATGGAATAATCATTCTCATGAAACAAAGACAAGAAACACAAACAATAATCCTGAAGAGACAGCTAATGTAATTCAAATGTTTGTTTAAATCTCCATCAGCGAGCGCCTGTCCTTACATCATACAGTCTCCCTCTCATTAGCACTGACAGCTAAACATCATTCGCTGGGATTGTGTCTGTGTGTTTTCACTGCTTTCTCCCAAACACATAACCACCATTCAAATCTGTTTATTCTTCTCACACTCTCTCCGTCTGTTTTATTTCCCTCATTAGCCATTGTTTCTTTGCATTAAAGCACACTTCTTGGTGCCAGATATTTCCTATGGGGAAAGGCCTTGTTGGCAGGAGGAGCCTTTTGCTAACCCTCATAAATAGAGTTAAAACAATCCCCCCTGCTAACCCTTCTCACTGCTGTTCCACTCCATTTTTGGGATCCAAAGGTTTTGGCTTTGGCATGTGTTCTCAGCAATAGAAGAAAAAAACTATTGAAGAAGTGATCATAAGCTTCTGCCATTACCTGTGTACTGCCAATCTTGTGAAGTCAGTCAGGTGCATGCCCTGTATAGAATACACACACGTGAAATCCACACAGGAATTTCCAGAGCCCAAAGACAACACAGAGGGCCCTTCGACATATTTGTTGTCATTCTCTTATTAACTCTCCGCGTTTGAACAGAGGTACATCAAAAGTAAGCAAAACACATAATTAGTGGCATTTTTATAATGAGCTTTTGGGGATAATCCACTCTCCTAAGCCCACACCAATCACTAACCCACACTCGGAGGGCAGAGGGAAGGTACAGCGCCTCTTCAATTAAGTGGGCTGCTGAACCGACATGAACAAACATATTTAGTAGATAATTAGTAGATAATTGTGCAGGTATGTCTGGCAATGGCCACAAAGAGTGATGTTAAGGAAAGGAAGTCAGAGGAGCGAGTCTCTGTATGCCCAGAGGCTCTGTTAGACCCTTAGCAGTCTTTAACAATGTAGAGAAAATACGCATAAAAACCCAGTTCCTACTTTTATACAAGTCTTGCCCTCCTCCTTCTACTCCCCGTCTGCTTGCTCTTCTCAGAGGAGACCTAGTTTTCCGAATGATGAGCTCCTAGGGGGCTTCCGTGTTTGGCAGTGGGCTTTGTCTCTCAACCGGATAAAAAAACGGAGAGAAAAAGAAAAGACAGAGCGAAAAGAATGAGAAGAGAGGGAAAACTTGAGAGCCCCAGGGGCACATCTCTCCACATTGTGGGGATTTGCCTAACAGCTTCACAAGAGGGTTTACATCTTCCTCTGAACACAAGGGGTATAATCACAGATCAAAACAAATTACCTATCTGTAGTCAGGAGAGGTGTCTGCCTGTCAAAAGCCAAGAGTTACATAAGATTTAAGTCAGTGCTAACTGAGCCTCTGATTTGGGGCAGAGGTTGAATTCTTACTTGAAACCCCTGTGTTCAAGATACCTGGTGCACACAAACTGGATGGGCTTTGCCTTGATAATTATTTGCACCATCAAAGTTACACTGTTAAATTGACTGGGAGACATGACACATTTTCTTCCGAGTGTTCAGCTAATGTAGGCTGCTATAATCACACCTGTCTGTGCACGCTGAATGTAATATAGAGAGCAGCTTATTTGCAGCACTTACAGCACTTTATTTGTGCATTTGTAACCCTTATGGTAAACAGTAAATATCAGGTCCTTCAGGCCAACACATAGTTATGCAATTGTAACAAAGTTGAATGCAGCAGTTGTCAAAATTTGCAAATGACTTCATAGCTCTGTAGGATGAAGAATAATACAATTAACGGGTTAATCATTCCATGTGCAGTTCCCTTAAGTATGTGAAGAAATGTTAAATATCAGTGAAAAATGATGGATTCAGTACAGCAGCTTTAATGCCCAGGTGATAATACCACTCGAAGGTTGCCTCGTTTTGTTTGGCCAACTGGCTATTATAAACCATATTTTTGCTTTATCTGTTCCATCAAACCACCTGCCACCACTTGGGCATAGCTCCACAGTGTGTTATTTATGTTTACTGGTGATCTTGTGGCCAAAAGGTGGGTGCTTAGTTCACACAAGTTATTATGCCCCTGGATAGAAACAACAGAGGAAAACACATCTCTTTTCTAAATGGTGTCATCAGCTTTTTATTGCCAAACTTTCCACACTTTTGTAACATACAGAGGCAATTGTTTTCTTGTGGAAAAGTTTGCCTTACATCATAATGTTACTGATGAGACATATTAGCAGTAGCTACAGGGTTTAAGAACACAGCCCAACACACACTTTACTTTGTGACACTATGACTTCCAATAATAAGAATAATTTGTTTCATGGTCCAATTCCATTCTTTAAAACATACAGTATCTTTTATTTGGGATAATTTGGTCTCTAAATCTAACCAAAAAAAAAAAGCCTTTGAAAAAACATAAAAAGAGACAAAGAAATTTGGTGTCTTGTGTTCCTTGCAGATGTACATCCCTAACATGAAAGTAAGGTATTATCTTACAGAGACCTCTTTGAAACATGCAAAGCCCTGGTCTTAAGAACGCTGCCGACAAACAGTCACCTAAAGGCATCTATAGAAAAGTTAGCAGAGGTGTCCAAGCAGAGGTGGCTATATAAACAATGCCTTTGTGGAGACATCAGGGCTTATTGTTAAGGGATTACAGCCTTGTCTTTTTGATGTTAAAGTAACCTGCTAATGCCATCATCACCTGTGATATGAACACTGAGAATTGTGGGAATTTTGGAGAAACAGCTAAACACTGAGCATGATCACGTCTCTCAGGTGTCAGGTAAGTATCAAGGAATCTGCTGATCCCTACAATTAGCATAGTGTTACTGCACAATTAGCAGCACATTAAGTCATTAATGCCACTGACACCACGCTCAATACAATTAGCTAAGGTGTATTGTGACAGCAGTTCTGGTGTCACATACAAATGAAACTTCTGTTGTGACTTCAGACAATGAGGTGATTCATGCACAAGCGCTAACTTTTTCCACATGAACATGTTTTGGACATTATTGTTGAAATATTATATGTCATGGCAATGGTGTAAAAATGCTTCAAATCCTAGCTTAGTGGATCCGACAATCTCAGGTGCTAGTGAAAACAGCCATGGCTTACTCAGTTATTGTTATAAGAGCGTTTTGAATGAAAACCTCATTAGTTTTATCTTTGAGCTGGAATCAGGGGTGCTGTCTGGCATGGATTCCCAGCAGTCAAAACAGAAAACAAGAGCTCACTGTGTGCTCTTTGAGACATCAAGGTGTCTGATCTGAATTGCTTTAGCTTGGAGGGAGAATGGCTTTACCATCTCTGTGAAACTGATCCATGAAGTGGATTAGGGATGGTTCTTCTTTTACTCAAAACAACACAGCTTGAGGAGGCAGAGAAGTATAGGTGGATGAAGCACTTTGTGTATTTCTGTTGAGGTGCAGTCTCACAGATCTGTTCTATACTAGAACTATTCTCTCCTATATATCTGTATTAGTGATTCAATTAAGTATAGACTTACAATCATTGGCTCACACTAGCCATAGCCATAGCTGCTATACACTAGCTTCTTTTAAAAAATTGTAAGATATTCACAATAAAAACATTTTATTCTCCTCTTATTACCTGGTAGTAATGTCTCATGTATCGGAGAAATACATTTGTCTTTAAGAGTAACAAAATGCAAACTACTGCATGTCATGTCTTATAAATACACAAATACTAGTGTGGTCAGACAACATGGTTGAGATGAGGTTTGAGCACGCGCTCACACCAACATGGAGCCACAGTTTGTCCTTGGCCTGGCACTTCTTTTGGCAAGGTGGACAGAATGGCTCCATTACAAATGAGGGACACCCTAACTGTGTCAGTAGTCTCAGTCTTTTGGCAAAGGGCACACATCTCTTCTTCCTAAAGGTTACAGTGTGTACTCAAGAGTTGATCATTAGTAGGGAATCAATAAGTAAGGCAGGTGTATGAAATATTGTATGAGACTATATTAATGTACATTATCTAATTGCATGTGAAAACTGTGGAGGCAATAATAACCTTTGCTTAAATCGTCACCCTTTCTTGTGCACTCAAACTGTAAGCATCTTTTGCATATTATCTGGCCTAACATTGCCTCAGTTCAATGAGTCATCATTTTCTTTCTGTCTTCCAAAATATGCACATTGAATCTGCATAAAACAAAGCGTGCACAAACAACAGGGGGTGAGACATGAACAATAAAAATTAAGTGTCACTTTACCCCAATTAAAGTTGATATAGTCACAAGGCTGCTTGTGGACACTATCAAAGTTGTATATTTGCATTGAAATGCCAATATTATGTTATACAATTATACTTTACTTTAAAAAATGTTTGTACCATTTTATTTTGTCTATAAAATAAGAATAATACTACTAATAATAATACTATAATTTAAATATGTATTATAGTGTTTTTGAGGCCTGCAAAAACAGTGATCAGCAATTAGGTTTGGCCATGGCAGTCCTGGTGCTGTATAATGGACTGTGTGTAATTATTTATGCAGAAATACTTTCAGGTGAATGTAGTGTGCAAGCTGGTACACCTGGGTAGAATTTCAGAGCTCAGAGGTGAATTGAAACACACACAGCAATGACACGATTGGGATGCTGACACATTCATTAGCACATAGGCAGATTTGACACAGCTGGAAGATGTAGCGAGGAGCTGCTGTCAAGGTCTTGGAATGCTGCAAGACTGGCACAAACTAAGGGTTGGATGCTCATCGCTGTGTCATAAGAGACCTGGCGCTGTCTCGTCTCCTTTTTTAAAATATTTTATTTATTTTCCTCCCTCATTGTGTCGTTGCAACACACTGAGTGTCATCATTTGCATGAATTTGACACCCCAATGTCTAGCTTCTTTGTCCTTTCTCCAACTTGTTTCCTCTCCGTCCGTCTCTCTCTCAGTCATCTCCTCTCCTTTCTCCCTCTCTCCCTCATTCTCTCTTTGCTCTCTGTGCCTCTCCTCTTTCTGCTGATGGTGGCTGTGCCATCCATGCCAATTATGGGAGTTGAGCAGGTGGCTCCTCGCAGGTGGTAGAGGATTAATCCCTGTAAAGACTTCACTTCATTAGGAAATCCGTTTAATGTGGCCAGTTGATTGATAAATCTCCCGGACCTCTCTCGGAGTCCCCCGATTACTGCCAAGTTTGTCTATTATATGCTAGCTTGACCCTATCAGAAACAGAGAGGGAGAAGGGCCTGGAAAGAGAGACAGAAAGTTTATACAACAGCTTTGGTATTTGCTGATTTAGTAGGATTTTTAAGAGTCACGTGTAGTTATTGTAAAATTGTTGACACGATTAATTATAATCTGTGTTAAGCAAGCCAAAGTCAAATTTCAAAGCACGTTTTTTTTTTTCATCACGGTAATTGTAGTAAAAAAAAAAAAGATTATTATATTTAATCTGAGACTACATGTAAGTGCTACAACTATCAAAGCATTTTAGAATGAACTGTAACAACTTGCCCCTGCTCTCAGACCACCCACACTCCCATATCTGTGTCAAGCCCCTGCATTTAACACAAGTATCTCCTTAGCTCACTCCTATATAATTTTCCATCCCGGTATTATCACAATTACTCCATGCAGCCGGGGGATGGAGGGAGGGGAGTAAACTCCCAAGCACTTGCAACCCTCTGTGTGCCACCTGCGGGCTTGCGGTCTGGTTGGATTTGTGAAACACTGACAGACAACCCCTTCATCAAGCCTGTCAAAGACGGATGACAAATGCGTCTCCACATCCCTGAGATGCCTACAATATTTAAAGCCATGGGAGAATGGTGAAAGTCGACAGAGAATAGCCCCTCCTGGCAGACGCAAAGTTCAAGCTGCGTCAGACTGTATCATTCTCAAATTCAGAGAAGAGACTTCGAGCCAAACCTGATGGCATGTTGACTTAATGATTCTGACAGAGCATATATGGTGTCTGTCTCAGGTTTCTACAAGACAGGGATGTTAAGTCAAAATATATTTACTCAAATGCTCATCGACTTACAAGAGGATCTAGTTACCAAGTCGCATATCATAAGATGAAGATAAATAATTGATGTTTACTGTCTAAATGTCATTTAGTAAAAAGAACGATGATCAAAAAATATAACAATATCTCTAAAGTGTAAGTTCAAATGTTATTACATTACATCCAGAGACCCACACAAGTTGGTGATCGCTTTCACTAGAAACAATAGCTTGGGGGTAGACTCAGGCGATCAGGCAATCAAACATACAGTCATTCTTCTTCCAGCTGCTACCAACCATGTAACTATATTACTTTGCCCGACGCTTGGAGCCTTGTCAAAATATGACAGAGGATCGCACCTTTTTCCCAGGGTGAGTGCTTTAATTACAGTGTGGCTTCTAGCCTTACCACATCTGTACAAATGTCAGTCCAAAGTTCACTGGTCTTTGTTAGAGGCAGCCCTTCAACAAAAAAACATGGTGCATATTGTACTCATTGTTAGGCATGAGAATATTGTTGTGCAGAATCTATGCATTTGAGGTCATTCCCACCCTTCATTTTTTTTCTGTTTATGACAAGTCATCTATACTGTCATTACTCATGCTCACTGTCGCGCTTCTTCAGAAGACTCTGACATTGGTACTTTGATATCTAATATTTTAATTGGTGGTGGGTCATACATCTTGCTGTCCATGGCAACAATAAACAGGTGTTCAAGATGGGATAATTTATTGTATGGAAGTTCATCCATGAGGTCTCAGATAGCTTTAAACACGATAGACGCCATTTTGTGCATAGTAACGTTCTCAACCAATCAAATTGATGATGTTTTAGACAGTGATAAACATTTAAGATAATAAGATGTAACTTTGCTTTTTTATCGCAAAACATAAAACAATATTTGTATTTTAAAATATGTTAAGTATTAGCATTAGGAGAGTCTAGAGAGTTTTTGAACATGCAGTCAATTTATTTTCCTAAATTTGTTATCTACCTACATCTAGCTCAGCTCAGCTCTCTTACCAGTTGATCTCAGAATTGATAAAGTCTCTTGGAATTAGAGACAAAACGTCTTCACCTTGAAAACTGAGTCCAGATGCTTTTACTTCAACCTTTTTGTCAAGATGTCCTGGATGACTGAGAACTTTCACAGACATGTACCTACATCTATTATACCACTGTAATGTGCTCTGCAGCTTTCAGTTGTTCATAGCACCAAATGAGGTTAAAAAAATTATAATATTTCCTACATTTGTTTGTAACATTTTTTCCCCAGTGTGTTATTGCCCTGAGCAACCTTTTTGCCTTTGTATTTACCCAGAGCAGCAGGTGGCAGCACAGTCTTGGAGGACATGGAGGATAGATTCCATCAAAGATACGCACACAGTGGCACGGACACACACCACTTAGCCCCAGTGAGCTTTCCAGAAGTACACACTTTGACCTTTGAGTATTTGCTATTCTGGAGAAGTGACATTGGGAGTCAGCCAGTGCTTGCTGCGTAGCTTGACTGTCTCTGTTTATAAGGAGGTGTAATAATTAGCAGGTTTTCTGTTTGTGTTTTTTAATGTCGATAATTTGGCTCAGACTGAATCCATGTTTATGCTACGTGATACCGCCTGCATTTCAAAAGTGTTTACAGAAGGCCACAAAGCTCAGGCAGGAATATGATTTTTTTTTTTTTTTTAAACACACACTCCCTGTTTTGCATGTTATTACCATCGGTAAAGGGACAGTGAGCTGTTTATGATTTCAAAACAGGCAGAGGAGGTTGAAGTATTTTGGCTGCAGGGAAGAAGGCTTTTTACACTGATTTACCAGACGCGGAGGCTTGCATCTTATTATTTGGACTATTCTTTAACCTCAGCTGTTCAATTGTGTGAGACTAGAGGTGTTTACGACTTCCCTGGGTAAGCTTTCCCAGGGGTCTGAAAGAAAACAGGTAAGGACTGTGTTGTTTCTGAGGATTAAGTATAAATGATAAAATACAGACAAATTAACAATTTTAGTTTAGTGTTTACAGTTGGATAAATGGTTGCTTATAATCCTATTAGACGCCCAAGAAATATTTATTCTCAGAGCAAATTTTAGGAGAAAAGAAAACAAACATTCAGGTGTAATTTTAAAAGAGTAGTAGTTTATCCTTTTGAATGCTACTAAAAAATGTCTCCACACTGTTACTGCATATTTTAACAATTCATACCCAAATGTCTTGGGTGCCTTATTCTGTCAGCTCTACTGAATAAATACAAGTCCAAATGTCTCAAGGCCATACATCGTCATTCATTTAGAAATAATGCGATTCCTTACTAGTGCTGACCCCACATCTGGCAGAATTGTTAACCTTCTGCTTGTGTGGCTGAGGTGAATGTTGTTCAGTCTCTCCCCCAACCACAGCCTTCACCTCGCTGGAGCGGCAGTGCTGTTAGGGTGCAGGGTGAGAGCCCTCCCGCAGCTCCAAACTGAGTGAGTGTGAATCAAGCAGTGGGTGTTTAAGGCTGCCCATCTGGGGACACACTCAGGGTGTTAAACACTGAGGAGCTGCTGAGAGGACCCTGTCAGTTTAGAGGAGAGTACAGCCAGCATAGAGGTCACCAGAGCACATGCACCCATGCATCCATGCATACACACTGTCACTGTCCCGAACACACACTCACAGCCTTTCTTCACTATTCATGTCACAAACTCCCCTCCTTGTCTTTTAAGTGCAGTTGAATCAAAATATTTATTGAACCTATATTTATGATAAAAATAAAATGAAACTCATAATAACATGTTTCAGTTTTTAAGACATTAATAAAAAAGACAAGGTCAAAATGTGCTGCTTTTTTGTGTAAAACAGCTTGTTCAACTCCCATGCTGCTAAAAGACACTCATTAACTATATTTTCTGATTTGCATTGTGTGAACTAGTCAATCAGTAAAGCACATAAAATGAACAAATGTAACACCACCAAATTTCTGCAGTAGAAGTGTATCAGCGCTCGAGGCAAGGAGTAATGATTGTGCTAAAACACAATTGCTCTCGTCTGGTGGGTTTTTACATGCGAGTGCACACATACACACTTCCTGTCTAATAAGCACGAGTAGAATTGTCAGCTTGACGGCTTCATCTACCATCTATTATTTTTATGTGCCACCTTTCACCTAAATGGCCTCTGCATATTCACCACAAAACCTACTCATGCATGAGGTAAGGACACATACACACATACACACCGTAGCATGCAGCGTCAAAGGTTGACCAAGTTAGATTTACAGTCCGGCAACATCACCTGTGACTTAGCGCCCCTGAAATTAGTCACAAATAGCATATTAGGGCAGCTAATCAGGCACGCCTGAGCACTTGACTTTCTTTATGTGGTCCATTAAAAGGAGAGTGTATGGACGCCCTCAGGCCTTGAAGTGAATGATCGTCCTGACCTCCAGTGAACCAAAAGCCTCACAAAGCGGGGCAGGGATGGGTTTGGCAGGGGCGCTCCCACAAAAAAGATATTTGATAAAAAGTGGGATGACGTGACTGCGACAGTGAGAAATTTTCTAACCTTTATTTATTATGTAGGATGCACAGAGGGGTTCATTTGAATTGCTAGATGTTAAAAGTTAAAATGTTTCAGATTTGTTTCATACCACATTTCCATTACACATGTCCTGTATGTGGCACTGAACATGTTACTCAGGTCTCATGATACCCCCTGATGATTGAGTGGACTTTGTCAGACACTGAAAACTCGAGCATTGGCAAGAAACCTCACACCTTCATAAAATAGTAAAAGCCATCTCTTGCTCTCTGACTCAAGTGTGTCGAATGAACAGGAGAGGGCATGGGGGGTTGAGAAATGCATAAAAGAGAAGCATATGGCAGGTACCTGGTAAGAGGAGCACTAAGCGAGAGGAACGAGAGAAAGAATAGTAGTGAGCCAAGATCAGGAAATCACTTCTGTATTTGACACACCTTTAGTATCCTTCAGCTGGAGTAGGTTTTTTCATATTACAGTAATTATTAGCCGCAACTGATCTTAATTTCAGCCCATTGACTTGGACACACAATCAAAATCTTTAGTTAAAATAGTGCTCTAATAAAATCCCGTTCTTTCCATCTGTCCTCATCTCTTTTCTTTTTTCCACCATCTTCCATGACCCTCTCCTTTGTGATTTTGGGAGATGAATTTGAAATTTCAATCATACTGTTGTTAAATATTGATGGTTTTTCGAAGTTGTTAAAGAGGTCTCGGCAAAGACGAGGATATGGGCCTCTCTGCATAAGGACACTGCTTCTCTGTGCCTCAAGCATCTAGAGAGATACAGCCAGGTCATAGGTCACTGTACATGACTATAATCTCCACACTTCTGTTAGATCTTTTAATGTCCCACCAAGGCTTTTCTCTTTTACATCAGCTTTTACTGGCTCTTATCATATATTAGCATATTCAAAAGACGTCAAACTTTCTAATTATGCATTATGTAGACCAGCCTTTATCTTCTGTTTGAGATGTGTCAATTATAATGAGAGCACTGCTGTGTGATCTGATATGATAATAGAAATCTTTAACTGGGTCTCAACAGACCTCTTATGTGTCAAGGCTGATCACCGCTGAAAGAATAAGTGCCTCTAGGCCACCACAGAGCAAGGCAGTACTCAGATGGTTCAATATGCTATCCCCATAAAACCTGGATGGGTCTTTTTTATTATTACCCACTGCTGAAAGAAACTCCTGCCATCCCAGCATGTACCTAGAAATGTCATCATTACATATTACTAACCATGTTCCACCAAATAAAATTTGTCTGATCAGTAGGACATTTTAATGACTTTTTTTTCCTGTTAACATTTAATGGTAGCAGAAATGTCTAAAATGTTATTTTATCTTTTTTTCAAATAAAATTTGAATTGTAATTGTGTGTTTACAAATTACCTAATAGCAAATTAATTATCATAAATACAACATTATTTGCGTATATGTTAAACTAAAGCAATATATATATTTAAATCCACAGTGATCTATATGGGATTCCTATATGCTGATAATTCAAAAAAGCTGTTTAAGAAGGTTTCTCTTTTGCACTGATCCTTCTGGCAGTAGTTTGATCAAGATGGAATAAGCTTGTGACTTTTCAATTTCAGCAATAATTTGTTTCAATATTACATCTCCAATATAGAGCAAGTGATAGAATTTTTCCTATCTGCGGCCAAGGAAGTGGGGGAGCTGATGTTGCGTAATAGGTTATCACGAGCCATATCTTTTGCAAAATAGAAATCCAACACATGTACATCTGTGGCCTACTGTCAGAGCCTTAAATATACATTGGAAATGCATTAAATTTACTGATTACTGTTGTTTTCCAACAGTGTGTCAAGCCCCAAATTTATTTTTGTTACTTAGCTTTACGATTACTTTGAATTGATATTGGTCTCATGACACTGACACCACTGAGGGAAGTGACTTAAATTTATTTTCTGTGTGCATGTGCTGTCACCATTCTTGTGTGTGGGTGACTGAACAATGTACTGTTTTCTCTTTGATTATAGATGGCACTGACTCAAAATGATTTTTCCACTTTTTTAAAGAATCTTAGAGAAAACAGTATTTATATTTGTAAAAAAAATATGTTGTTACTTAGCTTGGCATTCACAGAGAACTAAAAACTCTAAACTTACAATATGTGAAGTTACCTCAGCAAGATATATTATCAAGAATAATGCAGACGCTCTAACTTTGACAGTATAATTAGAGAGAGGAGAGCAAAGCACTGAAGAATGGAAGTAGTATATAAAAACAAAGCATTGTAAGCCTTGCACATTAATTTCTTTAGACATATGGCCATTCTGTGAAGAAAGTCGGTTAAGATAATTTGGTTTGAAACAACAAACAACCTTGTATTCTTCACTGTTGTGCAAAAAGAAAAGAAGTCCTTGAATGAGCCGGCTTAATGAGAAGCCCATTCAGACAGAGGTATCAGGCTATTGACCTCTCTCGAGGCTGTGAGGAGTGAGTACTTTCACATGTTACTCTCTATAAATTTCAGCCATCGACACAGAGTGCTATTTCATCAGGGGCCAGGCTGACATGCCCTTCGGATTGATGTCCCCCTTGCCCATTTGTCTGTTTTACACTCCTTAGTGTCTTTGTGCTCTGCTAGATCTGCACCTCTTCACCGTGATTGGGTATTGACAACAAATCAAAGAGGATAATATATGGTGATGTTTGCCAGTATCCCAACAAGACAAGATAGTTGTACGGCCGGCCAGGCTGGTTTACATGTGTTCTCTGTGAATGTCAGTGAGACTGCATATTGATTCCCCAGCGGACAAAGAGTCATTCTTCTTCTTGTGGCCAATACCTACTTTAGTTAAAAGTGTGACAATGAAGAGGGCTGGGGGGCTCTGACTTAAAAATTGGGCCATTTTTGACAAGCAATTAAAGACACTGCAGTGGGGGCTCTTCATAATTTAAGTAATAGATTGGGATTACAATTATTGCTTAGCCTTCAAAATTCCTTTGCTTGCAAGGTAATGTGTATATCAGAAAAGTTTGTTTTTGGCCCCTCAGGCCTGCTCAATAAATGAACGTAACAGCAGGTCCTTCTCCCCACCACTCTGTCACACGCACAAACACACACTCGCTGAGCATCTTTTGAAATGGGTTTTGTATTGATTTTTGTAACTACCCAGTTAGATGACGTTGTGCCTTAGCGTGTCATTTCTAGATGGCCCTGCCCCGAGCAGGTCATTGAGGTGCTAACTGTCATTTGGAGGGACAGAAAAGCAATCATAGCTTTTTCATTACTTACTGTTTTCCCTCCCTCCCCCTCCACATTTTCGCTGTCTTTTTACCCCCAGTTGTGGGATTGTCTGACATATTATGGCTTCTGTGATTTAACTGCACTCTTAAATTAAGTGCTGAAATATCAAGCTGTAGCTTTGGAAAAATAAACTCTGTGTCAAGGGATCAAATACCCCGGAGGTCTAAGTCATGAACTTGTGGTGGCGCACTCATCAATTTCAAACTTGTATGGGCTTGTTCTGTTTTAGGTGTACACAAGAGGAGAGGGCTGGGGCTTGATTATGGTTGTTTATAGAGATTTTTGTTTTATATATAAATCCACTGACATAAAGGATCCAGACAATTTCAAATTTGCACAAGCACTCAGATTTACTAGATTCTGTGACACAGAACAGAAGAGCTGACTAAATCAGCCACAGTAAATAAAGGCTACAAGATTTGGTCTGGCGTTATGGATTTCCAGAATAGTTACACAGTTAAACTTTGCATAATATTAATGATTTTTTTGAATAATTTTGTGTCTGTTTTTAAATAGTCAAAATGAGTAATTGCCAACGACTACGCACTGTACTGAGGACAATAACTTGTTACTGTTCTTGCTTAGAAAAATATGCATGGGATGAAGAGCATTATACTGTATTTTGTTATATCAGATCCCACGGAAAGAGCCAACAGTTAACAAAGGATGAGCTAAAAGACAAATGATAAGTGCCATTCACTGTGAGTGGCTTCTTGTTCTTCTGTGACTACTTCCACTGCACTATGCTAAAGGCTCTTGTTTAATTCTAATCAATGAGCCTTCTCAATGCCACGGCCTTGCACTGACTCCTGTCCCTTTAAAGCAGAGCTAATCACCTGGGCCATTCAGAATTCATTGCAAGAAGAAATGAGGGTGATGTCATTGCTTCCTTAGGTTACCGTAAGAGCTTGGGAAGCGGGCCAGGATGAAAACAGTCATAAATGACTAGTAGCACGACATTTTTTAACTTACAGCATGAGAGTCAATCTACTCAGTATAAACTAAAATGAACATTCACATAATTGATAGGCTTTAGGAGGATTTATTACAAATACAAGTACGTCATGTTATGAAAAAGTACATAAAATAATTTGAGATGTCAAAAAAATGTAACCTCGTAAAGGCACGCTCTCTTGCTAAATTAGCAATGAAAATTCATGTATGTGTACGTGATTGCAAAGATGGAGATAAAAGTACAGTACATATTCTGACGCACCAATAAGATATTAATATGTCCCAATATTAAATGGAAAAAAAGAACAGTGCTTCCAGATTCATAATGTTAATATTGGTTAGGCATAAGGTTAGCCTTTACATCATATGCTCAATGTGACCCCATTACTCTCCATCAACCATCCATCCAGACATCCTGGGGACCTGGGCTGTGGCCCTTGGACACCCCCTGTAAGCCTACCAGGATCTGGCAAGGCTCTCCTGTTTGCCCTCCGCTCCACCAACAAATATTCAACAGCCGTCACCCCGTCTCATTAACATACACACACATGCACACACAGAGATGTGCCAGTTTACAGACATTACTTGAGCAACACAAACATGCACATTTAAAGATGGGCACACGCACGCTCATCACCCTCAGCATTCATTGTGCCACTGGAAGATTGCACTCCATTCCACTGAAGGTGTTATGGGCTGTTATCAGCAAGACCATTCCATGGATGGCTGCCCTAATTGAGAATAATGAGGGTCACATTGAACATATGGTCGCTGTTGTGTCCCCTTTCCCCCTTCTTCTCTCCTTTTCTCTTTCTCTCACTTTGTCTCTCACTCCCCCCAAAGAAAAGGTGCGGTCAAACTTTGCCATGAAGAGGAATTAAGACCTTGTCAAAGTTGTTCCTATTTTATATTTCACTGACAAGTCAATGTCTACAATAGACAGTGAGAGGGACATGGACCATGCAGCCAGTTGGAGGCTAAATGCTAATCCCGCTGAGATGAGCAAAGGTTGAAATACTGGCCTATGCATTCTGCTGATACAAAGTTCCTTTGTTCTACGAGCCATGTGGACACTTGCTCTCTGTCCTGTCATTGAGAGTTCTAGAAAAGAACTGCCAGCATATTTTTTTTACATCTTACACTGGACAGACGGTGCTGATATGGATTAAACTTGCATGTGTATAATAATTAAAATATGTAATCTGACCTGGTGTCAAAATGCCTCATTACATTTTTCTGTATAAGGCCAATGTACAGGAAGGACATATTTCAGCGTTGGATAAAATGTGAATGTCAACCGGGACCTAAGTTTACTGTTCTCAAAGCAGTTATGTGATATGCTTGGATTTCAGAATAAATCTTGGTAGCATGCCACTATCATGTCATGTCTTTCGTCATTCAATATCTCTGCTAAGGACATACCTAATGTGTACGGTTTAAAAGCGGCCCAACTTGTGCATGGTTATTTTCACTTCAAGCACTTTATCAATGCAGTCTTGCGGTGAAAAAGAAACCCTGGAGCTGTTCCCAGTAATAACACCATTGTGACTACGATGTATTAATCTACTGAGGCATCTTTTCTTGCTTTCTTTCCGCCTGTAAAATTGTCTGCCCTTTCTCCACTCAAGGAAGTGCTTCATTAATTGTACAGATTCTCTAAAGTTTTCCAGAGAGTTGTCAGAGCTCTAATGATTTCCTACTCCAGATATTGGGCAAAATGAAGTTAACAAATGCCAAAACAGGGCACTTGGAAACTACCACAATCACACATAGTGAAAAAAATTGGATAGCAGTTACTTATGTTTAACAGTTGCTTAGTTATTTCTGTGACGAGCCCCTGTTGTAATGTCATCTGCAGGAAGTATCTTTACATGGAATAATTCCCTTCTCTGTTTACATGGGAATCATACTGATTGGGTTTAGATGAGCTAGTAAAGACAGTTTATGAGCGCTTTACCAAACTGTCAATTGATTTGCCAGCATCTCAGTTACTTGTATAATATCCTTAGGAGGTTGGATTTATGACTATCTGTGACCCAGATGCATTGTCAGTTCGCTGCGTAGCCCCTGGATGCTGGCGTGGGTCTCTGGTTTCATGTAGACAGGTGTAGTCTCCATGTCTGATGATATGTGGAACATATGTGTGTGATATGTAGACATGTGCCTCAATGCACTGACAGAGTAGAATGTTTAAGTGTATACTAGGCTGTCCACTGATATATGTGATACGTTCAGCATATGTGTATATGGTGGTGTATACACTTCCACATTTGATGATGGAGGATATATTACCGACTCATATGCTATGAGCAACATGTGTTTATTGACAATTCTAACCTTTCAAGAGAGGTAAAATCTAAATGTAAACAGTAGAGGCACAGGAATAAGTAAAAGTGGTTAGTGCAATCCTCATTATTTGAATGTGCCTGTATGTTTTTGTCATTGCTTGATTTTATTGTGCATGCTTCTTACATGGGTATATTTCAATTCATAGAACTACTTGCTGTTATGGTATAGTTTTAAGTCACAGCGATAGTAGTCTTTTAGCCAGGGAGAAACACAAGCCTGGCAATTACCACCTGTGCCACAAGATAAATGTATCCACTCAAACCATAAAATATTGCTACTGAATGTTAGGGCTGTATTGAGAAAATTCTGTCTTCATTTGTTTGACTGTTGAAATATGAATGTCCATACAGACCTCTGGACCACAGCAAAAGCCAGCCGTTGACATTTCTCCACTTTGAAAACACAATGAAATCTGAATATTGCCTCGAATGAGCGGATGCCCTTAGGGAAATAATCCAGGGTCTCTGAATAGTTCCTGATTGAATTGTCTTTTACTAAATAGAGTTTGCTCTAATGCATACTCTCATCAGAGAATATGACAGCCTGTGATGCTTCTCATATCCGCCTAAAAGAGCCCCCAGATCCAAGGACCTATTAACTGTATTACCCAAACCAATATCCCTGCCTAAACCCATTACCTTGAACCCATTGTGTATTTTTGTCACTACATCTTTGCTCAAAATCTGAATCAGCCAGTGATGGATGCTTAACAAGACTACACTTTTATCACATATTCTGCTGACCTTCAACAAATTGCTTTGCAAGTTTGCCTCCAAGATAAATGTGACAGGGCTCCTTTCCTGAGGATTCAAGGTGCAGCAGGAGGCCCTTGTAGTCCCACTGTTTTAGTTTATCCACGCTTTTAGGCCGTCACCTTCATATGAACCCCACACATCCATCAGGTGCTGTTTTTACAATGTTCATATCATTCATGTACATTTAGCTCTCCAACTGGAAAATGGTAAAGATAGTTTGGTCAATTAGCCAAAGTGCAAAATAAACAAATGTCCACCAACTCCCTGAAGAAGAATGGAGCTTTTCCAGGCATGACTTGACAAGGAACAGGTTAAATACCTGTGTTGTTGTTTCTGGATAAGGCATGACGCTAGTAAAAAGTTCATAGTAATGATAAATCTTCTAAATAAACCCCCTAACCCTACTCCCACAGTTCTGCTCCACCCTCACATGAGCCAAACTTTCCCAAAAGGGGTAAATCACTTTGACCTGTAAACCCCCTCACAATATGTAACAAAACATAACAAATTGCAAGTGCTTACCAAAGAAAACGCCACCGTTACAGCAGACGGGAGGCTCATCTCAAACTAATAACTTTGAATCATGATGTCTGCAGTGTCCATGTTACTGACTGTGAAGATATAAATAGTATTATCACCTTATTTTTTGATTTGATTTACCTCAGAGCTTAGAGAAAAAGTAGGAAAAGTGGTGAATGTTGCTGTGAGGATTTCTATGTTTATGGTAATGCCATAATGGTATTATAATATTTATAAATGTACACAAAAAACTCACAGTGTAGTTTTGCATTATTGCATTGTGTATCTTTTATATTGATAATTATGTTAAGTCCAGCAAGACTTTTTCTTGTGTCCTAAACAAGACAACCACCATTGGTCACAATCCAACAGGTTTCCTGCCGAAAGTGCATTCCATAAGTATCTACTTCTTAGTTAGCTTTGGAGAGCTTTTCCTTTGCTTTATCAGTGAGGACCTGTGTCTTATCATGACTAATGCTGGAAATTCCTCTATGAGATAAGTAAAGGAGCTTAGGATTACCCTCTTGACTGAACATTGGAAAAGAGAGGGAGCGATGGCGTATGCACCACATGTTTTTGTGTGCGTGTGCACAGTGGAGACCGTGATAGAGGAAGAAAACTGTGTGTCTAAAGGCGAGAAAAGAAGAGAACAGAGGAGGGGGTTCAGCTAGCTCCTCTATTTTTTCAGTCGTGAGGCAACCTCACCATTAGTGTCAGACACTCAGATTATCCAGCCAACAGAACAGGGATAAGTGGATTGATGAGGTGCTTCCATAGTTCCTCACTGCTGCAATAGAATCGGGCCCTATACTCCTGAAGCAGCTATTTTTTTTTTCCAAAGAAGGCTAAAAATAATGAGCTACTTAACCAGACTGTTCACTGCATTTCTGTCATATTACAGCGGGCTTGTTTGTTTATCCTTGACAGATCTATATTTCACTTTTTTAATTGAATTACTTTGATACAGACTAAAAGCCCTCAACCTAATAACATGCCAATTACAATGAAGCCCTACTTAGAATAAATATGAATATAATTCAGCAATTTATGGCTTTAAATGCAGAGTGCTTGGCTCCTCTTTACACACATTGATTAATAATTGGTGTTGCCATCTTAAAGGGCAATTAAGGAAAGCTAATATCTTCATTCTTAGGTTAAATTGCTATTTGTCAGAAGAAAAAAAAACGAGTTCTCTTAACCTCACGAACTTTAGATTAACAGCCTGACATAATGTATGCCTTTGTTTAAGACAGGTGACATTATTATTTTTGGATTGATAGTATACTGGTGGAAATGTTTGTAGGCAGGCCCAGTGTTTGCTTTATAGCAATCTATTTTGAGCACTTTACTTGATGGCACATTTGCATTTCATTGTCATTTGCATGGATATGCTCTTGAAATCCATACAGTAATGAATCCTCACATTCTCAATTTATTAATGGAGCTAGGCTTTGCAGCTTGTCTAAATCTAGTAACATATGTTCTCTAAATGTGCATTGATTTATTTTGGCCTTTGATGAATTATTCTCAAAAAGCGGAGAGTATGTATTGGTTATTTAAGTAATGACCTGTCTCCAGAAACTCACTCACTGGCGACTCATAAAGGTAGCCATATGGATGGACGGCTGTAGCTGATGCATTTGTTTTGCATGCTGAAGCAATACTCAGATTATATTTAATGTGGCCTTTTTGTATTTATCAACTACTGTTAGATCCTCAGTATTCATTTACAATCATACTTTAATATTAACAGATATATACTGTATCTATGACCTGCATGAGTAAGCAAGCACAGGTACTTTACTTAAACATGAGGAAATGCACGGGCTCTGCAAAAACCTGATTTAAATTCATTTATAGACTGCTTTAGTATGCTCATTACTTTAATTCTGCAAGGTAGCTTTTTTAATTTAAATCACAATCTTGATGCACTAAAGTGTTATATTTAAAAAGAAAAAGCTCATTTATAATATAATTTTCTGGATGACATCAGATTTCTTTGCAAAGATATTTTATGTCTATGTATAAAAATCAACCATTTGGAAAATAGGGTTGGCTGCTTAAGACCGTTGCATTAGACTGATAAATAAACATTATACAAACAGTTGTTAATCATTTTTTGCACCACAGTATGCTCCATTCAGAGCATGGTAAAGATAGCAGCAATAAGACTTTTATTGGCTCTCAAGAGTTAACAGCTCACTTATCCTAGAGCAACAAAGGATGAAGGAGACAAGCAGTGCAAAAACTACCAAAGTGCATATAAAAGTTAACTACTCAGCTTCTATAAATAGTAAACACATCCTACTTTTTCACCTGCCATGAACTTGGAGATCCCTAAAATGGGTAATTCATCCTTTATGAAACAGAGGTAAAGTAAAAAGGCCTGTGAACTCTTTTTTGATTCCATAAACCACCTCACAGATAGAAGTATGGCCTTCATTATGTGACTCAAGTGTACAATCTGTGACCAAATTATAGATACTTTATATTATATGAGAAGATTACATCAATAAATAAAAGCAATGGGATTATTACACTCTTACACACACCGCTGTCAGTCCTTTAATCAACCATATTTACTCATTTTAATATATCTATGTAACAGAAAAATGTATGAGTAAATATATTTTTTATTGAGTAAATAGTAGGATTTACTTGCAGAAATAAAATTTACAGATGCCATTTGTTATATAACCCATGAATTTTATCCTTAATATTAAAATAAATGAGAACACCTTGGACTGCCCATGCCTCTTATTTCATTATATTATGACACAGTGAAAAGTGAGCATATTACACAGACTTAACCCGTCCATTCACTCCCAGCCCAGGAGCAATAATGAATCCCTCTCCTTGTAACTTTGACCTTGCATTTCGACCCAGCAGGCTGTTAAACCCAATACCTACTGAATATCACACAAGTCCTTAACAACCTTCTCAAGGCTGTGATAAGAGAATTATTATGCACATAACCGTCATCTTGATTTCATCGTTGGGAGCGGTGTTGTGGTTTAGCAGATGGGAGTGAGATATTTGACCTTGTTTGAACCCATAAATCTAATCTCATCATCCATCATCCAGTCAATTATTTGTCATTTGTGTTGTGATCAACTGCTTCAGGGGACGAATTGTATCCCAGGTCTCCCAACACTCAATCCGTCCAGCATCTATACTCTGTAAGGACTTGGATGTTGTACTCATCACCCACTGCTTATAGTTATTAAACGCATGCTTTGTCCAAGTCATGGACTGTACAGTGTGAAAAAATTTCACAAGGTCAAGGTCTATAAACATTTATATATATTTTGTTCCTTAATTTTCACTTTTGGTTCACAGATACAAATGCTACCCACTCTTTTCAGCATTTGCACACAGAAGGAAAGGTGCTGCTGCAAACACACATGGAACTGTCATTTCTCATTGATTGTTGACGTGGTTACAATAATCAGGTGCATTTTGTCTATGATGGAAGGATTATTCTCAATTTTCAATCCAGGCAACCACTGGAACAACTACAAGGCATTATAATGAATAATTTATTTTCTGGTCAAAAGTTACATATTGTTAGTTTAAAGGTGCATTACGGAAGAGACAGAGTTTTTGTACTAGTGTGCCACCTCTGGTGTTAGCGGTACTGCATCCAGTGTCGTGCTTGTTCACTGTGTGCACACTTGTACGAGCACAAACGTACAACAACCAAAGAAGAATCTGTCGGGTGTGCTTTGAGTGCGCTGGAGGACTGCGCTGGAGGACTGTGCTGGAGGACTGTGCTGGAGGACTGTCTCTTCCCTGTGTTCACAGGATTTATTTTCAACTTTGCCGCTAGCATTGTTTAGTTTACTTATGGCGGTAAATCAGGAAGTGAGAACCAGGTAAATGAGCAGCGCGGAGATTCTCGAAACCATCTCATTTCATTGACTGTAGAGGCTTACAGAGACAATCGTGGCAAATTTAGATTTATCTCATTCTGCACTCGGCTGTTGCTGATGCATGTCTGGGTTAGAAAAACTGTTATTTGAACCATTAAAACTAAAGTTATTTGTACATTGTGTAAAGCATTAGTTCATTGATACATTTTGAAGAAATTGGTTGCGTATTTGTAAAGTACATTCATAATATTGCTGAATTGTTCAAAGGGGCTAGGTCTGTAGAGTATCTTCAGAGGAGTTAAAACAGGATATAGAAGGCTGGTGGGAAGCAAGGCATTAAGTGGGTATATAAAATGAATTGTCCAAATGCTCAGGTTTAAAAGGGGTAAGTTATACAAATACTGAAGTTGAGTTCGGTTTTCCTCTTTAATTCCAGCCCTTTATCTTTGTTCTGCACTGGCTGCCTCTAGGCTTCCAGTCTGTCACAGTCAAAGGGCATAATGGGCCTGAGAAGATCAACCCATCTAAAGAGGGATTTGAAACCTTTCACCTCGAAGAAATCCAAGCAGGAGGGAAGCTTCTTGCTTCATAAATGTGCAGGGCTGCACTTTTCAAGAGGTGTTAATACCACACGTCTGCGCTTGTATTTTAAAAGCCATGAAAATGTAAAAGAAGAAACAGAATTTCATACTCTGATTCATTTAAAACTGCACTGTGGAGAAAGATGGTATGCAGCACCAATCTGGATCCACCGCTAACATTGTATAGTTTGTCATTAGATTAGGTCTAACAAGCATTCTATTGAACTTTTGCCAAGCTAATCAAATGGGCTTTGATAAACTCTGCTCCTTTAGGATAAAATTTGACTTATATTCTTCAGTGCAATAAAATCCATAAAACCAATAAAAATCCTAAAGGTATGCAGGCTTTAAAAACATTACCAGAATCAGATTCCAGCCGGGAACCTACACGGATGATGATGTGTTTTGAAGGATTGATCAGTGTATTGCCTGAAATAATTAGCAATGATTTTTGTAAAAATGCAGTTAGCGTCTTCCATCCACCTGACCTAAACAAATGACTTTACTTTGCCATTATTAGCTTATGGTATATAAACATAACAATGGTTGTAAATGCAGCAAATGCACTTACATGAATAAATAAACATCCACTACTGTATGATGATTTTTCTTTACAGTAATAATATATGATTATATTAAGACCATAAATGTATTCCTTTTCAAAATCTCAAGTAAAACTACAAGTACATGTAAGCTATACAACCCTTTACTCTGCTCTTTTTTGGAAAACCTTGTTTTCCTTTAGGATTCCAATCTACAAACCATACCCAAGTGGGAATAAGAGCTTCTGTGTGCACAGAGTATATGTTTTTGTGCCTTTTTGATTAAAGCAGAAGGAGCTATGATACTGACAGTTATTTATTGCTATATACTAATTACCACAGACTTCTTTCATGTTCAGCTGAAAGTGGTTTGAAAATGAACTCTCTTCTCAGGGATTTCCAAGTGAAGGGACAAACAAACGCTAATAAGGTCTGTCCCTTTCAACAAGAACTACTAGTGTAAACAGACACCAATGCTTCCTGCTAGGTGAAAGGGCCATTTGGTGATACTCCATGCTGTATATATTAATGGAAATAAGTCTAATTACATGGTTGCAATTCTCTGTCATCCTCTTTAATAACAACATGATACAAAATGAAAGGAGATGGTGCATTTCCATAACTTAAGTGTGTATTGTGACAAGTGCTATAACAGTGTAATGGCATGACTAATGCAATGCAACTGTCAATAAGTGGGTGAGTGAGTAGGGCACATATACCTGAATAAATTTGATATTTCTTTCTCAGTACGCAATAGCAGGCCAAATGCATTTATGAAATAGTCCCTGATTTGTCGACGAATTTGGAAGGTAGCCAAAGGCAACAAAGCAACATAAGCGAAGGTTGTAATGTCATTTACACTGACTCAATCAAATAAGAAATGACAAACCACACTGTCTCAAGCTAATAATTACTCTGGACTTTAGATTGTATTTATTGTTTGATTTTTGTGAAGACATTTTTGCACCATTAAAATGCCGAAGAATGTTTGAAATACAGTAATATAAAATGTGCTCGATTCTTAAAAGTAACTTGAATGCACACACCATGCCATGACTTGGATTGGTCTCTTCTTAACTTTGATGAATCTTTTCCCTTGGAGCACTGAGAAAACATTTTGTCTTTTTAAAAGCTAACTGAGTTATAAGATACAATGCAGTGAACATGAGATTAAGCCCACACAGTATCATCCAGCTTTGATACAAGTACAACAATAGTGGCCTTCACAATATCAAATTTTAGAATCAGGAGTTCATGAGTAAAGCCTCTGGTGGACAAGAGGACCTCGGGGCCTTATACCCCAAAGAAAGGCAATTACTTGTATAGGTATTATTGTGTGAAAGATCCTATTTGTTGGTGACCTTAGAAACAGGGAGTACAATACACTGTCTGTGGAAGCCAGCAGACACCACTAAAGCAGTGAGAATGTCCAGTTATAACATTTAGAGGATAACAATTAAAACAAAAAATTAATAAATAATTTTTTTTTATCAATTCCAATAAAATAATGAAAAATATGCTACATCATGATCAAAATTGGCATTTATTTTTTATACAATACAACTTCTTCTGAACAGAAAATATCTGTATTTGAAAAATAAATAAATAAATAAATAAATAAATAAAATTGTTCTGACATACCAGGAATATGCACCTAAACACTGTAAGGCCGTTGAAACTCCTCTTGGTAATTATCAAATGTGGTCATTGCTTTATGACATATGGCAGAAATATGGCCTGTCCATAATATATGGGTGATTGAGTTTTATTGGACTTTTACAATGTTTAATTAAAAACAGCAATTTAGACTATTAAATAATCAAAGGGGGGTTTCTCTTATACCGGGACCTGAGAAATCGACAGGAACCTTTGTAAAATAATATTGAGAGAAGTTTCAGGTGGAGACTTGGGACAGACAGACATATTAAAGAAAGCAGGAGAGAGATGAAACAAACAAGAGACAATCTTGTCAGAGAGTTGCCAACACTTTTCAACATATTTATTAGGCAAGACAAGGGGGGCCCCAATGGGGGTCCTAATGCTGTTCATCTTTTGAACCTTTCATTTCTCTTCATCACAAAGCAAGGAGCGCTGATCTCTGTCATGCAGACTGCTTTGTGTTTAACCACCCTGGGCAGAAGGTTTCCATAAAAAAATTCAAAAATAAATAAACCATATTGAAATGTTGATGACTTGTGGACTGAAATGCAACTAATACAACATCATGTTGTCTTGCATTTTTGGCAAATGCAATAAAAAACACGTTTCTTCTGCACAATGATTTGTAGCCTACAGAAACAAGATGTCAAGGGAAAGCAGACAAGTCTATCTTTCAGTGTGTCACATGTTTTACAGCACCTTTCCCCTGACCAGTCCATCTAGTCTCATTCAGAGGCATCTCTGTCATTGTACAGTATATGTAATATGTCCCAACAGAGCACCTGGGGAAGTGGCCATGCTACCACCTGGGACACACACACATACAGATTCTCCCATCAGTTCTCGAGGTTGTGCTGGATAGGTAGAATAACACCCCATGGAGCTTCTCTGACACCACCTGGGTCCCCTCGTCTCTCTATCTCCCTCCCTCTCCCTGTACCATCCCTCAGCAACATGGTCGTGTCACTGCCAATCAGGCCTTCCTGTCACTGCACTGTGGCGAGCGCCTGTGTAAGGCAATTGCATTGGCTCACCCCTGGAGTGGACAGGGAGAGGCGGAGAGTGATGGAGGCTGCCACCTAACAGCCTCTAATAGTACCTGACACAGTGTTACACGGCTGCGATCTCAGTGCCGACCAGCCAAGTTCTGGTTCAGGACAGGCAAAAAGAGGGGAGGGGGTTATAGGATAAAGCCAGGGGTTTGGATGGTGTGTATGTGCCTCGGGAGAGACACCATCAAATATGACAGTAGAAGACAGGGCAGAGATTAATGTAGCCTCAACTCTCACTATATTTTTGATAGTACAGTCACTTTAAAAGGAAATAAAGTAACATTTCCCTATGACAAAATGGATGCTACATGAGAAGAATTAACCCTAATACATCCTGAAAATCAAAACATAACATGAATAAACCACTTCAGTCTTTTGCATGTGTTTTTTGCTTGCTACCTGGTATGAAGCTGTTCGTCCCAACCACTTCAAACAGGGAAGCGCGTCAGGCTTAAGCGAAGATGATCCGTGCTGCCTATCTTTCGGTGCCAACTGACACTGCTGATGACCCCTGAGCAGATGTTCCTTGTAATAATCGGCAGTTGAGAGAGGCATGCACGCCAGGTGGAGAACCCCGGGTTCACTCCCAAATGATTTTCCCCCGTATAAAACAAAAGAAGCTTTGAGGTATTGGGTTTCGAAGACACAAAGATTGGGGTGTAAGGGTCTGCAGAGGGGAGTACTTTTAATACAATTAGAGGTCTTTAGAGACAGCGAAGCAAACAGGGCACTGGCTAACTGACCGAGTGTCTGGTGGACTGGCTTGGCAGGACAAAGACAAGGATGTTTAGATGGGGCCAAACAGGCTTTTTAAATGACATAGGGTGCAATGTTGCGGCGGGTGTTGAGGTAAGATGAAATAAAGAGGAGGAAATGAGAGAGTGGTTGGAAGATATGCAATGATATCTGTAAAACAATCTGAATCTGGTTTTAGTTTTGGAAGGGTGAGGGGTAGATGGAGAGGCAGTGAGAGTGTCAGCAAGTCAAAGACAGCAGAGAGTGACTAGAGGACTGGAGCCGCCTGAGCCAAAGTCCCCTAAGCAAGGGCACAGCTCCTGTTACCGCCTGCTAATGGAGTGGAGCTATTTCAGTTGCATTGATTGACTGCTTTCTTCCTCTGAGCGAGAAACTTTCTCATATCTAGAGGAAAATGGATCATAAGCACCCCAGCAGACGAGCGCTGGCTGCAGGAGAGGAAAAGATGATGTTGGTGGCACGGACACACTCTTGTGTTTCTCTCTTCCTGTCTGTGCAGAGGTGGGGTGCTGGTTTGGAGACACAGTTCAGATTGGCATTGTGAAGTTCCTCCAAAGACCTTTAGGGGGTGCAGTCATTCCACCTTGAAAGCTGACAAGCCCCCCTCTGGTTTGTCATAACTGTCAAATGCATATCTTTCTTGGTTGATTGTTTTCATTGTGAGAAAGGCTAAGGCTGTGGTAACTTTGACAGATTTCCTGAATAAGAAATGCGACAGGATATGAGAATTTATGTGACAGGTATACACGGTTGATTTGATATCAATGTGGAGCTGTATTAGCAGGTCACAGCCTGTTTTGGAACCAAATTAATGATGGTACTTATTAACTTGACAACATCACACACTATTTTGCTGCTTCAGTAAAGATAGACATTGTCTTTATTGCCGTTCCTGAACAAGCAACTGACATCCAAAACCCGGAAAACAAGTGTATCATTAGCTCTCTTTGAAGCTATTAGACACTTTTATGTCTAATATGATTTGGTATTATAACCAGTATAAAAGTGTATTCCAAATAAAACATTTCCCCTTTTCTGTCGTTCATCTTACATAACTTGTTTAAATATCAAAATATCAAACCTTAATTTGGTCATTGCCAAAAATAAACACATGGGCCCCGGCGCTCACTACTGTCTTTAAACATCTGCTAATCTGCTCCTAGTAGCTTTCCCAGCCTGAGGCATGCAACCCAACGTGTGTGGAGATTTGTGATGAATGCCTAATTATCTGATTATATATGTTTATTCTAATTCATTCCTCTGGAGGACTGGGAGCGCTGCAGAGAAACCAGGCACCACATGCACCAGCTATTTAAGAGGCGAGAGGAATTCCCCCTCTCCACTTACTGTTCTTCAGTTATTCATTTAACATCCGCTCACCCATTCACAATTTGTCATTATAGTCAAAATACATGTATCTGTTTCCATCTATCCACAAATTTCAGTTTGTGTTTGAGCCTTTAATGACACAGATTATAACAGCTCAAGATGCCTCCTAATGCAGGAAGTAAGCGATACAACCCTTATAGTTATTTACATAAACTGTATCATTTATAGAAAGGTTCCATTGTGTGCTGTTTAAAGTGTACTACTTGTATATGTATATATGAGTTTTTTAAGTTCTATACAGTATATATAATTTAATATTAAATTTGTTAAATATATGCATCATGTAAAAGTGGTTAGTGAAAAAAATAATAATCCCAATGACAATAATATAATTTCTCTGAGGTGAAATTTATATTTTTGTGAAGTCAGACAAGCATAGCGAAAAGCCATAGTGATTTTGATAAACCATTTAGTAAGTGTGGATCAATCCTTTTATAATTTCAAAGGTGTTTTTTTATGTGTTTAGCTTTTGCAAAAAAATAAATAAATAAATAAAAAGTGTGGTGTGGCTTTTTAAAATATGTGCCTCCACTGAATATGCAGCGTTCTTATCCCGCACTTTTGAAAAGGACGTGCTTTAATAGGTTTCAACTACTATTGCCTTTGATCAATTTAAAAGAGGAGCAAAAAGGGCTCTGTAGCTAATGCTGATCCCCATGGCTTTCTTCACAGTCTGCACTCTGCCGCTCTCCACACTCTAACCAGGCCATTCTCCTGCACTGAAGCGGTGTCTCCCACACACATATAACCCCACCAACCGTGAGGCTACAAATAGCTAACCAAGGTGACTCTATCGATCTCCACACAACAGCAATAGAGAAACACAACAAGAGAGTGGCTCACGAAGAGGGAAAAGAAGTTCAGTGAAAACACATTTTGCTTCTTGTTTTGTTGCTTTCACTGTATATAGTATAATGTAAATACACGTTTTTATATAATTTGGTCAGAAAAAAATGTAGAAAAGTTTTTTTTGGTTTGTCCAATTATACATTTCATTCATACAGCATTTATATTCAGTAAACAGTCCACAACCCAAACACTAATTTAAAACTGCATTTTATGTATGATTTACAATGATATGATGATATTTTTAGATGAATTACTAAAGGCAGTTACTATAGCTGGTCATTAACTCCATGTGTTTACTTTATGTCTACATTTATGTCAACATAATAAAATAAGCAATATCCTCATGACTAAATGGCTACATTCTACATTATACACAAGACAGAGACAAATACAAGACATAATGGTCATCTTGGAGTAAATCAATAGTAACCTGCTCCTCCTGCTCCTTAAGTTTAGGTCAGCTCTTGATTCTTCAAACATGTAAATTGATTGGCTGTTGGACATTGAAAATTGCTTTAATGGTCCTCCTTATAAATGTGGTTTGTATTGATTGGATGATATTTT
This sequence comes from Perccottus glenii, assembly GCA_024416835.2. Classification (NCBI taxonomy): domain Eukaryota; kingdom Metazoa; phylum Chordata; class Actinopteri; order Gobiiformes; family Odontobutidae; genus Perccottus; species Perccottus glenii. Next base: position 11,202,871 of record CM044551.2, read on the forward strand.
CAATAGCACCAAATATATTTTTATTTTATTTTATAATACACAAAAAGAAAAAAAAAAACATTTGAAAGTGACTTGTGTAGTATTCAATTTAATATACAGATGTTTGGCTATCCATATGCATTATATTTTCTAATCTAGATGCTTAGAAAATGTTTTATTAAATTTAATTTATTTCTTCACTGTAGCCAGTACACCCCTAACAAAACCTCTGATTATGTGCCAAACTTAAAGTTTTACAACAAAATAGTTAGATTCTCAAAGTGATACCATGTCTTTGCGCTTTCTCTACTTACCTAGTTCTTTAGTGGTTTGCACTGATCCCTGTGTATCTCTGTACTTGTGCGTTCTATTCTAAACTGAGATCAAACCACAGGAAGCAAGTCAGAGAGAAGACGAAAGCCATGAGAAGTGACGCGGTTGAGAGCGAGAGGAAGACAGGGGAAAAGAGAGTCTCCGGGGGACATGAATGGCTGGAATGCACAAGGCTGGGTGAATAAGCTGCACACTGCGCTGTGAGCTACTGAAGTCATTGTGTCAGGGCAGCAGGGGTCACAGTGGCACCAAAACAACATTTCATGGCAGACGACACTGGTTAAAGGCCAAGCCTTTACCCATGACCACACCTCGAGTGGCTACCAACAATACTTTTTATGGTGGTTTTTGTTTGCTTGATTTAGTAAAAAGTTCATGTTTTTTTTGTGTAATTAAAATGGACTTGTAATTTTACTTTTTACTGATCACTGAATGGCCAATGTAATTGGTTGTGCCTATAAGCTAACACTCTCCTGTAACTACACATTTATTATGCCCTCATTGAAACACTATGGTGACATGGCTGTCATTTTAAAATCTGTAAGTGAATTACATGTTCCTTAGCAGCAGCCATGGGGCATGACTGTGAAATTGACAATATCTGAAAACTGCAGCTACAGTTTCCATTGCTTTCTATTCACTTATCAATTCCCTTTAATAGTGAGCTAGCAGAATGATAGCATAATTAGGCAGCTAACATCTCTTTTAGGAGTCTATTGAGCATTCTAATTAGCAGATTAATGGGCAGTGAAGGCTTAGCTTCACACTCCCAACACCAGTGACCCACTGTTACCTTCAGCTGTGCACCGCCAGGGGCATCGCAGGAGAGGGGGCTGCAGTCAGCAACTGGACAGGCGATGACTGACTGACTGTGGGCTTTTGGAGGCATGTGCATCAAGAAGCGAGGTTAGGTCAAGGATTTTGTGTGTGTGTTCTGTAGAGAGTGTACCTCCAGGTCCTTTGGAGCCATTGTGACGCACTGAAAGTCTGGCCCTAGGGGTGCCCAAGCACTAATTCTAATTATCACCAGATTACAGAGATAATGGGAGACCCTGCTGTCAAGAATCCAACACCTCACTCTCAAGCTCTTTCTCCCTCATATGGCCATTTTACAGCCCAGCAGTCACTACCATCGCCTGGTAAATGTTAGTGTGTTCAAAGGGAGAATGAGCTGCAGAGAGAGAGAGTATTAGCGAAGGTGAACGGCTGTGGAGATTGAAAGAGGACCAGAATTGACAGGAGGGTGAATGCGAGTGAAGAGGAGTTAAGTAAAGAGTTAGAAGGAGATAGAGAATGGTTTAGTGATAAAGAGAGACTGCAAGGTAAGAGTGATGTGTAAGTGTGAAGACAGAGCCATCTCTACTCCAACTTACTGTATCATACTTAATTTGTTTCATGTTCATATTAGGATACCATTGACAAGTAAATTTTACAATTAAAAATAAAATGCAACTGCGGCATTTATATTTTGTTCATTTAAATATGGGATTTTAAACTGTAATTATCAGTATTCTGCATTGGTGAGGGCACAAATGTAAGTCTGATCCCTACTTCAGAGCATAAGGGATAAGGTCATGGAGTCTCTTCCCTATAGAGCAGCAAGTGAACTAGAGTTGGTGCCAAATGGCCTACACCACACTGCTCTGCCAATCTGTTGGAGTTTGGCTCCAAAATACACCTGCGGATGTGCTAAGGCTTGTGGTGGTTTATCATTGCAAACTACATGTCTATAATGAATAGGCTTTCAACCTTTCCTATGGGACTCTTTTTTATCTATATTTTTAGTATGACTCTATTATGGATTACTGTCTGTAGTATAAAAAATGTCACTAACTCATTTTCTCATTTCTATGGCCAGCAACAAACAGACTACAGTGTGTGCCAAAAGTCCAGTGTGAGCCTTTCAAATAGAATTACTGAACACATAAAGTCAAATGTCAAGAGTTGTGCACTCAGTTTAAATGAATGTTCATCACCCTGATGGATTTACTGGGCAGGGGAATCCTGTTTTTATTCTCAAATGAATCTATTCAGGACTCTGATGGGGGCTATAAAGACTGACATATTTATCATCGGGCCAGGTGGTTTGACAAGGACAGCTACAGTGAGTTATTACATCACACGGGACGGAAGCAACGAGAGCGAGACCTGCCTTTACTGTACATCAATGTAACACCATGCTCAACTACAAACAAATAGCACAGCTAATGGGGTAATCAAATAAATCTCTTATTTTGACCAGCAATGGAAATAAAACCCCAGACTATTATCTGTGATTATTTGATATTTGTTTGATGCCTTTTCCTTAATATAATGCTGACTAACAACTGCACACACTGCACTCTCTTCTCTATTAAAAAAACAACCATTAAAATTTATTAAGCAGTTTTATTGCTAACCTACAACCTATCATAAATCCTCCCCATGGTTGTGTGTCTTTCATTTTAGATTTTCAAAAATCTTTAGCATCATTATTTTTCTTACAAGGCACAGTTCACTTTTCTAAACGGCCATAAATCAGCTCTCCTTAATTAACTGAGCCTTACAACAACTACAACAGGTTGCATTTATAGGATTAAATATTGACTATCTATGCATGCTATTGAAATTCAGCCTCCATTCAACATTCAGGAAATGCACTCTATGTTAGTGTGCTGGAGCGAGCAACAGTCAAGACTGGGGCTAAATCTCATTTACATACATAAAGAGCTACTGTAACAAAAAAAGCACTATCTGAATTTTAAAAAGAAATCGGTACTCAGAGCCAAATCAGCTCTTTTGTGTACATTCAACGTCCTGCCAAATTCTTGATATAATATAAAAGGATCATTGCTGCCAAATCACACATAACAGAAAGAAATAGAGATGGGGGAAAATTGACTTTCCCAATGTGCCCCATACTTCCGAAGAATGGTACGTTTGTCATTTATGTATATATTTCAAAGGCCCACTCCTGTAAAGCAATCCACTGGCATTCTTTCCCTCTTCAGTCTTGTTCTGTGGGGCTGCTGTGTTGTCTGCTGTGGCAGGTTGAGCTTGAGCTGGGGAGTTAAATGGATTAATTACCTTTAAGGTCCTTTTGCGTCTTTTATTACACAGACAGACTCACTGGGGGCTTTTGAAATGCACACATCCCCCACAACCTTAATGACATAATCACGTTAATTAGGTGATTTTCAAATAAAATAGCCACATAAATAGGGGTTTATTTCCATCCTTGGCCTTATCAACTCATTGGTTGGTTCCTACTATTTACAGTGTAGGCCTATAGGCAAGACTTCCAGAGAGTCAATAAAATGATAATAATCTAAACAAAATTTGAAAAAAAAGACAATTATGAATACTTCCTTAAAATGTAATCATTTAAAATGTTGGTATAAACCAAAACTGTTAAATTGTGAAATTAATGTCAAACAAATATTATTTTAGAATTTGAGTATTTAAGAGTATTTCTGATCAGACCTGATAAGAAAAGTCCCCATTCCCAAGCAACCAACCCCAAATAAAGATTTCCCTTTTTCTCGAAAGCTTTGTGGTGACACGGATGAAATGCTCTCCTCATTGACTCCAAACACAGGTCTGGTGCTCACAAACACTTGGGCTTGTGTGCAGAGGTCTAATATGTGATGTGAAACAAGACGATGTCCTTTCATTCTGTGTGCTGTGAGCTTTAGCAAGAACAATCAACAGCTCTCCACAGCACAGAGCCATGAGGAGCAATTTCTTTCTCCTCCAAGCCACAGGAGGAGACCAAATCAGATAATTAAATGTGAGAAACAGAGTAGGAAGAGGGAGAAAAGGGGGTGGACCTTTCTGCCCGGCTACCTTCTTGAGGCTATCTGCTCAGGCGTGGAGCTAGCAAGCAAGCATGCTAGCAATGGTGGTATATAGCAAGGGCCCTGTGGCGTGGAAACGGTAACAGAGCAGACCGTGACAAAAAGGACGGCACGGCCCCTCAATGCTCCACCTGGCAAACACAGACGGTTGTCAGGGACCGGCAAGTCAGGCATGTCCTCTTCAAGTGGCACCACGTCCATCAGAGCTCACTCTGAATGGGCCCTCTTGCTGTTTGCATAGCCTGAGTTGCAATGATATGCCTCACTCCCCTTCAAAACTCCATAGAGCGGTTTGACTGTTGCAGCAATGAGAGAAGAACGGTAAGCTGAGGCTATTGTTGAAGACAGATAATGGCAGAGAGGGGAAAGTGTTAAAAATGATTGTGTCTCTGTTGGGGCTCTGTGTTGAGATCTGTGAACTGAATCACATCATAATAAGGAAGTGAAGCGAAGCAGGTCTCTTTTTTATTCTCCTTCAACAAGACATGACATGGAAGCCATGTTTGGTGTCCTCGTCAAATATGTCAGATGAAGTACGCTATTGTCAAGAAACAAAAGTGCTTAAAGAAGCTACCTTTAAACCTAAACTCAAAAGAGAAGGTTCAATTAAAGGGGAATGGTTAATCATTTGTAAGCAAGTATGAAAATTGCAAGAAAAGAAGATTTATTGGTGCCTGTCTTATTAATATAATTATTTATTTTTTTTGTAGCCTTTATGTTTGAAAGTTTATTGTGTATTGTTTTCATTTATAACATTAAACAAAATAGTTAAGCCAATTAGACAAGTGACATACAAAGTCATATGGCAGTTTTTGGCTCCACACTTTCTGTTGTTGGCTCTAATTCCATGTGGAAAGTCATGTGATGAACTGCCTCATTTTATATCATTGCCTGTATTATTATATGTAATAGATTGTTTAAATTTCATCCACATGTGTATGTGCACCTACACTTTCTCACAAAACCAGGCCATTTACAGCAAGCAGTCTCTTTAGAATTGAATTGTTTATCAGCCAACTGATGGAGAACTTCTGTATCCGTCTTTGTTTTGTGGGCATTATTATTTCAAAGGAATTGCTTTTAACTGGCAATTATTATCCTGAATCTTGTCTATTTATGTGTGTTGCGAGAGCTTGTGTTTATTTGCTCCTGGGTCTCACATGAATACAAATACCTCTGTTAAGGGCCAGTGAGAGCCAAGCTTTCTTCACTCTATTGACTGAAAATCTAGTTGTCTCATCTCTCTAAGCAGATGTCTTTCCCCAAGCATCTGTTAGTATTAGTACTGTAATTGCTGGTGATAATAAGCCCATTGATTCACTATCTAAGGAAATAGTCAATCAGGGAAGCTCATTCGTCTTACTTTTCCTGACAGTTTTCCCCTCTAGCTAAACAGACAGTGCCAGGGCCTGGGCTTTGTTGACTGGATTGAAAAAGCAGACTGTGGTGGGTTGGGAGCGGCCGCCCTGTCGACTCTGAGTGAGTGATGGGATTGGTGCAAACACACCGGTGACCCAATGGCCTTTACAGGAGGCCCAAGGTGATAGATGTGTGTGATTTGTTTGTAGACACCTAGGCCCATTCTCTCTTTATTCTTTTCTCTTTTCTTCATCCATTTCTTCTTTTTATCTAACTTTACTGATGGTGTTTTCCTCCTCTATAACCTTCTTGATTTGCTGCTATTGACTAAGATCTCTTTCATATGACCTACTCAAGACACAATGGGGTTTAGTTTGTTGAACATGATGATGAGATCATTACATGAGCCTGATTTCTTCTACTGTTTGGACGGCTCTGGAATCAATAACATGCACCATCAGGGCTTATCACTGTAACATGCCCCTTTAATGTACATTTTCATTACCTAATTAGTTATAATAAATTTGAAGTTATGGATGCCACAACTGAATGAATAGATTTTTTTAGTAGTTGTAGAAATGCTTGCAAGTCGATTTAAAAACATGCAACACTGTTTAATATTTAGCTTTATCATGCATTATTTCGACCAAAGCAATGCCATTAGTTTCTCTCCATAAACCGGTAGCAATTTGAAAGGTGAGTGAATTCTAAATACCCTCCAAAAAGTGGAATGGGAGTAAAAGTAAACTGTATCCTGACTAGTTAATGATTGCCCCATTCAATGTCCAATGTGTAATGCTCTACGACTTCAGAAGCCATAATATTGTCACTAATAAATCACTGAGCGTTGGCTTAAACTAAATGTGTTCATTGGCAAGGGTCAAAGGGCAAAGACACTCATTACTCTGTACTGCCAAAGAGTCATTATGGCCATGTCAATGATGTTACAAATGAGACTTTGTGATGAATCTTTTCCCACCACTTCAAACGTGTCCGGTAACAAGTGAATCTTACAATTAGGCATATGTTAAAGAATTTAAAAGCTCTTTAACTGTGCTGCTTTTAAATAAGCTGTTTTGTTGACAATGAATATATTGGTAGAAGTAATACTAAAATCTCATTACAGTTACAAAAACAAAATGGTCATTCTGGTTAAGATGCAATCTAGAGGTAGTGATAGAATTTGTTTATGCAATAGCAATAAAGAAATGTTGATAATACCGGTTCAAAGAAAAAAAACAGGAAAAAAGATCTCTATTTCAACCTGTGAATAAACAATAACGCACACCCACACAGTTCCACAGCCAAGGAAGGGGTGGAGGAGAAGAAAATTCTTTACGGCCTGTCACAGTGTCACAAGCAAGTTCACGGTGAGCGTGTCTTATTATGCACGGCATCCGAAAACTGTGGTAAATTAGCAAAACATATGGTGACTTAATGATATCAATGAAGTGGCCATGAGGGCTGCTAGGAGCAACAAATCTGTTAGATGCGGAGTGGTGTTGCTTACCGTCTCCCACTGTTTCCCTCTGAGTGATAGAACAAGCCAACGCTTCGTCCATTAAGATCAATACGCCAGCCATTATGATAGTAAAAGCAAATTTACCAGGGTTGTCAGGCTCATTATTGTAAGCAGATGGCAGCCTTTGCACTTAGAATTCTAGACAAGGGAAGCAGTGTTAGACTTCAAATTAGAATCTATAATGCTAATCTATGGCCTGCTGGTGTTTCAGAGATAAAGATGCATTATACAGGAGAGAGTTACTATTGGAGTGAAGTCTTAGAATACAGGTACAATACAACAGCATATTATAAGATTCAAGACCAGGAACCAAGTCTGATCTACTTAACGGAACATTTACTTTAGGAGTATTTAAACCTTTTTTCCATGGGGTTTCAGTGTAGATTTTTGGTGTGTTAATAGTTTTTTTTTATAGTTTTTGGTTCATATTTGTATTTCATACAATTTTTATATTTATATGTGTGACATGTGCTTCTTTGTTAGGCTACAAGTGCCGCCATTATATGCTCATTATTCTGAGACTGAATTCAAAGTTACTTTTGCAGAATATATACCGTTAATACATTTATTCCCCTATTTTTTGAAGACACATGTGGGAGTGTCTTACTGATATTCAAGGAAGGTTCACCCCAGCACCATATTCTTAGTTTCCCTTTCACTTGTAAGTCACTGCTCTGTTCTTGTTCATCCTGTTCCTCCTCTCTCCCTCCGGACACTCCAAATAAATGGCTAAAAAGAGATCTACTTAAAGCTGTCACAGAGTGTCGGAGCCAACAGCCGGGCCATTCCGCACGACCTACTCTATGACCCCCTCTTTTCAAGGGTCACTTGTAGGCTGCCTCTGGTGGGAGTGCGGGGTAGTCATGCACTGAATGACAATGTATAAACATATAAATCGCTCCTTCTCAGTTCTCCCTTTGAGTACTCCCTTTGAGTTAAAAAGTCACTTTACATGATTGCTGGGCTCATTTTAATTTAGATAAAGTGAGTGGAAATCAGACATAAAACACATTGGAAACAAAATGATTTATAAATGTAAACATAGGAATAAAATACAACAGAATAGTATTTTCCATAAGTGAAGGAATCGACGATCCTTGACTTGTTCTCAGCATTCAGAAAAAAACACAAAAGGTGTTACAGCCTTCCAAGACTAATGACTCAATATGACCTAGAGTGAGCTGACACGATGTTTAAAATGCATGTTTTCTATATTTATACAATACCAATTTTACCCACCATTAAGCAAGACACTTTAAATCCATAATTGGCACAGATATTAGTTTATAATTACTGACTCTCTTCACACTAGAGATTTAGAAAACTCACACAAATGTTATGGTACAAATGATAAATTATTCCTTTGCTTTGTGTTAATCACTACAGTAAAGTCATAAGGGCTTGGCCCCAAAGCTCAGATTTAACATTAATGCCCTACCGCTCATCAATATTGATAGATGCCTTTAGTAAGCCATGTGGGTGTGTACGTGGACTTGGATGATTGTAAGGAAGTAGCAATAAATGGCCTGGATGAGACTACATTCTGCCAAAGCTACTTCAAAAATAAAGATAGCTTGCAGTGTTTATTCTTTTTTAAATACTTTTTTTTTTTATTTTACTGTTGCTATTTTACTGTTCTGATGATTCAAAACTTAAGCTATTAAGTGTATATTTCTCTCTTATGTGTATAAAAAACAAAGACGATTCTAAAGAGATTCTTCCAAATGGCAAAAATGAAATGGTAAAATATTTACGTTACAGTTACAACATATGAATGACAAAAAAGAAATATAAAAAGAGAATGGTCACAGGGAGAAAGACGCCGGTTGGCCACTAGTGAGGGGGCCTGAGTTTGACAGATGCTTTTGGTGATGACCATCTGCCCTGAACAGCAGAGGTGCTGAACTGCAGGTTTTAAAGCTGCTCCTTCCAACAGCTCCAAATGAAGCGGAGGAGAGGACCTCTGGACAAAAGGTTGTGCTGAGAGAGGAGCGAGGGCCACGCCACCGCTGTACAACTTTAATTTATGATGGATGAGATCGGAGGAAAGGTCAGGTGGTGATAAATATGAGAGCGTTTGTCCCGGGAGGTCATCAATTATGCCGTGGCTTCTAACTTTCGATCTTGCGGGCGAAATAGATCTCTTCCTTGCAAGAAAACTATCTTTCAGAAAATTGGAGTGTATTAATCAATTTGGTGATGGGGGGGAGCGGGGAGAATATCAACTTAAATCTGAGCTATGATCCATATCTGAGAAGGGGACTCACGCTGTGTTTTGATGCATAACTGTGTCCTCAGACGGCATTACAAGGTGCAGGGCTGCGTCCCTTTAATCAAAACAGAGCATTACAATGATTTACACAACCTTCCTCAATGGCAATTTGGTGCATATTAATACTTTCCTGTGATGTAGGGTACTATAGTTCATCAACAACACACATAACTACTTCCCCATACAGTTTATCATCTCCTGCTGTGTAAAGCTTCTTTAGACTTATGCGTACTGTGTACCAAGTTTTTTTGTCTCTATGCAATTTGCAGTCTCATACTTTTAACATGCTTTTCTTGACAGCCTTTCAAGTTAAATTCTACCCAAAGGTAATGAAAAAAGTACTTTCTAGAAAGAACTAGAAACCCTTGGAAATAAGACCACAGTGGTTGACCTTTGACCAAGGCCAGAGTCCTTTTATTATCACTGTCTTTCTCTTTTCTCTGGCTCTCTTAGAAAACTTATTACCCTCTCCCTATTGTTTCTAAACTCAACCCGGTAATGTGGAAAAGATTGCGATGATTATAGGACAAACTGGAGAAAACAAGACAAAAAAGGAACAAGGGAAAGAAAAGATATAGCTTGATGGAAAGGGAAGTAAAAGTCCTAATTCTTTCTTCCCTGGTGGTGTATATCAAACAGGAGCTGAAGGGGTAATGGTCTTTTTATTCAGCTGACAAGAAGGCAGGATGTCGAGCCCCTTTCCAATCGATGGGTCTCCATTGTCTCCTTGCTAGCCCACATAGACAAAAAACCTTTCCTTGAATTATCTGCTACAGCCCCAAACAGCTGTTTTTAACACAGTTGAAAAGATAAAGAAATATATTAGTGGGGCCTCTGCAGTGGTTGTGACCCCAATGAAAATGTATTACCCTTGTGCCACTTCTAATTTCAGCCTCCAACAGCTTTTACTGGTGCAATGATCTTTTAATTGCAGTGGCCTTTTGTGTCTTGTTGCACTAACTGAGAAATGCATTTTTTTTTAATTGACCCAGCATTAGATTTTGACCACAACTAACCACGGATAAAACCAGTGCTTTCTCTTAATAATAATTTAGAGGTGGGAAACATTTTGGTGTATTAGTAAAATTAGTTCTGTTTAAGTGCTGTGCTCCGATATACTAAAATGAACCATTATAAACCTACAATAAGATTACATAGCAGCTTGAGTTTACTTTTTGCTTTGTGTTGCCCTTGAGTGACAATTTTGTGTGTGACAGTCTATTTTTTGCTGTCACCTTTAATTGTGTTTATCTCACCTCTCCACCTGCCCATAAGTCTTTGTTTGCAGGGGACATCTTGATTGATTCATCAAAAACAAACAAAAACCTATTAATCTAAGGTCACGAGTCATATTTTGTATGTGACTTATCGATGCAATAAATAACTTTGAGAAAACCTATGAGACAAGTGCCACATAGAAGCAGTAAATAAAACATTTACAATAAAAAAGGAGCCTAACATTTGGTCATGCACTTGAACAGAGGTATATAGAGTATCGGCCTGGCTATTACTGTCACCACCCCAACCCCCTTCCAATCAGCAAAAAAGGCAGAGGTGGTGATGTTGAGGCAAGGGGCTCCATTCGTGCCTCTCTAGTCCCAGGGTATGGTGTAGGGGTCTCCTAAATGTGCCATGTCGTATTGATCCATATGATCCTTGTGCAAAAAAAAGCCAGACTAGCACTTACACATCAACCCCAGCTGAGTAAGGGCTATTGCTGCGCTACGTAGCTAATCAATTGTCTCTGTATGGAACGGCTGGTCTCCCACATAACAATGACAGCTTTTTTTCCTTCACTTTTGCAGTATTTTGGTTGATATATATTGGAGATTTTCTAAGATGTGGTAGATTTTCTTTTTGTATTTAGTATGAGATACTGTCTTTTTCAAACAACAACACTCTTTGTACTAAATTCCTAGGATGTGTTATTTATAAAGTGGACCATAGAGAAAATAAATGTGTTTTAATCCACTCTATATGGCAACCAATAAGAGTGACAAACAAACACATATATAATAATAAAAAACTAAATAAAATAGTCATTTCAACACAAAATAAAGTGTGCAATGGAGTTTTTGTGAATAACTTTTTAATTTGCTGCTGCAGCTGTGCCTTATAAAATCAATTTAGCTGATATTTCTAACTTTAACCAAAACCATGTATGCCCCAAAATTAGTGATGTGATTCTTCTCTGTCAGTGTTTCACTTAAAAGAATTTGGGTTTGGTTTTTACGCACATGGCATGTCTTAGCTCCCACAGCTTGCAAAATGACAAGGATTCACGTTAGCTGACTTGAAAAATTATTTATTTGTATGATGACAATATTTCACAATCACAATCAGATCCCCAAGTGAGCGGAAAATCTGCAGAAAACCGAGTTGAGCCTGAAGAAAAATATTGTTGACCTCAAAACTTCTTGTAAACTTTGTAATGTGTTGGCCCAACACATGTGAGATACTATAAGGCTATGGTCAGTGTGTTATCTAACAAGTTTATTTCACATGAGCAAACATAGTGATAAAAAAAAAAAAGGTAAAGGAGTAGACTTGTTTGTCTGCTTTGGAATTGTAAATACTCAGGTTCACAATGTCATTCTCATACTTCGACAGAGCGATGCAAGCAAAGGGGGAAAAAAGAAAGAAACTTGCAGCAGTCCGTTTTTCTGAAAGCTAATATGTGACCCACTGATGAAAAGTTCTTCCTTTGGAATTAAGTTGAATGTCCAGCGTTATCTCTCTGTTGGAATTTCTCTTATCGCCCCGAGGGAAGCGAGTGACAGATTGATGCAAGTTCTTACCTGAGCCTCTCCACATACCCACTATATGTATCCTGCAATGGACAGATACTGTTAGTGTGCCTTGCTATTTTATACTTAGAGCCCTCAAAAGCTGTTGAGAGACGAGGGCAAAGGAGATGGTCCTGTGCATCCGTGTGCCTGGGTGGGAGAGGGATTTAGTTTCAAGAGATGTGCGGTTTTGTCTGCATACTTAAATAACTATTATTTGACAGAGTGCAGTCTGAAAAAACATGTGCATACATACATACATACATACATTTATTATATTATAATAAATGTCATTTTATATAAAAAAAAGTATTTTCATATACAATGCAACTATATACTGTTGGTCTAAAAGAAAGTTTTATTGTTTAATCTAGTTTATAATTTTGCTAAGCATTTGGCACCTAATATAGAATAAGAGGCTTGGGACTTTTTTTTAATATATAAACTATTTTCAGAAGACTTCATGGAAAGGTTCCAGTCCAGTTTACAGTAGAAATTCACATTAGTTTGGCATATTGTTATCCTCAGTCGACCTTAATGGCAGGAAAGTCTGCAGACAGGCATATGGAGTACACATTTACAGTTATAGTCTGTAATAGGAATCTGCAAATGATCTGCCAGCGCTAAACTTTGGCAGGAATGCAAGCCTAGTTTGCTACTGATTACTCTGGAATTCAGTCATTGTTAATGGTATTATACATATATTATGTGATATCTTTTGATTTTGCTCCGCTGTCAGATGTAGACACTAGTACAATGTGCGATCTGACTTTTTATCGGTTCAATAACCATAGGAGCTTTTGTAATTGCATTTTAAAAATGTGCAGACGTGTGTTCTCTGAGGAAACTGCATTAACAGTGATCAAAACCTGGGATTCTGACAGTATATCTGGAGCTAAAGTATGGTGAGTGCTTCTATGATGAACTCTGACCTTACACTAGTCTGAAGAGATCAGAACAGCAGAATACATCTAAGCCAGGGTGCTGAAGTTGAATCCATTTTTGCAGAGTTATCAAAAGGATCTGCCTCCTTCTGCATACCAAGACGGGGTTTATACCTCGCCAACAATCTGCACCTGGACACTGTTGTTCCTACTTGTGGGCTTATCAGAAAAGTTGTACTTTTTATCATTCGCCAGGTGCAGCCAGGACATGTTTTAAGGAAGACAGGGTCTCTCTTATCAAGCTGAATATCTTTTGGTGTGTGATGCCATAGAATCAGGAAGGAAATGACAGCATAGGTTCAACAGATAAAGAAGTCTAGTCAGTGCCAAATTAACATAATATTTTGTAAAACAATTGTATTTGCATTTGGACATAATGAGATCCTGTAGGAAAAAAGTGTATGCAGTTAATCAAGCCTTATGTGTTATATATATATATATATTTAAGAATCATAAGATCATATCTACATATCATTATTAGTACAGTATGGGACAAAAGACTGGCAATACACGGTGGTGTGTTAATAAAAATGAATAAAGATGGAATACGAAGCAGGAACATGAATCCATTATATGTTTACTTTCCCTTTAATTTTGATTTATTATGTTTTTCAAAGCTAATTGGTGAAATTTTAAATATAACCAACAAAAGTAGATATACTTTAGTCCCATGCATCTTGTTTTTCTGACAGTTCATTCATCTTAATCATATTTACAGAACACAACCTGAAACGTATATATTCCTGGAAATCAACAAATATCTCTCCTGGGCAGAGGATGAGATGAAGTGAAGACAGAAATGCAGAAGGAGATCCATCAGGTGATATATTACTCTGTAGGCATTGTAATTTGTTATATAAGCTTCATGTAAGCTCAGCAGCAAGATTAAAGACCTTCAGCTCTTTGTATCAGTCACCCGTCAACTGCTGGGTCAATTTCCCTTTAACCCTTGTTTTGTGGTTCATAACCCTCTTACAAATATGACACTGTCAATCAAAATGTAGTGGCCAAACATGGTGCTGGATGCACTGGCCTTCTATTGATATTTCAATGTCATTTGTTTACAAGGGCTTATTACATGTTGACAAAATCTTTTAAATGTATTTTATTTTATTTATATTTATTTATTTTTAATTTGGAAACACACATCTTAAGCTCACAAGTAATTTAGCTCCCAGCCAACATTAGACACATTACACTTTATGACACAAATGACTAAATTAATCAGCACATCTATTAAGGGGTGTGTCCCCTTCTCGGTGCTATGATGGGTGGATTTTGTTTTGAATTATAATGAGTGGCGTAGGTGTGCATTCATCATGGATTAGTGGAGACTTAATTTAATTGTGCTAAAGCGATTGCTTGTAAATTACATTACACTGTCATTTCTTTTTATAGAAAGGAGACAAAAGCCCATGCTGGCTCTGATTTGAGAAGACACCGAGGTGGGTGTTCCAGCAGGCGGCGGCTATATTCCTCTAACAGGAAGAAGGAATAATGAGGATTAGAGCTGTGTATTTATAATTCAAAATAAAGACTTTGAATATCAATAATGGAAATGACTGTGTATCCAATGAGAGCTGTTATAATGTTCGATTGTTGTCTTGAGATATCTACCCGAGCTCTTTGTCTAAATCCAGTTAGCATGGTGATAAACTGGGGTCTGCCGGTGTTTACTCTGGAGCAGCAGCGGCTGGAGGAATTCTCTTATCGCTGTTATTGCTGCCGCTTCACACTGTTGCTTAACAAACTGGCAAGGAAAATGAGAGCTGACAGTGTGTAGCCCCCTTAGTTGCCGCCCGCCTCATTCCCTCGGCTAATGTCTGCCCAATATCTCTCATTATTCAAATGAGATGGATGCTATATTGTCAGATGGCTGTGCTATTTTGACCTAATATAAATGTTGCAACCTTGCCCTAGTGCCTTTGCTTACCGCGGCTTAACATGAACAAGTGTGCCTTAGTGTAAATAATGGGCCCTCGGGTGTCAGGTTTTTACAAGGCACCTGCCTAAGTATATGGAATTGCCTAGTCAATTTTTACTTGGAGATTTACCATGTATTTTTAATTCTCAAGATGTTTGCAAACGTGTATCAAACAATGTATGCAGATTTGATCCAGGTGGATTTTTAGTCACATATTTAGAACCATTTGCACCTTTGATTAATATAAGAAGTACATAAAAGAAAAATATGCACTCACCCTGGATAGTATGCTTTATGAAGTGAAGAGTGAAGTGAACTGCCAAATGCCATACTGAAGAAGCTGAAATAGCAACAGTGTACTGGATTGGTCCTGTGCATTGAGAGAAGGCTAAGTGTATTGTATCCCGTAACCTCCTGTTACTGCCACACAACACAAGCACTGGTGGCGGCCCCAGCCACTATGATGGAGCACCCTTCTACTCCTGAGAAAGAATGTTTGCTTACTATTTCATCATCCCCTGGGGCCACAGGAAAATAAGCCCATCAGTTGTCATTGTGACAGGATAAAAATGGAGCCGTCATATTTCAGTAACACAATGCACAGGCTAAAGGAAAAAAGAGAGGGACAGTGAGATTGAGTGCCATCTAGTACCATCACCCTATACAGCAAATGAATTATGAACTAGCTTCTTTCTCACGCAAAGACTATAAGTTAATATTATCTCCTCAGGATAATTATAGCAAAGTTCAATTACTGACCCAGCGTTACCGTGTGGCCCTGCGCGGCAGGTTCTGACACATTTATCTTTTCCCTCTAACACAGTAAATCTGCATGATGGCAGTGATTTATCTACTGGTGCATGGTCCCCAGTACTGCTACTATTCTTCTTCACATGCAGCGATTGGCTCGGGTCCCTTGAGTCCCCTTGAGCTTAATGTAAGCTTTTCTTTTTACACAGTGTTTTCGGACCAATTTGTGTCCCCCTTTTGTCTTCGATGAATGGGGCAGAGGTCTGGGATTTTGAATTTACTCCACTAGATGTATGACCTGGTGATTGCTATAAAAGGGGGCACATGAACTCTAGTGCAAATCCTATGGGCATGCAATAACAAGTGCATTGTGTTTGACTACACAGAGCTCTTAACAAAACCATTCCCAAGCAAGCATTTTATATGTTCGCCTTGACAGTGAGTGCTACTGAAAACAACACATTATCTTTAGAAGAGGGAATTTACAGACAAAAAGATTAAACATCTCCAAGTATTGGAAGACCTCATGAAATCAAATACAGCCAACTTCCATAATAATCAAATATAAATATTTTAACACAATAATAGAATTCTTATTATGGTTTGAAGCAACAAACACATAAAATGTTACATTACATTATTTTTAAAACAGTCTTTGTCAAATACAGCCAAGGAAACAAATTACACCTTGCTAAGTGGTAGCACTATAACACATTTCAGGGAATAAAGATGTCACCAGATACACTGGTGAATAAATTTGGCTATTGAGTGCTGCCACGTTCCAACATCACTAAAACAAAGGCAAACTATTCAGAGGTGTCACAAACAACTTAGAGAATCTTCTGTCACTAGTGCTACATTTAGGGCATTACATCTGTGAGATTAAACAACATTATTGAACAATAGGTAAGTAAGCCACTTTCATATCAGGCTTTTACTCCCAGTGTGACATTTGATCCATAGCATATTGTATCCTGTACTCATACTGGGCTATTTGCATAAGAATTGACTGTCTGCCTACTAAGCAATGGCCCGCTTAAAGACTCAGCTGAAAAAGTGTGCGTGTCATGAATATGAACAACTAAATCAAGTCACAGTCTAACCCTCATATTCACCGACAATTATTTGGCAACACTGTGATAGTCACTTTCAAACAAATCAAATTTCATTCTTATGAGACACATGTTAAAGAGGTGTACACTTTCAGTAATTATTCTGTAAACGCAGCCCCATATTTTCATGCAAATGTATTAGATAGTGACACATCAAATATAAAATCCAATTTGTTGGTTATGAAACACATGTAGGGAAGCAATGTGTACACTAATTATTTCTGGGGCATCCTTCTCTCCCTCCCTCTGCCTATTTCATACACAAACTGAGCTAGATATTACATTTGCTTAAAACTCAATCATGAAAAATGAAGACTCGATTTGAAAAATTTTAATAACGATAAGTTGCTTCTATCATTGAATCAGGGAATGCTAATCGGTGCTTTCATTCGGGTGGTGGCAGATAATGTCACCCCAGCTCGAGGCTCTTATTTTGCAATAAAGCATTTACATTCTAATGATTTTATTATAGCTTATACAGACTGTCAGCGACAGACCATCTGAGCTGCAGCCCCCTCCTTCCAGCCGCTTCCATTCAAATCGCTGAGCAAATTGTATCAGCTATCACCTCATAGTGCTTTTATCAAGCTGGCCCAGTGGCAAGCCAGGGCCCACCACAATGTGATGTCTATTGCTTGAAGAGTCTGTATTTAATCATTTCTGCTCACTGGTATTGTTCTGCTTACAGTGCATAAATAAGTGCTTCAAATAACCCTGGAGTGCCACTGACAATGAAACAAAGTATCTGTCTTATTTATCTTCCTTGCATTCTGTACAGTCCCCCCTTAAATATACATTTTTTTCCTTTTCACTATTTTCTTTATTTGCTGCAGGCTATGTTTCTTATTCACTCACGTATCATCTTGGAGCTGTCTGAAATTACTCACTGATGAGCAGAAAGCTTTTGAGATATAGATAACCAAAAAGCACTTTTGAATGTCACAAAGGCACCATCCTTTTGGCAAGTCTATTACAGATTTGTGGGAGAAAAGACATTATGTATCTGAGTCCATTGAGCCACTTCCTTTAAATGTGAGGAATTCTTTTTTCTTCTGTTTTCAGGAGATGTCAATAAATTCAACATACAGTATATTAAAATTATTACTTTTAAATGTGCTTGTTTGATTTTCAAGGTGTTACATTGACTTGCCCCACCTCCCATGTCTGACTTTCTTAAAAAAAAAAGGACTCACAGCGGTCTCAGGTCCAGGGTCTCCTCTAGAGGGAAATGTGAGGTCCCACACAGAAAAAAATCCTTTAGACAAAATTCTCATTCTGTAAAGGCCAGAGTCCTCTCTCCATTAGGGAGTGTCCCACTTAACCAGCCCTCAAAACTACCTCAAGCAGTGACTAAAAGCAAACCAGTCTTGTAACCATTGACTTTTAACTTCTTAGTAATGTACTGTCTTGTGAAGTTCACCTATTGTTATCTATTGTTCTGTCCTATTTCTCAGTATTATGTTTTTGTGTTACCTGCCTAGGGACTGCGTTTACACATTAGCATTGTTGCTATAATCCGGCATATTTACGTCTATTGCTGTTTGAATAGATGTTTATTAATGTGCACTGTCCCTATTTAATAAATAAATCAAATATAAATAAAAATATTAGCTAAAATCTGTTACTTCCTATAGCTATAAAGCAAAATACAATATAAAATTATGTTAAATTATATGTTACATTCAGTAACAACCAGTGGCTGGTGGTGATATTTGGTGGGTGGGCTAATAAATACAATCACATTTGGTACATGAGTTATTGCAAAACTATGCTTTAACAAGCAAACTTGTACTCAACATGACTAATGTTCAATAGCCCGTATTATAAGGGGCGGGCCTTCACACCTGTCAATCACCAAATGAGGACAATGATTGGTGCTTAGGTACAGTGTGTGTTATTGTACTCGGGCTGTAACAAATAAGCCCCTTTCTCTTGTTTTGTGTAAATCTAGACATATTAGTGCCAACCAAACTATAAACAGTGTTCTAGAATTTTCCACAAAATTTTATCACATGAAATATACATTGTATGTTAATATATCTACTTAATGTTTAAGAACACATACCATCCGGCACTGGTAACAACACTACTAATGTTATTTCTTTATTTATTTATTTGATATGCTGCTGTACGTTAGGGAGCAAATGAATACTCAAGCACCATAAGTCAAAGTTTTGGCCTGCTTGTAAGACACAATAGATAGACTGTTTGTGAGGTCTGCAAAATGCTTTAAAAGAAAAGTTTACAAAAACTATTTACAAAAACAGATAAACGTCATTTTGGAAAACATTTTAAAGAGGCATGTAATTTATTCTTTGCACAGCACTGTTTATATAGCCTGGCACAACCTGACTTGAGCTTTATGTATATTCTATATACAGGAACTGGCAAAGCTCCGTGAGCCAGAAAGTTCCTCAGATATGTTCCGTATCAACCAATCCCATTCAAATGCCGCAGAAGTGTTGCCTTGCGCCACACTTAGTCCCTTGTTCAAAACGATGGTGCACGGGACTGCCGAGAGTTTGTACGCCTCTGCTCTTCAATCAGTTTTAAATAATTAAGACAAAATTAAGTGTTTCAAACCTCAACAGCAGACAGCGCTAAGAGCGTTTTTTTTAAAGACTTTTTTGCACGCCATGTTGGTTTGTTACTTCTTCATAGATTGTTGCATTGCCACGCCAAGCCCCGTCTTGAGGAAAACAAGCTGGCATTGAACTTTTTCTCGCTGTATCAGCAAGGAGTCTGGCTTGCCAGGCTACTGTTTTCAAAGCCCAAATCTATTATAGTGGTCCTAATTGGTCAAAGCTACTCAACATGGTTTGTCCAATATCACCTATTACAAAAAAAAACAACAACTGAGAACTGCTAACACATTCCATACTTGTAGAGATGCTGATTCAATGAAAAACTTGCAGTGGTCTCTTAATTTTTTCCAGAGATGTAGTAGTGTACAAGTACAATAGCAGATTACATTTTTATTTAATTCCACACCATGTCAGAATTAGATTACCGGATAGCCACTCTTTGATAATATGTATGTGATATTTTGGCTCTGGACTTTCCACTTGTGTCTAATTATTGTCATATAATCATCAGTGTCAGCTCAGCATTGAGAACAAGATGACGTTATGCCCTCATCCGTGTACATCTATGGTTTTCGGGTGTTCTAACACAACACTTGGCCTTCACTGCCTGTTTAGGGTGTACCAGTATCCTTGACAGTGTGGTATTGTGTTCCAAGTTTAACAAGAGTGCTTTGAACTCACTTTGGAGTTGAATCACCCATCCCCGGGGCAGGTTTGTCACCCTAGCTTCATGTATCAACACAAGATAGAGAATGCCTCAGAGGGACTTTGACTAATTGGGGGGTTAAACTGCTGTTCATGAATCTCTGGCCTGATCCCCCTGAAAATATAATGAATCCAGGCAGGTTTTCAAAAGCCAGGAAAGAGTTCTTGTGACCTTAGTTGGGAGGCGTTATTCAGGGAGACATAACCGTAAATCCATCCCTCTTCTCTGAGGGCAGTTAAATACCTGCCATTGTGCACCATTGTTCTGTTATTGCTGTTGTCCCTTTTTCTTTCAAGCTCAATTCTTTATTTTGGTGTATATTGTTACTCTTTTATCCTGGAGGCAAACATCAAACTAAGAGACAATATCTGCTCCACAAAAGACCTCCAAACTCTATTATGTTTTTTTTTTTCCGCCTTTACCTGCTTCTTTCCTTTTTCCTCTATTACAGCCCTTTCTCAGATTTACGAAAAGGCAATAGCAACACGTCTGGATCATGTGGCCAAATGATCCCAATGAGCTCATATACAGTATGTTCTTACAATGTAGTTTTACAAGATACAGATTATAAAATTTAAATGACCCTCATTGAAAATTGTAGAAAAAAAAAAACGTTATAGTTCTTACCCACTAACATTTTATGTTTTGAAATATATATATATATATATATATATATATATATATTTTTTTTTTATCTATTTTTTTTTTCATTGCAGTGAAATCTAATAAATACAGTCATAGTGACTGTAATAGCAAGCCAAAATTTCAATAAAGGTGAGTGTTTTTCTTTTCCTGTGGGTTCCTTAAAAATCTCAGGGCAAATTTACATTTGGCACATGAATACACCAATCCGCTCTCCCTTCAGTCATTGCATTATTCGCTGTGTGTTCATTTCCTGTTGATCAGATTGACTGTTTGATGTATTCAGCTAACTTGACACAATGATGCTGATAAAACAGTGGCAAATTTACTTATTCTAGTGACAGACAGCAATT
The DNA here is from genome assembly GCA_024416835.2 of Perccottus glenii. Classification (NCBI taxonomy): domain Eukaryota; kingdom Metazoa; phylum Chordata; class Actinopteri; order Gobiiformes; family Odontobutidae; genus Perccottus; species Perccottus glenii. Next base: position 11,223,974 of record CM044551.2, read on the forward strand.
TAGTGGGAAATGAAGATGTCCCTGACGACAGTGCCATATTACACACACACCCTGGCAAATAACCTAGTTTGAATAATCACCTCGACTGTCTGTTTAAATGATTTTTATACCCATTTTAACAGAAGCCTTTGATGTGATAATACTAATTCCCTATAGCCGTAAGAAGGAGCTGGTGAGAAAGTGGAAATTATTTTACTATTAGGATGTCAGTCAATCCGAGACCCCACCTGGCCCCCCTTATTAACTAGTAATGATAGAACAACTACAGTCACTATGCCACAAGGTACAATGCATCTGATTTCAAAAAGATTGTCAATGCGTCATTGTTGCTCACTGTTGTGTTACTTCTATGGAATAAAGAAAATTATTGTTTCCTCCTCTGCATATTTTCCTAATAATTCTCCTCTGAGAATTATGAGAAAATATACCAAACCAACTATACAATCCCGGTCCCTAGTGCATATAAACTAAACAATGAAATCCAGAACAAACATAATTATATTAGGGGAAAAAAAAAGTTTGGTCTTAAAATACTGACTTCAAGCTGATGCCAAAGATAAAAAGTCTTGATATCAAATTAATCTAATTCAAGTCTGTCTTACCATCGCACAATGTCCTAATACATGATTTATGGATTTTTTGCATATGGCATGCTTAGGGATAATAGAGGTAAATCAAGGCTTTCAGTAGAATTATTTGTGATTTTATTTTTCTGCTGACAGTAAATAATAGTTTACTAAACAGTACAGGTCAAGAAATTCTGTATCACTGTCTTAGTATAATAATAAAGACAAAATGATGTACTATAAATCGCTAAAATTATTCTAGAGTGATAGTGGATAATGTTTTTTTTATTCTTATTCTAAATCTTGTCTGTGTACTTTAAATGTATCTTTTATTTCTGTAAAGCACTTTGAGTTACCCTTCAATGAATTGTACTATATAAATAAAATTGCCTTGCCTAATTGTTGACAAAAAGAACCAGTTGGAAAATTTATTGTGTAAAGGTTTTTTGTCTGTTTTTAAGAGTGAGGCCCATGTGATGTCTACACGCATTAGTACTTCATTTAAGGTAGTAGTAGTATCCTGCATATTGATCGTATATAGCTTCATTAGCTGGGAACTGACGTGCCAGATTGATGTCTCTTTAAACTGGGTCCAGGTCAGGGCTACCTGGGGAATCACACTATTGACTTTGAACTGTTTGTGCTTCCAGGGCTCTGGAGACACTGTGTTACCTTTAATAGGATCCATCAATTCAGCTTCCCTTTTAAAAATTATGGTTTAACCATACTTGAGAGATGCCAATATTGTTTTTTCCCCCACTGTTGCCTAGAGACAGCTCTTGTTTCTGCTGAGAATTAACTATGTAAGTTTGGTTTCTTTTTGGCTTAATTTTTAAAATATCCTGACTGACTCCTTCTTTCAAGTGGTTCTTCAAAAAAAAAAAAAAATAGACAAAAATTAATTCTAATCCAGAAATCTTCATTTAGTAATATAATGATTAGTGATTAAAAATGACAAAAAGAGTAGTATGTAAAAGACAATTGAAAAACAGCATCTTGATTATTCCTTTAATTAAACACACAATGACTTTAGGAAGTTGAAACACATAAAAAGCACAATCCAGCAGACCCTCAAGTTCACCTTGTAAGGTGGTGGAGGAGGGGGCAAGGTTTGCCTCAGATGTCTCTGTAAAAGATGTTTTGAAAGCAAGAATGAGAGCACAAGAGGAAGACAGGGGGAATTAAGTGATCTTAGTACATGATGAAAAGGAATGCTAATGTTAAGTACATTGATCAGCCATTACGCTTCAGCCAGCCTACCCTTCTCTCCCCACTATATCAATACATTGAAAACATCATTTGTATCAGCAGTTGTTTCTTTAATTAAGATCTGGCCCAAATCTTTAGTATTGATCTGTGCCATTAACTTATCGACATTGTCTCTCCGAGCTGACTCAGTGGCTTTCTGTGTATTGAAATGACCTGGCTTAAGGGTACAAAGTGCACCCCTGTATTATGTCATATAAGCAAGCTGTGTCTTTGTCTGCCTTCAGATTGAGCTATACAAGGTAAGTGGTACAGACTGTTATTGACATACGTTTGCGTCACTTAACAAAATTAAGCATGGGAAAATAGCATGGAAGATTGTAATTCTTAGGGGAGTCATCCATTTAAATCGAGCGGACATGTAATTTGACACTGAGGGCTTTGCAGCTTTCTTTTATTCAATAGTCTTTTTAGCCATGTTTAACCTAATGCTAAAATACAGTTCGCATAGTTCACTTTTTATTGTGGACATCAAGGCATTTGAAAGCTATGCTCATTCTTTATGGTCAAAATATCAAATTATCAGAAGCTGCAGTAATTACAATCATTGATACAGTACCATCATTGAGACATGGGAGATATATTTTATCTGGATATGAGAGTAGAGAAGTTCTTGAATCCACAAAGGCCTACTGTGCCAGAGGTGGTATTTCACAAGAGCCTTTTTTCTGCCTTGTAGGAACCCATCAACACTTAACCAGCCTGCATCCTGCTGAACACCACCAGTCAATCCCACTTGACTCACTGTGGGAAACAGTCTAACATTGACCAACCTGATAAACTACTCAGCCTTCTCTCCTTCAATCCAAGCCCCCAAAGTATTAAATTTGTTTTCCCCAATACGCCTCTCGTGTTCCTCAGGAGAACCACCTACATGAAACCCCTCAAGAATATTTAATATATATATATATATATATATATATATATTTTTTTTTTTCCTAGAGGTGAAGGATCGGTGCAGGCTTTGTATCTCCACGGGCATTTTAAACAACGCCTGCTTCACTCCGATTGCAAGCACCACAAACAAATCCAATAGCCACTGCTAATCTGATCATCTCATCCCCAGCACTTTTCATGCTGGTTTCCTCCCTCAGAACCCCTTGTACTAGTTCCAGTCTGGGACTGTGTGATAAGACACTGGAAATTTAGTCATCATCTTCGACGCAAAGGAGCTCAGAGGAGGGATTATGATATTCCTATAACCTTTCATTGGATATGGACAGGGGCAACTCCAAGTGTGGATACAATCCTGTACATAGCTGTCTGTCCCACTCTTTTTCTCCCAGTCCCATTCACCGCCCCTTCCCTTTTAAAAGGTTGACTTTACAAGATTAGTGCATGCTTGCCTTCATCATGTTAGTAGAGATAGCATGGAGGAAACATAGTGTTAGTGAATACATTTTGGTACTCTGATAAGGCAAATATAAGCTAATAATTCTGTTATTTTAGTGTATTGGTTTACACCGAGCACCTAAAATATGTGAGTGAAAGAAGCTAATGTCTTTATTATTGAAGTAAAACATAAGCTGCTTTCAGATACATATATATAAAATGGCAACTGAGGAAGGTAAATAAAAAATAATCCAAATGCATTGAGCAGATGAAAAAAGTCAGTCCCAAATAATTTTGTTTAGGTTGGCACATGAGTACTGTGATGACTTTTTGGCATTTGTTGGGGGCCAGACAAGTCAAATCAAATCACATGTTCACATTCTGAAAGCATGTGTCTTATTTAGTTTGGCATTGAGTTGTAATTATTGTGGAAGTTATTCACCATATTTTCTTGGCTGGTCAACTCAATTGTAGTTTAATGGAAGATGTGTATAGATACATTTTCCAGTGTATTCACAGATCTTTGGTCAAACTCATATTGCAGTTTTCTACACTCTTCACCCTGGGAACTAGTAGCTCATTCACTGAACTATAGTCAAAGTGGATTATGGACAGAAAATGTGAAAAAATGAGTTTCAATTTAACTTAAAATGTACCTGAGCTCCTGTGTAATTTTACACTGGCTTCACAAGTATATTTGTTTTGATAAAGAAATGCATTGTAATCACAGTTAGACATTTGCAAACCATGCAAAACCAAATCCAAACAATGTGACTCAGGCTGGTTCAAGTTTTGTTTTGAGGTGAAGATACTCTACATCTCAGATGAAAATAATGTTAGAGCCACTCTGTTGTGCAGCCTATCATTGTCAGGCACTGTTTCCTATCTTTTCATCAGAAACAACTAAGCAGTGTATAATCATAAATTCTGGGATGTTTCTCGGTCACACTTGCAGTACCAGGCAAACATTATTATAGCCTGAGCAGCAGGATGTCATAGGCATGCTTATTTTTCACATTAAAAGTTTATATTAGACATCTTTGACTGATGTTATTAAATGTTGATATTAATGTTTTATATTTTAACACTAATGTTTCCTCTGTCCCTTTCAATATCTCATTATTATCTTTGTTCTTCTCACTTTGCTCTGCTCTTTTTAGCTGTGTGGTAAATTCAACATTTTTACTTTTAGTGATAAGGACTCATTCAAAGTCAGATTAAATTAGGTCAGGGCTGCCTCGCTGAGATCCAGAGTGACAGAGATGTCCCAAGCTACAGGAAGGAGCAGTTACAGTTCCAACACCACTGCCATCATCGCTACAGTCAACCCCCAGCCCCCACACTTCTCACATCTGCCATCAATATTTCATTAGGTAATCTTAGAAGCAAAGTACAAGTGAATGCAGAGTGTGCATGTGCTCACACAGTTTGAGCCATTTTCACATGTACACACACTATTCCACTTTCTGCCCTGCTTCAACCGCACAGGTTTGCTGAGTTTCTGTCTAGCCAGACGTGCAAAGAAAACTAAGCCCCTTCCTTCTCCTGCTATTCCCTTTTCACCCCCTCCTCATGGAAGATTTAGCTTCCATTCATTTATCCCCATTCAGGATGACAAAAATCAATCATTTCATTCTCTCTGGATGACTACCCATTAAGAATGGGGGCAGCAAGTGAAATGAAATACACATTTACCTCAGCTGATCCCCTCCTATGATATATTTGTGCTGCTACAAATGGCTGAAGGTATGGTTTCCAAAGTTGAAATGGAAGTGTTTGTACTATGTCTTCTAATCACCCTCATTGCAAAGACACCAGGGAGGTGATAACACTGTTATCTCAAAGGGGATGCATAGTGAGTTGTCGGCTTTAGTAAGTCAACCGTGTCATTGAGAATGAGGCTATGACTCACAACAGTATTTACACCTTGTCAGGGGCTCATAGAAAGAACCTGGCACTTTCTCTGTAAATAGAACTTTACTGTATTAGTAAATGGGAGCTTAATGGAGGAGATTTTGGCCACAATTTATCTAACAAACGTGCAACAGTAAAATAAATACATTTTTGATTTTGTGAAATATGTTTAATTTTATTTTTGGTGGTTAGGGAAAAAAAAAGTCCTGTGTGGCATAATAAACAAGCAAAGTTTATTTTTTCCAAACTGGGGTTGTACTACCTACTATTTTCTGTAGATAATATATAGTATACCCCACACTATCAACACATTTAATTGTTCAAATAAAATACCTTTACTTTTTTATAAACTATATAGAATCTTTCTATTTTCTTGAGTTAATGCTTCCTTGATATGAAGCTCAATTTTCTACAGTTTGTCTGAAGTGTTGCCAATGTATTCTTTAAGGTGCTGTCTGCAAAAGCTTATCCGCTACATCGATATTCCTGGGAAGGTGACAACATTATTACTATTTGAATGAAAATAAGTCCTATCATTTGACAAAGCTTTAAAAAACATGAACCTTATTCAACATTAAGCTAAAATGGGCTGTATCACAGAAATAATGTATAAATTTATAATAGTTGTCAGTCAGCTCCACAAGAGATTTATTCTTAAATTACACTACTTTTATTCATATTTTGCTGGTTTTATGTATTCATGAATTCCTCATCTTCAGAGGCACTGATGCATGAATTGTCAAAGACATACATTAAATAATAAAACCTTTTCTCACATACTGATTGTGTTGTTTTGTATATAATAGAAAAATATATTGGTATATACATATATAAGTACATACGTCACATACATATACACATTTGGATGTTTGTGGTTTGTTGTTTTAACATCTTTATTGTATCATCATATATAGTGATGTTTGTTGTAATGTAATATGCACATGAAAACAATACTATACTCAGTACCGTATAAGGAGACATTGAAGACACCTCCGTCCTTTACAATGGGTGTAAGTGACTAAAGGGAACAGAAAATTGGTGGAAACGCACACCTGCTTGGAATGATTAAGCTGCAGTGCTTCTTTTTTCCTCTTCCAACAAATGACTGCAGTAGTCGACAAAAGGTGTTGATTCAAAGGGCAAATTAAGCCTTGAACAGGCAAGATAATGTGTCTGTGATCAATTAACATAGACACAAGGTGTTCTGGTTTCGCTTTGAAACTTTCAGGACCGGCCAACAGGCCCTTTGTGCATTTCAGCTGAGCAGCACTAATCATTTCCGTGGCTTGCTTCTAAAGGCAGCCCAGGACTCAGAGTATGGATTTTGCCTGGGGACTCTCCCTAGGCAATGAACTGCAGAGTCAAACATGTTCAGAGCAAAGCTAATCTTACTCTAGGACACAGACTTGACATAAAAGACTTTATATCTATATTTTTCCACATTACCTCTGTTAGCTTCCCCTTTTTTAATTGGGGCCAAAAAGAGAAGATGTTATAATTCACTTTTCAACAGGGGATGAAATGTTGAGACCAAAATGACTAAGTCATGCTAAAACATCCACATGATTCCTCTTTGTAAAAAGCACTGCTCCAGGAAAGAGAAATATAGTTGAGTAGCATTTAGGCTCCAGACCATTCAGTATCAACTTGATCTTTCAAAATATTTAAGCCAAAGACGTTTTATAAGCCCTCAAAGATGACGATAAGCCCTCAAAGATGATTTTTCCCACACTAGAAAGGGAATATGTTGTTCCTTTATAGCACTTTATGTTGCAACTTGTAATAATAATAATAGGTGTCTATAATCAATTATCAAAATTAATACTCATGCAATAATCACTAAATACTCCTGCAGGATGTAACTGGTACATACCATATTATAATGCTAAATGTCTATCTCATCGGACTTGTCAGCTAGAATACAATTAGGGCATTGTGGGTAAAAACCTGAGGTTCATATCTGTTTCAAGTTAATGCCATGGAAACATCACCTTTTGTGGGTGAAAAGTACAGGCCAGGAATTAAACAACTTACAGTGCAGAACTTGCAAGTGACCTCTGACTGCTGTCCATTCACCGCCAAGCAATAGTTTTTACAGCTGGAAGGATGAATACATCTTTGCCAAACAACTCCTGAGAGCTTCGTATTGTACACTGCCATCGAATCTTAGGAACTTGTTAAAAAATCTACAGTATTAATGATAAGTCCACAAGTTGTAACATCTAATTAAGTCTCATTCTAGTTGGACACATGAATGTTATCAGCTGTAAAACAATACATCTGCTTTAATGTATATGACCTTAGGTTACACCACCATGGCTTGCAACAGCTGGGTGCTCCAATTTCTTCAAAACTCTTTAGGTTTTCTCTGTGGCTTTGAGACACAAAGTGATAAAATACTGCAAACAGAGGTAAATACAATAATGCCTAATCAAATGTTAATTATAACATTATTCATTATTTATTTTGTTTTGATTAAGGCAAGACAGCCTGTTTTGGGTCATCAGGAGGAACCTGGATTGCTAAAGGTGACTGTGTCATTGTTTTAAAAGCTAGAAAAGACAGTATAAAGAAATGTTTTGAGCCAAAGTCTGATAACGTTTTATATTGTGTCTACATTAGTCCCACAATTTATTGGCCCTAGCCAATTATAAAAATAAAAGATTTAACACCTTAAATGAGTATTGGGCCTCATCAACTGGAAACAAGGATGCAGAATGCCTTCCCTCCACTCATAAACACTAAAATATGCTTTAAATGTAGGTTTAAAATATTGTATTTTACTGTAATGATAAGAACATTTGTCAAAATACAAAACGCTTATTCAGTGAATTATCAAAAAATAATTACACACTAGCAGAGAAGCCTGCCACATGGTGCCAACTGTCTGCCAGCTAGGAAAAATAAAATATAAAGCACAAAACCTACTCTCCACATCCAAGAAAATACAATGAATCACCAAGGATTTATCCAGTGAAGTCTGCCATGCTCTGCTCTGTCTTAAACATGTTGTTAAAGTAACGTGTACAAAAAAAAAAACTCTGACTTTATGAACTCGGAAACATTTACTTGATATTTTCAAGTTGTTCTGCAGAGTTTTTACAGTGTGACAAATACTTGCCATAATGTAAAATCCTAATATAAAAGAGTAGATACAAATTAACATACAAATAGCCTACTAAGTAACATATTGGCTATTACATTAAAATCTAGTATGAAAATAACCATTTCTTGTAAAAAACATTTTAATCTGTGTACTCTGAAAGTAGCAAAGGTCCTGTTCCAGTGGGGTCAAAGTGTAATATTATGGTATAATCTAAATTGCATGGCACTAATTTGAAACTGCATTTTTAGCAGTTATGTTATTAATTGCTAAATACATGCAATAAACGACAAGCAATATTTTCATGGAAACAAATTAATATTAATTATGGTTGCCATATTTTTCCCCTTTATCATGCTATCACCGCATATATTTACTGAGCTGTAACAATAAATGAGCACAATAGTTGTGCGATACAATCACCACTGGATGCCACATTAAACAAGAAAATGAACCAAGGCTAAGCTTTACATAAAGCAGGTGCTGTCAGCTTACCATCTTTATGTTTCTTTAGACACAAATTGTGTAAGTAATAATCTTGTTTGAGACAGAATACACAAGCATTACAGCTGGGCTTTAGGCGGGAGGCAGATGATGATATATCTATGAAAGTGTGAAGCTGAAGTAATATGATGTACCTTCTAAAAGCTGGCTCCACAGTGAGGGAGCGCCTTAATCCCCTCTAAACCAGCCTCTCCATTTCGAAGAGGAGCTGAATCTGCTCTGCTTTGAATCCCCCTCTCCGCTTCAGTCTGCTTTAGTTTGTCTTGAACAGAGAGGGAGATATCAGCCTCTACTATTTTCTTTTAGATTAACTGACTGATGGGCCTCTTCAAAGCACATCATCCGCACCATATGGATCATGGCAGATCCAAATCACATATAGGTGTTGGGGCAAAAGACAGATCTTACAACACTGTTGTCTGACAGTGTGTCAGGGTGTGGCCTTTTACAGTAACAGTCGCAAAGGACCTATAAGTGATGAGTGGTGATTTGTTAGTACAATCTGACATTGAACTATTTAAAATGGCTACAATTTCGATATATGTCTGGTGTGAGAGTGGGGAAGAAATGCTATTCAGTTGCCTTTACTTCTGAGTAAAATAAACTGCAAGATAATAGCATATGTAACCTGTGGCTTTGCCAAAGCTTCTTATACATCTCTATGTAAATATATCATGCCATGGATTATGGCTGTGCCTCCAGAGAGCCACAAACCACATTAGCTTGAGTTACTTGAATATGAACTTTAATGCTTGACTGTTTCATACAAGCAGGGGTTTAGCATTTTATATTTAATAATTCCCCATTTTCTACCATTACAGGGCCCCCTTTCGCCCATCCCTCCTGTGCTGAATGAGTATTAGGTAATTGTATAATTCACCACAGATGTCATCGTTAAGATGAATGTCTCTGTTCTGATGTGTGAGGAATGGAATCTGAGTGCAACCTGAAAGACGATAGTCAAGAAAAAAGAAGGGAATGGTCAGCTGTGAAAACACAGTCAGTGCCAGATAAGACACTCATGTTCTGTCCACTATATGCAGAGCCAAACCTGGCTTAGTCTCTCTAGAACAACTTTAGGTGTTAATTATGTGCTACTTATTTAAAGAGGAAGGGGAAAATCATGTTAAAAAGCCATCTAAATTTGAAATTTAAGGAACAGTTAAGTTTCTTCCCACACTTTATACAATGTTTTTATCATAGGAATTCATTTCTATTAAGAAAACAACTTCTTAGTTAGTTAAATATTAGTTATATTCCCTAATAAGTACTTTTAGTACTTTATTTTTATAATATAAAACACACATCAAATATGGGCTTAGGACAGTCCCTTTGGGGGATCACTTGTCCTTTCCTCTTATTCAGGAAATTGATGCAGCAGATTACTATCCAAGGATTCTTTATGCTCAAGTTCAAGTTCTTGAGGTTGATGAATTCAGTCTGTGAAATGTCCCATACCAAATGTCGTCCTAACAAATTGTAGCTTTACCCACAAATGTTCGAAGATAAGTGTCTTTTTATATCTTTTTCCCTCTTGTACTTTTTTACTTTCATTGACTGTGCCAAGAGCATGACCTCAAGGTGCAAAGGAAGGTTTATTTTTACTATTTTCAATTCATCCTTGAACAGACTACATGCCTAATTTGTAAAATTTATTTCTCACAGTGTGAACCTGAAATGTACTTAACAAACACATCCATTTTCTTTTTAGTTGGTTTCCTCCATGTTTACATTGGAGCCTATCTGCAAATGTGTGAACTTTTACCAACTGCAGTCTGTCCAACAGTTAATGTCCAATGTCCTTTTCCACATCAATCATTGTTTAAGTTTTTCTCCTTTTCAAAGTGTGTCTGAGGCCTTGATGTTTTCTCTTCTGCAGATAGATATCCAGAGGCTGCCTGATGTACTGTCCTCTCCTTCCCCCTCCATTTCCAAACACTTTTTCCTTAGGTTGTCTTGTGTGGGGTGCTCACTAACTAAGCCGATCTGGCTACACCCAAGCATGCAGAGGAGTTCTCCACCGGCTGGGGCTGTTTATATAAATGAGGACAGTGTGACACCCCAGGGTGTTTCACAGTGGGTACTATTCCTTCAAAAAAAGAAGAAAAACATTGAATCTGTCTGTGTCGCTTTCTCCTCAAAGTCACTCGCCTTGTAAATAGATTTTGATGGATACGCTTTCTGCCTCGCCCTCACACTCAAACTACAAATAACTCTGAACATAAGACTCAGTGCAACTGGTACAAAAACATACATACAAACATACACAATCAAATACTGGTCACCTCTTTAGATACGATCAAAACAAGTGTGGGGAGGAAGTTAGCGAGTGGAAACACTGACTTATGTGCTCAAACAAAGATGCATGGATTTTGTATTGCTGATTGGAAGACCTTTAACTGGATAACTGGGAGAGTACAGGCTTTGATGTACACTTCCAGCTGGGCATAGGATTGTGAACTTAAACAATTTGACTTGATTATTTTGTAGTATCACTCACATGCCTGGACATACTATAAATGAAGTGTCTGAAATTCAGACTAATTTAACTTAGCCTCTGCAAAAGAACATCTGAAATTTAAATCATGGTAGATCATCAATGATGTAGACGGTAATGCAAATGTTTACTGAATGTCCATATACAGATACTATTAGACTTTCCAATGAAATGCCAAAAAACAAATATATTAAAAACTGTATCTTTCTGTTACGTCATGTGTTCTTTTGTATCCTGCAATAACTCTTATTAAATAAATATTGCTAGCCATGATCTGCTATTTTCTATCTTATTGATGAAAGGGTAGCCATGTCGAAACCAACATTTTCTTAAAAAAATGGGTAATGTAATAACACTACACAGAGGCGGTCTTGACAGCCACTCCTCTAATGCCGAGCAAGAGAGGAGAACAACCCCGCTTGATCTGACCATGTGTGATGACTCTTGGAGGTCAGACAGGTTAAATGGTATTTGATTAAAATCAGTAGATGGCCAACATTCTCTCACTCTCTCTGTTTCACACATGTACACATCCAGACACACACTAACACTGACGCACAAACAGACTGCCCTAGTCTCGCCTGTTGGGAATACAGAAAGCAAAATAGCCTCCACTCGGCTTTCTCTTGCTGGATGCTTGTAGTTATGGAGGTGGTTTGGGAGAGAAGTGGTCCATGGGTGGGTGGGGGGTGAAGTCAACCCTGTATGTTTGGTTGGCAAAAGGCTTGCCACTGTTTATCAAGCTACGGCAAATCCAATTAGCCTGTGGCCTGCCTTCCAACCCTATTAACCTGCTCAGCTGTGAGAGCACTCAACAGCTCCTGCCAATATCTCATTTCTACCAGCCGTTGATAAGATCGGCTCAAGATATTCAGTGGGGTTCACTCAGGCTCCATCTCAGGTGCTCCAGCTGCTGCAGAGGATTTCAAAACACAGCATATGTCCAGATCTCTGTGTTCTCTTTCCCCCCACTATCACCTGTCACCTCTGTCTCCCATCTTCCATCCATTTCCCATTTTACCTCCAGCCCACCACCCCTCTGTTTTTCTCTCTCCTCCGTCATGTAGCTACACAACGACAACAAAACAAGTAGGACAGTAACTTCCAGGCCCATGGCTTGTTTCCTCCCAGACAGCGATCAGGGCGCAGGCCCCACTGTCTGACAGGAGGGAAACTGATTTTCCTTATCATGGCCTGCCCACAAAGGGCCAGGCCAGGCCTGCGTGATTAGCATTCCTTGGTCGAGATGTGTCAGCCCTATTTCTATCACAGAGACAGATTGAGGCTTTCACTCAGACTGGCGACTGAGTGACACATGGCCCTGACCGGGGGGACAACATTGTTATTTGAGTTAAGAAATCAATTTGTATCAAATGTACACTGTAATTTATTTGTTGGCTTTGAAGGGAAGCTGGCTAAGATAAATGGGAATGGACTTTTTTTCCACCCCTCTCCCTTACCTTGAGCCTGAGCTGATAAAGTTCTTACGAAGCCAATGATAGTTCCTTGCGACAGAGTAAAAAAAGTGACAAACATGTTTAAAGTTGTGCAGTGATCTTTAAATCTCAAAAAGAACACCTTGTCGGACATGATAGAACATTTTTTACCTCTTCCTCACCGTCTGTCAGCTGGCTCTGCTGACATACAGCTTTAGTATATTTGCTGACATTTCACTTTATCACATACATCTAGCCGCGAATGGAGAAGCGATATTTGCCACTTTTTTAATACTTTTACATGATTCACAGCAAAAGCTCAAAGATCAAGATGGTCTTTTAGGATTGGATGGATTGATCTCTTGTTTTTATATCTTACTTTGAGACCTTAAAAACAATATTCAAGTTTATTTGTATTTTCTTAAAGGACCCCACACTGATAAAATCCTATATACTCTATTTGTAGTATCATGGTGCATACTGACACTATTACTTCATCATAAAATATTTATCTTTACCAGGGCATGATTTTTTGACTTAAGAAAGAAGAAGACACTAACACAATAACATTTTTATGTGTAGCTTATAGTATATACCAATTTATTTATCTTTATAAATAAAATAATTAATGGCAAAAATCTTAAACTCGATTAATATTGAATATTATGACTAATTAATTAATTACCAAAAGTATTTTTTTAATACTTGCAACATTGTGTTAGAGATATAGTCACCTAAGCAGTGATATTAAAATAAGCAGAAAAGCTGTTTTCATTTAGTCAGCTGTTGCAGCTTTCCTGTGGCTCAATACTGGGAACTAACGTCTGCTGCATTATCGTGCCATGAGGGTTTCACTCAATTCATTGGGGAACACTTGGAATGGAAAACCTCTCAGCACTTAATTTTTTTTCAAATTGATGCACGTTACCTCTTGCAGGTAATTACAGGTCGGTGAATACAGCAATACATAGCAAGGAAGGCTATTTTTTTAAATAGTATTTTGGCTGCATATACTGTAGCTATGAACACTTTACACATGTAATTAGAATACATATAGAAACCTTTAAAAGCTAATATTTTGGAGAAGTTATAATGTAATAATATGAGTTTATACATCTTTTCTTTGTTTTTAATATGTATTGAGTATGAAGACAAGTATGTGGTCTAAGTTCAGTATTTAAAAGAAGTTGCATTTGTGCAGGGATGAGCTTATTGTCTTCTCAACACCTTAGCATGTGAATCATAAAGAATAACAGTCTATGGCATTAACATGAAGAACGAATTTAGCATTTTCTTCAAATGTGCCTGCAGGTTGACCCAGCAATGTCTCTCTTTTTTTTCCTCCTCTAAGGACCGCGAAGCAAAAGCCTGTCCTGAATTTCAGTCCGAAATTTAGATATGCAAATGTCCTCAACCAATTCCGATTGAAAAAAGGATGGCATATTGCCTCAAAGCCACATACTCTAAAGCTAAACAAGATTAGGAAAATTGAATCATTTCAAAAGCTGTGGGCAGAATGTAAACTGGTTAGCATTCTAATCCTCTGGGCCAGGTGACCAGCTCAGCATGTGTACAAACATACTGTATGGAGAACAAATGAGACAGCAGACTGCAGCTGTATATGTTTAACAAAATAATACCTGAGTATTTTTATTTTATTTATTTTTTTAACTTGAGAAATGAATTTATTTGCCCGTATTATATCTGTCATCCTCTGGCCACAAAGATTACTTAAATTCTGGCCTAATTGTAATTCTTGCTTACTGCCATATGTTTGCCTGGGGCCTGCATTTTTGCATCTTCAACATAGTGCTAACAGAATCTTTTCTTTCTTGGAAAAACATATTTTGCTGTTGTAAGTTTTATTTTTAATTTTTTTTACATGTATACTTTAGAAGACCACATTGATTTTTTCCAATAGCTATATTTCAAGTTTCCATTGTGTTAATCTTTATGCCATATGTGTATTTAGTGATGTATATTGTCATTAAGGTTACAGAAAAATTGATTGGTCTTGATTTAAATACATTCTCGACTGACACACCTTTGACATAAGGAAAAGATTTGCAAAGGTCATTTAAACTAGAGCTGACCCCCTGACCCTTGAAAACTGTTAGATAAACACTAGACTTTCTAATAAAGTGTCACATTACAACTGTTTGTTTTTACTTATAGGAGAATAGCTTAGCATTAGCATGTCTGGAGCCCATAGATTTGGAGCATGTTGCAGTGGTCATCATTATTAACACTTTGATGAGTCTGGATGTATATACACACTCTTATCGTTTGGACTCTGGCTGACCTTTCTGCTTTGCTCTCAGGGCTCTGCTCTATATTTGTCATATCAACAGCAGAGTGATACTCTTTCCATGCTGCTCTCAAATAACATTGTGGGAAACAAATGTTAGGTCAACACTAGAGTTAAGGTATATTTTGTATATAGACTGTTGGGATTTTGTAGAGTGTTTTTTTATTTGTATTTATTTTATTCAATCAAATAACATAACAGTTGGAGAAGGTGTATTTTTCAATTTGGGCCATCAGGCAGAAATTATAATGCTGATACTACTATATACTGTATAATATACTACTATGAAGCAGGTTATGATGTATAGACCAGTCTTCTGAGGTTACCAAAAACACGTCATGTGACCAATTCAAGCTGCATTTACACCCTGTCACAGAGATGTTGTTGGAAGCACTAGGGTCAGCTAACAGCTTAATCCCCTCCGTCACTGTCTCTTACTGACAGCTTGATAGATGTAGCCAACCTTGTATCAGGAAGTCATTACCTTCTTTGGAAAAAGTTGTTGGACTTAAAGTGTTTATGGTAGTGTCTGGGAATTATAAAGGCATCATAAAACACCAAATAATATATACAGTATGTGGGCTAAACAAAACTAAACAATAAAACTCTGACACTGTGTAAAAATATACACACGGCAATTGTTTAACTTGTTAGAAGGCTGTGGGACTTCTTGCGTTTAGTCTAATGTATACTTCAGCATCCGAAAATAGCAGTAATATATGTTTTTCTTTCTGGCATATACTGCTACAAACATATGACATATGATCACAAAAAAATGTGACACAGTCCTATGAATTTATTTTAAAGTTGTCGGTCCCTAAAAGCAAAGTGTGGTTTTAGTAAAGATCTAATAGCTAACAGTAAATATTTTCTTTGGTGAGCTCAGTAATTTTCTTGAGAGCTATCAAAAATAGATGGCACCTGTGAACAATTTCCTCTCACCCCAATAAAAGCATGGATTATGTGTCATTATTTCATCCTCTAGACATTTGACATGTGATGATTTATTATTTCCTGGCTCAGAAGAATCTGGCACTGTAAAAGTTTCAAAATGGCAGACCTCAGCAGACTTCAGTTGTGCTACAGATGTCCATCTAGTGCAGTTTCATTTGCTGCGGTGAAACCTGAGAAAAACATTAACATTTAAATATGCCCACCTAAAAATAATCTTTAGCTCCATAACAACAAGGAAATATGACCCAGTGGCCTCTTACTGGAAGAACCACATATCCGACCACCAACCTGTGCTAGAGCCCTGTTAATACCAGTTCACTGTTCTGTATCAAAAGCTTAGAGTCATAACATCAGTCTGCTTAGGATAGATTTAGTTTCATTGCATTGAAAGCTTTTACAATACTAAGCTTAAAACCAAAAACAAATGTACTGCTTGTAAGACATTTGGAAAGTGGTTGAGGGAGACTTCATGGCAAGGGTAAAGGGTGTCACTATTATTGCCTTAAAGCTTAGATTGAAAGTTTGGGCACAGAAAAGTGCAGTATATTAAGTGAAGAGCCAAGGATGGGTGTGATAAATCTTGCTCAACCCGGTGCTAAGTGTCACATTGTATTTATGGTGTACAGATTGCATACTGCTTGTGTTCTCGAGGCTGACTTAGTTGGCCGATAGCCTAGCTGGCTGACTGACTGGCTGACTCTAGTGTTGTTGCTTTGACTTTGTCACCTCTGACTAGCTGAGTGGCTATCTAGCAGCCTGAATGGCTACTTGACGGGCTGACAGAGTAACTTTCTTATGGCCTGATTAGATGGTTTATTCGAGAGCTGGCTCACTGCCTCAGAGCCTGGCTGCTTGATTGATTGCTTGGCTGGTTGGCTGTCTGAGTGAGGCTGTGTAATATATGATGCGGTTCAGTGTGGTTGCGATTAACGGATTGGCAGAACAGTTGCATCCATTAATAACTCCACCCTATAGGGCTGGAGCAGTCCCCAACTGTGTGCTGTAATAGTACTGTTTTTGTGGAAAATTAATAAAGCTAGTTATGCGATTTGTAGATTGTGATTTTGAAATGTGTTTACTCTTGCAGTTAATGGTAAATATCAATTCTGAGTACATTTTGAGGTAAAAATACATCTGAGGTGTCATCATTTCTACACCCAACTGTCAAAGACATGGGGAAGCACCATTTTCCTGTACTGCATATAGATCTCCTTTAAATCTCACCCACTCATTGCTGCGGGGTTTGAAGAATTTAAGTTAATAAACTGGCTCATAATGCAAGATTAAAGATGGCGTGAAATTTGATTAACTAAATGGGAAACAGGGACCACAGATGGGAAAATAAGCTTTTCTAGAGCCTCATTAAAGGGAACAATCCTGTAAAACCTCTTGGGTGAAATTCTACTGTGATGCTTTCTAAATATGAAAAAATGTTGAGTTTTAGTGTGCTGCAGAAAAGTGGCTGCAGAGAAAAAAATTACATGCTCACAGGGATAACTATTTCCAGTCCTAGTGGCCGCTCAGAAAAGAAACATCCTGTACTTAATCCTCTACTATTTTTTGTAACCAGGCTGACTTAGCTTTATTAGTCAAACATGATGAATTTGTTTCTTTGTTCTTAGTCTCCAAAAAAACATAACAATTATAGAGTGATAATCCAAAAGCGTGACTAATTTCACAGTAAGCACAAGCCCTGTTTGCTTTGTGTTCTTTTCATGGTGCATGAGAGTTCCCTGACACAATACACCAAACTAATATAACATAATGTAGTCAGTTGTTATGTTTAGTTCCTGGAATGTAGTCCTGTAGTCCATTACAGAGAAAATATTGAATACAATCTTGTTATAAGATGTTCTATTGTTATATTAGTATAATATACATGTTAAATTGTAACATGTTGTAACATATAAAATATATATGTTAAAATGTAATTTATTTAAAGAGCAACAATGTTCCATCTCCAGCTTTCACATGTATGTATGTATGTATCTATCACCATGTTTGAGACATTGCTAATTTTACACACTTGTCTAAAAATCACAAATTCTCATCAGTTTTTGGTATGTTCCACATTTTCCAAGTTCATTTTAATTCTTTCCCGATCTGGCCACATTTCCAATGCAGTCTGACTTCATTCCCTCATCCACATGTGTAGGGAGATCAAGATTAGGTGTCTGCAGAATGAAAACCCAGGAAGCTCACCTGCTCGCCCTTGATATTACGCTGAAAATATAAAATCCATTCCCAGATTTAGACATCTCTCGCCACCAAAAAATGTTCTATTCTGTCTGGAGCTGCAGACTGCCTGTCTGAGGCATCGTTTCTTTATGGCTCAAACTAGATGTCTTAGTTATTGGGATGAAGAAATCTCTGTCAGTGGACATTCATGGGAGAATCCCCCCTTTTCTCGCTCTCTCTCAGCTTAGGTTAATTTATATTTCTCAAACCTGTTCCTTTCTCCTTAGAAATGGATTCTGTTGAAGTGTTGGTGCCGGATCATTATCAGTGTGCTATCATTCCGCTGGGACAGCCCAGCCATCATCACAAATGGCCGTTTTTCAGCAGAATAAAACATATGAATTAAACTTCATAAGCTTATCTGGTCTTTGATATGTAGAAAGCCCAAGGTTTATTTCCACATTAATCCCCACACCCGTCTATTGCTGTGGCTCTTTGATGCATGAAGGTGGGTTTAGAAAGTGGAATCTGCCAGGTATATATAACTGCATGTTTTACCCATCGCTTGAGCTTCAGGCCCCCTTTTCTCTTTCTTTTCTCTCCACCTATGTCTCTCTCACTCACACACAGGTTTTCCCTAAGAATTTCATTACAAAAGGCAGGCATATGCATTCAAATACTGCCGGCGAGCAGGGGTCATGTAGCCCGATACTGAATTTCCCTTGCCTTTGTGCAATCTTAATTGTCTGTCATTTCTGTCTGCAGCCCCGTCTGTGCGCGTTCCAAATAAAACCTATGGAAACATGAAAGGTGGAGCACTGCCCTCACTTTCATCAAGGGATCGCTTACCAGGCCTTGCCGTGGCTACCCCGGGCTTGTGTTACGTACCTCATAAAAGTAGCTCTTGTTTCACCAATGCACTGCCCCATCTGGGCGCTGGGCTAATCTGTCATGCCGAGCTCCCAGGCAAATTCTTCTGCAGCGTAATAGACACTGTTACAAACTTCCCTGCCTTTCTCTCGTTTTCCACCCCTCATTTTTTAGGAGGAGGGCTTCCCTGATGCCCTCTGATGCCGCTGACAGTTGGAGCTGAGGCTGGATGCCACGGTGAATTTATATCGTGCTACTGCATCTGTCATTGTTTTCACCGAGGTGTTGACCTCCACACGTCCTCATCGCAATGGAGCTGCAGTTCTGCAACTCCAAGCAAAACAGATACCAGTCACTTGATCGTAAAGGGTATTCATACGGCAAAGAAAAACCCCTTCCCCGTTTCCATAGTTGGTGCAAAACTTTGACAGCCAGTTGGAAACCTCCAGGGAATTAGGTCACGGCAGGATGGGAGAGAGACACATTGCTCAGGGGAATTTATTGGCAAAGGCGCTCTTTGGGAGACACTCTTTCAAACTGGTGTCCTTCATACTTTACCTCTAACATTGTTTGATCCCCTCAACCCTGATAACACTGTCAGTTCCCACTCTTTTTGCCATTATTCTAGCATTAATATGTATAAGGACATTATCACACTGTAGTAAAACAAGCTATACTGTATATATTGTTGTGTTTGCCTACACTTCTCCTATGGTGAAGCCTAATTCCAAGTGTTGAAGGCATCAAGGAAGATATGTGGTTTAAGTGGGACAGAAACAATGACAACCTGAGTGTTTTTGAAAGCTTGTGCCAGTCATTGGGCCATGAATAGAGCAAGGCAGTCACTATATTGAGTTTATTACCGCTAAAGCAGCCACGACGATCACATAAGCCACATACAAGACAGACATTTTATTTTAAGCAGATTTTCTCTAAAAGGGGAGGAGACGGATATTTCTCTTTTATCACGGGGGCTGTCGCCTCGCTGGAAAGCCTGACAGCTACAGCCTGCTGAGGCACCAAGTGGCCTTGCTGTGTCTTCTGCTGTTAACGATAGACAGCTGGGACAGCCATGCTACTCCACTATTCTTCTGCTCATAACACAGAGTGGCAGGAACCCTTTTGCCTTCTTATTTATGAACATAATACCTTTAGTGTGTTAAAGCAAGATTAAATAACTCTTATGTTTATGGGTAAGAAAAATTCTATTTACCACAGTCACAGAAAAGCTTTTATTTCCGTTAACTTCACATTTCCAAAGACTTAAAAACTGGATTAAAAACTAATTTTAAGTTGGACAATATGCAAATGACTATAAACAAAAGTCAGTTATGTATGCATGAAGTGAAATGCTTTATCTGAGCCATGTTTTATCCAAGGTCAATGTTCAGTGAAGGGCCTCTGCCATGTGTACTAAAGTAAACCAAGCTTTGCCATTGTATATACAGGGGCCTGTAAAATTCATTGTGCCAAACAACTTGACTTGTGAGTTAAACTCTCTTCACATTCCAGGCCGGTTATTAGTCAGCATTATAGTTTATTTGTTCAAAGGTAAGATAAACCAGAGCGCTCTTTTCCCAATGGTTTGAACCTGCAACACTGACCTGTTTGTTTGAACAAAGGGTAGTGCTCTCTTATGACAAATAGTTCAATAACAGCAGCCGGTTCATACATGGCTTCAAAACCAGATAATAACTGGGACTGGAAATTATTACACCTTACTTTGTCTTTTTTAGGTACATTGCTTTGATGTTGTGTTTTTTGGCTTTAGACACAGAACATTTCTCTTTACAAAAGCATATCTGTAAAACCAGAGATCCCCAGCCAGAAAGCAAAGCATTGTCTGGAATATATTTAAATAGTCTGACATAAAATAATAATAATAAAGTAATCCTACTAAACTCTACAAAAGGTACTACAATTCCATCACAACCGTGCATTTTACACAAATACACAATCCTATCTTCAGTTCATTAAGATGTACATAATTGTTATTTTATATTTTATATGTGTATAATACAATTTAATTTTTAACTTTTGCTAAAAGAAACATGGCATTTGTGAGCAAAATTGTATCTTGTTGCTTTAGAAGTTAATAATTGTAATTTCCATGTGATCAGTATTAACACTTAATATTCTGATGAGCTTTTAAATAGAACCATGGGATACATGTCCACAGTACATAGAGCTTCAGTTGCAAATGACAGACTCATTTTTGTGGAGTGGTTTGCTTCATAAAAGCATAAAATAAAATTAATAAATACATCTCAATCAATGCTTGTAGCAGTTTCTGAAGTATCCAAGCTAAATGTAAGGCATAAAAGATCCATACCAGCCATGACTCCACTGTTTGCACTTTTTGATTAGCTGTAGTAGCTCTGGTCTTCCCTCTGTGACTACTACTACTAGCACACTCGCATACTGATGTGTCCTGAGGATGAACTTTGGGGAAAAACATCTTCTTAACCAACATCAGCTGAGTCTATGGCAATGTTCAGGCGTGCTGCTGCACAAAGCATTCCGCTCACAATCATGTTCAATTGTCTCCTAATTGTCCTCTTCTCTCTCAGAAGAAGAAGTTGCTGACATGAGAAATTAGGCAATCAGGATGGCATTAGTGCACAAGTGGAGGAGCAGGCCATGCTTATACGATAATGTATAGGCCCTATTGGGGGTGCAAATAAGCAGAGAAAGACTCACATCTCCCTTTGAAGTGATGGCCGCTTCTAAATTAAACTCTTAGTCACACTGTTATCAAAGGATATGGTTGTTAGCAGTGCCCTGTTCTGATCCAAGCACACTTCTGGATCTTATTACAATAGGATTTTGGATTGATGCCCTTTAGGGTGGATCATATATTTCTGTCACTGAAAAGTTGTGGCATTATGCGACATTAATTCACAAATATTTTATACAGAACATGGTTTATATTCCAACTGAATACATTTAAGTAATATTAATATAATAAATTGCACAATGTACAATGTATAATTTAACAAAAGACAGACATATATGTAAATAATTGAAATGTGACATAAACAGTACAATGTGGTGACAATGAAATATGGTCTATACATCTCAAAAAGTTTCTTCAACATGGAGAAAATAATATTGAAGTGTTAAATAAACTGGGTCATCTATTGCAGTAGAGAAAGAAAATGTCTCAAATAGGAGAAGGTTCTTCCAAATCTCCTGAGGGATTGAATGAGACTACCCACCAAAAAGACTGAATTAGTTTGGCTAACAGATGGAAGAAATGCTTGAAACTAATGGCAAATAACAAGCTTGTGACAATTCATCAGGCAACTTCACAGAGGGGAGGGCTTCAGTGGAATGCCTAAGACGGGACCTTTCCCCCTTGCTATGTTATTCTAACAAACAATGTCAATGAGATGGCATCCTACCTCTCACCAATTTGCATGGTTGTCAGCGGAGTGAAAGCCAGTTTAAAGGTACATCCTTTATGTGCTGGAGAAAGGATTAGGGCCAACCCCACAAAGAGGCTTTGATTTTCCTGCAAATATGTATAAGAAGTTTGGCTGTGAAAAGTGAGTTTTCAAAGCCCTAACTTTTCCAAAGCATATGTCCTTTTCTTCTAAGTAAAACTGTGTATCTCCATGTGTGTGTGTGTGTGTGTGTGTGTGTGTGCTTATACCAGGTTTGATCAGCCTGCAAATTTAAATGAGTTTTTGCAGCCAACATTAATTTAAATAAAAAAGTTTGTTCCTTATTTTAACTTTATACAAGATTTAAAAAAATTAATAGCAATGATTAGGCTAGTGTACTTATTTTTTTCCTTTAACAAATATTAAACCTAGTATAGTAACTATTATATTGTCTCTAAACATTGACATACATACTTTATAATATATATATATATATATATATATATATATATATTAACTGTCCGTAAGCCTGCGTGTGGATGGACTATGAGGTTAGAGTGCAGGCCTCATTAGCATGTATAAACTCCCTGTGTCAAGAGGTCGCCTTTGACCCTTACATGTAGGTTCTTGCTCCAAACATGGCCGACACAAAGTACGTCCATGTGAAAAACAGATGTGCTTCAGACCCAAACACAAATGTCGGAACTCTTTGTAAATTCATGTTTACATACTATAGTTTAAAAATGATTGCTGTCAGCAAAATGCCTTCTACAATCCCTTATCTGCATGAGCTCTGCATTAACAATGGCACCTGCTAAGAGCAGACTTACAGAAATACTCCACTATCCAACTGCTGCTTCACAACTTTAAGTCCCTTAATCGATTGATGGCTACATGGCGGCAGCATTTCCAACAACTCCAGTTGACATTATAGGGTTTGCACACAAAAAACACACTTCTTCATGCTTAAAAAAGATCAGCGAAGAGGCGATGTCCCTTCAGTGGCAGTCCAGCACAATGTGTTCCAGTTCACTTTCATCATGTTATACCAGCTGAACATGGTGTAGCTTTCAGCTCTGCCCTGTGGGAAACCAGCTTGTCTTTTCTCTCGCTCTGTGCATTTGTGTGTGTGTGAGATGTTGTCCCAAGCTTTCAGCAGCACAAACTGCCTGTCCCATGGCCTCCAGCACGGAATGGCCACAGAGATTCTGGGTGGCAAGCTTGTATAAATGTTACCCTGATTCTCGACCAGAATGCCACCAATGCAACCCCTTGAGCATGTCTTAACCGCACTGGAAGCCGAGAGAAGGGCACGTCCTGCACTTCTTGTTCTACTTCTCAGTCCTTATTTCTTTTCTTGTGTGTTTTTTCTCATTGTTTTCTATAAAAAGCTGAACAAAGCAAGCAAGTTTGACTGAGAGCAGTGTCACATGTTTCACATACCCCTTTTCTTTTGAACAGCATTCTTTTTTCTACTTCCTCTGTCTCGCTCCTGTCTTTCATTTACTGATTTGCAGCAGAAGTCAAAAGACAGATTAAAGTCAGCATTGACTGTGTCATAAACATTAAAACAAAGGTTAATTTAACACAGCAAGGATCAAATTTTGAAAATGAACAAATAAATGCTTAGTATCAAGTCAGTTTTACTTTATATTAGCAGTTCCCAGTGAAAAATTAATGTAATCCCTTGTGAAAATGAATTTTGCTTGTGTTTAGAGAACAGATTTTATGTTTAATGTGAAACACATTAAATAAACACATTTTGCACACTATTACACTTTTGAAAAAAAAAAAAACCATAATTCTTTATTAAAGATCTATATATTCAAATCTTTTCACAGAACATGCAAAATAAATTGGACACATTTATGGCTTTTTAATTAACAATGCGATGTAGTAATGTTTGCATTTACTTTGTTTATATGAGAAACCATTAGCTTATGGGAAAGCCAGACCTCTGGGGTCAGCAGTAGTTGGCCACTTTCCTCCTCCTGTTTCTGACTGATTACAGTGGTCTGCATGGGACACTTGTTAATATAATCATACTTTATTGAGTGTTATCAAATCTGTGTCGAATCTTTATTTATTTGTTCATTTCTGTCTTTACTCCTGAGTTCATGTCGAACCAGCTGTCTGCTATATAATATGCTCCTCAATGACTTGTGTCAACAGGTTTACCAAAATAACAATGTTCTCATTGTTTAGATAGATGGCTATTCCAGACGGCCTGAATCTTGAATTGCTGACAATCTTGAATACTTTCTGATATTAATTCCCTCCCTGAAGGCGACTTAACATGCTCTAATAACAAGTTCTCTTATTTTTGTAAATATATTATAAATGAGAATAGTAATAATAACTAAAGGATTATATTCGGTGTGACAAGAAGTGTAATCTGATTAAATGGTTATTTTATTCAAATATTAGTCCTTGTCAGACAAAGGAGGATTTAATCACAGTAGGATGTTGTTGGGTCTGGCTTTGAATCTTTCCTGTCAAGACAAGATAGTGTTTAACAGCTAAAACTACAGTCTAACTGAAAAGTGGATCAGGTTACAGTGTATATGCCATATTGTTTTTACAATCCGTTGTGGCTTTCAGCAGCTGTAAAAAAAAAAAGTCTAGTTCAACATTTAATAGATAGGAGCCAAGTGTTACTAATCCCAGAGGATGCAAAACTAAACAAGCATCAGGTTTCCATCTTGAAGCAACTCAAAATAGGATGTGAAAGTTTTAATCGAATATCATCTTTCAGACGTCTGCTTTGTTTACATTTGATTTCCTTTTGTATTCCTTTAGGCAAGTTTGGAAATGGTTATAATGTCAAACTGTTTTTAAAGGCTCAATTGTGCTGAAAATTGCCTCCAAAAGAATGTGTGCAAAACAAACATATAGGGGTTTCCATGGAAAGCCAAATCAATTGTGAAGCTTATATATATGTTAAATAAATGAGACTTCAAACAGACCAAAGTAGTCCTCAGGGGATTAAAACAGTTCACAAAGGAAGAAGAACATAGTGTGACATATGCAATCTTTCATTTGTGAAACACACCAGAGCTGCAGTTGCCTGTTTAACGTAAACTCAGAGAGCTTCAATTTATTTGGTGTCACATCTTGTAAGTAATTAGCCATTTAAGTGCAACGTGGAGTTCTTCACAAAGCTAACCTCGGGGCTACAACAACACCCTGATCAGGGCGGTGAGTCAGAAGTATGCTGGAACAAAGAACATTTAGTAAAAAGCAAAGGTCCAATGCATTTTTGCATTTTGTACTTCTTTTAATAATTTTAAAAGTTGTGTTTTCTAAATTCATAACCTTTGCATTGTTAAATGTTTTTCAAACTGCTGTGTTGTTGTTGCATGCAGTTGGTAGACATGCACACACAGAAGCAATTGGACAAAATGATGTCAGAGCTCATGTTTTTTTTTTTAAGGATTTCTCTTCACCTTCAGAAAAAAATATTTTTCCCAACTTTGTGTTAGACTTGGAGATGGACTTTATCATCTAATATTTAATAAAAATTGAATTTATATTTTCTAAAAACACATTTCTCCATGAAAAAGAACTGATATTTATAATCACTCACATCCACTGGTTAAGTAAAGCTTTTGGGGTACACGCCAATGCTAGTTAAGCAGACAAGATCAGCAGTGAATTTGGTCCTCAGTGGTAACCCTGGAAACTAAACACCCTCAGTTGGTCATTATCTAGCAACATTACAGAGTTACTGCAAATCAGTGCACAGAAGTGGCTCCACGGAAGCCTTCCTATTATTGTGAACTAATGTTTACAGTCGTTTAGGGTCGTCTATGGAAGGCGTACAGCGAGCACAGGTGTACATCTGTCTCCGTTTTGAGGATTGTGATTAAGCTGGAGCTCATCTGGTGACCTTATGAGCTCGTTATCCTCCAACACTCATGTCATTCCTCTGTGTTCTGCACTAATGCTCTGCTTACTTCTAACCACATTTGTTTCTTCTCCATTATATTCTAATTTGCCAGTCCTTACCCTCACATTGTCTTCTCGTCCAATCCTCCCAACAAAACTCACTTGCTGAGCTGTCTCTAGTCGTGCATGTCTTACTCTGGTATGTGCTGATGGTGGCCTTTCAGTAGTGCTTTCAAGTGTACATCATGTGTAGCAATGACTGGAATGGGATGTAGCTCGAAGTAAATCAATTTGTCATATGAGTGAAATCTGCTGAGTGCATAGGTTCATGGCTTTGTGGTTCATCATCTTTGTCATCTCTTCCTGGTATTGTATCACAAATTGTCCCATTGCTGTAAGTGATTAAAGCAAGGGTTGTTTTAGTTTTGAATCTTTAGTTTGCATATACTGTACGTAAAGGCATGTTACCATAGCAATCTGTTGACATAGCTACAGACTGCAATTTAATGGTAAGTTCTACCTGTGTCTGCTTTTGTCTCAGAAATCCAGCATTATAATTTGCTTTACATGTGTGCGTTGTTACAGTATCAAACACTATTATGAAAACAGTACTTTCAAGCTGTGATTCTAATTTGGGTGATGCAGTACAAACACCAGTACCAGCAAACAGACTGATACACACAGAGAGAAGAGAAAACACAGCTGAGGAGGAAATGGCATTCAGGGTGTTAAGTTGGACTGGTGTGGTTGTTTTCCTCCCATGGAGGTCAAGGCTAAGCAGCTTACCTCATGGCTTGTGGTCTTTTGGGGCTTTGGAAATGTCATTTTTTATTTCAATGTATGTGTTAATATTTATTATTATTTATCTAATCTAATGTGTTGTAATGTGTAATGTATTAGCCTGCCATGGGAGTGTTAATAAAACAAAGAATTGTTAGAACTAGAACCTTCAAAAGCAGCGCCTCAAAAGAAACAATTTCAGTGTGCGTTACCCTTTTTCTGAATACAGTAATATCTAACAAAAGAGAACTGAGCCAATTTGGGTACAATGTAGTGTAAGGTACTTGAACTGACTGGTTACAAAAGTACTGCAGTGGGTTTAGAGTTTGAGCCTGGGACCTGAGTGTTGGATAAACGTTTGCTTTCCCCTGCTGCTCCTGCCTGAGTGTGGATTATGAAGGGCACATATACGCCACTTCAGAGTGTGCCAATTAACAGACCCAGCAGCGGCCGCCACACAGGAGGCCCCCTCATAAAGACTCACCCTATGATGTAAGCTCTGCCACTTCCAAGTGCTTTATCCAGGGCCGAGCCATACACACAGCTGTTAAACTGGCAGGTTTTTAAGAAGGCCCAACATCGCCGACAGGCCCAGGAGTTCATAAAGATTTTCTCAGCAAGAGTTTCTCAAGAAAAGAGGGAGAGATGAGAGCCTGGTGATGGGGAAGGGAGGGCGTCAGTAAGGCAGCAGGGTAACTAAGGGACAGACCTTGCTCAGAGACCAGATAAAGCCACATGCATCCTGGCTTCATCCCATCTATCTATTCATCCATCTCTCCTTCCGTTCTTGACTGCACTTTGTGTCCTTTTTTGAAGCAAGGAACCAGTGATGGGCAAGCCGGGGATAGTATGCTGAGGTCTTGGAAGTTGGGACAACTCCAGTCATCTGAGCCATTGACACTGCTACCTGCCACATACCAACTGCTGGCCGTTCAACAACTTCGTTATACATTTTAAAAGCTGCAGCTGGATAATCCTAGTTAAAAAGCAAATTACTGTTATAGAAGCCCACTTTACCGGTAAAAATAACTATACAGTTAACTATACAGTAGTATATCAAAACCATTTTTCAATCAAATACAGTTTTACATATATTTTAAAAATGCCCCAACATGCACATATATTTACACTGGCAAGTTTTCTCTTCAGCCTGTATACTGTAAGTCGACTGAGGTTCCTTCAGACTGCTGCAGAGATAAGCCAGAGAAGCTACGCTGACCACATGGCAAACAGTATTGGCCACAGATGTGCCTAGACAGATCACAAAAAAACAAACATGATGGCATTTCCTCAAGATGTGGATATGTATTTTAAACTTTGATGTAGACATGATTTGCAATGAAAATATGCTTTGTTCATGTGAGTCACATGGTCTCAATAACAGAGCTCATACATATTCAGAACTTGATTTTCTGTCTCAGTCATGCAGTATGTTGACTTCACGATTTCTAACATGCACAATGAGGATGATGAAGAATGGTGTACTTGGTTTAGTATTACATGTGAGTGGCCCTGGCATTTAGTAATACAACACTGACATACAATCGGTTAAAAGACATTGTGTTGTTTATTAAATCATGATCAAACAAATGGCAACATCTGAAAAATGGTTTACATGTAATATCTTAAGGCTGTGCTGCTGTTTCTTTGTAAGCAGAATACAACATGACAAACTTTTTTCCTTCTAATCAAAGCCAATTTGTCCTCAATTCCATGTTTACATATCTGAACTGTCACAGGCCATTCTGTGTCCTTTCCGTGTCCAATAAAATTATCTATTATTACTGTTTTCACACAATGTAACTAGTTAAAACATTATTATAATGCACACTGACAGGCTGACCAAATTTCAACAGGTCTACATACATAGTTTCCATGATTTTCTTTAGAAACTGTGCTAGTGTTTTGGTGCACAGCAGCATGGTTAATGTTTGACAAATGTCACTTCTGTTGAAACAGCCTGTGCCATGTGGCTTAGCTAGCATTACAAGCCCTGCAGTACAAGGGGAACGGCAGCGCGTGAAGAAAGAGCTCCTGGTTCAAGCAGAGGGGAAAGGTATCACTATATGAGCTATCTAGACAGTTGACCAACTTGATCCGTTTAGTTCTGCCTTATGTGCGTGTGAAATGATAGTCCTAACACAGTGTTCTTGTTCTGCTCTTCTTCTGCTTCTGTGCTGGCAGGTGACCTGGCATTGGATGTACTGGCGACAGTGCAGTAGGTGACAGCTTCTGACATTGTAATTGTCTACTATGGGAGAGGCAGAGAGGCAGAGACTGTAAGCCATCTTATATTTCCTTTCTGTGGAAATTATTGATGTCCAACAGTAAGAGTTGGTTCATACTAACCAGGATGCAGAAGGCCATGTTTTTAACAGAAACAACATAATTACAATTTTGGAAAAATAAATAAAATACAAAGTTAAAATCGGATTGGATAATATAACTTGAACAAGACAAGCCACTGAAGATTGGAATGTAAACCAGACAATTCACTACACATGTTGTTTCAAATTATACAAATATTTTTGCCAGTGGTTCAAGAAATACAGTTACAATGCCTGGTGCCAATACATATTTTTGTCTTCTTAACAAAAAACATAAATTATATTTGTAGCTACTGTTGTGTTTGGTAGGATTTTTTTTTTTTTTTTACATTACTTAAAGGTCAGACAATTTTCCAACACATTGTGTTCTGGATCACAAAGTTCCTAGACTTCTAATACAGTACTGCTGGTGTCACATGTCTAATGTTACTCGAAACGCTGACGTCACAAATCTCACTTTACCTATTCAATTACTGGCTTACGTCAGTCATTTTGTATGTTAATTTAAAAATAAAATAAAACAATATCAAGTATTTCCATTGTACACTGCTTAGCGCACTGTAGTGAGTTTTGATTTATGTCACCTTCTGCCCTCCACATGTGCTGTGAGCAAAAATTCAGAGGGAAGCATGTCCAACCCAAAAGAAATTCTTGTGCTTCAGCCACAGCTGCAGGGTGACACTTCAGATGGCCACGCTTCCCTTTGTACACCCATTTGGAGTTAGCCCAAACCACAATGGCCTCACATCAGAAAAGAAGACAAGGGACTCAAACTTTGTTATCTTTTGTTGTGGAAATATTTGCATGTGATGAAAAAGTGGCACACTGTCGCTTTGGTTATACTGCCTATGTAAAATATTATATTAATGTATTAGAAATGTGTTTATTATTGTTTTAATTTCAAGAGAACATACTTGCACAATTGCAGCCATCTATAACATTTTAACATTCTATTTTACTGCACGCCATCAGTAAAACTTACTGAACTCATTTGAAATAAACTTTGACCAACTATGCTTGAGAAACAAACTTTCCGCTAACAATGAGAATGGCACAAAATAAAATGTTTGGTAGGGGGATTCACTTCAAAGGAATCCCAGCAACAGTGCTGTCTGTCTAATTTACGTTTTCAAGCACATGCCAAATGTAAAAACCCCAATTTTGAGCAGTGTATAATTACAGGGAGAGAATGAATGACTATAAATACCCCATCATTACCAGTCCCTCCTGAAGAACATGATCCATAGTGAAGGATAATTAAGGCAAAATATTTCTGATCCTCTAACAGACTGTACCATGGATGTGTGCACATGGTGTGTTTACTGTGCATGGGAGGAAATAAGTGTGTGGTTGTGTGTACAAGGCAGGGCAAAATCACAAGGCATTTTCCCCTAAATATAGTTGTGTTCCTGTGGAGCTGCAGAGTGTGGATACTTCAGGAGAACTCAGACAGAGCAGCTTTAATTGGTTTGCGGAGTCATTAATGGAACAGAAGCACGACTCCAGTAAGTGTGTTTTGGACTCTGTCAATGCCCTTTAAACAACAGACACATGGAAGTAACTTTGATCAACAAACATGTAGCAAACAAGAAGATAATAATGAACTTCCTTGTTCAGCCGAGGTCTCTTAAAATAGATCATTTCAACTAGGATACATCAGATTTGAGGATAATATTTCTAGATTAGGCCAGCTAATTAGTGCCCCAATATTTGGCACAAAGCTTTGACTGAGGTCCAAATAAGCATATTGTCCTCATTGCAGAGGAGAGAAAGGGATTTTTGCTTTTGTTCTTCACTCAGACTTGGGAAAGGATCTTCTGTTCAGCGACAGAGAAAAACTTTACTGCTCTTCCTGCCTTGCTTTGTTATCTCATCCTCTCTTTCTTGCTCGATCAAAATGCAAGAATGTCGCTTTGAGTGGCCAAATGAAAGGGAACCCAGCAAACATGACGGGAGACCATGTTTTTTTCTAGTCTAAATGTAAGCCGTGGCCAGGTTTTGTGTTGAAGGGGGTCTGCACGGGTTGTTGAGTTGTCATGAGTTGCTGCTTGAGCCAGCTGCGAGCTCCTCATCAAGCCAGTTGTTGTTGAGTTTCTTGTTGCTATTTGTGTTTCAGTGTTGCCTTGTGGAGAGCTGTCCTTTCCCTTTTTGTTTTCCCTTTTCCAAACCAAATCCTCCAACCTTTTTCTCTATGTCGTATTGCATCCAGGAAAGAAAAGCATGTGACCAAGGCACTGGTCCCTTTCACTGCTATTGTGTCGATGAAACAAGGAGTAAACTAGCAATGGGGCCCCTCTCTGCTCTTGGGCTCTGGTGACTTGTTGTTGTTGTTCTTGTGTTTCCCCTTCACCGAGGACTGTGGAACAGCTTTTGTGTCAACGGTGGACCATGGCGTAGCCCTCGTGAAGCTAGATAAATGGATTAGAGGGCACAGATATAGTTGGGTATCTTTCAGGAAAGACAACAGTGATGTGGGAAGGTGAAGGGGGGAAAAGGCAAAGACAGCCATGTTGCTGGACTACAAGGGGTCGAGTAGGTTGTAAGAATAGGCAGCTCTTGCCAAAAAGACAAGACAGTGATAAACTTTCCTCCCCATGCAGTCACCTCTAAACCCCCCTTTATTCTTACACATACACACACAATTCCCGCACTGAAATGAATGGACAGCCACAGCAGTGACATGTCTCAGTCGCAGGGGGACATGGTCCTTGTTCTTTAACAAAAGACTGAGGCATTATGGGGGGGCCATGGCCTGTGACAGAATGCTAAATTGTTTTAGGGTCAACAACTTATTGTCTTTGCATAAAGCACATTTGCATATGTCCCGAGAAGATTTCAGTAGTCCACAAGTGAAAAGAGGAACCCCTTTGATTTTTTTTATTATTATTAAATTGCTTGGCTAAAAGGGTAACAATAATATATATTATATTATTTTGGTAGGTATAAAATTATGAATTATTTTTCATTTGTGCTCACTCACCAAAAGTCAATTATACAGTGGTCTTTAGTTGTTGATTAAGAATAGCTCCGCTTTATAAAGCTGATAGACTCATTGCACACCTCCCACAAAGTATTATCTTTGCGCTTTATTAAAATGATTTGAGCTCCTCTCATGCCATGCTCTTTATTTCCTCCTCCTCTCCAGTCTCGTGGCCGAGGGCATTGCGCGTGCACACAAAAGAGAGCGAGCGAGAGAGAACTGGTTGGAAAATGACAGCCTAATTATCAGCTTCAACTGTGCTCATTACCCATTAGACAGTCCACTGTACATCCTCTTACTAAATGAATAATTTTGTATATATTATGGAAACACAATATTATGGCCTGCAGCTAACGCCTTGGCGCTCACCCCACGCTGTTCCAGTACAAAAGGAATAAATGGGACACCGAGAGAGGTTATTTAATTTTAGCCCCCCAAAAGCCAGCTTCAAGAGAGGAAGTCGCGTGCAAATGGAGCGCGCGAGCAGGGTTAGGGTAATTTGAAAATGCACGCGCTTTGCTTTTACGCACAGATTTAATTTATTATTATGATTTTGCGTTGTATAGACTTGATTAATAATATTTAAATTACGACCCAACGATAAATATAGACATGACTGGGCACTATTTTATTAATGTTTCTACTTTAAATATATAAATAATAAAATGTAATACTTTTGATAGTTGTTTCGTTTTGTATTTTCACTTTTTAAAGTATTAATTTTGTTCCTAAAATAAAAAATACAGACTAATAATTGTATTTTCATTGTACATATAAGACGTGCAGGTATGTTAATGATTTATTTTGTCCAGAAGGCTTTCTTTAACTGGTAGCCATAGGCCTTTGTAGCTTTGAGACTGAGCCATAGTAAAACCATCTGACAATAACAAGATAACTTAAGGAATAATAGCCTATAAAAATATATAATTTCAGCTATAAAACGCGCGTAACGAAATGTCTAATGTCCCTAATGATTTAGTGGATTTTGTGCGAGAGAGCATTGTATAGGCTATGAGTCTTTTCGCCTATGGAGGTCGCTGTAATATTGCAAACCCTTCTAAATCACTCCACAGGTTTTGTTCAGTCAAACGTTTTACCCAGTGGAACAACTCACTTTGCAGCTGTCCATAGTCAAATATCAAACAAAAACAGATTGTGAATGTGATTTTTTTTCTTTTTACATTTTAGTATATTGTCCCTTTTATGCAATACAACCTGAAGTAACATTGGACAAATTTGGAAAAGCAAAGCCCAAGTTCAGTTTCTTATTACATTTCTCTGTGAGCTTCAACCCCCATTAGGCCTTTGTGTTAAATCAATATTTAGTTTGGTCAGAGTCTGGGGGAAGGAAGGGAAGCAGTTTTTATAGACCAATGATCACTATCAGCCTAGAACAGACAGGACCCTAAAATTGTCCTCCTCCCTTCTTTACACTCAAGGCCGAACTCCTTCTTATTAACAAAAATATTAATAATTCATCTGTGCATCGACTTGCCTTTCTGACAGATTAGATTTTAACCATTTGATTTTGTTTGGACTGGGCGTTCCCATATTATTACTTAATGACCTTCCCAGCTGCTCCTGTCCATTTTCTGTCACTGGCAACCATCTGGACACTTATTAGCACCTCAATGCATCCACGCTGCTTCGCTCAAAACTGGAATAAAATTAAGCCCTGCTTCCAGACGCTCAGTATCTACCCCTGCTCCACAGCGAAACAAAACCGTGCGTAATAATGATAATAGTAAGAATAGAGGCTGGGATTTCGTTTCTCTATAATTTCATTTAGTTTATTAGGCAAAATATACGATCTGGACAAATTCCTTCAAGGCTTACTATTTACAAATTTAAATCAGTTGATATTTACATTAAAGAAGGAACACCAAAAACACAATATAGAGACAAAATAATAATTATTATATATAATAATATTAAAGTAAAAAGCCTACCAAAATGTTCCAGCCTGTCTGGCCAAAGTGGGGAGTAACATGGGCGCGATTATAGGCTACACAACAATAGAGGAAGAATCCATCCATCCACAGGATATTACCAAATTATGCCATTTGTTCTGTACCGACTCAGTGCTACGCTGCGTTATTTCTCATTGTCCTTTTAAAGGGGGAGAAAAGTCTCTCTTTTTCAGTTCTTTCTTTATTGTTCGTTTTCTTTGAAGATAAAAAAAAAATGTATGACAATCAAGCCGAGGACAGAGCCGTGAGGACGCGTTGCGTAGCGTCTGCTGGACTTCTGGTGCTGGAAGGCAGAGAGGATCTAGAGGAAAAAGGAGCAAAAGGTTTTTAAATACCCTTCCGTGTTTGGACAGCGGCTTTTAATGTGCAACCCAAGAGTGTGGGTAGACACTTTGATTTGTACCAGACACAGTTCCCTCGCCACCAAATCCAATCTCTACGACAAGAATATACTAATACTAATACTTATAACGAAACGAAATGCATTACTTTATGATTTAGTAACCATTAGACATCCATAGTAGGCTATGACTTAGGCTTGAAACGCAGCCTTTTCCCTGTTTGGCCAGAGCTTTCCCCTGGGCTGCGGCTCTCCCAGGGGTCTTTAGGAAAAGCACACAGCCCAGACACAACGCGTTTTACTCGGTGACTTGATAAGTAGCCACATTCTCCCTAGAGGCAACGAATTAAAGGGGGAGTGGGATGGGAGTCAAGACCCCTGTCACCCGCAAAACAAATTTTCTTTTCTCAAACCGCCTTGATTTTAGTCCTCTTTTATTTATGTAAAATTATTTTCAAACATTATATATATATATATAAATAAATAAAAATTATATATATATATATATATATATATATATATATATATATATATATATATATATATATATATATATATATATATATATAATTTTTATTTATTTATTTTCAGATTTGAGTTAATCATATCAGTTTTGTTTTATGTTTCAATTAATACTGTAAAAATAATTGTATGGCATAAATTGTTTTGTAAAGTAAATGCTTTGGTTTACATTTTTACTCTTAGTTGACAAAAGTGCAAAATATTGTCAGTAAAATGAATATTGTCTTATAATTAGTGCCATATTTTGTAAGCTACAATAAAAATAATCTATATGTGTGTTTGGGTTGTTGCTTTTGTTTCTAGCTTCTTTTACAACCTAGACAGACAAACACGTGTAAACATTCCTCACCTTTCATGGAGAGGGCGAAAAGAAGATTTGAGGGGCTTTGCTGGAGGAGAATCTGACCTTACAACATTGTCATGGTCTGGAAAACAAAATCAAACACATACAATCAACTCTTGTTTTGTCGTTATAGTGATGGCATAAATGTGTTGTATACGCTGTTTTTGTTTTGAAATGTGTTCATGCAGCAAAGACAAAGCATGTAGAGGCTGTACCTATGTGCTTGGGACTGTGGCTCTCTGCCGGGCCTTTGCTGCTGTCGCTGCTTAGAGCCGCTGCGGCTGCGACCGGGGACACTACCACTGATGTAGGCTGCTGCTGGCCTGCCAAGTGGTGGTTGTGAGGATGGTGAGGGTTTACTCCCAGAAACGACCTCACGTTTAGCAGGGAGTTTTGACCAGAAAAGCGCCGTTCGTCCAGTTGTGGAACTTGCCTATTTGGCACGTGTATAGTCCGTGGCTGGGCAGAAAAGCGGGGTGCGTTTGGATCTGGTGGTGGGGTGTTGAAGGGTGAGTGGGCCCGGTGGGAGCACAAGGGGAGGTGGGTTTCTGAGAGGAATTGTCTGGAGTTGTGGCGGTCTCTGCTAAAGACCAGATTTTGGGTTTGTTGTTAGAGGGAAGGGGAAAGCTCCCAGGTCTGTCCGGGGACAGTACTCGTGTGGTGTTGTTGTTGCTGTCCTGGCTGTCTTTAGTCACTGGATGAATTGAAATCGGACTCTTCGCTTTGTCAAAGGCCTCGTGGGCCTGCAGAGCAAAGGCCCGTCGTTTGTCCAAGGTGTCCAGCTCCACACTGGCCCCGCCACTGCTCCTGTGCTCCCTGCTGCCCTCGGTCGATTTGTCGTCATCGTCCTCATTGCTCTGATCTCCGTCGTTATCGTCTATTTTGTCTATGTCAATGCTCTCCAGGTCAATCTCCTCCTCGTCTTCGTTTTTCTCTGCCTCATCCCCGCTTCCGAACAAGTTCCCGTCCTCACCGTCCTCTTTGCTTCTGCTGCCCCAGGTAACCTTGTTCTCCTTTTTGAGTCTCCTCCTGGCGTTGGCGAACCACGTGGACACCTGCGTCAGGGTCATCTTGGTGATGATGGCCAGCATGATCTTCTCGCCTTTGGTGGGATAGGGGTTCTTCCTGTGCTCGTTGAGCCACGCTTTAAGTGTGCTGGTGCTCTCCCGGGTGGCGTTCTTTGGCCTGGCCGGGTCTCCGTACTGAAACTGACCATAAGGGTAAAAGGCCGGAGAGGTGTGTGCAGCGAAGCTGGCAGGATGGACGCCAGGGCTGTCCTTCAGATCATACTGTGACCCCTGTAAAGGTAGAAAAATATGTTAAATATATAAATAAAATATGTACTAAAATTAAATTAAATTTTGTAAGTTGTCTCCGTGGTGTCTAAATGAAAATGCATTTTTATTTGCAAAAGGTATTCACTTGCTTCTGACTGAGCTGTCCATAAACTGAACTTGCTACAAAGCACATGCGACAGGACTGTGGCACCTGCTCCTGCACATTGCACTCAAACACACATCTTTTTTTTTTTTTTTTTTACATGTCAGTGCAATAAGGGAATAGCCTAAAGAAAGCCTTGAACATGACAATGTTTGTTCACTTAGCCTATTTTCAACACACAGACAGCATGCAGATTGTGAGCTTTTGTGTGTACCGGCTAAACTTTCCGCTGCTCTGTTTGGATCTATGTGCAGCTTTACTGTCGCCTTTAAACCTTATTTGGACATAATTACAACCAACTAACCTACTGACTTGAACTGCAGCAGCAATTTGGGGTAAAACAAAGCATCTGCCAAATTCTAACTTTACATGGATAAGCAACTGAGGAAGCCACGTGATCTTTCACCATCAGGTGTATTTTTGGTCAATCCACGTGGGAAAACACACTAAGAGAAAAACAGTTAGCGCTTCGCAAAAGTTTTGCACCTTTGAAGCCTCTACTTCACACCATTTTAATCCCAAAAAATAAACAAACAAATATGGTTTTAAACGCTTTTAAATATTGATTTTAGGGAAGTGTCGTGGTTATCTGACAAAATTAACTGGAGCTGACACTTTCTTTTCTTTTCCGTGATTCATAAAACCTTTTTCTATCACGGTTAGCCAATAAAGTCCCTGAAAGTAAACAAAGGGTAATATTTAACAATCAATATAAAAAAGAACACGTATAACCTGGAATTTATTTACATTTGTAAATTCCTCGAGTAAAGGTTTGACAGTTTAACTCAGGTGTAATTCATTTACAAAGCAAAGCTTAAGCGCGTAAGAAGACAACAGCCAGGATTAACAAAGCTTTTATTCTTACCATTTGTGAAAAAAGTGCCAGGTCCGCGCTGGTGTAGGGTAAAAATGCGCTGTAGTTGTGTGCATATGGGTTGGCATACATGCCCAGTACCGACGTAACAGCCGCTGCTGTGGCGGATGGGCTTCCCCCGATTTCAGTGCTTCCTCCTCGGGACGAGGGCGTAAGAACTCCCGGTCTGTCGCTCCCGTACACTGCCTGGGAAGCACTTAAGTACTGCGGATAGCCGAGCTGCGGAAAAGACATCTCCACCGCCGTGTTTTTAAACAGCTCTATGGTCCGGTGGTAAAAGAAGAAAAGTGTGCGAGAGAAAAAAGAAAGAAAAAAGAAACAGGGAGAGCGTAGGTGCGCTCACAGCAGACACATGCAGTGGAATGCAGTCAAAACAAGTCGCTCTTAAATCTCGGCTTCCTCTCTGGTTTTCTTGCGCGCAGTCCGCTGCTGGATGTGATCTGATCAACAAATTGCGCTCCAACTGACGCGCCTGGCCCTGAGGTCTCCAGGCTGATCTCTCAGATACAATTTGAAGTTGATGCTTTGATTGGCATCCCCTACTTGAGCCCGCAAGCTCCTCCTTGTTTGGAGCAATGTGGATAATGTGAAGAGAGCGCGCGCATTGGCTGAGGTCTCTCTCCCTCTCTCTCCACTTCTTCCCTCCCTCTCTCTCTCCCCGTGTTTGGACTTATTGTATGTTAAATGTTCAAGCATTAGAGTCCATTCACCGAAGCCTTTGATTGTTGTATGACAACCTGTCTACAAGATTTTACAGCTGTCCGACACAGGGGGAAGTAAACCCGTCACAAACAACAAGAAGGAACTAACTTTGAACACACTTCACTTGTAATTAAAGGAAATTGCTCAGAGCAGAGGAATTAGTGCTTTTACGCGCTGTTGCTGGGGCATTTATGAACTCATCGAAAGCTTATTACATTTAAAAGTGCACTCCGAGCTCGCTTCAGCGCTTTCTTCTGGTGATTTTAAAACTTAATCCAAGACTATTGGATGCATTTTTAATGGACTATAATACATTGTTCCTAATATTTTAGTGTTATAATACAAGAACGGGTAATTGTAGTTTAAATTTGTTTTTTTATTTTTTACTTTTTGAAATAATAAAATACTCTTTTCCTCCAAAGTTATTATGACCTTTTCATTATATTAAATGCATTCATTAAGTTAGAGTACTTTGTTTAGGATTAGATTATTTTCTCAAAATGTTGTGCGCATTTTTCTTTCTTCTTTTCTAAGTTAATCTCAAACATTAAATAGTGTCACAAACACAATTGTTATATATGTGTGTGTATATATATATATATATAATTTTGCTTAATTTGAATACCAAAATAGCTAACGTCAAAGAATACTACAAAATCTATAAAATTTGTATTTGTTTAATTGTCGTTTATTGTATGTGTGTATTTTATACAGGCCTATTCATTTTTTTAAGCGATAATGTGAAAAATAAAAATAAAAGAAAGAAAACTCCCCTCCACTCCACTAAGTTTCCTTACCTGAGTGTGGCATGTTTTACAGTTACATTTGATTCACTGTGATTCTTCTATCAGGCACCCAACCCATCTCAGAAGCCTTTTTCTGTAGATCGAGATTTAATGCTTTTAACGACTGCAGCCCAGAGAGAAGTCAGTCTAGATTCTGATCTGCACCAGATGGCTCCGAGTGGATATTGCCGAAGCGCGCGAAGGATCTGTTAAAAATATCTGAGGGGCACTGATGGTAATCTGGCAAACACATCAGAAAAGAGGGGACGAATGGCAATTGTGATAACCCGCTGGAAATGTGCACAGGGGCTAAATATGAAGGCTGTGGTGGGGAAAGTGTGGAGGGTACGAGACATAGAGGGGATGTCAAAAAGTCAACCCATAATAAAAATACGGGTCGAATAAAAATAAAGTACTGAGTAATGATAATAACAAAAACATAAACTGCATTGTTTTATACGGTTAAACTGTACAAATTACGCATTTGCCATATTGCTTGTAATGCTGTCTTCTTCTATTTTTTAACAGCGGCCCATGTCCCAAACACAGACGCGTGTTGAAGGCAATAAACCATCGTTGTTAAGTGATTTATCGGGTCTTGTAGTTAAAGTCCCATTACCAGCACGAGCAAAGCACTCCAGGTTCTACAAGACACACACATCACACACGTTACGCACAGGGGGAGGGAGAAGAGGGGGGAAAAGTTGGTTCCGGATCCTCTCGTTTTACCCGCTGTCCACCCGTACACGTTCATTTCTAATGCATTTCCTAGAAACAGATGGGCTTTCACCATCTGGATCTGCACGTCTATTCGCGCCTGTCAGTCCCCGCGTGACACGCGCTGGCTCTCTAACTCTTCCCCGAAGCTCACACTGCACACTCATGTTGCGCCACAAATCTCAACACAAAAATAAAGTTCACCCTATCCATTGCGAGTACTTTTATTCTTTTAGTTACGTTACAGTATTTATTTGTTCTAATGAACACACAAAGTAATGTTACCATAAAAA
The DNA here is from genome assembly GCA_024416835.2 of Perccottus glenii. Lineage (NCBI taxonomy): Eukaryota > Metazoa > Chordata > Actinopteri > Gobiiformes > Odontobutidae > Perccottus > Perccottus glenii. Next base: position 11,264,249 of record CM044551.2, read on the forward strand.
ACAAAGAAACAACAACAATAAAGTATTTATTATAACATTCAAATTATATAAAAATTACTTGATTATGAACCATTTTTTAATTCTCAGTTTACATCTAAAAATATTTATATTATCTTTGATTTTTTTAATTTACAGAAAAATACACACACACATTTAAAGCTGTAACCAAAAAATTGTAAAAGAAAAAAATCAATTATATATATATATATATTTTTTTATCAAATCCACATTCATCAGCAAACGTTTTTTTCTCATTTTAAACATTATAAGAATTATTATTTAATAAAAAAAAAAAACAACAAGGGTGCATTTGAAAGGTTTTTGATACCACACTTAGAATGTTCAATATTGTCCAACAGTTGTACTTACAGCATAAGTCAAAGTTGTGATAAGTTGTATCAAACTTTGGTAAATCCACTAAACTAGTTGACCTCAGTTTATGAGACCGGAATGACTCCCATGGAAGATACGGAGCGTGAACGTGCATTACAACAACACCAGTTATGTTGACAGTTGGCTACCACCGCAGAGGTCAAGGGTGTCTCTGTGAACTAATAACTGTGGTGAAAGATACTCTTTTCCTGCCTCTGGGAGTGCGAAAGTTGAGGAAAGGTTAAGAATCTACAGAATGCCCCTTTTGTGCTTTTCTAACAGATTATCAAATTAGGCGTTGAAACCAAAAGCTGTTTTACCCAGAAGAGAAAAGATTAAGTGAATATGATAGATGTCAATAGGCTGGCATAAGTGATTACCCACATCCCACTAACAACTACCTCAAACACACACTCATGCATCCCTGCAACAAATGCTTAACTCTTAACTGCGTCAGAGCACCTAAACTATTCAGCTGTCCCAGAACCACTGGTGTTACAGTGAGACACTTGATACACTCACAGCACAACCACACCTATAAGGTAAGGAAACTAGGAATTTCCTGGATTAAAAAAGAAGGCTATTCTAGGTTTTAGAAGGTCAAGATAATGTGCACTTGACAGCTAAACACTCTGAGTGGTGTTGTTCTCAGGTTTTGACATGACATGGAGCTTCTGGGCTCAGCCAAATTTAAAAGTGCTTAGCAGCAGCTTGAGCAGCACAGATTCTCCAATAATGCAGTGCAACAAGTAAGCCCGGTCATAGATGATTTTACCCTAGATGACTTGTGTTGCTATATATACTACTGAAATGTCAAAACGTACAAGTCTCATGGGGCTCTTTTGCTGTGAGGTCTTTAAACTTACATAGACCCAAGTATTTTCAGAAATGTCAATAACTGTCATCAATTTACATCAGTGTCAGAGTGTCCATAAAAATGCCATAAAAAGTGACTTTCTAGAATAAATCCAGAAGCTGGTGGCACATTGCCATCATTAGCTATTATCATGACTGAGCATCTAACACAACCCTTACTTCAACACTTGCTACCAGTTTTAGGGAAAACACAGCACTTCATTATTGTTGACACGTTTCTTTTAACTCACTCTGGCTTCTAAATGCATACCATACAAAAGACATTCAGGGATCTGACTTTTTCATCCCCAGAGGCACTCTCAGTGGTGGGTAATGAACGGGTGGGCCCATATTCTGATGTGGTTAGGGGCCAAGGGGAGAGAAATGTGAGAAGGGGTGTTAATTGTTTTGGCTCTTTGCTGGGGAAACATATCAACATTAGATCTAATGGAGGTTAAAGACTCTCATTGCCATAGGGGCTGCAGCTAATGAATAGCTATAGCTAGCCAAAGGAGGGATAAAAGGAGATATAGAGGGAAAGGAGAGAAAAAAGGATATAGCATTTACTGGCCTTTAAAAGGTTTTAACTATATTGAGTTGGGTGTTTTATATCAGTTCAGAGCTAAGAGGATTAACATTGAGAGCTCATGAATTTATTTTTATATGAAGCTTTTTTTCCCATTGGCAGCTAGTCAGCTACCTCAAGGACAGATTCAGACATAGGTTTAGGGAAAATCTAAATCAAATTTGCCATATTAAATTAGCTTTACTGAATGATTTATGACCTGTTGCACACTATGCCGTGCTCCTGTGTAATACTAATTTGGCGAATGAAAACAACAATTTACCGCTCTGAATCCAGGATTCTAGGTAGTCGTCCAGCTAATTCTTCTTAAAGAACACCCACATGATCAAAGTGCAGACGAGTGCAAAGAACAGAAGACTTTTGCAATGTATAAAAAAAACAAATCAGCATACTTTGTGAGTTGAAACATATGCTTATAAAGGTCTCCCATTTCAGATTTCAAATGTTTACTTTCAAAAATGGAACAAAATGACAGTATGACTATATTTCACTGCTATGATATCACACATTTCCTCCATTTATTTATCAGCACTTTTAATTGAATTTTAAGTAAAGGCCTTCTTGGGGAAAAAGGATTTCTGTACACTGAAGCATTCTTTTGAAATTAGACTCTTTGATAATGGTGTAAAGGATAGACTTACAGATAAAATGATCAACAGACAGCATGACAAATGGAATTTTAATGAGGCTGTTTCTTTCATCTGTTTTTGTGTTGTGCAGCCATTTACTTTTGCTCTGTCTTTGTTCTAACTATTGAAACCTGCTGTTTTAATGTTGCTGGACATGCTCCCCAGGATGCCTCAACCTCTCACTCTTAACAACACTGCAGTCACTTCTTCACTGGTCGCGCTCACTTTGTTTTAGAGGCTTTACAGTTTGACTTTCTGCAGTTTAATTGGCCATAAAACACAGGAAAAATCAAGAGATGTAAAATTTGACTCTATTTGTTGGCCTAAAACCTTCATGCTTGGTATGCAGAGATGAACAATCATGTGATTAGCCCCTGAGCAGCCTGATCCCTAACACTGGGTGTCAAGAGGTCAGAAATTAAAATGACAGTCAGTCACAAAAGGCTCAGCTTTGAAATTACATAAAATAGATTGCCTGACTTGAGGTGACTATTTTTTGGCAGAAAAGCAACATATAACATTTGGATAGTTATGGCATAGGTACAAGGATACCTATACCTACACAACTATTGCATATAGGACTTCTAGATTTCAGAAGGACATGTAAAATCTTAATTAAAACAGCCCAAAAAATTAAACATTAACATAAATAGTCATTTATTCTAAACGGGCAGGGGACACCCTAGATAACAAAAATAATAAATAGTTTTACAAAATAATAATTTTTTAATAACTTTACATGCATTTACAATACATATAATTTTTTTATATCTTTGAGTGCCTAGGTAGAAAAGCTATAATAAATCCATGCCATTTACGATTAACCACTGATAAAAATAAAACATTCTGGACAATGGAGTCCAAAAACAACTGACTCCCATCTCCAAAAGAGGCCAGCAGACCTGGCACAATGTAATGCTTTAATATTAGTGGCACTCAGCTGTTTCTGCCAAAGACTGAGCCACACCATGAAATCTCTTGTTAAGAAGAGAAAAATTGTGTTCTCCTTGTAATTGAACCATTTAAACCCCCTCCTCTATCGCCCCCTTTTCCGATGTTCTTCCCTTCTGTCCCATTCTAGTCACCCCTTTTTGTTTTCCGCTCACCCCTTCTTAACACACACAAACATACACACATGCTCTCCTTTTGTATGAGCACCAGCACCCATCAAAATCTGGATCGATCCCCCGGCGTCATTGTGTGAGGGGGTTATTTATGTGGGCATCCAATCTGCACCTGCCGTTGTGTTTGAGCAAGAGGCGAACACGGCCAGAGTTTGTTAACAGTGAAAGGGGAAACATCAAAGCTGTGAGAGAGGGAAAGGAAGGAAGGAGGGGACAAGCAAGCCAACCTCAGAGCGCCACAAGCAGCCGCCAGCTCCTGCCTCGTCTCTCGTGAAATGAGCACTTTCACAGTCAGTTAGTCTTTAAGTAATAGATATATTGAGTTCATCCCTTGTAACGTTAGACACTAATTCATTATTATTTTTGCCTTCTACCTTTCTTCATATCTACCCCCCTCCTTTCTCTCCATCAACACAGGATTATAAATGTTAAATAAACTCTGTAAAAATGAATGAATATTGCTGCCAATCTCCCAATTCCATGTGCAATCACATGGACCGCCATGCTGTCTCTTTCCAGCCTCCACCTTCATTGCTAGAAAAAAAAAACACACAGCTCCAGCCCAGGCTATCTGGCAGCAGAATGAATGATCCTATTTATGTTAATGCATACATGAACGTTACACAGGTTTTTCCCCTGATAAGCCGATAGGTTAATGAAATGCTCATTTCATTTTACCAGTTGTTTTCTCTGTGAAGTTCCGATAAGTAGCAAACCAATGAAGCTTGTAATTACAATCTTACAGAAACCCGGCCAATCTGTGTATAAATCTCACCATCCAATTACAAGATGTAATAATTTTGCAGTCAAGCTGGTAATGAGGTCTAATACTCATGCATGTGATAATCCCCCCTGGATGCTGACTCTATCAGATGTTAGCTTTGTAATTATATGAGCTCCAGAAAAAAAGGGAAAAAAAAAAATCATTATTTCATGTTCAAGTAGAAAATGAGGTTGGTGGGAAGTTAATTTTCTCTATGCTCTGTGAAGCGTAGACAAGAATTTAATGATTTAATTACAGTTGTTAGCCCTTTTTTGTGAGAGGCTTAAATTGAGCTAAGCATTTTTCATAGCCTCCGACATCAAGTGCAGGCAACATCAAAGATTTTGACAGCACACAAAGTGATGAGCAGGCCCAGTGGCCCCCACATTTTTTGCTCCTCTTGGTCGCCAGGATAAAGTGTTTCCTCGCCTCTCCCTTTTTTCTTCCTCTCATCGTCAGGGTAACCACAGCCCAGGGACACCAGGCCTGATGGATAAAAGCAACATCAACAAATATTAACCGCTCTGGCTTTCACCACCGGCAGTTAATCCACTGTATGTGAATTTGTCATATCAGATTACTATGACAGTCATGGTGCAGCGCAGAATGGAAAGCATCCTCCTGCATCCTCAAAAGGACAATATAGTTTTACTCCCCACCTTTTTAGAATTTCAAAACAGCCATGAGTGCTGTCTGTAGTGCTCTGATTTCCATACAGCCTTTAGAGAAAGAAACTGTAAATACATTCCTCAGAGTAATCCCTCGAAAGAGGACGGGCCGCTTTAACACTTAAAAAAGTGCTTTGAGCAATGCAATTCAACTTCACAGTGGTAGGAGTTACTTGGTTATGCAGGGTGGTGTGGTGTCAGTTTACTGGACTGTTGTCCCTTGGTAAATTCCCCAAACTGACACCCCTTCAACTGCTATATTCTGAAAATTAGTCAGGAAAAACAACAATAAATAAGTCCTGACTAGAATCCTATGCTGAATTATGCGAGTGAGCATAAATAAGAATGTATTTTGAAACACTTAAGTGCACAATTATTTCTCAAACTAAATGAAAACACTCCAGCCTGGACTATCAGAGTTGTATGATGTTTTGCTACCATCCAAAGCCACAACAGTTAAGAAAATCTAAGTATAATGATAGTTTTGATTTGTCCAACAGCTTTCATTCAATCTCATCAAAGGTTTTACATTTACAGATTTACTTCTCTGGATCAAAATTGAGTTTAGTTGGAAAGTCTGTCTTTTGAAAAGTTTGAATAAACATGTTGAAAATAAAACAAATAGCTGTCAGTCTACTAGTCTTTATGCACTGGCTTTCCCACATGACCTTTGTGACCCCTCATCCCAGACCTCACAGCCCTCTCCCTATGCCTGGCCTTGTTCTGTTAAACAAGGAACGTGTTGCAGTGTTGTGACCCACAATTGTGAGCAGCTTCACGGCAGGTTTTCCAGGTCTTTTTTTCTGCATTGGTGCCCAGTCTGCCTCCATCTGCCACTGCATCACCACAGTCCCACTGGGAAAGATGGGGCTAATTCTGCAGTCAATTAGCAGAAGGGATGCTTTTGTTCACTCACTGGCTCCCATGGGCTCTAAATACTTCAGTACTCCCTGACTTTCCCCCATTTCACTGCTTCTCATTTATGGTTTTTATATAGCTGTACATAACCATTTATCTATATTTTATTCAGTTTCTCCCTCAAGTTTCTTAGTCCATGCTTTTGACCTTTGTGACATTGTTGAGCAAACACAGTCCCTGGCAAGCATGAGCTATAAAATGAAATGAATTGAGTGAATCGCAGCCAAGTCACAAAATGGCTAAATGAGACAAATTAGATGCCAGAACATGGTTTAGATTATGCAAACAAAAACCCTACTACTGCCTGGGCAGAAACTTTTATTAGTTATTTATCTAGTGTGTATAGTCAGTAGTGAGCAGTGGGAGATGTAGACAGTACCTAAAATGCAGCCATAGATGTAACTTAACAAATTTGTCTTGTGATGATTAAAACATATTAGTTTACAACACTGACGAGTACAACTCTTGTAATCGTATAGTTAAAAGTAATGCCTAGTTATATATGTTCCCTGTAAAAATCTTGTTTCCAGTGTCTTTTTTCCACCCAGTAGGTCTTACCCCACTGTTGTCCTTGTGGCTCTACCTGGCCCTACTGAGCTGTACCTGTCTTAAGTTAATAAATCATTTTGGCAATATAAAATATTCAAAGGAGGGGGGATCAGGTAAGGCCAGGTTAAAGAATTTCTTAAATTTTCATGGCATGACAGCCTGTTCCCCTTCAGCTGCCTCACTAGGTGTGTGTGTGGCTAGGGTTAGGAGGATCTTCCGTGTCACTCTAATAGTCTAGAATTACACTTGTATCAGTGTCACTAGCATATGGGGTCTATGTATACCCTTAGGCCCATCACACTCCCTTCCACCTTCCACTGTCATGGCATTTAAAATGATACCATTTGGGCAAAGCTAGTTTTGACAGAAAAAGTGAAATGCTGTGTGTTTCCCTCCTTAGCCCGATGACAGAGCTGCAGCCACTGGGGGCTCCTGCCATTGAGCAGCCAATCAAATGACATTTTACAGGATAATGATGGAAAGTAGGTTTGCTTCCTTAGCCAGTGCCACTCTACGTATATCTCTTCCCTTCTCTCTTTCTCTCTTGAGTTGCCTTCTGTTTCTATTTATTTTTACCCAAAGGGTAACTTGAGGGCTCAAACATTTAACTGAAAGTCAATGGTAAAGAGTATACCAAAATGCAACCATTTTAATAAATCACATACAATTACAATGTAATTCTTTAGTATAGTACATGTACATACACATACATTTCTTGAAAAATGTTATATTACTGTTGAATGTCTATCTCTGTCTGCTATCACTGCACAATAATTTAGGTTGTTTATTGTTTAAAACACATATTCACACACACAAATTCCCATGTATAAACATAAACATATCTCTGATGCTGTATGACATGTGTATTCTGATGATATGAAAGTTGACCACATTTACATGCAAACCGAGGTTCAAGCATTAATAGGGTTCAGGTATGAGGGCACGAGAATATTGTATGATAATGTGCTATTATGGCTTTTTAAATACATTTACCACTGTTTTGACAGAATTAGCATGGTCCCAGCACAAGAAAATCACATCGGTCTGATAGCAATTTGGTTTTCAGTTTGAAATGCAATCTCATCAGGTTCAACTGTCATTTCTAATAATGACTCGTTGCACTCTTAAATTGAAGATGCTTTTTCCCTTTTTTTGGTAATGATGAAAAAACATGCAAGGTGTTAACAAAGACACTTGCAAACACATAGGGTGTCTATGTGTTTACAAAAAGACAGCAAAAAAAAAGGTTTATGCTCTTGTAGGTGCCCAAAAATATCTTGAAACAGAGTTTTGTAAAGCTATGTTACCCTTCCTTTGTGGCTGCATAATGCATAATTCACAAAATGCACAGTGACGTTAACTGTGTCAAGTGATAAAACAAATGTGACTACTCAGATCTCTGCTTGTCACCACAACAAAATGTCAATCATGCTTCACCCAAAATGTCTCTGACAGATCTCAATTTTCCAGCAGAAAATGCATTACTTTACAATAATAAACTGCATACCAGACCATTGCATTGTCTTGATCTTCCTTTTATCTTTAAAATGATTGGCCTCAATGTAACATGACTCAAAGGGATTTAGACCACAGCCTGTGTTGAAATGTAGTCACCACTGTTGCCAAGCTTGTTACTAAATGATTTTGGATTGAATTAATATAATCAACTGCATCATGGTTTGATTGTCTTTGAGTCTCTGCAAACATAAGAGACATAAAAAAGGAATCATAAAGCATAAATAGACTTTTGATGCATTTCTTTAAATTTCATAGTCAAGAAAACAAATAATTAACAGGCCCCTGGGAAATTACACATAAATAGAATAATATATTTGTGTCAGTCAAATGCCTTTCGATAGTTGATAAACATACTAAATAAATATGAAATATGTAAATACAACCTAGATAGCCTCCAATTAATATTTTTTTCTTTTTATTTTTGTATCTTTTGGGGCAAAATTTTAGAAGAAAAAATAAATCTCAACATGCCTTTTGGCATCTTTGTCAATTTATGTAAACAGCCTGGAACCATTCTAGGGGAGCACAAGGAGATCATATATTATTAATGGAGTTTGAAAATAACAAAGGCTGTGTCAGCTGCTTCCTGTGCCATGGTATCAGTGGCTCCGAAACGACACGACACAACTGGTCCCTTGCTGCAAAGATCTATATATGTAATCATAATCTTTAGTAAAAGTTAGAGCTCTGAAAAAGAAGGACAAAAGAAAATCAGAGAATTGTCCCAGACTAACCTTTGTAAGGTTGAGTAACCTCAACACATGCATGGCATGGTATGCTGAAATTCTGCTAATTTGGAGGGGGGTAGGGTCACCAGTGCAGGACTCCTGGTTGTGTAGGCCAGAAATGTTAGGCCTTTGACATCAAGTATCGATTCCACTCTTAGAGGACTGAGAAATAAGAGGTGGGGGGGTGCTGTTGCAATGCATGGCCATACTCATTAGCTGACCGCAAGGGACCACAGGCGTTAACTTGGCTTCTCCTCTGGGACGCTAAATGGTTTCTGGCCTTTGATGGGGAAAATAGCACAAGAGCTAAAGTAGCTTGAGTTAGGTAACTTCTCCCTAACTAACTCATGTTCAGCAATATACATATTAGGGCTGAGGAACACAGTAGCCTATGTGTCCTATTGTAATTATAAAAACACAATATGCAAACAAGACATCACTAGGGTATGGTGAACACAATTATACTCTTTAGTTAATTAATTTCAAACACCCTCATTAAACTGCCAGGTACTGCTCGAGTTTTTATAGATAATAGGGCTCTTTGACGACTTAGGTGGCAATAATGGGTTCAGATAACGAGCAACTAATCATCTAGAATACTAAAGTCCATAACACTTAATTTACTTAAAAACAAATAGTATGCATATGGGCCTAATCTACTTAATAGTTTCTCTATATCCTGAGGTTTAGCATGGCACTAATAAGGCACCATTAACAGAGCTGTGCAAGCGTACACTCTCCTTTCTCACAGAGATTAGAAGGTGTTATGAGGCATGGACAGAGGAACAAAGAGAAAGAGATTGTAAGTAGATAAAGAGTATACTCATAAAGTAATGTAGCTCTTAGGATAATGAGGCTGCTCTGCCTTTTCTGAAGTGTCTCCTCCTGATCATGTGTCTTCACCTTTCTTCATTTTATACTTTTTAGTGGGTGTCCGTACTTCCACACATGAGAGCACAAAAGGAGCGCAGGAGTGGCTAAAGGGTGCAACAATATTCAGCAGCAAAAACAATACAGAACACAAGGGTCATAGAAAATGACAATAACAAAAAAATCTACTTTCTATGATGGCTAAATTGTGGCCATATTTTGGAACAACTTAAGCCCAATTACTGGTGGTTAAAGTAGCCTTTTTTTTACTCTTGTATTTAGTTTGACAGTTTAATCACCTGATTAAAAAAAAGTCCTCCTCCCATTCCGTATGAAAGCGATACGTTTTTGTCTTCTTACTTGGTCCAGCTCCCTCACTCATTTTTATACCCTTTCTTAGGTTTAAGAGAAAAAAAACGAGGTTTAAAAGTTGGAGGTAAGTTGCAAGTGTTACAGTCGTTACAAGCGTTTTGTTGCGCATAGCGTACTTGCTGCACTTAGCGCCGTTGTTTGCGCATGCGCAGTGACCTAAGCGTCTATTTTTTTTTGTCACGCGATCTACCAAAACTATCTTGCGATTGACCGGTAGTTCACGATCGACTTATTGAGCACCCTTGGTCTACACTGATGTCAACAAAGAACTCTCCCGAAATAAATAAAAAGAGAATAAAAAGAGGCACCAAATTAATTGTGAATAGATATTGGTAATGATACGCTGCTGTTGGGAGTGAGTGTTGGTATTGAGACAGGAACGGCAGGAAGAAAAATGGGTAGTGGAGCTTTACATGTATATATATATATATTACACAAAATGAGAAAGATAGTGTTGCATTTGATATACATTTGTTATAATAAGGTTGAATTTCACCAGAATTCCAGAGGAGTAAAACAGGAAAGTTGATCCAGATTCACAATTATTAAATTAATTGTGAATTTCAAAAGAGAGAGAGAGAGAGAGAGAGAGAGAAACACAAACAAACACCATTATAAAGCTGCCTGGACCACCAAAGGCCTAGAGAGCACAGCTAATATGAGACCCCAAAGCCTAATCTTCTTAGTGGGGTGGGATAAAATGAGTATCCATTACGAAATCAACCTTCATCCCAACCCTCTCTCCCATAACCACCCATCTGAGTTCAGCCCTCTGCCTCCCACTGCCTCTTTCTCCAGTCCGAGCGAGCATTGATAGCCAGCACTGAGACAATTGGCTGACTCGGGGCCCTAATCAGGTATTAGCCACTAAAGCTGTAAGGGAAAGCTACTAATCTCCATACTCACTTCATCTGTAGAGGCAAGGCCCCATGTAGCAGCTTGCTATCCTCTGGCCCGTGGATAGATCAAAGATGCCTGCTAGAAATCAGATTAGAGTAAAGAAGAGAAAAGAGCAGGGCGCAAAGGCCTCAGAGCTCTCAAACCTCTGTCCAACCATGCTCCACGTTAAAGCTTTTTGCATAATCGTAAGAAGAGTAAGTGACTTAGCCTAAAAGCCACTTAAACACAAAACATTAAGGAGCTAAAAGAAAAGCCAAAGTACAGGGACGGGGCTTGCAGCTGCTAGATAAAGCATTTAAATCAAATCACCCACATGCTCTGAACAAATAAAATATTTTGAGCATTGTACATTAACAATTACTGTACGTGCTTTGGCCGATGTTGATTAAAGCAATGAACAACGGTTTAACTCCTCAATTTTGCTTTAAAAGCTTAGTGTAGAAGAAAAAGTGGTCATCATTAGAAAATACAACTTACAAAAATAAGTAACATAATAACAATTTTTTTTAAGTGCTATATAATTTTGTATGTTTGACAGCATACATTTTAACATGCCTAATTTTCTGTCTCTTTTCTCTTTCTTAAAATAATATTATTTGTTTAATAAAGTAAAATTATTATAATATTTATTATTGTTTTGGCGTTCCAAAACTTTCCTTACACTGTTAAGCTCTCACCTCACTTTGGCATTTTGGAAGGTTTTGAATGTTTACTCAAAGTCAACTCTGTGACACACATACACACCCCCACGCACTCTGGTAAAGTACATGTCTATTGTTATTGACTGGAGTACATTGGGTTCACACTTTTCCATGATGGATTCTGAGGTGGAGGCGGCTCTTTAATTGTGAAAGGTAGCAGCCTGAGTGGAGCAGAAGGTGTCAGGGGACTTCTGCTAGTCTACATGTCGCTGTTCTCCTCTTAAGAATGGTCAAGGGTGAGAAACTGTTGGAATTGCACACTAAACTTCACATTAAACACACAAGAATGGATATTATAATACTTACAAAAAATCATTACATTTAGTCTTATGTTCAATATAATATAATAATAGACCAACACAAATTGAAGGTATTTATCATGATTTTACTTAATTATACAATATAATCTTTATGACAAACTACTGATTCTTATTTTTTAGGGTTGGTATTTTGGTTAGTAGAACACATTAATAAAACAACTTAAAATTTATGTTAATGTGCTCCTACACCAGGAGAGTTTAGCTGACCAATCTGCACACAATCCCTGCATCCTCCATAGGGGACAGCCTGTCCATAGTGAAGAGAACAAATGTAAATTTCCTTCAGTGAGCACAGGTCTGACCTCTAGACTTCTTGAGGAGAGCACACACACATGTCCGTATACACACCCAGTCTTCTCAGAAGGTCACAGAGCAGATGACACCAGCCTGTTCCCTGTTTCACTTCGATTGGCCCATCTTTTCTCCTTCATTACCGCACACAGCTGTGAATACGAGTGCTTGTGTGTGTGTGTTTCCTACGTCTCTGAAATGGCTAAGTGCTGTTAGTGCAGTTTTTATCAGCGAGGCCACTGGAAAGACTCAGGGGAACAGACCAGGGCTATCTCTCTGTGCTGGCCCTGAAAATTGATATTGAACATGGAGGAGGAGAAGGGGCGAAATCTCACATGCTGGTAGCAATTAGCTAAAAAGGGATTTGCAACTCTGTGATTCATCACACTGGAAATCGAAGTCATTTAAAGGCAGTGTTTTTCCCCCTTTTCCTTTACTCTTTGCTTGCACACCTCCTATAGCACATTTACAAAACAGTGTGAAATTTCTTATTTAAGGTTTATTTTTAACCATTGAGCTACAAACTTTGGCTCTTGATTTGAGGAGCTGTGTACATACTACCTAACACTGAGGGTCATAAACTGCTTGGCTTGCTTTGAAAGTCGGCAATGAGGGGTGACACACTGTCAAGAGCGAGAGGAGAGAAGCACTGTACAGGTTGAACAAACTTTTTCCCACATAGGCCAGGCTTCACATTTATGGCATTAAAGGCCAATGTGAGCTTTGTTGACACTGCACACTTCACAAATACCCAGACCAACTGCAAATGTAAGTGTATAAACTAAAGTTGTAAAGAACACTCCGGCCATGGTGTAAGAAAGTTCATGTTGCGTTGTTAAAGAAGAGGCACATTGACTGCACATGGTTGTCTTAGGGATGCAAGTGGCAGAGAAAGTTATTGTTTATTTTTCAAACGTGGACTTAATGAAAGTTAAACAGGTTAAATTGGGGCTTTGTGTTTAGTTTCTAATGCTGCCATGAGGGATAAACTTCCAATCTTTTCTGAGCATAAAAAAAATATATATACAGTATATATTACACTTGCAACTTTTTTATGTTTTATCTAACCTCAGACCTTGCCAAACACCTATATCACTCACCTCAATATCTAATACACTCCAGCACCACATTTATATTGTGGCTGTATGGGAGTTTTGCCCCAGCCCATAAACCTCTATAGTTTAAAACCTGAGCTGCAGCCATTAATGGAGCCAGAGATGACGGATGAGTTCATATGCCATGCAAGCAGCCCTAGACAATGGCTTTAGCCTGATGACAGATTGCCTGACTGTAACCTAGTTTATGTTAAACTCACTCTTGCTGTTCAATTTCACAAGTGTAATTTTGTTCGGCTCCGATGCATTGTCCTCGACTGTGGGTGAGCTGTTGGGGTGTGCTCTCAAACTCACAATCCACACCTTCAGTAATGATTCCCTTGCTCTATTCTATTGTATTGTTTTCTGCATAATCAGGTTGGTAGTCAAGGGTCTGGGTGACACAGCCATCTGTCAAGTTCATTTGCTCTGTGAAATGCAAAGGAATAATGGCCCATCCTACGGGAGACTATCTGTCATCAAATAGGAGAGGTGCCCCCTGTTTATGGCACTGTTCCATTGTACAGAATGCACTTGTATAGCACTTACATACACATGCATTTGAGACTACTCATGGGTATTCTATAACAACACATTCAGCTCCATCATGGTTTTTCTTTTTTTTTTTTTTTACATACTTTCATATCTATAATTCGGCTAACACAGTGAGCTGCTGTCCATCTGGTGCTCTAGGCCAGCTGTTTTTTTTTTTGTTTTTTTTTTTGCCAGTTGGGCTTGTGTGAATTTTTGTGTGTTTGTAGGGAAATGGCATGTATGCTTCTTCTCTTCATGGTAGTGTTTATAGTGCATACCATCAACGTTTTTAAGTAAATATGTGCCATTGAAAACCTGCAGCCAGAAGTTAAATTAGGAAGTACAAATTACATACATTATAAAAGTCACATAGTCTGTAAAAAATGAATAAGCCATTGTAGCCTTCATTGTACTTTTATATTAAAAGTGTTCGCACATTAAGGTAAATCTAAACTAAAAGTGCTGTTAGTGTTAGAACAAAGAGAACGGTAACCAACTTTTAAGTTGTATTGCAAAGAGAGATTAAAGTGGAGACTGTGAACATTGACATCACTCTGATTTTAACTCAACAGAACCTCAAGAAGCCAAAAACTCAAGGCAGGTTCTCGACAGTAGCCTGGATCTATTTTCTTTATTTTACAAAGTATTGATTTATCACCGCTGTGTGAAGTTAGCAGGCAGGCCTGTTGGCATTTCACTTTTCATCATATATCTGCAGTGTAGGAATAACTGCTGAGTTACAACTATATGAACTGCAGTCGGTGGAGAAGTTTTCTCAAAAATGCATTGTAATAAATAATGACTAAACTCATTGCAGTTTGTTACCATTTTAGAATGAATGCTTAGAAACATGTCATTTTTTTAAATATTTTTGATGAAAAGGTTGCCCTCTTTTCAGGTTGCCTTTCACATTGTGTGTCCCTCCTCCCAGCGCTCACATATCTAACCCATTATTCCAAAGCCTGTGTGAAAAGGGTAATCGCTCAAATCACTCAAAGGTAACTATCTGTGTTTGACACTGGGGAGCATAACTATCATCACAAGCAGCCGTTAATGGCTCTTTCTGGATCCAGCAAAAACGGCTCCACGGCTCATCCTAGCACAGCACAGTGCAGCAGGGCCAAATACTGTGGGCACCATAGCACTGCAGCAAGGGCCAAATTTTACCCTAATGAATTTAGACCTTGCCAGGTTATTGTAAAAGGCAACCACGGCCATCCAATACCCTCCTAGATCATCTGAAGCTACTCCCATGGCCAATGTTTATGCCAGGTAGCTTAGTGCCATGTGGAAATAGAGGGAAAGAGCCTCATGTGGTGTTCTTGTCTTTGGCACATGGCAGTTCAAGCGTTCATTCCTACACACAACACACATTCAACACACATTGACAAGCAAATGTATGCGTGCACTTGCATGTGTACATGCGTTCATGTACACGTTTATCTACATTCTCATTAACAAATAAAAGTGGACACTTATAAACACTGACTGTAATGAAGCCTGAAGAAAACAACACTATATCCAATTATATTGAGTGCTCAGATTTGGAGACAATGTGTTCTTTCCACTGATGCATGATGTACATATTGTTTTTCTAAATTATACTGAGAACTGATCCAATCCACATTGAACTGCACACCACTTTTAATGGGTGTTGTGGGGGCTTTAAAAGGCAGAATGTTTACTGGAATTGGAAATCCCCTTTGTTAGGACTAATTTTAACATGCATCTTTTATGTTAAAAGACGATGTTAGTAGATGCTTAGTTAGTCACCAAATTTGTCCATATAAGTCCGTGTTGAAACTAAAAAGCAGAGACTTGTAGACTCCACACAGCCACTGCTGCCACCAAATAATTTTATATGGAATTGAAAAAAAATATATAAAAGTTTTCAAATATGGCACATATATCATTGTTCATGTGTGGATGATTTATGGTTAGACTGGAGGAAAAAAAAAACTTGGGTCCATTATGCCACTTCATTTTGTCCCCCTATAGAGATCATAGTCATTAACCTGGGTTTTACTGTTAATCTGACCACCACCTTTTCCTTCATAGCTCAACTTCCCATGTCATTCACTTCCATTCCTCTGCAGCGTATCTCTTCTCTTCCTTCATCTCCTATAGCACAGTTTTTTCTCATTGTCTGTTTTCCACTGTCCAATATGCTCAAGGCCCCCCAGCTGTGTTACAGGTAGCGAAAGTCTCCTTCAATTAGACATAATCATCACTCACGGTCAATGATTGTGCTAAAGGCTAACTTCCAGTCTATGAGGGTGCCTTCGCATCTAATGCACTGATTCAGCTTGTCTCAGCCAACTTCTCTGTCTGCTGAAACCAAAGCAATTTATTCGTTGCCCAAGGCTCTTTTGGCAACAGCCAGTTGAGCAAGCTAACAGAGAGACAGATAGAGAGACATGAGGGGAGCGTGAAAGAGGGGGGCTGTAAGGAGGGTTCTCTTTTTCTCTCTCTGAGATACAATTTAATCAGAGACATCTGTGCACAGACAGGCAGCATTCCCTTGGAGCAGACTTAACTGCAGTCTTAGTTAAGGGACTGTGTTTGAAGTAAAGGGGAATTATCACTTTCTCCCAATAACAGTGCCAGGGATGGAGGAATAGAGAGTGAAGAAAAACAGAAAATCTACTTAATCTGCTTCATTCTGGACACTCGAGATAAAATCAAATAAAATCACTGGACAGGAAAGGCACACAGCTGACCAATCAAATTACCAAGTTACCTTGCCTTGCTGACTACATTGACAAGGCCAGAGTAAGATAATATGAGGGGCCTAGAGCAAAAGGTGGGAGAGGAAATATGTGTGTTAATGTGTTTGCTCCTCATAATGCTTCACACCAAGTATATCTCCATCAAGCAACAGCTTAACAATAAGTTACACCAGTTAAATTGTTACAATATAAAACAATCACATACCCAGGTGCCATCTGCATCCTGTAAATGTTCCATGTTTGTCCTAACAACCCATTTACTTAGTCTGCAATCTTAATTGCTTTGAACCACAAAGTCAAAAATATACTGTGACGTCTTCTTCTGTCGATTCATTCAGTTTTCCTGTCGAGCTGACATCCTGGTAGAGGGTGTCCAACCTGCAAAGAGACCTAATCTGGGGAAAGTCTGAGAGAGAATTGATAACGGCATAAGAGCAGGGCAAGAAGGTTAAAAGGAAAGATAGTCTTGTCAACGTATGCTTTGCTAAAGGGCACATGATGTGTGGAAGCTTGGAGTGTGTATGTGTGATATTCAGATGGACAACCAGTCTATGTTTATAACTGGTCTGTCCCATGTGTTATCTTTTTGCCTCAGTATCTTAAAATAGTCAAGTGATGGAAGCTCAACAGAGATAGAAACCTTGAGCAGTTCGGAGTCACAGTTCAACAAGATTCAGTGTCGCCAGACAGTGCTGTCATCGCTGTCACATCAAAGAAGTGCAGTGTTATTTTTTTAAACCAGTGACTGCTCCCTGTGCTCTTTGATGAATCTTGTATGATAAACCTCATGGTGGCTCTAAAGCTTACAGACGTGTACACTTATACTGCAAGGTAAAGTTCAACACTTGCTCCAAATCCTCCCATTAAAACTGACATGCTCAAGTGCATTGTGGTGTCAGAGTTTGATCTAAAGCAAAACTGATATTAAAAACAGCAGTAAATCAGTTACCGAAAAAGGACATTTAAATCTGCCTTTAGGCAGAATGCCTAGGCATTAACCAGCTACACACCAACAATAAGATGACAAATTCAAGTGTATTCAATCGTAATTACAATAGAATATAAAAGATTTACGTTGATACCTTTGAATAAAAAGTATTCATAGGCTCGCTCAATCTCTATAATAATCCAACATTACCAGTCAATGTGTTGTTACAAAATGGGTAGTCAATCAATCAGGTACCTTGTTACTACATTCACTAAAATAATGAAAGACATATGCCAACCAATAATGAGCTTTTCTGAACAGCCTCCCTCATACAAACACACACATACAAGCACACAGTGATTACAGCTTGGGAAAGTAGTAATTTAGTCCATGATTACAATCTATCAGGCTGCCTGGGGCCAGACTCTGAGAAGTGTCTGTCTAAATGACACTTTAATAAGACGCCGTCAAACACACAAAAGGCAGGGCACACATGCAGCCACACGCTCTTACAGGCTTACTGCTAGCCACCTTACACTCAAACACTCTCCTTGAACCAAGTGCATGCAAACGTACCACACACATGCCCACCCAACTAAGGGTACAAAGTTGCATAACATCATGGGACTTTTTCATAGACTTTTACATGCATGATTGCACACACCCACACAGGCCCATTCTTCAGAGATGCCATCATGAGTGATTACTTTTATCACTCACTGTGTGTCAGCAATGCATCAATTTCAGATAAATGACCCCTCTTTCTTCCTTACTGCCTGATAGTGGATAAATGGAAATGAAATTGTTGCCCTGCAGTTATCAGTAAAGTAAATGCAGCTTAAGTCTTTTTCTGGCTTGCTCGAGAGTATCAATTTAAGTATGTATATCCGGTTAATAAGTAAAGTTGTGGTCCATTAGCATGAAGAAAATATTATTTAAATAACAGTTACTACAGGATGTCTTTTCCAACTGCAGCAATAAACATTTGAGTCCCATCTGTATTCATTTTGCAAATGGGTTCCCTCAGTACACAAAGAAAGAAAAATGATTCCTAGCAATTACTGAAAAAGACTTATCAAGCAGCCATCTCAGATTCAAAGGTGTTCCTTCGCCTACACCAGCACATGTTTTACATATTTTACCTTGGCTCACAACCAGTTGTTAGATTTGTAAAGTTAATGTGAGTCACTTCAATTCAATCATTGTTACACATAGCATAGATGACTTTGACACAAAGCCATGTGGTTTAAAATTAGCGCTGTGTTTCAAGCATATAAAAAATACACATAGCAACATTGCATACCTAACATTGGACCCTCCTTAGTAACAAGTTAAATCAACTTGAACATTGTTGAAGTTATTATTTATATTACTAGCCTACCTAATACATTTAAACATAATATAAAAAATCAGTAGTTTATCACAACTTAAACTGCAAAAAGCTATTTATTTATTTATTTGTGACTACTTCAGTGACTGTAATTTGACTGAGTAAGACTTTGGAAACTTTACACATCTCTAAGCTTGATAAAGTAACAGTAATTATTGCCAAAACTCCAGACATCTGTTACATGCCATGACAGTAGGCATTTTTTTCCATCATTAGGACAGTTTTGTTTTAGCTGTAAACCTTGTTTACTGGCTACATGTAACAACAAGCATATGTTTTGTTATTGGTTGGATGACATGGAGTCGTTTTACTTGGCCAGTATGTAGTAAATGGTGATCAACTTAGAAACATTAAAAGGAATGGAGAACACAAGTTATGAGGCCACAATAACATTTCTTTCCTACACTTACTTTTAATCTGTTCAAAGAAATCACATTCAACTTATACAACACACAGTCTCTTCCCATTTACCATACCCCCATTTCCTTTTTCATAGACGCCACATCTGGGATAATTTAATGAGTTAATGCCAGTTTAATATTCACTCCGGTGCAGTTGACCAAATACTACCCAGCACCTTCATCCTTTCTTATTTTCTTGCTCTCAATCACAGTACTGCTAACTTAGCCTCCTTCACAGGTGATTAATGGCAAATAGAGAATAAAATAATGGGAAAAGGGATCTGGAAGCAACAAAGTTCTCTCTGGCCTCACACAAGCCTATGGTGTTCGTATTTTCAGAGTTTGATTATCTCATAGACTTTTTTTTCTCATGGATACACAAACAATGTTTTTGCCAGATTGTGTCCATTTATGACAAAATTGACTTTTGGGACTCATCACCATAACAACACTGTAGCAGATACTGCATGGGTCCAAGAAACTTTTTGTTCCTTCTCTAAAATGTCTGTGTCAAATCATAAATTTTTGAAATAAATAAAAAAACTTTTGACCCCTAGACATGTAAGTGTCAATATTTGGGCCGTTGCCACGGAAACACGGTCAAAGTTAGTGCATGGGTTCCTTTTGAAACTCCGGGGGCACTATCATGCCTATAGTCAATATTTCCATATAGATGTGTTCAAGCCTTGGGAATGAATTAAATTTTTTGTCAAATCAGACACTGCTTCTGCGAGTTGTAACAATTTTGAGGTTGCTCCTAATCACAACAAATTTTGCTAAATTTGTAGCTGCGCCACATGAGCAGCAGAATACTTTTGATGAGAGTTTGGATAACGTTTGATGGCACACTTCTATAGTTTGTCTTCATTTGGATAAATGCCCTAGGATGAGTTTGTTAAAGTGAGGTGTGCAATTTTTCCTTGACTTTGACTTACAATAAAGTCTCGTTTTGAAAGTTAAATCCATAGTACTTTGTTAGTTTTTTTTGTTAGTTATGATGTAACAAATAACTTTGCCAAATTCTGTTCAATCCCACTAGGGTGAGGGTACCAAAAGTCTTTTAGGGTGGTCACACTACTTTTTATTACACTATTGTGATCATTACTACTACATATTCTAGTCATTGACTGAGTATTAATGCGCTTTGTGCACTTAGTTAAGTGCACTTTACGCACTTTGCTCTGTTGACGCTATATTTTCTCCTTTCTATGGCTGGCTGCTTTGCCAAGTAAGAGGCTGCAGATGTCCACAAACATACAACATTGCAACAAATTCAAATCCAGTTATTCCAATAATATTTTGTGTTGGTTTAAAAGTTGGATTTGAGAAGTATAGCGTTAAGTATAGATTTAAATTTTCTGGTATGTTCTCTATTAGAACTGCTTAAAATGTAGTGTTAAATCTACTTGTAATTGAATGTATTCTGCTTAAGAGTTTGAGTATATTACACTTGGCAATCATGTTGTTCTAAAGTTAAGTAGACATTTTGAGTAGAGTTAAGTAGAAAATAATGTGGCTTTGAGTGTGTTACACTATAAGTTGATTCCAATTAATATGTAAGTTTATTGCACTCAAGTTTTTATTATTTTACATTACTTAATTTCTTTAGGGCAACCACTTACCTTAAAACTTTAAGTAAACTCAACATAACCAGGCTTACAGTGTAGGCCATTGGCTTGACACACCTGAGCCACTCTTTATTATAGGATTACTCACTGACCGCAACTAAGACCATATCTTCCATTGAGTACAAATCTGCATGAAAACATGTACACACAAGGTGACTAGGTGAATATAATTGGCTCTAGTGCTTGATTCACATAATAATAATAATAATAATAATAATAATAATAATAATAATAATAATAATAATAAGATGATCAGGGATTACAAAACATAACTGAAATCTATCTCAAACAGCTACAGTCTGTCTAGAGTGGAATTTACCACTGCAACAAGCAACTATTTGATATCTCACAGTAACACCATTTTAGAAAGGCACAAATAAAACTGTACTAAGATCTATTATAGGAAAATAAAATGGTTGCTCGGAGGTTACAGGAGATGAATAGAACTTGTGTGTTCCTTTTTCCTTTTCCTTGAGGGCCCCTGGACCTAACAATTTATCACCTTTGCTTTTACAGCCATTGATTTCACCCCTGGTGACCTTTCACACCAGAAGTAGGTTATTAGTCTGTGCTGGTGGTTCACAGACGCTGTATGTGTATATCATATATGACTGTAGGTCCATGTGTGTGAATCTGTCTACAAATAAGGTAGATGCAGGTGGGTAAAAAAATCAACTTTTAAGGCATTTGTGGCCAACTTTAAAGCTCTGTTTTAGTGCATAAAAGATGTCCTCTTACTACGGAGAATGGAAGGGACATTTAGGGAAAGAACTTATTGTATTTATCTGAATTTGAAAGGATGTTACTGCCCTGCCATAATGCCCACTTTTACGTATTTTAGGCATTTGAGAACCAAATACTCCTAGCCCTAATGTGGGATATACTAGTGTCTTTCTCCCGTTGTAAAGACATATTTTCATCAAACCTTATTGATATTAATTAATCCAGATTAACCCTATGTAGTTATTTGAATAAATAAACTTGATTAGTGAGCCACCACATAAAACCTTTGCATATAATAGCAGAAATACTAAGGAAATTGCATTTATCCAATCAGAGAAGTTGAACAGGACTAGTCAATGAATACTTTTGAGTCTGTCTTATCACATTGAAATCACATTCTGTTGTAGCAGAGGTGTAATAATTTAGCCTTTTAAGCACATTAACCTATGATCTCTTTACAGTATTTATTATTGATATAAGAAGGGAGTGTCGGAATAAAACCATAGTGATCTGTTTTATGTGTAAAGCTACTCAATGACAAACAAAAGCTGTATAATAGCTGCTCAAACTGTGACAAATAGAAATGGCACTTTCTATTGCTCTTTGATGGCGAAATCAAGACTTTGATGTGTCACGCTGTACAGACTGTGGGGTGTGCAGCTGTTGTGAAGCAACGCCCAGTATCAACACTACCAAAATAAAAGTGCATATGTTCCAAATGCTAATGATTGAAAGGATTTACCGATGATGTAAACTTATGTGAGACAACAACTTTAAAACGTTCATAACAACATAAAATCTATTGAAATCATTTAACATCATGTCCTCATCTCATCTAGTCTTAAAGCAGCACTACACACACTGCAATCCAAGTATGCCTCATTGATGTAAATGGGATCAGGTAGAAGGGTCATGTTAGACATAAACAAAACCTGTAAAACCTCAACCTACCAGGTGATGTCATGCCTTCTTCATAAGATTAACAAGGAAAAACATAGTTCTTATATAAGCTGGCTGGTGGTTTCCTCACTGTACCTAGGTTAAACAATACTCTGTCAAACACTGAGATGAGATAATTAGAGCTGTGAGACAGTATGAACTCAGGGTACAAAGAGCGAGAACCCCTTATTAAGAGCGGTGTAATTAGATGTCAAGTAGCTGTGATGTGTGAATGTTGTCTTATCTGTCAACTTTGCTGCTTCTTATAAAAGAATGAGGGAATTCAATTTGGGAGACAAATTGTTCTAAAGCCAGTCTTGTTGAAATGAATTGTGTTTTAGTAAACAACGGCCTACAATCATTTCATTTTTTTTCACCTCAGTCAACTTGTACAACAGTTAACGTAAAATATCTCTGAAAGTGACATTGTCAAAAGTAATCTACCAATCAATCAGTTTAATAATTATCTGGCTGAATAATTGATGACACTTCACAACTATTTTTCTCAGATGTTTTTTGAAACATGGTGCTGGGGGAAATCCACAGGGCACTACTATATACATTGCTTTAATCAGGCTTTTGATCTTCAGTACAATTCTACGATAAGTCAATTAAAACTAGGCCTGCTAAAAATAAATTATGCAATAACTTTATTAAAACATTTATCAGTTGAGCTTATTATAAATGGATGATTTCTAGTGGAAGACAGGCAGATGATATGAGCTACCCATTAAACTGCCTTTTTCCATTCCTCAATCAACTTGGTTGTTTATCATTTTGTATGCAGATTGTTTTTGATAATGCTGTCCTACATAGGCAGCATTTGTCTTGTTTCACTACATTAAGTCCAGTTGGTGAGTTTCTGACGTTATGGCAGCCAGAGATTTGAAAAGTCATCCTGTCCTTCATCGCCTGCTTTTATCTCCAGTTTTTTTCTTCCCCCTGTTTACTTATCACTAACCGACAAATCCAGATTAGGCCCTAACAGACTGTGTGAGGCTCGGTACTGTCCTCGGGGCATGTAGGGTGTCAGGGAGCACACAAACGCCCCTCTGCCTTAAGGAATTGTCAGAAAAAATGCTACCACCAAATCAATCTCTCATGGGCCTCAGAAGACATGGGTTTGAGTTGGAGGATAAACACAAGATGGAATACACTGGCTTTGACTGGGCTTTGCAGCAGGAAGGCCTAGTTTTGTTTATTATACTTTAAATAATAGTAACACAAAGCCAGATGTTCAAGAAAAGGATTTAAACAAGGTACTGGCTTTGTTCATACATTATACATGCTCAAAGGTTTTTATTTTAGAATGTGTAACAGCTGGCTATGGCTATCCATATTTTTCCACTGCTAAAATTGAGAGTTCTTATCAGAGCCTCCAGAATTTGAATTTAGAATTTGAATTTAGAATTTGAATTTAGAATTTGAATTTAGAATTTGAATTTAGAATTTGAATTTAGAATTTGAATTTAGAATTTGAATTTAAAATTAGAATTTAGAATTTGCGTGGTTGCTCTGTAAGGCTGTGCAGTCAATTAAAGAAGGTGAGAAGGTTACGGGATTGAAATTCAGCAGACATGATGTAATGCGTGTTACAAAAATCAATCCTGTGAACACAGGGAAGAGACAGGCCTCCAGTGCACTCGAAAACAGCAGATTCTTCTTTGGTTGTTGTTTTTATGTGCTCATGCGCACAGTGAACACTGGATGCAGTACCATTAACGCCAGAGGTGGCACACTAGTACAAAAACCCAGGCTCTTCTGTAATGCTCCTGTAAAACCAGATAATTTCTTTCCTTTCAACATTGGTTTCTTTGAAAACTTTATGTACAATTATTTTATCCGTGAAGGAAATATGGTAGAAACAGAAAAGGAAGCAAAAAAGTATAAATAAACGTGTAAACAATCACTGAATCATCTGAAATGGGGGTAGGCCTATTTGTATTTAAGGGACTGCTCAAGGCAATATGTATTTCATGTTTTACTCTTTGTTTTGTTTAATAATGCATCTGTTTTTGTGTAATAAATGAAATAAAATGTAAACATTCTCTGTTTAAGCAAAACTAAATATTAATTTTAAAAAGAAAAATAGAAAAAGTAATAGAGCATGACATGATACACAACAAAAGTGAAGAAATTTAAATAAAATTATATATTACATCAAACCAAAGTTTAGAGCTAATCTTAAACTTTTTTTGATGGATTGCTACCATTGCTTTGATTTTAATCTCTAAAATGTATTTTTTTAGATAAAAATGTATTGGTGTAGCTATAGACTTTAAGATGCCTTAATGGGTTAGTTATAGTCTTGATGGCCGGAATTTTATAATG
This sequence comes from Perccottus glenii, assembly GCA_024416835.2. NCBI lineage: Eukaryota > Metazoa > Chordata > Actinopteri > Gobiiformes > Odontobutidae > Perccottus > Perccottus glenii. The sequence goes on from CM044551.2 coordinate 11,289,110, forward strand.
CCATTAACCAGTTTATACAATTAGCTATTTAAATAGGTGACACAATGTATTTACTCAGAATACCCTGTGTTCTAACATGTCTAAGATAATGGTTCTTGCAAAGGAAACTTGCCACAGCAAATAACAGCACTAAACTTCTTAGCACTTGGGGTACAACAATCTTACTGACTGGGGGGGTTGAGGTTACTCAATTAAAAGGTTCAAGTGAAGACGACAAAATGTATGGATGATAGAAACAAAATAAAGGGACAATTATTGTGTAAGTGTTTTTCTCTTTCTCTGTTTATGTGCTTCTCCTGGGCATTTTGGAACCTGTTGACTCAGATTATTCAGGTGGAGGCCTGAGGGGCTGGCTGAGGGCGCTAAGCTGGCCCAATGTGCACATCTCAGCGCTTCTCTAGAATGGCTGCCAGCTCCGTCTGCGCGGCTCTGATAATGGAGCCTCCATTCCCCTCTCTGTGTTGTGTGAAAATGTTTCCATTAGCCTTTGACAAGAAAAGTCCTCTCTGCAATTTAGTCCATCTTTTATGTCCATCTTGTTTCTTCCAGCATGCAGATTTTAAGCTTGCCTTCCTCTCCATGTCTCTGTGTCTTTCGTGCTAGCTTGCTGGCCGCTATAGCCCTCAAGCGCTACTGGAATGCTGGGCTGAGATAAAGAAAGGGCCCTGCTCAGAGCAGGTTCGAGTGTTTTGCTTTTTTGATATCAATGACCTTTTTTGTGGGTTGTAAACACAAGGGAAAAACCAGGCTTTGACAGAGGCTCTTCCAATCTCCTTCTCTCTCAGAAGCCCTCTAAAAACATGCACTTTGATGGATAAGTTTAGTATGTCAGAAAGCAATGCAGTGAATCTTTGTTTTCCAAATGTGGTGACATCTACAGGTACAAGTCCCTCTGGAAATCATCTGACTTTTATTTGCATTACTAACTTCATCAAAAGTAAACATAATTTACACATCCAGCTAAAACCAAGGTGAAAGATTCTTGCAAGAAAGAAGGGTAATGGAATTTCTAATCTTTTCTGCACCATGGAAAAATAGCAATAGACAAAACTGAAAATAAGTTTTAAATCAGTCAATAACAATCAGATGTAGAGTGCAGTTATGGTGCTGGGGGGAAACATAGATCAAGAGAGACTGGGAAATCTGAGTAGTCCTTATGGTCTGGCACATGGATCCTGAGTGCTGGGCCAAAACAAGACAAATTGTGTCCCCCCATTTACTCTCTGAACTCAGCTGTGGATAAATTCCTTAACCCCTGTCTGAAAAGAAGTAGATAGCATGGTTGTTGAAATTGCAACAGATGAAAAGAAAATATGGATTGGGCAGTAATACAGGATTTAAAATACTAGAACTGTTTTGACAAAATCTCCAGTTTTCTGTTGTGAGAAATACATTTCTTAAATTACTATTTTCACATTAATTACAAAAAACAGAGTCTGAATCATTGAAATTTGTATTTATTGTATGTATAAGCACTTATGATCACAAGAACAATCAAAGTACATCATGCAAAGAATGTAGAATGGAATATCCAATTCCTTTAAATCTAATTCACTCTCAAACAACTATGCAGTTTTTGTATTGTGATTACTTCTAAAACTACACATTCTGGTCCAATGCAGTAAAATGAATTGAGATGACATGGACACACTTGCTGTATTATACTGAGACACAGTAGTATTTTAAGTGATATATTTGTTTTGCAAAATAAAAAGACAATGTGAAGGATTTTCATGCAAACATTTGTAAACTCACCTGGACCGTAGCCACATCCTTTTGTGCTCATCTTGTCAATTTTGGCTCACTTTGACTTTTAAATTAACTCTTCTGAGCATTCTGCATTATAGTTTTGCTATATTTTCCTTAATTCACTGGCTGAAAGCTACACACTCAAAAGATATTCCATGTAAGAAAAAAAAAAAAGTCATGTCAAAGCCAGGCAGAGAGAAGTGTGTTTACTGAACCAATAACAATTTTAATACAACCCTTTACTGTTATTCTAACATTTCATTGTATTATCCTTTTACAGCTTTAAATCCAAAACAACCTATAAAGGTCAGTAGGTTCTTTCCTGGTGTGTGGTTGCATTTGTTTGTTAGGTATAGCCTTTGTGTTGTATCTAAACCTATCAGCAGGAAGCTCAGGCTGATTGACAGACTTCTCTCATTTCCTGGAGGGCAAGGTTGCATGTACTGTTGCATCAGTAATGTGACTGAAGAGCATATGAAATCCATTAACCATTGGTGTTATTATTTAGCAGGCCTTGGAAAACGCAAACAAGGTTGCATATCTACAAATGCAGCCAGCATGTCATATGTGCCATATCTGTCTGTATCAGTACTGTTTGTGTATCATCAAAGGGGTGTGATATTAATGTGGTTCAGAGTGTGTGATAAAATATGCAGGAATGTCAGTGAAAATGCACACAACATAGGTACAATTTGTACATTAACACTGCCTTAAGCGTGGGATATGAGCTGAGATTTTCTTTTTTTTATGACTGTTTACTGTTCTGTGTGTTTGTGTTCTTAACGTTGCAGGAAAATGTTCTAAAAAGTGAAGCCGTTCCCATCACAGTGCATGAGTATTGTTCAAAGTTATCACGCTAGGAAACAGATGTGCTGCCCTTTCCGGTTTTATGGAGCTTGCTCAGTCACACTTAATATAGATTCACTGTCCCATAGACTTCACAAGTGTTTGCAGGATAAGTGCTGGATTTCACCAAGTGTTAAAAGCTTAATCCAACCAAATGTGTGAAACTGAGAAGTATTTTGTTCACACTAGAAGGAGTAAATTGACTGAAGGTTGGTGTCAAGCACTTTGCCTTGCAATAAAAGGTTAGGGTCAATAACATGACCTTTTATTAAATTTTAACTTTGAGCAAACTGAGGGAAAAAAAAACTAATGCTTCCTTCATGTGATGAATAATACAATTTAACTATGTTTTGTAGATAAAAGTTTATAATAAAGTGACTGGCTTGACAAATTGTTAATTACTAGTGCAAAAACCAGGTTGTAAGCATGATTACTTGCTTAGCTTGAATAAGTATTATGACTGATGGTAAAGTAAAGCATGGGAAAGGCAGAAGAGATTTCCACACTAGGAACGTGTTTATTGGAGAGTTTATGGATTTGTTGTTGGAAAAGACTAGATCTGCATGTTCCAGGCTCTATAACGCATCAATTTGATTCCAAATAAGACTTCTGCATAGGCCCCTTTTTCTTATCAGCAAACATGTCCGTGTCAGTCTCCAAGATTTAGCCATGGCTAAATTCCTGTGTATTTAGACTGGCTAAATAATATAGACATCTACGCAGTTCCAATAGCTGCAGGCAGCACCACATGAATAGCATTTTGTGTATAAGCTTTAGTTTACTAGCCCAGGATACCAGGCCAATGCCTTATCCCTGTTAACAGAAACCCTTCTAAAACAGGATTAGGAGGAGATAGTTGTGACAAGGGGGACAGTCCATCTCCAGGGAAGCACCACCGCTAACACAACCGTAATTGCATTTGTTTAGATAAGGAGATCAGAGCAAAATTGAGTACTATATTCATCTAGAAAAGCACCACAACATATAGAGCTGACTTCTCTACATGTTGTAGAACTAAAATATACTGTATTAATGTGATATTTGAAAAGCTGTAGTCCCCTTTGTTTCCATTTTCTTTATTAGCTGTTAACTCTCTATTTTGCAATATTATTCAGCCTAAATAACCAGGGCTAATAAAGTATAATGCTAGATAGCATACTATCCACAAGTCAACAAGACACCTTGCCAGTGTGAAATAACATAAAGAGACAGTGTGAGAGATACCAGGTTGGAAAAATAACAAAACACAAACTGACTTTCAGGTGTGACCTTCCACTCTTCTCTCAGTATCCCATTGCTTTATGGGTTAACCATCTTTAATGCTTTATGTATGCCTTGTGTGACACTCCTTGCATAAATGATACCAAATAATTGGGATTTATAAATTATTCATTGTGTATTAATGCAGGTGAAATGGCTTTTTGGCTTGGACTGCTGTCTGTCGTTCAGAAAATAAAAGAGGAGGAGGTGGGGTATCATAGATACTTCGCTCAAGAAAAATAAATACCCTCACTGAAATGTGAGCAATAAAAATGTATGAGCTACAAATGGTCAGTGCAGAAGCCTTACTGCAATTATAATTTGGAATTTCCTGTTCATGAAAATACATTTGATGAACCTTTTGTGTTACAGATTAAGAAATAAAAATCTATATCCTACAAAAATTAGCAAAGCTTTGTAAGGTCAGATTCCTGTTATAATCACACCTAAAAACTCTAAAAGTTTGAACTCATGGCCATCAATATTATCATAAGCAACGGTCTTCTAGAAATTACTGACACAACCTTTAAACAATCACACATACACATTCATACGCTACAAAGAATATCAGATACTACACAGAACTGTCTGCCTCGGTCATAAGCCTATAGGCAGGTTTCAAATTCCTCTGTTCTTGTTCTAAATGTCTTGCATAATATCGTTAAAACAGGGCTTGTGACTGACCTTACTTTAACATACTTTAGTGACCTAAACATTTGAAACCAGAAGTTCCAGAAGCTAGAAATATTTATGCTGATAAAGAGGCTCGCCACCCATTCCTTGGCTGAGTTTTAGTGCGACATAATATTTCTTTTGGCCTGGGACATGGGTGACTTGACGTACATCATCACTAACTTATTAGATCTTGAGGCAATTAGCTGAAAACAAACAGGCCAGACAGACTGGCTATTGAGTTGCTCGGACTGGGAGAAAATGGCCTATGGCTCTCAGACATTTCAGAACTGCATCAAAGAGGAGTCCATGGCATCAACAGAAAGAAAGAAACACATTGTTGCTGTGTAACGCCCATACAGTACTGGGGTCTTGGTGCATTATTTTTCTAGTGATTCAGGTTACAGACCAAACTTGCCTCAGTATAATGATAGGATGGAAAGAACCTTTTAGCTGCACACTATTTGCAGCGTGCAACATGGTTAGTTTACCTTTGTCACAAAGGTCAGTGGTATATTATGATGTGCACTGCTGTAATGACCATTCCACCAGCCTATGGGGGACCTACCACTTCATTCATTAATTGTCTGCATTAATTAAAAGTTGTTGTGGTCTTTATAGATGAAGTGTAACTGACCAGACTGGTGATTTTAGAATTGGATTTTGTACAGTCTCTGTACAGTAGCAATGCAGATGCTTTGTTTTGATGGTTGATGTTTTTTCCAGATTGAATAGACTACATCATCACCACTTTTACACACTTATGTCTCCAATTTAAGGGATAACATAGTGTTTAAGAAACAAAAGATACTTTCTTTAGCTTTTAGGCAGTGGAAACATCAAGGAAGAAGAATTGCACTGGCTTTTCAGACTTATCAGTTTCATGTGAATGGCACTGGAATGCCAACAGTTCAGTCCTGCATTTTCCCACCAGATTCACTTCTTTCTCTGTCCCTCTTTTTAATTTGTTCGTCATTCCCTACTTAGGATCTGGTTCCTGGACATGATATGCCAAATTACCTGCAGTATCAGTTGTGCAACTGGCAATGCATTGTTAACTTGTAAATTCCACACAAACCCCTCTGAAGGATTTCCCTGTCTCCTCTCACTAATGTCTTTGTATCGAAAGTGGCGGTACAAAAAAGATGTCTTGTGAAGTTGAGAGCTCAGGCGTGTATTATTGTAACTCCAGAAAGACAAAGAACTGTTACGAATTGAGGGACTCAGATGAGATCTGAGCAGGGTAATCACTCATTTCTAAGCCCATAACTCGACATTCTTTAGGCTTTTGTAAAGGTAAAAAAAATTGTGAGTGTATTATAAAAGATACAGTAGTTCATAACAATAAAAAGGTATGTTAACAGAGCAGACAACTTCGAAACAAGACACTACAAATTGATGTTAAAAGCCGTGACGCTCATAACTTAGCGGTCAAAGGAAAGTTGATCCATCTATGAATATCATGTTCTGAAAGACCTCCTCATGTCATTTCACAGATACTAGAAATAATTGTTCCAGGCCATTATAAAAAAAAGTGGACAGCTTAATGTGCCCTTTGATAATAATTCATATAAAACCACTATAAAAATTCTGACAAGATCCAGTGTCTGCATACACTTGCTCCACTAAAAAGATGACATGTTTTGTGTTTATCTTTTATTTTAGAATAAAATAAATATATCTTACTGCCATGTTTGTTCGGCCTTTGTTGGATTTCTCCCAAACTGCAGTTGTGCTTTCAGTTTATTTGGATGAATGAATAGCTTCTTTTTGAATAGTTTCCAATGGGAGACTAACAAAGACTGCATTGTGCACCCTTGTGTTGCATCCAGTATTTAGATACAGATGTGAGCCTTATATCCATTATTATATTAGAACACAAAGCTGCTTAACCCCACTCCCACGCTAAATTGGTTAAAGAAATTAAGACCTAATTACTCTTTATTTCACAATGTCATAAGCACTTTCCAATGTAAACTGTATTCCACAAAAGATTCATTATGTCTACAGACACAGGGTGCACACAAAATGCACATATGGTTTGCTTCTTTTATTTCAGCTCAAAGGTGAACTGTACTAAATTAACATTAAAAAAGAAAAGAAAAATGCATGCACCCAGTTGAATATGCTGTATAATTTATTTATGTTAAAACAATAATATCAATAAGCCGTGGCAGAAATGAACAAAAAATAGTGACAAGCACCAATTCTAAGACCTGACATGATCTGTAAAGTCATGTGTGTGTGTTTTTTTTAAATTCAGAGCCAAGAGCCTTTGTTTATTGTGAATTATTATATATATATATATTTTTTTTTTAAATAACTACCACTGACCTGAGAAAACTGGACATGTACAAACATAATTGAGTAAAATAATTTAAGCATAAGATAAAAAAAATATAAAGTAATTTCTATTCACTCATGTAGTGGTTTAGTTTATTCCAACACTTTATATGTGTCCCACGATACCGGTGATGTGTTGATATTACAGTGCGTAGTAATGTAGCATTAATTGTAGCTGCTATTGTTTAGTGCAAGTATCATGACAGAGGTCTCATCTTAAGACTTCTGGAGTGTTTATCTGGTGGCGGGTGTCGAGGTGGTGATCTCACGGGAGCCGGTGGTAGGTGGTGCTGCCAGAGTTGGGGCTCAGGGCTCATTGCCTATGCATGATGGTGTTGTAGGGAGATTAGAATAACACTCACTATATTCTGTAAATGAAGAAGAGAAGCAAGAGAAGCCTCAGGAGTCCATTATGGATTTTAATAAAACATCAAGGTGGTGTAACTGAATAACCCATCTCTGAGGGAATAGGAGAGGAAGAAGGCAGGAAAAACACACACACGTGATATTTGGCTAATATTACAATATAAATTATGAAAACAAAAAGGACTTTTAGCTAATCTTGTCATTCTACTTTAATTTCTCTTTAGGCATTTTTGCTTTTTTCCTTCCTTTTTCCTTCAACTTCCCCTGAATCCAGAACACGGTGTAAACAAATAAAAGTGGAGGAAAAACAGTTTGGCATCTCTGTAGATTAATTAATGTGCCCGCGACTTGGCATCACCGGGCTAAAATTATGTGCATAAATAATATCACTAATTAAAAAGATGCAGATTAACATGCAAATAATGTTAATGAGGATCTGCAATTCCGGAGTGTATTCGCATAACATCAACAATTTAATGTGTTGGAAGGACTATGTTTGCATTGCATTAATAAAATTCAAAGAGCTGTGCATAGAAAATTCTGTCGGAGTCTGTGTTTCCACTTGTGAGTTGTAAATTCTGTGGGTAGTAACAGCCACTTCTTTGGCAGATGCAAAAGTTATTATCTCAAAGGCTGGCTGAAGTGGTGCCATGAGCCAGTATGACCAGCTGTTAGAAAGCGGCCAGCCAGAAAAACACTAAGACAATTAAATGTATTAGTTGTTGAGCTCTGCTGTTTATTTTTCCTCAGATTAATTTCAGTGGATGACTAAAAATCTTCCAGAGAGTTTGGGAAAATACAAACAAGCCAAAACACACAATTGGGAGGAAATGTGTGGATATGTTGTTTTTTGATAGGATCTTTTTCCTTATATATCCACTACTGAACCAAAGAAACATTTTTTTTAAAGTGATCAGCTCCTATATGGTCTTTTGTCAAATGGATAAAATTGTTTTTAAAAAAAAATGGCAGAGCTTCTAGAGAAAATAATAAATAGCAATGCTGCACAAGCCTAAAAAAGAGCCCCTTACTGTGTGTGTGGACTTAATGGATTTCACAGTAGAAATGAAATGACAAAGTTGAGTGAGCACACCCCTTCCTGTGGGGCAAATGTCTGCTGGATTTGGATCGTTACCTGTAGAATAAACAAGAACCTTTCTTAACAAGGAAAAATACTGCCCGTGTCTATCAACACAATGTCGAGCGGGGAGAAGGAAAGGCTCTCTGTGGTGATATGCATCGACTCTCCTCAAGAGGACATCTACCCAGAAGTCATTCATTTTAAACTGAATGAAGGATTTAGGCTTGTTCATCTTACAGTGGGCAGTCACCCCACAACAATAACATTTATCATCAATCTGCAGAGTATGCCCTTAAAATAAAATAAAAGTCTGTGTAATTTGGGAAGTGTGTAGGTTCATGAAAAGTGGATTTACATAAATTTTAACAACACTGATTTCATCATTTAAAAACAGTTTTAAAAATATTTGATGTTGATTTAGATTCTACGGTAAAACAGAAAATGACACAAAAAAAACAACAACAAATAATGTTTGTTTTTTTGCATGGAAAATTTCAGGCCTGCTAAAATATTCATCCGCAGTGCATGCAAACGATCGTTTTTCATGACATACGGTTTGTGTTATCTTTGGCATTGACTGCGCTACAGTGTGATATTCTGAGAGGAAAGAGAAGGATAAAAAAGTAAAAGAGAAACACAATGACCTCTTCAGCTGGGCACGGCTCAAGCAGCTGGCCAATAACTTAAACAGAGCCTTGTAATACGCTTGCATTGGGCTGCAGGGAACTGAACAGACAACACATAAAAATATGACAAGCAGATGATGGATTAGGGTCATAAGTCTCAGTTCAGCCGTACAAACTAAACATCATGATCATGTGTTATGACAATACGGTTAATAGACAGAAATTAGCAGATGTTGATTGCAGCCTGGATACTGTCAGCATACCAAAAAGCTCTCAGAGAGCTATCATAAAGCGGCTGGTCTGGAGAGCAAGGGAGACCCCCTGCTCATAACGTGTGTTAAAGCACGACCACAGATGTGTCCAGATTTTATGTTTTACAAACTGTGGGCTTTAGTTTGTCCCATGATACCCTTTGACTGCTGTAGTCTGACCTGTCCGTGTAAAACCTCAAAGTTAAAAATTAAGATTAAACAGGAAACAGGCTCAACTGTCAACTCCTTTGACCTGTTGCAGAGAAAAGAACCTGTTTTAATGTAGTAACCTGGGGTTTTTTATGTCCTCCTCTCATAGCCTAAGGTGAAATACACATTTCATCAAGGTTATAGAGGGCTTCTGTAGTATTTGTTCCTCTCATGAATGCAAAGTTGGCTTTGGTTCTCTAAAGGCTTCCGGTGAGATTTGAATGCTGGACTACAAAGCACTTGTAAGAGCAGCTTGGCAGATAATTAACTTGAACCATCCCTTAGCACTGGACAGAGAGATGGAAATTTACTTGCAATAATTGTTGGCCTGAAAAAAAAAAATAAATACAATAAAACTGTGGAACTAAGGATCACATTGTTTATTGTTTATTATTGCATGTTTTAAATATAACTGCTGAGATTTGCAAAAAAAAAAAAATTCTTGTGATTAAACAACATATATCTTCTATAAATGAACTTCAAATGCAGTAGAAAATCAGTGGACGCATAGTGTCTGCTATCTGCTGCCGGTCAAAATGCTGGACACAATATTGTTCTAATGCAACCGACTGTGCCTTTAATGCATATTAACATTGGCATACGGCATTTTTGAGTCGACTGATATTCAGGATCAGGTGGCAGTTAAAACCAATCATCCAAAGCTGAGCTGAAGGCAATTTAAATAATCTTGTGGATGTAAAAAATGTAACAAGTGATCTTCTGTTGAACAAAATCATAATTTATAAATCTTACCCTTCTGAGGAAATTGAATAAACCCTTCCATTCAGCTTTAACTAATACAGAATTAATAGCGCTCACAATAGGCAAATTACTTCCTAACTCCAGACAGACAAAAGAGATACAGGGAGAGGAAGGAAATTAAATTGCAATTATCATAAAATCCATCATTGTAATTCACCCAGGCTGTGAGTGTTGCAGTGTTTGGATAGGTAATGATTTTCTAATATGAGTTGGCAATTTGCATAAATAGCCCGGAGATGGGTTATCGTCGTCATCATCATCATCATTTTCGATTCCGCACAATTACGATCCCTGCACCATATATCAGAGCTCACAGCTATGTAAAACCACAGCACTAATTAATAAGCCATTTACAGTCTAGCAGCTAGTTACAGTTGGTCCTGCTGATGACCTTAGCGAAGATGAGCCGTCTCAGAAGTGCCTGTGTGTAACTACAAACATAATGATGTGCCAGGAGGGAATCATTAAAAATAATTTACACAAGCCTTCATTTACCCAGATCTTTTGATAGCATGCTTCCCCCGGTGTTTAGATCCGTGGCACAGAACCTCCTTACCATTTGGAAAGTGGCGGCCGGGGGAACAAGTGGGGATACCTAAGTGGTTAATTAAGAGCTGTTGGGGCGCCGGGAGAGCCTCCTGAAAAATCTCTCTGATGTCTGCTGTGTCAAGTGTCTCTCCCAGACTGAGCTGTGAGAGGTGGCTGCCACGCTAGGCTAATTACTGGGGAAAGGCAGGGAGCAGCTGAGGAGTGGAAAAGGGCCCATAAATGAATCGCTCTCTGTGAATCCCAACATTTACACACACACAGTTTTAAACAGATATACACTGGCACATACACAAGATGCCACACAAATATTTGGATAGGGAAAAGGTTTGGAGCCTCGATGATAATCTGTCTGTGCCTTAGAGTACAATAGTGCATTGACTACCAGCTCTGTCGACGAGGAATATTAAAGGGTTAACCTGGATTAGAACAACGTGTAAGTGAGCCTTTTTTATATTAAAAGGATGGAATGAACGTGCATTATAGTTTATTAGAAACATACTGTGAAAGTGGTTAATTCTGCTTTTTTTTTTTTTTTTTAATATACAAACAACAAACATATTAATTTATGAACTCTGTAGTGGAGCATAAAGGAAAGATGTCATCCCCACAGTCCTTTTTAACTTAAAACGCCTTGATTAAATATTCCACCTTCCCCCAACACAAAAAGTGCCAAGAAGGAAGTGTACCAAATATGTCCTTTTTAATCTGCAGAATTCCCCACTGCAGTGTCAAAATTCTGTTCAAACGAAAGTGCTGCCAGGGAGAAAGGGGCAGAACAATGTTGTGGGATGCGGGCAAGGGCTGCCATGAAAGCCTGCGCTGATCATGATACATTGGACTGGGCCCTTGAATGTGTTTGGCTCCTTTCTCAGTCTTTTGCCATCGTTCTCTGACTCCAGACCATCCTACGAAGGGAGCAGAGGGAGGAAAGGGCTAGCCGGGGGAAAGAGAGACAATAAGGGTTTTAAAGCCTCGGAGCTGCCTACGGCAAAGCCGCTTTCCAGGAAGAGAGGAGCCAGGCAGCTACAACCAAGCCAAACGCTCCAGCCACATCCGCCATGGCAGAAGGCTGGCAGAACAATCATCTTAACAATATGGCTGATTCGCTGACCCTGTGCTAAAATGAGCCTATTGCTGCAACTACAGCTTGCAATATGTTTAGCCTGCCCCTGGTGCTAATAGCGCCACACAGAGCCAGGCCTTGGACCGTCCCCGTAGTAATGGGACTACAATAACTGTTGGTGAGGAATTCAGTAGCATGCGCAGCTTAGTAATAATGATCACTCACTTCAACAAGACGATAATTCACACTGGTGAAGTGCAAGACATACAAGAACATAAATACAATTGTAACTAATTATTACATGAAATTATGATAACTGTATCAATATTAATAAAAATGTAGTCCAACTAAGTAGTAACCACACTTGCAGTTTCTTTAAACATTAATAATAATTAGTTGGTTGACACTTACTTAGAGTGCTACAAAGGTTAAGATGAGAGGTCAATCCAACGTCTAGGAACAGTTTAACATCGGCTATGATGTGGCATAAGAGAAAAAAAAAAATATTAACATTAAGTAAATTAACAAAACTCATCCACAGAGAACCATATGCTTGTGATCCAGGTTTGATCCCACCCCTGTGAATATGAAATAATGTGTTTCACTGGGAATTGCTTCTCTATATAATCACCTGCAAGACAAGAGATGTATAAGTTGGATTTGCCAGCTCCAATAATGCACAACTGCAAAACCCTAGTGTTCCAAAATACTCAGACCTTGCAGTTATCACAGCAATACTGTAATTATCTTAATTGACCAGGTTACTTCTATTGAGCCAAAACCTAGGTATACCTTTGTGAGCTAGCAACCTAGCAATTATGTTAATCTATGGAATGAGATTTTTTTTCCTCCTCAGGAATCCTAAAGGATTAGAGGAAAACAAACATGCTGTTAAATGATTTCCACCTGTGTATGCTTTAAAGAGATAGATACTTTAATGCCTCCCTCTTCGGATTTAATTCAAATCATTGTTTGACCTCAAATAAGTGCCTTCAGTTAAAGAAAATAATTAAATAAATAACAGATATGTATGTGGAAATGCATCATGAATATGCAAAAATGCACAAAAATAAATCTAGCTAGCTAGCGATATTAATATATATATATATATATATATATACATCAACCATACATCAACATGGTTATAACAGTTCACAATCCTTCCGCTATGCCTAGCTACTCTGTAATTTCATAGGATTTGTGCAAATTACAGCTGTCCACTGACACATTGTATTATTTGAGTCAAAAGCACATATTTGTGTGAGGACTGGGGTGCCAGACTGAAAATGAAGGGTGTATGGAAGAATAGCAAGGCCCTAGGGCGTGGACACTGTCTTACACACATAAACAGATACACACAAAATAAATAGGAAGTGTATTGTCAAGTGTGTGTTTTTGTATAGATGGCATGGATTGCACGCTGGATAGCAGCTGCTAGTGCAGAATACACACATCATACAAACTATGAACTACATGTTTGGCTTGGGCATAAGGTAGCTAAAACTGTTTTACTAGACACAGCCAGCACATTTTAAGTCATCAGATGTAAAACGTGCCAAGCCAAAATGGTTAAAAAAAAAAAAACGTCCACATGGAACAGGATTTTACTCATCTTGTAAGAATTTTTCATCAATCAACAATTTAAATCTGTCGCCTATGCTCTAGCTTCTGTTTACTTCCCCACAAATGCTAGCTGAGAATATGCTACTTGTAAGTAACATACACGCTTGTGTTTTTTGCATTCTGCTAATTTTTTCCTCTATTTTAATGAGATGAAAATGAAGGATTTTACTTTTAATGCCACATTTTTATGCCTGCCACGCTTCACGCAGCTCGGCGAATAAACACTGGTATCAATGGTTGGCCAGAAAGTAGTGCCATAAAGGCTGCCATGAAATTTGTTTATCTAGCTGCTGAATTGTATTCAGCTGGGGATATATGGCATAATAATGCGAGAACTGTGGGTTCTGTAATTAAGTCTGTCTTCAGATGCTTTCGAAGCAATTCATTAAGACAGTCTTTCACTCTCAGCTCAGATGCATAAAACTATGCCACTCATTACAGAGCAGCAGTTATTAAATGAAATTTGTGTAGTTTTTTTTTATTTTTTATTTTTTTAACTAAGCAAGGATAACTTTTCTCTCCAGTTTGTTGTAATTAATATTTCTCATTGTGAGTTTTGCAATACAATAATTGGTCCTTCAAGGTTTAGTCATTAAAAGCTACATCATGTTTTTGTGTGATTTTATTTTTTATGCAACTTTTAAAGTTGATTTCTTTATATTTGTTTGCATAGATTTTCATTGTATGCATGGTGGTGGTTAGCAGGAAGGCCTGGAGTTCAATGCCCATTCAGGCCAGTTTCCCTTACCACCAAAACATGCAGCAAGACTCCCTTGCAAAAATGATTTGTAATCTCAGTGGGACTTCACTGGTTAAATAAAGTTAAAATAAAACCGTTAAACTCTAGTATACATAAACTCTAGTATACAAACTTGCTTTAACCTTTATTTTCAAGATGACCTGGATGACTGAGAACTTTCACAGACATTTAATATACAATAGCACTGTTTCTTAACTTTGAGGATCTAATAAATTATTGTTGGGTGCTGTGTGAATGTGATTCTAAGATTGGCTCAACAATGTGGTGACAGTAGATCACATTTGCAGGCAGCTTTTATGAAATAACCATAACTGTAGATGGTAGCCTGACTTGCATGAGAGGAACAGGAATATTTTTAAGGAAGTTTCATCTTTGCCAAGAGATAAACTTACAAACATTGGAACAATCTTGGTTTCAGCTTTAGTAACAAATTTACTTGACTTTAATGCAAGTAGCATGTGGTTTTATCATATGTAATACTATGCAATTATTGAAAGATAAGGCACATATTGTGCCATGTCATCAAGTATTCTCTTGCGATACGCAATAAAAAAAGCCCTTTTCCTTTCTTACATTTGGACACTTTTCAATTTGCCACAGACGCTTAGCCAACTTTAAAGTGCCTACAAATTATGAAATGAGCTCTTGCCCTATTGCGCGCTTGCCAATTGGCTGCCTATAGCAACACAATCAAAGCTAAAAGTTATTTTTTCAAAGGCAAGCCAATTAAAGGATATGAAAAGCAACATAATTTAAACTATGATCGTTTGGAATGAACAGTGCCCCCTGTAATGGCCCATCTAAGGGTGCTTCTAACTGCTCTGGAGGGACACTAAACATTTCCCATAAAGCGAGAGTAATGAAAGGGGAAGCTTGTTCCTCCTGATGGACTTTCTGGGTCAACAGAGACTAATAATAATTATTTGAATATCCAACACACACAACCAAACTCACATTTTATGGAGTGCTTTGTGAAGGTTAAAAAAAAGCCAGTGGCTAATAAAAAGACAATAAAGATAATGCCACGGCTAGATGCATGTCAGTGATCTAAAGCACACTTTACAGTGAAGGGAACCTCGCAGTCATTCCTTGACAAAACAGTCATCTTATTTACAAGACTAACAATAACCGAACGCAAATGTCGAAAAGAGGAATAAAGAGAAGGGGAGAAAAAATAATTAGCATATTAATCTTTTTTATGCTGTCATCTCTCAGGACCGGGGAAGCCACGGTGTAATTTAAATCTAAATGCTTTTGCTGGCATTAGAATTCATTTTAGATGGGTCAATTGTTCCATAATAAAGGGATAGAAGGTGTACTTCATGCAAGAGATTTATGTTTGCCATTTGTTCATATTCATGTGCTACTGAATACCCCTCAATTCAAATGGTGATGGCAGCTCATATCAGTCGAGCTCCAGACCTACAGATCACTAACCGGCAGCAATGAATTTCATTTGTGGAGGACAAAAAGCGAGGAGGAGGGAGGGACAGAGAGTGAAAAAGGAAGACAGAAGAGAGAGAGGAAATCATGGGGGGATCAGCTCCCCAGCACCGTTTATTGATTTTTTTCCCCCTGCTCAACATAAAGCCTGTATAACAGCTCTATTGCCCTCATAATGATTAGTGACAAAAGTTTAATTAAGCAATTATGAAGCCAATAATAGAGTTGTCTGGTTTGCTTAGCTTTAGACTGTTTAAGACTTATCTCCCTCTCGCACATCACAGCAGCTGGAATGTGCTTGAAGAGATTAATGCGGCAAGAACACAGATGCCCACTTTAATACAGTGCCATGATGCTGTTTGAATGAAGTTGAGAACACAAGCTTTTCTTTATCAAATTACAAGTCTGCTTTTCATGAATATGGAGCAAAAACATGAGGGGAAGAGAAATTCTACTATGGCTTCAAGGTGTAATTAGAATGACATACAATAAAAAAGTACATATTTCTATTTTAGTAGACTTCCCCTATGAATTAGTGCCTAAAAATAAAACCTTCAAAAGATATTATTGTTTTTTGTATTTTTTAAAGTCATGTGGGATTGAATTTAATGGGGTTTAGCTTGTTATTTGAAAATTAAACCTATAACATTACATACACTAAAACTAATAACAGTAACTACACGCTTATTTCTAATCCCAAGATAGAGCACTGTCAGTGGACAGCGAGTAATGCTTTAGTAGTTAAAGGAATGTAGCATGACATAAAAAGCTCGACTGACTAGTCTATTAAAAGTACTGGTCCTCTGAGCTTATCCATGTTTACTATAATACAAAGTTGTTTCGCCATGACGGCCTAAATCCTAGAGGAAGAACATTACCAAACAAGCTAAACTGACGCTGCTGTTTGGTATTACTGCATATCCAGTATTTATTTGTTTGGAAATACAACTATTATAAGAAGGGACTCTTAGACGGCTCTGGGACATGTTTACACCATTTTAGATAATGCCCTATCTTGCGGTACATACTGAATCGCAGATTAGTCTAATATTAAGTATTACAGTGTAGATGCATGAAAAGAGGTCACACAAATTGGATGTAGTGTGTTTTGAGAATGCTTTTATTCAGTTAATATTGCTTATAGTAACTGGTTATTTAAAACATATTCATTTTATCTTTGAGCCATGATTCTGCAACAGAATGAATGTTACTTTATCTTTTCATATTTATGCCATACATAGTATGCTGTAACTTTATGTGAAATGATTTCTAGAACATGTCAAGGTCACTGTCCCCTATGTTACTTCCTCTCAGGAAGCAGGGATGCTTCCTTTTTGAAAGACAGGCAGCTAAATAGCAACAAGGAAAAACACTGCTGTGTTATGGGATGTTGTGCTCTAGCTCTTCTTTCCTCATGCTCCCTCTGGCTTCCTGGGACAATGAGATGACATGCTGAAGGTGGGACTGCATCTGGCATCATATTTAAACAGGGCTGCCACATCTCAGGAACATGGGTCGTTGCCAGATTGCAGGCTAATTAAGGAGCTTCTTGGATGACCATCAGTGCCTGTCGGTGTGCAAGGTAGCAGGCTGAGTCTTGCTCCACCACACTCCCACTGCGAGGCCTTGGAAAGATGAATGGCCACTGAAACCCCCATGGGAACTCATAATGCTACATATTTTTCTCCAAAACAAAAGCAGTCCCTTACGGGATTTATATTTTCCCTTTGTTTCCACGCCCTTTTTTCGGAGAAGTGTAAATTACCATTGGCTTTTGGATAAGTGTTCAAGTGGCCTGTCCATGTGCATTAGCCAATTGTCACTAAAACAAATAGGCACTAAAATATGTATTTCACAGATGCTAGCAGCTGAATGCAATAATTAGCAATGATATAATGCACTGTGAAGGTTATTTTATGACTTTGTCCTTTAAATCTGGAATAAATAATTACTTGGTTTAATTAAAATAAGACAATGTGCTGAAATTACAGACTTGGCTTCAGGGGAAAGGACCAAAGGTATTACAGTGTTGACACATAATCACCCTTTTAACTACTTAACCATCAACGTTTCCATGCACACCTTTTTCCCTGCTATTAATTGCATTGTAAAAGTTTTGCCTTAGGAAGGAGGGCTTGAGCAAGAAGCCTCACCATTGTTTTTGTATTTGGCATAATGCCTGTTTATGACAGGCAATATAACATAGCAAAGTACGCCAGTTTGACAGCGAGTGGGAAGCCGGAATTGTTTACTTGACTTCATTTCTTTTCCCCACTTGCTGCCTTTATTTCATGCCAGTGTGAGAAAAGTGGAGGGAAACAAGATGTGGTTGAAAAATTCAGCTGGCTGGCTGCTTGGCTAATAAGATGCCCATCATGCTAGCTAGCAGCGCTGATTTGTGTCTCCCTCTAACTCTCTCCATGATTACATTCTAAGAAGCCTCCCCCTTCTTTCCTCCCCCAGCTGATCCTCGTCTTGTTACGTGGCATTAATGACACTTCAGTCATTGTGGCTTTCAAGCAGAGCCCTTCCACAGTGAACACAGGCTTGACATTTCCTGACATTTTCCCAACTAATTACAGTACAAATAATTAAGCATGTTCCTCTATGTAACAAATGAAGGCAAAAGCCGTCTGTCAGCCTGGGCCATGATTGATGACACTCTGGGAGACTTTATCTGATGGGGCCTGCCATGAGGTACAGAGAAAGCAAATTTATTAGAACGAACAATGCAAATTTAGAGTCATCTCATCCAGTTACGCGCCAAGGCAATATCCGTGTCAAGGTGAATGTGACAATGAAAGCAAAATATTAGCATTTTGTGGAGCGGGCTGAAGGGGAAATCAGAGCACTGAGATGACAGGCCTAATTATTTCGGCTCACACAGGCCAGGACAGCTGTTTCTGGTGTCCTGAACAAGCCTGTCACACAGGTAACCAAATAGGGTCTGCTTATAAGCTTCTGTATGCGACACTCCACCGATGTGTGTGCCACTAATGACCAATGCTAATGTCGCTGCCATGTCACAAAATAAATAAATAAATAAAGTGTGGAGGGTGACAATGTTTAAGATTTTCTTTTCAATTATAATTTTGAAAAAAAATTATAAACAGTCAACTATATCTACATAATTATATACACACAATTGTAAATATATTTTAGTAAAATAACAATAGATTATGACAGTAAACACTTTGACTTTCCGTAAAAATTTTTTGAGCCTTTAAAAAAAAATATTTAGCATCTCCTGTGCTCAATACAGTATTTCTCATTTGTTTTAAGAAGAGACGAAGGAAAAACACATTGGTAAATAATATAATTCTGGTCAATTGGAAAACACATTTTATTATATTAAATTAAATACAACAAGATAAAAAAGATAAATCACTTAAGTGCTGAGGTGAAAAATGACTGATGTTGAATAAAGCACATCTTTAATAGTTAAAATTCTTGTACAAGTACTCCACACTGAGTGCCATGCTCCTTCTTCATTACAATTTCTTGAGATGTATGAACCAACAATGAACAATGAGTTTAGGCTTTTATGCTACCAAATAGCAATATGTTGTGTGCATAAATCTGCACTTTGGGGAATACAAAGGTTGCCGCCCACACTCATAATGAATCTAGAATTTGTACTCTAGGGCGGCTTCACAATGGCTCTTAAGGGGCAAGCAAATCCGGATTGGTTTGGAAAAAAATCTACTCGGGGATCAAAGTTTGCTGCTTAGTGGCTCGCTGGCTTGCTTGGAACAGATGGGCGTCGGAGGCACTATGAGCCCATTGAGATTCAGAATCCGAAGTGGCTGCTGCTGCTCGGTATACACAGGCAGATGATGCCTTTGTGTCCATGGATTGGTGATATCCATTTAGCTCAGGAGGGAAGTGGGTATTTTTTGGCTTATGACTGCCAAAGTAAAGACAAAGCAGCAGTGAAACAGAAGTTAGTATGAAAAGACGTTTGTTTAGGAATTCATTTGCGAAGGTTTGTTAAAATATGCAGATTTCATATTCCTTAGTTGTAAGCATTGTAATTGAGTTTGTGTATCTTAAATGGAAACATCAGGAAGCCTTTGTACACTTTGCCACAGCTTATTCTTGTTTTGTTTTGTCTCTAAAACACCACAATTAACAACAGCTTTGTAGGCTATACAATCCTCCATTGTGTATATTTACAAAAGCAATGGAATTTTGCCATACAGTTTTTGTATCTTATACTTGTTTGGTAAATGCATTAAAGCACTGATGTCTCAAACAAAGTGAATGAAATTCAAATTCACCAGAAGTACATTTAATTCTGTAAGAGTAATCATTTAGCTATTGCTGCTTCACTCATAATATCTTAAAGGGCAGGGGAAGACATGTCATTTTGTTGACACTTTAACCCTAACCTTTATAATACTGCAGCTAGAGATAGTAAAGGAATTAGAACGCCTATTTTATACACACTTTGTGAACACAATAGCTGTTCATAGCTTGGCTTGTAGGTGTATGAAAAATATGAAATCTTTAAAATATCAAATTCACAATCAAATTGATTTGAATACCTTACTTAAACATTTGTAATAAACATTGCAAAGAAATTGTAAAAAAAAATCCTATTCACGCATCCCCAGGCGGCAGCTATTGCCATCCCCTTTAATGTTGAGAGTTCTGACATCACAGCTCTGGAGGTTCACTCTTGTCAGCTTTGAAATGCCATGAAGTTGAAGTGAGTTCAGAGTCAATGGCACAAAGCCTGACATCCTCTTTCCAATGCGACAGTTAATTCTTACAACACAGAAAGTCGATACTACAAGTGAATAGCATGATACCACTATGTAAAACACATTTTTTGTCAGTGATCGACTGTGCTCCTGTTAATATTAAAAACATGTTTTCCTCTTTTGTTTTTAGTAGGTGTGTAATTGCATTCAAATGTTTTTTTTTAACAACTTTTATTTTGTGGCAGTAGCCTAAATCTAAATACAGCTTCACAAGACAGCTAAGCCTCTCAGAGTGACAACAAACTTTAACGTTTCAGGACAGTTGCGGGAATGCCATGTAAATACAGCATTATGCTATAACAGCTAGCCAAAACATAATTAAGGTGGCTGTGATATATGACAATAAATATCCATGTTGGATTCATATGATACTGACAAATGTGCATATAGCAGCCAGGCCGTATTTGGCACTCCATCATGTTACATTTGGTTGAAAAAGAAGAAGCACAAGGAGACAGACAGAGTGAAAGCTTGAGAGCAAGACCGAGAGAATGCCTCATGGGCTAGCATTTAACCTGCCCACCAATCCCAATCAATGTCATTACTTCTTTCCACTCCATTTTATCAGCTTCTAGTGAGTGTCGTTTCCTAGAAGTGACCGTTGTACAGCACACTATGAAACAGTCACAAGGCTAATGGGATGAGATGCAAAGAATTATAAATGCTGACAGTAAATCATATTACATCCCTAATAAGCATTAACTGGATAACTGGGTCAAAGCTGTATTATCTTAATTGATTTTTCTAAAGAAACCTGACAGTGAAATGTCAATGCTTGAATATTTCTTCATGCATCATTAAAACAAGATTGCCTTTTAACAAAAGGGGAGGAGGACGGGATCCTTTGGGCTGAATTGATTCTTGCTTGAGGCTGCCTTGCACAAGTAAGTGTATTACATAAAAATCTATACAGGATATTAAAACAACACCCATTCTGCAAGACAGTTACAATTAAAAGCTGACACCCACCCATGCTTTTGTGTCTGCCACTGCTGCCTGCCAACAAATGCATCTCAGCATTGTGACTTGCTGCAATCAATGGACAGTCTGTATAAACGCCCAGAAAGCTTATGTTAGCCGGGTAATAGAGCTGTTGCTTACTCTACAGTGGCAGCCAAACTGTGCTGCCAAATACTACAAAGACTTAAACGATACTGGAAAGAATCAGACCTGAGTGTAACAAGCTAATTGCAGAATTGAATTATGCACAGTTTGTGGCTATAAGAAAAACATTACTGTCCCAGGACCCTGATAGAACATTCTATGGCTCTCCACTTCATGGAATGGTAGCATTGCTGCTACATTTTGTCAGACATCCCCAACACATCTCAAAATTGCTGTTCATGAACCTCAACTTGTGATCTGAGGATTAATTTTAAAATGTCCGGTTGTTCGTGCTGCTATAACTCATGGTCAAACGTCAGCAGAAAGTTCCTTATGCTGACGGCATGTATAATCACTCACTGCATCATCAACTGGCATTCAGGCGAAATTTAATCTGATCTCTGTGAAATGGTTTGGGGGGTGTTTAACATATAAAGTTACCACACCTTGGTTGATGAAGCCTATTCTGAGGCTAGCTCTCTGTGAGATGTTTGGGTCTGTGTGTGCTGAAAGCTGGCGGAGAGAGGGTAGGACTGGGTCAGTTGGCACGTCTGCGGAGCAAATGCTGAGAATAAATCAGGCTCACTGACATGGTGCCTCTCATGAAATGACATCCTGTGGCGTCCCCATCAGTTACAAACTAATAAAGATGTACGCAAGGAAAACAGAAGCCATCATAGCAGATGCCAAGGTGAAATGCATCTAGTGTCTGAAGAGATGTGTCCGTCAGAGGCCATTACCAATGTCAGTGCATTTTGATTATTGGTGCTGTAAACCCATTATCATGTGTCTTTGTAATTTGTGACTGTATATTTAAATTCAAAAACCACACACACAGTCAAAAAAAAAAAAAAAAAAACATCAGTAATAATCATTTTTATCATTTTCATTTTTAATAATTGTTTATTATCAAACATCATTAATAGTTGGCCTTTATAATTGTGATTTGTTGAGTACAGTTTATTACATAAGGCTAAAGGAAGGGCTATAGTTAAGGCTATAGAAACTAGGAATGAGTGATGAAATGAGAGGAGGAGCGATGTGGATATGAAGAAGAATGTAATATTCATGAGAGCCATGGTGGAAGCAGTCTCTGAGCTCCTCAAAAACACCCCGCACACAGTAAGCTTCACAGACCGATGGTTCTCACCTGACATCTGCATATGCCATTCAGATGGGCAATATGTGTCTGCATCAGTGATTTCTAAACACTTTGGGGTCAACAAATTATTAATATTTAGTATTAGCACTGATGACAATGTGGCATCCTCCTGAGAGCTGGGTAAAATGTTGAGCGGGGGCCATCCTCTTGACGTCAACTATTTGGCAGATGGTGCTGTCAGTTTAGGTCTTCGTTTATACTACCATGCATATGGCAGCAGCTCCCCTTCGTTAAAGATAAATAAAAAAAAAAGTGTAGCTCATGTATTATCTATGGGGCTAAAAAGCATGCAAACATAAGCAAGAATGTATCAGAGGAGGCCCAAACTTCTGTAAACAACCAGCAGTGGCTGTTGTAAATGTGGTTGTTACTGACAGAAATAGCACAAACATATGGCCTGAGACAAGGAAAGGGACTGATACCTGGATCGGACATGTTCCACCAGGGCCCACGGCAGCGAAGTTGACAGATGTCATTTGACAGTGACGTAGCAGCCCTGCCACAAAATCACACTTAACTCTTAATACAAACATAAAACCTCAATTAACACATTGTTTTGTTTATTTTACATCAAAATTTGTATACTTATTTTTCAACTCAATGTAAAATGCCTTAATCTAAAAATTAGTACCAAAATATCTTCCTAACTAGATTTGCAATAACCTTTTACTATGCATTCCTCTATATTCTTTTACAGTACTCTTTTCTTGATAAAATCTGAATTGTAGCAAAGTCGTATTTATTATGTTTCAAAACAACAATTCAGAGTGACAAAGAGGACATTGGCACTGGACCCTGGTTAACTTCCAGGGTGTCAAACAGCAGGGTGTCCTACTCCTGCCTTTTACTGACATGGGGCTAGAGCTGTACAGAACTGGCCCTGGGTTTGAACAGGCAGATGAGCTCGCACTGGTTACCTGCAGCAAAATCACTTGTGACAGATCCAAACACTGATCAGCAGCTTTCATGTTGAAACCTGTGTCTTATCTTTGGAAAGGAAGTAGACTGATAGAAGAGTGTGTCACTAGGGGCGAAGGGAAGATAGAAGGTGTTAGAAAGCTACAGAACTTTTTCAACATTTAATTAGCAGATTATTTGGAAGAGCACTTGTTGACAGCTGTTTTTAATGACTCTGTTCTGACTTCTGTCACTCTATTGAATACTCTCTTTTCATGATTTAAGTCCTCTGCATCATAACATATATTGCATTTAAACACTGGTTGTGTAGAGCCTACATTCTGTAATATGTTTTATAGACCACAAAATCAGTCAGTGAAGCTCAATGCTCTAAGACTCTGAGACCAAAACAATGTGGCATTTTGAAATGATTATTATTGTATCTCAAAAAAAAAAAGAGTATGAGTCAAAGTTTTTTGGTGGATAAGTTAGTGGAATTCCTAAAATACTACATAACACCATACTAATCTAAAGTGTAATGTACTAGAAGCAGAGCCCGTATAGACATTGTGGACAGAATTCAGTTGAACTGGTGCTATGTGTCTGTCAGTGTCTGCAGATTTGTCATATTACAAAAGTTATATCCAGTCAGTAAGAAATGCGAGGTAAATTTGTGGATGGCTAGGAGTCCATCATTCTGGGAGACAGTGAGTTTTTCCTGCTAAACAAGGCCTTCATTGACCTAATAACTGGCAGCCTACTCAGTCACCAGCATGTTGAGTAGTATTCATTATTCATGCTCATTAAATTCTGGGCCTCGTACGAGCAAAGACTGCCAGCTTGCTGCCAAACTGTGTTGGTTTTGTGATGTGCCCACTTGAGACTTGGGGATTTAAAACCAGGACACCACTTCTGAAAAACTAGCATACAAATATCCTGAATTTATTCTGCTTCCAATTTAATTTGATCACATTTTGACAAAATACACAATTATGCTCACCTCCATTCTTTTGCCATGAATAGGATTTTGAATTAATAAACGAGAAAAAATACACAGATCCTCCCCATCAAAAGAATTTGGAGTTAATTCTGCCTGTTTGAATATGCATATCCATAGTTAGATGATCTTTTTTTTTTTTTGTCTTTTTCCTCATCG
Organism: Perccottus glenii; assembly: GCA_024416835.2. Lineage (NCBI taxonomy): Eukaryota > Metazoa > Chordata > Actinopteri > Gobiiformes > Odontobutidae > Perccottus > Perccottus glenii. The sequence goes on from CM044551.2 coordinate 11,313,799, forward strand.
TTTATTCTGCATGGAAATGGAGCTTGTCAACAAAACCATTTTCCAATGAAAGGCATCTTTGTGGCATTCAAGACATACGCTTTTGCATCACATCCAATTCAGTGTAATTCTTGCAGAAAAAATTGACGGGCTCCTTTTCTATCTGTTTCACATTTGTGATTTTTGGAGTAAAAATAAAGCAAAAACTCAATATCTGAAAGCACAGAATGTTTATCCCACATTATGTCGCATTTAGCATGGTGTTGATGCTGAATACAAACGCTTTTTATTTTGGGCATTATGTTGATACTATTCAGAAATGTAGATTTGTTATGATGCCACAACACAATGAAACACTAAAGGTTTGCCACATGCTTCGAGGAAGCCATGACAAGATGAACCGTAAATGGTACACTAAAATGAAAAATGCTTTGAATGTACATGCTGCTTACAAGGTAGAAAACAGTCATATATTATACTTTTAAGTAAGACGGCCAATGTTTTACAAGCACGCTTCCAGTGAAGAAGTGTCAGTGTTACAAGTGCTCTTGAAAAGGCTTTTTTTTCATATATGTCTCAGCCAACAAGGATGTAAAAAGAACCTGTGACAGATAGGAAACAATTATTTATCAGGGTATGCATCCACAAAGTAGCAGCAGCTGTCTGCACCATTTTCCAGGACGTTGGAGCCATCCATATTTGTCTCCCCTATCCTCAAATCCCCAAGAAAAATACCCACAGTTCCAGCACAGAAAGGGGATTACTGCTTTCCCATATGTTGTCCTGTGCAGAGACAGCTTATCAATCTAAGCCTGGTCAGTTGCTCTTTCATATACTCCTAATGTACTGGAAAGCCTTCCACACTTGGCTGCCCCTCGTTGCTGGTCCTGAACAGGTCTCAGTCCCAAGTCCCACAATACAGAACAATCAGGCTTTTCTGTTGGATTAGGAAAATGGAGCAGGAGGGGGAGGAAAGCCCCTGGTGGCTGATTGTTGTCTGGTAAGGTTATGTTTTAGTGAAATACTTCAGTGCCCATTCTTTGTGCGGGAACTGTGTTAGAAACAAGAGGTCTAAATCAACAATGAGGCCCACCGGAGTCCTTATATTCATCATGTGCTCTGACAGCGGCATGGCCAGGAATCATTTGGAATCATGTTCTGACAGTTCCAACAAATGTGAGCTCCCAGTTTCCCGATTTCTACGCTTTCCTCAACATAAGAGCAAGCCACAAAGAAAGAGCAGTGTGGTCAATAGGACATATTTACAATCCTGGGCATTCTTAGTGAACTCTTTAAGGCATATTGTGACATATTTGTAGAAGATCAGCATTTAGTCTTAAATTGCTCTATTTGTCATAAGCAGATTCCAGATGACAGCACTCAATTTTGTGAGTCACAAACACACAATGGGCTCACTTGTGTTACATGAGCTCAAATATTAGTTTTGAGCCTGTTCTTTGAATTTCATAGATGGTTTGGATTACTTGCTCTAATCTAGGCACTTGTACTGTTGGGAATTTCCTGGGCTCTATGAGATGGGAGTGTTTCCGAACAAACAAGACTTCAAAGCGTGTGTGCTTAGCAGAAAGGTAGCATTGAACGAAACATGTATTCATTTCACAATATTTCTTTTTTTCACCCTTCAAAGCGTCTCTTTACATGGATCAAAAGCTTAACCTTTTGACCCCGGAGAAAAAATCTGCAAAATGTCAATGTTGCCCTGAAATGCAATAAAAAACAGTTGGATCCAAATAATTGTAAAATTTAATGAAAAAGTGATTGGGTATTTAAGCTTTTACACAAACACAACACAACTCTTGGTTAAACAGACATTATTTTATTCACTAAAATGTTTTAAATAAAGTCATATTTTTTTGAAAACTGGTGTATGCATAGTGTAGTTAATCAAATTACTGGGTAAGCCAATATTAACCTAAAGACATGCTGCTCTAATGTTTAATGATATATAATAGGTTGGTAATGGCTTTGAAAAAGATGATCTTCTATTGTGGTTGTTTTAGCCAGCTCAATTTTGAATACAAATCTGGGGGTTGCTAAAGAATGCATTAGAAATAATTAAGAGCAGATTTGATATGCTAAGCTTCTCCAGTTGAGTTAATGGGATAAACTAAAGCTAAGCAAAAAAAAAAAAAAAAAGATTTAGGAGAATGCCAAAACGACATTACATCAGCTATTTCAGTAGAACATTGCTCACTGTCCTTTATAGTATTTAGTTAATGCAAGAAGAAAGTGTATTTTGCATTATATTCCATCCTAACAATACAGTCTAAACTTTAAACAATGTTGTCTTGTAAACAAAAAAAAAGAGCCCAATTTGTCCAACTGTTTGTATTACATTACCCTGTGTTTATTGCTCTTACTGAAACCTCTATTGTATATTCACTGTTCAAAGCTTTTAACTGGGTTTCTCTGAAAACCACAACTGTCCAGACAAGACCAACAGTTAGAGAGGGAAAAAAGAAATGTAAAGTCTAGTTAGGTATCAACACTGGACCATATCAAAAGATGTCATTGACAGGAGCACTCTCACATGTGAGGCAGCCATGATCGGTGTCAGGGATTTTCCGTCCTCAGGCAAAAGGTCATGACGGTTGACTTCATCTCCCTCCCCTGGCTTCCAATCACTCAAATATAAATCAATACTGTTAATAATGGTTTGAACCATGTCTAAATGGGATATCTTTGCTTGAAGCAATATTAAAACATATTCCCATGCTTAGACCCCTCGATTCCTTTCAAAAATAAAAGAATGTGAGTTCCTGTGTTTTTTAAAACTTATTTTTTCAATATTGGCATTAGATTCAACCTCTTTTCTATTCCCTAATTGTTTCAGCAATATCAACTGACAAAACAATAAACTGATTTAATACAGCTGCCATTATGATAAGTACCACTTTTCTTTTTTTTTAAAGGATGAGGGCAAGGATAAAGTTTTATCGTATCACTGTTTACAACTATCATAGTTTACCAATCTTCACAGATGGATACCCCTTACATTATTGTCCTTCAAGGAAGAATTTCAATTTAAGTCTGATCACACAAAATAAACAGACTTCAGAGTGATGAAAAAAAAGCTCAGGTTGAAAAATGATCAGGTTCACAAAGGTCAAAGCCACTGGGTGTCTTGAATATCAGTCAAATTATCCATTAATTAGCTTTCACACAACATCAGTAATAACCTACATGCTTTGGACATCAGCTAAGGCACATTAAGTGTTTTAAAAGGTGTTTCCGCTGTCATGTGACCTCTATCTCATCTTGCTTTCATTTTCTATAGGGCATGCATCACTGGGCTAAGCATATTTACTCTGATAGCGCTGCCACAATGGAATTATGTGCTCTTGTAAATAGTGTTAGCAGTCAGCTTTTCATTATTAGGCCTAGGTTCTGCGAGAGAACTCACTGCAAACTGTTTTGCTTTATGATCCATTCGAAAAACCATTCAAATGATGACCATTGAATAATGTCATTACTACTATGTATAAACCTTACTGCTCAGCCATGCAAGATGGTCATCATTAAGATTTGTAGGCTCATACTCAAGTAGAGACAATACAAAAAAGATAAACTGAGGTATAAGGGTTTGATGACAATATACAATTGTGATTCTGTAATACACATTGAATGACGGATTTGGTTGTCTGTCTGTGAGAAAGATTTAGCTCAGTTCTTATCATAAAGGACCTATTTCTTATTAGTCTATTTCTTCTTGTCCAGTGCCTGTGTGTTCTATTTTACTTATGAAAACCCAGCCATGCATTTGTTTTATAGTGTAGGTATTCCATCTTAAAACACAATGTCCCTGCTACGCACAGTGAACATGATCACCAAAGAACAGATAATCTGTCATTTGATTTGTCTATCAAGAGAGGGGCTTTATTTTCTACCATAAGCCCATCATGCTTTGCTGTACAAATGAGCAATGGTGAAACTATGGTAACAAATAATCTGTTTTGCTTCAATGAAAAGTATGTATCATGGTGGGACACAAAGCCAGGGATAAACACTGAGAGAACACTGAACAATGGTTCTTAAGCAGGCATGTGTCCAAAACTTGGCTGCACTATTTACTTGCTGCCATCCATCCCTGCTCATGTGTGGCTCTGGAAAACTGTATAGTATGTATACATAATATAGTAATGTCTATATAATTTAGTGATACAGTAAAGTAACAAGTTATTGACTCTAAAACGTATGATTTTATTGTGTTTTTATAATGCACCTATTTTTGTTTACAGTGTGCATATGTGTATTTTCATCAGCTGGTTAATTACAAAACATGTGTTTTTGAAAATTATGCTGGAGCTTGGGATGTTGGGCGCATGAATAAATGTGCATGCCTTTTATTGAATATTTACTATGTAAAATCCACCAGGTGTTAAATTTCAATTCACCTGCTAAAACTAGCCACCTGCAGGCACCCTAGCCATAGCATGAAAGCTTGCAGAATAAGCAACTGTGTTTTCTATATACCCCTAAATGGATTTGCTAGTCTAGGATGGTCCTCCTCCAAAAGAGAAAGAAATAAAAAAGGCTCGAGCACATCTATCAATTTGCAAACAGACTTAAAAGTGTCAACAGTGGCACACAAGCCATAAGAGACGTTCTGCTTATCCTACACCAATGCACCCCTTCATGTGATGTAATTTCATTCTCTACAAGATTCCCTCTTTTTACTCCTCTTCTTCTGTCACTATTGCTCAGAGGGGAACAGAGAGAGAAAGCCAATTCCAACAGTGACAGAAAACTGCCCACTCTTCCCCCATAAAATTAGAAAAGCTGTTCGTGGTTTTTATCTTTCAGATTTCCTGGGTTTTATGGCTAAATACTAAAGCACTGGAGGCTGGTCATGCTTTAAGCTACTAGAAAAGTTAAGCTTCAGCGTTGGGCAGCAGAGATATGGGCTATAAGCTGACAAGTAATTAAACCAGCATATCTGTAACAACTGTCATCTCTTATTTCTCCACAGTCTGGAAGTAAACCAAAGGCAAGAAAGCCGAAAAGGATGGAGTCAGAAAAAAGGCAAGGGGACAGTGTGTGTGAGTGAGTCTTTACATTACTGGGCAACTGCAGGGTATATCTCCTGCCAAACAGTTTAGCAGACTTGGGCATTTAGGGGATTGTAGAGGAGATCAAAAGGGTCAGGGATCCTTTTACCAATTAACAGCAGGGAGACGAACATCAAATAAGGTGTAAATTTCAGCTCTGCACTTTTCAGTGAGCCAAGCATGAAATGCATTCTAATACTCTTTTAGAGTTAGATGTGGCTTTTGAACTACCAATGATGTCACCATGGCTCTCCCCAAGACGAGCTTAATCGCTTCTTAAAATGGCGTGTAGCCATCTTGTCCACTATGTAAGTGTCAAAAGGAGTGTTGAGTCAGGTACTGATAACAAAGGGACAATATGACTCCGGATTTAGTATATCTGCCATCTGAGACAATAAGCTTGCAGTGACAGAGGTTTGACCTTCGGACTTGTGCAGCAGTATTATAGTGTTATTGATATATGTGCAACAGTTGCAAAAACAGATGATTACCTGAGTGACTTGTATAGGTGAACTGAAATTGAAGTCTTCTACTTGGCTGAAAGTGATTTGAATTTGGAAAACTTTATCTAATCATAGTGCACATATTTATATTCAATGGTACAAATCCTGAGCAAAGGTTTGTGTGTTGTAATGCAAGTGCACAAAATTATTATTTTTGTTTCTCAGGGCAGCAATTTGTATTCTAATTAAATGCTGAATTGTCAATAAACATACAAACATGGGGTGAGATATACTTACTAAAACAAAAGAACAAACTTTAACAAAGCAATTGTGCTAGTTTGAGTCTATTTAATTATAATACTCTAGTACTATACTCTAAATCACTATTTCAAACATGTTTATTTGTATGATGCTATAATGACCAGTAGAAGGTAGTTTTACAATGAAAAGGTATATATGTTCAAATTAAACCATTCATCCTTTTCCCTTTTGTTCTAAACCTAAATATTTTTTTCTTAATTTGAACATGCTGCTTTTAGTTAAAACAAGTCTGAATGTGCTGATAAAATATACGCCAAAGACGTTACGATAGCCAAGCTGCCTTGCTGTAAAGAACAAAGAGAGTGATTTGTATGCATAGGAGACTGCTATCAAAGGGGTGCCCAGTTATACAGTTTATCGCTTGCTAATATGAAAAGTTTCCCCCAGTGCATAATTACACACATTCCCTGGCAGTTAACAATAACATCAGGTAGCATCATTAAAATCATTATTTGTATCTGGATGAACATGCCTTTGGTTCGCAGTCCACACAAATGCACATGTTTCTTCGTCTCTCTTTCATTATGCATGCTGGACAGGAGTAAGTAATATAATCGTTTGTAATTCAATAGAGCTATCTTAACTCATTTAGTTGTGCTAAAGGCTGAGTGAGAGAAAGACAAAGAGCCTCAACATTTTGCCACTGCTCATTATGCGTATTTTAAAACAATTTGCAATTCAAGGCCACACAAAGTGATGGGGAGGGAGATGCCTGGGCTTCAAAGGCTGCTGCCAAAGAATGACCTCATAGCCCACTTCGAGGGTCGCCACCTCCGATGAGCACCAGGAAGATTCAATTAAAAGAATTTAAAAACAATGTGTAACTAGAAACTGTGGTGCTTATTATCCTACAGAGCCTTGCAATATTACTGACCTTAGCTTTTTTCATGTTCATTCACTGTGCATCTCTCTCAGGGCACTTCAATCTATTATAATATCAGTGTAACCTTTTCACAGGGGTGCAATGTTATTCTGGGATATTACATTCATTCTAGCTACTAATTGAATAAGCCATTAAACTGCACAGTTCTGCTCTTTAAAAGTGGCTGTGATAAAACCCTTTCGCTAAACCATGTGTATGTGAATGCGTGGAACAAATTGTCAAACTCTAATTGGGGCACATTGACACAATTGTAAATTAATATTGTTTCACCATATAATGATTTGCTCTTTGGATGACTTTTTAGTTAGTATTATATCAGTAAATACCAATATGTCCGCTATCCAGAAATCAAAACTGCTCAAAATATTGTGGTGCTATCAAATTACGGTGTGCAGTAAACCATTATTTCTGTCTTTGTCTTAAATGTGATACCTGCCTGGACAAGCATGTCAGAGACACTTAAGCGTAACAGGGTGTATTTATTTTTAGCCAATGCTCTCTTACCCCCCTCTCTCTGTCTTCGCCACTTATTTTCATACAAGTATTGCTAAAACAAATGCAATGAAAATGTCAATGGTGGAAAGAAAAAAAATATGTATTTGTTTTTTTCAAGAAGCCATCACAGAGCACTTCTTTAATTCTACTCAAACGCTCTTGAGCAGCTGTGCAAAAAGTACTACTTATAAAGCCTGAATGTTCTCTACCTTATCTTTATGAGTAATTTCTAATTTCTTATTTAGAGAGCTAGAACAATGGGAGAGCAATGTTAGACTGCAAGTGCTCAGTTTTGGTTTATTTTTTCAATGTATTGTTGTAGGACTTAGGCCCTTAAGTGTGAAAAACATACATGTTCTAGGGCAGAGTTTTATGTCTGTTTAGTTCGGTCCTAATAATGATTGTTGCTTACAAGGGAGGCAATCAGTTTCTATTTCAGACAATCAGAGCACCATATTTGGAAACATGTGTTCCAAAATGCATTTCAAAAGGTCATTCAAGTCAATGTGCTAAACTTTTCAGCTGGAACGTAAAATCTTAAATAACTCTCACATAAACAACGGCAGTGCAAAAGCTTTAAGGATATTCTGACACTAAAACTACATAGTGCCATATCATCATCATGTGTCACAGCATCATGTGTACTGTTACTGCATGGATGTGTTCTGAATTTACTGGTGCTGATGGTCACCTGCACAGTGGCTTCTAGTTCTCAGCCTGTATCTACAGTCTGAATACTAGGAAAGACAGACATTAGAAGAGCGACTATAACCAGCAAACACAGACAAGTGCCTATAACTCAGTCCCATATACTTTTCTGAAGGCCTAAAAGCCATCACTCTGTCAACAGGCAGGAGAGCAGCACAGAAAACTGACAGCAGCTCACACAATCTACCATCATGACCATTTTGCCAAGCTGTAGTTCTGTAGCTTGCAATATCTTGGCAAGTGTGAAAGAGCAGGGTGTCTGTCCTCTGCAGAATTGTGTCTAGCTGTCATTGAAGCAGTTGCTCCTTAGGAAACATTCAAACATCATTGTGAGAAGTTTTTTAAACTTTTGTAAACATAAATATATAAAAAAAACATTGTTCTTCTCAAACGTTACTCATTGTCAGTCACATTGTCACATGACCAGATTTAACCCTATTTAAATATATATTTAGATTTTTGTTATGAACACATACACACATCCTGTTCTGTCTAAGACTTCTTGGAAACAGATGCGGCTTTTACTAACAGCTAAAAGCCCAGCTGTGACTGTGATATTATCAGGTGAGTTTGTGCTTATGGGTTTCATTTGGAAGAAAAGGGAGTGATAGGAAGGAGAGATGTAAAATGTGGCGAGACAGGTTGGTAACGTGCAAATCAAATGCTATGAACGCTAGATATTATCACTGAAAGCAAGCAGTTTAAAGTGGAAGAATAACATTGCTTCTGTTGTTTAGCCACTCACAGTGGTTTAGGTTGGCCACATCTTCAGTCTAAGCACATAACAGCAAGGATCAAGAGATAAAAGATCCAAATGTAGAAAGTGAAAAAAAAAAAAGAAACAAACATTTATATAGCTACTTTCAAAGGGATCCAGTGAATAGCTGATAGCTAAAGTAAAGCTTTGAAGGCACCAACATTAATCTGTTAATAATGAAGAGAGATGCTTAACATCTGTAAGCAAACCATGTTGTGATTCTAATTCAAATGGATTGTTGAGTTATATGAGGCTTGAAAATCTGTTTCATTCCAGTGACACACTTTTCTGAAAGGGGAAGAAAATATGGAATATCAAAAGAGGAAATAAACAAAACTGAGACAAAATTCAAACAAATTCATTTCAACTGCTGCATGTTTAAAATAAACACTGACTTGTTAAATTATTAAATACTCTTGCATATTCAGAATGATAATCCAGTGTGTAATTCACTGCGAAATGCAATAACAAAATGTGCATAAAGTGAATTATGTATAGTAAAATTTGTTTTTGTATAACAAATGAATATTATTTCTTTATTTCTGTGGATTCTACTTTAGTACATTCAATTAGTGACATAATGTCGGCACCATAAATGTTGTTCCTGATAAGCATTGTTTTGTTTGTTGCTTTATTCTTCTGTCTCTGTGATGAGATCTGTCACAGACATTTGCATGACAAGTTTCCCAGTGTAGTGCTTTGAGAGCATTTTGCTACTACACCGTAAAGTTTTCCTTTGATTGACTATAGGCTTATTGTACACCATATGTGCACTATAAATTTAAGTACAGTGTATGGGAAAACCCATTTATTCAAGAAGCTAATTTGATTTTTTTACTGTTTGCATTGTGTTTAAAGTCCAAACTTTCTGTCAAAAATGCTACATATTAGCAACTAATACAATTTATTTGGTACATAAATTGTATTAGTTGCAGGTGCTTAGCTACTCAGACTCACAAACTATGTATGTAATCCTCATCATCATGAATCTGCGAATGCTTACACCAAATGCTCTCTTGAGTTTCGCCTAAAGCACCATGTGCATCTATAGTTGAGGCTTGTTATTTTTCTGTGCGTAGCATTGCAGAAATAACAGCCTACTGTGAACACTTGTCGTCCCTGACTGTTTCCCACTGTTAACCTAATCTTTATGATTATTGCAATGACTTTAGCAGCAGGTCATGTCTGTCAGCAGACAGCAGCTCTCACTGTAGGGGATACTCCATTCACAAATACTTAGCCTTTAATCAATGAACAGACACACAAATGGCCCAGTTCTCTATATTCAGCACTGGAGTTTAACATCATCCATTGTTTACAGAAGGAAAACTGAAAATGAAAGTCAAAGTGAGACACTGATATGACAAAAGCATATTCTGAGGAGGTTAATGTAAAATTGCTGCAAAACATATGCATATTTAATTAAAATGTAGCAACTATCTGAGGTAATTGAATAGGGTTGTGTGAGGAAGTTATATCAACATTCATTGCAATGTCAGTGACGACTTGAAAGGGGCAATGTTTTTCTTCCTAATCATGTCCAGCAGTCTAAGTGTGTTTGCTTATCTATGTTAGTCCAACATGAGGTGTCACACTTAAAGAATTTCAGCCCAGGGCCGATGACCTCTGAGGCCCCTTTAGCACCACAGGAAATCACTGAAGATGATTCCTGTGGTATTAGGCAAGATAATACCCCCTCCCATTAAAATCCTTAACAACAAACAGTGGTAAATTGAGCTAAAACTAGAGATGGCTGATAAGGTTATTAGCAACTCCTGCTGGGAACAAAGAGGGAGGCACAGCTAAGATCAATAGCAGATGTTAGCAGGTAGTCTTAAATAGTTTCATATTACAAATGCCCCCTGTCAGAATTGACTAATGGAAAACAAATCTTGTTAACAACTTCAATATGAGTGTGCCCCCATACAAGGAAGAACTACACTGCACATTACGTTAATTAAAATGATAGAGAATGAAGCATCCACTGAGTGGCTTTTGAAATTATGTGAATGAATGTTTTTTTATGACCTGCACTTTATCACAGCACACCTTTGTACTGATCCCACTTCTTTTTGTATTAACCAATGTTCATATCATTCTTAAGTGCGAGATGACCTACTGAGAAAGTACATGAGTAAATGTGTAGCAATACAGCGCTTATTATTGTTCCCCCTCAGGCAAATACCTTTTGCTTAAGCCCCACGCATGGGCACATTTTGCTTTATTACCTTGCAAGATAAGTCGAGTAAAGATAGAGGGAGGGGCGTAGATGGAAAAAAGAGTCTCTTAGGTACCTGGGGAATTAAAATATCCTGGCTCATCACATCAGTGTCTTAGTCCTTGGTTTTCATGTGGGGGGGCAGGTAATTATAACAGTGTTTTAAAATTGAGCCCAGAAGAAAGATGGGTTCAAGTGCAAATTAATTTCAGATTACCACAACACAGACAATGAATTCTCATTGAGGACAGCAAAACACTCTTGATAGGGCCCATGGTCGGTAAATGTAACCCCCAAACACCCACACACACAGTCACACACAAACTGAGCCAATAATTCCAGCAATTTGTATAAAAAGGCTTCACTTAAATTACAGCTAAGACTGAAAGCAGTGTATGCTTACCTGATATGGTTGTTAACCCATTGTTTTCACATAGTCTTCCCTTATTTTAGCACAATGAGCCACTCTTTTACCCTCTCAGAAGCGGCGCTCATTAACAGTCGTATCAGCAGTGAACCAGCAGAGGCCTCATTAAAGCTGCCTGAAAGCACCAATGTACCTCTGAGTTTAAAAGTCAAAGAAAGGGGAAGAGCATGTGGCCACCCAGCTTGGCATTGTAACACAAGGTCGATGGCTGGATTGGTCTACCTCTTGGATCTTTTTTGGGGGGGCTAATTTTCTGTATGAGGGTCATTTCCAGCAAGTTTTTGGGAAAGAGTCGTTAAATCATCACTCTGGTTTTCTATTGACCGTAAGGAACTTAAATGTTCAATGAAAGTGGTGTTGTTTTGAATTTAGGTCTTAACACATGCTGCATCTGAACACAAACTTGAGTTGGTTTTGAAAAGAATGATTTTAGCATTGAATTAATTGTGTGCTTATGGTTTGGGTTGTGCTACATGTTTTAATGATTAATAAATAGTAATTTTGCTCATTCATTTAGAGCATTATTCTAAATGTTAATATTATTTCTATTGTGCTTTTTTGTTCTCCTTTTAAATGTATTTTATTTTTTACATTTTATACTACTTTTCTTATTGTGTATCAAATTACAAATTACCAAATAAATAACAGAAAACCATTTTTTGTAGCATCTGTAACCCAAACTATGACAGTGCACCTCTCCATTTAATTTATTAGCTTGTTCACCTTTTTATAGTGACTTCAAATAACCCTTTCATTATATCTGGGTTTGCAGAGGTAAGAAACAAAAAAAAAGCTTTTCAAAAACAAAAAGAGATAAATGCCACAGATGTGTTTCAAAGACACACATAGAGATTTGTCAAATGATGCACTATAATGATGCTTTAATGTGTGACCCAAGTCATTACTTGCACTACTGTGTAGGCAGTGAGTGCAGTGACATACCAAGCTACCTTCCAGTGGATGGGCTATTCCCCACAAACTTGACTGAAACAGTGTTTGTTGATGAGCTCTGCTTCCTCATTAGGCAAAATAAAACTTCTTTCTACAAACCTCTTTGTGAGCTATCAACTTTTTAGCAAAGTGCTTTGACAAGTTCTAAGGCTAAAGGCTCTTCACAATAAGTTCAGAAAACATTTCATAAGGGTACAGAATGACTTATTAGGGCAATTTAACCTTATATGCCTTGCTTAAAACACTTTGTGGAACTAAATGTTTGTTACTGTACTTTGCATTGGGTTCATTGCATTGTCAGAATATAAGCCTGTTTTTACTCCATAAATGTTTGTGTTGAGAACAAATAAACTTCAGAATCAAATTGCTCATTACTTTGTGTCAGCAAACCTGCATCTTTCCTCACTGCTGTCCAACCACTGCATTCTTACACTCCCTCACACCTACAGTTAATGTTGCCATGCCTTTAATGCTCAGTTCTGTCAGCTAGGCCCCTTTCACTTTCTTGCACCCTCTTTCTCACTACCCCACTAATCTTTCAACTTAGCCTGTATAGAAAACTCCTTTTCCTAAGCGCTTTCCTCCTTAGAGAACAATGTTGTGAGAAGATCTGATTGGCTGTGAACACTGAGAGAGAAAAAAGTCAAACCTCATTAGATTCTCATTACCTCGAAAGCAACAGTTCTTTTACCCCACTATACTACATAATCGTAGCTGCCAAATGCCCTGGGAATCACAATGAGCTCCTCCATCTCGCATTTGGCCCTCGCTGTTACTTTCCTCCGCCATCATCCATCCTTCCTTTTAACGAGTGTAAAACCAAGCATAGATTGGCTTAGCCGGGGGAATTAAGGTTTTATTTCTATTCCGTTAGCACAATAATCCCTGTCACTTGAATGGTTGTTTAAAGTTAAACATGCCTCATGATGCTCAGCTCCAGAGTCAATTTACCGCCTCTTCAACAGTAAGAGGCAGGTTTTTACAAAGCTTGTATGGCTTATTACAATTTGGCCACAGCAAAAATAAAAAAAACTCATCTCTTGACGTTAACTAATAACTGCGTAACTCAACCCTTAGCTTTTTCATTTATTTTTATTTTTGTCTTAAAAGCTAATATTCTCCTCCTCAAAATGTCTTGACTAATCTGGATTTTCACTGCCAACCCGAGCTATGTATGCTATCCATGAGAGTCTGTCTGACTCTGTTTATGTATTTCCCACATTCGCTACCCCAGTGCACAATGCAGCAATCCATATAAAGCGTCTGTTGATGCTCAGTTAAAGTAGAACATTTTGAGAAAGATGAGCTGAACAACACAATTTCACACAGCTGGAAATAAAAGTGGCCTAATGCTCACATTTACGGGTTTACTCTCATACCATTTACTTCAAACAGCATGTTGCTTGTAGTGATTGGATTCTAGATGTAGTAATTGAGTAGAACAAACTTATTATTAGTACTTAAGTAGTGCTAATAAATTAAAGAAGGCAAATGCTATTGTAAACTTACATAGGACTTTTACCTCAACGCAACAGAAATCTCAAATATTATGTGAGGTCAATTTTTTGTGACTAGTTCTGGCAAAATAAGTATACTCATTCGATCGTAGGAACCCCGCAACTCATAGTTACAATCTGTTATTTGTTTCATGTCCAAACGAGTTTCAGCTGTTGATTTAAAAATATTCAATATTCATATTTGCAAGTAAAAAGTTACATGTTTTGCTTTCACAGATGTGAAAGTTTAGCTGCCAGAAAGCATTTGACGAACATTTGAACTGGCAGTCAGACCATCCCAAAAAAACAATTGATTCAAAAGAGGGGACATTAGCATCAAATGTATTATTTTCACTAAATCATGTGCTTACTGTTATGGCTAATCAATACATTTATTCAAAGAATTAAAAGAATTAAGTATGAGCAGTGGCTAAAACATATTGTTTGTCACACGTATATTAAAATAAGAATGTAAAATGTAGCACTTATTCTTTTTTTTATTTTTATTTTTTCATATGGTTTTCTTATTATTCACAGCAAAGACACCCAAAGCCAAAAACTGTTACAACCATGTAAGAAATCAGGGTCCTGCTCCACTCAAAAACTTTTTTTTCACTTGATTTACTGTTGCTAAGATACCTAAGTTTGCCATCCTCTCACAATATGGCCACATTATGCAAACACAGTAGTGTGCAAGAAGTAGTAAGAAAACAGACGGTGTAAGATTAGAGAGCCAAATAAAACAATGACTGAGAAAGACAAAAGAGACCAACACAGGAAAAGTAAAAGCCATAGAAACCAAGACAAAGTGTGATTTCAGTTCACTCAACAGCTCAAGGCTGCCAGTTTGGTATGTTAAATTGGGTTTGGATACTTTGCTGGGGATCAGAATAGGATTACAGTTCAAGTCCACCTTTCACTCACTCTCCCATAATCCCTTGTGGGTCACTGAATATGTACAAACAGGATGGGAAGACTGGAACCATTTTGTCTTTATACATTGAATTTTGTGAAGCAATATTGTGTTTCATCTTCAATAAGAAACTGGTAAATATTACAATGTTTGCATAAAATTTAATGCAGATATTACAATATTTACAGTTTGTACAGTACAGTATTAATATCTTTCTTGTAGTGATGACTGCTTTTATGGCTCAGTTCAAAGTAAAGAACAGATCGCTATTTGTTTCACTTTCTCTTTGTGAAAACCCCTCAGGATCCTAAACAGTCCCATATGGTGAGGTTAGACACATTGACCTCCAAAGCAGTCTGGCTGACTGAAGCTATTGGTCTTTTGTAAAATCAGCACAGGTCTCATGAACTTTACGTAATGTGGATGGTAAATTGCATAAAGAAATTTTATTTTCGGCTTAAAGTTGTAACATTTTAAGGGTAAAATACTTTTATATGTAAAATTGCAGTCAGTTGGTGCATATGGAGAGTATATTTTTTCCACTTGATGATAAACAGAAGTGGGGAGTTTTCGTACCTCCATATTTATATCAGTGCCTGGAACCCAGCGAACCACAGCCTATCTGGGAACAAATGAAGAGAGAGGCCTGTGTGATTAATGATGTGGCTCACGATAGCAAACTCACTCTGATAACAGTTTCTCTTGCAAATAATAAATTACAAACCTAAAATTCTTGTAGGGAGGTATATGAGGGTACATGAGGGAAGCAGCACAGAGTGGGGATGGGTTTGGGGTGTGATAAAAAGGGCGTGAAGGGAAGATAGAGGAAGATAGAGCAAATAAATGAATACACACAGAGAAACAAGACAAAGATGTTTGGAGAAAATAAAAATAAATAAATTATGACAAACCATTTCATACTTTCTTTAGCTTTTCATTTGTAGATGTTAAAAACATCTACAAATGTTGTAGATCTACAAATGAAATTATACAAGGAAATATATATGGTTAAAACCTTGCTATATGCACCTGGAAGTGTTCACTGGTATTTTTATTAAGTCACTGCTTCACATTGATCTTTTCTTTCTGAAAAACCTACTTTTACAGTATTTATCAGTCATCCTGTGTCTGGTAGATCTTACAAATTACCCCAAAAATACTTAGGCTACTTCTAAATTAAAATGAAGCGTTTGGCTTTTGATGGGCCAATTTTTTTTTGTTCTGACAATACAATAGAAATTGTGAGGATAAAACATTGATAAATTAGAAAAAAAATATAAATATTCTTTGAATAGTTATTCCATATCAGTCAGATTAAGTCATTTGTTCATGAATAAATAAATAAAGTTTAATTTCCTCAATTTCAAGTTATGAATTACGAGTTCGATGCTGACCTCAATGCACTTTACTTAAAGTTTACAGAAAACACAGAATTTATTAAGCTTGTTGGAGAGAATACATTTTCCACCAAGATCAAAAAAGAAGCTCCTGTGACAGCATCACCTAAGGCCCAGGGCCTAGGGCCCCAGCAGCACACAACACAGCAGCAACCAGAGGAAGTTGCCAGGACCACAGAAGCCTTGGAGGTAATTAATCATTTTAACCTGAAGCCTGTCAAGATACCACTCGCTCTGTCTGCCTCCCTTTGCTGATTTGCCTGTCAATTACATGTCCGGCCAATTCGACAACCTTTCAGTCCTTCTTTTGGCTTCTCTGGCTCTGTGTCCATACTACCATCTGCAGTTGTTTAAATTTGTACACGTAAAGCACCCACTGTTCTCTATTGGCTGTTGCAATGAATTCATTCAAATCATTTGAAAATATGTTGTTAATTTTGTATGTTTAATTAATCAACTCTGTATAAAACTTAAACCTAAAAACAATTTGATTAAAGATAATCAATCTACAAAAATTAAACATAAAATGGCATGTATCATTAAGGCTTATAAATATGTATAGTTGCTTAATATAACAAGGAATAAAAATGAAATGGAGTGAATCTAATAAGTGTCTCAGTACAGTTAGTGTAGCGGGCTCTCACTATAAGTCAACATTATAATTTGAGCGTTAACTGCCACATGCTTTAAAAGTTTATTTCTTCTCCACCCTTCTACCAGAAACATGTCAGAAAACCGCACTAATCCCAGTCATCCCCATACCTTGTAACCCTTGTGTTTTGTCTTGACAGCCAGCCCAGTGCTGTTGTGTTACCCACAGGGCGGCTCCCTAGCGGTGGTCTCCCTCCTCATAATTAAAGCTAAAAGCCTTACCCCAAAATCCACCTCACTACTTCCCTACCCAGTCTGTGTGTGTGCTACTTGTCACTCTTTCACTCTTCATTTTTTTCCTTTTCCTTCCTCTACCAACTTCCATGCCTACATCTACTTTCCACTCTCCCGGGAGCTGGAGTTCTAGTGCTGCCGCTACTGTGTTTGCCAAGAACAGATGTCCAAGTGAGACAAAAGCAGCAAGCAAAGAGAGTGAAGAAGCACATGGAGGCAGATTAGGTGAACCGCAGTCTGCCGGTTCGTTCTGGAAAGATATGATTCCATCCAAATATGAGAAATCCTGTTTTTCTAGGCTTATGGTCTTTATGTTTCTACAACAGTGAGGATTGCTTTGACAAGTATTTTTGAATGTCCAAGGTCAATCAACGTGTCTTGAAACATGTGATGTTTCAAAGTCGACTGGGAAGGTTTACAGAAAGACAGGGACAGAAGCCCCACAGTTAATACTAGATTTAACAAACTGAAACAGAAATCAAGTGTGGAGTAAAAAGCATGTTTATAGGAAGAATGTGCTTTTTGTTTTGGTCACATGTATGTCAGATAACACGCCTACACGGTGGAAAAAAGCCAATTATATGTGCAGTGATTGTGTAAGTGAAGTGGTAAACTGCATCATTCACATTTTTAACGCATGCACAGCAAGCAGCCACAATTGGACCTTCAGTGACCCCAAACACAAAGCCTCCAACACCCAAGAGTATAAATTTAGGAGTGGAGAATAAGTGAGAACTTTGCAGAATTGGGTAAAGAAAACAAGAAAGAAGTTAGAAGAGAAAACACACCAAAAATGAGTGTCTGCTGTGGAACAAACCGGTGACCCTGCTAACCTGGGCTCCTCCCTGCAGATTATCATGGCCACTGTGTGATTAAGGCCAGCCTCATTATCATAATGATTTCCCATCCTCCCCCTTTTTTTCTCCCTCCATCTCAACCTTCTCTCCATCCCTCCCTCCTTTCATGGGCCATGTGTTGTTAGCCACCAGCTCCCAGTGCTCCTCGAGTACTTTAAGCTTGTTAATAATCATTATGGGTGTGCAGTGAAGTGAGGGAACGGAATAATTACCTCACCTGCGCCAAACCAAATTAACCCCTTTTCATTTTTCCCCCTTTACTGTTGTTTGTTACCCATTCCATTTCCCCACCCACAGCTCACACTCTAGCTCACTGGGGACCCATTAGGCTTGTCTGTTATTAAGTGTTGTAATAATAAATGTTTGCACACACCATTTGCCATTTACTAACAGAAGTACCTGTTAAGATAAAAGCTATGGGTCTTGTTTTACCAAGCAGGAACTTTAAAAAAAAATAGCTATAAACAATATATACATATCTATTTATAAGTCATTGCTTCTGAAATTAGAACTGACTTGAAATGTTATTTTTTATTAAAGACTTTAGTGAATAATGATGTGTCCAGATTTAATGTATCTAAGAGCTAGCTTTGTAATAATACACCTGCAACAACAGTTGGTTTGGAACAATGAATAAAAATATCCATAAACCATCTTGCAGCGATTATTATCATTTCTTTAATGTGTAAATTAAATTGAATAGAAAAGCATATTACTTTTAACAAATTTTTGAAAAGTACATTGTAACAACATTTCTTTCATGGTTGTGGAAAGAAGCCATATTTTGTGTAAGTCCAGGGTTAAAGAGTCCCAGGGTTTATTTGTCATTCGACCAAGTTTTGTGTTATTCAACCAATGATTAAAAAAACCATAAAAATGCAGTGCCCCTTGCACCAAAACATACTTAACAGACCACTGTATGACACGCATGTGAACAAATCTTTAGTTTCTGAGGAACCTTTCATTTCCAGGAGGTTCTATCGCTCATTAATCAAATTTTCTCTCCCAGCAAACTACAGACATACAGTATGTCTGTAACAGAATAACCTGATGCTCCAATAGAGATGGATTAGGAGCTATAAGAATCCATAAGACATGAAAAATGTTTAAATTGTTGAGTGTCGCGCTGATATTTTCCATATTTCTCTGTACGTACATCAAAATGACATAATCTTAAATGGGAGGAAACAGAAGTGAGTGCTCAGTACATATTTCTCATTTGAGTCAGCTGACAAGTGGGGATAGAACATAAGGCTGTCTTAGCTGTATTAGGAGCAGGAATAAAATCCAGATGTGCTCTGATTTTATTCATTTGTAATGTTGCACCAAATAGAAGAGTCTTTTGTTATGGATAGACACACAAATCATAAACAGTGTGTAGAGAGTGTGAGCGTAGAAAAAAAGCACATTTTCATTGATTCAGTTACATGTGTAAGTACGTGTTAGGTTAGGAGTTTTAGAGTTAATGTAAATCCAGCTGAGGTTACTTGCTGGCAGTTTGAATTGATGCCTGATTTACGCAAAACTATATTGAAAGCACATTACCCTTAGAGTAGATTCACTACATGAGAACCAAGATTATCGTCAAAGCAAGGGCCTCACTTTCTCAATTATGGACAGGGTTTATTTCAAATGCTATTTGCCATTAAAAAACTTAATGGCCGAAATCTGGGCAAAACATTACAAAATTTAAAAATGTTTATGGACGTCCACTCAATTTCTGTATGTCACAATGCCTATAATCTTCTGTCCAATACACTTATCATCATCTGTACATAAACGGTCCACTTTATTTTGACGTAAACAAATGAAGCTAGACAACAAGTCATACTGTAACAATATGGTATTTCTGCTGTAATTTAGCCCAGAAAGATAATGATTAGATGCAGTCAACATTTTGCCATTATGCATGTAGTCCAGAAGTGTGCATTTACACTCAGCAAACACAGCACTTATTTACTGAGCAGAGGCCTTTAAAGATTGCAAAAGGCTCCTGGAACACCTTCTTTACTGTTTAACTTTGAGAGACAAAACATCATCTCCTAAAATGATCACCTCTAAATGCCCATAAGTACATTAAACACGGGTGTCTCCGCCGGCCATCAATGACAGCATTCATGGGAGGGGTGCGTAATGAAAGAGTGGCAGTACAGAAGGATAAGGCTACAAGCAGAGCCATCATCACTCAGGTGTGTGGTTGAGATGAAGGATCAAAGGCAGTCGGTGCCAGTGGCGTGCCTCTGCTGCGCTGCCGGCCCGGCTGCCAAAAAAATCACTGGGTTTGTATCAGGGAGGATAAAGTAAGGATTAAGAATAAACGAATGCTTGAACACACAACATCATTTACACAAGAAACAACAAGCTGGATGTGTGGGAGGCCTGCTGTATTGCCATTTAAATGCACTGTTGGTGGAAAAATGCTAGGAGTGTAAAGGTCTGTGGAGACAGTCAAAGAGAACTTTTTAAGAGGATTTATAAAAGTCTAGGGGAGATTTGCAGATATGAGCAAGGTGGTGCCAAGACATTTTATTAAGTGGAAGTCGGTGTTTATGAGCTGTGACAATTGTACATTTCAAGTACTAAGTTGTCAGTTAAAACAAGAATATACTGTACAGTACAATAGATTTTTTTTCTGCAACGACTAGATTTCTGCTTTGTGTTTTTGTCTCTATTAGCCCAGTATTTATCAGTACTTGGTGTCTAGTATATATGAAACAATCCCTCCCATAGGCCAATCAGCCACACTTTCTGATTTCTCTTGGCATCTCTTCATCCAAGCAGTAGCATGTTGTTTCACAGGCGCAAGCCCATGTTTTGTTTTGTTTTCTTCACTCTTTGTTTTTAATTGCTGCGGCGGAGGTCAATTAATTTCACTCCCCCCTTCTCTCTATCTCCATCCCACACAGCTGCGGCACTGCATGTTTGTTAACCCATCTCCTTCCAAGCCCTAATGCCACATCACTTCAGATGGATTAATCGAGCCACTTTGTTGTTTAATCTTGCCTCGGCAGAACTACTGCAGTGTTTGTGGGGTGTGTGTGTGTGGGAGGAATGTGATCAGAGATGCACAGGCTTGTCTGTCTATTTTGTGGACACACAGACTGATGGGCAGACAAAAGGATGTCAGACCAATGGTGTGACAGTAGTTCCAAAAAAGAATGCGGAAAAGCCAATGAGTGACAGCCAAAAATTATTTAATTCAGGGATTTTTTAAACTGATATGGGAACAGATGCTAGTGTTTGTTTCTGTATGTAGCTGTAATTGATCTGTCCTGTGGTGATGCATTTGTGTTAATTTCATTATGGGTAGAAGTCCAGTTAGAGTAGTGGTTTGCAAAGTAAAGCCTTGTCATTCCTATTGCTGAGAATGAAGTTACCTGAAACCAGTGACACCAGTTTAAGTTAATTTGACTTAAAATAATTTAACATGTGACATTTATACGGGTTATTTACAGCATGGTTTGGATGAAGTAATGATCCTTGCATGATTTTTTTGTTTTTTTTTTGTTTTTTTATTCAGTTGTCCCTGAGAGGAATGTGATCAGATTTACAAGGCCTCAGGAGTTAGAAGTGGCTGGGATTTCATATCTTTGCTGCCTCAGGATAATGTAGATTGTTATTTTATTAGAATTTATCACATATATTCACATTTTACATGCACAAAATACACAGAGATAAAACACACAGAAAAAAATCCCCAGCCTACGGACATCTGTAGAGATATGTATATGATACCAAGCCTTGCCTGTCCGGACTCACACAAGCAGTGGCAGAGTCACACATATACACAGGCACAATTAAAGGTCCCGTTTGATGTTGTGACGCTTTCATGTTCTGATGACAATTTCATCGAGAAGGAGGGAGGCGGCATGGTTCAAACCTTCTGGCTACAAGCACAGGAAAAAAAAAAAGTCTGCCACCTTACCACCTCATACACACAGACATATAGCCTCCAAAGGGCCTCAGTCGTGCTTCTCTTTCTTCTAGTTGTCTTCTGATGTGCTGAGTCAGACCAAGCCCCATAAGACTCTACAAAGTATCAGAGAAAGTGAAAAATGCAGTAAGAAGGGAGACAAAGGGATAAAGAAAAGATCCTACATGGGGTCAAAGCAAATATTTGCCAACTATTAACCCTTATTACCCTCTGTCTAAGAAATATGGAAAAATGTATATCACAGCATATTGCCAATTAACAGATTTGATCAAAATAAAATGTTTTATCTTTGTTTGTTTTTGTTTAGTGATTGGAGTCCAGAAACACTCACCGAGACCAAATTATTACTGAAGACCATGAGAGGACCATACGTTCAGAGATTGAGACACAATCAGGACCATGATTACAGCAGGGCAAGGAAAAGTGGTCTAATGACTCTAATGCTCTAAATGCTCCAACACTAACTTATACGAGTGGAGTTGGTTTCTCTACACTGTATTAACACTATTTTTTTCTATCTTTAAAGTACTCGAACAGTAGAGCAGTGTGCAAAAGTAACTGATTTGACATCTTTTTTTCAAAAGAATGGGACAGACAGTGAGTGTGGTTTCCTGTGTTGTGAAGGCATCATGCAAAGCAGTGAATAAACGGTTTTCAGTTAGCCCCAAATAGGAAGTCTTGATAAGGAGTGGAAAAAGGCAAGTACAAGAGACAGAATTCATGTGGAGGATGTCTCTGTGGCTTTTGACCAAGGTGACTGTTAAATAATAAGCTATGTTGCTTCTACAATGAGCGTTACCACCAATACCCACAACCGCGTCAGGAAGGGTGACAGAAGGGTGAAAGACTATAGCTTTACCACTGCTAATTTTTGTCAAGATTATATTACACCAAACTGTATCTAAATCATTACCTAACCCCCACAAAATGCCATAACTTTCTAATCTGTTTATAATTACCATTTCAATTATCCTACACATTAATGTTTGACCTTCAAGAACTCTGACCTGGCTCTAATTAGCACTAATATCCGATTATCGCCATATACGAAACTAGCCATGACCAAACAAATGGACCTCAGGTATTGCTAATTCCTAGTGCAATTATCTTTTCATGTTGAGCGATTTAGCTGATTATCTGCACAATTTCACACCATTTTTTTCTTTC
The DNA here is from genome assembly GCA_024416835.2 of Perccottus glenii. NCBI lineage: Eukaryota > Metazoa > Chordata > Actinopteri > Gobiiformes > Odontobutidae > Perccottus > Perccottus glenii. The sequence continues at coordinate 11,336,699 of CM044551.2, forward strand.
TACACAGTGTGATTCAAAATGACATTGCATTACAGAAATGATTTTAATCGCTTTTTAGAGGAAAGGCTGTTCAAATGTTCTTCATTCAGTGTGTGGGGACATAATTATCACTGTCTGGACATGGGGCTGTTTTTCTAACTGTGCATTATGAGCTAAGTGTTTAAAATATAATGAATACTGAAGCTCCTATATTCAAACTTAGCACCAAATGTGTCTATACAGTTTGAAAATAAAGCTTGTGATGGTCAGACTATGTAATTACTGCTATTCTATGTCAAGTCAATGGCTCTGCAAACAATGATTACATAATAAGTGCAGTGTGCCACAGAGGAAGCTTTGTGTGTGGTCCATAGTTGTTAATGTTGCCATTTGGTGACAAGAAACACAATAGTTCTCAAAGCAGATGTAGAGAACAGAAACAGTATATGAATAAAGAATGTGCTCTGTATCAAATATAGCTGATATTTGAATTCAGTTCAATTTGATATGTAAAAAAATATATATGTTTTTGATGCTGCAACTTTCACCCTGTTCTGTGTGGTTCTTCATGTTTGCTGATACGCGTGACAGCAGCAGTGTGATTTCCACTCTAAAAACACCCCCTTTACATCACTGATTTTGAATAAAAGGAGCATTAATTATTGTGCTTTGAATCAGTAATGCTTTTGATTGCTAATCTTATCAGTCCTGCACAACACAGTGTTGATCAAATGAACACATTTCCATTGGTGGTCCGGAGGTCTGTGGGAAAACATGAATGACTGAATTAATTAAAATTAAAAAAATAAAAAAGGGAGAGAAATTAATGGGATCAAAAATACTTTTCCATTTAGGTTTCAAAGTTGCAATGACATGCAAAATCAGTACTGGATTTGAAAAAAATAAAAAAAAATCTGTTTTGCTATTTAAGAAAACCCTTAAATGAGTAGGCGGCTGGTATTGAGACAAAAATGAAGAAATAAAAGCACATGTTAATCCCTGCAAACCATTCCACTTAACCTTTTAAATTGATTTATATATACAAAAAATGGAGACATTGCTAAAGTGGGGAAGGGGTGTGGTGGGGGTTTCCAGCTCACTAAGAGATCATTTCAAAAAATGCATTCTCATAAATTGACATCCCATCCTACCAGCCATCCAAATGTGTATTTTTCTAATGCATGAGAGGCCATATTCAAATGAAGAAGGGGAGGACCTTTCACATGCATGCCGACCTATAATGGGGGGGAAAGCTTAGCATAACTTCTGTCTGATTTCCAATGCAAATATTAGCAGTCTAGTTGAGTGTGTGGCTGCAGATTATAGTTTATCCCTCTCACACACCACAGACTTCTTTTACGCTCTGGAAACATTTTTGCTTATCAGCGCAATGCAACGATCAACTCTCCTCACATCCTCTAAGTCCCTCTGAGACTTCAAGAGGGACTTGGGGTATAAGAGAGGAAGAGACCATGGTTGTGTGTGTACTATAGGGAGGGGGGTAACAATAAAAGAATGGGAGATACAGAGGAAGAATTATCAACATTCAAATGTAGTCAGATCCACCCTAAACTTCCACCAACACCCATAATTATTTTCTTTTTCTTATGGTCTCTTTTCTTAGTGCTTAAATCCCTAAATGAAACATATTAATTGCTGTAAGCCTTACTATCAAATAGGGAATTACAAAGACCTCAGAGGAGTCTGGGTCCCCTTCTCCCAAACTCCCCTCTTCACTGCTAATAGCATATCACATACTATTGTTTATGTAATTACACCGCAGCCTCCCCCTTGTTCTTCCTTTTGTGTGTGTAATAGTATAAATGTAGCATGACTGATGAGTTCTAACAACAGATAGAAAATAGCAGAGCTAATACAATTAGCCTATCAAGTTTAGGTTTAGAAAGATGTACTGTTCATAATCATATTTCAACAGCACAATGGTTGGATTCCACCCAAAAGTAGATGATGCTCTTTCACCTTCACCACAGAAATGCACATTAGTGCAATTCATTATTTATAATACAAGAATGTAACATATAGTCTCATAAATAAAATATAAACATTATTGTGGCTTTTTTCTAGAGTTTTGAATGTAGTTTTAAAAAGTCTGAAGCATTAAAAAGGTGTAGTGAACAAACACCTCATTACTCCATAACGATGTATTTGTTGACCTGACTAACTGTTCCATAAATAAAAACATATTTCAAATATTATAAACAACATAATGCTCTTTATTTAGCATCAATTTGCACAGTTGTATCATCTAACAACAAATGATTTAGCAACAATCTTGCAAAGGGAAAAGCATCTTTATCCAGCGTTTATTCCTCCACATTTGCAGACAAAGCTGTAGCAGATTTGTCCGACTGTTGCACCAAACACCAGAGGGGTGGGTAAACACATGGAGCCATGTGGCAGCACAGCCAATTAGAAGTAGCTTAAGGTCAGACTAAGGCTTCAGGGACCAAGGAAACAATAAATAATTTGGAGAGTAAAAAGCTGAGTGTTGCCCAGTACAAAATGCATTGTGTTCTGTAAAGTCTTGACAATTTATTTTTCTAATGAATTATATATGTGAAACCGCTGCAAACATGTATTGCCCAGTGAGGGAGAGATAATCTTCAATCTTTGTAAGTACTTCAACAGTGGTTATGACAAACACTGAAAGAGATTTGGTGCTGGTGGAGACAGCCAGCTGCTGTAGAAAACAACTCTCAAACTGCACTTTTCCTTTCCCACTATTGACAGCTTTATGTAAAAGGGAATTTGAGCTTAAGTAACCTTTTAAAACATAGTATTTTCAGAAGCATTTTGTATCCAAAATATGTATAGATAATCAGTTATTAGATACATCTTGTTGAGCTATTGTCTTGTTACAGCCATTGTTATCCCAAACGTTTCCATAAATCTAACTGGATGGAGTAATCAGTAAACGGTAAGCACTATGCTGTGCGTGAACCTGAAGAGTTGCTTTTGTATTAAGTTTTTAGCTGTGAGATTAAAAATTTCCAGTTGGATATATACTAGGAGCCTTCCCTCAGAAGCGTACATATCATTTTCATATGAAATCCAGTCACGCACAGCCATTTGCAGCATTCTTCTTTTCCCTATTCTTGTTTTCCAAAACATTAGTCTTGCAAACTCTAATGCGTGCAAATGCAATGACTCAAGCAAGCTGCCTCTCTCGTTTCCCTTTCTTTCCTCTCTATGTGTTTAGAAGGCTGTGAGTAAATCATATGGTCAGGCTTGTGCAAAGCCAGAAAATAATGGGATCATATTCTATTCTCTCCCGCCTATCAAAGTTTCATACAAAAGCAAAAAGCTTACAGTTTCAATATCCAGGACTTTTTAAGACATCCCGTAACAGCTACATAATGTATATGGCTTTTGGTATCTAGTCTGTGAAGCCCCATCATAGCTACAAGGGTTTACTTCCCAAAACTGCCAGGCCTATTGGATTGAAGGCAAAGACTACATAAAGGAGTTTTCACAAATTAAAACTTTTAATGAGTTAGAGGAAAAAAAGGAACCAATAAAACTTCAAAATGCTCTCAGAATAAATTGAAATAAAATCAGGATATATTGATTGTCTCATTCTTGTGCAGTGTGCAAATTATTCCCATTCAGTCGACGTCTCTCTCTTTGGCTTTATTAAAAGCACTCCGGTTTAGTTGATTTGTTTCAAGCTGACTTATAAATAGCCATACTGGGCATTTCAAATCCACTGAAAATGACAGCTTCTTTCCAAATCAACTTGTCTTCTCTTTCGATTTCTGTCTGAACTGTGTTTTCAAGGACATCTGGAATGCAGCACCCAGTGAAATTGTTACAGTGGGTGCTGTTGGACAGCTGTACCACATATGGCACAGCAAAGAAATCAGAGCGAAATCATAACAAGCCCTGTGCTATAACTGCATTGTGGAAATGCTTTTATTTACATGGCCAGAAAGAGTGATGATGGAAAAAGTAGTTACCAAATACAACATTCCAAAAACACCTTAGATGAGTCATCCACAAGTCTTGATATTATTTAGTAAATAATACACATATAGACATCTTTATTCTTGCACACTTCTTTTAATCCAACATTGCCCAGGTCAAAGTGAAAATAAGATGAAGCCAGTTCCAGACGGAGCTCTCTATTCCACACAGTCTGATGGGGTTGATTAATCTTTACCAACTATGCTTTGTCTTCTACAGCTGAGTGAACAACTTCATTTCAACTGATGAGTTCAAGCCCGGGTCAGGGCAGTTCTCATCTGTGACATTACAAGAACCACACAATGAGAATTAATTTCTCTCACTCTGAAAACAAGCACGTTTCACCATAGGCCTTGCTTTGGAGACATATTGCAATTAGAATCAAGCAACCTAGAGAGGAGTTGTACGCTGAGGTGATATCCTTTTGTGTGTGTAGGATTTGTTCACTCGTTATGGCTTTGGTAATGTTGGTCAAGTGTAAACAATGATGATGACAATGATGGCTTTTTTCCAAACCTTCTCTCTGTTTGACAGATGATTGTTTGGAGTCTGCTTCTCTGAAGTTTCTGGCAGTCACAGGAAAATGAATGTGCTCAACACTAACAGGTGAAGAAATCTGCAATTCTCATTTTAACTAAAAGCGTAGCCGATAGCAAACTTCAAGACATGTTTGTCTTTGTTTTTGAGACTATCCAGTCTGTAGTATGGTTTCCATTTGCATCTAATATTACCACTGCAAAATCAAAGAAAAATGACAACATTTTTTTGATTTCAGGGTGGTTTACCATCTGTCACCATACATCTGAATTCTAAATCTCAGAGTCTCTGAGGCATTCACCCACTTTCTCTCTAATTCACATCTATTTATCTTTTCCCCTTTTCTCCCCGCTGCATTCAATCATAAAAAAGAAAATACGCCCAAATCTCGACTGGTCTCTCAAGCATCACCAATGCACAGAAAGTTTTGAAAACATTTAAAAATAGACTGTGTGACCTGGGCTTTTTGTGACCTTTCAACAACACAGATTGGTAAAAAGTACTCACTTTGGGGATTATGTCTAGTGGAGGCTTGGAACAATGCAATGACTTGTAAATGGGTGAGTATTAATAAATCAGCAGGGCTTTAATGTCCTATTTCCACTCAATGCTTTTTAACTTGTCTGGGCTGGGCTTTTGACAAAGCGAGTGCTGGCATTATTACAAATAAATATTGGTGTGAATATAGAGACATGTATTATGGTTTTGGCTCCAGCAATAATTGAATTTGTTCAGATTGTGATCTTACTCACTTAATTGATAGTTCCTAAGGACCAGTCGACAGTGATCTAGGTTTGGTCATGTGTGAGAATACATTTTTTGAGTTAAGCGTGGAAAACCATGGTGTAAAATGGGTGAGGGGTGTCCCACATTATATGTCACAGTCAGTTTTATCTCAAGCATGATGATGAAACTTCTACGTCAACAGGGTTTGAAATAACACTGTGTGTTATCTTTGCTAAGGAATATTCATTGCTGCAATTATTCAAACCTGCTCACCTCCTGTCTCTGTATATGTGTACCTAGGAGAAGATATGGCATAAGTTACCCACAATTGTCTGTACATAAATCAGCATCACATTATGGAAATAAACACACAGCTACATAAGGCCTTAGTTGATAAGAAATGTTAACTGTGTGGAGGTAGAGCATTCTGAATGAGTTGTAAATAAATACCAGTTTCAAAACACTCCAAAGTTATACTTGCTTTGATAAAGTTTTATACTTTGAATATGCACTAAATGTAAGTTAAAAAAAAAGATTTAAACAGAGACAAGGAGGACAGTTGATGAGTGCATGTCATCTGTGCTCCATCCACTTGCGTCTCACATGAGGTCGAGCATAGACAAAGAGCTTGTCTCCTTCAAGCATGAAGAAAGACACAGAGAATATGTAACTATCCTTAAGTAATTTTGTTTACTGTCCCTGGCTCCTGTGCACTCAGGCTAAACTCTCTAGGCACTCGCCCATCTATTGAACAAAACTCAGCAAATTGGTACCTCAGGTTTATTTCTCTTTGAGCTCTCTCACCTGGGAGTCAGGGGAAGAATTGCCTTGTAGGCCTGAACTGCAAACAGCTTTCTCTCTGATCTGCTCTCCTCGCCCTCACACTATTTGAACTGTGTTTTCCCCTGGCATTCTGGGAACCGTTTGCTCTCGTTCTCTCTGTTGAGAAAGAAAAAGGCTGTGTTCTTCATACATTTTTTAAAGTCTGGTGTATGTTCCCTCATGCAAACCCAAACACACACACACATACTGACTTACTTTCTCAGCACTTGCGGCAGCTTTCAGGACAGGTTTGTCAGTACCTGGACGTCAGTGCTTTAAAGCAAATGAAAGGTCCACTGACTCACTCCAATTTGTAAACAAGTTTGGATGACATGAGCGCATTAGTGTCAGTTCTCGGCAAATTCAGTGTTAAGAAATGCCAAGTGTGCATACAACATGATGCATTGATCAATAATTCATCATAACCTTGCCTTGTCCATACAGACGTCGCAATAAGTTTCTTAAGTGCAAGTGAAAAGAATCAAATGAAAGCAGAAAGATTAGAAAACACACATACATACCATGTTTATATTTAATTGCTTTTTGCTTTTGGAAATGCCACAACCACCTTGATCAGCATGTTTAGACATGCCCAGAGGAAGGAAGCAAGAACGACTATGAAAACAATTTCATAGAGGCACCTCTGATTTGTTCTTATTATGTCATTTAGCTCTATCAAGAAAGAAGAAAAATGCTTTGGCCACCATCTTGTGGTATTTCCTGCTAATCCCCACAACCTCCTGCTCAGCGCTGGTGCTTGTGGTCCATGTGTGTTTGTTACTGTGTTCACTATTCATGTGTGCACCTGTGTGTGTGTCATGCATGGCTCTAGTTTCTAGTGTGTGTGGCCAAAATCTAAATCCATGCCAGGACAGCAATCCGGTCTGAAAACACAGCTCCTAATCCTTTAACCTTCAGAACAAGAGGAAAGGGAAAAACAGCTGAAGGGCCCAGCATGGCAAAGCACAGGAAGAGAGCCCCCCAACTAAGACCCCCACCACACCAGACCAAAGGCCACTCAAGCCAACCTCCTCAAGGCAGCAAAATGGATTTCTATTTCTGGTGGCTTGATATCGCTGATCATGGTTCATAGCCTCCTTTCAGGGCCTGGAGTTAACATGGCAGGGTGATGTCAGGATGTGCGCTGATCAGAGTCAGGAAGATGGGTCCTGGTGGCCTTCCAATCTGCCAAAGCTCTGATGGCTGCTTTGCTGATACCATCACAGTAAATTCTATCACTGTCACTCTGTGTTTCTATCCAAAAGCACTCAGACTATGTGTTGGCACATCTTTAGTGAGTTTGTACGCACATTTTCCAGCTGTCTGTACCTGACAAGATATCTAATGGCATTGTGCTCTGTGTTATGGTCTGGAGCTTAACCTTAACAATGTACTTTGCTTTCAAATGAGCTGGAAAAGCAAGTGACAACAGCAATGTTTATATGAAATAAAATGAAATGTTGTATTTCATAACGTAGCAGCCATGATTAATTTATATCAGCAAAACAGATTGCATTGGTGGTTTTGTAAATCCAAAATGGATAGTATTATTATTTTTATTATTTTTTTATGACAAAGTTAACCTCATTACAGCTATTAAATATGAGTATACCTTCTTTAAGTTTTGGTTTGTGATATAACCTTATATTTTCTTGGAATACCCCAACCCCTCATTGTCTTCATCATTCTGGATTAGAAATCAAACATTGATGCATTTTCTCTGGATTTACACTGACTAATAATTCTTGACATTAAATAAATAAAGCACTGCCACAGCCACTCTTCTGTCTCTGTATTGCCCCTAGCATGTTGTCAGGGCCTAGGTCTAGAAGGAGGGAATGCAGAAACAAGAAAGGATCTGAAGAGTCTTAGCCAGGGGCACTGAGCTCACACAGACACACACAGCTAATGCACTACACAACCACACATGTGGACTATATGCACAACAAATCTACATCATTAAATGTGCAGGTAGGGATAAAATGCAATCTGATATATTTCTTTAAGCTTTAGTCAAATTATTTATTTGTGTGAATCCAGCCTCATTAGATCAAATACATTTCCATATATTTGATAAATTGTTCACTCAGTGTTGTTTCATCAATAGTTTATTTGTTCGTCTGATCACTTTTAGTTTACAATGCAAGACAAAAAAAAAAAAAAAAACAACTATAAATATTATGGCTTTTGGTTGAGATTTGTAATAACTCTCCAAATCCACATTTGTAATAAACGTCATTGGTCCAGAAGGCCATTCTTTACAGTACCTTACATTTCCAGTGGCAGTCAGCTGTCCTCATCCTCCTTACCATTAGAGCCATCAATGCTGACAGGATCAATACCTGTGTTTTGGCCTCAGTGCCCCTGCCAGAGATAGCATGTCACTGCTGACAGACAAATATCAGCGCTTGGCTCTGTGACAGAGGGAAATCACAGTACTTTTCCGTTAAGATCATCCAACATGGTATTGATTTGCCCTGTGCTAATCATACATCAGAGGTGAATAAATGGCTCTGAGGCAAACCTTCCATTGTTCATGAGTGGGAAATGTAATGAAAAAGAGAGACATTTCTTTCATTGCTAGTAACTCGGGGCTACTCCCATAATCGTCCTGTGATTGGAAAAAGACTGGTTAGATGACAGTCTGTCAAAATATTTTATTGAGGTTCTTATTGAGGTCTTTTTTCCTGAAAAGACATAAAAGATTCAATAGCAGTGAATAATGTCTTATTAGTAATATCTTGGACAAAACATGGATTATGTACATATCTAGTAAGAGTCTTTAAGATGTTAAACATATTGCCCAAATATAAACCTAACTACAGCCTCATGTGATGAAATAAAGAATACATCACATTAAAGGTGTAAATATATCTCTCTATTTGGAGATGGTGCATTAATTTCTTAGGAAGCAACACACTTTCATCACTTAATTCCCTCCATCTTTTCTGACTACTCCATTATGACCACTACTCCATCAAAAAGCCACACTGAAAAAAAAACTGGAGAACTCGATTGACCTCCTAGTGGCATGGAAGAATATGTCACATGTGAAATGTCTATTTCTCTACTTATTTATTTAATACTGCTTTGTATTTTCTATAATGTGTTTAGGCTGTTTTCTAAATGTTTTCCCTCATACAAAAGCCCGCTGTATAAAGTTGTCAATCTCAGTCGTACCTTAATAACTGACTTGAATTGATTGATTGTTAAATGCAGCCCACATGAAAACCCATTTCTTGTTAACGACAAACCCCAGTCAACAAAATATTTAAAGGAAATCTCCTGATTACGTTTTTGACTAAACATACTTGGCCAGTCAATAGTGCCAATGGCCCTCTACTAAATGAATTTAACTTCATTAATGTCTTGCAATACAGCTACAATTGTTCACCTCCTGCATGTAAATAACCTCCTGTCTTGGATCTTTGATTGCAGATCAATGGTTGCTTGCTTTATTTCAACATTTAGCGCTGGTGAACCACAACGCCACAGGGCCAAATGTTGAACAGTGAATTTACAGGTTTGCTATTGAGCCCTTTGAAACAATAAAGCTCCTAGTGAGCTATTAAACAAACTAGAGAATAAAGTGCCTGCTGCCGACAGAGATTAACATGATATATACAATGTCGAAGAGTGTAATTATTCTTTACTGACACAAACATTTAGCCCCCAGAGCGTAACAGTGTTTACCACAAATACAGCTAGCACGCTTGACCTAATCACAAGCTGAGATTTACCTGAGTGCATCTGAAATGTGCTACTGTTGATCTGATTGGGTTGTCGTGAATGGGTTTTTCCAAATGATTTTGTATGCCTTTTAGATCTGTATTATCTTAAGTGTTAATTTAGGAAGGTATAACAAACCTGCTTTCATGAATCATTAAACACATAAGTAAAAACCAAATAAACACACACTAAGTATTTTAGTAAGAGTACTTCTTTGAAACACAGAAATCATCAGTAGGTAGTATTATTACTGCATGGTGACTTGCACCCACTTAAGCTTCCACAGCAGCATGGACAATATAGGGCAGACTTAGCCTTTACTGCCAAATTCTGAATGTAGAAATATGGCAATATTATCCTGCCAATGTATTAAATCCATGAGATTTTTGTAGGTCTTGATTATAAGTGTGATTTGCAGATTTTACTGAATGCGAATGCATTTGGTGCTTCCTCCAGTGATGCCATTCAATTGATGGGCTTGCTGTGAACATATTGCATAGCTGGCATACAGTATATACAGGCAGACATGTGGAAGAGAGTTTACATTTGTGCTTTTTCACTGGTGTGTCTATGCACATGCTTATCTGTGCACTGGCTGGCATGTCAGCTGATGTCCCCAGTAATCCAGCAGTGGGCCTGTTGTGGATTAGTAGAAGGCTCCAGGGGATGGGAATCCCATTCCCGTTTACAGTTCTCCCTGGCAGCAACAAAGGCAAGGATGCCTTCCCTCTATTGCCTTCACACTGGTTGGAACCTGGAGGTGTATGTGTGCCTTTGTTGTTCATACATCACGTGTATGTTTTAAAAGTGTAAGAGTGAGTGTTATACTGTATCTCTGGTGCCAAACAATATTAAATTCACCTTTAACCTGGTCTGTTATCATTGGACTGTTCTAGGAAATCTTGAACTTTAGATTTTTGGTTTGTGGAAGCACATATAGGCAGGTACATGAAATAAGATTTGTTTTAAAAAAACATCCTAACCCCACCAACACAAGAGCTGACCTCTTGAACCTAGAGATACAACCTTGTCTTCTCCCCAGTGTCGATTTGTGTGCCAGCTTTCTTCCAGCTACTGTGAAAGAGAGAGAAAAAAACAACATTTTGTGTGTGTGGCTGAGAGTCGCAACTTGATAGCACAACAAAAGAGCTGTGGTGGCAAGTCCCCACGCAGACATTATATGTCAGCATCACCGTCATACTGGTAGCTTGTCCCAACTGTACAAAGCCATCCCCATTCAGGGCACCTAACCAAGGTCAGCCTGGATTAGCCACTAGTAACCCTATCAGGTCCAGCACAATGATTACAAAGCCCAGTGACACTGGCTGTCAGCAGACTCTTTCTAGGCAACCCTATCTGGCCGACCCTTGGCTGGAGAGCCACCGGAGAGGCTGAGTCCATCTCAAATTGTTTCCCCTTTGTGTCTCCCTTTATTTTCCCTCTTTGATTTTCAGTGACTCGTTTGGTTCGTCAATCAGCCGGTCTGGGTTTAGATGTGTTTGAAACCCATTCTCTATAATTCCTATAATTTGTGCTTTTTCCCTTCTTCACAAAATCTGTTATTTGGTTTTGTTTATTCAACTAAAGCCTCATAGATTAGTCTTGTTAAATGGTAAATATAATAAAAATGTTTTAATAAGAAAGATAATATAGGGGCTTAAGTAACATTTTGAGAAAATTGAAACAAAATTGTTGTTCTTTTTACTTTTTACTGCTACAAATGACGCTACAAACTGCTAAAAAAATATAATTAATTACTTTTAAACTCCTAATCAAAAACCAAAAGCCTATCTCAAAACAGTGTTCAGTCAGTGCTAAAAGGGCATAACTGTTTGTAGATGGCATGAAACAGAGCCAGGTGTGTGCAACTTTTTGTCCAAATGAAAATAATATGAATAAAATATGTTTTGTAAATAATTAACCCAAATTAGTTGCATTTGAGGTCTGTAATTTGTCTATATTTATTTTAATTTTTTAATTTTGGCCAAATAAACTTACACAACGCCAGATCAAAATATGTTTTTTGTTTTGATCCTACAGAGATGTTTGTGAAATGTTCTCAGCCCTAGTAACTGTTGTTGTTAAAGGATGTTTCTTTCGGTTCTGGTTTGACAACTTTACTACTTTGAATTAAAAAGTGTTACCAAGGCAGACATGTTGTAAAAAAGCAGAATAAACATGGTGTACTACAAGTGAGTTGTTGTTAGCTTGCTCTATCACAGAAAAAAAAAAAAAAGAAATGGGAAAAATGAGGCCAAGAAGTGTTTTTTTCAACATCCATGTCACTTAGCAGCATGTTAGACAAATCAAACTTAAAGAAAAAGCAGTCTTGTGATTTAAGCTTAAAACAAACTACAAGAACAACAGCAACAACAGTCCTAGCAGCGAAAAAGATCCAAAACATTGCAGTAACCGATGTTCTCCACTTCAGCACATCAGAGGCGTCTTCTGCTCGAGTTGCCCTAAAGGTACCTGTTTACAAAGTGATAGGGCTTAGGGTTTTTAACTTGGGGCAAGGGGATGATTCGTAACCCCCTCCATTGCCAAGCACATGGATGGCTGCTGATTAGAAGAAGGTTGGCAGCAATGGGCAGATGCCAGGCGGGGAGAAAGATGACGGCCAGTCGTCAGTCAGCCACCCAAGGCCTTGTCACCCTAGTTACCCACCCCTTAGCAACACCTCCTCCTCCCACAAATAATGATATATTGTTGATTTTTTTCAAATGACCAAAGACATTTCTTCATTTCTGGCATTAACCTGGCAAATTCTTATTGAATTTGATAGTTTAGATCATAATGCCAGGCTTCTTGTCTTTATATACCTACACAAACCGTAACATTATACTTTGTTCAGGATACTTAGCATTTTCTTAGCAACCCACAAAAAAAAAAAAAAATAGGCTATATGTTAATTTTATTTTTTATCATAAACAAACAAAAGAAAAAACACAATAGTGATAAATAACAATTTATTTAAGTAATATAAACACAAAATGATAAACTTATTGATGGCAGTTCTTTCTGTGACCTGCTCTCAATCATTCTATAATACTCTAGACTGTATTGATTATAGGAGCTGCACCCTAAACTTTCCGTATTACATCCATGCACTTTATGTGTCTTGCAGTAAGCCCATACCCAAACATTGCTATACATTTACATGTCCAACCCAGCTTTAATAACCCAATGAATACTCTAAATATTACTAGACAAACTCCAAAGTCTAAAGTCATCTGATCAACTCAAAAAAATTGTAATTTATTCATGTTTGGGGAAAACAGCAGAATGGTATGACATAGGAGTTATAACCTTTGGCAACTCCATTTCACTTTAAGGCCATTTATTCAAAATAAATGCAATGGGCAAGCAATAGAAATAAGCAATTTTTACATTTGTCACTAAATTGTATGTGTCTATTTATTTAAATGAGTAATGGGTATTTTCAATTCAAATTTATTTAGTCTCTTTATGTTTTTGTGTTGTAATTATTTCTGTGTGTCTAGTCTTTATGTCTATTTGTCAATCTTTTTCTCTCCCATCTCCGGTCTCTCCATCATGCTGGGACAAAAATAACTTTAGAGTTCAAGCCCGTATTAAACTGAGACCTGAAAATGTTCTACTAACGAATTCAACACACAAATCCTGTCCCAGAAGTTAGACCACTGATGCCTCTTCTGTGGCCTGTGTGCAGAGGAGACAGTGCCCCCTGGTGTGGGCCTCCGTGTATCTCCAGTCAGCCGTAGGCCTAAATAAAGCAAATCTTTCTAGTAAGATAAAATACTTAAAATAGGAAAGCACTTGTAAAATTCAAATGATTTTCTGAAAAGCAGGGGGAAAAATAACATGATCTGTCGTTAATGAACTTTTGAAAAAAGTCTCATTGCTTCATACTTTATCAATACCATGCTCCCTGAAACATAAATAAACATTATTTATTGACAAACATTTTAGTCTGTCTTGATATGGACCTGCTTCTGCTGAAACTATGCACTAATGTATGTATTGTCATAGCAGCATCAGCTATTGCAGAGTAATGTAATATTTGTAACACTGTCATGTCACCTCCTAAAGTAGCCTAAAGTGAAATATTGCCCCCTATAACAGCAGTCATTAAGGCAAGACTTGAATACAGAGCACCATGGGATGTAGTGGATTAATTAACAAAATGATATTGTGTGAGGATTAGTAATGGCTATCCTTTCAGTGCACTGTAATATATGGATTTATTATGAAATAAATTAGTGTGCCCGTTAACAAGCAGCAACTCTTTAGTATGTGTTTACAAGAGAACCAGACCACAGGACAGTGAGGGGAACAAGCACCTGATGGATGCATACACTGAGTCGAATGAATACTAATGAGGAACACTGTTAGGTCACTACTCTTCCCAACAGTTGCCATCTTGACTGTCTGCTCCAAAACCGCTATCACCGTTTCAGGTTTCATCATGCTCTGCTGTAACTCTTGTGTCCAACAGAGGTCATAATGTCTGCAGTCACTGAGAAACAGGACAAGACGGTGGCCTGGTTAGCATGCAGCCCCAAATCAGAAGCAGGAAAAGTCAGCATAGACTCTCTGGATGAGATTGCACAGTCTAGTTAGAAGAGGTATCAACTCTACAGCACTATGTTAAATATTACTACTGACTGCAAATGTTGACAAAGGGAAGATGAAAAAAGTTGAGTTTGAAATACCAAATAGTGAAAATCCATGTACGCCCCCCGCAGGCCGGAGCGTGCACTGTTCCCTGGGTGCATAGACGTGTCCTCGTTTGATAGCTGTATTGGCGAAGTAAGTTGAGAGCCCTGGCCATTATATACCCTTACTTTCTCCACCCCATCTACCCCCTCCCTCCGTCTGGAAGCACGTACATGTCTCATACAGCCACAAACGTGAACCAACAACTAAATTGTTGCAGTATTGTTAAACAGGTTCTAGTTTAATTTCCCTGTCCCGTAACGCACGACTCGAATTAGAAAGAAAGCTGACCTATCAACAACATTCTCTCAAAACAAATGATTAAAAACTCGCGCTTCCGCTTGAAAACACTGCATTGAGTTTAGATTGATGCTTGACGACGATGGAAGGCTACTAGTTTGATCATATTAAAGCGTTAAACCGAAGAACAGTTTACTTTTTGCAACGTGGAGTCACGGTTTGTGTGCGAGTTCTGTGTCTATGAGGCTGCAAAAGGGGGCGGGGATGGGATATTCAGATGAGCCGGATTGACAGCTCCAGTTTCCCCTGCGCTCCGTGCGTCTGAAACTCCACTGGCTCTTTCCCTCCTAACTCCTCACTTCACAGCACCGCGTACTAAAAACATCGGACGCTAGGGGATCAAGACGCATGCCACATTGCCTCTATGTGGGCACTTAAACACATCTTTCAAGGGCTTTTAGTCAAGGGGCAGTGGAAGAAGGACTTTTTTATTTTCATTGTGTGATGGCTGTTTGCACGGCTCATTATTGACCTGATTGTTATTTTGGCTCTCTCCGCGCTTTTGCATCGCTTGTTTTTGTGGGGAATCAGCGATCATTAGTATCCCATCAATGTCCTATCCTCAGGGTTATCTGTACCAGCCCCCGGGCCCCTTGACGCTCTATTCGTGTCCGGGTTTGGCCGCCCCGCGGACTGAAGACTTGTCCAGGTCGTCCTCTGGCTCAGCGTTCAGCCCTTACCCTGGATCGGCTGCGTTCTCCGCTTCGCCTGGCGCGGGCTTCTCCAGTCCGCTGTCATATTCTGCGGACCCTACAGCGGGATTTCCTTCGTATATGGTAAAAGAAAATATATAAAAATACTCCCGTTCTCCAAAATGTCATGAGTGGCTTTATTTGTAGTAATTTCAAGTCAGTATACATATATATTTTTTCATATTTAGATTTTCCTGTCTTTGGACTTCATTGTATGTTATCCACTGTCCTGCGCGCACTGAATCCCTATGATAAAATCCTTGACCCTTTGGCTTAAATGGGATTTTAAGCCTGAGCCGCAACTGTAATGTTTAATAGCTAGGCCAACAGTTACAGAGCAGCTAATTGTTTCAAACTAAACTTAAATTGCTGTTTAATGTACAATAATTGAACTTGTGTTAAACCGGCTTGTGAGTTAATCCAAGTTGATTTGCTAATTGGATTTATAATGCTGTAAAGGGAAAACATGTTGCACACCATGACGCTGCCTTGACACGCCTGAACAAAACGCGTTGAAAGTTGAAAGGAAAATAGACAAGTTAATTAGTGATTACAAAAAACCCGGAGATGCTCCTTTTATTGTACAAAAAAACCGCGCTTAGAGGAAGATTTGTCAATAGCTAATCCGATAATGATCTTAATCATTAGTTAACAGTGTGTGGCTCTGTGCGGCCTGCTTCCACATAAACACTCATCGTGTTTAAGAGTTTTTATGTAACTTTGTGATGGGGGTTGATTAATGACCAAGGTTTTAGAGCCAAGCAATGGGTTAATTTCTCTCCAAAAATACCAATCAATCATCTCAGGCTTTATTTGGGTTGTTTTAATTTAGCTTGATTGCACATTTAATTTAAATTTGATCTAAGTTAACAAATCCATGAAAGATGGAAAGAAAACACAGCAAGCTTCTGTTGTAGGCTCTTAAACTGTTGACTGTATTACTTATATAATTGAAATTGTAACATTTTTAAATGTTTTATTTATGGCGTACTTTTCTTTTAGAGTTCTCCCTATGACGCGCACACAACAGGAATGGCCGGGGCGCTTAGCTACCACCCGTACGGCAGTCCCGGATATCCGTACCAGCTCAACGACCCAGCTTACCGCAAGAACGCAACGAGGGACGCCACGGCCACCCTGAAGGCCTGGCTCCAGGAGCACAGGAAGAACCCATATCCCACTAAAGGCGAGAAGATCATGCTGGCCATCATCACCAAGATGACCCTGACCCAAGTGTCCACGTGGTTTGCCAACGCCAGGAGGAGACTCAAGAAGGAGAACAAGATGACATGGGCCCCCAGGAACAAGAGCGAGGACGAGGATGAAGAGGACGGTGACGGGGAGAGGAAGGAAGTGGAGCGGTCTGAGAAAACCCTGGATAACAGCGAGGCTTCAGCAGAGGATGAAGGTGAGGTACACAAGCCAATGATCCGTTTAACAATTCTGGGCAGGATATGAGGGGGAGAAGGAGGGGCACGTGCGCCTTTTATTTACTGCTCAACTAATGCTGCAATAACAATATTAGATAGAGGACATTTGGACAGATTAGATATACGCACAGTATTATTTTAGCTACAGATTTGAAAATAAAAAAGATACGCACACGTTGTTAGGATAGTAAGACATTATTAATGACAGACTGCATTTAAGACAAGTCATAAAATGTTGGTGAATAGTAAATTAATGACTAATGTCTATAATGGAACACGCCACGGTTAAAGCGGCTCATTTAAAAGCTATTATTACAGCTGCTTATCCTACAGTTTACAGCTAGAAGCGTATAAATAATTCAAATGCAGCCTACTAATTATTAACACCTTATAAATATAAACAAGGGATTATTGTTTTGGACTTGACAACATTAACGCACAGCATTATGTGTTGTTTTCCATTTAGTTTTTCGTTAATTATATTTTTCTACGTAAAGATATTTCCAAGGTGTTTTTAATTTATCCGTTTCCTTTTTTTTCCCCTATATCAGGTATCAGCTTGCACGTGGACACCCTGACAGACCATTCGTGCTCGGCCGAGTCTGATGTGGAGAAAGTGAACTGTCGCAGTGGGGAGCTCCGTTCCTCGGAGCGCACGGGCGACGAGGACGGAGACGAAGCGGAGGAACGCCACGCTGACCCACGGGGCCATGTCTCTCCAAAGCCCATCACGTCTTCACCTCTAACCGGAGTAGAAGCCCCCTCCCTCAACCAACATCATCATCTCCATCACCTCCACCACCATCTGCAGCGCGAGGACCTGGCGCGAAGCCTTATAGCGAGTAACAAGGGTCTGGAAAACAGAGCCCCGTCTCAGAATCCCGCGGTTAAACCTAAGCTGTGGTCACTCGCAGAGATAGCTACCTCAGACCAAAAACACCACCCCGTTCCTCAGCAGCAGCAAGCAAACTGCCCCTCCTCCAGCGGTGGCCTCCTCACGCCCCCCACCACCGCTGCCAGCCCACCCTCCCTCTACCCGCCCCCCTCCATTATTGGAAGGCCTATTTATTACACATCTCCCTTTTATAGCAATTACACAAACTATGGCAACTTCAGTTCGCTGCAGGGCCAAGGGATCCTGCGCTACACTAACTCCTCCGGAGTGAGTCTGGCAGCAGCAGCAGCAGTTGCCGCTGCAGCTGCCGCCTCTTCCTCATCTACTTCTGGTGCGAATGAGGCTCTCACGACGCAACATCATCATAATCAACATTTAGAGGGCAAACTAAGGCCAGACTCCCCCGTCGTTAAAACTAATAACATTGTAGTTGAGCAGCAGCCACCACAGCATTTCAGATCCGCAAATTTAGAAGCAAAGAAAGGTACGTAAGACGAAAAGCCTAATCATGCGAAAACTTTTTTTAAACCATGGTGAATCTTGAGATTGTATTTAAAAATAGGAAAAGGAAATGTCTGTATTGTGAAGGTGAAAGGGTGTTTTAACGCTGCTAATTTTAATTGTTTTTCATATTAGTCTTGAGATGTTTGCGTAAAATTTGCCTTATTTACTCACACCTATTACACATTTCCTTTCCCTGGAATAAATTCGATTTTAGGTCTAAATATGAGAATAAGCAAGTATTTAAAAACAGCAGGCCTATGCACTATGGCCTATAAATATGAGTGATATGTGTTAAATCATTCTTTATAGATTTTTATCAGAGTCACAACAAAAGCATTTTGCGGACAACAGAAAACATTTTAACATCATTATAAGACCAATCAGGACAGGTCAGGGCTCTAGCCAGCTAACGGCGGACACTCATACATGTGCTCGTGCACACCTAGGTGGCAGCCGCTAAATCCAGTAAGCAGGGAATAGTTGCCATAGCTCTGAGCAGGAATTCTATTTTTAATGTCCCATGTCCCCTTGATGTGTGTGTGTGTGTGTTTGTGAGTGTGTGGAAGGGGACATCGGCTCCCTCTGCACCCCCTGAGTCAAACCTTATCTTTCAGTGAATGGTAATTATAATTACACAGGGTCAGCCAAAAACAAACAAATCAGTCGGTTTGCTCTTCATGTCTTCACGCGTCACATAGGCCTACTGGTCGTTGTTTGCCTAAACTCCGCACAAACCTCTGGGGAGTTTCAGCACAAGCGGCAAAAGGGATTTTTATCAAGCACTTAGAGCATAGAGTTGTATCACAAAAAGTATTTTTTTCGTTTGGGGGTTGGCAGGGAGTTTGATCGTGTGGGATTTCCACGCTCTGCAGGTAGGTGTCACAATTGCTTTGACAATAAAAGCGGGAAAGAACATCCTCTTTTTAGCATACCGTTTTATGCCCCCTTAACCTTTACCACTCCAACTCATATCCAGTGCCACCAGTTCCTCATAAAGCTGCTATCTAAAGTTTAGCTCCACACACACAGGCCACAGACTCTTGCGCTCTCACTGCAGATTATCTCTTGACGCATCATGGATCTGTTGTTTGAAAAATAACTCCCATTATATGTGATTTACATGTTATTACTCAGGTTCTTTTAGTTTGTCTTTTTGCCACGATGTGTTATTTTATCTATTTAAGCGCGTGCAAAAACATTATTTGGCCGTTTTCTGTGTAATTTGTAGACTTTATTTTGGAGGAAAACAAAACGACGGACTGGACTGAAATGAACTTGAAGACTTCAAGAAGGAAAAAAGTACCTTTGATATTTATTTTTTTAAATGATTATGGCGATATGATGCCTATAATTTATGCAAGTTGTATTGCAAAAAACGGAAACTGACAGCGTTTGTTTTGTAAATATATATATACATATATATATATATATATGGACGGTTTTGGTCTGAGACGCATTTAAGGTTTAAGAAAAAGCTTCACAATCTTGTTGTTATCGGGACTTTTACTAATTTATATCTTCGAATGTAAATATAAGAACGTCAGTACATGCACTGACGGGGTATACATTATTCAAAGGAGAATATTAAACTGTTTTCCCAACTATTATGCACAGCTTGGACATTTCTTTATACACGCTTGTTTTGTATTATAGTTGTATTTGTTTTTTAGTAAGTCAAACGCAGATGGGAAAGGCGCTTTTCATAAACATCACCACTTTTCACAGATTGCACAATCAATTCTCAGCAAATGGAGCGTCATTTTCTTTTATAGAGATCATATTCACGACCTTGATTGGGATAAACGACCTACTTATTTCATTTTTTTCTAAGCCTTTAGCGGCCCCTCTCCCCTAACCCGCATTTATTTTTCAGTGTGATTAATACAACCGTGGGACGCGCAGGGCATTATGGGCTCCCAGCGGGGCCGTCCCTGGAGCCTCTCAGGCCGCTTCGGTATGGGTCACAGCCCTGCCTGCTTCATTATGGCACGCCATTGAGCAATCCATAAAAGTCTATCTATGCATCTGCCAGCTCCAATGGGCTGTGTGATGGGCCCTAATCGGACAGGCTTTCCTGTGCTTTCTATCATGGCAGGTTTTGCAAGCAACTAATTAGCCCATTTGCCAATAATACTATTAGGCTAATCATCATCAAATTTCTTTTTTAGACCCCTTGTGTAAGAATAGCCTACTGTACATCAAACATCAAATCTATTTTGACTGATGGCTCTTTATCATCTCTCCTAGCTAGATTAAAACCTAATCTAATTTTCTACCCAAATCTGAAATTGAACCAAATCTCACAGGACTTCCTTTCACCTTGATATTTCTTTATATTTTTTTCCCATGTTCCTCCTCTCACTATTGGAAGGAAGTCATATTTGTCTAATGCCACCAGGGATACAATGTAGGGGTATAACCTCAGCTCACTTTACGCCTGCACCTTTTAGACTGACAGAGGTCTTTGTGCTGTAAAATCATCTGTTAGGGTTTCACATGGTGACATCAGTGCTTTTCTAATACTGTTTGAATTGAAACTGCTTTACCCTTTGATCAGCATTGCCTCAAACTACCTATTATTTCTTTTCTGTTGTATTTACTACACTAGCAGTCATCTATACTGAAGTCATACTGTACATGACATAGCCTCTGGCCTGCTTCGTCTTCTTCTGTCTCCTCTCCAAATGCTTTCATTAGAAGCTGATTTATTGAAACGCACATTTTATTCTCAGGTGGGCTCCCCCAGGGACTCAGCACTGTTGTCAAATAGCACCAGAGGCACTTTCCAAAGCACACAGGGATCCTGCCACTCTTTGCCTTTTTCTTTCTCTACTCCATCCAAATGTCAACATTTGTTCTCAATAAAAAGAGTTATTGTTTCTGTGACTCGTTGCCTTTGAACACTTAAAAAAAACTTCCAACCCACCTCCTGGTTTGACTGAGAGCAAAGGCAGGTGAAAATGGGAGCCCATGCAGGCCTCAAGCTGGGAAGCCCATCATGAGAAGCCATCGCAAATTGATGCCACAATTAGTTACAACTGTAAGGAATTTCAGCGCCTTTTGAAGAACCAGTTTTAATGATATATTGAGTTGTAAGGTTGAAACCATCGTCAGAGACTTTGCAAGTTTGTATAAGGCTATGGGCAAATATTTGAGTGTACACCGCTTAAACCTAGATAGACCGCAGATCACATAGACATAATCCTGTCATATAGCTTCTCAATGCACTTGCGTTCATCAACGCTTAGGACTAGTTGTCATTGAAGCTCAAATGATGGTATCACAGGGCTTCTAGGCTTTCTGTGAGTGCTGAATAGAGAGCAAGTGGACTCATTCCACCTTATCGTTGATCAAATAAGCAGCTCGTATATGCAGATAATTCATGAGCTCTTTTGTGTCCTTTATCTTCCCATCAACCCTTTCTCCTCCAAAATGCTTCAGACATTAATCTCTGCTGCACACCTGTGCGCCTCTCCAACAGGAAGTGAACACAGCTCCAGCCTTATTATCCCTAAAGAGGGTGTGTTGTGTTTAGAAAGAGATAATGCACAGTGGTACTAAGTGGGAATTAGTAAATTATGCATACATACAGTGAGGCAAGGCACGACAGACTAATGTGATAATCGTCCCAGTAATAAACAGACTTTACATGGCTGGGTTACATGGGTTCTTGGGACATCTGTGTTGCGTGATATACTCTGTGATAACTAACGGATAGAAGAAAAGTAATAGTTTTATGGTCCCTGATCTTAACAACTTTAACCACACTTAACCACCACAATAACACTATTGTGCTAGGTTATTTAGACTAACTTTTACAGTGTTCTTGAAATATGTAATTTAAAACTGGAATTTTGTTGAGATAGAAATGAGTAGTAACAAAGCTTTACCTTGTCATCTTTTTTGTCACACTACCAAAGTCATTAAGACCCTGTCGTAAATGCTGCTTAGTTCAGACTAAAACATAATTGCCACTAATAATCATTGGGGAGTGAGAGGCAGCAGAGAGCAGCGTACAAATCAGCTACAGGTGTGTTCAATAACGCACATCAAAGTAAATGTGGGATTTATAAATGAGTCCAGGGTCTTGTCCTCTCGTAAAGGTGTCAGGTGAAATGTTCACTGCTCACAATGATCAAGGGCTGTTCTGACACACATCCATGTCGTTTCCACACATAGACACTGTGTCTCAGACTGAGAGACGCTAATGCTTGTCCACACGACAGTTTAAACAAGGTCGTTAGAAGCCTTGACTTCCACTCCTAATTGACAGTTATGTTTAATGCCTGTGGTGAGTAAACACTTAAGAGTAGTGAACTGAACTTTTGGGCTATAAATCAGAGAAAAGCAAGAAGCTTGTGAAATCGGAGCAGCACAAATCAGAACAATGAAATTTAAGGACAGCATTGGTATGATTAATATGACATATTACCATTGATTCAATGAAAACCAAACCTTTACGTTGCAATGCAGAAACACTTGAAAAATATTATTTGCATTGCAATGTTTTATTGTTTTGTTCAAAACTCTTATGTACCAGGATATGTTTGTAGTAATGTCTTTTGAGGAAAGACACACACATGTTAGAAGGACACTAGAAACCTGAGGGGACAGGGTGAAGTATTTGAATGATTATAATGATATAGACAATGTCAGTCTGTAAAAGAATTGTGTGTTTGCAAGTGCTTTGTACATTCTATGTCTGTCACTAAACCCAGTAATGTGTATTTTCCAAACTGTGAACTGACAACTTTTCAGTTCATTTAGTTCAACAAGAGAAAACATGCTTCTTTGGACCTGTCTGTCTGGAATGGTTTATAAATGAGCTCAACATGTCTGCACTGAACATTTTCTCATCAAATACTTGATATTTGAGACACATAAGGGAAGTGGTTTATGTTAAATTGTATCTGTCAGACTTAATTAATTGAAGCTCAGCTTTAAGCACATACTTCACTGACATTGAAAATGTGCAGTTCTCAATCAAAGATTTTTTTTTTTCCCAAAAAGAATAGGGTTGGTTACAAATCACCCAGTATTAAATCTAAATGTACGGAAGATAGTCTGTGCTCTAACATATTTAATACAAGCAGAAGACATGCCCAGAAGCATAGTTTTAGGCTGTAACTGTTTAAGCACCAGCTACTTTTTACAGGTCCCTATTAAACTTGTTGCATCACTTCAGATGATATCTAGATGTAGTACATGAAAGGACTTCATGAATCCTCTAGGATGAATGTGAAGGCACGAGACCAATAAGAAAGTTTAACTGTGCCCAACTACCATAAACATTGTTCATGGCATATTTTTTTTTTATGTATGCAAAATTAAAGACTGTGAAGGTTTGATCTTAGGGGTGATGGATTTTTTTTTTTTTTGTGTCCTAAATGGGTAGTAAGTGCACAGCATACACCACTATCACTATCAGCTTGTTTAGAGAGGTAGCAATGTGCAGATTTTCTTCTTAAGAGTTAAAAAACAATGCAATAGGCACTATGCAATACATAGTGACACAGGAAATTATGCTTTATAACCCTTCAATGAAGCTTAACTTTTGTGATGTTGTGTAATTTGTTTCCTCCTCCTGTCATTTTTAGCTCTTCACATAGCATGCTTTAGTGAGGGATATAGGAATACAATTATTCTAATGAGTGGTATTGTTGCTTGTGTAGTGACCTTTTTTTCCACCTGACTCTGACACATCTGAAGCCTGACAGAATCTTTTGACACATTCTCATTTACCCAAATTTTTTTGTTAGTGGCAACCTTTAGTAAATCATATACTCTACTCCAAGTGCTTTGAAATTGTAACTCTCATTAATAAATAGGAAATGACTGTTGCAAAGTCATGTCTATAATGCACATAATGTCCTGTGACAATTTCTTGCACTAAAATTAGGTTTTTGCTGGTGCATGTGATAGTT
The DNA here is from genome assembly GCA_024416835.2 of Perccottus glenii. Lineage (NCBI taxonomy): Eukaryota > Metazoa > Chordata > Actinopteri > Gobiiformes > Odontobutidae > Perccottus > Perccottus glenii. Next base: position 11,360,919 of record CM044551.2, read on the forward strand.
GCCCTTGAACACTGATGGACAACTGTAGTTTGTGCTAGAGTATATTCAACTAATGTATGTACAGTAACTTCAATTATATGAAGATAGCTGCATGCCTGTGTGGCAATAGCCCTCTTCACACCTGTTGGCCAGGCCAATCGCATGTTGATCATAACCTATAAAAGTGGTGACTTTCTGCTGGGCTGGCAGATACATGCTGTTGTTAGGGCTGCAGCTAAAGTTGGACTGTATCAAAGCCACTGTTAATTTGTGCACTGCTATGGTTATATTTAAGTCACTACAGCAGAGTAACTGCTTTCCAACTATCGTGTGATTCATAGTGCATAGTGTTGGCTTGCAATAGGTCTATTTTAATTACGTATGGTGGGCGGTTGTAGAGTGAAACTAATGGGCTGTTGTTTTTAGCGCCCCACTGGCAGAAAAGCCACCGAAAGCCCAGGTTTATTTGAGTCGTGGAAACCCAGTTGCTTCCTGTTGGCCTCCCTATCAACGGTGATAAAAAACCCTTCATCAGGTGCCCTTTCCCTGGCCCCTTTCTCTTAATATTGGTCTTCATCAGGTTCCCTTCTTCAGACCTTCCTTATTGCCCGGTAACTTTGTGTCTTCTTAATCACCATCGTTCTATGCTGACTTGCGTTGGCTCTCTACCTACGCCAGTGCTGCTGATTTGGTATTATTTAATGTGGGCTGGTCTGTTATGAACCGATGTATTTTTGCATCTGTTGTGTACAAATGAACCTTGAGTCTGTTTGAATAGTGCTACTGTATATTTCTAGACTTGACGTTGATAGAATGAAGTCTGATATCATTACAGAAGCTGAGGATGTCAGGCCATAAAACCTTATACCCTTCATTCAGGTGTTCTCCTAAATGCAGCATACTTGAAGTTCCTCAGTGTGTTTCCATAACTATCTTTTTGAAAAATAATCTTCAAGCCATAGTAACAAATGGCACCGGCAGCCCAGCAAACGCTTCTCATTCCCTTTGCTGCATGATGGCTCCAGTTGGACTCCTGCTTTAAATATGGCTATTCCCAAAGAGGTGGAACGTCCATGGGGACCACACTTTAGGACACTCCTGACACTCTCCCATTTCTTCCTGCTTTTCATCTTCTTCCATCTCTGTCCTTTGACTCCCAAACCATAGAGGAATATTAGTCCTATTGCATTTAATCACTGAAGCCTTGCACCCAAAAGATTTCAATTCATTAAAGGCACTCACAAATTCAGGCCAGCTGCTCCTTGGTGACTGGCTAAAGACAAGGTGGAGACAGACGGGCTGTATGTGTTTTTTTTTTTTTTTCACTCTTCCTCTGAGGAGACAGGGACACCCAATCCTGGATAATGTTGTGGCTGCACTCAGCACAGTCTACTGACAGCTATACGTAATCTCTTCACATGCTGTAGAAGTAGTTCTGCTTATGGTGTGGGATGTGATGGTAAACACACAGAACTGTACATGCACATACTGAACACACAAGGCCTTTTACAGTGAGACGGTTGATCCCTCCATAAGCAAGCGAAGCAGCTTACATCTTTCAATAACAGAGGATTGGAGGTGCATTCTAATACAATTACACTGACAAACTAAGTGTTTGCATAGAAACACTTTTGCGGCTGAAAAAACAGCAGCTTGAGTTTCACTTTAGCAATGATATTACTTAAAAAAAGAGGTCCAACATAGAGCAAAATGTATTTGGAGTCTTGGAATAAACTTTGTGTATCATGGTGTGCATAATGTTGTAAGAGACTAATTTGCATGTGTCACATTTACAGTGTGTTTTTGTGTGTGTGGTAGTGGGGATTTCTCATCTCTATATTGGAATATGTGTGCATTATGTAGAAAATACCCCACAGACCAGATGGCTGCAGAGTGGCTTGCAAATCAATATTTAAGAGGAAAACATACTAACAATGCATCTGCATGTGTTTGCTGTACATCTGTGATAAAATACTGACTCTCAGATTTTCACAAAAATATCAACTGTGGTCAAAAACAAGGTTTTGCAGCATGACTGTCTATAGCCACTTTATGGAGACAGCAACACATATGTTTCAAATGTGGATATAAACCACTCTGTGAATGTTTGATAAAATACTAAACCATCAATAGCAAATGTTAAGATGTGTCATTGATGTTTTTTGCAGAATCAAAAGATATATAATGCTTATGTTAGCTCACAAATGCCACATTATTATGTAAAACTACCAGCCATTTATTAATAATCAAGATCTTCTAATACACTAGTCCATTTTGATGCTCAAATGAAGTTTGTAACGAAGGCTCACCACAGAACTCTTCACATAGTTAAACATTTAGATTGTGTTCAAAACACTTACCACTGTTTTTTTTTTTAAAGCATTATTTCTTTGTTTTGTTATAATAAAATTGTTGATAATGAAATGAGGTAATGCAATTATGTATTAAATTTAAACACAATGTTTATATCAACAACAGAAACAGCTAAATGTCTATGATCATGGAAAGTTCTGGCATTTTATTTTATACCATCCTCTCTGAAGGCATTTCTCTGAGATGACAAATGTGGCGTTCCACACAAGAATGCACTTTACATTAGACAGTATCCTAACAGAAATCTGATCTGCCCACTCTCATCGTCTTTGGAAGAGTGAAACTAAAGCGTCTTTATTTTATGTCAACAATACAGTATGTGAATGAACGGCACAGCTGATGGAGCTGCTATGACATATTATACATTTCACACTACACACAGATTAGGTTCACCCTTTCATGAGAAAGTATGCAGTTGGGACACTCAGTCTATGAGGGGTATGACTTATATGATCCATGGACATCAAATCTGAGAAGATATCAAAAATCTGCATAGAGGAGCAGAGGAGATACAATATCGAGCAAGCCAACTCACTGTTATTCAACTGTATAGGTGAGGGGTCAAGGTCCAGTGACAGAAAAATTTACCAAAAAAATCAAATGGTTGGCCACATAAACCCGTTTGTGTTAGTCAATACACAAAAAAAGCACTCTACCAATAGATTTAATGATTCACTGTAGCTCACAGGTCTTTGGAACCAAAATGTGTTCAAAGCAATGCTTTAATTAAAAAGCATGTCAATGCAACCTCAAGTAAAATGCCTTCACCTGACTTCAATCTCTTAAACCAATCGTTTTATGTGGCTGACAGGTTTACAGCAGCACACTGGAGCATTTATTCTACCAATTCAGAACAGCTTTCCAAAAAGCTGCTGTTGTATTTGGAGAATCAACAGCTTAAATAAGCTGCAATTGTTTTTTTTCTTTGGCAAATGAGGTGTCAGCTCCAGAGTTAACCTTGCTACGATAATTAATGTGTGCTATATAGGTTTGCTGTGTGTTTTTGTGAAAGAGACGGGAATAAAGAAATGCACAGACAACCAAATGAGAAGCAGGAATGGACTGAGCGTACTCTCAACACACAGACTGATGTTTCAGGTAAATAAATGAAAAGATTCTCTTAACCAAAGCTTTAGAAGTCCACAAGAATATAAAAACATTCACTTCAAAGACTAAAAGTTTGTTTGTTTCTGTGTGTGTTAGGGGGTGGGGGGTGGGGGGTGGGGGATCAATATCACACAATGAACTGTAAAAGCTACTATGACAAGGCTGTCAGTAGTGCATCTGTATCTGCAAGAAGAAAGACCTAGTGTGCATTTAGACTCATGACGGTTTAGAAATGCAGCTTTAATTAGAAAATAGTGTGTTTCCAGACTCTGCAAACATCTGAGCAAGCCCAAATTTGTCCAAGAATAATCAAACATTTCTATGAATGATCCTGGGATCCAGTCAAGACCTGCAGCAACAACAATATATATAGCACTAAGAAACAACCCCACCCTGTAGACAATGTAAAATGAAATTAATGAATAAAATAATTGACTGAGCTCACCTTAGTTCAGTGCTTACTGATATTGTGTTGACCATATGAGCTTAGTTCAATTTTAATCTGTTTTATTTAATTCTTTCATAACGAGTCAGAATTGAATGTCTGAAAAAATACCACAACCAGTGTTATCCAATGATGGTCTACAACACCAAGTGTCAGGAGAATATTGTGGGGAGAATGTCACCCCATAAATTATTCTTGCCATCTGTTTTAAGTAAAAATATTTTTCATTAAAAATCTCATATAGCCCACTTATGTTTTCCATTTTTTTCTGTCAATGTAATTGTCTAACAGGATCTGACAATAACATTTAAATTTCATGGTGAGTTGCTGATAGTATTCTATAGTATAGAAAGAGTTCAGTGCCAACAAGGAGGAGTCAGACCTCTGAACGCTAATACGAGTGGATTGGTGATCTCAGAGGAGTGAGTCTCGTGGCCCCTCCACCTCCCCTTACGGTCCGACGCAATTGGGCATGGCTTACACGATCTGATTAGGTGTAAATTAAAACTTCATTAAGCGTCAGTGTTGATTAACAAAATGGAGGGAGAACACCATTGTTTCTGGTCACCATATAAGGCCTCTTTAATGTTTGCATTCATAATGTATTATTGACATGTCTCCTGGGTTCCTCTTTGATCACTCAGCAGTGTGGTGTTTTGCAATTTTAATTATAATGGAATATCCTGCATTCAATTTACAGTATATGTAGGGGTCAAAGGTCAAAGTGATGCTATTATCCATTTTAGACAAAGCAGAATGCAATAGATTAGTGTGTAGGCATCCATATTCATTTTAAGGGCATGATATGCAGGAAAGTGTTTGTAAACATTTACCTAGCCTTGTCTCTTGATCAGTGTTCATCAAAAAGTAAAATCTAGAGGCACTTTGTCTTTTGAATGAAGACTACACTCTCTAAATGTCCCTCACCATGAAAAAAACATGGGAAGGCAAACGGTGACATAGAGGCAGAGATTACGTTGTTACAAGATACATTCACATCCATTTTTTTTTTATTCAGCATACAATTGTTATTAAAGAACAGTTAAAAGTTAAATGTACAAGATAACATACAAAAGATAAAAGATAAAGTATACTTTGTATAAAAATTAGGTTTAATGAATTAAAGTTTAAAGTATTACAACGTTTATCTACAGTGCAATATTTAGTGTCTTGGCTTTTCTTGACTTTTATCATAAGGGGATGTTTAAGGATGTTATTTATACTTATATTTATTCTTCCACATCTGTCTTCTTCTGCTGCTACTCCACAGTCAGCCCAAATTTTAAACGCTGTATAACAGTGATTCTCAAAGTGATCAACAAAGTACCACCTCTCTTGAGTACCACCCACTCTTTTGTGTTATATTACTGCTCATATAGAGGTGTAGTTCCAGTAAACTACATATAAAAATAGGGTCAGAATAGACTACATATAAATATACAGTCATTTCTCAGGGGTCAGTTTAATTAAAAATAAAAAGCGAGAACCGCTTAAGAAAGTAAGAGTACCACCAGTGGTACTTGTGCCACAGTTTGAAACTACGCTGTGTAATAATGAACCTCGCAGAAAACCAGGCAAATCTTAGGTGTATGGCCATAAAAACATACATTTCTGATCTGAGGTTTGAAAAAAAAAAAACACTCCTCTCTTGGATCTTCTGGATTACATGGAGAGTGATAATGTTTGGGAATTGTCAAGTTGTGTCCAAATAAAATGACTTCCCTGACTAAAGTGTATTATTTTTCATTAATTAACACTTTAATAGACACCCCAACAGCAAAAGGTGTTACTACTTCACATTTCTCCCTATTGCCTCAGGCACTTTTAATTAATTCAAGGGTTCAAGCTGTATAAGTTTGCATGCACAAGCACATCAAAACCTCTACTTAGGGGTTCTGCTCAATGACAGATAGGTTACAGCCCAGTAAAAATTGAATGATGAAGACAAATTGGAGCAGCACCTGGCCAGTCATTTATCAAAGCTCCACAGCTGAGATGGGGCTGTTTGCCTGTAAGGGATTTCTGCACTTCCCTGCACCATTTCTTTATACGAAAAAAGGCTCACACATTTAAATGGTATTTAGATTTTAGGGTATTTAAACTATAAAAATATATTTGCAGAAATAGTTTTAGAAAGCATGAGCCACCATCGGAAATCTTAATCGTCAACAATTCCTTCTGACAAATGGGTATCGGGTTAGTTTGACTGTGTCGAACATAGCCTCACATCTAGTCTTTGATAACCTCCCCACCTGCCAGCTCTCCTACACAAACTCTCCCCTGCAGGAAATTTGATAGAAAGATAAGCTCAGATGACCAAGATACATTTTTCTCTGGTCCAGAGTAAATTTATCTCTTGAACAGCAGAAATTTCTTGGTAAAAGTAGCATGAAAAAGGAATGGGGAGGAGCAGTTGCCACTCCTTTATTTTATAGCAGCTGTCAATCAAAACCAATGTGAAGAAGCCTGAGATCTTCTGAAGGTCTGTGAGATCAGAACTGTAAGGTGTAAGTTTCAAAAAAAGACTTCTTCAAAGTTGTTTGAAGTATGTTTAAGTTTCTGATGAAGATCACATTGCAGCTTTAATAAACTTAACATTCATATGTGTATGTGGATAAAATGATTACACCAACATTCACTTGTTTGTCACATATTTGAAATATTATATTAAAGCAAAGAAATCAACAATCACCAAATCAATTTACTCTGGATGACATTCAAAATTATTTTCTGGAAATAATATCGAAGGAGATGGAGGTACCAGCTTCAAAAATAATAAATTCTATTGAGACTGCAAAAACTACACACATTTCCTAACATTAATTTTTTTATCTTCAGACATGGAGGGTTGGTTATGAAACCAGAGCTGGCCCTCGGAGAAAATGTATTTCATGCCAAGACATTTTAAAGAATATAATCCATCTCCAAATGCTTTACTATTGAACTGTTGCTATTGAGAACAAACGTACTGGTATTAAAGTAGCACATTAAGTAAAAACATATTTAATAATGATGTGTCTTTTTGCTTTTGTAAATAATGCAGGCATTCAGATACTGGTGTATAATGTACTTGCTGAGAAAACTGAACTCTTTTAATGTAAATGGGAAAATTTGGACAATTTTTTTTATTAAAAGTCTTCTCCCTTACTGTAATCTTTTATTTGTTGGTTTAAGGGCTTGTCCATTAAAAGATAAAAACAAACCTCACAGCATAGTCAAATTATTAGTGCTCCAAAATCACTGGTGTCCAACAGAGAGACTTGCTCTGGGAGGATCAGGTGCTGAGTTACACTACATTTGATGTTATTTGTGGGTTCTTTATTTCATGTCTTTTATGCACTCTATCTGGACTGATTGGACTGACATACAGTATGTTTGTATTGTGTGTGATATGGTCCGAGGTAAAGCTGCAATGAATTGTCCTTAAAGGATCAGTAAAGTTATCTGAATCTGAAAATCGGTCATACATTTTTTGTAAGGTTTTTATTTTTATTTAATTTTATTTGTTTAACTGTGTCATTGAATATTTCAGCTCCAGTAAATAAATCCAATAAAATATAGAACATTAGAGGCTTTTATTTTTATCATTTTAAAGTTGAAGAGCCATATGCAAGAGAAGCATTTATGGCACATCAGACATGAAAACACCTACCTACCCACACAGAGCACAGTGTAAACTTTCCCCTCCACAGTGGCACTACACAGAGTACAGCACTAGAGGCAAGGTTACCTTTGTTGTTTTGGCTCTCCTTGCCAGATGCCTTTTGCTGGTGTCTCTCCCCTAAAGCACTTTGTGAATAGTGGAACACAGCTGCACATACAGTGGCCATGCACACAGTTCAGAGCCTGACCTGCTGCAAACAGACATTCTATCACATGAGAACAAACACACAACTCTACACACACATGAATGTCCCACCTCCGCCCTGTGACTTCTCAAACACACAATACCCCCCACCCTTGGGTGATGAACAACATCTGCTTATCCGTCCCTCCGTCCCTGCCCCTGGCGTGGCTTCTGGCTTCCTCCTGGCTGTTCTGCCACAATGTCATCTTGTCTGCCTTTCTGTCAGCCATTACCAAAATGTGTAGTGACAATCTAGCTTTTCTACAGCGACCCTTTCCTCACATCAGCCCGGGACCAGTCATTGTACACTGCACAGAGGCCCGCTAAAATGATGTGTTGTCAGCTCCCAGAGCTGCACCAAGTATTCCCAAGACTTAACATGATGGCTCCTATCTTCTATAGTGAAAATGTAATTGATTACCTTGTATTAACCATTTTGAGTCCCACTAGACTTGGAGACAGCTGTCCTGTCTGACTTGTTCCTAGACTTATCTTTGCCTCTGCTACACCCAGTCACTGTATTTGTCTCCACTCAAGAAAAAGTAAGACAAAAAAAAAAAAAAAGCCATTTTCATGTTCACCTTCTCACAAAATCTGAGTCAGTAATTTCAACACACTTCAGGTTACCTATCAATTTATCTTTCTAAAATGACAACCATTTTTTAAAATAGGAAGAAAGATCAGTACTACCATATATATATATATATATATATATATATATATATATATATATATATATATATATATATATATATATATATATAACAAAATAACAAAATATTACATTCAATTTAGAAACTCAGGAAGCAACACAAAAAAAATCTATGTAACATTATAAAAACAATAAATATAAACTCCTGTCATAGCAGTAGGGGCAGGTCACTGTGGATGTTGCTGGAGAAGCACAGTTTCTATGCTGCTACCTGCTTTGCCAAGTGGCGCTGTGTTACTTAGAGGTCAGACGGATGACATATTTATTACCTTGTCAGACCCTTCTATGGCCTCCCACTCTCTCTTTTACCCCGTACACATATTGCACGCATGCATACACACATAGATAATAACTTCAGACAGCACACAAACATGTATGAACTGCAGCGCACAGTCTCCCTCTCTTACCTCTAAAGCTAAACAAAACAATTGACTTGGCTGCCAGCTAATTGGGACGGGCTCCTATGGTGAGGTGTGGGCAAAGTGCTTGATGAGGCATAAAATGATGATTAATTAATTTACTGCTCAGTTGGTCATCAAACTGAGAGCTATATAAGACTCCCAGCAGTCTGCCCAGAGCAGTGTTATGTAGCACATACACACACTTAAAAACACACAAATACAGTATGAAGGAATTCATGCTTTGTTCAGTTTTAGCAACCCTGATCCTGAAAACACTCTCTCTTACCCACAGTGGTGCATCCTGTGGTCAGTGCACAGCCCTGCCTTTGCAGTGACCTGTGTTAGAAACTTATTCAAGGGTGAAAATGCATGTTTATGATATTAATCTATGTGTGACTGGGAAAGACTTAATCAAGTGAGCAATAAAAAAGTTATTAACGCTTATACCTCAATTATAAACTAAAGGCATCACATTTACGGTAAAAATTGACTTTAATGCTTTGAAAGAAACAACTAAAAAAGCCGAGAACAGAATAGAGAGTGACATGTTTAAACAGTAATCAATTCTGTTTCAATTTCCTCTGTGACCACACTGCTAATCTATCTAAACAGTGATTTTCTTCTTTCTCCTCCCCTTTTAGTACCTCCCAACCGATATGCAAATGCTGACAAAAACAGGAAAAATGCCAAGTGAAATAATATAAATGCAGGCATTATGTGCTCTGTCAAAGCTTTCCCAGTTTGCTAAAACAATGATCACCTCATTGTCATCAAAGGGCTGCTTGTCTGGATTATGCAGAGCATGGCGCCATTGTTAGTTTTGATTGTATAAGACCTCAAGTTTTCTTTTATGTTCCTGTGGTATTACACGGTTAAATAGGGTTTGTGGAATATTATCTCTATAAAGGTATATGCTTTGTTCTTGGCTTAACACTGTCATTACCACTAACTCCACAATATAATTGTTCTTTAGTCTGAGCAACTCGATATGAGAGTTTCCCACCTTCCTTCTCACCTTTATTTTACCAAGTTTCAGAATTGATTAAGGACTCTAAATTTAAGGTTGGGAAATGTGGTCATACATCAAGATATGGGATCTAACTAGTATTTACTGGCTTTGTAAGTAAATCAAGATGAAGATTAGAATTAAATATAAGCTTAAATACCATGTATTCAATACTTAGCCTTGTCAAATCAGTACAAAGCAAGCTGCTGTAATTTAAAGCAAGCTGCTGTGAAAACTGGTGATCAAAGCTTGTGGAAACAATACTGTAAACTCAGAAATACTGTAACAAAAAAGAATAAACAGAATAAAAATCCAAACCAAATTTATAATGTTAGGCATGATGGAAAGAAACTTTGGCAGGTTTTTATTAATATACTTAGAAGATCTAAAAAATAATGATCCTGCTTTTATCGGAATAAATGGTGGGTTTTTACTTAAACCTGTTGTAATTGTCAATTACTTTAACAATTTCTTTATTGACAAAGTCAACAATATAAGAATAATAAATTGAATTAATGGAGAGCTTATGTTTTGTAATAAATCTACAGTATTGATTAAAAAAACATACGACTACACAAGGTTGAAAAGATTCCTGACCTCTGTAGAAAATAATGAGTTTGGACTTGATTATTATGATGACAAATTAATATGATTGATGGCAGATTTTATTGATAAGCCTGTTTTATTAAAAGGTGAGTTTAAAATAATGTATATTTCCTCAAGCTTGGGAAGTAGCCATGGTGACACCCTTAACCCAAAAATTATAAGACATTTTTTTTGTGGGGTCAATAGTAGAACAAATAGGATTTTGCCTGTTTTTATTATTGTTTTTTTAAAGAATTTTTTTATTATTTTTCTAATTTAAACCTTTGCTCTGAGTCTCAGAAGACCTATAAAGTTGTTCACTCTACATCTACTGCACTAGTACAAATGACTAATTGGCTCTGTCATTGATGCAAGAAATAATGCTGGTGCTGTTTTGCTTGATTTTAGTCTGGCTTTTGATGTCATGGATCATGGTTAACTGTGGTTTTAGAGAATGCGCTGTTATGGATGGAGAGTTACTTACAGTCAGTGAATTATAACAGACATCTTTCTACTACTTGGAGATTAGAGTGTGGAGTCCTCCAAGGCAGTGGCCTTGGTCCTCGGCTCTAAAGGTAACCATCCTCACCTGTGATCTGTTTGCTTGTAATAAGTGTGTGTGTATAGTGAGTTTCTGGGCTCCTGACAGACTTTTGCATCTCTCATCCAGTGCTGCACTGATGTTTCTGTATTCTGAGTCATGGGGAAAGAAAAATAATTTTCAAAGGGTTTGAGGGAAAACATAATTGAACTGAAAACAAGAAGGAGGGCGCAGTGGCTCAGTGATAGAGTAGTTGTCCTTCAACCGGAAGGTAGGAGGTTCGATTCCCGCTCTCCCCACAGTTCATACTGTCGTTGTGTCCTTGGGCAAGACACTTAACCCACCTTGCCCCTAGTGGTGTTCCAGCTGTAACACTGGTGAATGGAACCTTAATTTAAGTTGCTTTGGATAAAAGCGTCAACTAAATAAATAAATGTAAATGTAAGAAGAGAAAATAAAGAGCCTAATCCACAACTACCACAAAAAAATTTCAAGCTGTTATTGATGTTAAAGGTGCCAATACACAGTATTAACTGGGTTATGTAAACTTTTGGTCATTTGGGTAGTTCTTGTTGTCATTATGATTTAAAAAGAGTAAACACAGTTGTTTGACAATATATGGCTTTACCCGACCACTAACTATGAGTGAAAAAAAAGTTTTTGTGTTAGTATATCCTCTGAAAAATGGCCAAAAATCACAAATTCTGTAAACTTATGAGCACAACTGTCAGATTATGGTTCTTAGAAATCATGCCTATCTCACTGACACAGAAACCTCCAATGTAAATTATATATAATTCCGGTTGCCGGGAGGCGCAGAGTGCCACGCTTTACGCCACTCAAACAGACCAAGCAGAAACAGGCCAATACACTGGACCCTAACAGAGTCGTATTTGTACAAAGTAAGCAATATTTACGATGCCGTTTCATAAGACATGTTATTTTTTTTTCTTACAAACTTTTTTGGATAGTTTACTCTCAATAACAAACAATGTCCGCTTAATGGCGGCGCTGTCATAACAAAAGAGTCTTTAGAGGGATCTGTGCCCTTACTAGCTAAAGGTTATGGAGGATGGCTTTAGTGGCAGACTGTCTTGCAAAAAAAATGTCTTGTGTTATGAGTGAAAGGCCAATATCTCTAAATAAGTCATGGCCAAAAACAAAGAACACTGGTCATTGTGGCTCTTTACAAGCACTGTTATTGGAAATGACAAATGGTCTTTCATGTTGCCCTAACTTCTTCTACTGTTTGTTCACATTTATTCCTGAGCCTGTCAGGAGCTTGTCTATTCCATTACAACCCATACTTTTCAGGTCGAGAGGACATAGGAACACAAGAAAACGTTGTAATACTGTAGTGACCACCTGCAGTAAGAGAGTGTTTAGCTTGAGGCTATGTCCTTAGGACACAGCACATTTACCCTCAGTGGACATTTGTCTATGAAAGATTTACAAAGTGGATAGGTCCATCAGAAACCTGTCCTGAGATGTCTTGTTCTAAAACGTAAACCAGACAGGAGTAGCCACAATATGTTGCATGTCCCTTGCTGTGTCAGAAATGTTTCACCTTGCATTCACTGTAGGCATATTCTAACACTAAAACTGTTACCACTGGACAGGTGAATAAGAGATGCTTTATAGATGCATCCACCTCTGTTTACATCAAGTGACAGTGTACACTACACTGGTCATCCTTTGAAATGAATGAAATGACCACAAAAGATGTAGCTTTATGTGTTTTGAACAGCTCCCTTTTCTTTTTTCACAAGTTGATCTTACATATTGTTGCTTGCCCTAATGACCTCTTAGTTGCTGGCCGATAGCAGTAAGCAGAGTCGCCTCAAAACCAAATAATTCATAGGTTGCACAGGAGCTTACCACCCCCCCCTTTGTACTCTAATTTGGCTTCACGTGACTTTAAGTTACCTTGTCTGTGTAACTGTATATATGCATGTCTGCATGCATTTACTTGCAGATCAATGTGTTACATGTGTGTGACATATTAAAGTGGATTTGTTGCAAGTGTATGTTAATGGTCTGGTTAACTTTTGCTCTCGTTAATAGTTAATGAGTCATCTGATTAGAGGCCCACATTACTGCAACAGAAGAGAGGTTGTGTATAGTCATAATTTTAGAATTGCAATACCCTATCAATGTAATATGTAATGTTTTCTACATGATAAATAAATACATGATACATACATAATATTTAACATGCAAAAAACAGTTTTAATCTGAAACATACTATATTTATATTCCAGTCATGTCTTTCAATGCACTTGACTGTGCCACACCTTTCCCATACCACATGGACAAGGCAGAGGGCTGGTCTCCCCATTTTCCTTTATTAGATGTACAGCATAACTTTCATGTATACAGACTCACATAGCTTCTCACTACACCTATAAAGCAACACTGAACAGCAGCCACAACAACATGCACTAATGCCATGCCGTCCTCTCTGCTTCTTTCCCTCAACCGCTCAATAATTCAGTGCAAGGTGTCAGACAAAGCTGCCCTGGCTCACACAACCCCTGTAAAAGACACCATCACCCCGTTGCTGATTCACATCTCTACCCCCCACCACCTACTTGTCGCAATTAAACATTTGTCTAGCTGTTTTACACTACAAAGAAAGTGACACAATTTCTTGGAAAGTAAACAAATCATGAACTAATTGTAAAGTTGTCCTAATTAGAGCTGGAGAGAAAAGGGAGCTCAGTAACTTATTACGTTTGATGTTTTGCCCACAAATATTATTAACAATGCCTTGTAAAGCAAATGCTTATTGTTACTGCAGTTTTTGTTTTATTCAGAATCTAGATATAAGCGTCTCTGTCAAAACAGCTCACACAGCTTTGTTTCAATGACTAATGGTGTGAAATTTACTCATGTATAACTTATGCACACTCGCCCTTGAGCCGGTAATTGGATCATGTCTGTGACTCAGAGGTCAATCGAGTTATTGCATTCGCATAAAAGAAGATTCATTTACAGCATTTACAGGGCAGTGTAAGTGTTGTTGGTAGAGACACATGTTCAGGCAGACTAACATAAGGATAGGACGTCCGAGAAAGAAGCACATAACGCGGCATGTACATGTGTGAGCACATAAACACATGTGGTTAGCATGAGGGCTTTGGGCCCACAAACATGCATCTACTGTAATCAAATCCAGTATGATGTGAGTAAAACCCTTGCCGCCCTGAATGCAAAGTGTTGGCTCTCTTTTGGCTCAGTGGAAGAACTTGGCAAGGGCAAAGAACAACAGGCTCGAGTGATGTAGCAGGTGTCTGGAGGAGAGAGACAGGAACCCGAGCCGTAGAGGCCGACACAGGGACAGAAACATCTGTTCTTTTTTCACTCCGTGTTTGCATTATCCCTGTCACCTGCCAATTGCTGCTAATTGCGAAGCCAATAATAAAGCACACAAAAGACAAAATTTGGGATATTTGGAAACCAAACGTAATATCAACATTTCATGAATTTCTTTAGGGAACACCAAAGCAAGAAAAAAAATGAAATGGACACTGTATGTGTATGGATGCTGTATAAACATACCTCATTAAATTAAGACAGAATAAAAAAATCAGAAAGTTTATTATTTATTATTTATTTATACTTATTGCACTGCTAACTACAAATTAAAACAAGAAATAGGTCAGCCTAAGAGTGAATTTTGAAGAAGTCCGTGTCTGTTCTGTGTGTGTACTCATGTTTAACTCCTGCTCTGGCCCAGAAGAGCTGCTGGGACAAGAGGACGCGGGGAGCCACCATTGACAATGATGTATTTGACAAGAGGAAAGTGTTAATGATATTCCCCCTTTGATGGCTGGGGCTACTTCACACACATTTGCATTTCCATTCATCATCCCAGCATTTATCATTATGGGGTGGCTGCCAGATCTAATTACAGTTGTGGGCTAACAGGGTGACGCGACTGATACTACATGGGCTCGCAGACACTCACTTCTCTATGTTTCATACCTCTTCTAATTTGCCCCTTCCTGTTCCCTTTGATTTTTCAGACTTCACTTCACCGGCAGATTTGTTTTCTTATCTACTTTTCTATCTACATCTGCTTTCTTTCAAAATCACTTCCTCCTTTTCCTTTGAAACATAAGGGAATCATGGGAATGAATCTAGGCAGGAAGTGCAGCCAACTAAGACCAAACCCAATTAACTTCTCTCTAAATGAAGTCATTGGAGGCTTCTTCATTAGAGTTAGCCCACAAATAAAAAGAGACAGAGGCAAACTAAACAAATAAGGAATGAGATCCTCTTTCATAATAATGTTTCCTGACTCCTCCAGGGGAGTCACTTATGCAGTGATCCAAGACACTGAGAAGTGAGTGATCTTCTTATAAGTTTATTAAGGCTAATTATTTGTGACTAACCATTTGTAAGAAACCAAAAATAGTGCACTGGGTAAAGCTGGTAAAAAGTCTGCCTTAAAGCGGCCTAAATATTAGGCAATTAAGATTATTTAAGACCTTTTCCCTACATTGCTTTTTGGTTTGCTTTCAGAAAAAAAAGTAGTTCAGCATGATCTGATAAGTGACTGAGATCATCAGCTATTTATCATGCACACTGTTCAAAAACAATGGGGAAAAACACTAACTTTCTGCTTTCTGTTAGTGGCCCCGAACATAGCAAAATATGTAACTATGTGGCTGCATTGGTTTTTACAGACAGTTGTTGATAATGATGGCATGGGTAGGCTATGAAGTGGAGAATTTCTCGATAAAGTGCTTCTAAAAAAAGGCCTTTAAGTCATTTAATGAAATCTTTTAAAAAAATAAATAAATTATGTGTGAAGTTGGGTGGTTAGGGTGGAACAAGAGACCTTTACTGAGTCAACCCATGCTGAACAAATTACCAAAAGACCTCGCAACAAAGATAACAACAGCATGAATTGAGGTGAAGCAGGGCTGGGAGGAAATGAAAGGTGCCCTGTACATAGATAACCATCGTGTCAACTTACACAGCAAATTACTTGGCTGGCTGTTATAACTGGCATTAGACTCTCCCTGCTGTTAGATGTAACACGACAGCAGGAGGCGGGACTGAACAAAAGTCAAGTCTTGAAACGCAACTTTAACTTTCCCCAGCATACTGGCCTCTGCGATAAGAAGAATGTAACCTGAACAGCAGATAAAAAGATGTCAGACAAGGGCACAGATGGATGAACACACATAGACATGCTTACAATCATGCAAATACATAGTGTACATCTGCCATATGTTGCAGGAAGCCAGGAAGCCTTCGAGTTGAGAGGAGTCTCTGAATTATTGATCAGTGATTAGCAAATGCAAAATAAATGTTGCCCTTGATGTTGGGGTGGATGAGCTGTATGTGACTTGTGTCTTTTAGCACGGGTAAAAGTGATTTTCACTATACTTAGGAAGACCTTTATGATTTTGGTTGTTCATATTGTAGCTGCTGCCAATTATGTATGTGTCCATGCTTCACAAGAGGCGAGAGACATAAGGGGATCTAATACATTATTAAGGGCAGGACAAAATAGGCAGTATGGGAGGCGGGTAACAGTAGGTGATTTCAGGCCTGTATTGATTACTGGCAACACCAGGAGCCAAGTGTAGTGTGACGACTCGAACAAAACCTGCAGAATACATAAATACACTTGAACACTTAAGTGTAGAATGGTCATTGCCACAAAATAATATTTTGTAGGTACTTTATAATATAATTAGTCTATTGTTACTGATTGGGTGGGTGGTTAGAATGGTAATTTTCTAAAAGTCTAAAAATACATACCAATAATTTCTCCCTTATTTTTGCTTCTTTTGCACTTTGAGTTACCCAGTGTATGAATTGTGCTATATAAATAAAATTGCCTTGCCTTGCCTTGCCTTTTGATTTTCTACTTTTTTAACCCTTAGGCTTACATTGTAGTAAAACAAAATACATTTCAGGGTTTCTGTGAAGGGTAGACTTTATTTTATTGACTTTACATACTGCCTTTATAAAACTGTAAGTTTTGCAAGATATATTTGAAGAACTATTAATAAACATTCATTCATTCAGAATGAAATAAACCAGAAAAGAGGGCAAAAACATTTTTTTGAGTTTTCACACTAGCACCGATTCTTTTTTTTTTGTCTTGGGAGTGTTTGTTGTAAATACTATGGTAACAGAAACCAAAATACACATTAGCATAATATTTTATTTTTAAGGAGTGATTAAAATACCAATATACACAATATGAAATCCCATGGCACAATGGCACTTAGCATGTGAAAGCTCATTTCATAATGAATTAAATGCAGTTGTCTCTCATGAGATACAATTGCTCTTGCGTTCATTTTATAAAAAGAAGCAGAATTAGCCTTATTATATATTATCTTAAACATTATTAATAAAACATTAATTTCTTAATGTTTATTTCTGTTTTTTTCCTGCCATAGGTTCAGCTCTCTCAGACTTGATTTGCATAACAACAATATGTAACATTGTGCAACAAATACTGTCAAATGTTGATGAAGAAAAGCTTAACACAACAGCAGCAAAAAAAACAGCAAATATGGTCAGTCTCATTTTCTATTGCATTTTTCATTTTATGTTTTGCTATTTGCATACAATAAGGCACACATCTTTGAATAAGAATGGATATAACAAAACAAGTGTTCACTTGATATGAATTATGGCTGCTCTGAATTCTGTGCTTAACTGACACCCTCTACCTACCAGGCTGGAAATGTAGTGAATAAAAATGGAGTCAATAGATCATGGGGGATACTTAACCGCAGACAGCTGTGATTATGAGGTGCGGCAATGTGCCACAAACTTACTCCGGGCCAATATGTATTACTTACGCTTATAATAAATGTTATCTTTCTGAGGAGGAAAAAAGCTGTCAAGTTGATGAAAGACACAGATGAGCATCTATGTGGCTGACCAACCATGCATAGATATGCACAAATGCAGTTTTACTGAGGAAGGTGCTGTTGGAAGAAAATATGCTGCTGCTATATCTGCTCTTTCAATGAGTAATTGTTTTGACTTCTCCAGGTCTTGATTCCTTTAGGCAGATTAGAAAAGAACAAAGCAGGAAGACAATAATAATAATAATAATAATAATAATAGTAATAATAATAATAATAATAATAATAATAATAATAATAATAATAATAATAATAATAATACATCTTTGTAATAATTTTTAGAATTAAAAATATAGCTTTAACTACTTAATATAAATAAAATAAAACAAAAATGCATCATGTTACCCATAATAAGATAACTTTTTGAAATGTCATTGCTTTTAATTAAATCAATTCAAGTTATTTTAGATCACATGCAACTATTACTTATATTAGGTTATATATAACCTAATATAAGTAATCTAAAAATAGGATAACATAGATCAATAAAGCATCACTTAAAATAAATACAATTTAAAATAAATCAACAGTTGTGTCAAATAAGGCAAGCGATAAGCCTTGATAAATGATATATTGCTAAACCAGTGTAGCACCCCAGTAAGCGATAAGTCTTTGTTTTACTTTGTTTTCAATTGCTCAAGGGACTGGGCAGCTCTAAAGTGAAGAGGGACGCTTTTCCATAGTTTAGAGGCAGTGACAGGGAGCACTCTATTGCCTCTGTTCAGGAGCTTGGGCTGTGGGACAGACATCAGTTGGCAGAAGCACTGATAGAAACATATTGACTTTTAAAAAACAAGTAATAAAATAATATTATTACTGCAACCTAATGAACAAGTTTACTATACTATTTTGTTCATTTTTATTTGGCAAACTATAAATATTAAACTAAACTAAAGGGTTGAATTGCTTTATACAGTATTTACCATTTTTATGTCCTATCTTACATTGTTATTAAGCAGCATGATGTGATTTGGTTTCCAGATATTTGACACTGAGAGCAATGGGTGTGGAAAATGAATGAACACATTGTGGAAAGAGAAAGTGGTAACTGTAGCAACCAACATATGGACTGCCTTGCTCTTGACATTAAACAAAGAGGTAGGATCCCTTTGGAAATTGTCACATGACCCATAGCTTGGCTCCTAAAGCTTGTGCAAGTTGATCACTGTGCACTTGAATGACGAGTGTTCAGCAGGTATTCTATGAAAGATTCCTGACACTGTAACCATGCCCAACAGAGTCATGCAATCCTATTTTGTCCTTTAAATGTTATAATGACAGTGCTTAGACAACAACAAGACATCCTCTGCCTCTCCCTGGTCTATTATCTCGGCCTGGATCTTAGCTAGGGGTGTTAGAAGCTGTACCAGTTGTTTGTAATGAATATGCGTACTTTGCCCAGCATATCAAATGGCAGTGTTAACATGACGTAGAGAAAATCCGAGATGGTCTGGAAACCCAAACCTGTGTTGGAATATCACCGTTGTCCTTGCCTCTCCTCACCTGGCTTAAAGGATCATTCATGTAACCTCTCATGACTAAAAAGAATGAGCTGGTCTACACGTTTCAAACGTCACAGTAGAGCAAGTGGAGCGTAAGACAGCTCTGGACTCTATCATTAAACATAAGCTTTATTTTGACTCATAAAGTTAAGTTAAGGCAGGTCATTTATATAATATCATTTGACAATTGCAAGTGTTGGTTTTGAAGAAATATTATGGGAAATCAAATGCAAAAAGGTGATTATATTACAGCTAATGCCTCTGGAGAAAAAGACAAGCAAAAATATGTTAATGTTGCTATTGTTAGATAGAAAGTCACTTTGATCATAGCAATTTAATTTTGAACATTACATCTTTAAGAATTGATGTTGTGTAACATCACCACTAGTTGCCACTAAATCGTACACAAGATATAGTGTACATAATATATATATATATATATAAAATAAAATAAAACTTGTCCTTTGCTATAATCATTAATACTGTTACAAATTGGTAATGAGTAATGAACAATAAGGTGTAATGGCATTGAAGCATAACCAGAAGAATTTGAAAGAGCATAATTAAATTCACACAAATGTTTACCACAGCCTGTTATTATAAATCT
Organism: Perccottus glenii; assembly: GCA_024416835.2. Taxonomy (NCBI): domain Eukaryota; kingdom Metazoa; phylum Chordata; class Actinopteri; order Gobiiformes; family Odontobutidae; genus Perccottus; species Perccottus glenii. Next base: position 11,380,929 of record CM044551.2, read on the forward strand.
ATATCATTAATTAACATAGGTCATACACATGCTATATTATTATGCTACAGGGTAATAGCACCTGTGGTGATAAATTAAGGCAGTTTTGCCATCTTTCTGAGCAGCCAAGAGTGAAGTGGGAAAGGTATGAGCAATTTGAGTTATTAACAGATCACATAATGAAAGGGACAAAAATATTCTTTACTTTGCTTTAACAATAAGTGGAAGTAATTTACCTACCATTTTAACATATTTATTTCACAATACCACCATTGTATTAATGTCTCCTATATGGAAATACAATGTGAAGGCTTTACAAAAAAAAAAAAAAACTCTAGCTGGACACTTCCTGTGCTGTTGTGTTCTTTTGTGGGCCTCAGGCCAGCCCTAGAGGAGCCCCACATCCAACATCAGGAGATAAATATATTATCCCCAGTAGAATGATTTCTGCCTGAATACAGAACACAGTACACAGTGGTCTGTTGCCTACTGACTTATAAGAACATTCAAAAGTACCAGACTTTTAACCTGGAACATCAGTTTAAAGACAGTTAATATTGCTCACCAACAAAAAAATCTAAACTTTTGCAATTGGTATAATGAGTCCAGAGTGAAATTATTTACAATTGTCATTTTTCATTAAATTGTTTAGATAGAAACTGCAAACAATATGTTGCAATTCAGTAATTAATGAGAAGCACTCACATTCCAAAGCTTGTGTTGCTGAACACAACAGTACAATACAGTCTTTGTATAATTTTGTTTATTTATTTCTAAAAGCAATTCCTCCAATCATTTTTCTTCCCAGAGAAAAGGATAACACATCCCAATGGTACACATTTTCTTTGTCTTCTTCTTAATTTGAACTGAAAGGGGGAATGCTTGTTTTCTCTGAATGTGCACCCACACTGCATTGTTCATCTTGCATTTTATTAAGAACAAAGCCTATCAATGTCAGATCATACACAGCTGGATGTTTGTTGGCACTGTAATGAACATGCCTTTGTAGTTTCCAAAAAGTATTACATTCCCAATCAGGGACATTTAATTTTAACTTAAGAAATGCTGCTGTATGCTGAATGTTAGGCCGCCCTTGAAGAGCAAAAATGTCTGTTATCTTCCAGACAATAATAAATAGAGTTTTTTATTAACGCAAATGCATTAAAACCTTAAAAATAACCATAGCAATTGTTTTGTGTGCTGGCTAAATTTTGCTCATTTTTCCACAGGTGTAAAAAGCAGAGAAGGAATGTTTTTTGTGGATTGTACCCTATATTTTAACCACTCACTTTATCTCAGTAATAGAGATAGCTTTCTGAAATCACATAGCATTAATAAAACAAAGTGCCACAGCCATAGAAATATATTTTATTACCTAAACCTTGCAGTTTATAAGAGCACTCTCATAGCAGATGTTCATGCTGTGATCTGCTCTTTAGACAAGACTCTCCACTACTGTACATAACATAGCAGCCTTTAATAAGTCTGTCTAAGCCAGTGCTGATAAAGATGTAACCTTTATAATCCCCCCTTTTCCCATTTATTCCCACAAAAGCCATGAAGGAAAATGCTATAAATGCCAAGCAAATGCACCAATTTCATTCTGAAAGTGATAAATATTTCAGAGACGCTGAGAACATATTTAAAGTACATTCTGGACCCCCCGCCCCTGAGATTATGATCCTCCTCTCGCCTTTTAGATAATCAATGAGTCCTGCTCTAGCTCCCTTTGAGGGCTGAATGGGAGAAAATGAAGAGCAAGCGTGTGTGCATGTGTGTAATGAATGCCCAAGACGTGGCACCACTGTGAGCACCATTAATCTACATGTTCTGGAAATATAACCAATTGTCAGACAAAAGCTCACAGATATTCCATCACCTATCCAATTTGCTTCAACCAAGCTCTACAATCCATTTGCCATGTAATGCACCCAATAAAATATATTCAGAGTGCTCTATTGATTGTGAAATAGTTTAATGTCTTCATAGCCAAGGAGATCTACCAACTATAAGCTTTGAAACCCTGTGTACAATGTGCCCCTGGTGCATTGCATTGCACAGCTGGTCTTCCAATATTACATTAGAAATATATAAATATATTTCTAATGTAATATATATATTATATATATATATACTGTATGTGTGTGTGTGTATTTGTAAGTAAGTATTGTCCAGAGAAATTAGTTTTTTGTGTTGTGTGTACAAAACACAAGACATCATCCTCCAACATAATTTTGTATGTTGTATTTGTGTTCCCTTGCTTTCTTCACTCTGTACTCACACCTCCCATCTCTGCTCCCTATACAGTATGTGTGTATCATTAGATCCCTTTCTCCATTATCTGCAGCCATCTAGTGTCTGCTTTGTGCCCTTGAAATTATTCTGCTTTACAGTTGGCAGTGGGCTTCCAGTCAGTTAAACTACATCAATGATACTATTAAATAAATGCAGTTATCATCTTATTGATGAGTGGGTTTTGTCTAAATGAAGTACTTCACTTCTGTAAAAGTTATGGAAATGAGCAGGAAAACTTGTCTCCCTTCTGAATAAAATATCTGTGTGCAAGTGAAAGGCCAATATGAATAAAAAAGTCAAGCAGACATATGACTGACTGCAGAGCACAAACTGATAACAAATGCAACATATTTGCAGTGATATTTGTACTGTTCTCAGGAGAGTTAGTAATAACTGTGAACACCTGGGCAGCCTTGAGGCTCTACACCTCGGCCCCTGGGGCTTTTCACCTGGGACACAAGCCACCCCAAGCATGCAGATTATCAGTAGGTGCCCAGAAGGGACATGCAGCCTGGAATTCTGTCAATGCCTTTTACATTAATCATCAGGACAGAGTGACAGTACAGGAAGAATAGAGATATCACTACTAAATACACCTACAGTATCAAAAAGTCAACTTTTCCAAAAGTTACACTGGAGAAGAGATAACAACTTTTTTTTTTAATGAGATATTTTTGGAAATTTAATATAACACATGACAGTCACAATGCGAGGAGAAACCTGGATACCAAAAAAGTCAAACAATGCAGGGTCAAAGAATGTCAATCATGCTAAACAAGAAAGTTTTACAACTTTACTGTTGAATGAAATTTGTTCTCTTCTTGCTGTGCATATGGAGCTGTTACTGAACATGTGTTCATTTCCTTTGTTGTCCCAGGATTCAAAACAGAAACAAATACAGAAAAATACATTTAAAGTTGTCTGTGAAGGTTCTCAGTCATCCAGGACATCTTGAAAAGTATCAGATGCTTTTACTTCAACCTTTTTTACCTTTAGGTTAAGTCATCTTGTAGATCTGACCTACTCCATTAGTTAAAGAAATCCTTAACTGAAATTAAAACCAAAAGGTGACCATTGACAAACTGCAATCTTCTTGTGCTGTGAAGAAGGAAACACCACTTTTCATATATAATGTTTGATGAAAAACAAGCTGTTGTGTTATAGAGGCTATTTGGAGGCGGGTAATTTTTGACAGATCCATTTTTGATCCATTTATAGGCACAATGATACTCTAACAAAGAAAAATAAGCATATTTAAAAGATATATCAAAAACTCATCATTTTCGGATTGTTTGTTAATGTTTGTAGGTTGTATGTATCTTTATTTTTTTTAAAACATGCTTAGCATGAGTTTGTATATTTGGACATAACTCACCAACTTGTTTGCCCATATTGACATGAGGCATTCAGTGCCAAATGAAAAACTAATTAAATCAAAACATGTCCTAAGTTCAGCAGTGTATTGGCTTCTACTGTACACACAGAGCTCTGTTAGACATTTGTAACTTAATTCTGTTATGTTTCAATTACTAGACGCACCTTCGGAGTCCACAGGAAGGTTAAGCAAACATGAAAATGGAATATACTTAAGCCTTAGGTGCACACGTTTCAAGCCTAAATGCTCGAATCCCTCTACTTAATTAAGTTTAAGTTCAGGCTTAAAGTAAATATGGGCTTCAGGTTGTTTATGAGAGAACTGGTAATTTGGATTGTGGCTTCAAAGGTCATCCAGAAGTTATTTTCACCAAGAACCGATGCCATTATCATGTTACGCAGACATCCTTCTTCATATATCCTTTCTATTTGTAAATACCGGAGTTCCAGGAGCGGCTAACTTTGTATTAGCTGATAACCTTATAGTAATTTAATAACAAGCAAAGTATTTAAACTAAATGATTAATAATGTAATTTTACTTTCACCCGTCTCTTAATTGGACTTCCATGGCCATAGGTAAATTACTGAGTCTCATTACATTGTTATTGTATTGATTTAGATATTTTATGATATTGGAAAATTAATTTTATATCTGTCTAAGGCTTTTTTGTGTTTACATGTGCCCTCTATTTCATGTTTGGATAACCTTTAAACCTTGTGCAGGAAAAAAAGGAAATGAGAGACCACCAATGTTTATTCTCTGGTCTTAAGGGTGAAACGTATAAACAATACAAAGAATAAATGTCTTCTTCTTGACATGACATATGGCTTATAGCATTAGACCACTTGTGTGATGTCAAATACTGCCATATGTTTAATGCAAGTGTGGAGCAAAAAATCTACATTTGATTTACATCGTTAGATTGGATCTCATAATTTCTTCTCATAATTTCATTCGTTGTTCATGGGGTTCCCTCCACTGCAGAGCTTGCATTTTCCCTTCGCCAGCTAAAGAGATAAATGTGATTTAAATTAATAGCCGCTACTAAATAACTCGTCGGCTGGTAAACGATGCATTCATCAGATACAGACAACCAATATCCTGTGATTCATGGCACTCCTTACTGCGTGAAGGGTGCCAACAAAAATTGTTATTACTTTTTAATAAAGTGGACCAGTCACTAATCCTCTCATTTATCAAAGCAGGGCAGTAAACGTAGGGCAGTGGGTATGAAGAAAACTGGTGTGAAATGGTAAGCCTGGTTGTACTGATGAATAGCAACCAGAAAAGCAATGTAGAGTAGAACTGTAGTCAATGTTGTGTAAGGCAAAATTTATTAGTGGATCATTTTAGTTGGATCATTTTATTATTATACCGGTGTGGAGGAGAAGCAGCTCTACTCCGAGCTCCTCCCGAGTGATCGAGCTCCTCACCCTAATTCCGTGTCCGAGGGTTCACCAGGCACTCACATGCAAACGCCCCAACCCTGGGCCTGACTTCAACGTCCCCAGTTGCTCCATACAGGGCAATGTCACTGTCCTTGATTTATTTTTTTTGTGTTTTTTGAACTGCTCTTTGTCTGACCTGTCACCTGTTTACCTTGATAGACCCTATCAGAGACATGTAGCCCTCGAATATAGTTCCTATAGGCTCATTCAGGCACTAAAACCCCTCCATCACAATAAAGTGGCAAATCAAGGAGGAGTTAATTAGACATAATAAGAATTTTAAATAATATATGTTTTGCCCTTTTATATACGTATATGTTTTATCACTCAGCCTATAAGGCATAACAGGTGTCCGTGGTTCAAATGTGTCTCAGGATAATATCCCCTTTGTGTTATGTGAAAGCACCACCCACTACCCGAGGATAAAGCCATCACTTTGAGGTACAGTGATTAAACACTGTGTCTTGACCTTGTATCCTTGCCTTAGATCAACCCTCCAAAATTCCTAAAACAAACAAGCCATAGCTTTGATAATTTAGTTGTTCAGCAGAAGCACCAAGGCTGTTGATTCAGCCACGGATGATTCCCCTTGTGTATTGGCCAATGTTAAACCCCAAGAACAGGTAACAGTCAATCCATTAACCTTAGCTTTTAGCAACTGCTTCATGTCACTACCTCTGAGTCTTGCACACACATACCAATGTGCACATTGCCACACAAAAACAAACACACCCCCACTCATATTACCCCCACCTTGATACATTTTTTTAATAGTTGCTAGGGAAAGATTTGAAAAGGTCAGTGCAGCTCCCCTTGACATTGACTCTGCCATTGTAATAATAAGCTCGTTTTCCTTTTTTCATCCAACATCAACAATACTATCACTGAGCCTGAAGCAATCCATCCACCACCTATATGTTGGCTTGGCATAGACATCACACATTGAAAGTGTTGAAATTTCAGCACACGCAAACGTCAAGCGAAAATGCACACTAAACATGCATAGCCCCACTCCACCTACATGTCAGCAGCCATCTTCAGCTAGGGAATCTGAAAGGCTTAGAAAGGTGTGGGTCATGTTAAATTGTTACGCAAATGTTATTCCTCAATTATCCTTATGTGGAAAATGTCAAGCATTTCAGGGCAAATCACACTGGACCCAAAGTGTCTATGTCTCTGTAACCGTGTGTGTGTGAGGGCTGCCCTAGCCCAAAGAAACATTCAGGTATTCAAACTAACCCACTGCCCACTTGGGTCCCGGCTTCCATTCATTACCTTTGTTTACACTCTGGACACTTCAGACTTTTTTCTGTAGATTGCCATTGGAAATACTGGGACATTTGCCTGGATGTCCAAGGGCATGGAATGGAATTAAATTTTATTAAATGTATTCAAATATTTATTGTGGCTTGGCCAAATCTAATTCAGTTAAATCTAAGTTATTTATTATCCAAAGCACTTTAAACATAAATTTGCATCTGTTTGCATCTGTGAATGCATATGCAAGATTAAAAATCATCAAGATTAAAATCAGCAGGATTTTTAAGAATTTTAGAAAAAAACATTTTTACAGTGGAAATCTCTTTTGTTTCACAGTTATGTGCCTCTCAAACAATATTGTGATGAATGCAACTTCTGGCTGCCCTTTGACCATTTTCTTTTGTTCACATTTAAGGGATATTTTTGAGGTAAAAGCTGCAGTCATTCTCTGCTCACATGAAGCAAGTAAAATACTGTGGTGAGTGGAGTTCATTCAAAAGTTAGAATAAACCTTGATTTGACTACTCAGGTATCAGATCATTTAAATGATGCCAAGTTTTGGTTACAAGCATATCCCTGAAAATATTTTACCAATCACTGTTTAGGTAAATTTTTCGACATCTTGCCTTTCTTGTTGCTTATTTTCAGAACATTCACTCATTTCCTAAATTCTTGGGTTGGCTGTTGGTACCCAGGGAGTTACTCAAGTGAATTTAATGAAAAATTCTGCTGTGATTGGCAGCTCAAAGGCTAAGCTAACAAAGGCGTCTATCAGGGGTCGAAAGTGAACAGAGATTTGGCCTTTGCCAGTGGCCTCGTATGCCTTGCTTGCTGGTTATTACAAGTTACAAAATTTATATTTGCAACAACAAATTACCTCCAATTGGTTTAGGTGGGGATCAGGACCTGGCTGGAAAATTTGCTGCAGAGTGAGGAAATCAGTTTGTGGACCTTTTTGGAAACACTGTTGTTTGCGGCTGGTAACTGAGGGGACTTAAGGACACAGCACAGACATATGCCTCTATGATCTGAGTCATTTACACAGACTTTTCATGTTACAGAGAACTTTGACCAAAAGGCTTCACCAGATAACCAAAAATAGCTCTTAATAGTTTCCAAAGGGCTCATGTTTAATAATAATTGGATGACTGATTATAACATGGTCCCTTGTAACTAATAGTGAAATAATAGTAATGGTAATTATCCCACTGGCTGAACCCAGACACGATTGTTCTCACTATCCTTCCCTTGTCTCTCTTTCATTCTGTCTTTCACATCATTCTCTTATCTGTCCGTTCTATTGTAAAAACTGTGATTTTGTCCCCATGGCTACGGGCCCGATGCTATCACGTTATCAATGTAATAAAACTAAAGTGCCGGCCAGGAAATTGAAAGTGTATTCTTACAGGAAATAACAGTGCTCTGTCATAATCTACAGTTGAAAACATGTGTTCATCCACGTATTGTGTCTTTATCTGATGGTGGGGAAAGCATTCTGGTCAGTCATCTCTTTTTCTCAACACTGTTCCAGGTCTTTTATGTGTCTGTCTTTGTCTTTGCTGAATGTTATGACAAATAATTTTTTCTTGTATGTAGATAAAGTTATAAGACACATGTACAGACTCACTCAAATTTACTGTATATTTTCAAAGAATACATTTGAGTGCATAAACATCAGACACTGTAGGGGTCTATTTTTTTAAAATTCATGTTGTTGACTACAACAACTTTTGTTTACTATTGTCTAGAGCAGTTTTACATTGTCATCCCAGAGAATGAATTCCACGTGTACACACATTTCAGAATTTTTTATTATATTTTATGTTTTAGATATATTGTGCTCAGTGTTCATACATGAAAGCTTTTCATAATCACTTATTCATATTATTTTACTCTTGAAGCTGGTTCAATCCATCTTTAGGACCACAGGACTATGGATAATTGTGCAATTCCTTTATTTCTTGATAACCTACTTTATGGTCAGATTTTTGTTTAATACTGTACCTCTAAAGTGGAGAGAAACAGAAGTAGCTGACACAAGACTGCCCTCTGTCTGAAGCTACAGAAAACGCCCTCTACTGTACAGTGCACACCACACTCACTTGGATCACTTTCACACACTGCATATGTGTGTGTGTGTGCGTCTGTATAATAACATCCATTTTATCAGTGAGTGGGTGGGCTGCTACTGGCACAGAAGGGGATCCTGGCTTGATGATCACATAATCACTAATATAATTCACTAATTAATATAAAGTTAATCAGGGACTAAGACACAAAAGCCAGAGGATGATTTGACAGTCCTAATTTGCAATGTGTTCTAAAGACAGTGGGTGGATATTAGCTTACATTAGGTGAGTCACTGTAGAAAACCACTGCAAATCACATACTAAACACCTAATACAAGATTACAACAAAAATAATACATTCTGATAATAATCATTTTACTAAGTTAGAACCTGTCAAAGCATTTTTTTAGGTTTAACACATTGTCGATGTATACACTGTTACTAGATTAATCACTTCCCTCTGTTTCACTTCTACTTGTGACATGCTGGCTCTCTCATTGGTTGTAGTAAAGTAGTGAAGTTGTGGAAAAAAATTGGCACAGAAACATAACAAAGAGTCTCATTTGCATTAAATTAATTAAAGGGCACTGTTTGAGCTATATTTAAAAATGAATGGCATGGGCAGCACTCTAAAAGCCTCCCTTTTTCAGACGCTTTCTATGTGTCCACCCAAGGCAGTTGTAACTGGTGTAAGTGGAAGAGAGAGGGGCAGTCTTGGCAAGGACTGACCTTGTTATATCAGGAGTGGCTCACCCCAATTAATCACAAGATTCTTGGCCACATCCCTCAAGCTAATAAACAGCACCCAGAAACAAAAAAAGTCCCTTCCGTTTTACAGCTACTCAAATGATTGGGCTGCGCACTTAAGATTAAAGCCCACTGTGAATAGCAAGAGTGGCAAGATGAGTTAGTTAGAGCCACGTAAGAAGCCTGTGGATTTTTTAAAACTTTTTAAAGCAGTTAAATTACTCTTGCAATGAAATACCCCTAATGGTTCAGTCTTTTTTCTGTGTAAATAGTCACCTCCCCCTCCTGTAATACATCCTGGGGATTTTAGGGATTATGGAAAGTGAATTATTTCACACGTTCTAAAAGGATTATTTTAACAATGTGGGACATGTCAGCCTCTTCAACAACATACAATAGCTCTGTGTGATTTTACCACAAAAAATATGCTAGCAAAGAAAAGACAATTGATGAAATGAATAGAACATTGAGACACAGCAATGTGTTCATATTATAATTACATTCAGTATGGCATGTCCTGTTGTGTCATTTTAAGAAAAGCAAACAATGTGGTATAAGATGTAGAAACCAAACTGACATATTGTATTCAGTGTGTCCTGCTTTTTGGAGAAATCAGTGGTATTTAAGTTCAACTTGGCCTTTGTATGCAATAATAGTGACCATTGTGTTGTTAGTGTTGCAAGTCCACACTGCACAGTTTAAATATCCCACTCATACTAGGCTAGTCCTGGAAGAAGTTAAAAATGAGGGAAAAGTGCACTTGGGTCAGGATTTAAAATAGCAAGTATAATCTACCGTTGGTAAGGGCAGTAAAGGGGAGCAAAAGGCAACACAGACGAGGGACTGTAGATAATATGAAAGCAGATGGGAGGTGAATATAGGAGTCAACATCCTGGCCAACATCCCGGGATACACCAGCTGTTGCTGTAACTTCACCCCACGTGCCTCATTCACCCTTAAACCCCATTTTAATTCCTTCTTCTTCATTCTTTAAGTAAAGGGTGTAGAAGCCAATCATTTAAAAAAGAAAAAAAATACATGCACATACAGCCTTTGCCTTGGCTAACAATTAAAGGATCTTACTTCTGATTGGATAAAAAGAGGATAAGATAGCAAAAAAGGACATGTCTATCTAATGTCTAAAAAAGTAAGCATTTAACAAGCATATATAAGAATATTTACATAAAAAGTACGTCTCTCTGCTTAAAAAAAATCCTGTCCACTAATGTCTCTGAAACATACACAACATTATTATTTTTTATTATTATTATTATTATTATTATTATTATTATTATTATTATTATTATTATTATTATTATTATTATTATTAACAGAACAATGTTATTAACTGTTTAGGTTTTGCTCAATTACCCTTTACATCTGCTGCATACAATGAATCAGCAAACAAGGTAGAAAACAAGCAGCCAAACATAAAGAAACCAAAGAAGTATCTGCAAAATTAATGAACTGTCATAAACAAAGTGGGCATTGACCATTTGTGTGGCACAAAAGTCTGTGTGTGTCTCCTAACAGGTGGAGATAGATCCAGCAGGAGAACAAACATGTGACGTGCGATCAGCACCTCTGCGTCCACCCCCTGCTGTCTTTCTCTTTCTTTTTCTCTTGTGTGTCACATCAAAGTTGGAGGCCCGTTGGCTTGACTTACACTTCATCCAATTAGTCGACTGTGTCTCAGAAACCCAGAAGAATTGCTGGCCCTTTTGAATGCTTCACTGTCACATGATCCCAGGTAACTCAATACTCAGAACTGTGGACACACACAAGCACATAAACACACACACACACACACACACACACACACACACACAAACACTTGATATTGGGTGCTTGTGTTTTAACAATGAAATAACAAAGGGAATGGGATTGAAGATAGACAACATAAAAAAAAATAAACATGACCAGAGAAAATAGGAGGAGGAAAAAGCCAGGTACAAAATTGATGGCTCAAACTACAGAGCCTTTGTCACCCTATTGTCTGTAACAAAAGACCTAATTGAAACCTGGCCTCCTGTTCCTTGTTTTTTGCTCCTTTTGGCTTGTTAAGTATGCTGTAAGATACAGTGAGCTGATTCTCTTTTTGGCTGAATTATTTAGATGGGCAAGAAGCCCTAACAAAACGAGGAAGGACAAAAGAGCGACATGAAAAGTTCAGAGCACAGGTGTCTATACACGTTGAGAGTGTTAACATGCATTTCACAGACTGCAGAAAAAGACACAATATCCTAAACAATTTGATATATATTTGAATCTGTTTATCTAAATGCTCTGCAGCTACCATGACACAGCATTATCAAGTTTGCAAGGACATCTTGGCTCCCTGTACCACATGCCTGGAATCCAATTACAAGGCAGCAAATTATGCTGTGTGAGGATGCATTACTATTTCAATATTGAGATGTCAAATTACACACAGGGCCTCTAATGCACTCTGGCAATCATAGCCTACTGCTCATACTGCCAGCAACAAAACTGTCAGAGGACCTTGTCACAGGGGAAGGGAAATCTGATTCGCTCACATTTGCTCGTCCCCTCTCCCTCTTGCGTTTTTCTGACCATGACTTTCTTCGGTAATTCTGTGCCATTGTGTTACCCTCATTTCCTCTCTTCCTCTCCTTGGTAGTTCCTGTGAGGGGTTTCGTTGCCCAGAGCTCTATGGCAGGGCGATTGATGAGGGGGTTGCAATTGTCTGACAGTTGACATTTACCAAGAGACTCTCCTTGGCATGCATGCTTTGTTAGCTTCACCACGTTGACTAGAGAGCATTTTGATAAAAAACAATCAAAGATGCACGCAAGATTTTTTTCAATAGATTGATTTCTAATTCAAGGACTTTTTTGGTGAATGGGTTTAAATTATTCTGCTACTATTCACTATAATAGTTATACATTGCACAACAGTTTTTTTTTTTTATGAGGTAAATTTTGTCATTTCTCTTAATGAGTTCTATTCAATTTATTTAAAATCATCTGAACCATCTTTAAAATCCTGCCTTATCCTACCTAACTTGAACAAAGTGGTGAGCAAATGACCTCCATTTGACTCAAAAATGGCCATATGACAATTTTCTTTTTTTACTGTTAATAATCCCACTGCGAAGGATTTTACATAATCATGTTTGTAGAAATAAACCAGTTTAGGTATTGCATAAAACTTTTCTGTACTTCACTTTTTATCTTTCTCAGAGAAGCTGCCTCTGCAGTAAGCTTGTGAGGTCTCAGCAGTGGTCTTCCTCTACAAAAGCTGATGGGAGGGCGGGTTAGTAGTCTCACCAGGTAAACACAAAATCGAGAAGCTTCTTGACATCTTGTGAAGTCGTCTCTGCCCCTGCGTATACCTTTGGGGAAGCAGAGCGGGTAGGGATCGACAGTGGCAGCACTGAGACCATCAGGGCCCTTTATACTTGCCAAGCACTGAATTTTTAATGTGCAAGGCCCCCACAAATGCATGGGCAGCATGGTGTTGTCACCCCAGCATATTTTATCACTGATCAAACATTAGTCGGCAGCTGTTGTAAACTTGTAGCTGTCTCGGTGGCAGTAGTGGTGACAGGCTACGACACACTGCTGAGAGACTGAGGCCCAGCTGGCGGCTTTTCTTACATATATTCAGACGTGGTGTACAAATAAATAAATAAATAAGACTTTCTTTCTTTCTTAAGTCTTTTTCTCATTTAACTGCTTTGCTTGTGTTTTACTATCTCGGTTGAGTTTCCTCCTCCCTTCACTCATCCCTCTATCTTCTCTGTGTTCTCCCCAACTGTATGTCTAGTGTCCGTGCAGTGTTAGTCGTGGCAGTTATTGTGCATCTTACCATGGCTACCTCAGGGTGGGTGGGGGTCTGTGTGTGTGTGTGGGGAGTACATGGAGCAAACATTGTACCTCTGGAGTGTTGGCTCAGCTCAAAAAAGAAAATGTGCCAATGACATTTTGACAGTGTGAAGAGGCAAGGTGAGAACAAGCTTTGGCACTACAAAAAATGTGTTTTATTGGCACTGGCTCAGTAGTTGTACAATGTGATTCTGTTGCTTGAGACAGCCACTTGAACTACACTATACGGTCCATATTTTGACTGGCTGAGTTACATAAATGAATCTAAAAATAATAACATTTTCAATGCACTCATTTTTTAAAGTAAACTCTAATGTTAATGTTTTACCTGAGTATGGACATACAGTATTGTCTGACGCATGTTTATGGACTGTAAAACATTGTTCCAAGCAAATATATCAATATTTTATTGCTTCATTTATTATGTAAATTCCTCAGCTCAATATTTCAGTAATTGGATTGGACACCCCCCACCCCCGCCTCTTTTTCATGTGTCTCTTTTGCATAAAGGCAGTGGTTGGACAGCTCACTGGTGGGAATTACCTTTTGGCTGACACTAAATAATTTTTATTTCTAATTTATTTCATGACAACGGGCACACGCAAAGGGAGAGTCCCCTAAGCCAGCCAGCCAAGTGCCTTGTTGGCAATGATTGATTACCCAATATCTAATTAGCTGAGATTCAATCACTTATTATGCAGAGTGCGGGACAAACAAAGTGAAGTCAACTGTCAGGAGATTGATTGATGACACTCCCAATCCTGCTTTTGTTTGCTCTAATGTCCTGATGCTTGTAACAACCACCAAAGCTCACTCGGACAATGCAGTCTGTCACTCTGATGGCCAGTCACTGGCCTTCTGTCTTTCCCTCCAACGGAAACACTCATTTTTATCGCCTGGATGTGTGTTTGGCAGATGTGTGGCTGCAGTGTATGTGTGTATCTGTGAGACATATCTGGGTGAAGAACAGAGAGATTTGTCAGGTTGGTGGCCCTATTAAAGGCAGGGCTCTTCTGCTCACCCTGAGGGCAACTCCAGTTTTCAGAGGGCAAAAAGACAGCCACACAATGATTAAAACCAAACAGTGATGAATGAAGTGGGAGGGACAATGTTCATCTCAATGGCTGTTTCATTTAGTTCACTTTTTACCGTTGGTCGGTTAAGGCTCTAAAGTCCAAATAATTGTATTACCTAAAAAGGACAATGAGTCTGAAAGAGACTATGGTATTGACTTTTTTAAATTTTGGGATTTAGACAGCCCTCATTAAGGATTAGTGCTGCCTATTGGTAATTATTAAAAGGCAACCATAGCCTTTCAAATCAAAACTAACAGAGAATGAAACTCGACTGGCCAATCAATTTGTTGATGGATCAAATTAAATGCCTTGTGTTAAACAGATCTAGTGTAACTGTAATTTGTTTATGTGCTGCTCTTTAATCTGCCACAATATTCCACTCCCTTACCAGCTACATTTGTAAGACAGACAGTTTCTTTCTTTTATTGTGTCTACACCCTTTTAATATCAACAACATCTGATGCTATGTTGGTTTTCTCTTTGAACAGCAAACAGCACAGAGAAATGACAATTTGACATCATTAAAAATGTATACAACTCAGGGGCCTTGGAGGCTTCCATTAGTAAATAGGGTCAAAACACACACTTGATCGTAAACACTCAAACGGACACACACATCAAGGCTATGGGGGTGTTATCCAAAGCTCAAGGTTCAAGGATGAAGGCCTCTGAGATCCAGCTGTAATTTATTGTGTGCTATTCAGCATGTGATTCCACTGACAGTTGCCTCTGGCCTTGTTCATACAAGCTAAAATGCCAGTTTCCTTACACATGTTGTATATCTAGTGACTGATTGGGAATAAACTTTCCTCTGGTGTATGCATAAGGTTGGACATCAAGACCGACAGGGTTGACTTTGCTGACATCTATCAAACAACTAGAGACAGATGCCTGGACAGTGTTAATCAAAATTTTCCCTATTTTGAAAAGAATTAATCATTAAATAATTGATTTGACAGGTACAGGCAGCAGTTAAAGGGGGCTTCTGCCTTCCCGCTGCTAAGAATTAGTCCTTGTCGAGAGGCTAGATTGATATATTTATTATTTATCAGATTAATCATGACCAGAGACATTAGGATCCAGTGTTGAGTGCAGACTGGGTACAGAGGAGATGTGAGAGGCAGGTGGCAGCTGTATGTGGTGATTACAGAGCAAGGTGGTCAAGGGTACACTGGAGGGCCTAGACACGCGCACATCAACACAATTTCATAAAAGGGTGAAGGTGGGGGGTGGGTATTTGTCACCCTGAGCAACTTTGGGTTTCCAAAGCCAGTCCAGCAGCATGGAGAAAGTAGGAAAAAGGTATACATGTAATTGATCCAAGAGCTTTACAGGGGTCAGACTGAGTCCAGGGGTCATTTCTGTTCACAATGAATGTCTGGCGATTGCCCCTAAGGGTGTGACAACTGAGCGTCTCATATCAAAACAATATCTATTTCTCTCACTCTGTCACTACCCCCAAGAACAAATTTTGTCTTTCTGGTCTATCATGGTTTGTATCATATATTTAGTAATCACATATCCTGCAAGTTGAGCAGCTTTTGTTATAAATGAGAAAATACAGTCTTTTTATTGCATAGCTAGTTGTGGAATTTCAGCATGGTAAAGATATACAGTATAACATAAGTCATATGAATTAAGAACTAAATAGTTATTAGTGGAAAAGTATACCAGAGTAAAAACATTTTGTCTAAAATGTTTAACTATAATGTTTAACCTATTTTGTAATCGGTCAAAGTAAAGGTTGTAATTCCTCTCATATGTCTAATGCACCTCTAAAGCAGCATTTCATCTACTCACAAAAGAACTGTACATGCTGAAATGCATTCATTGAAGCATAGAGAGCAAAATTACCTTTCAACCTTATTGACCTTTTTTCTTGTCTCCACGCTCCCTTATATCTCAAAAGGATCTGACCAAGAAATCTAGAAACATAATTGTACATTACAATGCAGAAACTCAAATGAGAAGTAAGTGGGTGCTCCTTGAGCTGTGCACAACTCCTTCACCAACGCAAACTAAAATGGGTTCATGTCAGTGTGAAAAACCCATTAATGTTCATTTATGCTCAAACCTTGAATAATAGGAGGCTGCATGTTTAGGTATTGCACCTCAACAAAAGGCTGCTAGTCCCAGCTATTTTTTCATTAAAGTTTATTTTATTCATTCATTCATTTTCTACTGCTTTTTCATTTTTAAGGGTCGTGGGTGATTGGAGCCTATCCCAGCAGATTTGGGCCTGGGGCAGGGTACACCCTGGACAATGGTCAGTTAGTTGCAGGGCTGACATTTTAGGCATAGACATATACAATGACAAACAACCATTCACTTTTGCATTTATTCACTAGGGACACTTTTTGTTTTAGATTTGCCAATTGACCTATACATGTATATCTTTGTTTGGTGGGAGGAAGCTGAAGTACGCGGAGAGAACCCAAGGTAACACGGGAAGGACATGCAGACTCCTCACAGAAAAATCGGAGTCGGCCGAAGATTAGGAATTGTATTTCTTTAAAATGAAAAAAAGGACATAAGAAAAGAATAAAGAACGTTGCTCAAAGAGGATACCTTTTTGTGGAGAGGAAGCATCCATTTTGTGAGATGATTTGGCTTCAATTCTGCAGGGACTAACCCTTGACATGAAGTCTTATTGTGTTGGAGTTTTAACCCTAAATTCATACATCAATTATTTACTGTCAACGGCGATTGTATAAGTGTAGGAAATTACAAGGGATGGGTATTTTCTCTCAGGCAGAAAAATGTGATACAGCGGATTCACCCCACCTAATGCGGTAGAGCCAGTGTCCACGCAAAGTCCGAGGCGGGAATTATTTATGCATTAGAAAACATTGTGCTAGGGCACAAGAAAAGGCAGACACATTATTTTAAACCTTTCATAACACCCATCAATATTTCAACAGAAATAAATAAAGGATGGCTGGCTTGTTTGGAGGACAGCTGTAGCTTGCTGCGCTTGGCTAACTCAGAGTGAGGCTCTTGGGATGCCACGCATACCAGCCCCAGTAAAACCCCACCATCTCTTTTTAATAATCCATTTAGAACAGGGCAACTGGAAAAGCTGTCAAGGTGAGCTCCTTCAGCAGTAGAGGATGGGTATATTGTAGGGACAAACTGAAAGCAACTCAAAAGGGAGGAGTCATGTCAGCTCCTGAGAAAAATATGTTTCTTTGTTCAACTATCTCTCACACCTTATGTTTTGTAAATGCATGATTGTGGCAGTTCAATGTCAAGCCATTCTGAATGATAAAAAAATGTGTAATTATAATTACATGTAGCAGATGTTTGCCTTTTTCACAGTTGGTAAGAACAATTGCTTCATTGAAGTTTTTATTTCACACCAAACAAGATTGGCAGTAGAAATACATTTGCTACCAATTATATTTTGTCTCGATTACATTACCATTGTTCCACAAGTCACCTCTAGACAATTTAAAGTCCTCACAAACTTGGTGTCTGTGTTTTTCTTTATCAACTTTGTAATTACAGCAACGCAGTGTGTTGCTAATTAATTGCATAATCCTGCAAAAAAAGAATTAATAATTCTTGTGTAGTAAAGGAAAACACTGGTGAGTTAATAGTCGAATTGATTACAATGCTGCGTCGGCCGTTTCTCTTCGCAACACAATCATTTTGCCGTTTAATTTGTTCCCTTGCTTTTGGAAAAATCAATTCTCCCAGGACTGAACGGGGAACAGAGAAGGCTTCTGCTGCAGGACAAGGTGTAATGTGTTCTATTACAATCCCAATTGAGCCAGCAGGATGCTAAATTAAAGCTCATTTAAACGCTCCACAGCAGAGTGAATTCTAACTCAGTGTTTTACAGCTGTTAGCCAGAGCTTTAATGGATGTTTGCGTGTGTTCCCATCCTTTGCACATGCATGTGTCTGCATATGGGGAGCCACTCAACTGTGGGAATGCTTGACTTTTTTGCACTGCCGTCTTTTAAAGGTCAAAACTGCGTGAGGAAATGTAGACAGAGGACAGCTAACATGAACTGTATCCCACTCTGTGTGTTGAACAGCACAATGCATGGTTAGCTTATAGGAAACAGAGAAGCTTTAGAGAAGAATGTGCATTTGCATCATCGATTGGTATAAATATCAAGTAACAGTGCAAAGATGTGAATTTGACATTGCTCCTGTGATTATACTGTGTTACATGGAGTGGAGTAAAATAAGATGTATGTTACTTTTGTCGATAATGAGAAATATTGCATAAGAGGTAACGATTGACATAATATTGGATCATAAGCAAATGCACTTTTTGAAATATAAAAGTCTGAATAAATCTCAAACTTAAATAGAATTGACAGAATTATGTTAAATATGTAACGCATCAAAATCTAACTGCCTCCTAATGAAGTAGCTCTGAGTTCAACCTTGTTTATATAAATACTAACATGCCAACATGCATTTTGTTTATGTTATTGTCTATCTAAATTGACATGGCTTTGAACCCACACTTACTTCTAACATGCAGTGTCTGAGATGCTGTTTTCTACTTCTAAACTTCCTCTTGTTTCTTTCCATAAAACACTTCTCTCACGAGCCGATTGGATCACATCTACTTATCACACACACAGGCAAGTCTTCTCTGAATATAAAACATTTGTACTGCTGCCCCCTAGAGATTTTGTAAAGGCACAAAAGCTCAACAAGGAGTATTATCTTGTGTCGGCTTTCTGTTGGTTTGTCAGCATCAGGCCAAGTGTCTTCAAGACTTGGCTGCAGGATAGAGGAAAGAAAAGTAAGAAAAAAGAAAAAGTGACAATAGATCTCAAGACAATTACATCAATAAGTAAACATTCTGGGACCCTTTAATGTGAATTGATTCAGTTTAAAGGTAAAACAAATAAAGCAAATTGCATAAATGCCATTACAGTTGTTGGCATCAGACACTGGATCACAGCTCAATCAGGCTCCATATGGAAAATGGATGGCTTTATTTCTTCCTGGATGCCTGCAAAGAATAAAAGATGCCAGTTAAAGTCTTTGGGATCTTTACACCCTCCTACAGACCTGCTCTCCTCCTTACAATAAACTGTCCATTTTTATGCATTTTACTTCACCCACTTCTTAATCTGGATGAGGTGGCTCCCTCTCCATATAGCTGTAAGCGGTATAACTCTTCTTCGCTTTGCTTTATCTCCATGTTCCTACAAGCCAGCATGAATGGGGAAAACCATTATCTCGGGGCTCACAAAGGAGCCAGACGTCCACGTTCAAGATGTTCTATACGTGATATATTGATCAATTCACAGAGACTAATAGCATTGTAATGAATGGAGAAGGGGACGGAGTTAATGTCTCCGGGGTTCATACAAACTGCAAACTGCAAATGAAGCACTCAGTGACACAAAAGGTCTGGTCCAGTGAATTATAATTAGACCCTGGCCTCAATAAAAGTCAAGGAGTGGTTGCTAAGCTCACTGCTTAATTTACAACTGTGTCCTATGACAGGCCAGAGAAAAGCCCTTAGTGTATAAAAGCTTATATTACATCATATGTCTGGGTCATTTAGACTGCTGATAACAGAAATAGATAGTATAGTATAACAGTAGGTGCCACAGAGGCGGTACCACTTAAATTGATTTTGAATGACTAGACTGTCTATTTAATAAATATTTGTAAAGATTTGCACATTCTAAAGGCTGCCAGTGGATTTCTTCTTAAAGGCTTAAGAGCTTGAGAAGGCTTGCTTGAGAGTTGCCTAAAATGTAGACCGTAGGGGAAAAAAACAGTGCTGCCAAAAACTATGGTAGCTTTTCAAACTCCAATAAGTGACAGAGGGAGTATGTCTGCTGCCTACAGTATATCTGAAAAAAAATAAAAATAAAAAAATGACACTGAGCAATCCCTCCTATGAAGGCTGACTTTTTAAAATAATGCTCGAGAATGTATAAATAAAAATATATTTGAATTCAATTAATATATGAAATATTTAACATTTTGTTTTCTCTGCACACACCTTAAATGAAGACAATTTACAGTATATTTCTTAAGTAATAAACTATATCAATGTAATTTGCAGTAGCTGACACCTAATCTGATAGTAGTACATTATAACGCCCGTCATTTGTTTTGTTCATATCAGTACAATGACGCGCATGGTGGATACAGCCTCAGGGATATATATTTCTGACAATTGCAGCTGATAAAAACCCACATTAGGCCATATGTAACTAGCGTGTCAGCTCTGCAGTCAAGCACTTTTTTCAATCCCATCCAACACCTTTTAATCTTCTCCTCTCCTTTATGAATAATGCTAAGTATATTACTCACTGACAACAATGCCACTCGCCTCAATTTATGTTCCAGCAACCGCACAGCACGAGAGACAATTTGTATCTTTCTATGCAGACTCTCAGCATTGCGTTGTGGAGCAGGAGGGAGGGGATCTGTAGGCATCTGATATGGTAGGCTTTAGTAGGTAAGACAATAGAGGCCTCTGGAGTAATGTGCGATTTTCTACTCCTTTCAGAGGCCCCTCGAGTAATGTTGTGCATTTTCTCTTTTCTTTGCCGAAAACCACTCGAGGCAAAGCCCACCTACAGCTCCATACACGAACACGCCTCTTTTTCTTCTAATCTGCCGCCATTCATTCTAGGGAGAGAACTAACAAAGATGACTTTTGACAAGCCGAGAAATCAAACTGCAGCTGTCAGGGCTTTTCTTGAAGAAAAAACATTGGAGGAAAAAGAAACAGCCTACACAGTCAGCTCTCTTCACTTAGCCGCAGCACCAGATCGTTGCTAGAGATGCCATCCTGTCCTGCCTGTTCTTCAGCTGCTCGACAGAAGTTTTGCTGACACTTTCTTTGGAAAAGAGGGTAAACGAGAGGACAGGGGAGGGGGTTGAGTGAGGACAAATAGATAGAAGAAGTGGGGCTAGCTAAAAGGATTAAATAGAGAATTAGCTCACGTTTCAGAGGGTTCCCTTCGCTGATCTGGTAAGCATTTCAGTCAGAGAACCTTCTCTACCCTCCCTCCCATCTCTGACACAATCCAACCCTCTACTCACTGTGCCCCACTCTATTTTACTGTCTCAGCGGGTCGGTAGAATTAGCAAGACTCTTGGCAGTCACTGCGGGTGTCACTCCATGGGGTTCACTAAGGGCATCAATGCTTCTTTGCCTTAGGCTTGAGGTCAGGGAGACGATAAAATCTCTGTACGGTTCAAGAGGAACAATGGCTACTGCCCCACTCCCCAAAAACATCTTGCTGCTTGGGGGTGGTGGCTTGTGAAAAAGTATGTTGTTCTGGGGCCCCATGCTCCTTGAATAGATTTGTTAAAGCCCCTATGGTTGGTTTATGCTAAACAGAGCAGACATGAGGGTAAGGCCAAGGCAAGCCCAAGCCAAAAACATCACACTCTGTGAACACCCCCACCATCCAGCACACTTTGATGCCTTCTTTTGGAGATGCCCACTGAAATCCAAATCTCTCTTTCCTTCTCCTCCCTCACTCTTCCTCTTTTCTTCTCTTTCTGCCATGCAAAGATAATCAGGTTTATGTAAAATATGTGTGCTCTTTTGACAGTCGGCAATACCTCATTAATTCAATCACACCAAGCGCCATTGTTCCCAAAGTGTTTGAAATGCCTACTGGGGAAGGGGGCCTTTTTAATCCTGTCAATCAATGTTAACATTTTTCGAGCTGTTGCCATGGCTGAGGTCAAAGTTCGTGAAAACAGTGAATATGAGCCAACAAAACAAGAATAAAGACTTATTTCAGATCGGTCTTTTTAAAAGGACATCTACTATGCAAAAAACACAAGAAGCAAATGTAGACAAGTTTGGACATTATAGTGTTCCTGAGAGGGAGTGAGAGAAAAGAGCATTTGAAAACCAAACAGGCGCCATAAAAACTTGACCCAGGAGGGCTCTGGGAAAAACCTGATGAATCACTTTCCGGAAGAGCTGTGCTTTTACTCCCCCTGTGTGTTCTCCAATAGCATATTGACTAATACAATTCAGCACATGACTCTGAGGGGTTCACATTCTTGTAATGCTCTGTTGGAGTTCTGGGATCAAACTGTTGATAAATGATCCCTGGCTCTCTCAAAAATACATTTTTAAAACACAAAAATAAAAAAGTCAACTCAACTCAAATAAAAAAGTGGTGCATCCGTTGTACGTGTTTATGATACAAAGAAAGACAATGTTAAGATAAGCAACAACACAAAATGCAGCGCTTTGATTTAAAACCTGTTGTGTTTGCCCTCTAGTTGTGACAAAGTGAGTGACATGTAGACCACAGTAATAACAAACAACAGAAACTCATACATCAATAAAACCAATGATGAAGTTATTAACCCATAAATATTACTTTATGATTTAATGATAAATAAAACTCTCCATACAGTGCAGACTCATGTAAATCCAACAAAGTCACGAAAGAGTGTAAGACGCTGTTCTCCTCTGTCCATTTTCAATTAATCTGTTGTGCCGATGTAAAAATGCAGAATGTGAAAGGGGCAGATTAAGTCATTGAAGCGGCCGGGGGTGCTTCCTATATGCATCACTGATTCCTTTCAGTCCAATTTAAACACTGTTTGTTTATTAGTGTCTTATGTGAGGCATTAGCGGCCTAGCTTATCTCACAACACAGAGACTGCCACAATACGGCACTGTTCAAAGCCCGAGATGTGACTGTGGGTGTGCATGTGTGGATGCAGAGTTGTTCACATTGGTACACTGACCTTGTTAAAGTAGAGAAAGACCATGTGAGACACGAATTATTGGACACAGACACTCTTATGCTTTGTGTAAACATGCTCAACACAAACAGTAGCTACACAGCCTCTGTGGCACTGACAAAGGGCTTAAAGGTGCAGAGAGGAGATTTGGTTGGAACTAATCTTTCTTCAGTGTTTACCATATATGCACAGACATATCAGTTGTTACTGCCATTGTTTGAGAAATACCTGTAGTGGCTATATCTGATATAGGCCGGTGCCATCCTTTTTTTAGTCTGACCCTCAGCAGTTTCTCCCTCCTGTTGGCTTACTTACTTCACCACCTGTCTTTCTTTTGTGCTTTTTTTCTCTCTTTTATATCTGCAGAAAACATCTGAATTTATCTGGTTGCAAGTACAGTCTACACATACTTTCTGTAAATAAACTATATTGATATCAGTAAAAAAAAAAGCAAAGGAATCCTTTATGTCAAGTGGCCACTGCAAGGCAGTGTTGTGTGAAAAATAAGTCTCCAGCATTTGAAATATGTCTTCAAATATACAAACTTACACAAAATAAGCAACATGTTCATCCATTAATTCATTTTTGGTGATAATGTTTCAACATAAAAATAGATAAACAAAAAGATAAAAAATATTGAATACATTTCAAATAAATTAAAGCATTGGGATTCTAGAGCATTACACTGCATGTATGTTTTCTAATCACACCTGTGATTATTAAGTCCAATGTGAGACCCGCAAATAATTTCATCAATCATTTATTACATTATACACTTATTAACTTTTTTTTTTTTTTTTGCTTTTCTAAACCTCCTGGGTGCTTGCAACAACATTTAAGTTCTGTTGACCCTTGAACAATACTTTATTATTATTTGTGAAAACCATTTGAAATCTTTAGCAAATATTTGTAAAACATTTCCTAATATGTTTGAGGAATATTATGCTTTTTTGTAGAGACAGAACAAAAAATACTTTAACTTTGCACAATGCAAAAATGAAATAGCTTATTTTACAAAATGCTGGTTAGTATAATTTTCTCCATTTTAAGTACATGGCCAAGAGAAGGGATGGGTTTGATTTTAGTGTGTTAGGTTCTTATTTATTGGATAAAAAATGCTGGAATGCGCTGCATGTAACACACGTGTCCAAAGCAATCTCTGGTGCACAATCGGAAACATCTTCATTGTGCAAGTGAAGACAACATCCATCAATGTTGCATAAAAATAATTTGCCAGCTTTATTCAATCTACATACGTCTTTGCCCCCCATCTTTGCTCTACCTCCAAAACTCACTCAGATGAGACGCCATGAGATTGTTATCTCGCCTCGCCTTTGTATGAAAATCAAATTGGGAATTGCTTTTTTCCTTGATTCACTTCCATGCAAACAAAGAAGTTGTTTTCTTATTTTCATGTAAATGTCTTTTTTATAGGAGGCGACAAGTGTAATCAATCTTCCTCAAGACAAGGTAGGAGGGCCTGCTGAGGGGGGATTATTGGTGCTTAGTAGCCCGGGGATCATAAAACAAGGAAATTGAAAGTGATATTTAATTGACACTGCCATTTCCAGTGCTCGCTGAAGTCTTGTCCCCCGCGTCTCCCACTCGCCAGGCCATCTCGCCTGCTGCAGGTGAAGAGAAGGGGAGGAAAAAAAGATCTCGCCCAAGCAAATTTTCTTTCAAAGCCTCCTTGCAAACCCGGAGAGCAAGCTGTCAGTCTGGGGGCACAGCACTGTGAAAGAGACAAGGAGTGGAAAGTTTTACCTTTAGAAAAATAGATTTCAAAATGTCACCTCATTGGCTTGGTGCATCATACTCTACTGAAGTGGAACATGGTCAACACTGTGTATCTTTTGGAATAAATAACAGGCTTTTATTCGGTATGCGCCATCACAGGCCATACCAACTCAAATTGATGTTTATATTTTCTGGCACCCCCAATTTGGATTGACAAAAGGTAGTATACTGCTTCCCATCTTTGTTTGGTGTGCCTTGACATTGGACTCTTTCTTTGACTGCCATTGTTACTGCCCCTCCCTAACAATTCCACTAATTATTACTCAATAAATTAATCAGCCTTCATTCAATTATAAATCAGACAGCAGCCTGTGGTCTATGCAGCAATGAAATAAGTCAAGATTGAGACACAGAGCCAGAGAATTACTGCTTGAGATACTGTCCCTGAAAGTGAAAGTGACACTGTCTAATTAAGCTCACCTAATGAGATCAGAAGGTGTCTTTGTCCAGAGACTTGTAATAGAATAGACACTGACGTCCTTTTAAGACCCCTAAATGGCAACGGGTGACCTGACCCTGATGAGTGACTCGAGGTGAAGTCATTCTATAATATATCATAAAAGAACTTGTGCCATTTATGGTATAAACAGGCACTTCACAGGCCACACAATTGGGTTTTCTTAATTTATTAGACATCAACAATTTTTTTTTTTAAGCAAATTTATTTTGTATGTTGTGTTTATACCTGAGAAAAAACAATTATATTAAAGAGTTGCATTCTACTCCACTAATAGAAGCTGTTCAGTCCTGGGCTTTCTGTTTGACAAGACCAATTTAAAGAGCTCAGTGCTGACCTACAGAGGCGTTATGTAGGCTTTAGGGACAAGCAGCAATTGGTGTCAAAGAGAGGCCAAACAGCAATGATTTATAGCCAGGAAGATTTGACTGGCGAGAAGCTCCAGCTGCAGCTGCCGCAACAATTACCTACTGCCAAACTCAACTGAATGGTATTCTTGCCACTGCCACATATTAGTTCCTCTTTGTGCAGTCCGTGTTTTAGTTCACAGGCCGCTCCATCTTTCGCCTGCCTTGTCCACTTAACGGGGCATTAATCAATGGCTACTTTATAAATGAAGAGGTCCTCACAGGCTCAAAGCGATTATGAGGTCAGAGCTCTGCAGAAGTACTTAACCAATTCCCCAAACCCACCCAGACTTGATATATTTTGCTTCCTTGCGGCCAAACGATTCATCATCATTCTCCCACTGAGGCATAATGGAACAGGCAGTGAGGGAGGCCTGCATGTTAAGCAAAACCATAGAGATGAGATGAAGGCATAAGGATATTCAGTCTTCGTTATCCTTTTTTCCTTTGCTCTATGCCTTTTTGTTGAAATCCCTGAATAATTATAGTGACCTGGCTTTGTCAGATAGTCTGTGTCTATGACACAGAACCATTTGGGAGGGCTTCCATAGAAAGTGTTTGTAAAGCAGGTACTTCAAATTAATAACTGCCGGTGAGTGGATGTATGATCTATGAGTAACCACAGTTCTAATCATGCCATGTTGTTTATGTTAGTAACGGTAAAACAGTTGCTACATCTTCAAACCTAAAACAGTCTTACTTGTGCCCATACTTGTCAGCACTATCAGATGATTGGCCCGCTGGCCTGACGGTTGGGACGCTGACACTTTGCTTGGAGCAGTACAAGATGGATTTTCATGAGTTTGGGAATGTACAAATCTCATGAGAATCCAGCTGCAGTGGAAGGTAATAATTATAGGGGACTACAAGCCATTTACCCTAACAACCACTATTATTAGCTTATGTAGCTAACTCAGTTTGGTGTGACTTGTGCTGCAGGTGATGTACTTTTGGTTTAAATAAATGGATACATGTGAATATTAAGTGCCCCTGTACCTCTGCTGCACTTCCCTCAATTATGATGATTCTAGAAACTGGGTTCAGATGAATGGGAACCACCTGCCACACTTAGATAACTCTAAAACAATATTAGAAAGCAAACATTTTCTTTAATTTAGAAACTTTTTTTTTCCCAAGTAGACATTTTAGTAAATTAAGCTTTTTACAAACAACATGTTCTGCAGCATCCACACGCTAATCAGAATCAGAATCAGAATTACTTTTATTCATCCCCAAGGGGAAATTTGTTCGAAATTCTTTAATTTCGAAAGTGTCACGTCCAGCTCATTTATCAATGGTGCTTGTCCAGTGGCAGGCTTTGCTGCTTACATTTGAGTTGAGGATTTTATCATTTAAAATAAAAGTAAAAATGAAAGTAAGAAATTTGAAGATATGTTTATGAAAATGCCATGGCCATAAGATGATAGCATTGCTTAGTGACAATTTTGCCATCATCAAGTCAGTGAGAAAGAAGGAAGAACATGGAGGATAAAAAATGGCAAAGAAGTTTCTCCTCATGTCGTCGGAGACATTTAGTGTAACTGTGTGAGAGCAGGAGAGCCAATGGATGTAAAGTGGAAAAGACAGTTTTCATTACCCCTAGCACCCACCGGAGAATAATTTGCCGAGCCTGGATAAATTGTGATTTACAAAGTGTAATGACGTGTAATAATTCTGTGTCACTGTTGTCAGTTAGTCGACAAGGCAAGTCTCCTCAACAGGGAAGACGAGTGCAAGAAAAAGAACAGGGAGAAATGGAGTGAAGCTGGATACAATCCAAATAAATAAGGACAAACAAATGTGTTACATGAGCAAGAGCAAGTGCAATCATCACTTACCAGTGTTTGCAATATGACAGTTAATACTCTGGGGTTTGATGTACATCACAGTAAAGTCTAATAAAGGTATACAATTACATTAGGCAGTTGTCTAAAATGGCCACTGTTTAGTATTACTTTTAAAAACAAATCAATCACAAATTACTTGCCAGTCAGGCAAGTTATTTGTGATAATAACTCAATGTGTTGTGAAGATTTTAAAGTCTCATCCCAAGGTCCGATTGAGCAGGGAGTCACCTTTTAGATTTTAGCTCTCAGATGTACATGATTTATAGATTTTTTTGGTCACTTTAACACATCAAAATTCTCATTTGCAGCAACCGTTACACACTGCAATACAAATATTTTGTTAATTATACTTTAAACATATCATTTTTAATTTCTCAATGCCTATAAAAATACACAACAACACCTTCAATAACCTGCAGTTCACAGTGAGTTAGTGACGTGTTCAACCTTTAGACACAGATGTGTACAAGAAGACAAGGGAAGTTTTCACCTGAACACTGACAGTCTTAATTAAAGTGCGTTGCATTGAAATCTTCAGCTCTGAGCTGTGGTCTGCTTGTTTGCACTATAGTGAAACACAAGTGGCCTTTTTGTATTTAGATTATTATTACTAATCAGTCTTCTTTATTTTTTTCACTTGAGTTCCTTGGCAGTGAATTTTGAAATTGACTTGCATCCCAAATTATTATTAACATATTGCAATGTCAGATAACTGGGCATACACACATAATTCTAACAGAATATACAGTATATCAAGAGTTAATTATCAGTTGTCCAGTAGCTTATTGACTTACAGTGGTGATGTGTCGTTCACAAACAAGTCAGCACAAAAGTTTTAAAATGTTAAATAATACAAAAACATTTATAAAAATACATTTTTATGAAAACAATGAATAAAAAATTGCTTGCCAACGCAAAAAAACATTCACAATTGCTAAATTGGGATAAAAATAAAAGGCTCTGAGTGATACTAACTTAAAAGCCATTTGGAAGTCATAAGAGGAGAGGCTTTTAAGGGAGCCAAGCCA
Source organism: Perccottus glenii (assembly GCA_024416835.2). Taxonomy (NCBI): domain Eukaryota; kingdom Metazoa; phylum Chordata; class Actinopteri; order Gobiiformes; family Odontobutidae; genus Perccottus; species Perccottus glenii. The sequence continues at coordinate 11,409,280 of CM044551.2, forward strand.
AAAGAGATGAATCTTTGAGAAGAGCCAGATTTCCCATCACTAGTATACAGGACTAATTCAACATCTTAAAATCTAATTTGTTCATGTGTCTAGCAGACCCTCAGCATAAAAACACCCCTTAAATACAAAGCTTGACACCAGATATAACCAGAACAATTGGAAATAATACATTAGAAGCTTTTTATTTAAGTGAACTTTGACAACAGGTCGGACAGACAGTTGAAGGTTGAATGTGTATTACATATTTGTTAAATTACACACTAATACATGCCTTACATACTTTTGCCTTATATGTGATGACATCTTTCCGCCTCTCTTTTTATGTCCATTCATCTGCTAAAACTAAGTTGTTTGATCATAAATTATTGAAGTGCAATGGCTTGTCTCCTCCACTTTCACTCAGTGGTTCTAGTAGTAGCAAGCAAGAGCAGATTAAAAAGTCTGCCACACTACCCAACCGGTCTCAGCATACCATTAGCATATATATGAGATTTGAGACATTTTCTAATATTCTCCAGCAGGACTCATCTGTCATGCCCAAGTGATGAATTATAAAATGCTTGTTTGGGTGTGAGGGAACCAGAATAAGGGTAATGTACACCTCCCTGCTTTCTCCTTCTATAAGCTTTACAACACTGTGTAAAAGGAGGAGGAAACCAGTGCCCAGACATTTCAATAAAAAAGGGAGTTTTATGCATGTTATTACCTATGCCATTAGTCAATATGGGCAAATACAGTAGGAGCAAATGTCACCAAGCTGATGGAGACCGGACTGAACAGGGTGAGGTCGAACTAGTTTCCTTTTCACTCAAAGTAGTGTAAATGATTTGGTGTATAAAATTGATCTATGTCAGAAGTTGGTTTTGTGAAGCGTGTTAAGAAAAATGTGATTTTTGGTACAAGTATATTTTTTATAAATAGAACTCAGAACTGACTTTTTACTCCTCAGCAAGTGAATACCATAAAAACAGAAACATATTGCCGTTGTTTTTGTTGTAGGGTTTATTAAACCTTTCTAAACAGAAATCTTATATGAATTCAATCTTAAACATGATGTAGCTTTCAACATTCAGACAATATATTTGAAATAAGCTGTGTTGCGACTACCAGCAATGTTTGATGGGGGAGGTGTAATTCTTTTTAAAGTTTTATTTTTCTACCCCTTGCAAATATCCTACATGTTAATTAAATGAGTAAAAAGTGCAGTGGCCTGTGTCCTAAATTAATTGCTTTCCATTAGATTACATTATTGTAGATAGAACAAGCTGTATTATTAACATTGTTCTACATTCTACTACATTCAATTTTGTTGAACATTATTATTGAGAGAAATGACTCTCTTCCTCTCCTCTGTCTCTTCTTTTGTTCGTTCTTCTAGAGATTGTTTCAAATTTCTGTCATGGTGCATTTTGCTTAGTTAATTAAAAGGGGCTAAAGTGCAGTGGCCTGTATCCTATTGCCATCGAATCCATAACTTAGAGAGAAAACATTTACATTAGCTCGACATTAATACGGGATTGGTCGACTTTTCAATTCCCTCCAAGTATGATCTTACACAGTAACTGCTCTGGCTGACAGCGGAAGGCGACAGACTTCACGATGGGACAAGAAGAATTTGATGCTTCTGTTAATTAAACAAATAAAAGTGCACCAGGCTGTGTCGTGGAAAACAGCTCTGAGTAATAAAAATATAGCCAACAATCTCATCCTCTCCTTCCTTTTCATTTCAGTTTTGAATGCTATTACACAAGGTAATGGAGTTTGGGAATGGGAACTTCTTGATAGCTGTCAGAAAGAAAGAGAGCACCAGAGAATAGGCACTGATGCCTTGTATTTTTTTTTTAATAAAACAACCAAGCTCAGCAGTCTGTATCCTATCTCCTCTATTGCATCTATTGGATTGGATTATTTTACATTTTGATTGAAATGATGTCCGTGCCAGATAAAGGCACAGAGCCCAGCTGTTGTAATTGAATCAGGGTGGAGTTGTTTATTCGGTTGATCTACAGCAGTGATTTGCTTGTCCTAACACCCAATGCATAAAAGATCCACTCTTGTTTAACACACTGCTGATTAGATCTGTTTAAAATGGCGAAACAAGAGGCGTTTGTGTCCAGAGATGGACTGGCATATAGATAATACATATAACGGCATCAGAGGAAAGCAGAGAGATGGATGGAGAGAGAAGGAGAGAAAGGATACAAAGAGGCCTTGCTGGCCTCAGTGACTGTGCTCAGTATTTGGGCAGTGGAGAAACACCATCTGCTTACGCTCTGATACTAAAATGTTAATGTCATTAATCCAATATTCTCCTTATGCTACCTTATGCAAAAGTGGCATAGAATACAATTTAAATATATTTAAAATAAATCTGAAATCTTTATCTTTTTCTGTATAATTTTATTTAATTATTTCAGAACAACAATTAACAATGTTTGAAAACATCACATAAAGGCTTTTATAAGGGTTTTATTGTTTTGATTCTCTACCTGCCATTACCCGTATATCTCTCTAAACCCTTCGATATGCATCTGAAAGCTTTTATTATACACCTGATTTTGCTGAACCTTATAATTATATGCTATACCACGGATGGTTGATCATCAAATAATGACTCTTATCACACTGGAGTAGAACGCACATCCATCATGTTAAGAAAAAGGTGTGGTACAGCTCACTGCGCTGTGCATTTTGATTCCAGGAGCACTCCTTTAGGGACCACATATGAAAACATAATCTCCTTAGATTGTATGGCTGTGCACATAACAGTGACTATGTCAAGGGCACAGGGAAGTCTTGAACGTGTTTACATTTTTGCATATCAAATATGTGATAAGAAGTTTGATTTTATGCACTATAGACAGAAGTGTTGCATTAGGGATGGGTCTGTGGAGCCTTTATAAACATTGTAAGAAAACAAAAATTGAAAAAGGCCATGTACAGATTTGATCTAGCATGCACTATTTCTTTTAAAGAGAGATAACTGCAGTGTCATACACATCCACTTGGTATTTACAAAGTGATAAAAAAGGAACAGTTCAATATTGAATTTTAAATAGTGTAGTGTTGCTGTCAAACTGATAAAACAAGCATTATAATGACAACATCGCAATAGAATTTTGCATCAAAACATGCAGACAACCTATATCAGCACATCAATACAATGGTGCTTTTATCAAAGTTTTATGTATGTTTTTATCAGAAATCAGGATTGAAGCAAGAACTGTAAATATAAAATCTATCAGAGATAAACTTTACTTAGAACACCAAACACTTTGTAATCTGACATTTAGTACTATTCCTATTAAACCAACATATGTCCGAAAACCTAACCTAACCTTTCCCTTGTCTAAACATTATGTACATATTAAACCTTTGTGCATACCTCAAAAACATATTTGATAGACACTGATCATGTGTTTAATAATTTCTTATGTTTCAGACACCAGTGGGGAATCACACTATAATCAATCATTTCTATTAACGGCCATATCTCGCGCTCCACCAGCCATGACCTCTGGACAGCTGAGCTCCGATTTTATCAGCGCACGCATTGCAACGTTTTACTTTCACTGACACCACTGCGTTGCACTGCGCTGCTCGCTGCTGTCGGCTTGTGTCGTGTTAGAAGCATCCTGTTGTCTTGTACTTGTTTTATCAGAGGGCTACGCTTGCTCATTGTGGCCTCTGTGGTAACCTGAATAACCTGAACACACTCCAAAAGCAAGATAGTTGATGAATGTTTCCATTTGTGAATTCTATAAAAATAACTACATGTAAGCTTTTCAACTGGACTTAATCGAATCAGGTCCTGGAGACTTTGCATGTACGATGATTTACAACTTCCTTCACCACAATAAAATATGCCCCAACATTTGACATAAAACAAATAGTTTCAATAGGGCTTCTTTTTAGGAAGATTCATTGATGCGCTTTGGAGCCACATTATGACTATTGCTGTAATTCAATAAGCTGATCCTTATCACTTTTAACAAGTTTTAGGCTTGTGTGAATGTGTAATAAAAAGTGGATTTTAGACATTACATTGTTCTTGTATAACTTTCTGAATTAAAACTAAAAAAGCTTGAGAGAAATGTATTAATTAGAAAACAAAGCTCTAATTGTTAATTTAAATTTTCTCAAAAGGTTCCCATATTGTATGTAATTTGTTTTTAACCAGTTCAATTATTTTATTAAAGTGTGTTTATCTAATTTTGAAATTGTCCTTTTTGGGTCAATTTAGATATAACCTAATATCGAGAGCAAAATAAAGACAAAAGAAGATGTGTGTTATTTGCTTTAAATGAACACCTCCTATCATAGACACACTTAAACACACATATTGGCATTTGAATAAAAAAAAGAAGAGGAACACATATAATGCAATAATGTGGAAATGTTAACAGCTTACAATTATAAATGTGATTTATGTTCCATGAAACAGTTAAATGACACCGCCGCATGGAGATATTGATTTCAGTATCATTAGCATAATAGTTTTATTGTGGTATAATTACTAAATAAAAAGTCTCCTACCTGGCAAACCTTTACTGCATATCAGGGACTTTTAAACGAGCAAAACGTTGCCTCACACTAGTAACATGGGTCAATTGCTGCCGTGGATAGTCAGGGTAATGATTAGATCATTAAAATTTAGTCTATGCTTCACAGAGCATAGAGAAAATTAACTTCCCCCCACCAAGCTCATTTTTCTGCTGAACATGAAATAATGATTTTCTGCCAGTATAATTACAAAGCTAACATCTGATAGAGTCAGCATCCAGGGGGGATTATCACATGCATGAGTATTAGACCTCATTACCAGCTTGACTGCAAAATTATTACATCTTGTAATTGGATGGTGAGATTTATACACAGATTGGGCCAGGGTTCCTCGGTAAGATTGTAATTACAGGCTTCGCTGGTTTGCTACTTATCACACTGTGTGCAGGAGGGAGGAGGGCCGAAAAACAAGCTGAGAAGAGGGGAAGGAAGGAGCGTTTCATTAGGCAGGACTAGCCTATCAATGGCAGAATGGTGTTGTGGCCAGGCTGCTCGGATGTCTGGGGCGAGTGGGTAACATCTTTCCTCTCCTTCCCTATTTATGAGGCCAAACAGTGGAGTTGTTTGCAGAGGGGAGGGGGGTGTGGGAGGGCATTTATTATTACTGGGGGTTCCTTTCTCTGACAAATGGGATTTCATTTATTTAACCTCTGCTGATCTGTTCTGCTGAAACATATAAACAAGCCATCCGTTTTTTACGACCAACGCACAGTCAACGCCTCAATTATCTAAAGGCTAACTGAGTGTTAAAGTGAGCCATCTGCCAGTGGGAAGCCCATTGATTTAATTTGCCTTGTGGTTTTACCCCTGATGCAACTGGGGCCCCACTTTGTGCCTATAGAAAAAGGCGACAGATACACATATCCCTCGTTGAACTCAAGTTCAAAAAGGAGCAGCCGCAGGATGTTTTAGAGGATGCTGCTGTTGCTACATTCCCTTGCACTTTACTTCCACAGTGGATTTCTACCTGAGAGTCTTTGAAGGTACTCTCTGCTTTTCTCCAGTTAAAAAAATAAAATCTATTCTCTGGGTTCCCATCATACATTTCTAATTGAGCACTTGCAAACTGGGACTTACTGATTCACTCAGAGAATAGAATATATAAATTTGTCAATGAGACAGGTTTGTTGTGGCCTTTAACACTGTGTGAAATGATAATGTAGAATCCAGTACTGTCTTTGCTACATGACTGAAGTCTGTCTGTGTTTATACCTTAGGGTTTAAGCTAATTTTATAGGTGGCCCCACACACTAATCAGTGTGCAGGCAGTAATCGAGTTGTTATTGGAGTCCATTACAAAGAGCCAGATTGGATCAATGCTGGTATCAGTGTTCACAGATGCAGCTGCTTCAGGTCGCGGTCCTAATGTAAATTTGTTAGTTTAGGTTTTGGGTGATGCTTATTAGAAAAAAACCTAGTGGCTGCTGAAGGAACAGCTGCTCATGCTATCAAAAAAAAATTATCACTCCTGTGTTTGTCTTTCTTGGGGAAAGGATTGTTCACACCTGCCATGTTTGGTGTGGTTCAAATGGACTCTGATGCTCTGTTTGCGCCGGTGTGAACACTTCAGTTGAACTGCAGTGAGTACCAAATACGCACTGCGAGACCCCCTTTAAAACAGAACCGAACTAAATGGATCTCGGTTTTGGCGCAAACTAATGAAGCCAACAACAAGTGTGAACATACCCTTAAACATACCCTTTTTTCTACAGCTGCCCAGAGTAGACAAACTGAGCACTGCTGGAAGTGAAGAACACTCATGTTTCCTTTTGAGCACACATTCTTACATGGGCATTAATAAAGTTATTTAATTGTGTTTAAATTCTATTAAAGCAAATTCACCATCTAACCTCTTTGCATTGTTTGTTTGTTAAAAGAAGAGCATGTTCCTGCAAAGCACCATCATAGTTCACATTGCCTGAAAAGGAGGAATGAAAGAAGGTGTGTATTTGAAATGTGCCCTTGTCAAAGAAAAAATAAATAATAATGAACACCTTTACTCCTTTAAAAAAAATTACATTTTTTTTTTTGACAAATATTCACAATTTCCATTTTCCATCCATTTTTTATGTTTTATGAAGCACTGACCTGTTATGCAGATACTTAAGCCATAATATGTTCAAACTGTGGCCGTGGTGGCAAGAATTCTCTTGGATGACGTCCCGCTGCTCACACTGGGAATGTTATTGGCAATCCAATGAGAGAAAATCCCTTCAAGTGACACTCAATGGACTCAAGCTCCAGAAAGGCAACACATGGCTTACTTTAAGAGCAGTGAAATTGTGCACTGTACCGTAATGCATCTTGACACGCAGACACTGTTGCATACAAGCAAAGAGACAAATTATGCATTTTTAGGGATAATGGGTTGGGCATGAGTTTAAATAAACATGATTTAAATTTGAACATTAACAACGTTTTTATTAAACCGTTTAAACTGGTATATTGAACCCTTCCTTAATTATTGATTTCCTTTTCCTCATCCCTTTCCTCCCTCCTCTATATTATCTTCCATCTTCCAGTAGACGTTCTTCTGCCTGGCCTGCCTTACCCTCCCATTCTCCGTCTCAGTCTCCCCAGAGTCTCTCATATGGTATTTAAGTGGAGTGGGGCCCATTAACCCTGGCAGCTTGTCTTCTTCTCTCCTCCATTGATCAGAATGCACACTGGAGGTATTTTATTACTGCTGGTTGAGGGCCACTGACACAGCCATTTAACTCCTAGGGTTTAGATGGGACTAATATTGTGTGTGTGTGTGTGTGTGTGTGTGTGTGTGTGTGTGTGTGTGTGTGTGTGTGTGTGTGTGTGTGTGTGTGTGTGTGTGTGTGTGTGTGTGTGTGTGTGTGTGTGTGTGTGTGTAATTGTCGGATAATAATGGCGTCTAAAGAAGTACTTCTCAAAAAAAAATACACATTGCTAAGCATTACTATTTAATTAATAACTTACAAAGCATTACTGATTGATAATCACCTATAAGTAGTTATTATTGTTTTATTCTAGAAAAATAAGCCAATGTAAAGACATATATTATTGATATTTCTATAAACTATTTATCAATTCATTGTGTATTTTAACTTTTTATTAATGATTTCCTGCCGCTTCATAGTGTGTAGTTATAATAAAGTGTTACTATAATATTCTTATGATGAACAACTCAACTACAGTTATTGTTTTGGTTTTAATGACCATGATATTGAATAAGTTACCTTTATTCCTTCAAGTACAAAAATTAAACGCCAACAAAAATGGTAGGAGTGTTTTCAAAACTTTGAAAAGCATAAAGGTCAAGACTGTTTTCCTGTAAGTCAGCTTCATTTTCTCAGCTACAATGGCTGCACAGATGATGACAGAATTTTCCTTTTTGTGTGTTTTATTAATTTTTTCATGACAGTTTCAGTGATTGAAAATGGGTGTGTAGCACTGTATGAGCCACTTTGGGGACAGGAACAAATGAGTAGATAATGAAAGAAGTGGGCCTTGGGAGGAAATCAGGAAAACAGAGTCAATGAGTTTGTTGAAATTTTTCTTGAGCTCAGCAGTTCTCTGGCATGTGACTTTGACTTGATTCAACATGAGGATAAACGTCAAAATGGGTTTTAGTTTAACACAACCTCACATATCAACGTGAAATCAATGAAAAACACTTTTAAATGTTTCTCTATTTTGTGAATGAAAAATATGGAAATATTTTAGTGATACACAAATATAAAAAACAAATTGTGTTTTGTACACGCACATTTGCAAATGCTCAGTACAAGTCATTGACAGGAAAAGGTTGTAGTGAACAGCAGCCTTTAGTATTTTGCTGCTCTGCCTCTTGTAAAAGTGAAATCTCAATCACTCACACAGAACATTTATGTCTATTGTTGCTGACATCTCCATGTTGACACACTGTCAGCAATAAAGAGTGGCAGATTGATTTGGCAGCTCTGTTGCATGTGGAAAAAAAAATCAACGAACTGGCTCAGCACAAGAACTGGCCAATTATTCCTGAAATGGCAAGGGAGTTTTTGAAATGTGCGAATGTTTCCCTGGATATATAACGCAGACCTCCAATAAATGACAAGCACATAAACAAGACGTTGGAGCGATGACTTTTCTCCCCCATTTCCTTTCTCCTTCACACAGTGGATAGAAAAGTGTTGGTGATATCAACATTATTGACTCGTTCAGTGCAAGCATGTGCGTGTTGCCTGGGTGTGTACATGCCAGCGCCCTTTATGTGTCGTTCAGGGTTTTTGTTTGGGTCTGTGTTGGCTCAAACAAATTCCATTCATTGGAGGCAGTGATTCAAAGGTTCACTTGTGTATGACAAACCTATGCTGTTTGACATTTGATTAAATAGCATTACTGCCAATCAGAACAGTGAGATGCTGAGTGTGAGGTCACACAGGTTGTGGATTCTTTCCCTTGGTGTTGACAGGTTGCGCACTGTAAGCTCAAATACAAATATTTACCGTCTCGCATCTGTTGTTTGTGTCCAAAGCGTCCATGTTATACATGGTATGGAGTGCAATAACTAGCCTATAACATTGGTCAGCCATACAGAATATTACAGGGTTTTAGTGCTAAACAAAAGTAAAATTTTCAGGAAGTAGATTTGGAATAGACCTTATTAAAGACATGACCATATAGCTACATTATTACATGATTTGATACCACTTTCTTTTATGAATGACAATATACACAACAGAATCAATGACAATGGGTCTATTTTGTTCAGGTATAAAAAGAGGACAAAGATGTTTTACTTCATTTTTATTGAAAACATGTATGATAGTAATTTGCTGAGTATAGTGGCATATTCTTTCCTGATTTTTATCAGGAATTTTGTTTTATTCAGCATTTTGTCAACATAAAGACATTTACATTATTTTACTCATGACACTGCATCTTTTGAATCTGTAAAAAAACCTGGGCTCTAATAGGTAATAAAAACATCACTTTGTTAAAACATGATTAAGCTTTGTCAGACAGTGCACATTATTGTTAAACCTCCTCTGGTGATGTAAGCCTGAAATGAATGATCCCACTTCAACTCTCATTTTCCTATTGACAGTTTAAAGCAAACAGGAGTCACGTGTCAGACTGCAAAAGAAAAACACGGTATTTATTTGTCGTTTGGGTCAAGCTTCTTCTACAATAAAAGCTTGACCTGCGACCCTGTTCTCCATTAATCAATGTAGAGATGAATAAATAAGTGGGATATACGGCAGCTGGCCTTCCAACAAGCTGTCTACAACTGTCCAAACCACTTCAGAGCCATTTACCAAGGGCAGACGTATAGATCAGCCAAATGGAGTTTGAAACCTAAAGAGTGACCAGGGGATTGAAGCAAAGAGGAGGGGATGATGATAGCATAGCAATCTGCCACATGGTGTGGGGGGTCTCACAGTGGACCGGAGATAGATGAGTGGATGAGGCTGAGTGGTAGTGGAATATTTGAGAGGGGAATTGAAGGATAGGTTGGAGAGGAAGCATAACAAGTCATCACTGTGAGATACTGGTTAATCTGTTGCTGTGGGTGGTCTGGGCGCATGGCAGAGAAGACATTCATGGACAAGATGAAGGAAGATTAGGTAGCACAGGATCCACGGTAAGGTACTTTGGAAACACAAGAAGCTTTAATGGGACATGAGAAGTCAAATATATTGGAGGCAAGCTGCTCTTCTACTGGGTTTGTGTTTAATACATGCTTTAACAGCTTGACCCTAATATCTAAGAATAGGTGGGAGCGTTACCTTTGTCAGGGACTGTTAGGGCTTACTTAAGCAACATAAAAAAACATTAAAAAAAAAGTGGGTGTCTTTTGTTGTTTTTGTGCAAACATCACCAAAGCCAATAATCCAAAATTCGTTTTTTGTCCATCAAATTTATCAAATTTTCTTTGCTTCAGCCGTGTCCATTAATATTCCCATGTGTGACTTCCTGGTAAATCTAGCTATTTCACTACAAACAGTGTGTTCTGTGCACAAACACTTAGTATCAAAGCCATTTGATTCAATTCATAATATAATAATCCAGTTTCCGGGAGTTATATTTTTCTTATTAATTATAGAACTGCAATCAGTATTGTACTTAGTCTACCTATGCTTCCCAAAATGCTTTACACAAGGTATTTCTGTAGTTGTCCAATAACAAGCAGGGTTTTTTTTTTTGTTCTTTTGGGAATATAGTGTTAGGGCTTTAAATTTATTTATTTATTTAAAAGAAATTGTCCATATTTTCCACATTATGTCAACTCACAATGTTCATTCTCATGTTTCTTTCTGATGACTTTTGAAAATAGAAACATGCATCATACATTTTTTTTATGTAATGTGTGTGTTTTATTTTATTTTTTTTTTTTTTTATAAAATAATTTGTTTTATTTTTACTTTTGTTTTTATTGGCCCATATCTACCCTTTTCTTTTAAGTGTCATTGTCAAATAACATATACAGGTTGTCCTGAAAAGAAGGTGCATATCACTTTGCATCAGACGAATGATGTTTATCAAGCCTTTTATATTCCGAAAAAAGTGCCTAGTGTTGTACATGTTTTTCTATTTATATGTTTGGGCAGTATGGCAAACACACTTACAATCTTCAATAGGTATCCAAGTCATTGCTTTATTGATTATGGTTTGAACCCACTGAAGGCACCAGATGTTAACCAGACAGTTACTGTTACAAGTGGCTTGTTTGAGACTGCCAAAACATATTAATGTAACAGCAGTTATCCCTGCTTAATGCTGTCACACTTTGTCAAGGCTTTCTTATACTCATCCTTTCTCTTACTGTATTGTGTGCCTATATCTTCCATATAGCATTACTACTAATTGTTTTCAAGTGTAATGACGTCTGGCAACAATGATAGGAGACAGAGGACCAGATGGGGGAGCAAAGCATGTCTGACTTGTGTCTTTATTGAAGAGTTTGCAAGGGTGTGTTTTTGTGTGTCCTCTCTGTATTCCACAGGCCTAGGACCCATCTTGGTGACCTGATCCTGAACAAATGAAATAGCAACGCTTAGGATAGAAAACAACAGCAGCCAAATAATTCTATTTGAAAAGAAAATCAATTCAACACCAAAACACAAGTCAGAACCCATACACTATGTCTCCAAGAGAGTTGTATATAAAGTCATTGTTCCAAGGTGTAGCTGTGACTGTGTTTGAATTAGAGTGCTGTGACTGACAATTGGGGTATTTTCTTTTTACATTGCAATTCAACACGCACACTTAACACACTCAGCAATTTCTCAAGTATAGTTGGGCAAGTAAACTCTCTGTGGCATTGCACATTGGAAAAGTTCTGGATTTCTTCTCTTTCAGGATACCCAAAGTTTTGCTCTTTAATCTTTTCTTTCACAATAGCACTATTTATTATTATTATTATACAAGTAGCAGTAGTAAACAAATTAGTGTTAGTGTTTGTGTTAGTGTTAGTGTTAGTGTTAGTGTTAGTGTTTGTGTTAGTGTTAGTGTTAGTGTTAGTGTTGGTGTTAGTGTTAGTGTTTGTGTTAGTGTTAGTGTTGGGCTGATATGGAGGATGTTGTTTTTAAATTGGCAATAAACTAAACAGATTTTGATAGGAATAAAAAGCCACAAAATACGTCTACAGCAAATGACATCTATATGTCTGCGATATATTTTAAACTAATACGGTCTATTAAAGTGCCAGTGTGTGACTTAGAAGGCATTTAAGTGGTATTAAATTACATTTGCTTCTGCGTGGAGCATTTGTAATGTCCAGCCGTGTTTAAATGTCGCAGCATTGATAAGCTGTGACTGGACCCAGTCAACTGTTAAGGTATGGTTGTCGCATTATAGAGTGTTTAGTTCTGCGTTAATGGGTTGCTGCACATGAGAATGTTACATTTACATGTCGATTTGTACCTCAACATGGACATGGGCATTTTGTCATAACTGTGCTGTTTAATTCATAAATCGATAACATGCTGCAGTGTTATTTATCTCTAAATGTATAAATTGTGTTACATAATTTTACAATTTCACAGTTTATATTTTTCTCATATTATAACTACTGCTGTATTGTTGCTATTGGGTTTATAATACTGTTTCATAGTACAGGTTTTTTTCTCTCTATTTTTAAGGATCACAGTTGTAATCTATCTTTTTACCAGAAGGTGGCAGCTCTTATACTCTTTCTGCAAACTCCTGCCTCTACAATTGAAGCTTATCAGTTGCATCACTTCATTCTCTCTGGAAATAGTTGATACATGGAAATATGTATATAGTCCTGTACTTTCTTCCAATAATTAGTACAAAGTTGTAATTTAATCCTTGCCTTATTATAATATACAATTAGACTTTCAAGCAATGCCCAAGCACAAGCAGCATCATCTTCTGTGTGTTTCTTTATGGGCTACAATCAGCACTTACCATTTGTGTTAGTTACATTACAAATCTAAAGACCTTCCCACAGGGTATTTATGTCCATTTAGACTCCGTTCCTTCCTTCTTTCATTCTTTAAGTCGCTCTCATAGAGGTCACACCCCCACACAGCCAGTTTACATTTCCGCTGTCACACAGCAATTTCCCTGCACAAAATACCCCCCTCTGGTAACTTTCAACACAATGACCTTTTACTCTCTTTTTATGTGATTTAAACAATCCATCTCCAAACACAGGCAATGTATAAACTTGTATGTATCTGCTTTCTATACCCTCAATCCCTGTACAGAAATGGACTGTAATCCTTAAAAAAATGAAAGAAAGGAGAATTCATTGTTGACCTGCTGTAGTGGCCAAAAAGAGATATTCCCAAATGACTTTAGCCTCTCCTTTCCACACTTCTCCTCCCCTCCCACCTTTTCAACTCTTCCCTTTATCCTCCCCAGAGTGCTTCGCTCCACTCTGCTCTTGACTAGTTTTTTTTTAACAGCACTTCTTACCCATTTCTTTCCTGCTTATTCATGCTTTTCCATCATTCTATAAGTTAAATCCACTGTTGTTTCCCCATCTCTCTTGGTAGTTCTTTAGTTGTGTTTTTCTTTTGTTTTTATTCTCCTTTTCCAACTTTTGTGCCGTGTGGCCATTGCATTCCTTTTTTTCTTGCCTCCCTCCATCAGTCTCACACTTACACAGACACACGGTGTTGTCTCTCGGACCCTCTTTCACGAGCAGCACAGGGTCTTTACGGCCCACTGACTTTGCTGTTTGAATGTAACAATGCTCAGCGTGATTTGATGATGGCCTCAGTTCACCGACTTCAGCTTGTCCATTTGAGGTGTGTGTGTTGCATTCTTTTATCCAGATGTGACTGTAATAAATATGTGGCTTCATTCTATTAAATCTGAACTCGATAAATAAAAATAAGTAAAATGATCATATATTGACGCAATAAATGATTCTTTATTTTTATTTTTAAACACATTACTTTAAAAATGGATGATGCATGTTTCTATTTTCAAGTCCTCAAATAGAAACATGAGAGTGTTGTTCCAAATCCAAAGTTAATTCACTCTGTTTCAATCGCAGATTTGTCTGTGTACTTTCCCATAGAAACCCTGACTGTGAAAATACTGTAATCCATGTTTTCATGAATAATTGTCTTTTTATTGTAAATTCTTGTAACACATCAAAAACATGCAAATCTTTACAGAAGCTATCTCCAAGCAAACCACCAGAAATTTGAAAGGGCCATGCATTAATGCTCTCAAATCCCGGCCCCCAATTGCTATTCAACAAGAAAAGAAAGAAAAAAACACTGTTTGAGAATTAGAAACCTGAGTTATTTAAGGTATGGTTGGAAGTCTAACTTTATGAAAAGTTAAAAAGCAAATGGTCAAAAAGGCTATGTAAATTTAAGGTTGGTGCATGGCATCAGCTTTATGTATACAAGATTAAAGACCCAAAATAACTGTAGTAGTCAATACTGACCAAAAACCTGACTGAATGTGCTGCACCAAACAAAAAGTTAACTTCTGCATATTGCCTTCTGCTATGAGTGTGTTTTGTGTCTGTGTGTAGCGTGTGTGAGCAGGTGTTAGTTCTACTCTCTATGCAAGACATTAAAACACATCAGGAGGAGTGCGGTTGGGGGGTGAATTGACTAGGCTGTGTCTCCCTCACACTTGCTTGTTGTGGTCGCTAAGCAATCTACCAGCTGTCAATCACACAGAGGCGGCCCAAGTTGGGAACCATCAAACAGTGTGACTTGCGCTGTCAGTGCTGAGGGGGATCTGTTTCAGCGTGACACACCATCAGCTGCAAATCTAAAGAAGGGCACCTATTGTCACAGGAAGAAAACAAGGATACACATATTCATGAATAAGCATCTGGGAGAGCACTTTTCAACATTGTGCATCCATTGACATGTATAACTAGAGACCTAAACCTCTGAAAGTGTCCGTGGATATTGGTTTGAAACACATTTTATCTACTGTCAGTGCAGTTAAATATTACCAAGGCTGGATTGAAATCAGTTTATTTTCCTTTGTATTTGTGTTCTTAGGTGAGCTTGAAAAGCATTGATGCCCCGCAGGGCTTATAATCATTTGAAATCGATTGATAGAAAATTACTTCTGCACTGGTAATAAAGCATCACACTTTCCCTAACCTTTGAACTCTTGCCACTGTTGCCCCTGGCTCTTCTTTCTGCAGCCATGGATGGTAAAGTTCAACATGACATTCAGACGCATTTAAGTGCTGTCATGCTTTGAATACAATTACAGGGTCCCCATTGTTTACCGTGAAGGCCGTTCAAATCTCATGGGGTAGTATCCAGTCAGTCATCAAGGGTAAGCTTTTGCTGATAGCGACAGAAAAGGTAGATTAAACTGCTCTTTGATACATATAATCACCTGCAACCTCTTTAAGTTGTTGTACCAAAGTAGATGCTTAAACACCACTCCCAATTAAATGGCATGTCTTGTTAGTCTAAAGTAGCACTTGCACAAAGAATATTGATCCTAATTTAAATGTACAGTTATATGCGTATTGATTATCTGAAAACCATTAACTCAGACAAAACAAGCAAAGGCATATCTTATAGCTAATGAGTTTTTACATTAAGATTGTGGGACGGATACAGACAGTGAAGTTCACCATCTACAGTACTTTTTATGATGTTTTCAGCAGGGATGAAAACAATCTTGGTGCAGCCAAATACACAGAAAGCAGCCATCATCTACATATTGTCTTTTTATGTCTAACTGTCAAAAATAAAGTCTAAAACATTTGAGCATGTTGTGCAACATTATCACAATACAAAGTTGAATACCACAGTAAATGAGAAGCGCCTTCATCAGAGGTGGATGTTGACAGAATGAGACATTGTACTTTTGAGCCATGAAATTACAGGCTGGTAAGCCCAAGGCAGTCTCCAGGTGTGACTGATGCAACTGGGGCCTGCTTGGACAAATGCAGCGGTGCACACTAGCATTCCTACTTGTCAATCATGTCATTGGTCTCTATGGAAATAATCCATTGCAAAATATATATGTTGAATTTTTTTGAATTAATATAGCAAATGATGGTGGTGTGAAGCCATTCTGGTAAAATATAACATGCAATGGTGTCAGATATTCATAGAAGAAGAAAAAAAAGTCTTACAAGTTAGATTTGTTTTTGTTTATGGCTGTTCTTTGTTTATAGTTCTCTACAACTTCAGCCTTGTATCAAGTGATGGTCAGTGTATTTCTTTAGAGTCTATAGTGTTTGCTTTATGGGTTAACAGTAAATAAAATGCATCATTTTTGTGGTTAAAATATGTTCTATAAATCACACCAGTCACTAACCACTGCCATTGTTTTCCCCTTAAGTGTTCAGAGTATTCTCCGTTTATACAAGGATGTAACAGAGGGAGGCCTCTGTGGACAGGTAACTGCACTGTTGTCTACTGTACTGTGACAATTACAGTAAATCAAAGCATGTGTGTGAGGCCCTTTAAACTTTCTCCTCTGTGGTTCCCACACCTGTCCTCAGGGCACAAAGATTTATGTGCTGTCCTGCCGATGAACCACTGTGGCTCTCACAGTGCCACTGCCTCCGCCTGGTAGCTGTGTGTGTATTCTACTAATACATGAAAAGGTCCCATAGGAGGGTTAAAATATTATAATAGCTTAATTCAGTAATCTTAATAACAAAATACAACTCTTATATATTGATATACCTTTGTCAAATATTGATAGTTGTAAAGAGTTATGTTAATATGTTCTATTAAAAATTACAAATCTAATTTTCTCAGATTTTCCATCAACAACCATTTCTCTAAAGGCCACACTTTGGGAATGAATGAAATATACAGCTACCATCGTCAACATCATCAACTGGAAGGAGACAGAGTGGCCACTGTGGAGTGTTCTCCAAACGCCAGCAACAATTAAAGTCATCTTCTCTCGGAGCATCTGTGACACTCTCCTGATGGCGATAATATGTGATGCTCATAAATATGATGGGCTCTTAAAGGACCCACAGGACTCTGTTTAAACATCTGAAATATGCATAGTGTGCCTCCTGCAAAGACTACTAGAGAGCGGAGACCTTCCCCATATAACATATGGTGTTTTGTGAATACTGTAAAACACCAAAAAAGGCACTACACGTGATACATTACATCTACCTCATTAAGTACAAAATAACACACTGTATAACAAACTGTAATAACATGTAACCACATAGTACATACAACCTTAACCTACCTGCAATATGTAAGTACATATCTATATAGTTACATATTATTAGCGTTTGTTACACAAGAAGTTAGATACATCGATACATTGTATCAAGAGTAGTGTCAAATAATGTGTCACTGTTTGATTTTGTTCACTAATATAGTTAGAGAAGTTGCGGTGTGACTTCTCATTTGTGGTTCTGACTCTACTGCTACTTGTTCATCAAAGCAGAAGAAACGCTGTCTCATAGACACCAGGCTGTTGAGGAATGGAAAGCAAAATATCGAGCTTTAAACGGTAGCTTTTAAAAGGTAAATGGAGTTAAAATGCTTCAGCCAATAAATTTTCCCCTAGAGACATGCAGGGGGTGAACACATAGCGAGCAGAATAATACATGTGTGGAGGGGGTAATGAATTGGAAGGGATGTAGAAAATGTGCAGTGCTGTGCATGGCCCTTTGAAATGGATGGAGACTTCTGTGAAATACTGCACTCACCTTCCTCAACTTTGCTCCAGCTGATTGGGATTTTATAGCATTGTATCCACTTTGTAGTCATGTTCTGTTTTGAAAATAAAAAATGGTAATAAAATGACTGTGCACTCATTATATGCTACAAACTGTCACAGCATCCATGTCCCGTACAAGATCAATTAAGAATGTGGCCGTTGTAAACTAAACATAAACCATGCAACCTTTTTTGACTTCAAGGAGTTAGATTTATTCATTAATATAAGGAAGCAGATGACAACATCAGCCCCTTTCTTCTAAGCACTCAAAACACTCATTATTTATCTTATCATTTTCTTCAGAGCTCACTTGGACACAGCTTTTAGATGCAAGTTTGTTTATCAAAATCTGAAGTATGGTCAACATTCATGTTTCACGACAAGTGAGCCCTAAAAGATACCCTTTATAGTGGATTTTGTTGACTGAAATTAATGCATGCTTAACATAATAATTTGTTTATTTACAGCATTGTAGTTAATCATGGAAATTAAAGAGGTTGCAGAATATTATATAGTATAGTCTGCATGACTTTTAAACCAATGAGTAAGTAAGTGATGTCTTAAAACTTAATGAATTATTGTTGATGTTCTTCAAATGTTTAGCATGACAATAGCAGCATGTGGTCTGCATCCATTGTTTTTGTTCTGTGCCCTTCTTTTAAGTTTTGAATGACAATGTGTTATATATATATATATATATATATATATATAGTCAGGCATCATATATATATATATATATATATATATATATATAGCAATTTTATGAAGAAGAAAAAAAAGTCCATGTATTGTTACAAAATACAATCCAAAAGTGACTTTGGAAATTAACTTTGTTTTTGTTAGTTAGTTTGTTTGTTTTTTGACAGTGTTGGAAAATAGATAGATTGGGGACAGTGTAAGGTGTTGTATTCAATATATGGGCTTTCATGTGATAAATTGAATGTTATTCATAAATGAGTGCACACTGTTTTTGGTTATTCTGGACTGAAGTTGCCTCTTGTTGCCCAGGGACCCTTTTCCTTTTAACTGAGAAGGAGCGCTGGGCAGGAATCTCTACAGACTTTGATACAATTACTGTGCCTTCCCCTCTCCTTCCGCACCACTTCTGGCCACGCTTTCGCTGCACCGCTGGGAATAGAATCAGCCTGGCTATCTGGCAGAGGATTTGGTCAGTCAGGCATCAAATGCAGGGCCCTCTTCTCACACTCTGCATCAGGGCTTGGCCAACGTCAAGGGAGCCATATTGTGCATTTTCACACAGTGCTCTCTGAGGAGCTGCAAGAATCCTTACCCCTCCAAAGGATAAGTGGGTAGACATAGTGCAAAGGAAGAAAGAATATTTCCAGAGGCAAGACAAAAAGCATTAAGGCTTTGGGCAAGGATAAAAACAACACCTCAATGTACAGCATCTTTCTCTCTGTCCTTTTGGTCAATCTTGCTGACCTGCCATACTTCCACCTCTGGCCGTCTCCAAAAGGTTTTATTCTGGGGTTTGGAGAGTTGACCCTGAGTGGGTGTGTGACAGTAATGGCTACAGGCTATAGGGCTTAGGGTCAGCGTATAGAAGAAGGAGAAATGTATTTCTAATCATGGATTCAGGGCACAATGCTTGTTCAGAGACTAATGTCACACAAGCATTTTTTATATATTTAGGAAAGAGAAAATATATAAGAAAGGTCTAAGTCCCCCAAGCAACAAATGTCCATCAGGAGGCTATGGCACCCTCTCATTTCCCTCAACTATCTTCACTCACAATGCTATTGTTTCTCAGTGCCACTCAAACCTTTCTGACACACGGGGCAAATGTCAACATGAGATATTTATTTATCGGCACATTTATGTAACCTTACATTTACCACCATGACCACTAGTTTAGTTATTTGCATAAAAGTCTTTTAACTATGATAAAAGGCTGGACTAAACCAGGACTAATCCAGTAATAAAACCTGGTGTAAGTCTATGAATAAACTAAAATTTACTTAAACTTTTAAACACTGGTCAAGTCCAACAGAACAAAACCAGGTCTAAACCCTGGACTAAACCAGAAATTAACTGAGTATTAGGTCTTAGCAAAGACTAAATTGAGAAAGTAAACCACAACTGTACCCTGAACTATTTAAGAACAAAATCCTGCACTTCAATGTCTAATTAAAGGATTTAAAGAGACACTGTAATTCTATAGCATTGGGCCCATCGGTGCTAAGCCAATGACCAAGCCAGTGTTGCACTATACACAAAATTATAAAATAAATTGTGACACTGAAAAATCATTGCCAATAAACTTCAAAGTTTTAGCATAACTTACCAAAGCAGTCCCCTGAGAAAGTGTAAAGCTGTAAAAGATACATAATAAAATACACTTATCATCCATAGTTCCATAGTTCCTTTGACACATAAGAAATGTTCTCTTTTATTATTTGAGCCAAATACATATGTTCAAAGCATGGAGCACACTAATGAAAGAAGTTAACGATAAGAGAATAATGGGACACGCTGTCTGACTCAATGTACAGTCTGCGTGCATGATATGGTCAGTAGCGTGGAGATAGGTCTGGAAATTCTGTAGAAACGTAATGGATAAATGTGTTACACCTGTCTGTTGTCAAACCATACCATGTCAAAGTAACTGTAGCTTCTGACAGTCAATTAAAAGCCCCTGTAGAACTTTTAGTCTAAACCATTGTGGTTTTAGTTCAGCTCTTCTCTTGCATTTTATTCCTTTTTGGTTCTCTTTACTGCAAGTATAGAGTTAAACAGTATCCCCACCAGCTCCTACCTGTGGGCAATATCATCTATTTAGTGTGTTGTCCTGATATTGTCACACCAAAAGCCACAATTGCTATCATTTCCACTGGATAAATCTGCGTTGCTAACATGCACCTCTTTAAAGGGTTTCATAAAGTCAAAACGGTGGAAACCTCCTCTATATGAATGTTATTATGTTGTGTGTGTAAAAGAGGGTGCGGGACTTCCCAGTCATCTTTATTGCAGTGTTAAGGCCCAGGTAATGCCTTAGAATAATGCATGATAAGGCAAACTCCTTTCAAAATATTCAAATGCAATCGGCGGAGTGGAAAATAAAGGATTGTGGATGAGTGGAATGACTCCCTCTTCTCCATACCTCTTCAAAATATTCATAGTTCCTCTCATTGTTTATTTCTTATTTTTTGACTTTGTTTTTCAAAGTGACCCTGACACAATGCGGAGCAAGTACTGCTTGTAATTTTCAGAGTGATAGTACTCAAAACAGATAATACCCAAAGACTCCTGAAATCAGGCTATGTTAAAAAAAAATATATATATATATATATATATATATATATATATATATATATATATATATATATGCAAATCACAGAATGCTCTGTATGTGACACAAATAAGGCAATAGTTGTGACTCACAAATGCATCTTGCATTAGACAAAATACATTTATTGAATATAATAGTGATTGCTTCCAATGGTCACAAGTGCAATACTATAAGAGACTACACTGAATTAAGATGTGCAATTAAGACTTGCTCTTTTTTTATTAATTAATTTGATTAAATAAATAAATGTTGTTTAAATTATGAACAACAAAATAATTAATGTGGCCTAAATCTTTGATATTTATAAGCAAACGAAGAGATAAAAAAGTTGAATTATCTGCTGGCTTTGAGAAAGTGCTGAAATTAAAGCCAGGAAATACTGCAGACTTGGCTGCTTGAAAAACCATGTCAGGCCCATAGCTGCCACAGTTACTCCAGCATTACCTGCCTGCTTTTTATGCAAACTGCAAAAAGCAAAAGCACAAAAGCAACTGCATGTTAACTAGCTATTAAAATTGTATAGTTTTAATACTTCCAGGTAGAGGAAAATATTCAAATGCATCCATTCCCTCTTGTTCTGCTTTTGAGTGATTGAAGGAACTTGTGATTGGGTTTCCACACAGTGCTCCCATCTGCGCACACCAGCCCTTATCTGCCTTGATATTAACATGGCTCTTTCATTAGAAAGCCAGCCCATTTTCTGGTTTATGGGTAAAATAAGATGCTGAATGAGACAATAAAGTGCATTTGTGTTTTAGTGGATGCATTATGAATAAATAATTGTAAGTGCCTGCCTTGGCTGCATCATCGTGAGGAAGATAATCACTGCCTATAACACGTTCTCTGGCCCTCAATGTAGCTACACTCAATGTAGTACTTCTATTATGTAGGTGCATATTGAAAGAGGATCATGACTTTATAATATCCACGTGAGCCAGGAGTGGAAACAAATGAATAGCACAGAATCAGGCTGCCTTCTCTTTTTTTCTGAAGATGTATAACACAGGAGAGAGAAGTTTTGTTTTTTTGCCTCTTTTTTATCTTCAGTGCACAAATATCAAGGCATGTCTTAAGAAAGTAAAGTCACTTTCCCCTATACTTATCCTTGACTGCTGCACACTCCACAGTTATAGCCAAGTACAGGAAAAAGTAAGTAAAATCACTTTTGCTATCGATTTGTCTGCAGGGCAGCATGGGCCTTACATCTAAAGGTCACATTCAAAGCAAAACACAAGTCTGTAACATTCTGATATCGATGGTCATTTAAATGGCATGTTGTAGTAATTGGTTTACACTGAAACCTCCTCACTGCACCATTGAACTTTGTAGGTGGACTCCTTTTTTTATTTAAAATAGTAGGGTCTATACCTCTAAGTTTGATTTCCATTTAATACAAAAATGTTTCTGGCAAATTTGAGATGGTGAAAATGTATTTGATTACTGTTGGCTGCACATGGCTGCAGCTGGGTTGGCTGCACCAGAGGTGGTCGCAGGTGTCCAAAAGAAAGAGGATTTAGCGGTCTGGTCTGGGGTCTGTCATGACAGAGGGGGCAACCACCTGCCTCCTTGTTCTGTCTGTGTGTGTATGTGTGTGTTGGTGTTTGCACAGGGTAGTGATCAGTGTCATTTTGGTGTCTGACATGGAAGGGCTCCCATTGATGACACATGTAGCACGCACACAAAGCACTGGACACATCCAGGCATGGCGTTGATTGACAATTCTTGTTTGCCCAGCTATACAGTGTACCTTAGCCACTAGAGTCAAAATGTGAAATCCTGCATTAATATTATATCCAACTATGCTCAAATTTATAGTCTGAACCATAAGTCCTTGTTATGTGCCATGATAGACTAAAACAATTGAATTCTGGGTCAGTTAGGGCTGACATTTATTTTCAATCAATATTTTTGGCTTTGTTTTTTGTTTTATTTAATTTTTTTCTTTTGTATTGTACAGCCTATTGAGGTTATCCTATGTTTTACCCGACTGTTCTGCCTAATATGCTTTGTCCTGTGGAGATGGCACTAAGAATTAAAAGTTTAGATTTTTAGTAATTTAGAGAAATGATTGCAAAACATTTTTAAAGAGGACCCTAATTTCAAAAGACCACAAGAATAGTGACCCAATTTGCTAATCTTTTTAAGCATCATTTTGGTCATTTCGGTCATTTTGATTATTTTTGGTATTTTTTTAGAAAAAAATAGTATAGGGTTTGGTCTTTTTGGTGGAATTTTTGTATTTTTTTATATGGTTTACACTTTTACAACTGTTTTGTTTCTTATAGACATAGTGTCATTTTGCTAATCTTACTGTACTTCTGATGTCCAACAATGCAATTTCCCCACTGTGGGACTAATAAAGTTTTCTTATCTTTTTTTAAAAGCAGACATTTTTCATCACCTTTATTTTTTTGTGTGTTTATGTATTTGTGTGTGACATCATGTCCTATTCTTTTAATGTTTTTTTGTTAAACCTTACAGTAAGAAAAGGCATTTTACATAAGGATTTTTCTAGATTCCTGCAGCTAATAGCCTGACTGTTTCACCATACCATCCGTAAGGGCTCCCACTGAAAGTGTTTGCAAAAGGGCAAATACTTTCAATGAATATGTTTGGTGATTAGATTACCTAATCAGAGCAGTGTAATGTTGATTATGTTCGAATGAGTAAAAGGGTCACTACGTCTTCAAACCTTGAAACATGCCCAGACCTGTCAGTGCTGCCACTTCATTGGTCACAATGACCCGGCATGGCCAAGGTTCGGACCGTGAATACTTTACTTGCAGCAGGTCAAGATAGATTTTCGCAAGGTTGTAAACTCACCAATCTCGCGAGACTTAAGCTGCAGCGCAAGGTTAGCAGCTGAAGCCTTATTTAAAACAGAACATAAAAAGGAAAACTTTGGTATTTAGTCATTAAAGATTAAAATGTTCATCTCAACATAGCAGCCATTGCAAATGTATACATTTAGAGAATTTAACGAAGATGATACAGCATTCATGAATGAGTGAAAGAAGTGAATATATGGAGGATATTCATGGAAAAACATGGGTGGATGTTTTGCACCTTCAGCACAGAGAAAAATATGATACAAGCTGCTGGAAAGGGTGTGCAGAGAAAAGTAATTAAGCATTACTGGCTGGAGCTTAAAAAGGGTATAGATAAGGTACTTCATACTAATCTCCCATTTACTTTTATTTATTTTATGTATTATATTTTGTGTTTATTAGCTTGCAAAATCAATGAAGTATAAAAACAAGATATGAAATGAGAATAATAAAGGTGAATGTATGCTGTCAGATGTGTTATAACTTACCTGAGTTATAGTTGAACGCAAAATCTTTCAATGATACTAATGTTTGACTAAACAGAACAGGTGGAAATATCACTGCTACAAGTAGTTTTATTGTTTTAATCCCTATCATGGAAGGCATAAAAGCAGAATTACATTCTCTAACCAAAAACATGACTACAGAACAAGGGAATAACACGGAGGTTTAAATGCTGGCTTCACATTTTTGAAACCTCCCAGGCCAGTCCAGTTGCTAAGGGAACACCTGCACATAGCTAGTTAACTAAGTGCAGTGTAGATGCTCCCATAGTGCTGATCAATTATGGATGAGTTGAGAGAACTTTGACATGTTAAACCTCTTAGAGCGTCAGAAGAAGAGGAATGGCGCATGGGAAAAGAGAGTGAGAGGAAGAGTGAGAATAAGATGGTTGGATAGACTCAGACATTAACATGATATTGTCCACTTTGATAGGATCTTACTAGCATAATACATGAAGATTAATGGACATACTTTAGTATGAGCCGCTCAGTTACATGATTCAGAGATTAACATAATGCAGACGCCCACTTTCCCAATGCATTACCTTTTAATTATCATTCACTTCTCCAACTGAATCTGTAAAGAGTGGGTCTACTATGTACTACAACTTTAACTACTAAAAATATTTCTTTTCATTTGGAAGTGTCTGCAGAACTAAAAGCCCATGTTTTTTATCCCATATGCCAGAAAGAAGAGTCCACTAGCTCATGCAAAAAACATTACTGCTTTGGGCCCAAAAGACTAGATGAGCAAACAAAACATAGCTGTTGAACAGAAGAAAGAAGAAACACACTGAGAAGATCGTTCTGGATCAATATTCCATTTGGACTCTAGGAGACTATAGAGAGGAGATAGGCTAATGTTTTGCTGGATAAGCATTGTTTGTGCATGTGTGTGGAAGAATGCTTGGACATTATTTCTGTAAGTGTGGAAGGAGAAACATGGGAGCAATTGGAAAGCCTGGGAGCTGCTCCAGGGTTCAAATCGCAAAACATGTTGGTCTGTGCAACTGTCTTCAGCAATTCAGGTCAGATTAGGCTTGCTTTGAACAAGAAGTTGATGACAAGCAGCCTGTATTGTTGGAAGACTGGCCTGTCTTTATGAGATTATTTAGATCGCAAAATTATGTGTGCATTTGTAACAACATTTGAGTCATACTAGTTGTGTTTCTGTAAAATACAAAATTTGAACTGTCACAACAAATTGCAATGTATGCGCATTTCCTTCAGCTGTCAGCAAGGAACTGAACTTTCTTCTGACATTACAGACTTTTAAATAGATTTTGCTTAAGCTTAAAATAAAATAGCTAAAGTTTTTGGGGAACTGTGTGTGGATAGTACATATTTTTTTATATGTGGCTCATATTTTATTTCAGTGCCTATCAGCAACATAGACCATATGTGTTGGTTTTACTGTAATGCAGGCAGCAGGGGTCATACCACAGCAGCAGGACCCATGCTGTGATATGACTGCAGAGGAATACCTTTGACTCCTATTGTATTTGTAGATAATGGTTACTGATTACAAATAGGTATCACATCTTTTCTTTTATTTATATTGCTAAATCTGGGAAGATGCTTGTCATTGTTTTTATTCATTAAAAATTATTTCAAAAATATATTTCTGTTCTGTGAAATGCTTAAATAAATAGGTCATTTATTTTGAAAAACATTTTTGTTTACTGTAATTTATGGAATTTTTCATTACCAGATATTAATTTACAAATGCCCAAGTTGATTACACTAGAGACCTAAAAAGCATACTTTTACACAATGACTGTGGTTTTAAACAACTTTGCTTGTGTCTGTATGACAGAAGAGCCTGCTCTTTTCTCTGTTCTGCTCTTTGATTACAATGCATATTATTATTTTACACAATCAGTCTACACAAATATCACAAATGCATGTACCACTAAACTAAAAAGTCAAACATTATGCCAGTCCTACTGCCAAATCATGACTTTTACAAAAAATATGTCACTCCAAAAGCCATCCCTTCCTTTACACAGCTAGCATTTAAAGCTAGGTACTCAATTTCTCTCTAAACTTGACTAAGTCTTTTAGGGGAGAGGTGGGATGCCCCCCCCCCCTCTCTCTCTCCTTCTTTTTTTCTTCATGGATTGCCTTCTCTCTCAAAAGTAAGCCCAGCACACACACAGCAGACACACCAGTGCGGAACACTCTGCTTGTGGCTCATTAATCAACGACAGATTATCAGGAAAGTGACACCTTCATGATTACAGCGGTTCTGGGGAACTTTTTAATATGCCTTGAGTTGGATAGGAGATGCAAATTAGCAGCTCCTTTCAGAGTCAACCACAGTACTTCCTGTTACTGTGGGCACATGCTGGTGACAGGGCAAAAAAAAAGACAAAAAAAACATTTCACTAAGGGTTAAAACTGTTGCTTCAACTTCTATAAGATTTTCATGATTCCTGTTTGTTCCATGTGCAGTCACACCTAAAGCTGAAGAATCTTAATGAAATGTATAATAAAATATAGTTCAGAAATGTATCCTTTAAATCAGTATTAAAGGCTATTAAAGTGGTCAGAACATAAAATCATCCAAGCCACTATCCGCAAATCTCTCATTGATGCTCTACTAAACGCAGTGCACTTTTGCTTCTTCACATCTGTCCAAGAAAGAAAGAAGGAAGGAAAAAAAAAACAAGTAGAAGCTTTTCTTTTAATCTTTAAACGCTAAACAAGCTTGAACTCTTGCCGTCGCCTTCATTTTCCGTCTAAAAGCATATACTAGTGCGCATAAATATTTGATTAAAGGCGCCGACAACAGGCCTACGCCTAGTTGGAAGAGCAGAAAGTTTATCACAATATCCCATAACTTAACGCGTAAATGTTCCATTTCAAGTAAGGGCCTAGATTTTCACCAAAGGCCTTGGAAAAAGTAAGTTTTTTTAGCACTTGAAATGGAACACTTTTTATCGTTGTTTGGTGTTTAAGATAAATTGGCTTTGGCCTAATGCACGCATGTCACATTAACCCCAGTGAATTAAAAAGTCCAAATTAATAAGACAAAATTCCGTTTGTCTCTTGTGTGAGGGGAAAGAGTCCACGCTCGAGCGCGTCAGTCGGGTTGTTAATGTTAAGGTGGCATTAGAGTTAATACAAATTAAAAAGCACACGTTGATCCCTTTTGACCCCCTGTTCATGCCGTTAATGCGGTCATTTGCTCCGAGGAACTAACCCCCTATAATTCAATTTGTCCAAATGAATGAGACGTTTTATACAACCCGCCTTCCTCCCTCTCCCCCAAAGACAAAAGTTACCAAATCACTCTCCGTTGCTCTATTACCCCTTCTTCTCTCATCTGTAAATGAAAGCGGGCAATTATTGCGAAAAGGCGCGGGTATCATATTATTATTATGTTGGCCCCGGTCCTCTAGATAGTCATCAATCACTCTCAATCGACCTGTCACCGGCAGGCAAACATCCAACTGGAGAGAGCACAGAGGAAAAGAGAAGGAGGGAAGGAGGAGGAGGAGTACATCATCATTAATTTGAGGAGTGACCCCCGGGGCTATCCACATGTCTCAACCCGGGTTTCTCCAAAGAAACCCAAAATCACCAATCGTCCCCGCGTTAAAGCGCTTACTTGATAGATAGATAGATAGATAGATAGATAGATAGATAGATAGATAGATAGATAGATAGATAGATAGATAGATAGATAGATAGATAGATAGATAGATAGATAGATAGATAGATAGATAGATAGATAGATAGATAGATAGATAGATAGATAGATAGATAGATAGATAGATAGATAGAAGGTGTATTCAAGACACATAATTGAGCTCAAAATAATCGGGAACATGTCTTTCTATTTTGTTTCTAAATATAATCCATCCTCATGCGTTACACCATGAGTTTTGTCAGAATGTGTGAGCAGAAGACAAAGCATAATAATAAAGTTGCAGTCTGCTCATTTTCGAGTGGGAAACATCTGACGTCAGAGTCCCAGCCGTTTAAAACTACCTGCCTCAGCTGCTGACGTCTTTTATACTACTTTTTTATAAGGCAAAATATGTATCTGACACCAAGTCATTATTGTAGACAGAGATAACCAAATCACGTCAGTTTATTTTTTTCAAGGTTTTATTTTAAAGAAAGGAATAAGGAGAGCTTAGAGGTTCTTGTTTATTTTTTAACTTCCCCTCTTGCGAGGAGTAAGAGTGGGGGGCATTTTACACAAATTAAACATGCTACTCTGCTTCGCCCTATAAGCATCCAGGAGCCTGTGCTTACCAATCAATTGGTCCAGTCAAACAGAGGCGCAGCCCGCGCACACTGGAGACCTTCAGTCTCGCTTTATTTCAGGAAATTGTGGGACCTCTACCATGTCATATCCACAATTTGGATATCCTTACTCGTCTGCTCCACAAGTAAGTATTTAAATGTTTGGCGTATTGATGTTGCTTCTGTTGATGATCTCTTCAATTTATAATTTTTACGCGTTTTGGCACAGACTCAGAACAGCATTCCGTGCGCTTTATCGGAAAGGTGTAGCGTTACGAACAGTGATACCTGAGGAAAATTAGAGCAGTAACCAGAGAGACCATCGGGACCCCGACCCGCTGTTCACTGATTTCCAAGAGATAATAGCCGCGCTGAAATGTCAGCCGTGTGTTTATCTGCGCGTACACGCATATGCCAACTTGTTCCGCGTGCCGCATATGTCTATGATGCACCGCACAGCTGTTGTTTTATTCTGGCATTGAGCCATTAAATCATGTGGGCATACTTGAAGTAGGCTATTACAGGCGGAAGTAAACATGTTTTATCGGTTTATGATGTTTGACATATGCAGCAGTCTTCAGACTCCATCCATGTCAGATGAAAAGTTCATATTTAAAAGACATAAAAGCAAATACACCAACGTTCAATTTAAACATTTCTCTGAGTTGTTACTGACTTTTAAGGTTGTCTTTAGGAAGTTGCACCTACTTTAGTGTAGACTAAGTGGTTTTCTAAGAGCGTGCTGAACCTAACTTTTCTAAACGTGGCTTCTATTTTTATTGTCCAGTTCCTGATGACCACCAACTCTCTAACCACTTGCTGCGAGTCCACTGGCAGGTCCATTGCGGACTCTGGAGTAGCTGCGTCCGGTCAGACGCCGGTGTACTGTCCGGTGTACGAGAGCCGGCTGCTGGCCACGGCAAGGCACGAGCTGAGCTCCGCAGCCGCGCTGGGCGTTTATGGCAGCCCATACACAACCACGGGACAGGGCTATGGGAACTACGTTACCTATGGCACGGACGCGTCGGCTTTCTACTCCCTGGTAAGAGCCGCTCGGCTGCTGTCAGTGATTAATGAAGCTGACGCTTGGGCGTTGAGCATCTCACAGCCTTTGCACAACACCAGTGTCTCTTTTTCTGCAAAGCTGCAGTGGGTTAAGTAAAAGTATTGGGAACCGTCTGAGATTAACACAGAACTTTTTGTCCTTGTTTTGTCAAACACAATGCCTGGAAACGAATACACTGTCTTTGCGAATAAAGGCCTAATCACATTAGCCTATTTTAATTTACAATATATATATATATATATATATATATATATATATATATATATATTTTGTTTGTTTGTTTGTTTTTTTAATAATTGTTTAAAGTGTATTCTTCCCTGCACACTTGATACACATTTGATATTTTTTATTATTATTTTCATTAAAATCTAAATGTGCACTGTTTCTCTTACACTCTCTTAAAATAGTGAATATACAATTCCTTGCATATTATAGCAGCCAGAATATATCTGCTGCCAGTCATTATATTAGAAGTATAAAACTTTTGTTTTTGTGCAATTGCAGGGTACATTTGACACAAAAGATGCCACAGCATCTGCGCATGCGGGAATAACCCAGGCTACAGCATACTACCCCTATGACCCAACACTGGGACAGTATCAGTACGACAGGTACGTGGTAGACTGTTAATGTCATTCCATTTCCATAGAACCAAGCTGTGTAAATTTATCACATTTGTATTGGATGGAATAATGTCTCCACTATATTTCATTTTAAATATATGAAAACTGAACATTTATGTTGAATGCTGCTCGTCCACGGTATTTAGTCTTGTTCGTGTTTTTTAGGCAGTTTAATAATTGTACAAACTGTATTTTTATCGAACACTAACTTGTCCAACATGACCCCTGTAGTTTATTTCAAGAAAATATCTGGCCGCCTTTAATCAATTTTCTCTTGTGATGAGCAAACACTATTAATATCTTGTGGGAAAAAAAGAGCATGTGAATAAGATTTATAGTAATTGAATTTATCAAACAATACAAAATAAAACTGTCTCAAAGCTAAATACTTTAAACAACCTGTGTGCTTTTAAAGGCTTTTGCTAATTGGTCTACAATATTTTATTGATGATTGTATACAGTCCCAAAACCCATGAGCAGCTTTCGGTAAAAAATAAATAAAAATAGACTAATCAAGGTGTCAGTAAAAATCATAGTGAGGCCACGTGCAGCATAAGGCCTCAGTCTGAGAAAGACAAAGAATTATGTCAATGAGCAAATAGGCCTATAGGAACACTTGCCTTTTACCTGAGGGTTCATCATTACACTCAATAAAGCAATTTTACAGACTGTTTTATCTGCAAGAGGAACAACGCAGGTTAAGGAAAGGTGCAGTGCTATCTAGAAAGCCATTTGATTCCCCTAGCACTTGACCCGCACTAAGCTATATGGAGAAATAAAGTCCTCATAAAAGCCTCCCTTGAGAGGAGTTTAACAGCTCACTGCTGACTGAAAATCAACAGCGTGCATTATAAATGGAGGCCCTTACTTGATGTTTGTAAGGGATAGTGAATGAACTGTCTGGTGAACTAAGGAAAGGGTTGGTTAAAAATGGGATTAAAAATATATATATTTTCACAAAATGTTGTTTGTAAAATATTTTAATTAGGTTTGTTGTTAATTTAATAAATTAAATCCACTGTGTTGCATTTAAGCAGATATGGTTCTATGGATGGCGGAACAAGGAGAAAGAATGCCACACGTGAGACGACCAGCACGCTGAAGGCCTGGCTCCAGGAGCACAGGAAGAACCCCTATCCCACCAAAGGAGAGAAGATCATGCTGGCCATCATCACCAAGATGACCCTGACCCAGGTGTCCACATGGTTCGCCAACGCCAGGAGGAGACTCAAGAAGGAGAACAAGATGACATGGCCACCCAGGAACAAAGGCTCAGAGGAGAAAAGATATGACGAAGATGATGATGGCTCTCAGGAGGAGCACATCAAGAGTGAGAACAATGAGGATGGTTAGTGTCCACATTACAAAAAATTTAACCTCCAATATCAGTGCAATATTTAAGCATTTTTATAAGAAAGATAGATGATAAATCCACGACTAGACTAGAAATTTAATTAATACAATTAAGGAATAAATTCCTTAATTGTTAAGGATTTTCAACACAATAAATACAAACCTTTCTTAAATTTTTCTTTTTTTTTTTCTTTTTTTGAAGATAGTGTGAAGGGAATTTGTGAACTTGTACATCTAGTGTGAGCTAAATTATGGGGGGGAATCTTAACAATGTCTTGAATTTAGTGGATTATGTCAGTAAACTAATTTCAGAAGATGTAAATGTACATGTTTACATCAACGCTATGTAAGGAGTAAACGGGGCCTCATTATTTCACCTATAGGCTTCAAAGGCTAGTACTTATGGAAGAACATAAATAAAAAGTAACAGATATTGTATGTATGTATATAGATATCATGTATGTATTAATGTAGAATGTAAATTATCAAAATCTGATACACCTAAAAGTAATTCATTCAAAGGACTGCATCTGAGTAGTGTACATCAATATCAGATTAAAAGCCATACAACACACTCTATATCTAACATGTCTGCTATATGTGTGCTGTGTTCACTTGCAGAGACCAGGAGCCGGCACGATAAGGACCTCCGGCTGAGCGATCTGGACGACTTCGACACACTGGAGTCTGAGAGCTCTGAGTGTGAGCTCAAGCACCGCTACCACATGAGCACACATATGTCAACAACGGCCGAGTGTCCCACTGAGCACATCATCAAAGACACATCTCTCAAGCTCCCCATCCCGGGATCTCTGAGTGGGGAGCAGGATTTGAATAAAAGTTGCCTCAAAACGAAGTCTGAGGACTTTGAGGCAGAAGCCAAGACATGCTACTCTCAACAGCAGCAGCAAATACTCGACGGAAAACCACGCATCTGGTCTCTGGCGCAGACAGCCACATCTCTCAACCAGACTGAGTTCCCATCATGCATGCTGAGGTGCCAACCGCCACCCCCTTCCTCCATGAGCCCGTCCCCCACCACTACCTCACCTTCATCTGGCCTGGACACCCGGCAGGACTCGCCAGTGACCACTCTGAGGAACTGGGTGGACGGAGTCTTCCATGACCCCA
Organism: Perccottus glenii; assembly: GCA_024416835.2. Lineage (NCBI taxonomy): Eukaryota > Metazoa > Chordata > Actinopteri > Gobiiformes > Odontobutidae > Perccottus > Perccottus glenii. The sequence goes on from CM044551.2 coordinate 11,442,042, forward strand.
TATTCAGGCACAGCACTTTGAGCCAGGCTCTGACCAACACCACCGTGTCCTGGACCAGCAACACCAAAGGCACCGCCCTGGTGGAGGCGGACAGAAGCGTGCTGGCCTTACAGCACCAGGACTCAGCCAAAGACAGTGCCATGAACCAGTTCCCCAAAACCATCAACAAGCTCTTCTGTTCCTAACACAAGTATAAGACACAAAGACTGTGGACAACCAGACAATGGTCCTGCATCATATTCATTTTGAAGCAGTATAATCTCCTCATTGGCAAGTTAACTATCTGGATTTCTTGGCTTTACTTTAGGGCACGCACAGAACTTATCAAAATGTAAAAGTGGAATTTTACACATGGGGAAGAAATGCCCTTATGTTTAAATTTTCTTCTTTTTTTTTTTACTATGAGCATGCAAATGTAATTAAATATTGTTTAGGTATAAGCAGCTGAGTATCACTATTAAAAGAAGGAAATCATTTCACAAAAGCACAGCTCTCAAACAACCTATTTTGAGAGCAATTCAACTTTGTTCACTGAGAATAAAAATTGGGCTCTTTCTATTAAACATTGTGATGATATGTGCTTGATGAGAGTCGCTGGCCATGGTGCTAAAATCCAGATGTACACGTTTAATTGTGTCTTTTCATTCTGGTGTTTTGTGAGGAGGAGAACACATTACTGAGCTTTTTTATTTAGGTTACCATAAGTGGTAAAATTATAGTGAATTATTGGCCCTTTAAATCTATCTCATATTTTCAAAGGAGAAAGCATTCAGTATCATTTAGTGACAGCCACAAAATGAGGCAGGTCCAGCCTAGAGACAATATCAGTATCTAAGATCTGCCTCATTAATTCCCTCTAAACAGGCTGTAATTGGGATGTTCACAGTCATATTTCATGTCAGCCTATTGATTTTCCCTCTGTGCTCTCTGATAATATTATCGAAACATTTCAACACAGCCCATGATGCAGCTGTCAAAAGGGTAAGTTATCCGCTGTCTATTAATGGGTTCAAAACAAAGTCCTGATGCTAAATCATTTGAAGTTTTGACATTAACCCCCCTCATAAAGAAAAAAAGTGGATTTTTCTTTCCCTTTACTAGAAGGAGGCACTGACGTTGTGGAAAAGTGAAAAGGGCAAGAGAACTCGAATTAGTTGTTGTAGATAAAAGGGCAAAAAGAAAAGAAGTCAAGGGTACTTGACAGTAATGGCGAAAGTGGAGCTCTCAAGGGACTCTGCCTGTCCTATGAGAGGAGGGGAAAAAGGGGGGGTTTGGTGATGAATTTTAATGGGAAAAGCGCAGACGATTGAGCTCTCCCCCTTGGAAAATGGTTTGCAACAGGGATTTTATACAATTCAGTTAGGATATATGTTTTCATTTATACATTTCCTAGTTTACCAGGAGCAAAGTAACAAAATATAAGACATTTAAAAAACAAAAGGAATTTCATCAGACAGGTAGAAGTGAGAAGAGAAGTTTTAGTGCTTTTGCTGGCTCATTTACCAGCTTCTAAGCAAAGTGGGCTATTTAATTCGTTATAGAGACTGATAGAAAATTAGGACAGGATTTAAGTCCCCAATGATAATACAATATAACCATGGCATTTAATTAATTTATCATGAAGACATGTTGTATTAGACCAGAGATCCAAGAAGGTTTTTATTTGAGAGAAAAAGACATGAAGGATGACTGTGAGGAGAAGAAAAGGACACACACAGCAGTTGGAAGGGAAGGGGGAGAGTGAGACCCGGCTATAACTAAATCATTCAGCCATGGCAAATACGAACACACACTGGGAGCGAGATGTTAAATTAACAGGAGCTTTTTACATAGAGACCAAATAAAACTGTAATCAGCGACGCGTTACTTTTCATTAAGCGGCTTTGACAGCAGCATATTCAGCCACTCCACACTCCACAGAGGGGTGGAGGAAGGAAAAGAGAGCTGGTAAAAGGGGTGTCCGGGGGTTGAAATAAACTGCTCCTCAAGCCGAGAGTCATAAGATAATTCCTTAAGCTCCATTAACAACTCTTAGCCGCAGGAAATGGGCTCCCCGTGAAAACATCTCCAAATCTAAAAGCTTTATCGACCTGGCAAACCTCAGCTGATGGCTTCTCTTTTTTTTTCACCTCTCTCCTTCTCTCTCTCACCCCACTTTGCCTTCTCTCTTTTTTTTTCAACTTAAGGGACAGAAACGTCCAACTGAGGTAATAGACTCTGACACAACACATTAAATGGGAAATGAGAAAAGGGAGAAGAAAGGGCACTCTTAAACGCCTTTTAAACGTTACCAATTAGAGGTTTAAAAGTTGAATAAGATGTAGGCCTTTGGCATAAGGCTGACTGATGGGACATTTAACTCACTACCTTCCTAAAAACAGCATGCACAAATGGTCTTCCTTCGTTCATTCCTTCCTGGTTTTTATATAATCGACAATACTGACAAGTGATATCCCAAATGATGTATAATGCCATTGCACTGGGCTGTGTCTGCCCCTGCCTAAAGTCCTTTCAAACACATGCACTTTGTTGATACAGCTACTGGGTCCGCACAAAACCTGACCAAAACAGAACAATCAGCAGAGCGTGGCTTCCCCTGAGAGAAAGTCTGGGTCAGGTTAATACCACTGTGGCCCTGAGCCATAAATATATTTACACATCATTACACACAGCCATGCACTGAAACACACACGTTTCTCACACACACACACACACACACACACACACACACACACACACACACACACACACACACACACACACACACACACGCACATACAGACACACACACACACACACACACACACACACACACACACACACACACACACACACACACACACACCTATATGGGTGTATGGCAGAAGCCATCCTAATTGAATATTATCTTTTCACTGATACTATATATAATATTATATATGAGAACACAAGTATCTGTACAGACAAAGCTGTTGTTCCAAGAATCATTGCAATGGCCTTTTGTTCAATGATATGATACATTATTATTAGAAATATAGCCCTAAACAGCCTGTAGGTGTGTAATCATATCTCTTATTTATTTTTTTGCATTTTAATTAAATTTAAATGTCACTTTATGTAAAGGTTTGCCACAGAAGAAATAAGCATATTGCTATTATGCAAAATAATACACAAGGCTTAGGAAGAGGATTGGAATTAGAGTCATGACAAAGTATGAAATATATGCACCTTAACACAATGATCTGAAGTGCCTCCTTGTTACTTTTCCACTTGTTGAAGATACCACCCAGCCTTGTGTGTATTTGTGGCAGTGTGATGAGTCTCCCTGCCAAAAAGGACGAGCCCAAGATGTGCCTTTAGGCCCCTGTGTCTGGCCTCTATCAGCCTCTGCTGTTGTCCCTTAGTGCACTTGTTCAGCAGGTCAAGAGGTTTTAGCCTGAGACCATCACTTTTAACCCAGACTCACATTAACATAAAGTTACAAAACATAGTTCAACTACACTTTTGAAAATATATAATGATAATATAATGCAATATTTATAACATTATAAAATGTATTGTTGTGATATAATTATATCAATTAAATGTAGGCCAACATTGTTACCTTAACATGCATTTGTGATCTCTCACATACTTTAAAGGTCAGGCAAAAAGTCAAGAGGGCGTCATCATGGGTCATCACAACACACCTCAACTCATTCTGGGAACTTTGGATTGAGTTGAGCTAAGTTAAGGCACCAAATATTTCCACTTGCAAGTTCCTGTCATTTAAAACAGAGCATTATTTTGAGCATTATTGAATATTTTCTCTTACATGCTGAAAGGTAACACATTAATTTTGTACTTGATACATGTGTGTCAATTGTATGATTATCTCATACTAATAATGATTTCTACTACATTCTATTGCTCAGCCAGTTGTTGCTGCACAGAAGGGCAAAGCCAAAAGTAACTAAGTTGGACTTTTCATTTACAGTACACACCTTTTTAAAGCCATGTAGTAATTGCTAAAGGTCAAAAGAGATTGTGTTTTACCAACACATTTGTGTTTATCATTCAGAACAAATCAATACAATATTGTTGTTTTAAAGAACAAAAGCCAGAGACTTAACATTGACCTTTGCTTCCATTTTCTATTGTGTTCGGGAGGTCCGACAAAACATACAAATGAGACCCTCTGGTTTCTCCAGGAATAGAGTTTGTAAAAGTCTTAGAAATTCTTTTGAGGTGTTTTTTTATTTATTTTAATTTATTGTTAATTGGCATACTTTAATTATAACTTTGTACTATTAGTGGACTCAAACTAATCAATTTCAAAAACATCCTTTCAACATGATACAACCATGTTTTGCAAAGACTACATGTATATTAACTGTCATAATAATTAACTCGCATTTAAGTATGAGCTTTCCAGTCTTGGCGTGCAAGCAGAAGGCATGCAGTTCATTTCCAGGTGTTTTTCAATAGTGAGAATGAGGCTGAGAGGTTCCAAAATAGCACCTCTAACAAGTCCCGCAGAGATCGGAGCAGAGACACCTTTGTGGGCCCATTGCTTCTGGGCTACAAGATGTAGTGTGACGACTCAGTAACTCCAACAGGTCCACTTTAGACTATTTGGAGAGTTTTGAGAGACAACCTGGCCAACTGTGGGGATGTGCTCCGATGCCTCTGCTGATTTCCCGTCTGCCAAGTGTCTCAATCAACTTTTAATGTCCAAAGCATCTCCATTTTACCTGCTCTTTCCCCTCTGCAACTGATCTAGGCTCTCTTCAGGTGGTAGAGGGGGGGATTCATTTTTCTTCAAATTTTGATGAGTCAGCCAACCGAAATGATTTTCACCCTTTTTTTCCCCCAAAATAACCGTTTGACTCAATGTACAAGCTGTACATTCTCTTGACAATCCAGAGAGTGAAGGGAGAGACAGGCTCTTTGTTTCACAGACGTGTAAATGCACTGGACTGCTTGTGACAGAGTTTACAGTGTCCACAGGCTGTCAGGCTAACTGGGACTTTAGGATGGACAAGCCTATTGGTTTGGCTTTCAGTGTAACAGTCTGCAGCACCATAGGATTTATGTTTTGTACACTTGACTCACTTTACAATCCTTCACACATTTGTATAAAGAAAAAAGAAAAAAAAAACTAAATGCAATTGCTTTTTTAACATAAATCATGTTAAAGTACTGATGTTGTGATGAAACACACATTATATATTAATACAATTCAAAAAATATTTCTCTGTGTATATACAGTATGTTTTTCATGAACAGTGTGAAGAATTTCCAACCATCCATCCATCTTCTTCCGTTCATCTGGAGCCGCCCAGACTTCTCCCTCCCCAGACACTTTCTCCTGCTCTTCCAACATTTCCAACAACTGTCAAAACATCCCATTAAACTTTGTCTTTTACTCGAACTTGCATTACCCCTGACTGTAGTCGAAATCTTACCAGTGGCCTCTCATAGTACTGCAATTCCCATGCAGCACCTAAAACAGTTCAAACATGGACCACACCATTATACACACCGTAAACATAGTAACAGTGCCTTAAATTTCACATGTCCATTTGCCAACACATAGGCAGCCCACAAGTGCTTGACGCATTCACTTTGTGACAGATTAGAGGAAACAAACCCAGAATAAAAATCTCTTGAAAACAACTATTACAATTCACAAGGCAATAAAAATGCAAATACAACAGGAGGGTGCCTTTAGTTCAGTTGGTAGCACTCGCAAATACGCCAAAACACGGTTCGAATCTCGGACGGGTCATTTGCCTTTTTTTTTGCCATTTCCTGTCAACCTACTGTCTGCTGTCAATTTAAGCAAAAAAAAAAATTCAAAATAAAAATGCATATAGAATCTGCTGTATTGTATAGCTGTATGAAATCCCATATTCTCCATCCATCAATCTTCTTCCACTTATCCAGGGCCGGGTCACGGAGACAACAGTCTAAGAAGCGACACACGAACTTCCCACTTCCCAGACACTTCCTCCAGCATTTCCGGGGAAAATTCCACTTCATTCCCAGTTTCAGCCGAGAGACATCCCTCCAGCGTGTCCTAGGTCTTCCCCGAGGCCTCCTCCCAGTGGGACATGTCCGGAACACCTCCCTCATATTTTATAATGGTTTATAACATAATGATTATATTCTGTATGTGAGCTTTCATTTGTTAAAACAAGCCAAATCAGACAAAACATAAGCAAGGAGCCTTAGTTTTATATCAAAACAAATAAGTCAGCTGAAGTATGATGTTTTTCAGCACAGAAACCCAGGCCATTTTCTTTCTTGGGTTAGTCTTTAGTTTAGAGGTGGGTCCCTGCATATGGAGTGTGTGGGATGCGTACAGTGGCTGCGGCTGACTGACCTGCCTGCTCATTAAGGCGCTATGGCAAGCCCACTTGGCCTGCTCCTGTAATGGGAGCCTGTATTGTGTCAGAAACACTTATTTGCTTCACAGCCATCACAGAACATTAACATTCACGACAGCCCGTCACAAAAGGGGGGTTCGGGGGGGTCAGAGGAGTGTCTGGAAAGGTTTGTTCATTCCCCCAGCCCATATACACATACACACAATGGACCCCTTCACATGTGCTCATAGTGGATCTGCATTCCTTACATACATTACTCTCAGCTCTACACACGGAAGCAGCCTGCACAGTCCCATACAACATGTGTGAACACTTGCAGGCATACACACACATATTCACTTTTCATTTTCTTAACACACCCGCCAATCTCTCACACTCTCTGAGAAACATGCAATCAGCCCTGTAAGTAAAGGTCACATTTGCAATGCAGGTGACTCTGAGCAGAGAGCAGGCACAAGGTAATTGGCCAGCGGGACAGGAAGCACTAATACCTCTCCTCACAAAGATAATATGATGGATGGGAAACGCTTGGCATCGGGATAATTAGATGTGTTTAGAAGGAGACTAGACCAAGCCAAAAGGGCCTCCACTTTTGGTGAGTGCACATGAAAAGGCAAGAGAAAAGGGACAGTTTTGGAGAGGTTAACAAGGACACGTAAGGTTGTCGTTAAATTTCTGAGATCAAAGATTGACTAAGTTAAAAAAAAAAAAAAATTGTGCATTGTCCAATTGTGCATTGTGTTTCTATTGCTTTGTTTTGTATACACTCAGTTCAACACTATTGCTCATAAGGTCCTATTCAGAATGACCAAATATCATAACTCTTCCCCAGCAGACTCCTCACCTATAATTTAGAATATTACATGGTGCACCCAAAGATATGCTAACAGGCTAACTTGTGTACATGTAAATATAAATGCCAAACAGTACACAGCACAATATAATAATTGGTTCACAACCCTCTAGTCACATTCTTTCCTCTATAGCCATCAAAATACGCACTAGTGCATGGGTTAGAATGCATTTTGATACAGATCTAGTACACATGAACATTTCTTGTATATGTTCCACACTGCTCATGTTTCTAAATCAAATTGTGAAATTAATTGAAAGAATAAAAAGAAGAAGTGAGGGATGTGCTCTGAGTGTGCTAATTGAAGAGGGCCAGCTGTGTTGGGGTAAAACCCTTCTGTAAGACACATGTATTATTTACAATGTATTGATGTGTAGGGCTGTGTGTGTGAAAAAAACCCTGCCTGTATCTCACCTCTTTTGTACAAGGAATGTATTTAATCTGTATTGTAGAAAATATTCTATATATTCCTCTTAGGATTTCAGTCAATCTCTGTATTTGGTCCAGCACTAGAACAATGACATGATTGTAACAACATAAAAATGGGGGTGATGTTGGAACCAAGGAACAATATGTTATCAGAAAACCATTAGAAAATAGATTCTTTGTAGATACAAACATCACTAGGGTTGGGAAAGTAGATATAAGATGAAATAGGCAGAATGTTGGTCTTGTTCATATTTTAGATAAACCATAAAAACCCATAGTCCATACTGTTTAACATTCTCTCCTCTAGTGCAGGTTATTGCCACTGTGTGCAAATAAGATTAGCAGGTTGTATTTTCTCAGGTCTCGGTAGTGAAACAGTAAGCCTGGCTGTGCCTATAATTAGAGAGAGATTATGGCAAGGTCACTGCCAATGGCCACAGCCAACTGACATCTGTGTGACTCTGAACTGGCTCTGGCTTCTTTGTTGTGGCCTGTACATAATCTGTGTATAATAGTCTGAATATGTGCATGTGTGTGCAAAACACAAGGTAATGTTTATTGTGAGGCAGTGCCAGGAAAACAGCACCTTTTGTAGAATTACCCAAAACATATATTTCATAGCATTGTTTTTATCTTTATAAGGCTTATTATGTAATGGGGTTTATAGGCCTTGTGATAGAAAGGTGTTACTAAATTGCTGGTTAGCGCTTGAACTCATCAGAGTGTAAACATGGACCTTGGTGAACTTGGCAGATGTTTCCCGCCAGTATCTATTGTGCTGTGGCCTGGAGTGTTTGACTTTGACTCCATCAATATCCTGTTTATTCAGTCTGCATAGGAATAATCACTTAAGTAAATGTGTGGTTTATAGGTTTGTAGGTCAGAGCAGACTGATACAATGTTTCTATTGAAATTTCAGTGGTAATGTAATGCTGAAGGATTTAAGTTTATCAAAAAGGCGTTAAGAAATAATTAATTAAAATATACAAAAACCAACAACTCCTGCAACAAATCTACCACAAGACTTTGTCCATCTTTCCTTTTACTTTCCCATCATCTTCCCGCCTGAAAGTTACTAAATAATAGAGGAATTATGGGTATTTTATTCCGCAATTTTTCACGCACAGTTTCACACATATTTCCGCTTAGAGCACTTTCTAAGTGACTGAAGAATTTCTACTGTGGTTTGTTGCCGAGTCTGTTAATAGATGCCTCACAGCTCCGCACTCACACCTCTCGCAATTATTTCTCATTGAATGCTATTGATTTGTACCACTGTTCAATTACATACACAAAAGTCAACCAAATTGATGTTTGTAGTAATTAGAGCCTATTCTTTGTGTCTTCTCCAATACTAATTATGTGTGGATGGAGCAGTTTGGGATCCTCCCTGGTTGAAGGGGGAGAAAAAGAGAATCACTACATGCACCAGTGGAGATCTGGAGTCTTGTCTTGTGTTTGAGTGTCTGAGAGCATGGCTATCCTGCCACCATGAAGCCCATGGAGAATACACCTAATAAAATAAATATGACTTTAACAAAAGAGGGGGAAAAAAGTAAAAAGTGTTTGTCCCTCGGCCCGTTGTCCTCTAAATGTGTTATACATTGTGTTTTCAATGTCACTTGGCATTTCTCCCGCATTGAATTGAATTCTGAGTAAACCCCGCCAATAAATAACATTTCCTTTGAACAGTTTATGGATTTAAATGAAAATCTTAGAAAGGAACAAAACCATGTCATCTGAACAGAACATGGAAAGTTAAGAGTCTGTTTGCAGTAAAATGGTTATTAACATGCTCCTAAATACCTTTAGGTCTTGTGCCTTAAAGTGTAACAAAAATGGTTGGACACATCTCTTTGTTTGTTCTATACTTAGTCAACTAATTTCTCATGAATATGTACAGGACACAATTTGTCCAGAATTTCTGATCTAAACCATTTCCACATTGCAACCCTTTTGGCAATTTTAGGTCTGTTAACAGTGAATGAGGGTTTATTACAGAGTGATGCAGAACCTTTGCACAAGAAAGTGTGTCTTCTGCAAAGTAAAATGTTTTTGTTATGTGCACCGTGTTTAGCTCTTCCCTTTTCAATGAAATGTTTTTTTACATGGGAGACTGTAGTTCTGTAAGTAAAATGTCAAATTGAAATAAATTGCATAGTTTGAGAAGAGGAAAAAAAATCAATATATGCTCTGCATGCTTTTTAATTGTAGTGTGTTGTAATGTATACAAACCTCAGGTCCATTTTAAAGGACCTTTAAAATGTCTAATATTGACACAGCATGAGTTGATATCAATTTGGGATGAAAATATATTTTTGTACCACAATTTTAAATTTATTTCAGAAAAGGACACACTATGTATTTCTGTATTGTAAAAACCTAACTGTCTTCAAATATTGCAAAGTTGATGTTTTAAGCTAATTAAATGAATGTCTTTGACAGGTGCATGGCTGTATCTCAAGTATGGATGTCTAAACTTCCAAAAAAAAGAAATCCTGTCTCTAAACGTATGTGTTGGATCAAAGTCAGGAAATTGCACTAATTCTGAGGCGGCTCCATTTACCTTCTACTCTCCTGATCGCTACATGCTTGACACTGCCATCTATCACAAAGCGCTGCTTTGATAATTACATGCCAGGATGACTTAAAACTCCCCCATGTGTAAGGCATAACATCTTGAATGACATGCCAACTCACCTTAAAGACTTTTTAACAAGGTAAGTCGGGACTCTGATTTTCTATCCACCGTCACTCACTCTTTAATTCAGCAGCAATTAATTACAGTCTCTCATAATCCTCACACTCATTATTTTGACTAAACAAGTTCTCAGTGAATGCCACTGTGGCAGCGTGCCATCTCTGTCATTCTCCCTGACTCTATCTCCGTGCAGTGTGAAAGTACTGTACAGACAGTCTGCCACTCACTGAAACAGATAATTAACTGATGTACAGCACAGTAGAGACTTATTTATTAATTTATTTGAACACATTCAGTGGGAGCCATTCCTGCATTTGTTTTTTCAAGCAAAGGAAATTAGACTTTACAAGAAGAAGTAGAAGGTTGATGGGCCAAATGCCAAGCCAGAAAGTCTCAAGTCAGTTCTTAGAGGAGACACTGAACACATAAATCTAGCAGAGACTAAACGTTTGCCACTCGCAGCTCATGTGTTAAACGTGGGCACAGTTGTCAGCATGTATAAAGGTACGCTGGACTTGCTTAGCTTGATCGATGAACACAGTCACAAGTTTTGAAAAATGAAAGACATACTGTTTTTTGGAAGTTGTCAGATATATATATATATTTTTAATTATTTTATTTTTTTGGGTGGCACAGTGGCAGAGTGGTGAGCACTCCTGCCTCACAATCAAACACAGGTTCAATTCCCCTCCAGGGCAGGGCCTGTGTGGAGTTTGCATGTACTCAACATGTCTGAGTAGGAGTGCTCCAGTTTCCCCTATTACCAAAAACAACAATATAATATAATAACTACAATATAGGACTACAGATGGAAATTAGCTGCTAGGCTATAGTCTGGTACAAGCATCTGCTTTGGCTTAATGTACATGGTACGCTGTCCTAAAAAGAAATAAATAATTAAATCTTTAACACACTTGCTTTTGGACTTTACTGGTAATTTATGACAAAAATAGGATATGAGGTTGCACTAACAAATATAAATGGTATGGTGATGTTTAGACAAAAAAGAAAAACCTGGCTAATAAAAAAAAAAACATCATTTTAATTTAAAACAAAAACAAACATTTTGTTGAAGTAACAACTTCTCCATCCTATGAGTGAAATGTGAACTTGTAACCTCCAGCACCAAAGAAAAAGCTCATAAATTATTGTTGGCATCCAAGAGAAAAAATCTGACCACTTAAAATGAAATAGGTTTGGGAATAATTATGTGTGACACAATACTGTCCATTCTTCTGTGTACATTTCTTTTATTAGTATTACTATTTTTCATTTGTTATCCTAACATAGATCCCTATTTAATTGTTTTGAATCCCAACAGATTTTGACTACACTACTCATCAATGTGCAGTACAGAATAGAGCATATACTGATGATGGCAAGGGGTTGTCACATATTCACCATGACCCCAAAAAGATTTACAGTTTTGTTCTTTAAGTCACTGGAACAGGTGCTGTAGAACTTGTATAACAACAAGTGCAGCTCCAGGGATGTTCCTCATGGCAGGTTCAACCACATTAAGTGCTTTGGGTGCTGTTTGAGTGTGTGTGCTCTTTTACAAATTAGAAACTCACAACTTTGAACCACATAATAGCACCTCTTCAAATGCCACCAGTCAACATGGAAACTGACACTAGGGGTATGTGTCTACAACATACTCAACCTTACTGTTTCAACTGTAACTACTATCTTTAAAAAAATATGAACTGATTAGACAGTGTGACGTATGTATGCATAAACTGTGAGTAACATGTACATCAATATATTTCCATAAAGAATGAGAAAGGTTTGCGTTAAAATGAAATGTTGTCAGTAGTATGTAAACCAACAGTGACCTCTATGGTTTGTAATGGAAACTGCATATGGCGTCTAGCTTCAGGAGATTGATTAAAACCCATAGAATTTATTAATCTCAATGAGAAAAAAACATTTGAGTTGATTAACTGAAGATTTTAGATTAACTTCAAGAAAACATGAATTACACAAAAAGACTTTCTTCTAAATGACAATGCATGTAGAGATTTGATACTTGCTGTTGCATATAAATGGGAGTTGGTGAGAAAGGGATTTTTCATCAGTTGCAGTACGTTTGTAGTTGACATTGCCTTGAGGCTATGCAATGTACAGAATGTGCGTCTGTGTCAGTCAGTCCTGTATGTCCATCTATCTGTCAATCATCCCATGTGTCTATATGAGAAAGAGTCACAGAAGCAGAGAGATTGTTTGACTGTCTGCCTGTCACTGGTGATACTAGTAGTTTGCTGGAGGGGAAACATCCACATATTTCTGCTTGACTGTACAGCTGCCCAGCCAGAGACCACCTCTTTTCCTGCTTGGACCCTCTGCGGACTGTGTGCATTGAGTGTACTGCGTGTGTGTGTGTATATGTGTGTGTGTGTGTGTGGGTGTGAGTGAGACAAGGCAAGACAATGTGTGGCCAGTTGGACAGTGATTTTGGAATCTGTTTTAGCCCCAGGTGACTGTCAAACTGTCAGAAAAGCAGGTTGGTTTTAGCTCGAGATGTACCTCACCATGTTTATATTTGCAGTTATTTTCCCCTTTGAGTGCTAACATCTTGTTGACAACCAGATACATTCAAAGGCTGGGCAGGTAAATAAGTCACACAGCTCTGGCCATTGCAGTTCACAAGTTGAATATATGCGCCAGATAACACCTGGCGAATATATTCAAGGGCTTCCAGTATCAAGAAAGGGTTTACGGACGGCACTCACAGCATCTTTCACTTCATTATTTATATTACTTACACTACCAAACAGCTATTTGTTATTTACTGTTGATATAATTTACTAAAGTTTGCTCAAAAGCATACAAATACTGTATGTTTTATGCAATCGACTATGTAAAACAATAGGTCTTGTTAAAAAAGCTATGTAACCTGACACTCTGATAAAGTATCATACCAGCTCTCCAGTGCTAACAGAGATGATATGTTATCTATTCACATGTGGACCATATATCTCTTTTTCAATGTGACAAAAGTGAATTAAAACATAGTTTATAAATTATTATACAATATAGTTTAACAACAAAACTAAAAGCAGAAATATATCCCTTTCCGTGTATCATTCATGAAGCGTTGGACCAAACCACAAAGCAGCTGTGTAAGTATTTTATCTGCACCATCCATGTGGTTTATCAGTCTACAGATAATAATGAGCCTCTTAGTACACACATACACCAAACAATCTCATCGTCTCATTGTCTCCTCTTCCCAAGTGACCATGTTCTCATAATCATTCATATGCTCCCATAGAATAAAAAATGACTGAGTCCTTACAATACCTGATTACCTATCATAATGCTGTCATTGTACAGGAGCCTTGTCCCACTATACAGCAGGAAAGTAAAAGCACAAAAGCCACAAAAGCTCTGCTACAATTTGAACATGTGATTATTTATTTATTTTGGTGACTGAGAATTACAATGAATGAAAGTCTGTGAGATTAGTTTGCGTTTTTGTATCAAAGCAGAACACTAAAAGATGGAACAGGCTTGGATGAAACCCAATGTTTTTTGTGTTCCTATTTCCAAAGCCTGTCCTGAGAGTAACAGGAGGAAACAATCGCCATGACACAGGTCTATTGTTTGGGACCAGCTATAAAAACAAGAGGCTAATGTGACTGTTGTGCCAATTTTTGGCTCTCAGCGCTCATCATTTCCGAGATATGCAATCAAATATAGGGACAATGGGATACCAAAGAGATATCGGAGAGACTGTGAGGATTTACATCTGTTCATCAAACCAGAAGCTTTTACAATAAGTCTTTAAACTGCCCCCAGAAGGAAAAGAGCACTACAGTGTGTTGTGTGGATTTCCAGCTCCAAGTAAGTCTCCTGTTACTATCAGCTGCCTGTGAAACACCTATGGGAACTTCAACTGAAAAAAGCATTTGAAACAATTTTACACAGCAGTCCCATGGCAGAATTATGCCTCAGTGCTGTATTCAAACAAATACATGTGTACAGTAAACTGTGGGCACGTGCGCATGCGATCATAGAGAATGGAAAGGATTACAATAGTTTCCTCTCAGCCAGATTAGACAAGATCAAAATATTTCCCATTGCTGATGCCAGTTTTCTGCTGTCTAATGCCGGCTTTTCAAACAACACAAGGTTTTATTGTGGGCAGTGCATAATGCAGCAGATTTCAAATTCCTGTCAAATACAGTGTGATAGAATACAGGAGCTCCTCTGGTATTCAGCCTCAGGAAGCTGTGCAGGCCACTTACACTGGCTGCAGCTAAGCCGTTTATGTCCCCCATACAACAGTTACACAGGCCAGAGAGTGTAAAAACAACAGTATCTTTTTAATTGTGCTGTTTCAAGCCTCGCTCCTTTGTCGAATTAGAGAGTGGACTACTCTCTGCCTCTTCCCCAGTCTGGAAGATTAGGGGTAATGCCGGGGTGGCTCAGTTTGGGTTGTCATTGAATCAGCTTAAACTTTGCTCTGCAAGCATGGCGACGAGCGATAACAACCCAACGATTGTTTGCCACGCAGAGATGCAGCTGTAGGGCCGGCTGGGCAAAGGCATGTGCATGTTTTTCTGTATGTCCAGCAGCTTTCTGCTTGTTGTCTCATGTTCGGAAGTCTGAGATAAGATGATCCACACAGAGACCGGGAAAGGTGCTTACTGTGTGTCTCCATAAAACCACGGTGCTAAGTTGTTAAGACATCATGAGCATATATTTTCAGTGAAATTATTTTTTACTCATTTTACTCATTTATATTAACTACATGTAAACGATAGAACCTTAAAAATACACAATGACTTTCATCTGTATCTGTAAGAATCCTTTTAGTTTTTAGATTTTATTATTATTGTGTAAAAAAACATTGTTACTGGCTTCCTTCGCTTTCAACAAAATATTGTGCCTTTTAAACCACATGCTCTCTACATAATACTGACTCATAATGAAAGGAAATGTGGCCTGATTTTATCCTCCAGGTTCTGTACAAAGCATTACAGTTTATCTTTAAATGTGTGCTTTATGTTTTCCCCAAAACTTTGTAGAACACACCAGATGAAAAATCTAGCCTTTATAATTACAGAGGATACATTTTATTTTGGTTGCCCCATCCTAACCATTAGAACTAAGATTGCTGGTGATACATATTTTATGTGCTTTTGTGGAATGATCATCCAGAGTTAAATTAGTAAGGACACAAAGCTTTTAAAAATTCAAACAAAAGCTGGGGCAGGCATGTAACCCCAGCAGTAGAAATGAGGTCTGTCCACATCAGGCAAATTAACCTTTTCTGCATTTAAGAGCTGTGTAAAAGAGACAAGCAAAGTCTGTCACCTCTGGCATTCAAATGAGAAGAGAAGGAAAGGGAATAAGGAAAGGATATGAGGAGGAGGATGGGAAGGATGTTCACACTCATAAATATTATAATGGAAGTCTTTAATATACCATAGGTACTTTACATTAAGTCAAGGCTTCAGTAAGTTCTGTCAGAGGGACATGAAGTGAAGAGATGTGTGGTATATTTATGCATTAATATAGACATATTACACCTGGTGAAGGCCAACAAATTAAGAAGAATCAATAGGGCAGTACATTAGCATGTAAAAAAAATAAGGACCATATCAATATCGAATTTCACAAATTAAACTGATTTCTTTCATCATTCCTTTGTATATAACTTATGGTGTGGTGACTGAAAAAAGTATGACATTGCTTTTGTGAGTTGCTTTTGTTAGGCTATAGTTAGGCATGGGAGGTCAAACAATATTAAAAAGGTTAAGAAAGGTATTTAATTTAACGCCTAATACTAATTAACAAAAGACGTCAATGAAGAATGAAAAATACAACACAAATGTTCATTCTAATAACTTGGCCTGGATATAAGGCCAATCCCAGCTGTCTTGGATCTTAGAACACATGTTTTATTGCTCTGATTGTTGAATGTCATTGATATTCTGTTGCACAGTTTTAAGGATGTTTTAAAATACATATATTCAGTGGAAAGTAAAATTTATAATAATATTTTCAAAATGAAAGAAAAAAAAACACGCCTGAAGAGCACTGAGGTGATGCCTATTAATCCCCTTCCGTTCGACAGCAGCGTTGGAAAAGGTAGAATGGTGAAATGACAAGCCCCCCAAAAAAGTGAACGAGCAACACTTGAACGATTTCAACTACAGCTCCCCTCAACCATGCCTGTGGTTTTGAAAAGGAGGCGAATATGGTGAATTCTGTCTGTAGAATGACGCAAAGCTGTGTGGACAGGCAGGTAATAGGAGGGCGAGGCGTGGAAGGAGAGACAGGCATGGTGCAATCATGAAAATAAATGCAAATGGAGGCAAGAGGAGCCGAGGGAGGTCCAAAAACATGGCGCTAGAAACCTGTTCAAGACTGGGGTAGGCCATGGACTACAACACTGTAAACCCACAACTTTACATTCAATTCAGATGTAAATTACGACTGCTATTGCACCATCCTCTAATGCATAGAAATATATAACTTTAAATACATCCACATTTTTTATTACTTACACTCTAATGTCTTTGCTGGCCATTTTGTTTTGGTCTTAGATAAGTCCCTCCCACTTTTATCCTCAACAATGAGCTAATCGGGGTTGCTACACAGGACTGGCAAGCACCGTTAAACACAGAAAATGTTGTGTTTTTCCACCTTTAATTAAAAATGCATACTTTGTTAATTGACTATAGGCCTTTTACACTAATTACCCATATTTTCCGAGTTTCCACTGCTTTACAATTGAGATTAGATCAATATACAGTAGACTAAGAATGTAAAGTGTTTTATTCATGATAAGATAAGATAAGATAAGATAATCCTTTATTCGTCCCACAATGGGGAAATTTCTCTGTTCCAGCAGCAATTTTTACAGTATGTTATAAACATAAATACTATACATAATATACAGCATAATATATAATATGTATATATACCTATATATACAGCATATACAAAAACAAAAAAGTAAAAATGATGTAGATAATCAAACATTCTATCAAAATCCCATTTTACACAAGCTCAAGAGTTTAGTGACTTTCGAGATAACTTTTTGAAGGTTTAATTTAGGGTCATCAGTGATTAAGTGTTGCCAAACAGGCATATATAATTCCCCTTGTGTGACAACCCTTTTCTTTCACCACATGGTTTAAGCCTTCCTGCAGCTTTGAACATCTCAGCTTGTGATTCTAGATTAATAAAACAGGAAATAATTAATTTTGGATGAAATCTTCACAGTTGGAGGCAGGTTGTGTCTCATTAGGGCCTGTATTATTGATCAGATTGAAAGCCTCTGTACCTTTGGAACCAAACTGTTACTCCCCATTTCCGACTTGTAATTGCAGAGAGGCATGGGATTAATAGCTAATTGAGCATATTTTCAGACAAACCATCATCATAGGTTGACATTAAAACAAATGTGTTTAATATGCATGGGGTCGTCACGCACATAAATGAATATTATAGTCAAGGTTAATAGGGCTGTGGTATAAAAAAAGCATTAAACCACACACTGACCCATTGAATTGCTGACAAATCCATCAATTATCATTTTTTAAATTCAATCAGTACATTTATATCATTTATATTTGCCTAAAACAACAAATAATCATCATATTTTAAATTGAAATTAAATTTAAGTTAAAGCTCACTATAAAAACACTTGTGCATTTCATATTAAATATTTTATTCCTGGTTTCCTCACAGCCCCAAGCTGGTTTCAATAAAAGATTTACTGGATGCCAAGTGCATTTTCTCACTTGTATGTTGAGACAATAAAAAATTAACAGTAGAAATAATTAATTGTGATTGGTGACTGTAGTACTACTGTGTGCTTTTCACTAATTCATTTCACATGCAAATTCTTCTCTTCTCTTACATGCAAAATAATGTCGCTTTCGTGTACTATAAATTCTGAAAGACTTTTAACTTATGTTCCCACATTTTGTGATTAGAACATGCCGTTGTGCACCTTGTCCCAGTTCTGGCAAAATGCAATTTGCTTTTATTTTGAAGTTCCACTTCAATCATTTAATATGCATTTGACCAGAGGTAAACAAGCATCTCGAGCAGGATTTCACTTTGTAACTATTAATTTGTACCTTCCTCCCTGACTCATTGTCACAATATTGTAAACATCTATCCTTTTGTTTTGCTGTCTGCTTCTTGGCAAATCGCTACCAGCACTGCATGCATTAGATATAAATGTCATTTAGTCTAATGCGGCATCCAGTTGGACTTGTTTACATGATGTTGTTGTCTGTATCCTACAGCAAGTTAAGAAACTGATCGACTGTTACTTGAATACTGGTATTTATTTCTGTGAAGATAGTAATAGAGTGCAGACCAATACAAAACTAAAACCCAATTTTAAACTAAAACCTAATTTTAAAACCATCTCCACCTTTTATTTAAACATGAGTTTTTTTGTTATTTTTTTCTGGATTAATGTATTATATTTGGTTTACTATGCAGTAGAAACAACAAGGCACAATACAATATGGTTGGACTAAAACACTTTAACTTGGGCCTCCAAATAACAATGCCACACATACAATCTGCTGTTGTGTCCCTTAAGATGCTCTGGTTATCCTCATATGGCATCCCACTGAATGAGTGGATGCATCCTGACAACAAATGGGCTATAAGACGAAGAATATGTTTCTCCTCACTTGCCCATATTACTAATAGATAGACTGGTGGGTTGCATTGCATAAATACTTTAACCACGTCGCCTCCTTTTGTAACTTTGTGGTCCAAACAGATTCAAACAGGAACATATAAAATATAAATTGGTATTTTATAATGGCTCTTTGTGTGTGGTTTATTGTAGTGATGCTCTGCAGGGACTTTGCAGCCCTCTCAGACCGACTAAAGTGAGGGGGATGAGAGACGAGACTTTCCTGCGGGGATTTCAGTTTTGATGTCAGGCAGCTGTAGCAGGTCTGTAGAGGAAAATGATGTTCCCTTTACCAGCTCTTCTGCCCTGATTAATTAAGACAAAAAAGGTCAGACAAAAAACCAAAGAAGCAAAGAAAAATGAAAAAAATTGAGAATGCTTGCTTACCACGTGAGGGAACCTTGTTAGCAGAGCAAATGCACAGAGCATGTAGACCAAAAGCAACATGGTTTCTTAGAGCTTGTACTACACTGGTGTTGGACATCATGTCAACCCAGGGCCGATCCATCTCCAGCTCCAACCACAGATCTGTCGCTGTAAAAGGCTGTACAACATCTTGTCTGTCTCACACACACTCTAGTTAAACTGCTGTAGTACATCTTAAATCACAGGTCCATCAGTGTTCTGGGTGAGAACATCTAGTCAGGCTTGTTACAAAGCCAGGACTGCAGATTGAGGCAATTAGAGCAATGTGGATTTTACACATGCTGTACAAAGACAACAAAGACACATATGCCAAAAAAAGACATTATTCATTTTTAGACTGTATCATTTCAGTTTTGTAATTTGATAAAAATGATAGAGTTCTGAATACAGTGAAATAAAAAAAGACATAATTAGGTGGTTGAACAGAAATATAATGGTAAGGACAGAGATTATTTGTTATCTTCATTCTTTGTTAGGCCTGTAGACCATTTAAGATTTCACAAGAGTAAAGTTAAGCTAAATTTTATAATAAAGGCCAGAGTAGGTAGACTTTCAAAAATGTTTTAATAGTTTTAATAGTTTAAATTTAGAATAATAAAATGACTAATGCTCAAAATAAAATGTCTAAAGATCTGAACTTTGTGAAACTTCCTCTAACTTTAATCTGCTGAAAGGGTTTTAGGTTCATAATAACTTTGCTTACATAATACAAGTGCATAATACAAGTGCAAATTAAAATTATGACCCCAAAAAAGTCTGTAAAAGACATTGTCTAAGACAGTATCTGTCCCCTCTCTGAGTAGAACTAGTCTTTGATTTAGGGATAATCTCTTTATCTGCGTCTTTGTGATAAGTGGATATTGGCTCGAGTAAGGAGTGACTCACTGCTGCAACTTTCTGTCTGCCTGAATGCTCTGTGTACACATACCCATACCCCACACAAAAACATACTATTCAACTCCAAAACACCCCGTACAGATGGGCGCACACATGCACAGCTGTAGAGGTACTGAGGTTCTAGGCGAGCCCCCAGGGAATGGATGGCATTACATTTAAACACTTAACAGTCCCTTCTGACTGTCTAAATGTATCTGAGCCTCTCCTCTTCATCCTACCGCTGCCTGGACAGATAGATGGATACTGCAGCTGTTTCTACTAATGGATCAGAAGAAAAATACCCCTCTAAAAGGCATATGTGCACCACAGGAGCAGTGTGTCCTGGGTAGATAATTATATGATATATTCTTTGTCTGGAGATTTTATCATAAGCTATTTTATTAGTTCCAGGGAAAATGTATTCCACAACAGCAGCTGAGTAATGTATCACATTGTGTACTGCATGTTTTATGTTTTTTTTTGCCTTTACATAGAATTTTGTCATAGGTGGTTGTCACCAGCAGATGAGAGGCATGAGATTAGGTTAACAATACGGTTTAGGCCCTTTGTTGAGTTGTTATATGTGCATATTTTAACAAGGGATAATATTAAGCCAACTGCATTCTGCTAATTGTCAGTTGCATAAACACAGCAACCTGCAGTTTAGAGAGAAATAAATCAAATCACACAAGTTTTACTCCTCAGACATTTCAATGTAATATTAAGGGTAAGAACTGTATTGTTGGAGCAAACTGAAAGATATCAGAAATCCTTCTGAGAGAGGATAGAAAGGGAAAGGCAGAGACTTAAACCATTAGTCAAATGTTATTAATGACTTGCTCATATGCATGTGCTGGACAATTAACCATTCACAGGTGAGTGTAACCGATAGGCGGCCTGTGTTCTCTGCAGTAAATCGAAAAGACTTTGATAACATCAACGGCATCCTTCTTTTTTCCTGAACTCATTCATTCTACTCTTTTTTTTGTCCCACACTGCAGTGGTGTCCTTATGGTTATCAAACTATCACCAACATTTGCTGGCCCATCTATTGAAGTAGTAAGAGGGAAGGAGGGCAGATGAGAGAGAGCCTAATTACTTTAGCCTGTTCTACTGTCAGGTCATTAATAAAAGCTAGTTATCTTTTGTGACGCTCTACCAGAAGCCTAAGAAACCACATCTTGCCCTTATCTACTATAAAATATTTTAGATTTTAAAATAATTCATGATTTTTGTCTGGGCTGCATATATTAAGCAAGGGAAAAAGAATATTGTAATGGTTCTTTGTGTGCTTGTATTGTATTGTATGTGTCTATGTTTACAACCTGTGAGTTTTCTAACTGGATACATTTGTTAGAATAACTAGCTATGGCTTCATAAACATTGATGGATCTGGACAATCTGTACAATTATAGATTAAAAGAAATCACTGGAATACATAGCTATTTTTTACTTCTCAATGTATATGATAAAAGTTACATATAGATTACTGCTACATTCTTTTGCAGGTGACACACAAGCAAAAATAATCAAATAAAAAATAATATAACGGCTTTATTTGGCTTGTTCTGCAGTGCATATATTATGCTACATCCACTTTACAGTAACTTTATATTTTGGTGCCTTGTTGACTGAAGGCTCTGTTGGCATAATGAAAACACACATTACATACATTACAATACATACATACATTCCCCCATCCACATCATAAAACATTTTATATGATTTCCCTACAGGGATAATAAAGAGAAAATAAAATTAAAATCAAATAATAGCATGTCTGCCAGAAATTACAGTAAACAATATAATGGCACCAGTTATGCAAATGTACATTTCAGTTGCATAAATTGTTGCTTTCTTGCAGGAAAAACACTTACTGTATACAGTATAGTCCTGTTGTTCATGCTACAAGAAAATTATAAGTTATGTACAACTGTATGCTGTAAACTTCGATTGCACTCTAAAGGGTTGTGGAGCAACAGTATATAAGTCAATCTGGAGCGCTTTTGCTATGTGGATTTTATTTACACTAATACTGTATGCACTTTCAAGACAAATTTGTCAAAGCACACATTACACAACAACAAGTGAGTGAAGTTGCTAAGCGTTACAACACAAAACACCCATTAATTTGCCTCATTGGTGTCCTAACAGGTGACAACAGATTTTTTCCAGTGGAACCCGGATCTCTGTCCCTTATCACACATACACCATATTCAACTCAACCTGTGAATATAGATTTTGAAATATGTGGTTCACTAAGACTGTGAAACAAACAGTGAAACATTAGGATAGAGATAGAAAGGTTTAGCACAAACAAGTGTTTTCTCTTGTTAGGTAAAGTAACAAGAGATTGAGCAGCACAGACCAAACAGCTTCCCTAACAGCTTATTATATCAGAGCTTTTATGAAATTAGGTCTGATATTCTCCCGATTAAAATCTCATGCAGAACAGAAATGTTTGTAATGAGCAAACCATTAATCAAAAAAAATAAAAGGTTCTTCAGGTACAGTAAAATGGCTGGGCAAACTTAAGTACTTACGGTTTGATATAACTGCTTTCATAATATCCACACACCCCCAGACACTGACTGACTTGCAAGCACCCACCCCCTCCCCTCTGATTCGGGGTCAGCCATGCCCATCTCCTCTGCTCTGCATTTAGGTCTCATGAATAAGTAATGACATCTCTCATCACCTCAGAGCACTGACAGTCAGGCCAAGAGCTTTCATCTGCTCCTGCCCATGTTCAATGTTAATGTTTTTCTTCCTTCTTGATCATGTGACAGACAAGCAGCTGACCCGAAACCACCACAAACAGTCACAACCAGTGCAAAAGTGCATGACAGTGGGGAAATGAGACTACCTAGCTCGATTATGTGACGTTGATTTAAAGTCATTATGTAGGGCTGGGTAGAATTTTGTCTTTGAGTATGAGGAGTTTGTCAGACTCAGAGTAAAAGAAGTTCTGGACAAAGTGAAAACCTTTCACCAGATTGTGGTACATCTTTGGGGTTTGGGTTTTTCCTTTTATTGCCCACCATTGTTTTTGTAAATATCTGATCTAACTGTGTAAACACATTTTACCGCAATTTTGCATAGTACAGGCTATGTTGTAAAGGTAACTTCAACAGTAAACCTGTCATTTCTGTGCAATACAAAGCAACTGTATTGTACTATACAGAAGGTTTGGTGATTTGCTGCTCTGCTGATTCCAGTAAGTTGTCTTAAATGATTTTCCTGTTATAATTATGATGGATTTTCATTATGCTTGCAACAATGAACTGTGATTGTAATTCTGGCTCAGATGCATCTCATTTGTCAGTTTGAAATATGGTCTAAAACAAAACATCTGGTAATGGATTTGTCTCAAAGATGCAAGTATGGTTTTGGAGGTAGTAAGCCATTCTCATCCTTTATACCTCCCTCACTCTCTCTTTCATTTATTTATCCTCTTCTACTCTCCCTCTTTTGTCACTGTGAAGACGCTGCCGGATGCACAACAACACCCACCAACGCAGCCGCCAGCTTCACTTTTGCATATTCATTTCATGTTAAATTGATGGATTAAGTTATCCCTGGCTCCAAATCAATCTTGGCTCGCTATTCCTTTACACTGGACGACAATCCGGGAGAGGGAGAGAGAGAATGCACCAAGACACTGATAAGGCCCAGTCCCATTATATGTCATTTTAAACAAAGAAGCAAAGCAGCCTGTGGAGACTCCCTATCAGCTATTAAACAGAGACGTAGCATGCAGCCTGAGATTGATGATTAGCATTTTCTCCTGGTAGAATAAAGATGCTGGCCTCGCCTAGCGATAACCACAGAGACTAAAATGAAACGCTTCCTTTCTTCCTTCCTCTTCATTTTCTTTTTTTTCCTCTCTTGGCTCTTGAATCATAAACATCTATGTGTATTGATATTATCCTTATTTCTCCTCTTCCCTCCTTCCTAACTCTTCTTTTAAAGCAAATAAATAGATGGGCCTGCTTGCTGTCCTTTTGTCTTGCGTCCTTGTTTAATCTGTTAGGAGTGGACAACATTGAATCCCTTATGTCACAGCCAGAGACTTGTAAGTCCTAGCCACATACAAGGCAGAATGACACAGAATGAAAGACTAAAAGGGGAGGATTTAAGCATGAGTTTGATAGGAGCATGTAGGACTATTGTTTTCTTTGCTGCAAGACCAATGTCAAGCATTGTGCCTGGACAGTTTTAACACCATGTAAGGGCTGTGAGACAGCTGGCTTTTAAATGTAAAGAAAGACTGTTTCTGCCTGATAATCTGTCTGCTGCTGAATGCCACTTTATGCAGCCAAGGAAAGACAATGGTGTAACTTTCAAAGTGACATTAATAATCTTCTCATAATTACAAATTATTGAACATGTCACCCCAGAGTGCACAGCCAAATGGTCACTGACCTTCATTACTTACTCTTGTCTGTACTTCTTTGTCAAAATGCTTTCTGTTCTTTATACGCCTTTATTTCTAAAGTACATTTTTACACAAACGGTAAAACAACGACAGTAGACTAAGAAACCCCAGCAAACTTCATTAACCACTCAACCCTGCATTAAAAGCTTTTCAAACTTTCAAAGCTTTTAGTCTACTTGTGGAAATATAACTTCACTTTACTTTGTCTTTTTTTTTCCATGAATCAGCTTTAAATGTTAGTATCACTTGCAGTTTTATTGTGAAGATAAATTCTGCTTATGTAGCATGTTTTACTTCAAGAAATTGTCCTATAGGCTTAAACTTTGAAGGCTCCCCTTACAATAAGTCAGTGCACTACTGGCCAATAATAAATAATAACTTTTAAAAGATAATTGAATACTAAACATCAGGTACGATGGTTTCAATCTAGAGAGATCTTTTTTTAATAAAAGCCTAGTTTTCATTTACAAAAGTCATCATCAGTGTAACCAATAACATTGTCTTTGTATTTGTTACAGCTATGTTTTTAAAGAAACATTCCATAGAGTATAAATCTTCCTTCCTTCTTCCTTACACAAAACTATTAGTCATAATAGAAGGCCATGCGATATATTATTTCCAATTACCATAGAACAAGCCACATGAATAGTTTGTTTGTTTGTTATTTGCATTTTTTTATTTTTTACAAACAGCTTACAAGGGGCTAATACACATATTAATCCAGAATGCAGTGTAGTTCGATGTTCACATGCTCTCGAGCAGCATGCTCACTGTTTGCATTGTGGCTGGTACAGTACACGCAGTGATCTTCATAATGTGGTCAGAAATACAACACTAGAGCTCCTCCACTTGCTCACAGACAGTACTGCAAGATAGAGCACTTTGAGATGAAATTATAGCGAAAGAATCCCCAATTCAACGTGTATATATAGGTAGGATGATTATTGTTTGACAAGTGCATTTTAAACAAGAAAAAGGACATTTTATTCTTAAGGACAAGTTATTCTTAAAAAAAAAAAGAAAAATATTTAATTGAATGGACACTGACACTGAACTTACTGCAGTACCAAATTTATGCTTTGACTAGATCGAGATGGAAAACTGAAATAACTGAGAGAAAGAACAAGGAATGTAGGACTGAGGGCAAACTCTCATTGCTTTGATGCTCTGACTTCACCACTGTTGGCCAATTAGACTAAACAGTATCTGGCTACAGAAGGGGACATGATGACAAGACGATCTGAGAGAGA
Source organism: Perccottus glenii (assembly GCA_024416835.2). Taxonomy (NCBI): domain Eukaryota; kingdom Metazoa; phylum Chordata; class Actinopteri; order Gobiiformes; family Odontobutidae; genus Perccottus; species Perccottus glenii. The sequence continues at coordinate 11,468,045 of CM044551.2, forward strand.
AAAAAAAAACTGGATATTTGTTACTGTGCCAAAAGATGTGAGACATAAAGTGAGGTGTTTGCGAACAAGAAATGTGACAAAAGCCCAAAGTCATATACATATATTACATATGCTATCACACTTCTTTTATCTTTGCACTTTCTGAACACTTCTAATTAAAGGTCAGACCTCTTAACAACTTTGTCTCCGTTATTTGTGCAACTACATTGAATTATTGTGTGAGAAGATAAAAAAAACCTTAAATATTCATGTGTTCTCTTCATATTTCATTGATAATTCCCATTAGTACTCTCGGACAAATGTGAAAAATGCAACAACCAGCACCAGAAACAAATATATTTTATTTTGATTCACTTGTTGTTTGGTCCACACAATGATGAATATGGAACAGATCATTCCAACTAAATAATGTTGCATGGTACCTGCCACTTGACAGTCAGTTAAAGAGGAATAATGAGTAATGTGTGGGATCAGCTGTGCAAAGTAAAGTTTTGTACAAGAGATGTGTCCCCTACTAAAAGAATATATCAGTTTCATATGCATACAAATAAACAGTCTCAGGTCACCAATGTCCTTGTGCCTTATCAAGGTTTTAGCGCTGAGGCAGATCAGTGCTTTCTGTCAACCAACACTCGACCCCTGATGATAGCACAAACAGGGACATGTATCTGAATCTGGCTGATGTGCGCAATGCTTGACTATCTGCGTCTTTCCCTCTCTATCATCCAGTCACATACCAAAGCCATGACCTCTCCATCCGCTCTCAGTCTGACTTCTATGTCAACAGGCATCTATTTAGATTTTAACCAAACAACCAAGCTACAGGCAGAAAGAATAAGTAGACTGCATTATCCTTTAATAGAAGGCACTTTATAGCATCACTTATTAAATGGTTTTGCAAAGAACACACAAAACGCACATTCATCCTCTTTTGAGCAGCTTGTCATTGTTTTTGGCTGCTTAAAACTCCGGTTGTACAGGTGTCCAGCCAGCACAGCAGTCCTGACAGACAGGCATGCAAAAGGACAGCCAAGCACTTGTGTTTCTCACAAAGATCTTTCTTGTCTTACAACTGGCTGTCCTGCCCAACATGTGGCTTTGGTAACAAAACCCTCTCTTCCAGCAGGAGCCCTCTTCATCTGCCTGAAGAACATAGAGGACGGAGAAAGGTGCTTTCCAAGATGAGCTTCCTCTTTCAAAGGACCGTGGATGTACATGGCTCATGAATTCCTGTGTTAGCTCTGAGATAGCGTGGCACCTGCGGAGGCCAGACAGGAAGAAAGGACAAGCGAGAGATGAAAAAACACAGGGAAGCTGCTTAGATGCAATGCCAGAGAGAAGCAGCAGCTCTCTCCGATTTCAAACGTCCGTTGTGTAAAATTGTGGTTTCAAATGCTGACAATGTGACAAGCTTCTCATGCCTACCCCCTTAACCTGCACTCATCACAATATCATGAAATGTGCAGATTAGGGGTTTCACAAAAAAATACCTCCACAAAGCACAGCGTGTATCTCACTCTTACTTCTATGTTTTTGCCCATTTTTACAGGATAAACCTTGTGGCTACATTACACATTTGTTTGAGCTACAATCAAATGTCTTCACACACAAAGGCAAATCAATCAAAAGCATTGTTGGTCAAACTAAAAACAAAAAGGCCTACAGTGATTGACACATCCAGAGAATATCCTGCCAATCTTCCACACAATCCATTTCCTCAAGCTAAAGTGTTCTCTTTGTGTGTTGAATATGTTTTGGAACATGCTGGCCATTGATTGACATGGGCGCAGGGGCTGGTAAAACATTACGATGGTGTGAGGCAAACAGCGGTCCGTCTGTCACTCTGCCTCAGATGTTTGGCCTGGGGGGTGTACTGGTGTAATAGTGGAACAAAAATCTGGACATTTGCTCTCTTCTCCCATTCCCTTTCTTTTTTCTTTCAAACTTATTGTCTTTCATTCCTGTGATAAAACATTTTATGTAATTATTTTTTCACTCTTTCAACTTTGTGCATAAATGTGTATACATCACTTTTACTTATTTTCTTCTGTGGCAAATTAAACGTTATTTATTGGTATATATTATATAGTATAAAGTTATTTATGTATAAACAAAACTTAACATAACAACTAGGATTGCTGAATCTCTCAAACAGCGTCACCAGTCACAGAAATTATACATAGCATTAAATACTTGCAAGCTGTAACATTTACTAATCTTCAGTACATGGCGGTGCATGAATGCACTTTGTGAAATAATAATAGGAACATTTACACTTGTTTAGATTTATTTTGGTTATAAAACTTCTTTTTCCACCTTTAAACAGTTTGAAGGCATAGCAGTGACACACAAACCTTACACCTCCCTCTTTCCAGATGAAAACAATAAAAAGTTGTATATATAAAATGTCCTCATGCTTGTGTATTTCCAAAATGTCATATGGATTGATTCAACAGCGACATTACAATTTTAATCAGTGTTGTAGAACCAGGTGTTAAAACGCATGCGGCAGCCCTTCAGGCCATAAGAAATTGGACAAGGCACCAGGAAATTGTGTCTCCTTCAGAAACAAGTGTTTTGTGATTGTTTACCCCATGTCTTTAAATTGCATTTCTTCCTTTTTAATTTAAGCAGCTCAGCTATGGGATTTGAGAAAAAAAAATGATGGCTCAGAAGGGGGTGTGGAAGGAAGAATAGGTGAACCTTTGCAGTTTCTTTTCAATCGCTCTTTCCTTTCTAGTGTTAACCCTGTGTGCCGTGGTTCCTGTCAAATGCAAATGTCATGACCTGATATGGTCAGCCCACAAGGGACTTTGAATACATCCCACTGAATTAAAACATAAAGTTGTATGGTGTGTGTTTGTGTGTGTTTGTGATGTATGAGTGCAGCTGACGTTGACATACTTGCAATTACATAAACTGTGTAGAAAACATGATTGCTCCAAGAATGGCAATAACTAAAGTGTGAAATATAGCCATTAATATGTACAGTGCACATGTTCCCTGCTTGTCTGGATACCTATAAGACTATAAAGACCAACACATTTATGGAGCTAGAAAATACTGCTATGCAAATGTATACTATTATACTACTACTACTACTACTTACTACTACTACTACTACTACTAATAATAATAATAATAATAATAATAATAATAATAATAATACATTGTCTTGTGGCACTACATACAAAAAAATAAAACTACTGTAAATGGGAAGATAAAAAAACTGACGACTAGAGAGAACTATTTAGATTGCAAAAGATAAGTGACATTTATATTCTGATGGAGGTTTGTGAGAAGAAATCTTAGCTAATGCCCACTTGCAATATTTGTTTGTAGATTTTTTTGTAAAACCTGAAGGTGTTTAAGTGTTTGTCTGTAACAGATTGTTTGGCTAGACATTCATAATAATAATGGATTAAAGCTACACTATTTTGGAAGGCCTAAAATCCAGTCCCTAAAAGTTTATTGTCTATAATGTTGTCGTACTTTGGGGTAAGGAACACTAGAGGGCAGAATATTATCATGAACTATCACTGACAATATGACAAGGCGTTTACATTAGGTTTATGACATCAAACAATTTTGATGTCATAAACCTCAGTCATTTTAAAGCAAAATATCGTGTTAAAAAAAAAACAATAATTAATTTATTGTTGTGAAGTTGAGTAATGATGAAAAAAAGGTTGTTCAGAGCCCTCCACAGTTGTAGTTTGTTGTTGAGTTTATTGTTGGATGCTGCTGTTACTGTTGCAGCTGCTTTAATGATCTTGGACTTAATATGATCATAATAAATGCAAAGAATACGAACTGTACTTCAAGCAGCTGCAAATGACCTACATGGTGCATTGCCACCACCTTTTGGATTATATCGCCTACTACAGCTTCAAAACTGCTATTAATCTCCAAAAAAGCCTGGTAGTTTTAAAGAAATAAATGAAAGTCAACCCCGTTTACTCAGTCCATTGAATGACGGGTACCATTACTCGCTTGCTCCATTCCATAAATCCACCACTATTACCTGTCTTATTTTATTTTTTTATATATATTTTTACGTAGGACTGGGTTATAAAACTAAACATGTTCTATTGTCTTACCTTCTTGTATTAAACCAGCTTCAGCAAGTTGAGAAACTGTCCTTTAACTGGTTCCTTTGCCAATTGCTTGAATCTACAACTAAGAAAATCTGCAGGAACATGTTTAATATCACTGTGTACAATATCAGATATTTAAAATTCAAATTTGTTCAAAACAGCATTTTTTGCCATTTATAAAAAAAAGCATAAAACTTCAGGTATTCTCCCTCAATGGGACAGTCCCCATGATGTGAAATTAAAGTGAGCAGTGTGATATAATGTAAAGCTGATAACTACCGCATACTTTTAGAGTATTGTGATTTTTATTGTGGTTGAATTAATGAAACTGTGATGAAATTAAAACATTAAACATACAGTAGGCTACATTGATTTAATTCAGCATCACAGCCACGCCACTCTATGGATGCTGCTACGCATGCGCCCTATGACCGGAGAGGAGTCGTGGCTTTGCTAGCATCCAGAGCTAGCGACTGGATGGAAACAGCGTGTTGTAGAAGGCGTCGTGCGCACAGTAGGTAGAAAGATTTTGGCGACTTTAATATCCCCAGCTAATCCCTGAGCAACCATTTATCCCTCCATGCTGTCCCGGAAAGGAAGATAACGTCATTAACCCGCCCTGTCTCTTCAATTAGCCACCGTGCAACACAGCAACTGCGTCGGGCGTGAAGAGTCTTCCGTGTCTTGAGAAGATCATTTTCTTTTGAATACCAAGATAACTGTTGCAATCTTGAGCTACGTTATTTAAGACAAAATGAGGTTGCTGAATAAGCGACAATGTGTGATTGAAGAAGACGGAAGGAAGATGGACCAAGCTCCTCCAATAAGAAACCCATTTGTGCACATCTTAACATTTACTCCATTGGAGAAGGCAAAGGTAATTCATGTAAAATATTGGTATTTTACGTGCTTTTTTCTGTTGAGTTTCACCAAATAGTTTTACACCATCAGTGCTTTCTTGATTGCCTGCAGTCAGCTGTGCAGTTAGCAAACAAGCTAATATTAGCAGCTTACATGTTGCCTCCTCTGTAGCCCACCGTTTTAATTGTCCTCTGACACGCTATTAGCAGTACTTGAACATTTTACCTTAGAGCTATATCTTGTTGTTGTAAGAATATACAGAATAATCTTATACCATACACGAATAAACTGAATTAAATTTAGTTTTCTGAGAATGGTCGTCTGATTGCGATGGGCCTCGCCTTTGCTTTTGTTGCTGAAAATATGAAAGAAATGCAACGTTTAGTTCTGTCTTGTTTTGCTGTGAACTACATCTTGTCAGTGTTAAGATCATAATTTAGTGTCGAGGCGTCCTGGCATAAGCATGTTGTTTTGAAGATTATAACAACCTGAGGGCATGCCTTTCAAGCATCTTGCACGTGTGGACAGAGTTGTAAAGTCGAGAATTATTTTTACAATCTCTGCTTTGGCTGCAGTTATGTCGGCAGTTTTTGTTGCTCTAGCTAAACAAACAAGTCTAACTCATAAGGATTTGACACCTTCAAGCAGTCATAGTTTTTTTTTTTTCGTTTGGTGGGATTAAAGTTTTACAATTGGCTTTTTTTTTGTAAGAACACTTCTCACTAAAAGTTTAAGTAAGCTTGGAGGTGAGTATATGTGGAAACAAACTATATTGTATTTAGCCAACAAATCATCAATGTAGCCTTCCACACAACCCAGGTTGGTTTCACAATGTAAGAAACAGCAGTGTAAAACTAGGACACAGGTTTTGAGGAATATATTTAAATCTGATGGGGAAATGACTGGCAGTTTTCTTGCATCTGCCTCCCTTCACATAATGTAAGGGGAAATACTACAGTTCACAGACAGCAGTGAATTCATGAAGGAAATATTTGCATGATGCTTTTAGATTTATTACTACAAAAAACATAATTTGTCACAAAAAGGAAATGCACAGCCTGAAACAATGGTAGAGTTACAGGTGACACGCTAACTTTCACTTAAAATGGGGTTGTTTCTTAGTTGAATTTGTTGCTGTATGTGGTACATATTCTACAGATCCATTGTATCATTTCAGCCCAGAACTGGGATAGTGAGACTTGGTACTGTCTTTTCATAGGATGTCCCTTTATTTCTTCAATATTGCAGTATTACAACAAAATGAAAATCTTCAAAGGATATGCTTCATTCACTAAGGCTTTGGATTTGGGGCCGTACTGTAGACAGGAACACTCTGCAGATAAGATAGTTCAGAAGCTTTGCTCCACTGTAGTGTTTGTTATCAAGACAAATATTGACAAAAGATAAGTGCTCCTATCAAAGAGTCATAAAAAGCTGTAAGATAAACAGTCACTTCTAAAGCCAACTGCTGAGCCATATAAGCTCTGAAGCAGAAAAGAGCACTTTACAATTGTGTCCATATATAGCAAGAAAATGTCAAGCATTAAGAGCCAAAAGGGTGCGAGTAAGTTTGGGTGAATTTAAGTATGTCTAATGAAAGCTTCCGATTAGGTATTTTAACTGCCACTAAAATAGCAATTATTGATGTAAAAATTACTACAGGCTTCTTCGTGCAAAGTTGGTAAAATGACACTTGCAGTTGCAGACTTGCACCCTCTGGTTTCAAAATTATTAAAAGTACTGAACATTGTATTGGGTTTTGTAGTTTGTCAGTTCCAGTCTCATTTAAAACTTTTTACTTTTTTGCACCTAAAAACATATTTTTGCAAATGCATTATAGTGAGTCTCCAGTATAAAGAATGTCATAATCTGATGTAAACACTCAAATGATGTTTTATTATAAGTTCCGTCAGCTAAACTATCTTTATCATTGCTATTTTTCTTACAGATTGCATTAATGACAGTAACGCTGTTCCCCATCCGTCTACTCATCGCTGCATTTATGATGCTGCTGGCTTGGCCTTTTGCCTTTTTGGCCACAGTTGGGCGCTCTGAGGCCAGTGTTGAACCCCAGTGCCTCTGGAGGAGGTGGGTGAACATGTTTCTACCTAATATGTTCCTATTGTACAGGAATATGATTTTTTAAATATGTTACATTTTTTGAAAATTGTTAAAACAGCAATAGTTGTAAAACCTTTCTCCACTTCTTGTCTTCAGACTGGTGGACATCATTCTAAAGATCATCATGCGGGTCATGTGGTTTGCAGGAGGTTTCCATTGGATCTCTGTAAAAGGGCAAAAGGCACTGCCTGCCGATGCACCAATTCTTACCTTGGCACCACATTCTTCTTACTTTGATGCCATCCCAGTCACAATGACAATGGCCTCTATTGTCATGAAGGCAGAGAGCAAGGATATACCGCTCTGGGGAAGTAAGTAACACAGCTACTGAAACCTACTGTTTAATGTTCATAACAAATGTTTCCATGAATATTGGTCCTTGATTCTGAATTTAAAAATGTTTAACTTTAAAAAGTACACTTAGTAGTATGTATTATATAGTTATTATTTACATGTCTGTGCCTTCAGCTTCATTTTAAGTAAATGTACAATGTTTTTTTTTTTTTGCTCCTTTACATTTAAAGCTGTATCTCTGACTCATTTCCTGATCTGTGCTTTAGACTGTAATCAGGAGCTAATTCCTCATTTAGTGTGAGGAAATAGTGCTTACAGCAAAACTATTGTGGTGAATTATAGTGGTTTTAAGATTTGACATCTAGTGATAAGCCATTATCTGTAAAGATGATTTTTCAAGTCACTGTAGTTTATTGCAGTTTGTACCTGCTGTAGGAACAAAAAAAAAAAAAACATTGATTTTTGTCAATATTGCAAAAAATACTGTGCAGCACTAACTATCACTTTTGTATAGTAGAAGGCGGTCATGATGTTGTGTTTGATTATCATTTGAAATGACCCTATAATGATTCATGAACTCAAGAACTAATGAACCTGTGCTTTGTATTGTTGCTTGAGGGCACTCACTTCCAAAGCCAAACTTCTGGAATCCAGAATAGACATTAAGACCTAATCAGTCACAGTGACTCACAGTCACAGTTCTCTTGTGGTCTAATCCCTTCTTTTAGCGAGGCAGACAACAGTTTGAGTCAGGCCACCTCTCGGCTCAATCTTTGTCTCTGAAATTACTACAATGAACCGTTGTAATGTTTGCATGCCTGTAGGAAGTAGAAGCTTGTAGGTTTTACATACAATTTTATCGCCAGATATACAACTGTTAAGATTATTCAGAATATTCTACATTGTATTTGTCTTTACTTCCAGCATTGATAAAGTATATCAGACCAGTGTTTGTATCGAGATCAGACCAAAGCTCAAGGAAGATGACTGTTGAAGAGATTAGGCGCAGAGCCCACTCTGGAGGCGAATGGCCTCAGGTAAAAATAAATGCACTACAGACACTGAATAAATCGTGTGTAACCTTCTGCTGTGTATATTCCTTAATTTGTAATGGCTGCAAAAATAAACCTTATGATCTTTCCAACAGATAATGATTTTTCCAGAAGGAACATGCACAAATAGATCCTGTATAATCACCTTTAAACCAGGTAAACTGAGTGATTAACACTATGCCCTATATGACTTAATTGTAATTTTTCAATTATTGTTTTCACCTTCAAAAATGGTTATTTTGCTGTTGTAACTAAATCAAATTACAGTGGCAAGCAAAAGTATGTAAACATTTTGGAATTTCAGTTTGAAAATGATATAAACAAAACCTCAAACCCCAGAGTTTGCTCTGCACATAAACAACGCGCTTATGTGAGCCGTGCATCGCAAAAGAACTTTCAATTGTTGCTTTTACATAACGCTGAAAAAGGTTACAAAGTTATTTCAAAAACCTTAGAAATTCACCAGTCTACAGTTAAGCAAACAATCTGCAAATGGAGATGCTTTGGGACTGTTGCTACGTCCAAGAGCACAACGAAGACTCATCAATGAGGTAAAAAAACAACCCAGAACGACAGCCAAAGATTTGAGGTCATTATTGGAACTTGTTCTTTGTTCATGAGTCTACAATATGTAAAGCACTGAACAAGCAGGGTACCCACGACAGGACACCACAAAGGAAGCCACTGCTTGCAAAAGAGCACACTGACACCACAGCAGGATTGGCAATGTTTTTTGTGGACTGATGAAACTAAGATTGAACAATTTGGGGAAAAAACGCACAGCCCTACATCTGGTGTAGAAATGGCATATTATCATTAAATTATTATCCCAACTGTAAAGTCTGGTGGAGAAACATGATTTGGGCCTGCTTTGCTGCATCAGGGTCTGACCAGTTTGCAATCATTGAAGGGAAGATGAATTCCCAAGTATATCAGACAATTCTTCAGGATAATGTGAGGATGTCTGTACGTCAGCTGAAACTGTGTAGAAGGTGGGTGATGCAACAGGACAACGACCCAAAACACCGAAGCAAGTCCACAACAGAATGGCTTCAGAAAAACAAAATCCACCTTTTGGAGTGGCCAAGTCAGAGCCCAGACCTCAACCCAATAGAGATGCTATGGATTTACTTAAAGAGGGCCACACACATGAGACGTCCAAAGAATATGACAGAGCTAAAGCAGTTCTGCCAGGAAGAATGGGCTAAAATTCCTCCCCAACGATGTGCATGGTCCACAGCTACAGGAAACGCCTGGTTGAGGTTATTGTTGCCAAGGGGGTGTCAACCAGTTATTAATTTTAATGGTTCTCTTTATCCACTACCATGTTGTATGAGTGTGTTCAATAAAGACATTAAAGATCATATTTGTTGGTAATTATTGTTAGACACATTGTTTGTCAATACCCTTGACTTAGATGATCAGATAACATTTTAAAACAAATGTATTTAGAGTATGTATTTAATGTATGTAGAACCAAGAAATTCCAAAAGGTTTACATACTTTTTCTTGCCACTGTATACAGTATGTAAATGTTACTGAAATATACATTGTCTTCTGTCTTGTAGGTGCGTTTATTCCAGCTGTCCCAGTGCAGCCTGTGGTCATTCGATACCCAAATAAACTGGTATGCTCATGATGGCAAATGTACAGCTTAGTTATTCAATTAGTCAGATGTAAATGTATAAAATGTAAAACAGAATAATACAGATTTATTTTTATTTTCCTCTAAAAATGTGTCCTTCAAAGTGTACATTTTCACCTTTCAATATTTTTATTTTTTTTGTTCAGGACACAATCACATGGACCTGGCAAGGACCTGGGGCGTAAGTACAGTTTTGTTATTTGTTGTTTAGCATTTTCATCAGCATCATTGACATAACATGATATTTAAACTATCTAACTGAAAAAAGTGAATAATAAGGCTTACAATTTTGTTGACAAGATTTTCTATTATTCAGGTTTGAGATTTTGTGGTTAACACTCTGCCAGTTACACAATGAGTTTGAAATTGAGGTAAGTAGTTTGATGTTTCTTCTAAAACACTTGTTAATTTGAGTACTGTTCTGCTTCAATGTTCTTTTCAAACCTATACCAATTATGTATGTTTGTATGTGTTTTTTCCTACACAAAGTTGCATCTAAAATAAATTAAATGCTTACTTGTTATCATGTTAGCATGATAACAAGCCGCTCATCAAACCTGATGAGAATTTTTGATCAATATGTCAGTTTTATCAGTTTAAGCTGTCTGAAGACTATAATTTTGTGCATAAGCAATAGTCAGAATAGCCCGGATGTAATTGCCCTGTGTTAAAGCTAATGTCGGTTAATGGAGGCGCAATGGGCATTTGACATCCATTTATACACAATATATGGATGTTAACTGTTGCTGCCTTTTTACAGTTTCTCCCAATCTACACACCATCGGAGGAGGAGAAGACGAACCCAGCACTCTTCGCTGTTAATGTTAGGCGTATCATGGCTAAGTAAGTAAAAATATAATGCAAGTGCAGTAAAAACAAAACAAAAAAAAAATCATAAAATGGCAGCTTGTCATGGGAGGCCCCAGATCAGACATTGGACATGCTGTCGTAGAGACTTGCTTTCTCTTGGAACACCCTGGTATTACCCTGTACGTAATGGAGCAATGGGAGTCTTGGCAACCTTATTTTGTCTGCAGCTGGCTCAACCCGGTACCAGATAAGCTGGTTAAATGGATAGAAGGACACTGGGTTAAATTTGTTACTGTGTAACATTTTAAGTGGCAGATTACAAGATCTGACCTATTATTTGTCCTAGAGTAGGGCAAAAAGAAGAGAGAATGTCTGCTGTTGGGTTAGTATTAGGTTTTTGTCCCTGAAAGTAGATGAGGAAGAAGAATAAATTATTTAGACATTCTTTTTTAAGTGGCGTATTATTTTCCAGCAGTTGACGTTTGTATGGTATTTAATTAACATTAAGAGGGTGAATGTTTTGAAGGAGTTTGACATCTGGCTCATTCTATATTCTCTACAATTGTTTCTGTACCAATCAAATCTATCAGTACAGAACTTTAATGTTTGATGTAGACTGTACTTAGTCTATTTTTCTCCACCGTAAATGCTGCCACACAAATTGTAAATAAACAATAAGCAAACTTGCATGTCACATTGGTAATTTCTGTCTGTGTTGTTTTTAGGCTTCTAGGTTTCTATTGAAGATGTGGACCACATGTTGATCTACTGTCTTTTGTCTCCTGTTTGCTGTGCTTAGAGCCCTGGGAGTCCCAATCACAGACTATTCATTTGAAGACTGCCAGCTAGCCATGGCAGAAGGCCAGCTCAGCCTGCCAGTTGACACCTGTCTGTTGGAGTTTGCCAAGCTTGTCAGGAGGCTGGGGTGAGTCACTCAAACCACCAATAAAATAACAATGAAAACAGCACAGGGATCTTCAGCTGTATTTTTACATGGCATTCCAACTGATGCCGTTAAGTTTTGTACATTGGGGAAATATAAGTACAGGATCATGATTATGTTGTATTACTTGTGACATGTATTTGTCAGGTAAAGTAGTACTATTAACAAATATTGAGCTTACTCAGAATTTTGTTCATTGTCATTTTTTACTGCATTTTGTTTTGGGGGGCTTTACAGTGGCTGCTATTTATTGATTTTCTTTTTTTTAGACTGAAGTCATGGAATACAGAGAAGGTTCTGCAGGAGTATGGAAACAGGGCCAGGAAACTGGAGGGACAAAAACTGAGTCTGGATGACTTTGCTCAGTTCCTGGATTTGCCTGTTTCAGACATGTTGCGGGACATGTTTTCTCTTTTTGATGAGGTAAATGCTTTTTAACAATCCTTAATAGTGCTTCATTTTTGTAAACTAAAATTACACCATCACTTCAATCATCAAGATTAAAAAGGAGTTATTGATTCCATTTACTAGTCTGTCTATTCACACTTCCTATTCACATGAATCCTCCCTAGTCTGCATTACATTGTTTCTCACTTCCCTGCCTTATATGCAAAACTACACAGCTATTGATTAGGAAAACAATGCTTTTCTGAGCATTTATCACATTGAGAGTGTTCATTTCTGTGTATAAGCCAACTGTACCATTTAAAATATGCAACAAATGTGTTGCGTCCAGTTGTGTGATTTATTACTATAAATCAAACGCTATGGGCCACGTCACAACCTTCTTATGTTTTCTCTTAGACAACGCTACCTAATGTACAACATTATACATTGACCCAGGAACCTCGAAATGATCCTCAGATCAGGATGCTTTGAGTAAGGGTGCTTGAGTCAGGATAGTTGAGGACGGTCACTGAAAGCATTATGTCATGTTTTTAATGTGGACCATTAATGATTTCACTTGTCTTAAAAACCCTGTAGCCTATTTTAAATATAAAGTGTTGGAGGTGTTACAACTAAAAGGTAATCAACAGGCAATGTTTTAATAATTTCTTTATTTACTCATAGGTGTTTAACCACTTTAGTGGTTATAGTTTTAAGCACAAAAAGCCGTAACTTGTAGCTCAAATATATATATTTTCAAACTCATTTTGTGATGCTTGTTGTTTTGATGCATAAGCTTCTGTCAAAGGTTGTCAGATTTATTTGAGATTATTACTACTCATCATTTCAGCATGAAGATGACTGTATCGATATCAGAGAATATGTGATAGCCTTGTCTGTTGTATGCAGACCAGCTAAAACGATGGAAACAATAAAACTGGCTTTCAAGGTATGTTTTATCAAACTTTTTGATTACCCTACTCTATTTATTTTATTAGCTTTTAAGCAGTGTACACTAATAACAAGTGGTCACTAGTTTCATCGTTACATGGATATCTGTGCAGATATAACTGTGCATAAGAATCTGTAGTAGGCTATCTGCAGACATTTTGCCTAAACATTGTCTCTAACTGCAGATGTTCGAGGGGGAGAATGATGGAGCCATCACAGAGGCAGAGTTGGCAGTTATCCTTGAGACAGCTCTAGGAGTGTCTCATCTTAGTGTGTCACGTTTGTTTTCCTCAATTGATTCTGAAGAAAATGGAAAGATCACATTTGGTAAGAACCTGTATCATAAATATTGTGGCTATTATGGTATTTTATCCCACTCATGTAACGTACTATCATCATTACTGCAGTTTCTGTGACTGAATTTGTCTGGGTGTTTCTTGACCATTTCCTGTTTTGTGGTGTCTGGCGCCCTCTTGTGGTCCCTTCTACAGACAAGTTCAAAACCTGTGTGGAACAGCACCCAGAGTTTGCTGAAGAGTACCTGTATGCAGAAAACCCAGAGCTCCAGAGAGGCTCCTGTCGCAGCCACCAGAAAAAACCCAGCCTGTCTTCCCTGAGCCTGCATGGCATTACCACCACTAAAACAGCTAACGGTATCTGCCCTGACTTCAGTGACGGAAACATGGATGGACTCTTTAAGAAACAAAACTAAAGGTTTATAATAATGTTTCGGGAGTAAAACCAACACCTCTCCTGGTGAGAGGATGTAGTGTTAAGGGGTTACGTGTTCGGACAGTAAAGGAATCTATTTCTGTAATTACAAAAAATGATGTTTACCTTAAAGTTTTTTTATTAGTATTGTGTAAGTAGATTTTAAAATTATTTTCAATGTTCTCATTTTTGTTAGAAAAAACACTTTTTTTTTTGTTTTTTGTCAAACCTAAGGACTGTCTAAATGCCAAATAATGGCTAGTTCAAATACAATGCTTGAATACTTTAAGGGCAAGCACTTAAACATCCCTGGGACTAAATATTTTTTATACCCTCCGAGTGTGCATGAATTAAAGCAAAGGGAAAAAAAACACACCCTAGACAATAAAGACAATTAGATCAGTATTTGATGCTTGGGTTATATTTGTAAGATTTATCAAATTCCTCTCCTAGCGGTAGCTGCCTTCTGTGATCTGAAAGTACAGAAAGCATGGGCTCATTATTCTGAGCGATTTTGATGAATTGTCATTGGAAGTATGACGAGACACCAGTGACAATTGAAGCCACTTGAAGCAGTTCACCTGGCACTTTTGAGGTGACTCGTGTCACTGATTTTATAAATTAATGTTGTGAGCGTGTTAAAAACAAAAGATATATATTAAAGTTTGATTTAGCTCAGGGTTCAGCGACTAAAATAAACCTATATGATGTCGTCATTTATGACAGTGACTGGGATGTTTTCTGCTTTTTCCTTTTCCAGTACTCTTCTTCCCAGACATTCCTCATATTAATTATTTTTTTTTCAGGTGACATTTAAAGTGTTATTTAATATACAATGTGGACCAAAAATGCATGTGATGATTTTAAATGTATCAACACGTATGTACTGTCATTCATTTCTGTTAATAGTGTAGCAGCTGAAAGGGGAAAATGCCTAACCAACAAAAGCACATCATTTTTTGGCCAAATTTTTTTCCAAAGGCAAAGTTAAAGCTCTACTCCTTCTGCCTTACTCTGCCTTTCCTTGTGGCTCAATCATTATTCCTCGGTCAGAAAGTTTTACTGTTCCAGAGTGTGGTGTAAAATCTTGAAATCTGGCCCCATATTTACTAAAAATGACCACTCTGAATGCATTTTATTATCTAATTTGTGTTATGCATCAAAAAGTGACATCAAAGTTTTTATTATAGACATGATTTGTCCATTTACTAAATAAAAACGAGTATCGTTTGAGAGGCACAATATTCTACAGGTGAAAGGGAAACCGTCGACTGCTTGACTCTTGACCTTTTGACTTGGTCTTGTCTAATAAGAAATTGCAGCCATATTTTATTTATTTGTGGATGATTATCACATTCTCTTGTTTGTGAGGGCTTACTTTTGCTTTGAATGAGGCAATATTTTACATCCCTTGAGCCTTTTCAAGATGCTTTTTGAGACTTCTAATATGTATTTTGAATATTCCAAATGCAGGACATTTTGTGAATTTTTGATATACGTATATGAATGAATTTTATTTTCACTGCCATGACAAAGATCTGTGATCTTTCTGTAGATTGTATAATAGTGAAAAATTAGCCACATAATGATTTTCTTTTGATTTTTATTCTACTTTATTGTCCTCATACACAATACAAAGTTATGTTATAAATGTACTGTTATTGCTGAGTAAAGTGCATAAAACAAAATGCAAATTTTATAAGGAAGCTGATGGCCTTCAAGCTATAGTTTTTTTTGTTGTTTTTTTTTTCATTCTAAAAGAATGTATAGACAATCTTGTCACAATCAAAACTCCTCAAAACACTGATTTCCAGTAAATATTTTCGTACTAATGGGTTACCACATGTACACTTTAATCCCATTTGATCATGTTTGTATTTTACGTGTGCAGGTTGAACTAAGTGCGAGTGTTAGTGTGCTGGGCCTTGAGGTTAATCTGTCGGTTACCGCATGACAGGCCAAAAGGCACCGACACTTTAGACTGTACAATACTGCAAACAAGTTACCATTGAACATGTCGAATTTGCTTTTAGTATTGCCCATTTACTGCTTTTTAAAATATTTGTGTTGTGTGTGCACTTTAGAGTATGTTCATTGCTGTATAACATGTTACACTTGTAGGTTTAAGTATTTCCATTTAATTTTTATTAAGATGAAATTTTCAAGAATTCATGTGTTTATGATGGGAGCACATTTGGGAAGTGGCAACCCATATGTAAGATGCTGCCGATGATCCTTATTTTCAGCATTGCCTAAATGTTGAAACAATGTAAAGATTTGAATGACTGTAACTGCTTCATTGTCATGTGGCACACAAAAGTAAGTCTTTATATATTGGATACCATTTTGTTTTGTGCATGACTGAGGCTATTTGACTGTGAACTTTAACTATAGAATGAGAAAAATGCTTTGTTTAATCCTTGTGATCCCTTCAGCAGATTTGATTATTTTTTTGAACAAGTTTGAACAATCTGCATTGGGGTTGTTGGGATTTGTTTGGATATATTTCGCACTAGTGTCAAATCATTTTATTTGTATTTGAGCTACCTCACTGGAGGTTTTTTTTTTTTTTTTTTTTTTGGTCCTCACTATCATTTAAAATGTAAACTTTGCAAAGAGATAAACTTATATTTATGCTACTGCTGCCTGTTCATTACACTTTATCCAGCAGTGAGCCTAAGACGAGAGGCTGATGTACTCTTCAAGAGTGATGGTGTCTTTCTGATGGCTTATGTACATGGACTGAGAAACTGATGTCTCTTCTGTAGCTTTACTTTCTTTTTCTATACTCAAGTTTTATTTTATTGATGCATTTTTGAGGAGTCATTACTGCAAGATGCTATGAATTTGTCTAATATGGACTGCTATGATAACTTGTTGATGTGACTCAGACTAAATTAAAATGTTAACAAAGCATTACTGTGACAGTGGCATGTGTGTCAGGTTATGTAAGGGAAGGCCATGTGCAATATGTTTAAAATATGCATTTTTCCTGACATTCTTATTTTTGATGTATCTTTGATTAATATGCTATAAATGGTTAACCTGGGATGAGAAGAATTGTTTCTATCAAAATATCTAATCCAGTCTCCTTCTTGAGGCATCTCGGTGAACTGCAGTGGCCTTTGCATTTTAACCGGTTCCATGTCCGTCTTTTGTTCCATACCATGAAGATTTTTAAAAAGCATAGAATTTTACACGGCTGTTGCAACAGAGCTTGAGTGCATGGATCTGATCCTGCAGAAGACTGCTTCACAAGGTTTGAACTCTGAAGTTTTACTAAGCAGAGACCAAATTATAAAAAGCATAGGCTATTTAAACAAATGAGTAGCCTATGTCTTTAACCTTCCTTCTTGAACAGTGCAGCACTGACATCTATTTTTATATATATCTATATAGCCTTGCCTCCGAGTTACCTATGCTTCGACTTTGCAGTGTATGGGTCTCAGCTGTTGCGTTTATGAAAACAAGACACTCGATTAAGTTCGCCTCACCGTTGCCCTAACACCATCGGAAACCTCATATATCCAACTTCGACCAAACGATTTCTGATATGAGGCCCAGTGTACGACGATGATTGCACTTTAGAAATGTATGCGCCATGGAGACCTCGTGCTTGGCGAGCGGATTAATGGCCAATTGATCATTATGATTGGCAAAAGAAGTGCTGTCTGGACGTGAGGCCCGTAAATCTGTCCGTGGGGAGCCGCCTGATTGTGTTATTTGTGGCTGCCCTGCAGTTTTGGTTGAATTAGAAATGAAGGGCAGTCTGGGTGTGATTGTGTTAACCAGTCAACAGTAGGCTACAGACCATGATATTTGTCAGTTTGACTGACTGGTTGGTGGACAAATATTAGACTACTTAGTTTAATGTGAAGAAATATAAACTATGAATTTAAATGTAGCCTATCTTGTAAAAAGAAAAAAACACAATTAACAATATAAACTTTGAGAAAGAAACAAGAGACATGTTTTATTGAAGTGGTGATGCTTGTGTTGGTGGGTTTATTGTCCCTGTTTTATGTCATGAAACAAATCAAAATTATATTTCTTGATTTGAGGCTCTGAGTAATTTCTTAGGCTTACTCTGTTTTAAAGTTAAAAGAATAACCTAAAGAAATAAACTTAGAAAAAGATCTTTAAAGTCATTTAAAAGTGTCCTAAAGTTATGTTAACTGTAAATATAATCACCTTGAAGTTGTTTGGTTAAGCTAAAACTTTACCTTCGTTATATTCGCCTACACACAATTAGTGGTTGGTAAGACAGCGCTGTCATTTGTAATCAAAAAGTTTGAATTTGTGTCAGCTAGCCTTGGCTAATAGACAAAGTAATTGTCTATGTAATTTGTAAAACTTATGTAAAAAAAAAAAAAATATATCAAAGCTACAATCTTTTTTTCAGAACACAAGGACTGAATGTATTTTTACATACACTTTAATAAAACACACTAAATAGACTTATTTAATCATTTTTATAAAAAACTTTCTATTCAATCTCCTATCAATTATCATAAAGTAGTAAATTCTTTATGATAATATTGTTCATTGAAAATCTTCACAGATGTTTGTATATTCTAATATGAAAGTACAATATTGCACAATCATGACAAGAATTGTCCTTAAAACATCCTGAAAGTGTGTAAGAAATATGCTGAGTATGAAAGGAGGGAGGAAAAATGAGTGAGGAAAGAGGGAGGAGAGTGATAGAGTGTGTGTGTGTGTGTGTGTGTGTGTGTGTGTGTGTGTGGAGGGGGTTTGATTGTGGCTCATATTTCAAGAGTGGTCTCTCAGACAGATCCCTGAAGCCAAGGAAGGTGGGAGGCTTCTCTCATCATAGATTAAAATTTCTTGTCATCTTAATCTTTATCCTCGTCTCTGTTTTGCATTTTTTTCCCTTTGCATCAGTCTGAGTTATAACATATCGAGCCACTTGCACAAATATGGTCAGCGTCAACACTCAGCGCTCAAAGGAAAACCAGTTTAATAGGAAATAATTTTACCAATTTGATAACTGCAAAATCCTTCACAGTTTGAGGTAAGTCTGTTTTTTTTTTTTTTTAAATCATACTTTTTTCATTATTTATTTTGAATTAATATTCTCTGTCACAGTCAAAAGGAATTAACGGGAAGATTTTTTTTTGTTTAATCATAATGTGATATAATTGCTTAACCTTTTCTCAAATGCTGTGTAGATTAAGGAAAATATATTGTTTCATTAAAAAATAAAGAATAAAAAATACAGAGTAAAAAATAATCCAACAAAGTCATCACATTGCCTTTAATGGGTTTGGTTAAAATGAAGTTTAAAATAGGCACACCGTGATAGCCTCCTACATTGCTGCCTCACTTTTTTTCTAATTCTCTCCTTTTGCTCTTTCTGTATGTTGTAACATAAGTAGGTGCATTTTGTATTTGTAAAATATTTATATTTAACTTATTGACATTTAAAATATTCCTCATCTCGGTTTGAATTTCCCAGTTTTAGGCTGTGTACTCGAACTGTCCTTGTCCACAACGTACCACCCTATACGGCTGTGCGCCCCTTCATGCTTACAGAGAGATGTCCTCAGTTGTAGCCCCAGAAAAAAACACCTCCAACTCCATGGGACCCAAAGAGGTTAGTGCAACTCAATTAATGCAAAATCAAATCAAAGTGTTGTTCAGTTGTAGTGTGTAGTATTAAAATGTTTCTAAATCTTATGTAGAACCTCAGTGAATCCTGCCAGGCTTTTTTTTTTTTTACCATTTTTATGAACTAATGAAATCTTTCCGGAGCTTTTTAATGTGTTTACCATGTATCCCATTAGGTGGAGCTGATTCTAGTGAAGGAACACAATGGAGTTCAGTTCACTTCGAGCACTTTAGTCGGTCCAGCGTCTTCTCAGACCCATCCCAGTGGGGAAGAGGAGAGGGAGACCTGGGGAAAGAAAATTGACTTCCTTCTGTCTGTGATTGGATTTGCTGTTGATCTTGCCAATGTCTGGAGATTCCCTTACCTGTGCTATAAGAACGGAGGAGGTAAGGACAGGAAAACAGAGGTATGGTGTGATAATAACCCTTTATGATATTATCAAGGTTGAACATAAGGTACACTTTTGCACACCTGATAATCAAAGATGTGATCACAGGTGTGTGTAGCTCCTTATGTATGCCTGTATTTTGGCCTAACCCTTTATAAAGATCAAAAAATAAGGAAAAAACCCACCACAGCTGCTGTGAATAGATTAGCCCTTAGAATTACTGCCAGTAATTACGGCTGTTTAACATAGAGCTCTCATTACATATAAGAGCTGTAAATGACTGTAACATTAGTCAAACTGGGATTTTCACTGTGGATACACATTAAGTCACTAGTATCACATTGTATATTGTCATACTTACATTCAGAAATACTTGTGATAACTTGCAATTTTTTTTCTGTCTTGGGTGCAGGTGCCTTTCTTGTGCCATATATGTTTTTCATGGTGATAGCAGGCATGCCTCTCTTCTACATGGAGCTGGCTCTTGGCCAATACAACAGGGAGGGCGCAGCGGGGGTCTGGAAGATATGTCCCATATTTAAGGGTAAATAAACATAAAAACACATATAAATCTTAAACATGCCCACACACACAAACTTTGGAGGATAAAGACCATGACATTTTCTCATTGAATCCAACTTTAGATATTTTTATTTGTTTTATTCAAATAGTTGGACTTGTTTTGAGAGCTTCAGCTTTCTGCCTACTGGCCTGTCTTGTATGCTAATGTTCTCCCTGTAATATCTGCTTGTCTGCCCACATGCCTGCCTGTCCACATGCCAGTCTCTTTTGTCTGCTCATCTTTACCGTTGAGCTGCGACAGGCATTGTTTATCTTCTCAGAACATCAGGTTCCGTTGGCACTCAAATGGAAGGCAAATGAAAATTATGCTTTTAAGATTTTTGTCCTGATTGTCCAAATCCTTGTGACAAATGGTGGCAGGTAACACTGGCTGACTTGCAGTGGGTACTTTTCAACACCTCAATAAGCAAATTGAAGCATAATAGACTGCCAGCCAAACACACAGGTATGGAGAGGCAAATGTTAGGATCCTGTGTCTCAAGGAAAACTCTGTACTTTTATGTTTGAAAAATTTTTTCTAATGTATTTAAAATAGATGTGAAACTTTTTTGAGGCTAGTTTTCCTTTACATTCATATACCTGTCAAATATAGCTAACAATCTGTGTATTGTCCATCTATAGCTGCTTTACACTAATTAATGCCCTTGTTTGATCCATCCTGTGCATTTGTGTGTCTGTGAAGGTGTGCCTCCTGTGTGTGAACATGTGCTGTCTGTCAGGAACCTACTGAGTACGTTGATGTTCTAATCACATGCTTCAGTCTCTGTCCCTCAGTGGGGGAATTACAGTAATTATTCAAACACACATAACACATGCTCATATTGACAGTAATTATTCTGATCAACAACCTGGGTTCCTCTCAGGATCAATGCATTTAAAGAAAAGGACATAGAGAAGTATGGGCTGATATTTGTGCCTCTAGAAACTGAAACTGAATATGTTGTATTTTCAATTTGAAGTGCTCAAACTGAAAGTTGAATGAATTTAAAAAACTGAATTTTGAAAGTCTAATCTGAAATCAAACTAAATTTACTGCAAGGAATTTACAAACCAATACATTTGGTTTCAGATTACGCTTTTTTCAGTTTTAGAAAAAACATTCATTCAACTTGAGCAATTCTGATTCATTTTGAGCACTTCAAATTCAAATACAGGATCTTCAGTTTCATTTTCTAGTGAGATGGAAAAGATGGAAAGATAGCATGACCACATGTTGTGCTAATAGGAGAGATCACTCTTTGGACAAATATCACATCCACGTTACAAAGAGATCGATAAGGCACAGTTGTGTCATGCCTCTTAGCAAAGGTTAACAATTATATTCGGTCTTAGAAGAGTGGTCAGTGCTTGGTTTTCTGGAAAGGGTAGATGCCTAGATAATTAAGGCATGAAAAGGCCATTTAAAGATGTGGTGGAGTCTTCTATGTTATGCTTTTGTCACGCTCAGTCGGAGATTGTGCTTTGCATGTGTTGTTAATGGTTAATAATAGTTTCTAATTTATTGTAATGTATAGAACTAATATAGGCTTTATGATTTTTTTACAAACAAGAAATGTAAACGAAGATTGCAGATAACTATGAAAGTATTTTTGTTCCTACTAGAGGTATTAAAAACATTTTACACATATTGTATCAATATTGTTTTTTTTTTTTTGGGTTTGTTTCCCTAGGTGTTGGATTTACAGTGATCCTTATTTCCCTCTACGTTGGCTTCTACTATAATGTTATCATCTCCTGGGCACTCTTCTACCTCTTCTCCTCATTTACTAGTGAACTTCCCTGGGTCCACTGCAACAACACCTGGAACAGCCCCAACTGCTCAGACTGGGCTGACAACTCTACAGTCAATGACAGTTTCAAATCCACCCCTGCTCAGGAATACTTTGAGTAAGTTTGCAAGAGCCTGACAAGAATAATCAACAAAGATTTTTATCAATATTATACTATAACAGAAAATCATAGATAAAAGGTTTAAGAGGTGTTTGTTGGCACTGCATCATTGAAGCTGCCAGGTTCTTTTCGATTCTGTTGCTTCCCTCTCGGAAACTAACCAGGTGTCTGTGTGTCTAACGAGCAAGTGGTTGTTTTGTTGTGACATTTGAAGCATTTAATCCATGCTAGTCGGACTGACAGTTTGCTATTTCCACAGAACCACCTGCAGACAATTTCAGCTGAACATTGCTTGGTCCCATAGGCATATGATTATTGATAGATAGTAAATCATAGGAAGCATATCAGCAAAGTATGATGAGTCATGTAGAACAGTACTGATCAACTAAGAAGGGCTGGCTTGTAATTGTTGCAGTAATCCATTGATGCTCCCGACTTGATCATTTTGCTATTTTTTTATCTGTAGACGAGGCGTGCTCCACATCCAGGACAGTGAAGGCATTAATGACCTTGGACGCCCACGTTGGCAGTTAACTTCCTGTCTAGCTGTTGTGATTATTCTGCTCTACTTCAGTCTGTGGAAAGGAGTAAAGACCTCTGGCAAGGTATGAATAAAACAGACAAGATTATATGGAAAAGAACCTATTAGGACATATTTAATCTAAATTATGTATATTAATTTATTTATTTATTTATTTGTCTGGTCTGATTATCCGGTAGCTGTGTGTAACTTGTGCAACCCTTTCAGGTTGTGTGGATCACAGCCACCATGCCCTATGTGGTCTTGACTGTATTGCTGTTCAGAGGAGTTACACTGCCCGGAGCTATTGATGGTATTAAGGCCTACCTCTCTGTAGACTTCCTGAGACTCTGCGATGCTAAGGTGAGCGGAGAAGCAAGAAAGAGGGGGAGGAAATGTGAGATGAAAGTGGAACAAATCTACAAGAAAGACGAGACATGACGGAACAATATGTATTTTGGATGAGGTCTTACGTCAGTATAAACTCAAATGTCTGTGTTTAAAATTCAGATGCTAACTTTTGGCCAGTTATATTTTCAGACTTTTGAAAATTGTTTAAATGATTGAATTAATATGTCTTACAAGCAGCCTAACATGGCATTTTCACATCACACAAGTATGAATGTAACAGAATAAGAGCATTTTAAAATCTGTGTATCTAAATGGCATTAGAGAAAATCAAAAGGGGCCAATAACAATATCTTTACACTTATCTCCAGCTGATGGTAAACCAAATAATATTTCCCAATTACTGACAAGAAAAAAATAATAGTATAAATGCCTCTATGACATAATAATAATAATAATATCTAAACTATAAAAACAGGTTTATAAATAATCATACAGAGAAAATTTGTAGTAGTTATTGAAAATAAGCGAGACAAAATGAGAAAGGTGAAAGATAGATACATGAAGCAATTGCAGAATTAGATTAGATAGATGCATGGAGCAGTAATTTGCAAAATTACCCCCTGTATTCACAAGCATCTTTCATCTACTGCTGTTGAATGAGTTTCCTGCAATTATCCCTAATAATGGCCTTTTTTCTCTCCTGTGCCTTTTGTTTGCCGCTTCATACAAGTGTGCTTGCTCTGTTTCTCCCCAGGTTTGGATTGAGGCTGCAACCCAGATCTGTTTCTCGCTGGGAGTGGGGTTTGGTGTGCTAATTGCCTTTTCCAGCTACAACAAATTCAGCAACAATTGCTACAGGTAAAAACAGAAAATAGACGTAGAGAAGAAGGGCAAGACTCCCACTACCTTCTCCACGATCATGCAGTTGTGACCCATAGTGTGCTGAAATGTAATCCTGATTCTGTTCACATTTCTTCTTATACTCATTTAGTTTTTTTTTTACTGAAACTGCCTCTTCATTTTAAGCTTAATTGGTGGGGTAATTATTGCATTTTATGTACTCAATCAGCAGAGACAGTGGGTGCAACTTCGAAGACTTGTCATATATAGTATTATTCAAAATAATAGTATATATAATAATAAAGTAATAATAGAATACAATAATAACCAGAATAAGCCAGGTTTTTAGTATATTTTTTATTGTTATATTGGCAAACAAGTTACCAGTAGGTGCAGTAGATTCTCAGAAAACAAACAAGACCCAGCATTCATGATATGCACGCTCTAAGGCTGTGCAATTGGGCAATTAGTTGAAAGTGGTGTGTTAGGGTGGCCCTTGGACCCAAAAAGAACAATTTTTCTCTCATTAGTCCAAAAAATGTTCCTCCATTACTCTTTAGGCCAGTTGATATGTTTTTTTTGGCAAATTGTAACCTCTGCACATGCCTTTTCTTTAAACAGTCGGACTTTGCGGGGGATTCTTGAAAACAGATTAGCTTCACACAGACGTCTTCTAATTGTCACAGTACTTACAGGTAACTCCAGACTGTCTTTGATCATCCTGAGCTGATCAACGGCTGAGCCTTTGCCATTCTGGTTATTCTTCGATCCATTTTGATGGTTGTCTTCCGTTTTCTTCCACGTCTCTCTGGTTTTGCTTTCCATTTTAAGGCATTGGAGATCATTTTAGCTTAACAGCCTATACTTTTTTTGCACTTCTTTATAGGTTTTTCCCTTCTCCAATCAACAACAACAATGAACAATGTCTTAAATGACTCATTTTCCTCAGGCTTTCAAATGCATGTTCAACAAGTGCTGGTGGCTTCATCCTTAAATGGAAGCCACATGATTCACTCTGTTTTTTCACAAAATTGATGAACTCAGTGATTGAATGCCACACTGCTATTTTTTTGAACACACCCCTTTCAACTAATTGCCCAATTGCACAGCCTTTAGAGCGAGCATATCATGTCTTGTTTGTTTTCTGAGAATCTACTGCACCTACTGGTAACTTGTTTGCGACTTAGCTATAAAAAATATACTAAAAACCCGGAATATTCTGGTTAGTCACATTGTGCTGCTATTATTTTGAACAATAATGTAACACAAAAGACACTGACAATCATCTGTATTCATAAAGACCAGTCAGCAGTATCAGCACAGTTAGCAAGATGACCTTTTACAAGCATTATTGTCTAAAACTTATCAGTAAAGAGCTCTTCACGCTTATTTTATGAATAATTTATTTCTCATTTGATCTAAATTTATTATTACAGAGACGCCATCATCACCAGTTCCATCAACTCATTAACAAGTTTCTTCTCCGGTTTTGTGGTCTTCTCCTTCCTTGGCTATCTGTCTAAAAAGCACAATGTGGCGCTCGACAATGTTGCCAGAGATGGTAAGGTCTATACTGTCCTGTAAATGTATATTTATTTAACATTTGTCACATAATTTAGTAGTTATTTCCAACACACATTTTAATCTTTAGGGGCTGGATTGGTGTTTGTAATTTACCCTGAAGCCATAGCAACATTGCCAGGGTCCTCTGTTTGGGCCGTTATCTTCTTCATCATGCTTTTAACACTTGGTATTGATAGTGCTGTGAGTATGCATCTTTAAACTGCTGGCAATTTATTGAAGTTGGGTATGTCTTGTTTTGTATGTGATTTGTTACTTCTGTGTATTCTCTTGTAGATGGGTGGAATGGAGTCTGTAATCACTGGACTTATCGATGAGTTCAAATGCCTCCAAAAGCACAGAGAGCTATTTACTCTCTTCATTGTTGTTGCCACGTTCCTCATATCTCTGTTCTGTGTGACAAATGCAAGTATCTAAAATAATAGGACACATTTTACTTATTGCCAAACAAAAGAACCAACATTTTAATTTAAATGCACCAATTATTTTGTCGACAAACCAACACAGTTTCAAATACATTGTAACCCAAATTCATTTATTTAAACGTGTTTATATTTTGGCTTATATATTGCAGGGTGGAATGTATGTGTTTACACTTCTGGACCATTTTGCAGCAGGGACATCGATTCTCTTTGGAGTGCTTATTGAAGCGATTGGCATTGCATGGTTCTATGGTAAGAAAGATGGACAGAGAAGATGATTCAGGATTTCATGGCCAGAAAAGCTGATGCTATATTAGGGTTTGATGGGAAATCTGTTGGTATAGATGTCCTGTGCCTCTCAGCAACATAGTTCTATTAGGCATAAGGATACTTTGCTAAGGTCTATTCCCACTAATGGTTTTTGCCTCTTCTGTCTCTGGCCAGGGCCTTGTGACATGAATTATTAGATACAAGAAAATCTATCAGACTCACAAGAGCTCTGTTAAAATGCTCTGAGTTTTGCTTGTTGTCACTTTAACATGTCTGTTCTCCAAACAGTGTTGAACCACCACATAAAGAAAATAACAGCTGAGGAACAGGCAATGCCTATTTGTCAAAGCCGGTGTCAGCTGTCTAATAACTGGACTGTAGATTGTGGGTGGTAGTTGGGATGACCTCTAATGTCAGTGTCTCCAGATGTCTGGTGCCTAGAGTGTTAGAATACACTAGAATACAGTATTTCATTCTTTTAAATCTTATTTTATTGGTTCAGGCATTTTTCTGCTTGGGTTATGCCTTCTTATGATGTACTTATAATAATCTAAACTGCTGAGCTTATTGGTTGGTCTAATGGTTTCACACATATGCCATGATTTCCATGGCACATGTTCTTTTATCTTCTTAGTTTTTTTCCCCTCAAAAATAAATATTCTTTAGAGTTCTGGCTAGACAAATGCTGACAAAGCCCTTGCAAATAACTTCAACTGGGGAAAGTATTTTTTTTATTTTTAATTTTGGACCGTGCAGTCTTGGACATCATTTAATGTGTAAGGCATTGTTTTTTCTGCATATTTTAGCCTTTTTACTTCCTGGTAGGTCTGGTGTTTGGCCCACTCGGTCAAATACTTAGTACATGAGGGTATTCCTATCTCTTACAGATATGTAGCTGGTTTCCTATGGATTAACACCAATAGGGGACATAATATATTCCATATATTGTATAAAACAGCCTGAACTTTTGTTTCATGTCTGCTGAAGAGAGACCATTAAAGGGTGTAATGCTAACCAGGGCTCAAGCCATGAGGTCAGTATTTTGCCCCACTTCTTTGGGTCCTGCCCTTAGCAAGATAAATAAATCAAGCCTAAGGCATCACTCGGCCTTTTTTCCATCCCCTTTCCTTCT
Organism: Perccottus glenii; assembly: GCA_024416835.2. NCBI lineage: Eukaryota > Metazoa > Chordata > Actinopteri > Gobiiformes > Odontobutidae > Perccottus > Perccottus glenii. The sequence goes on from CM044551.2 coordinate 11,495,525, forward strand.
GATATGACACATGACCTGGTGATGCTCTGTTCTTTTGCTTGGCTGTCAACTTCATAAGTACAATCTTCTGGGTTAAATACCTGGATTGTCATTCAGGATATACATATCTTTCCACTGAGAGATGCTCTTAGCCAAGAAGGCACAAGCTGTATTGTGTACAAGTAGGAAAGATGGCAATATGTAAAGTGATAAACAGGTTTTACTGTAATATTTTTTGCTTCTGACACTCACTATGATACTAAACAGTAAAGTAAAATGTATGTATTTCAGGGGTTGATCGTTTCAGTGATGATATTGAGGAGATGATTGGACAGCGCCCAGGCAGGTACTGGCGGCTGTGCTGGAAATTTGTCAGTCCCTGTTTCCTTTTGGTAAGACTGGAACTGTAACATTTTACATAACATTTGTAACTCCTAAACATTACATCTGCTTTTGTAGTTTATGGTTGTGGTGAGCTTTGCCACATTTAACCCTCCAAACTATGGCTCCTACACGTTTCCTCCATGGGCCAATATGGTTGGGTGGTGTCTGGCCATGTCGTCAATGGCCATGGTGCCTCTCTATGCCATCTACAAAATGTGCTCTCTACATGGGAAGTTTTGTGATGTAAGTTAAAACTTATATGTTTTACAGTTATGATAACTATTGATAAATATGATATATAAGTTTATATGTATGTATGTAATATATTTTTGTTTGTACTGTAACAGAGACTGGCTTATGCTATCACTCCTGAGACAGAGCATCATTTAGTTGACAATGGGGATGTTCGACAGTTCACAGTATGCAAAAACACTATTTCTGTACTATTACTGTATTTTATTCTATTCATTATTTGAATTATATTTTAAATGTTATTTTGTAATAACATTTTGTTTTTCCACAGTTGAAGCATTGGTTAGTGATCTAAAAGGCTACACTTAAAGAAAATGTCTGAAGGTTACACTGAAAGAGAAAAAGAAAGAGTGAGAAGTGTGAAAATGTGGATATGTGTGAAGGTAGCCATGCACAACAAAGCAATGAAAAGCTAAGAACAGAGTGCCATATTAATAATTCACAATGGTGATGGAAGAAGAAGATTTTCAAGTGCCAATTCTTTTTTTTTAGTGTAACGTTACTAGTGAGTGTGGGACACTGAAAGTAGTTATGAACGCTGCTTTGATAGACCGCCTTTTTAAGGAAAATCATTTTACTACGTTGCTTAACTCAAAATCATATATTATTTATTTTTGGGAAAATTTACACAACATACACAAAAAAATAAGTGGTTTGTTTAAAAAACAAGCAACAGGTTCCATTAGTTCCTCTTTTGTTAATGTATGTTATGCTATGAGAAGGCTCAATAATATTTTTCAACAAGTTTCACCTTTTGACACTAATTTGAAAGACTGATAATTGTATCGACACATTTTAGAAACAGACCAAAACTGAAGCGATCAGTGCAAGGTTCTCTCTTCTAAATTTGTTCTCTACTCTAGCCTACAACAATACAACAGATACAGTATATTATGAATACGTCACAACACTAGTTATAAGCTGCTCAAGAGCTGCACTGCTTAAATCCAATATATAATAGGAAAACATTTTTTAAGGTGCCTCACAAAATAGCAACATAATTATTTTGATCTACCAAAGACACACATCCAACTCAAATGTTCTGCATCTTTTCCTGACATCACAGTATTTGCCAAGGGAATATGTTTTATTTCTTAGGGATTCTTTCTCTTTTGCTCTTGAATATTTTACCTGAGTTTATGATGTTACAAAGACTGAGATGGTGAATTGGCTGTATGACTGTCCTATTTCCAGAAAGCATAAAGCTTTAATTTTACAGTTTACATAATATTATTCATAAATCTAAAGACTGTTTTAAAAGCTTTTTATTAAGCTGCAGATAAATACTGTAGTGTGTAATGTAATTAATAAAGTAATATATGGTCTATATATGCGTGTGTATATGTAATGTAGAGGGGCTTGTATTGTACTGTATGTAAGATATAAAAACAAACTATATCAACAATCTATATGGAATATTGCTTTGTTATTGTGAAAGTGATGTGTATTAGCCTTACAACTGTGACATAAAAATGTAAGGATTTTCTTATGGACCATTTATGTTTAAAACAGTCTTATCAGAACGTGTTTGCAGACAGGTTATCCTATATCTTGTTTTACCCTGTGCAACACAGAACACACTGAAGGGTGAATTATGTCCACAATTGTACACCTGTGCTGCTGTAATGTGCCTTGTGGTGAATCTGTATGATGTTGTTTTGGACTGTCAAATACAGTAATTAAATTACATTAAAATACTAAATGTGTATTACATTTTCTCATATTTGAAGCATATTTCTATATAGAAATCTATACACATGCTAAAAGAAAAAGGGTAAAAAGTCCCATCTAAATGTAATGAAGACTATAATTGCTATGTCCTTTCAAGAAGGTTCAGCAAGACCCTGAATTACAAATGTTGATTACAGGAAGCCTTGAATCAAAATCCATCTCAGAGCCAATAATTACAGCAGATAACATTTAAGAACAATTCCCTTCTGAACAACTTTGGAAGACATTATGCTGTGGGATAAAAAATACAATGATTACATAATAAACATCCTAAACAAATCTGTTTTTTTTCCCCCTGTAAAGTAGGCTCTTTGCTCTTACTGTTGATAACCTGATGGGAAGGACAAAAATAAATGCTGTGAGTGAGTTTGTGGACAAAATCTGTCACTCTCATCACTTCCTCCAATTTCAGGCTAGACCAAGCACAAGATCCTCATGTTTTTTGTAGAAGTGAGTCCAAGCTGACATGATATGCTTACAATATTTAAAAACATGGCTGGTACTGAGACTAAATGTGTGTAAGAATTATTATTATTATTATTATTCTGTAGACATCTCAGATCCCCATAATTACAATATATTTTGCTGACTTTGAAAACAGAATATAAAATCAGAGTTTGCTGAGGTTTGTTCATGTCATGATAGAACCATGACAAAGCAATTTTGTGTACAAATAAAGGCGCCATTATCACATCCAATAAAGTACAGCAATTATGTATAATTCCTCGTCTTGACAAGATTGAGACTGAGATGTGAACAGGGGAAGAAAGAGCAAGTATATTTAAAAAGATTTAAACAGATGTTGAAAGAGCACAATAGGACAGACTGTTCTGAACAAGGGCACACACACAGTACAGACTATACATGAAAGCTCGATCTGACTGTTGCTCCAACTCTTATGTCAGCAACTCTTGTCCAAACATGTTTGAGTGATCTAGTAAATATAATCGTCACCATAACTACCTTAATATAAGCAAATGGGCGTCTTTTCTTGATGTGATCATTGCCCTGACTCTAATTACATTTTCTTAGGAAAGTTCCAAATGGTTAGTTTAATGTGGTGATTTATTTTAATCGGTTGTACAGTGCCCTCTACCGGCCAAACCCCACCACTGTTCCTCATGTTCCTCATCTCGAAAGATGGTGGGTGTTATTACAGTAAGTGTATTGAGTTTGAGCACCATCTAGTGGCATCAATAAGTAACACACATGGGCAACCAAACTGTCATCCGTAAATAAATATATGCATTTTGCAAACAAACCTGACCTTGACCTTTAGTTCCTGTCAAGTTACAAATCCATTATTATAATATTTATTTTTATATCTTCAAGACATACCCATTCTAAATAAATGTAAATCTGATATAATTCAACACAAGCACTGCCTTAAAATGACCAGCACCAAACATTCATTGTGTCGGTGTAATTGCTGCAACCAAGAGGTGTTGTGCCACCAGACAATAACTCACTGTATAAATGCCACCCTGTACAGGTCTGTTGCCTCACACAACACAACACAACACACAAACATGTTTTTTTCATCCTACTTGAGATATGTACGGAAACACTGGTTTCCAATTGGTCTCTGGATGCCCAATTATACCCCTCTCACAAGGATGCTCAGTTTTAATTGTACATCCATTCAACTTATGTCCAATTTGAGTCTCAACAGACTGAGTCATAGGTATTTGCGGATCTCAACGAAAAGCAGACATTGTACCATCATCAGTTTAAAGTTTTTCCATTAGTTACTCTTTAACTGCTCAACAGTGTGTGGCTCGGGGCGTTGCTATAGATACACTTCAACAGTTAAGCTCCCATGATACTCTGCTCCACAGCGAGGGCAAACTACAGTCCCGTTTGACTTGTGCCAGCACATGCACATTTTGAGCTCAAAGCGGCACAACTCTGCAGTGTTTCCTCTGCTGCAACTTTAGAGACAATAACTACATTTTTACTTTGAAAAGACTGGCTTGTTTAGTTGTTGGAATGCTTCACTACTGCGCAAATATTTGACCAAGATGCACGGAGTGATGTTATAATGGGCTGTGCGCATTATCCATTCAGTCCATTATCAACTACGCGAGAGCCCTCCACGTTTAGCAATGAGCTCCGAAAAGCCAAACTTTTGTCGCAGCCCGTCGTAAAGAACATCTTCATGTACCAGAAATGGCGACCCTTATTACGAGGCTCGACGGATAGTGATTAACCAGAGGAGGGTGTGCAACTTTGAGACTTTGCTGCATGAAGTTACCAGCGGGATCCAAGCCCCGTTTGGAGCCGTGAGGAACATCTACACGCCCAGAGGGGGACACAAGGTGGACAGTTTGGACAGTCTGCAGAGCGGCGAGCAATACGTCGCAGCAGGCAGGGAGCGTTTCAAAAAACTGGAGTAAGACCTAATAATTCATTGTAGTTGTAGTAGTATGTCGTTGCTTCTTCTCACAGAGTAACAGGTTTGCTACTGACACAGCTCAGTTTAAGTTGCATAATATGGTCTTTAATCATTTATGTTCAGTATTGGGGACTGTCCTTGTTGGTTTGAAAGTTTATAAAAAAAAAGTACAAAATAAAATACAAATCTTGAAATTTGAGCATAGGTGTGTTTGTAGTGAGGCCCACAATAAGTGGACCTATAGGCTATCATCATTAATAGACTCAAAGAGCATGTGATATAAGAATAAAGTATTAATAGTATGATGTCTAATCTCTTTATTCTCAGTTACTTACAGATTTGCTCCAGAAAGAAGAGGATGTTGCAGGCTTTTCCTTTGCCTGTAAGTAAAATATTGTTGAAAAATATTGTTCTGTGAAGTTTAAATTGTGAATGATAAAGTATGCAGGGTGTAGCATTTTCCCAGTAGCTCTATACACCATCCTGCACTAACTAAGATGTTATGTTCCTAAGATAGGTCTTTAAGGCTACCCTGTATTCATAAGGTGAATAATCTTTGGCACCCTGTAAATACAGTCTCCAGCAATGGAACCTGCATACATAATTTAAAAACTTGTGTCAATCAGCTGGTTAGTCTTGGGTGTGGTGCATGTCCTTGCCAGTGATGTCCTCAGGTTCCTCTCCCACTTCTGTACTAATTAGAGACTATTTATTATGAAGCTCAAAGGCTTTGGAGTTGTTTATGTACTGATCGAAAGTGTCCTGCTGTGTAACACTGTCTGGTTTGGTTTTCTGACTTGTAAACAACTTATCTTTGAAATTAATATCATTCATTACTAGCATACAAAAGTGAGGTTATCAGTGCAACCTTTCACCCTATGTGCCTCTAAATACAAAAGGTAGGAGGACACTTCACAGCACTCGGCCTTACTGCCATGTTGAACGGGTTTAAGAAAGAATACCTAAGCTAGGTGTAATGTTAAGCATTCCTCTCAATTGTTCTGTGTGAGGAATCACTTTGTTGTTGTCTTGGTGACAATGTATTATTCATTTATGGATCATAATCATCCCCTCCTTTCAATGCATCTTTAATTCAACAATGAAGTCACAGCCAAAACAAGATCAGCTTAAAGTCACAAAGCTGAGTCCTCTTTCCAAGTGAGACTTTTTGTATTCACTGTTTTAATAATAACATTTATGTTTATTTAACTATCGACTGTACCATGCTACTCTAACAAGAAAATCTGAAATTCTATCCTCTGTGTTTATAGTATTGTCTTATTGTCTCTTAAAGAGAGGCTAAATCATCGCAGACACTCTCAAGGGCTGTGCTTGTTTGTGCTGCTTGTCTGATTGGTGAGCATTAAAGGAGCCAGTTTAGTTCAAGAGGACCCTGCTCCCCCGTCACTGGCCCACTTCTCCTTCCTGATTATGTGGATTAACCAGAAGAACCCTGAAGTAACCATCAGCATTGTTTTTTCTTTTGTTCTCCACTGCTTCAACTAAAAGACAGTGGAGACAGTGGCTCCGAAATCTACTTGTTGTACTTTATCGTAGTTACACAGATACACATGTTAGCAGTTTTGTAGTTAGGTGGCAGTTCACAATACATAAAACGAGGTTTCATGTGGCTTTCCCATATGTCTGTGAAGGTTGTCAGTCATCCAGGACATCTTGAAAAAAAGATTGAAGTAAAAGCATCTGGACTCAGTTTTCAAGGTGAAGATGTTTTGTCTCTAATTCCAAGAGACTTTATTAATAAAATAATAAATTATTCACCTTAAAAACTGAGTCCAGATGCTTTTACTTTAACCTTTCTTTCCCATATTTAAATATTGTGTGTAGGGGAGCACTAATTGCCATTTAAAATGAAATGGCAATTAGGGCACTGTGCATAGAATTTTGTATTTTGTAATACAGGAGAAAAAATGGGTTGTTGCTTGTAGGAGCACACTTAAGTGCCACATGTCTACATACTACTTTTCTAGGTATTTTCGATAGTGTTTTGTTTTTTGCCTTCTACTTATTTTATGCTTTTGTTGTCATATCATTCATGTTTGATTCAGCCATCTTTTGAAATCTTCTGTGGGTCACCTCTGTTGCTAGGGGGCACACAAAGACCCCCAAATACTTTTTTAATAGTCTCCCTCTCTTATCTTTGTCTCCCACAAGGGCCCAAATCTCCATTTTATTATCACACAGGGCTACCGGGTGTTAGGGGACAATGCCTGCAGCGCTCACTTTCTGCAACATTATAACCTCCCAGGATTAGAGAGGCCTCATTCTTTTGCTGTCATAGAGATAAAATAGATTCTTTCAATGTGTTAACAATGTCTTTCTTTCTTGCCTTTAGGGTTGCAAAATCCTGTTTTTTCTACCTTGGGTTACTGAAATGAGCCACTTCCTGAACTGACAAATCCAATACATGTACTACATACGTACACACAAACCTTAACTTATTCAAGTCTTTAAAAAAAAATAGGTAAATGTTTTTGATTACTCGGAGATGAGCAACTATTTATAGGAACTTTTGCAGAATGTTTAACAAACAGCCCACGTTATTATGGACATAATTCCCTGCTGAACAAATCCCTCAAGCATTAGTTGTACTAAGGTACCACTTGTTAAGAGGTTCCCTTAATTCCAATGGGACACACTACTCCACTTTATTAGTAGTAATAATAGGGACACAATGTACTTTCAACAGGCACTGTTGTAAACAATCACACACACTCACACTCTTATTCAATTCTCCAACTGAACTTGTATTACAGGTCAAACCACCTCCCCCAAACAGAATAATTGTGTCTGCGAGATTCCTGAAGCCCATCAAGGAGCCATGCTCCATATTGTGAGTGATTACCCTAATCATGCAATTGTGTGTATATATATATCTACTGTATATATTAATCTATATCTATCTATACAAAATTATATATCTATAATCTATTGTCTTTCAATGTCTACCATTTTTTTAATTGTCTATCTTTTATTTAGTTTTTTTATTATGTCTTTACCAAAAATAATTTCCCCTTTGAAATATATAAAGGAATTCTTATATTGATTCTTAACCCACTTACGTCCATTTTAACATTTAATTTTTTACAGTTTGGTAGCCAATGGTGATGTCCTAAACCCAGCGATGAGGTTGCTCATTCATCAGAGGATGCTAAGCCAGTTTGATAAAGTCCTAGAGCTGGTAACAGAGAAAATGGGTTTAAGAGTCCTGGGGGGTGTACGGAGGTATGTCATACAAACATGAAATACAGTTTATACAAGCAGAAAAAAATAGAAAAACTCTTATACAGGTTGTTGTCTTTTAGTCTCTACACATATGAAGGCCAACAGGTGGCTGATGGGAATCAGCTGGAAAGTGGACAGCTCTATGTGGCTGTAGGGAGAGAGAAGTTTAAGAAGCTGCCGTACATTGACCTACTTTTCACCAAACCTCGTAGGATGAGAAGGTATAATGGGTAGGCACTGCACTTCCTCCTGACCTTTTCACTTTCATTTAATACGTTGGTTGCAAATGACACTCATGTTAGAAAATAGTACACATGGATACTTAGGTAAAAGCAACATTAAGTGATTTTCAGCAACTACATTAAATATATTGTTTTTACACATTATCATTTAAAATATCTGTCTATTACCATTTTTAAATTTGTTGCCAAGGCGCTGAAATACTCCAGTCCTGGCACAGTGTTAGCATCAGAGATCATTAAGTTTATGTTTGCATTTGTCGCTATGTGGCACTAATTACTCCTCCAGGGCTGTCAACTCTAATGTGCCTTCCCAGTGCTATATGCTTCCTAACTGCTTCATACTGTAAAGAACAAAATAGTATGTCAAATATCTGGAACAAGCAAACTACATAAAGGATTATATCAATAACTTTTAGTAAACAGTTTTGTGTAAAAATTATAAATTTATTTTTTGTTTACAGAATGAAAGCTTATTCTCTTCCACCCATCTACAGAATGTCAAAGCAAAATGGAACTGTAAGTTACAAATAATCATTGTACATACAATGCACAAAACTATCAGCGTGTATAATCACACATTTTGTTTTGTTCTAAGTTGCTGCAGATTTATTCACTCTATTTGCCTCATTATCTGAATGAGCTATTGTTATGCTTCTTACAATAGTGTTACACCCTGTAGCTCAAGATTGCTGCACTAACTGCACCTCTGCTAACTCCAGGGTAAGTCCATGGTTCAGTCAAGTGACAGTGGAGATGGAGACTCCAAAGCCTCTCCTCCAGCTCACAATGGCAACAGCAAGGAACACCTGTCCTCCATAGTCCGAGAGATCTCTCAGGCCCGGCTCATTTCACTCAGGAAAAGAAGGAGTGGACAAAATATGTCACTGGACACGCCGGACAACGGTGAGTCTGAGAGAGTGGGACCTACAACATGTTCAATTAACATTTATCTTCATTTATCTAACATTTATCTTCTTTTAGCGCTATGCATCTTCCCAATGACCCCTTTTAAAATACCAAAACATAATTGACTAGGTTTAACAAGACAATAGTTTTTTCCATAACCAGATAAATAATGTTGTGCATTTGAACTTAAGAGTTATAGGGGAAGACACTTCATTTCAAGCTTCAATAATAATATTTTCTATACTGCTAGTCTGAATTGAGTTTGAGTTTAATGTAATGCCATTTTAAAACCGTGCGTAAGCTGCTACTGCTGTAATCACCCACCAAGTGGCACTGTTGCTCTTTAAAAATATAGTAAGGAAGTGGGTCTAGATAGAATGATGACATTTACTGCTTTTACAAGAAACACATTACGTCATCTTCTGGGCTTGTGATTAGTCTGTTCACATTGCAGAACCTGGTACTTCCAGGTTATTATTTGTTCAGTGGCAGAAAGACAGCATTAACATGTTTTGATATCTTATTGAGCTGTCTTTTATCTTTGTCATTGTGTATGAATGCTGAGATATTATAGTTTTACTGTAAAGGGGGCGTTCCTGTGTTTTTTGATAGATGTTGCCTGTTTTCTCCTCTGGCAGGAGAGTTGATAGCAGATGCCCAAAGGAGCATGGAAAATGTGTCTGTGTTTCAAATGGGGCTGGCATTTTGCATCAAGGGGAGCCAAAGGAGTATGTGTGTACGCATGTGTACGTGTATCTGGACCTGTAATGTCACCCTTATAAATCCTTAGTATATCAAACTGTATGTGGCATTTGTTATTACTGGCATATAGAACCTTGTTGCATTATTGCTCTCCTTGGGTAACATTGACCAAAGATTAAATTAACAGACTGACAGTTCACAAAACAAGATCAGGCATAAGATGAGAATTGAATTGCTTGGAGAACACATGGTCATTCATCCTTTATTGTTTGACCTACAATGCCTTCTGTCCTTTTTTTACAAAAACATGGCCTGCCTCTGTCCGTGGTTCTGAATAATCCATCTCATAGCATTTCAAGGCCTGTATAGTTTCCTCACTGTGTTAGTATGTTTCATGATCATGTGTTTTTTGGGGGGATTCACATTCACATAGAGTTGTGTTATGTGATAGTTATCCTTTGGAAAATCCTACGCGGGCTGAGTTTGAGGTAAATGCATCCTGGTTTGTTGCCAAAATGAATGCAGCCAAATAAGTTGTTTCACTGGCAGGTTATGATAAGATCACAGCATGAATCCTACTTAAACAGTGAAACAACACTTAAAGATTATCATGAAAGACTCAGTAGATTTTTTTTGAAAGAAAGCACAAAAGAAATGTGAAAAGAGTGGCCCTGTAACTAGCGATATATATTCTCACTGTTGTGACAGGGAGGTCTGATTTTATGTGTGTCAGTACAGTGCTTGCCATTATTCACTGTCTGCTGGAAACCAAGCTTGGGATAACTTCAGTAGTTTCTGTCTGGTGTCTTGTAAAGCTTCTGGCTTTTCTGCTTCATTAGAGTGAACACAGTGGTGAGTGACAGCAAAGACAAGGGGAGCTAGTGCGACAAGTCATGCAGCAAAGGTCACAGAGTGTATTTGAACTCACTAGATGACGTGAGTTCACTTTAGGCCCACTTGACCAGCCTATTTAAATATACATTAGCAGTTGTAATAATCCTAAAATTAGTTGGGGTGTACTTTCTTTAAGTACCTTTGTGACCAATTCAATTTAATTACCCCCTTCAAAAGAAAAGTGGAAAAAATGTCTAAGAATAAGGATAGAGCTGCAAAAAGATAGAAAAGGATGTTTTGACAGGCGAGGGGACGCAACATGTAAAGAGAAGACAAAAAGAGTAGAATGAGGAATAAAAGGTTGAGATGATGAAGGGAGAACATTATGAGTGAGGGGAAGAAAAGGGAGCAGGAGTACAGGTGGAATTGAGTAGTGAATATAATGAACAGCCTTAGAAGCATAGACACAGTGTGGAGGAATAAAAAGCACACAGATATTGAAGGGTAGGGGGTAGGTGGGGTTCAGACAATTGCCTTTCATTTGGATAATCTCTCCATTTAGAGTCATCAAAGCAGAATTTTACTTGCCTCTGCCCCTTGCTGAGGCCAAATTACTGCTCAGAAAATCAACAAAAGAAGCGGGTACTCCAGGAGGGAGGTGGACGGAGACGTATGGACAAGTAGAAAGGGAAAATAGAAGTGGGTCTTTTGACAAAGATGGAGGAGTGTTTACTGATTATGTGGACTCCTTGTACATGCCTTGGTGCAATGCATTAACGACAGAACAATCTACTGTAACCCAAGGTTGCTTTTTATTTTATTTATTATTTTTGGTCATCAAAAATATGATGTGTTTTGTAGGGAGAATTCAAAATAGCATTGATATGTTTCCTAAAAAACATATTTAAGTGTTGTATTTTTGCAGTCTTTTTTAACCAAACGGCACTAGTGGCTGAATACTAAAATGCTTGCAGAGATGAAGTATCTAAGGTTACCACATGTTACTAGGGCAATGCATGGATTGTATTTAAGTAATTTGTTTTCATATTTTTTTCAAATGATCTGAAATTTGTCATATACTGTATATACCATAAAATTATCAAGCAGTCCACTGAGACATTATACTTATAGTCTGGATGCATATGCTGTCCCTAGTTTTAATCATTATTTACCCTCATCCTATCAAGTGGGGTCCAGGAAGACCCTGGGAGGTACGTTTAGTCGTATTTTACAAATACTTTACTTTATTGTTGTCATTTGTATTAATACTATTTAATTCAAATTGTTGATAACAAGGAAAACCTTGGAAAACCAAGTCCAGATGCCTTTGCTTTAACCTTTTCTTCAAGATAACCTGAATGCCTATGAACCGCACAGACATTTTTTGATTTTAATTTCAGTATTTTAATGACACAATAATGACACAAATTTATTTGTCCTTAAAGACCCCAGTCAAAAATACTCATTAAATAACAGGTATAATTGTTCAGATAGGATTTATTTTGTGGAAATAGTTTTGAATGTACCACACACAGGGAAAGTTCCGTAGGTGAAGGACACCCTCCCTCTGGGCCCTGGCTGTGACTGAAAATTCTGTAATATAATAAAAATAATAGAATAAAAAAGAGTCAGACTCTAAACTGAACTATGAACAGATCTGACTTAATGCTGGGCGTTCTGCTCTTGTTGCACAGAGACTAAACTCTCGTCAGCACAGGGCCCCAGACCTCCCACATGAGAGGGACAAAGCACATGTGACCTGGTTGGACCAGCTGCTACACACCCTCTAGTGCCTCTAGTGAGGGTTTAGAGCTAGTCCAGTGTTTGACAACCAAGACTGTAATTGTCTTAAATCTGAGGTTAGACTCAACAGCCTCAAATCAGATCAGACCTCTTCCTAAGTTGTAGTTGTTACACAGTCTCTGGTACAAAGTCTTAGTGGGGCATTGCTTCTTCCTGAGTCACAGTCTACCCGGCCTGTTGGTACCTGTCATGTGCCCCAGGAGTCCCACTGCATAAAAGGCCTCCTCCTTCAGCTGGCAGCATCCTTTACCTCTAAGGCAGGGGTCTCAAACTCGTGGCCCGGGGGCCAACTGCGGCCTGCAAGATGATATTTTGTGGCCCACAGGACAATATGAAAGTTTAATGCTAATGCGCCCTGCGAGTTTTATATGAATGGCATGTTACCGAGTGTGGAAGGTTCCTTTTTGTGCAAGCTGGAACTGAACCAACCTACCATCACAGTGGAGTATATGGCTCCTGTGGCGGGCCATCGACTGGGCTTGATGCAGGCAGAGAAACATTTCATAACTATGGAGGAGCCCGTGTAACATCACATAGCTGTCATAAAATGACTTCTTACTGTGTTTGAAATGAGCATGTTTGACCTTGAGCTGGACAAAGTTAATGTTACCGGCATTGGATCATTTGAAATGAAATGGGCTGATTTGTTTGAAAGTTGATGGCAATGTGATCACCACTATTCATGCGGATTTGTTATCATGATGAATCTGCAAATTAACGCCGGTGTTCTGTTGACAATATCACGGAGGGGAGTGGACATCCAATGAGGCCACTCAGCCAGCTCATTCATGTTCTTCAATATTCCATTTAAGTTCAGGATATCTCAGGTTCAGAAGAACCCATTGAAGTTAAAGAATTGTTAGTAATGACGAGAGGATTTAACAAAGCTTTTTTTGTGGAATACCTGATCCAGCCCAGCCTCACCAAGACTCTGCCTTCTGCGGCCCCCAAGTAATTTGAGTTTTAGACCCCTGCTCTAAGGTCTAACACATTGTTATTGCCTGTTGTGTATTTTGGTGTCAATCTTGGTCTACAGTGTATGAAAAATTTAATGCTGTCTCTCTCTGGCCTATTTAAAAAAGGGCAACATTGGTTCCTATTATAATCTACTCTCTTAGAAAGCAGATGCCAGAACACAGTCACAGAATACAGTCAAAGAACTCATATAAAAACAAGGATTTTTGGACAAACGTAAGCCCTCACCAGTAGTGCTTGAAAATGTTGTCTTTAGGGAGTGATGACTTTAAATAAAATCAAACTATTTCATATTATGTAGCATCTTTTTATGTCTGATGATGTAGCAAGAATGCCATATTTCAAATTCTTAGAGATTTTTCCTTTTTAGAGTTGCAATAGCTGATTCAATTTTTGCAACATTTTATTCAAATGCAGTTTGATTAAAAGTAAAAGATGTTTTTAAAAAGAAAAAGAGGAAACTGTAAGTGAAGAAGAAATATTGCTTCATATTTTAAGCATGCTGGGCTGTTGGTCCCCATCCACCACCACATCCAGCCGGATCATTCTGCTTCTGGTGTCATGAAATGTGCCAGTACTTTGGGGAATTAGCCCTGTTAGCATATGTATCTGTAAGGGCTGTCAGCGTGAAATGGGGTTCAAAACAGTCTCTAGAGACAGGAGACACAAGCACAAAAGGGTGTATGTCTTAAATTGTGTGCATGTGTCATGAAAGAGGCTCAGCAGCAAAGGATGAAAGATAGCAATATTTGAAGCAGTTTTTTTTTTGGTCATTTTCTTTATTCAACTTCTTACAAAGTAGGCTATAGTTTAGTGCTCTTGAAGTGTGTCTCTTTTAATTAATGTGTGCTTCTGTCACATTTCAGACAACACGGCCATTCCTCCCTTTTTGCCTTCCTTTCATCTTTCCTTGTTCATGGCAGCAGAAAAGGTTCTTCATGACCCTTTGATGCAGGATTACTGGATAAAAGAGGAAAGTAGGTCTATAATCGTCTGCATTAATCTGTTAACAACTGTTGTAGCTGTGACATACAACAGCACCAGCTATGGCTTTAAAAAATACTATGACACACATTTGTCAGTGTCTGTCACTTCTTATCTTGCTCATTATGTTATTTTAACTACGCTCTACTTGTTCTAAACATGACACTCAAACAGCTACTTAAACTTTGACATTTGATGGGATTTTGCAAATCTATCCTATTTCTTAGAAAGATTTGAGAAGATGATCAATAAAGCCATTTTAGAAAGAATCCTGAATTGGAACATGGTACTTTTATGTGAACAAAGTTGCATGAATTAAAAATCCCTCTGGCAGTTCTAGTGTTAAGAAATAAGTCATTCCAGTTTAGACAGTCTAAGACTATTTGTTACTTTTTTTGCAGGTGGCATTTATGTGCACAATCTCTGATCACAGCTAGACCAGATAGATGAATTTGTTTTTAAAGATATATACTTTCAGTTGGAGTTGAACAAATAATCGCATTTGAAATTAAATTGCTATATCTAAGATTTTAAATTTCAAATTGCAGAGGTTGAAGTCATTGGTCATGTGACATGTTTTGCAAGAAATGCAGCAATAATTGCCTTTAGGCTGTGTTGACTCTTGAGCAACGTTGTCTGAAAGATGCACTGTTCTGATCCTGAAAATAAATGTTTCTGAAAAGTTCTACAATCATAAGAAGATAAATAGGCCTTAGAGGTGTGTAAGAGAGAGAAAACAAACACATTCTTCACAGCAGGGGTTTTAACATCACATTGACTCATGACATTTTGGCTTTATTCAAACTGGAGTGGGTTGTGGTGTGTAGTTGTCGGGGCACTTTCTGGGACCATCATAGCATCAAAATCTGGTGCAGAGAAATGCATTTGTGCACAGAGTTTACACTGAAAAGTTATTGTAGTTCAGTATCACTTCATCTTCTGTGCTTTATTGCTTTCTTTCCTTGATTAACACTCATTTATAACCTTAGCTTTCATAAAACTGGCAGCCGGTGCAATTTATAAGAGTAATTATAGCCACTTACAGTTGCATCCTGGTTGTAGCTCAGACTGACTGATGAGATGTAGCATTATGTCTGAATTGCAGGTGTGCACTTCATGTTTTACTGAACAAAATACTGTATGTGATTTTTTTTTTTCCATACTCACATCAACACGGTTTATTTCAGTGCAATGTGAAAAGCAAAATCTCATGAATTTAATGATAAGCCTCAGGAGCAGATAAAAACTAGTGTATTTAATATGATTTAGCATTTTGATGAGCCTCAAATTGTGTTAAAATGTTTGGAGTTGTGGCAGCTCATCCACTGCTTACTGCTTACACTCAGAGGTTTGGTCCTTGCTGCTAATGAATGCAGGAGATTACCATAAAATATTCTTAAAGAGGTCCGTTATTATTATTGTAATGTTTCATCTCCCACCATGGCTAAACTTCAATCAATTTTGCGTTTGAAATGCATTAAATGTCGTTTTTCTTTAACTGCAGAGTGTAGAACAGGAAACTGATATTAAAGATGTTAATTATTACAGTTTTCTTTTTTCACTAATGTTGCTTTTTCTTCTGACTGGCATTTTGAGTCTGATCTAGTGTTTTCAAAAGCGATGTGTAATTATGCTGTTTATCAGAGCGTATAGCTGTGTTTCTTTAATGATGTTTATAGTTAATTACTTTGAGGACTTGGATGCACGTGCTCATATCAAAACTAAAAACCCTGTATTAATGTTGCACTTGCCTGCAACACAAAGCTGATTGCATCAATTAAAAAGTATTTAGGTTATAGTGAGCTGCAGTATAATGCAGTGGTTAACTGACCAGCGCTCTTGTAGCAGACAGTTGTAAACTGTAAGTAAGGACAGAATGTGTGAAGGTTTTTGTTTTAATGCTTTCATTTGGATATTAATATTTGATTGAATCCTTATTATTATAAAAGTGTTATTATAGGTGGGTATATTTCTTCTTTAGTTCTTATGACTCATAACATTATAGTCAGAAATAATTTAAGTATCTAATTAAGAAATAAGCAGTTTAATAATTAAAGATGAAAACTGGTAAAATGTAATGCTGGCATTTTACCCACAGTTTTACTAGATACCAGAGTGAAAACATTAAATAATTCATTCATGTCCTTTCTGAGATTCATTTTATTTATTGATTTCTACATTTTCCACTATACCATCATTTATAGCAAGTAACTGAGCACAATAATGGTGCATTCAACTGTACTGTGACTAGACTGTGGGTAAGTTCAGAACATTCACTGAGACGGAATGATGTAATAGTCTATAAGCAGACATGGTGATAAAGGCTCACAGTTCAGTCAAGCTAATGATGATGAAAGCAATCCTAATGTCACATTTGTATTTAAAATGAGCTGCTGACCTTCAGCGCTCCGGCTGTTCTCTGCTCTCTCTGCCACTGTTAAATGTTTACTAGCTCTCTCTGGCACGCTTCCATTGTCTGTCGAAGTTGTTTACCTGTATTTATGGGATGAACAGCTCTTCTTTTTACCACTAGATGTCAGCCTGGTGCTTCTATTTTGCAACTAATGGTTTAAACAAGGCAGAGAGCAAATAGAAAGGAGGTAGAACACAGTTTTATGAAATGATGTAATGACATTTGCTGTTTATTCATAAATAAAATGACGTCTTTCCGATTTTGTTTGCACTTTTTTCAATTGTATTAACTTTGAGCTTTTGATCTTTAACGGTTAATTGTGTGAATAGGAGTAGAGCAGATTATCCACTGGTGGTTTGAGCCCCCGTCTTGCTCCATTAAAACCCAGACTTCTCACTTTTCAGCTTTGGGTTGGTTTTCATTCATTCATTCATTTTCTACTGCTTTGTCCCATTAGGGGTCGGGGATGACTGGACCTGGCCTATCCCAGCAGCTTTGGGCTTGAGGCGGGGTACACCCTGGACAATGGCCAGTTAGTCGCAGTGCTGACATTTAGAGACAGACAGTGACAGACAACCAGTCACTCTCACATTCATTCACTAGGGACACTTTAGAGTGGCAAATTAACCTGTACATGTACGTCTTTGTTCGGTGGGAGGAAGCCGGAGTACCCGGAGAGAACCCACGGTGGAGGACATGCAGACTCCTCACAGAAAGACCAGAGTCGGCAGAGCATGTTTAAGTCGGCCGGGTTTTGAACTCACGACCTTCTTGCTGTGAGGCAGGAGTGCACCCTGTGCACTGTTATGTTATTTACATTATATTATTATGTTAACAAATGTATGTTTTTTTTTTTTAGATGACATGGTGAAGACTGAAAAAAAAAGCACTGAAGATGATGCCCTTGAAAATGCACCAGAAGTAGAGGTATGATACCATGGTAGTTTATTTCATTTGTAAGCAGGATTAAAGGTTTGGGAACATTTTCAGTTTATGGTTCAGTTCATGGCACTCAAAGTTAACTAATAGTTACAAAGTCTGATTTAATTTATAGAAGTTGAAACATCTTCAAGAAATAATATGTTGATATGAAGATATTGTTTATATGTCACTAATGAGTCATTTTTAAATCCTAATATCCACATGTTCTTTATTTTGTTAATGCTTTACAGACCTCAGCAGCAGATACAGACGCAGCAAATGAATGTAGTGATGGAGCAGCAGACAAGAATGAGACTACATCTAAAGTTGACACTTCCACTTCTAATGGAGAGAACAAGGAAGCCAGCAAGACAAAGAATGAAACGATGAGAGCAGACGAGCAGAGGGAAAACGAGCAGCCGAGTAGTGAAAAAGAAAACACTACACCAGACATGGTAAATAGAGAAGCAGATGAGAAAGGGACTGGAGAGAAGAGCAAGAGTGAGGGCCAAGAACCAAGTGATAATACTCAGGACAGTAATGAGAAAGAGGACAAATGGAGCAAAGGTGAACAGGATGATCAAGACCAAACTGTAGAAGGAGCGGAAGATAGCGACAGTGGGAAGGAAGTGAACAGCAGCAAAGCCGGAGCTAATGATGCAGACACAGGGGAGGACCAGAAAGAACACAAGGAACACAACAATGACCCAGATAAGGCGAAGGCAGATAATGAGACAAAAGAAGACGCTAAGGGTAAAAGTAGAGATGCTAACGGGGAAGAGGACAGGACAGAGACTAAAGAAGCTACTAAAAAGTCAGGAGAGGTGAATGGAGAGGTCAGCGGAGAGGATGAGGCGATGAGTGAAGCTGAACTGAAAACCGAAAAGAAAGATTCAGCCAAAGCAAGGGAGAATAAAGAGGGAGATGAGAAAGGGGAATAAATAATAATTGAATTGAAAGCAGTGCTGAAAGCTTTTAAAAATGATTATTGTGGCAGAGCAGATTCATAGAAACTAAAGCTGTAAAAGGAATATTATTTTACGAGATAACCTGCGTTTACAATGTTTTCACTGTTGCAATTAATACACCTTTGATAGACTTCTACTCGAAGTCAATAATAAAGATTCCATTGCTGTTGGGTTGCATTTAACTGTTCATTTTAGTCATTTTAATTGACTGACATTTCTCAAAGATATGTATACTGTTTAGCCCTTAGTCATAATAATTACATTTAATCTGCCATTTTAATTAAAAGTTTTAATTGTAAATCATTATGATGTCACAATAAATGTATGATTTTTCTCTTGATACATGCTAAGGTTCTTACAGGGAATACAAATAAGTGCAGTGGGTAAGATTTACATTTTTAAGACTAATCCATTGACATGTCACTGTAGCGTAAAACCCCCTGAAATCCCATAAATCCTACTACGAACAACTTAGTTAACTTAGTTGCAGTTAAATTTTCTATCAAGGTGTCAGAGTGAGAGATGTCAGGAGTTATCAGAACTCTGGGGCATTTCAATGATGTTGAATCTGCCGCTGCACTACCTGTATTTTATAGTACTATCTGTGCTGTAGTTTATAAGGTACAAAGGTTTTTTTAAGGGAAAGAGAAAGTAATGGTAGTTAAATCACTATACAGACCCATACATCCTACACACTGCACTCGTAAGTACAATAAGCTACTATACTATTTTAAATGATTTTGCAATGGCAAACTATTTGTTTAATTTATACAAAAAAAGAAACGAAAAGATAAAATGCAGTTTATGTGACCTCAAGGATGACTTTGCCTGTGATAACATTATAGTCATTGATGAATACTAATCTATTGTAATATGTTTAATTTTTCTTTAAATCCTATAATTGCCTGTATGAAATCTGTGCCCTTAGAAACGTTGTTTCCTCATTCAGTCTTTTCGCTGCCAGTTTTCCGTGATGAAGAGGCTGCATGAAACTATAACCTGCCTCCCACCGCAGGCAGCAAACCAAAGTGTGAACTCTGATCTAATTCAGTGCATGTGATGGTCTGTCTGCCCACCATCTGAGCAGTCCCTGTTTTATGAGTCACACCATCCCACAGGAATAAAATCATGGCTCGAAGAGAGGAAGAGGGGAAGACACAAGGAGCGAGGGCCAGTGTGTGTGAGTCATGGAGGTGATGATCCTTAAGGTGCTATTTGTGGAGTTACTATCAATTCTGTTTTATCTGCTCCAGGCCTTAGAGTGTGTTTGTGTGTGGGTGTGTTGTTAATAAAAGCATCCCTGCTGCCTAAATGACTCCCCTGATAAATTACAGAAGGTGTTTCTACAAATCAAAATGTTGCGAAAATCACTGAAAGTTGAAAACAACCACATTCTCACTATTCTTATCTTTTTTTTATTTAAACCCACCAAGATATAATGATGTGGTTTATATACATGAACAGAGCCACTATTTAAACAATGCCCTAAAGGACAAAAAAGAAGAATACTGTAAGGAGACAGAAATCGAACAATTGTTGAGCTGTTAGTAATTCAGTTCACTTTTATTATGTTCATTTAAAAATAGACACTGTTTTAATATATTTGTTAATTATTTAATATAATTCAATATGTGCAGTACATTATAATTCATCTGTGACTTTATAGTTACCAAGGGGGATAGATTTAGCTTTGGTCAAATACAGAATAAAAATAAGCTAACAATTGACAGCAAGGAACTACATTTACGTTGAACTACCCCTTGGACCAAACTTAATGTACATATTTTGTTGTTTCTTCATTTACTGTAATTTAACAATAGTTCTACCTTATTTTATTTATAATTATCATAAAGAATGTACCCTATTGATTAAATTATGGGGTCACATTATTTAAAACAAAAGTGAGACTATTAAAGGTAAAGGTCAACTTACATAATCACACAGCATACCACAGCAAATGTCTGTAGCACTAATATATTATGGGACGTATGTGTCTTTATGGCACTTGGACAGTGACTACCGCATGTAATGGATAAAAAACAATAAAAGAGTAAGTCATATTTAACAAAAAATATCTCACTTTGCAAGTATTGTGCGTGTAAAAAATAAATAAGAAAGAAAAAAATATATATAAAGAATATAATTGATCTTAGTTGGTGTCATTTTAAGTTTATTATTATACATATATGCAGAATATGCATTGTAAAATGAACTCAACAGAACAGCGCTGTCAAACACAACACGCCTGCTGTTGTGTACAGGAGAGCTGCTTGTTTTGTAACACATCTGTCGAGGTGGCACACCTTGGGTATTAGTTTTCCACCTGGTCGTCTTAGACTTAAACAATTAGAACAGGGCTCTGTTTGTTGTGTGAAGAAACTAATTATGATTCTGTGAGGGATATTTGTCTTATAAATCTATCCGTGTTCTTTTCATGACTGGATAAAGTCACGTGAATCGATCCTGTCTGAATAATTATTGAAAAAGACAAGGTCACATGGCAATTAAGACGGAGAGAATTGTCAGTAAGAAATCTTACTTAAATCTTAAACTAATACCTCAGCTCAAAACTCTGTATGAATAGTGTTGTCTGTGTGACTGGGATAAAGTGCAAAAAGAAAATTGCTGCATGTAGAAATATTTTTACATCAGTATTAGGTGAAAGGTGATAGCAAGCCCAGACTCACTGTTTCAATGCCCAAACAAAACTTAATATTTTCTAGTAAGACTATAATGTCCTAAATTCAGTGCATCTGTTTCCATCTAAGTGCATGAGGTGGGTTAATGTACATGTGCTATGCTTCACCCTCTCACATTACAATATTCACTAAAAGGTTTTTACAAAAGGTATTCAACAGTAGCAAAACAATAAAACAAAAACGTTTGATGGCTGAATTCTGCAGATTTGTTATTGTGCTTAGCTTTCTTACTAAATTAGTTTTTAATGAAAAATAAAAGCTTAATGCCTTTAATTTGATTTATAATACCATATGAACACACAAAATGTGAAGCAAGTACTACCAGTCATGTAAGCTGACCTTTTGAAAAGAAACCCACTCCTAGTCACAAACACAGTCTGCACACCCCCTCACACACTTATCCCCTGCATGTGTGTCAGGTTTCTGATTTAGCATTGGCAGGCTGGATGTTTTGGACTTTGGTAAGTGTGACTGGTACTTTGCCCTCTCCTGGGGTAGGGGCTCTCATGATGGGAGTTCCTGTGGCAAAAGCATTATTGTGAATGTTTGTTTGCCCAAAGTTTGAAACATCCATACCATGTTGGGACATAAAAGTCAGCAGCAAAGTAAAATCTTACCAACTGTTGCATGCAGATCTGCCAACCTCTCCTTAAACTTCTGCTGCAGATATAGCTCTTCTTTGGAGTAGCTTTTAGCAAATGCAGACAACAGAAGACCCACAGCCATAGATGTGCCTCCCACACAAAAGAGTACTGCACCGGTCAGCTTACAAACATCCAGTGCTCGGTTGAATCTAACCGCTTGGCTGTCAAAGAAGAGTGAGTTATTGAATGATAAGTGTAAAGTGGTAATTATGGTGTTATGTGCTGGATAATCTCATCATACAATGTCATATAATGTGAATTTGGTCACAAACAAAATAGAATTAGGCATGCATGTTCAAAACAAATATCTACCTGTCAACAAATAGGAGATCATCCTCGCCAAAGGCCTCAATCCTGGCTGGAGTAGCATAACCCACCAAGACCACAATAAGGCCTGCAAACAAAATCAATGCTCCGAACACAAGACAGACCTGGAAGTGACAAAAGAACACTCTGTAAACACAGCCTGTCATTAGCAAACAGTGGCCAGGACTTGATGAAACTTGTCATTAAGTTCACCTTCCAGAGTAAAGAGCTCCACCGGTTTGGCGATCTCTGAATCTGAAAATCTTCATCACGTTCCCAAATTGAAGCTGTGCATTCCTCATAAAACTACCAAAAGACATATTAATCTTTCTTATAGACAGGAGTCACAACAAAATATTTGGGCTCCTGTAGGTTAGCATCATACTATCATGTATCCTAAGGATACATATTTCATTTTCCCATTGTGGATGTATACCTGGTGTAGGTAGGAGCGGACTCCATACTGCTGGTGGTGGCCACTGGCTTGGGCATGCTCATTGTACTCTGATCCACAGATCTCTGTGCAGGACGTCATCCTTCACATCTGTCGACCTGCGCAAAATACACACCAGCACACACTTGCACAGATTAATGGATGAATGCACATTGATCTCAAAGTCACCCACACATTAAATACACAAACTGAGAACTTTTCTTTTTTTACAAATAAAGCCACTACTTTTATAAACATGAGTGTGTCTGTAACACTGGCTGATTGTTATGCAACACTGGTCATCAGTACATTGAGATTAATGATGCGTCATCTTTGTCTGCTTTCATGAACCCACTGAATATTACATTTCCTTCCACTTCACAACCAATGTTGCACTGGCTGAAGGCAATTTGTTAGATTTTGTCTTTTTGCAATGCCACAACAACTTGAGTCATGGTGTAAAAGCCACACCAGTGAAGACAGTTAAAGGATACATGGTGTACCATGGTTTGTATTTTGAGAAAAACACAATTCAGTCATGTTAAAGAAAACTAAAAACAAACCAAATCAATCACTAGTTACCTTTAGTTTCCTAAAAAATTATATAGCCTAGCTGTATAAATGTATGTACTTCAAATATAAACTAGTCCACTTGGGTTTATAAAAATGCGCCACTTACATAAATCAGTAAACAAACACTTTAGTGCGTGTGTGCGTGTGTTATTGTTATGTTTGTACTGCCCGTTGTCACGGATTCTGTTTATTATCTTTATGTAAATAAGTTCTCTGCACGGCCATGGGGCAGAGGGGTGCACAGGGATCACTGCTTTTATCAAACCAGGACCTTCAACTGAAACTGCAACTGTTTGCAGGCGACTGTCAAGCGGCCGCGATGACATTCAGTCAGTCTGAGACCATGGTTCTCGCTCGAAAAAGGGTGGCTTGTTCCCTCCCGGTTCGAGAAATTAATTGATTTATTTGAACAACATCCGGTTGCGGCCGTCTACTTAAATCCACAATCCTTGAACAAATTGTATTAGTAGCTCAACAGCTCCCATAACAAACCACTCATTTGGTCATGTGATTTTTTATTTTATTAGCAGATGGATCTTTTTAATCATAACCAACCAGAAACAATCATGTTCTACTGGGTTTGATAATAGTTAATTCGTTTAATTAGTCACTGCGCAGTAGAAGCGTCTTTTTTACTCTGGGACTTTTGAAGCTGTAGTCGTGGACACCATTTTTACTCCATAGTCACAATCGCATCAGGAAAACACACACAGACGTAATTGATGACGCCAGCCTAAACGAGGATATATGTTCCCAGTCCCCAAGAGACAGCTCATCACGCTTTGCAGTTGAATAGGAAAAAAAGACAACTATAGTGCACAGCGGTGGATTTGCATATTGAACCAAAAGAGTTTGAGCAAATGAGAAAAGGTACAAATCAAGGTGAGTAAGTTTTATTTGAGTTTAATATCATATCATTGCCACAAGAACAAGTTAAACATAATAGGCTATGCTTTGGTGAAAGGAAAATTTGAAACGAAATGTCTCTCTTACGCACAGTATTTCCCACATGGAAGCCACTCCAGATGTGCAAGGCGATATCAAGGGCATATGAATGGACCACACGAACATAGAAAATGTAGCCTATGTGTACAAAATACAATAATATCTCCTCCACTCTTCAGAAAAAGTAAACATAAAAATGTACCTGTCATTACCAGCGTGGGGAGTGATCACTCGCTGTTGTTTCTTTAACCGGCTCCCATCACTCTTCAGTCACCCCCTTCTCTCAGTGTCTTTCCATCTCCACTTCTACCGATGATTCAGAGTTCCTCTCGCTGCCTCTCTTGCGCATGCGTCATATCCGTGGCAACGTATGATTCCGTGGTGAATATAAATAACCAGACAGACACAGGGAAGTTGGAACGATTAGCTGAGCACAATGTCACTCACATTCGACTATTCAGGAGCCAGTGAGGCTTACGAGGTGATGAAAGGTGAATAAGTGAAATACAAAATAGAGGTTAAGTATTGTTGGACAAATCAAGGGCAGATTATTTTTAGTCAGGATGGACATAAACAATTAGTCACCACCTCAGAGGCTCTTGTGGATGGTATGACCTAATGATGTGACAAACCACATCTACCTCTAACTACAAATCCCTGTCCAGTGAGAGGAGCATAATTGTTGTGGCTGTTCATAAACCAAAATGCACATCTCTAAACATGTGTATCTAACAATAAATCAATGGCGACTTTTTGACAATTTTTCATCCCAACAGAGATTATAATCCTTTTGTTTCATTCCTTCTCACTTTTACATTATTGAGACTATCAGCAAGTACAGTGTATAGGTATATTAAAAACATACAAAATTAGTATGTTTCAGTAGAGACTTAGTGTTGGTTATACTAAATGTGCTAATATTATTAACTACTGTTTGACAATGTTATTTACATATTACATATTGTGATCAAGAACAGTAAATATTGCAACCAGATTAACAATAGTGATTATCTTATTTATTTTACCACAGTATGCTTTTCAACCTTGCTCTATTTCAGTTAATTGGCAATAAATGAAAGCATTTGAAATCCTACTATTTAAAATAGCTGAGTTCCCTTTTTCTTTATTGTGCATTTCCAGATTATAAGACTTTTGTGCTTGTATTATCATGCAGCATACTAATGCATTCTTGTGCTGAAGAAAATGTTCTGTTATTGCTCTGTCTTTTCTCTCTCACTCTGTGTACAAGCTAAATATCTTTGAGCCGAGAGAAAAAGAGATAGAGGCAGTTTCTATGGAAACACGAAAAGGTCACCTTCAGGAAGTTCTCTCTGAGCGTGTGCAGAATGCCAGTTGGATAATCAGACTTCCTGTAATGGCTGATAAGAGACCACAGCTCATTAGAGGGAAATAGAGATTGGGTGGGGGAATCAGGGGACATTATTAGTCAGGGAGCAAAGAAACAATAGAACATTTACACTGAGGGTATGCCACACCCACAATGAAACCAGTCTGGTTCTGGGTCTCTGGCTGTCTATCTAGTCTCTATTTATCAATGCATAGGTATACATTAAGAGAAGATTGCTGCTTATATTTTAATATATGCAATCAAAGAAATATCAAAGAAATGTTATGTTTTCTTAAGATCTTTACAATTACATTTTGGATTTAAGATTGGAGTGCAGCACCTGTCTGGCAGGACATTGTGACCTACATAGGAGTAGGAGACACTGCAGCCATATTCTGATGTCATAGGACTGCAGTGAGTGGAACTGAAAAGACACACACACACACACATCCATATATATATATGGATGTAGCGAGAGAGAAAAGCATACCATGGCTTGCTAACTTTTTTTTGACATGACGTGCATATTCTCAGAGACATAATATAAAAAAATAAATAACTGGTTAGATGTTGTTCAAACTTTTTGTTTGATATTCCTCATGCAATTTCATACTGGATCCAATAATATTGCAGTGCTATTTACAAGAATGACTAATCCATCACATCTGCCATTCATGTAGCACTATAAATACTCACTATGCTGACATCTACTGGTCATCATAGGTTCTGCAAGAAGTTGTTCAGGTATAGTATTTTACTAAATGTCAGTTATGTGTAAATCCAAACCATTACTGCACATTTTCTTTTTCTTTGTCTTCAAAGCATTTCACTTAGGCTAAAATATGAATAATCCAGCAATAAAATGTGAATCTAACAATTTCATTAACTAAAAGTATTTATTCTATCACATAGTTTAGGTTTGCCCTCTCAATCAAGCACATGTTTCATTATGATTTTTATTTTATGATAGATGGGAGGGAGGAACACACAATACATCCATCTCAGGAACCTAGCCTTGGCACTGTTGTCCATGCTTCATCCTATTGATTCTTCTGTCATTGTGCCACATAGAGCTGGAAGCATGGACGTTCCACTTGCTATTGTGTATTTAATAAGCAACAGACTGCATGTGTCTCATTTTAAATGACCTCTATCTTTCTATGTTGCAAAGCAGTCAAAGGAATAGCAATGTTAACTTTAATCTGAAAAGTTTGATGAGCAGCAAGAAACAATTCAGTCCAAGGATTTGCACAAAAAAAAATTATACCAAACATTTTATCTGTTCTATCATCTTTGAGAGACATATGGTTATAAATGACAGTTATGCTCTGATATTGATATCTATAAAGCCAGCTTTACACTGCGTCTCAAATCAACTATCATTATGAATTAAATACCGGATTCAGCAGACACCGGACCTGCCTCTAAAATTAGGTATTTCTTTGTTTAAATCAAAAGAACATGTTCATATTTACAGCAAATAAATGAAAATCTACTTCTATCTCACATGTGCTCCACCATAACTAATGACATGCATATACAGTAATAAGACTGTGGCCATGGGCTATCTATTTTACTCGGCCTTCAACAAATCTAGTTATGAGAAAGCACTGGTTATTTTTCCTGTAATAATTTATTAACAAAGTAAAAAGCTTCAGGGCCATAAAGACAATTTTGTTCATGTGGTAAAGGTACAGCTGGGGATTTCTAAACGGATTAGCTACTTTAATATTCAAAGGTAGGAGGTAAGTTGACAGGAGTACAATAGAAGTTTACATAATATTCTGCTGATAATGTTTAACATAATAGCATATGGGAATTTGCTATTCCAGAGCACAATAGGATGTTGGTGGCTGTTGCTGGCTATGGATGTAGAATGTAAAGCACAACAGTTGCCCTATGTTTTTTTTTTTCTAAGAGTGAAATATATAAGTCACCTATAAAGTTTTATGGAAGTGCTACACATATTGCAAACATGAAAGAACAACAAACAAACAGAACACACAAGTAAGTGATGGTGTGTTTGTGTGTGATGCTCAGCTCTCTAGTATTTTAATGGTCCCATTTCAAACATTTGGGTTGAGTGGTCATCAGTCACAGGTCTATAGGGGTTGATGTATGGGTCTGAGCTGTAATAGTCTCTGCGGTGCTCTCCAGGCACAACATCACTTATGAGGAACACACTTAATAGCAATTAATCATGCTGGATCACACCCTGCAGACGCACACACACACGCACACACACACGCACACACACGCACACACAATCCTTTTGTGTTTTGGAAAAGCATTGAGGTGGGCTTTACCAAAAAGCTTTTGTTTCCCAAATTACTGATGTAAGATAATCATTTCAACAGTGGCTTTTGGCAGCTTTTGTCTGGCTTTCAGTTTCAGGAAGGGATGCAATGGATTTAATAGTAAATATGGTTGGATAGCATATAAATAGGGATACATTTTAGCTTTACATGTGGCAAGTGTAAATTCATTTAGAAATATGTCTAAATGATAAAAAAAAGATAAAAAATAACAATGTATCAAAACTGTATGTTGCTACAACGAAGTGTTGCTTTGG
The DNA here is from genome assembly GCA_024416835.2 of Perccottus glenii. NCBI lineage: Eukaryota > Metazoa > Chordata > Actinopteri > Gobiiformes > Odontobutidae > Perccottus > Perccottus glenii. The sequence goes on from CM044551.2 coordinate 11,523,777, forward strand.
TAAAGTTACAGAAGGTTTCAGAAAACTAGAACGTTTAATAAACAGGATAAAGCTTTAAGCCAACCAGATAAAATAAAAGTTTTGTATTCAAATTCAAACCCCTTTTAAAAAAAACTCTGAATTACACCATAAAACATCCACACAAGATGTGGCAAGTTGGATTTTAACATTACAACTGCTATGTCCACTGCTCTTTTTGTACTCATCCATCTGTTTTTTTTTTTTTTTAGATTACATCCTCACTCTGTTTCTATTTTTTTGAATGAAATTGGAGGATTAAATTTGCTTGTCTCAAACCTGTTTTTATTTTTATTTATTTTTTCCTCTTTGTGAGTGGGTTAGATATACATAAAGAGGAGAAAGACTGATGCAGAGAGAATCAGTCCCATGGTGATATGGCAGACAGTCTCTCTGGGAAGTCCTTAAGAACAAAAGCATCTGGAAGAGGCCTCCTTTGCTTTTCCTGTTACTGTGGTTACAGGGTGACAGCTTGTGTATGTATGCATGTACACAAGATAACCTAGTATAAGTATTGGTTTAAATCTTATAAATTACAACAAATGCAATTTGATGGTTGGTCCTCAGAAGTTGCATTACTCAAGTGTGTTTTTGCATGTATACAGTGAGGACAGAATGACTGAGAAGCACTGGCAACTGTCACCACGTGACAACAGCCAACCATGCTTCACTTCTGGCCACGCCAAGCTCTCCAATTACAGAAGCTGCTGCTGCCAAGAGGCCCCCTTTTTTCCCCCTAAAATTCAATAGATGGGATGACTAGGCTGCCTCCTTTGCACACACGCGACTCTCGTAGTCTCGTCTCATGGTGCACCTGCCTCCCTGCTCTCCAGGCCAGCTCAACTCCTATCAAAGGAGATGAGCTCTTTTCTTCCAGAAAGCTAATCCAACACCTGTCTCCAGGCTTTAGACTGAGAATAGAGGGCTGTGTTGATGTCTGTCAGTGCATGAGTACAGTGTATATGGAGCATGAGAGGGGCACCGTTTTTTTTGTGAGATCAAGAGCAAAGAAAAAAGCAATTGTGTGCATTTGTGTGACATCTGAAAATTGACATAGGAAGACTACATTGCAGACAATATTCTTTTTGGCCATAATGGAGTTTCAAAAGGCATTTTTGTATTATAGATTGGGCTTTATTTTGCAGGCAGCACAAAGACACAATGGATTTCCATTTAGCTGTGAATGAAACCCAGTGCAACAGTTGAATGTGACAGGTAGTGAATTGATTGTGACAAAATATATGTCACAAAGCCAGCACATTATGCAACACATATAGCTTATAATGTCTGAACAATGCTCTAAACAAGCATATATATTGAACGTATGATTTCAGAGTCTATCTTGTGATTTCTATTTAAGGGGATTCAAGTCACATAGAGGCCATTGACTTTATACTGTAGCACACGGTTTTCATGACTTTTTAGCTCTAGGCCTATTTCTGTATTAGCTCAAATTTGAGACTTTTTCAATCATGTTAGGCCTTGTGTCATGTGGGAACGGAAGTCTAATGGACCATGAATCGTAGCCCATGAAGCCATGATAGTTAGTGATGCATGCCGCTCCGTGCAAGAGTCAGGATTGTATTCTGTTCTCTACTTAGATACACACGGCCATTGAAATATTTGCTATTTTTTACTGGCTTTAATTTAACAAGATGACTCGCATCAGGCACTCTGACGACTCGCCTCCAGCAGCAGGGGTCTCTCAAATTGGAAATTGGAGGTAAAATAAATCTAAGATTGCTTCCCTTCATGTAGTCCCCCTGAAAATGGCTGCAGGGGAGATATTAGAGACAGGGCTGAGAAGGAGAGTTAGATAGATAGAAAGCAGAAGCAATGAGAAAAAACAAGGGAAAAAAGGCAGGAAGGAAAGTGAAAAAAATGGAGAAGGATACAGAGAAAAAGAAATAGACTTAATATAGTCCTTTTCACTTTACCCAGTGGAGTTTGAAATACTGGGTTTCCCAGCAAATGCTTTTTGGAGTGTGCTTGGTGTTCTGTGTTCTAAGTCTGCCTATGTGATAATGGCAAATGACCATGGGCTATAAATACAATAATCATTAAGTTCTACAGGTGTACAGCAAATCTGTACTTGAATTAAAATTCAATTAAGGTCAATTAAGTGTGTTAGTAAGATTAGTATATATCACACAGCAAGAAGTGTATCTAATAGACCTGTGTGGTGTAAGTTCTCTTATCTGACCCAACTCCCAGGCCACATTAAATATGATCATCAATGGTGTATGTTTCTGAAGGTATTTATGTGATCACATGCTTTCCTGAAGAAATAAATAAATTTTTGTGTACAAAAAATATTACTACTATGTGCCATTTTTTGCGCAATGCATTGTATTTGGAATCCATCACATTATGAAAAGGGTGATCTTTTATTTTATGTCCTTACTGCTACTACTCACTCACTCACTCACTCAAGATTTACTCTTACAAATCTTCTCTTTAATGTGTTTCAGCATTTACCAAGCTAAATTAGTACAAACCATACCCACCAAGGTAATCTATATTTACCTTTCCAGTGCAAAGTGGTTTTAACTGTGCCATTTGGTCATAACTAACTAGTAAGGATAAAACAAACTGGATGTATGGTTTAATGAGGGAACTGAGTCTCCCCACTGTGGAGTTTAAAAACACAGACTGAGCAGCCAGGTTGTTTAACTCCTATCAGCAGAGGCTCACTGGATTAACATATTTGGGTGAGATAAAGAAGCTGACTACCGTTACTTAACTTTGACTTAATGTTGCCCATCTGCCTCTTTCTATCTCTTTCTACTGCTGTCAGACTCTTTGTTATTCCTTCTGTCTCTAATGCAGAATGAGATTTTATTCTCTCCCATTCTGTCCCACATTATGACTAATTGTCTTACGGTCTGTATTTCGATCCATTTCACTCTGCTGCTCAATTTTTTCCTCTTTTTTTTTTTTTACCGTCTGCCTCCTTGCTCTTGGCAGATGATTTTATCAATGGAATGAAAATAAAATCCTTATCATATTGGAGCCACCGCGTTGCTAGGGATTATCTATTTATGCCTTAAAACCACACTGTCACTCAGTGTATACAACTTCAAAATCATTTTGGCTCACATGACAAGAAAAAAATTATCTATTTCTAGTAAAGTGTACATTTGTAAAGGCAACACATAAATATGCTGAAATGTTGTAAACACACAATTACACACCAATGGGGATAAGCAAAGTTTATACCCTATGCTAAAGAAATGTCACGGGTTTATACATGAGATAGAGGACCGTGACATTTTAGTCCCATTTTCGGAATTTGGGATTATCCAGATAAGGATAAGATGGAAATATATTGCATGGTGTCTAAACAGCATATCAGCTTGTATTAAATAGGATTTTCTGACTTGCATGTGTAAAAGGTTATGCAGTGCTTACTATTTCCAGTGTAGGACATACAGTACTATACTATTGGGACTGTGATGACTCTTTAAACAAAACACAAATTCTTTATTGTATGTTAAAAAAAACAACACTCACTGTATAAGTGGCCTATAACAGACTGTCATTTGGTTTGCCAACTAACAAATATTTGCTTTCCTACATGAGCAGAACGTCTCCCATAAGCTATAGACACTTTTTACACTGTGTATAAAAGGAGGTACCACATGTAGAAATATAGGGTATAAACACAGAGATTATACTATGCATTATTTAGTTACGTAAAATGTGATGTAGTTCTTATTGGATTAAACGTATGATGGTTTGTTTGTGATTTTGCAATAAATAGGAAACATAGCAATATCTACTTTTCACTCCTGTAGACAAAATATGTAAATATATTAACTGCAATGACCCTTTTGAATCCTTGCCCGTGTGACATTTAAATTAGCTTAGTTCAATTGGATTTTCTCATTATAGCTGGGTAAAATATTGGTATTTAAAAGTCCAAGTCAGTGCAGAGTTAACCTTGTCTGATTGCTTCATGAGAGCAGACAGTGTCCTGTATTAGAGTTGGACTTTACCAATCACCAGTCTTAATGAAATCAGTCCTTAATACATTCCACAATTTCACCTCATGTACAGTCTAAATAACAGAGATCGATGAGCACCACTGTCCCATTTGAATCAATTCCAGTTCAAAATGTCACAACCATACATAATCATAAGAATGACCTCAGACTGATGGAGGAAAAAAAGATATGAATCTCTATTTTGGAGTAAGTTACTGTTTTCATTTTTCTGAGTCTAATGGTTGTATAAGTCAGCTCATTGGCATTTGCTATCCAGCAGGATTAATCCACATACAGTATGGTTAGAACAGTGCAGATGAACACACACACACACACACACACAGACAGACACACAGACAGACACACATTTGATCATTCTGTGAAAGAAAAGATAATTTATTCAGTTAACTGTCACCTGTCAGTGTAATGGAGATTTGCCTTCTACTGACCACCCAGATGGTTCGTCTGACTGAGTCCCAAGGGTATTCTGCTCACTACTGCTGCTGCTAGACTCACAAAATTTAAATAGATACTGTATTTTCAAATAGTATATACACATGTCTTGTTACTGCATGCAAGAATATTTTTCCAGCATGCACAACCATGGCTCTAGGGTATGTCCACCTTCTACATATGCACACAGAGAAACAATAATGCCAACTAATGTATTAGTCCTTCATACATGAAGCAAATAATTAAATTGATTGTACCCTGTAACACACACAAATGCATACAACCCTCACTGTACAAACATGTTGTTATATTGACTGTATATATATAGCAAAGTTTATTAATCCATCTTTTGATAGAGAAATTATACTAAGAAACGTAATAAATGATCTGGAAATTAAACATGGCTCTGAAATTCATATTATTTGGGCTGGTCTCTACTTTGTATAGCCTACTTCCTTCCTTCTGAATAATTGCCGTGGAAACTGTAATGGAATCAATAACAAATTTAACAATGGTGTTAAAAAAAGTTTAATCCTTGAATATTGATTTAATACTATAAACAGCCAATTTGTATTTAAATTTGAGTATGGTGATTAAATATCACCCAGTGTCTTGGCATCTATTTATAAGTCTTTCCCCTTGGCTTGCCAATATAGCTGATTCCAAGGGACCCATAGAATACACTTTCTTTCTGTCCTGACTTTATGTCTTCATTTTTCCCCCACTTGTTTCACTCCTTCTCTCTCTCTTCTCTAATTTACCTCAATGACGGATCTCCACCCTGCCTGTGTTAATAAGATATTCCCACCAGCCTGCGAGACTCATTCCCTTGGCATCCATCACTTCCCAACTCACATTACTGCCCTTTACAAGCACCAGGATGTTTTTCTCCTTAATTGTAGCCGTACACATACCTCACCCCCCAGTAATAATAAATGGTCTTGTCCACCATTATGGCCATTAGGGAACTCACACTGAGAGTAGCATGCCGCCCACTGTGAGGCGGGCTTGTTTGGCATGGAGTGTTGTAGCCGAGGAGTGGAAGAATGTCCCTGCCTTCGGAAAACACATGTTAAGGGACTGTCAGTATCTTAACTACCGGAGGGGTCCTTCTGAGACGGTCTCCACGAGTCTCACTCATAGTTTCTATCTTGCTCTGCTTCTTTCCCACTCGTCCCAGCAAACAGAGGAGTAAATAGAAACACCACGGTTGAACAGTTGAAGGAAAAGGAAAGACTGAGTCTTCAGGGATTGAGCAACATTATTTGCTATGTCTGCAACCAGATGTCTCAGACTAAAAGCTCAGTTTGACTCCAATAAAATACCAGCTGTAGTCAGAAGATGGCAGTATGTTCCTGTTACATTGCACACATCCTGCTCCACAGAAAAACAAAGTATTTTAGTATTAAGTTAAACGGGTTTTTTGAATAAGGTAGGTCTTGAATGAAAAGGTAGAATGGGTGAATGACTGACCATCTGAAATTGTATCCTATGAAATCAGTGAATTCTAGTAATATAAGCAATAGAAAAATGTACATAATGGTTTTGTATCTTTATAATAATGTTTTTCAATAACAAAGACTTGCACTTTTCAACTTTGGTTTAATAACCGTATTGTGAGATTTGTGGTTCATATCTATGTTTCTTCTTGTTATTCCTCTTCATACTAGTATCTATTAATGTATCTTTCTGTCTTTCTATTGTCAGACATTTTAACACAAATGATTGAGGGAAATTTATGAATGAAGCCAGTAGTAACAGTAGATGTCTGCAGTGTCTTCATTCCCTCGCACAAAGCCAGACATGTTGTTGTGGCGATGTGATAAACGGATGATGTCATCGTTTCTTGTCAAGAGCAAACAGGTGCAGGCTGAGGAGCAAGTCTCTCAGTCTCTCACTATCGTGCTGCACTTACAGTTCATGGCTCTTACTTCAGTCAAACAGCCTTTCAGCTTCTTGTTGGTGGCAATCAACTGTAATTTTCTCCTTAAATACACATCAGTTGCTTTGATGAAATCAGAAAACCAATAGTCCTGTTTAGTTGATTATGGCTTTTGTAATGATCAAAAGAGGAAAAAAGACTTCAATGTCACTTTTCATATTTTTCTATTTGATCTGTATTTGCTAAACCAACTTTCTTTCTATGTCTTTTAATGCTGTCTTAAATGCTGTCATACATTACAACAGAATCACAACAATGTTTTTTATGCTGATGAGACTCTTTTATAGGCCAATATATGATGTCACATATCCCTTTGTAAGTTTGACTATAACAGTCTCTAAAATCAAGCAAGTACTGTTCTGTCCTTGTCCTCTTTTCCCAACAACCCACCCATTTCTCCATAGATTGATTTCACATGTTACACGGAGACATTTCATCTCTTTTTCAGCAGTCCGCTGTCATGTCTGTCACTATATGTGCCTGATACCAACAACCCAATTTACAGATGGCGACACGAGAAACGGACAAGGAAATCATTACGGACAGATTCATAAATATCGGCTGTTCTGTTTCTTTAATGGTCAGGAGTCAGAAGTTTAAGGTATTGCAGTCCTGGAGCTAAAAGACTCAAGGATAGATCAATGTCAGTCGTCGGGGGGAATGAAAGCCAGTCTTGTGGAAAAAGGGGAAAAGAGGGAAGGAGCTTCAGGCGCTGAAAAGTCATATCATAGAGTCGTCAGGGTGGGCTGTGGTGGTTTCAAATCATGAATTCTTTAATGTACTAAGTCCAAATGGTCCCCTGTGCCCCACAGTGCCTTGCCTGGCAGTCTGAAAATAATTGAGGACTTGAGTGTAAGGAAAGGGAGGGGTGTGAGGAGACAGGACAGGGAAAGAGAAAAGGTATGAAAGAATGAATAAATGAAGGAACGAGTGAGATGGAGATGGTAGTCTTTACAAAAATTACCTTTCCTTTACACTAGCTCTCCTGTGACTCTCGGGGGCTGTCATTCGTCTGGTCCTGGTGGCCCCCGTATCACTCGCATGTGATAAAGCTCTGGCGGAAGGTGAAAGGTAATCTAGTGGTATTTCTGGGAGTCGACCTCAGAGGAATACTTCTTTCATCTGAGGTCATTAATCGCAACGTCCAATCACCTCACTCATAGATCAATAGAGCAGCACTGTGCTAAAAATGGAGGCATAAAAAGTGATGCTGAAGTATAAAACATGTGGTATATGTTCCCCCTCAGCAAGTTTACAGCTGCCTGGGTCAGGGAGTTGGTGCTGTGTGGCCTTTCATATCATTATGAATGAGCTGATCTAGTAGTTTACTTTCGTAGGCTATGATTAAGGTTTCAAAAACTGCTTGCATGTTGTTTTAGATAAGCTTATATTGTAGGTTTTTTGTATGGTTTACTCCTGCTTTGCATTACAATTGTTTCTGAGGATCAGTTAAAAAGGTCCCTTAAGAGTTTAGTGGCTTGTATTTAATAAATGCATACTGATGCATGGCTGGAGATATAAAAGTTGGATTCTTAAACCACGGCTAAAAACATTGCTAAGGGAAGCAAATTTTCTATCAGTGCTGTTTGGGAACCTTGATAATTGCCTTTCCTGGTTTCTCAGTTCAGTGAGTAGCAGCCACTAACTCTCTTAGCTGCTTGGGTGTTCATTAGAAGTCCTTATTCAGTGGTTAGAAGGGATATGAGTTTTCAGCCAGCCCATTAAAGGCCAAATGTCACCCATTTAACTGTGTGCAAGGCTCATAAAAGAAGTCATGCATGGTACTGATGTTCAGTACCTTGCCATTCCTTATAACGAGCTACCCGCACAGAACTGCAGAGGCTGGATGTGGATACGTCGGACCTCCAGTGAATGGATAATGAGCATGTCCATTTCCTTACTATTGTACTGTCTGTTTAAGAACAAGAGTTGTTCAAACTTGTTTATAAGAAAGCCCTTCTATGATAACCTTTTTTCTTTTACTTAAATTCTGTAAAACTAATTTGGGCTTAACCCTATATTTTCACATGGGCCCCGGTGGATTGCATTATCTTTGAAACTAAAATTTACCCTGATACATTCTATGGTATAAAACACAGCATTGTCTACTGACCAACAAACTGTGTGGCCAGTGGTAAAAGGGTGCCTCCAGACATTTAACCATTATACCTCTTTTGTCCCACTACAAACTACTTTGCATTTTCCTCACAAACCATTAGTGAGCAGCCTCAAACGCAATTCTTCTGAACCCTAACACCATTTTACAGACATACTGTATATTGACTGCAGGCATAATAGAAGTTGCTTTTCTTGATACGATGAAGAAGATATATTGTAGATCATTTTCTTTTATCATTGTATCCCATCCTCATAGATCCCCATGTGGCTTAGGTCCCAACCACTGGCTAAAACCTGGAAGCTGTCCATATATTCTGAAATATATCCAGTTTCCTTTTAAAAGAGGTTTTCTGAGTGTCATATATTTTACAGATTGTAAAAACTCCCTGAGGCAAATGGATGATTTGTAATTTCAGTCTCTATAAATAAAATTGACTTGACTTGAGACCCAATTGACATTATACTTTGCACCTAGAAAATAGCAAACACAGCACCAACATTGTTACTGGCTTAAATTGTGAAATACCAGTTTGAATTTGTTTCCACAATGCAGCTACAATATCAAGCTAAAAACACTTCATGTGTTCAGCATGAGGGAACAAATAACCCACATCAGCAGGCCTCTCAACATATCCACAAGGGGCGAAGGAAAGAACGGGATTGGGTTATTCCAAAGATGAATGTGCCTCGCAGCTTTTGGGCACGCAACACAAAACCAGTGAAAGGGAACATCGGCATCATTTGATGAGGCATTCCAAATGTCCCTGGGGAACTGGATTGCTGAGGGCTAAATGACAAATATATGTTGTTGGTAGTAGAGAGAGTTTCTGCTAGCTGCCCTAGGGTGCTCTGTGGCTGGCAGCAGTATTCCATTTGTCCTTGAAGATGTTGGCTGAAAATGTTGTCATCTGCTTGGGTTGTCTTTTGTGCCGAGTTTGTTCGTGAACAGTACCTAATCTGACTCTGGCTTCTCTCAGTACTGGACATGGGAGTTGACACACATTGACTATCTTTATTTATTGCTATCCCTGCCTGTCTTATTAGTTTTCATCTTCCTCTTTGAGGTTATACTAAGTCTTCAGTCATATACCATTGTGGAGTCATTACATGTTATTCGGCAGTCAAAGACACACATGATGTCCAGAAATCCTGAAAATCACAAAATAACATATATCTGAAGAGACAAAATATCTCCTTTGATACATTGTACAATATATTTTAAATCTACCTTTTACACTTTCATTCATTTAATTATTAATAGTGGTTGGGGCAATGCTGAGGGGGATGTATTGTTTGGGTTAAACTCAAAAGTTAACTTAAAAATAAAAATACAGTAAAAAAAACAACTAAATATTAAACTTATGCCACAAGATTTGAATCATTGAGTAAGCTTCCAGTATAATGTACTACAGCGGCATAGTCTGATTTCATATTGCACTTTCTAAATTGTTCACATTTCAAAAAATGAATAATTCCACATACGTTTTTGTCTATGTGTCTGAATTCTTGAATTAAATCTCAAAGAAAATACTTTTCTTCTTTTCCACACAACATGGATTATCTATGTATGTGCCTGAAGACAAAACAGTAGTGTTAAACTACTATCAGAGAGTGAAAGTAGGAGAGATGGAGTTTGAATATTTACAGTGAGTTAATGACATTTCCATTCTGTGAGCTTGTCAGAAATAACAAAGCCCTGCATTTACTCTCTGCATCTGCTTAAGTCTCCTTTCCTCCTCCCTCTGCCCCAAGTGGCTCAGAAATCCTACTTTATAGTGGAGAGGTGTCAGAATTTTAAACAGGCCTCGCCTTTATCCCCTGCTTCCCTGAGCTCTTTCTCTTTAATTCCTGGAAGAGTAGGCCGCAGCCGCCTTTTAACCCTCACCTGCTCCTCTGCTAGAAAAATCTTGGCTTCTCTGTGTTCTCCATAGGGGAAGCTGATGGAGGGGGATATGATGGAGAGTGGGGGAACTTCCAGACAGAAGGGAAAGATAGAGATATAGAGATAGGATGCGGAGGAAAGAGGAAAGGTTGCAGGGCTTGTGTCTATCTCTGATGAAAACAGCAGGTTAAAAAAAGAGATTGAAAATAAAAAATACTGGCAAAGAGAGAAAGACGGGAGGCATGGACAGCAAAGGCAGGAGTTATGTTATTCTCTGGTGGGATGCTGACTAGCTATTTATCATGGCCCACTGCAAAAAGGAGAGAAGAGGGAAAGGCGCTGGGTTCTTCTTTGTTTTTTTTTTTCAAATTCTTGTCAAACAAACCTGATGACAAAGCACTGGCCACATACCAAATAACTTTCCCATTGTTGCTCTGGAACAGCTTTATACAAAGCTATAAGACAAAGTAAGTGGCATACAGGAAAAAGAGCTCTAAAATACTGTCTTCTTTATAACATCTTTGATAAAAGCTTACATTTCCTATTCAAATTAGTAGTTAGTAATCTAATTAGTAATTAGATAATTAGCATTATCTATCAATGCCACTATCTAAATGAAAACTTTTTTATACCTTTGGCGTTTTAACAAAAATATTCTTACATGTTTTTGTCTTGTCACAGTAAAACTAATAAATGGGCACTCATTTCTGCATAAATCTACTATAAATGAATTCTTCTCTATGAGTAATTGCCTACAATTCGCTCCCCTTTGAGTCAATCTCATGTGTGAAGTCAACGCTGTTAATTAGACCTGTTTTTATGTTCAGGGAACCAGCTGAGCCTCTTTTTTCCCCTTTCTCCCCCCTTTCTCTCTCTACCATTTGTACTTAATTACTGAGGGACTGCTGTCTGCACCAGTGAGGCATAACAAAGAGATGTAATGCCATTAGCAAGCAAAAAAAAAAAAAAAAAAGAAAAAAAAGAAAAAAGAAGAAGTCGTGGGGCAATTTAAAATTTAGTTTTTTAACAGTGTTAAGACAGTAAAGCTGATAAGATGAGATGTTATATGCAATATTTATTTGTTTTTATTCATCTTGTCTTATAATAATGACAAATTTATATTTAAAGAATAATGCCTCTGCAAAACGTATATAACAAAATAAAAAAGCGATAACATCAGAAAAACTAATGGCAGAAGTGCTGGCCGAGAGTCTAACAGCACAGAATATCAAAATACAAATAGAGAAACTGTTGGTGTGTGTTTAAAGGAGATTGACCACCTGACACAGATTGACTTTTTTGTCCTGCATTGACTGTTTGATCTGCATCTTGTACGACTTTGGGGAATTTCTTGTACAGCCCCCCTTGATGTTACCTCTCATAAGCCTTTCGACAATGAACAGAGCAGAATGAGATATACATATTTAGCATCAGTACCTCAGATACATATGTGTAATTAATCTAATTGCAAGCAACGTTTTCATTATAATGATGTGAATGAAAAGTATAAAGAGTGATGGATTGACATAAGGCGCACTGTGACACCTACAGGGTGTTGAAAATTGGATTCACACCACAGTGGGACGATTCGTGTGTTGTTCAAAGAGCACAAAGCTATATTGAGTGGTTAAATAAAGTGAACTCACACACACTGAGAGCTCACCTGCTCACATGCACCAGCTGAGGATTTTACAGGTTTTGACGCTTTTGATTGCATTTGACATGGCAGAACACCACAGGACATGTAACATGGAAACTACCCATTGATTACAGGCCCCGGCCCTGGATTTTTCTATGTTGTGAATTGAATCAGCTGTGGCTCTGCTTTGCCCTGTAATACTTGCTGTTATAAGAGACTTCATAATTTAATGCGGCCATAACAGCTTCAACAGCAAAAGCAAAGGCAATCATCTAGTTGAGCGCCATATATTTGGCCCACTCAGTTCCCAGAGGTCCAAGGCAATAGCTTGATTTTGTTGATTACAGTAATTGCATTGATTTTTAAAAGATCTGAGTTTTCTTTATTATATTTAGCTGTCACGAATGTTGTTTAATAGATTTTTAAAAAGAACTATTGGACCAGACATGTGCCACAATTACACATTACAAGATTATATTTGATGTGTGATATATAGAGCATAAGCCTGCCATTAATAAGAAACATCCTACGTGTGTGTTTCATTTCAGAACAGAAACATCTCCTGTGCCACTTTAAAATTTATACTGACTTGCATGAACAGGTGGCCATGTGTTTTCTTTCAACTTATATGTTGAGTCAAAGATAAGAGTCACTTCTAGTACATAGTCAAACTCAGTATGATTCTCGACAGAGGTTGGGCAGATCTTTTTCGAGGATTTTGAGGGTGAGAGCCAAAAACTACATGGCAAGGGTACACACAAGGGATTAGCACGCTGCATTGGAGAACATCCAAGAAGAGAAGGTCACTTTAATGCTAAAGTGTGTTTAGAGATCATCTCCACCTCTGCCATTAAACAGTACATCTGAATTAGCTAACTTGTTTGACCCATTACAGTCTACATAATCCTATTTAGCATTACCATTAGGCATACAATTCATTGTCAAATTAAACTTCATTTAATAAGCTTGTGCTTATAATACAGACATGGGGGTTAAATGAAGTAATAAACTATCTGAAGCAGCTATGTCACCAAACCTCCAGCTAGTGCAAAAGCTTGGCAGTAGCTTGTATTGCTGGAAAAAAATTGGGAAAACTGTGTGTTTCATTCTTCTTATTTTTATTAATTGTTGTCCAATGATTGACTTTATAACTGTAGAAGGTTAACACACATTTCTAGTCACACATTTGTGTGAAAAGCCAGCCCTTTAGTTACTGTTTAAGACCTTGCCACTTAAATCTTTTTGTTGAACCACTAAGTCCCTGAGATTTCTCTAGTTTCTCCTACATTCCTACAACCAAAACAAAAAGCCCGATAGAAAATCTCTAGCCTTTATAAAGCCAAACTTCAAAGGTAAAAATATAGTGTCTGTGATGTCTCTATTTTATAGAGTCTGTAAACAGGTTAAGAGTAATCAAAATTGTCAAAAGTTTGTCTTGATTGCATTAGACTGCACACAGAGAAGAGATACACAGCTCTATCTCCTCTTATTGAGAAAGACCAGGTGAACCGCTTCAGGCATTGGATGGAAAAACCTGCCTGGCACACTTTGTGGAAACAGTTCAACTGGTGCTTACCTGCAGCCAACCCTGGAGACATTGGAGAGATGATGCATGCCTAACAGACTGGGAACACCTCAGGATTTGCTGTGAGGAGGCTCAGTATTAATAAACCAGACTGAAATACCCTGTTGAACAGTAAGATAGGTTATCATCTGTTAGTGCCTCAAACATGGAAAGAAGTCTGAAGCATGTTAAGAAGTGGACAGATGGACCCTGCTTAAGATGTGAACAAGACAAAACTAATTATATACTGTAAGATGATGTTGTAAAAATCCCTTTCCACTAGCCAGATAAATTGTTTCCATTCAAACACCAAAGGCCTTAGTTGAGGAAGACTTGATAATGTAGATGGCAATGGCTTATATAATGCTCCCGTTCATTTCAAAACAGACAATGCAAACTACAGAATATTTTAGGTAGGGATTTCATTGATTTGGCTTAACGTATACTTGAGGCAAATTGAATCAGGCCTCTATCTTATATAACTATCCATGCATGACATCACTTTCAGAAATCTGGCAGCGTTTCATTTATCAAGAGCAAAAGTAATACAGGCCGCCAAAGGCTATATCAGGTTCCATTGATCAAACTAAACATACATTTTGAGTTGTTCATCAGTTGTTTTGATTTATAAATTGTATATTCTCTCAAACTACATGTGTTCCTATACATCCTTGTACATTCATGTACATGTAAAATTCACCATCTCACATTTACATTTTGTAACAGTTGAAATTGTTATGTGTTTAAAACTGTGATACTTGTCTTTGTGTCTGTTGGTTTGAACATTAGCATACACCTCATTTTTCATTTTGTAGGCATTAGTAAGGGTGACCTTTCACTCGGTTCTATTAACAGGAGCTTTGATTATCTAGATGTAGTGATAATTATAGCAAGACCAAATGACTCTGGAGTGATTATTAAATCATGGCCATGTAATTTTCCACTATGATCCATGTATTATTTTCAGGTTGACATTATGAGGGATGGTATTCTTATATCTTTGATGTATGGACTGTGATGTTGTGACCACGAAGAATGAATTTTAAAAATACGTATTTTTAAAATTCATTCTTCGTGGTCACAACATAGAGGAATACAATTTACACCAAAGTGAATGAATGTGAGCGTGAATGGTTGTCTGTCTATATTGGTCTCTAGGTGTTAGCCCTGCGATTAACTGGCTATTGCCAAGGATGTACCCTGCCTCAGGCCCAAAACAGCTGCTGGGATAGGCCCTAGCCCAAATGATTAAAATCCAACTCAACCATGTGTTAAATAACTTATTATTTACCTCAGATCACACAACAGTAACCCCATGGTTAAAGGTCTAAATTGAGTATGTACTGGTAAAAGCTATATTTATCTTTAGGAAATGATGTTACAATTATACAAACAGAATGCAATAATCCATATATGGTCAATTTACTTGGTTTTAAATTGAAAAACAAAAATATAGCACTGTCAGATCAGTAGCCTGTGGCCTCGCAAAGAGCCTCTGTATGTAGCATGGAGTGACGGTAAAAGGCATCCTTAGGAGGGTATCTTAAGGTCATCATCATCCCTCGCAGCTCACTGGAGCCATAAGTTGATAAATTCAGAAGGGCATTTGCCCTTCAAGCCACACAATTTGCTAGTGGCCCTGCCTCTGTTAGGCTTGTCCTAATCTAATGCCAACTGTCTGCCTGTGAAGAAAAATGAAAAAATTGTTTGTGAAAAATGAGCATCAAACCCTTTCCTCCGCCCCCAGCCCCTAATCAGAAATACGGTCAGCCACAACATTTATTGGGCCTAAGAGAATTTCTTATGTTTGGTCCTCTGAGGAGAAGTAAATGCAAGCAATTATAGATGAAGTGATTTAACATGCCAGCATTCCCCTTCTACATAAGTGGCTCATTGTAAAGAGCAGGCTAAGGGGCTAGTGCATGCTAAGCTCCCCATAGCCCTGCTTCTGTTATCATGACTCTTATGTGCCATTTGCATGTTTTCAAAAAGTATGGTAGTATTCAATAAAGATCATTTTCTTTCTGCACCAGTTTCTTGGATTTTGTGTGTAGAGCTGGCTTGGAGTACAACCACAAATCTAAACAGCTCCAGTTTAACTGAAGAAAAAAAACAACAACTTTGCAACTGGTTACAACTGCCAGCAGATTCCATCTGTCCTTATCTGTGTGTAATTCAAAATGTGTGCTTGAAAGAGTCCAATTAATACAATGTTTATCCAAAGAATTTAGATGCCATATTAAAGTGCATCTGGCTTGCTGTTGTCATAATCTTTTACTTTATTTTATAAAAGCAATATTAAAAAAACGAATTTGCGTGCAGTCTTGTGCGTGTGTAACTGGATGTTGACTCGGGTGCTGGTTGTTTCTTTGCTCCAAGAGGGACGTCTGACAGCATGGCACTCGCTTTGCCTTGTGTCAGCTTTGGACATGCTTCACACAAACACACGTGTAAACACACACAGACGCACGGGGCAGGAAGCATACACCAGACGCACACTGTAACAGTCCCATAAGCGCCTCGTCTGCATGCTTCTGCCATAACTAACTGGATTAGTCAGCCACAATTGATTTGGCACACACCGTCAAAACTAAACAACCAATCTCCTCTCCATCCATCCCACATCTTCTTCCCCAGTCTTCATTTACTTTTACTTTTCTTACCCCATCTGTGTACACTTTTATTAGTTTTCTCCAACCAAACACCCTGTTTTATTTTGGATTTTAAAAACGCTTTTTTTTTTTGTCATTGTTTATTTCCATTTTTTTCAGCCCGGTTTTTATTTATTTAATCAAAGAATTTATTAAGTAGTAATATTTTCATTGAATTATAAAGACTATGTGTTATTGTTAAGATAATTGTGACATTTTATTGTTGTTGCTGACTGCTCTCAGCCTAGGCCTTGGTCATGAGCCAAACTGTGATATCATGTCCATGTGTCTCTTGATGATGTCATGCTAATCCAAACCAGACAGTCACGTCTCTTTAGACTACACCTAATCAATGTCCAAGGATGTTCTGTTGGTTAACTGAGTGACCAATGTATAAATATAAAATGTATTTTGAGATTCATTGTCCATATCATGCTGTACTTCTGATACTGTATTATTTACTCATACTTTCTGGAATGAATAACTGTGACCATCCTTTTAAATTTCACCTGCTGTCTTCTTTGTCTCATTTGAACAATCCTTTCAACAGTTATTTTTCTTCTTGATAGACAGGGAATTATTTGGCCAGCAGAAACCAGAGTTCATTATACATTAAAGTTAAGTTCAGTCATTGAAAACTTTGCTGCTTAACTTTGGATGAAAGTGGTTACATCTGCTACATCTGGGTGTTTAAAAGTATATTTATTGTATTTTGTCCAACATTTAACAGTCCACTGCTGATTTTATTATGCTCAAACATAATTATGCAGTGTAGTAACAGCATTTATTTTACTGTTAGAATAGCATGACTAGTGTAATCATCCTTTTTTCCTGTGGACAATTACTATTCCATATTTCTACAGACAATATACAATATACAACTGGAATGGCTTATAGTACTCCTATTTTTTTTCATTTGTATTTTAATCCACCTTTTTACCTTGATGCCAAATCAACACCAGACCAATAACCTAGAGCTTTGTAATAATAATAATAATAATAAACTTCTCCTTCCTGCTTTTATTTCTCCTGTCCTTCACCATGACTTCTCTCCTGTCCCTCCATGCCAGTGCACCGCTGCTCCTCTCCTCCACTGCTCCACACATTCATCCATTCTTTCTTTCACTTTGCCAGCCAAATCACTCTCTAACAGATGCCACACTCATTCAGTCGGCCTCTCCCGAGTGTATGCCCTGTGCGCTTGTGTGTGAATGAGTGTGTGTTACGTCTGCATAATTATTCGTGTGTGTGTGTGTGTCTCAGTGGAACAGGTCTGGCCAAGGCTAATTGCAGCCTCCTACCTGGTGGTGACAGGCGTAATCAAGGATGATGAGCTCACTGTTGGTCCCGTTCTCTCACTCTACCTCACTTACTCTCCATTTCTCGCACCGCTCTTTTGGCAGAAAAATAGACAGACAGCCTCCAGTCCCCACCATTATGGGTTGTTTTTGGAGAGGAGATGAGGATGGTAGGATGATGGCAGCAGGGGGAAGGAGAGGGGGTGAAAAAAAGGACAAGGCTTTTCATTTCAGCTCTCTCCTCTTAAGGGGACAGCATGGCTGCAGAAATTGGCCAGAGTGCTTGAGAGGTTGAGGTACACAGGTTGCAGCACAATGGGCCTATTCACCTCCTCTCAAATAGTGAAGAGGGCCAAAATGATTGGGGGAATGAATAAATGAATGAATAAATTTTGTTTCAGGATGTTTTGGAGGCTAGGTGAGGAGATGGTGAGAGAAGGGGTGTATACGACAGCGGCCTCCTTTTCTGAATTAGAATAATAGTATTAGGCCACAATGACACATGACAGTTTAGACAAATAAAATATTATGTAAAAGGATTTTTGAATGACTAAGAATAATGAGAAAATTCTGATGCAGCAGACATATGGGCATGGGTTTGGTCAGGAATAATACACACAAGACATGTTCTGGAGCAACCTAACCAATATTTCCAGGGAGCTAAGGTGAAGGTGGGTGAAGCCTGGACTTGACAGAGTGAAGGATCCACTGCCAAAATAGCAGTGATGGCTGTCATCAACAAGGAAAGGGTTCATTTGAGTGTTTATTTTTTCTTTGTAATTTTCCAATATCATTGATTTGAGTTTGCCACACATAGCACATCAGCATAGGATTCAAGGAATTAGGTAACATACACAATGCATTTTTTGACAACAAATAAATATCTAGTATATACTGTATATCTAGTATTTTAGCTGCATATCTACTTCTTTAAATTCTCTTTTGCCACAGAAACTGCTTGTTTCAGCTTGCCCTCTTCTCATCTTTATACATACTGTAACTGCAAACCCACATATGCATCCAACATTATCTCATTGATCTCTCAGCCTTTACTTTCCTGCCCCAGTTTAAAAAGGGTCAAAATTCAGTCAGGTTCAGACAGAGCAGGATATATCCATCAGTAAGTAGTTCCAAACAAATCAACACAAATCCTGCAGATGAAATGTCATAGATGGGGAGACAAGAATGAATCATATTGAGCTGTAAGTCAAATGTCCTAGAGCCTTGAAAATGATTAACTTTTCTAATATTTGTCTGCAAATATCAAAATGTTGAGAAAATCCCTTTCCGTTTTTTCCAACCATATTTGGAAAATAAGATTTTTTTAAATGATATCCATCAAAGCCTACAGACCTTAAAGAAGTGGAGGCCTCCTGGTGCAAAGGAGAGTTTCATCATGATGGATTTGGATGGAACTGTGCTTCCTCTGCCTCCTCATACACACACATAGACCTTTCATATTCGACCCAATCTCCTGCTCTCTGGGGTTCGCAAGTATGGGCAGGATTCACACGGA
This sequence comes from Perccottus glenii, assembly GCA_024416835.2. Lineage (NCBI taxonomy): Eukaryota > Metazoa > Chordata > Actinopteri > Gobiiformes > Odontobutidae > Perccottus > Perccottus glenii. The sequence goes on from CM044551.2 coordinate 11,542,844, forward strand.
TGGCTATCTTTAAGTGTAGGCCACCCCTGCATACTGAGCTATAATCTAGCCCCTTTGAATCCAACTTAATAGGAGATTGAATAGATTGATTTGATTTGGTATAAATCTTTAATTTAGATTCCATTTCAGTCTCAAATGATTCACTGTACATACTGTAGTTTATGGGAAAGTCTCGTATCAACTGTATAACAAGAACATTGGAGAAAAAAAGTCAAATTTGTTTTGGGGTCGCCATCCAAAAGACAAAGTTTAAGCTCAGTTTTACAAATATATATTCTCCCTGTCTCTGTAAAATATATTTCATATTTCCTGGTCAACTCATTTTCTGCCTTTGCTAAATATTGTTTTATGGGGTAGCGGGTGACTGCATGATAAATGACTACAGTAAAAATAAATCAAGCATGAACTAACTCAGTTGTGTAAGAGAACAAACTACCATATCCTAAATGGCATATCATGTTCAATGTGACCAGTCTTTTTACCCTTTCTAGTTCACTCTTTGTTTCCTTTAAACATAAATAATGTATATATCATTTATCACAGTCTACTAGAGTGACTATTTAAGACCCAATTAAATGTAAAAATATGCTAGTGATGATATTAATAAAAACAAAACATCCTCTTTGAATGATATGAGGATAAGATATACAGATAGAATACAGACATCATTTCTGGTCTTGTTTTGAATTATGACATTGCTTTAAAATCTAGGACCAATAGATTTGAAAAGAAACCTCATCTCTTATATGCTAATAGGAACACATTGTAAAACATTCAACCCAAACAACTTAGATTATTGTTTCCTTTCAGATACGGCATATTCTGCTAATTCATTTATCAGTGCAGTCTAGTGATTGGAGTAAAACTGAACTTAGTAATGCTATGGTTGTGCTCATGAATTAAATGATTGAAATATTTGTAACATTATGGGCTGCATAATTTATTTTTGTAAATATTTATTCGGTGTGTTTATTTTCCGAGGGATTGCAGAGCTAGCAAAAGCAGACAGCTTTCACAGATATTCTCGTGCATGAAATACTACTAAAAAGACTTTAGAATTTAGGCATGTTACTTTTACAGAGCCCTGCGACTAACTGGCCATTGTCCAGGGTGTACCCCGGGCCAAAAGCTGCTGGGATAGGCTCCAGTCACCCGCGACCCCTAACGGGACTAAGGGGTAGAAAATGAATGAATGATTACTTGTACAGATGTGAATCTGCCAATAGAAGTAAGAACTCAAACAGCAACATATTACCCCGCTTTCCAAAGATTTGTAGTTAATGCAACACAGAAACAATATTGTGGTAGTGGATAGATATGAACTTGAAATGCTCTTCTCTCTGTGTTTCACCAGCATTTTTCTGATGTGTACGCAGCTTATTGGTGAAGACATTGTTCACAATCAGACAAGCCTTTGTATGAGCACACGGTCTCAGCTATTACATTACACACTGTGACAATAATATTACCTTTCTTTTTGCTCTCACAAAATAACAGAATCTAAACGGCACATGCACATAAAAAAACAACATGGTCTCAGGTCCATCAAATGTATCTGATTCCACTATGTCTTCATTTCCAAGGAAAAGCAGCGCGGGTCAGTGAGAATGATAAAGGACTTGATTTATGACGCACACGTGTGGGTTTTGCAGATTTAGACAATTTCATCTAAGATCAAGTCCCAGCTCGCTGTGGATAGAGGGATGCTTTGAATGTGCCACTGTCTCTGTAATGCTGGAATGGAAAAACAATACTTATGATTTTCCAAGCTGTTTGGAATCTATTTACTCTTATCATAACAAACCAATTGCCCGTTTCACATTCAGCTGTGGTATCAGCTGTTAGTCTTTATCCAGTGTTACCAAGACAGAGCGTATGGTTTCTCCAGTGTAAAGCAGTACCTACTCCAGAGAATAGCAATGTGAAGTTAAACCATCACAATCCCAGCTGGTCATCTTTAGACATGAAGGATTAATTAGAAAGTTGTTGTATTGTGGATTGTTTGAATAATACTGTTACAAAGCAATGGTATTTTTAATTTTTTATCATTTTCTTCAAAGAGAAAAAATAATTGTTATGGTTGGCAAAAGTGCCAAAATTAGCATAACGTTGCAAGAAGTCTTCCTCTTCTGTATTCAGTTAAATAAAGTAATTTGTATGATTTAACCTTTATGTAATCTGATCACTATTTGAAGTAAATGGGAGAAAGAATTTACAGAATGACTGGTGTAAACAAACTTAAAGGGAATGAAACAACAGTATGGTGTTTTTCAGATAAAAGAAGAGTGCACAACAGAGCTGATGTTTGATAGTCCAGGCCTTTGACAGGTGATGCTTGAAAGAAAGGGAAAAAAAGGACCTGCCGTTGGCTGGATCATGAATTCCAGCAGACAACTTCCCGACTACCTTAAGTAGTGCTGCTGCCCCCCACCCACATCCCACCTCTGATACACCGCCTCTGGCTGTGCTTTGTATGACGGAGACCAATAAAGCCTAAAGTACAGACAGCCAGTCTTTTTCAACTCAGCATTATGCCATAGGAATCCAACACTGGCTTTTAAGTCTTCTTCCTGTGTGTGTAGTGTCCGGCTGGGGGATGTGATAACTGAGTTTAAGCCCAGTCAAACCAGCTTAATTCTCCCTGTGTCGGAGTAAACCTTCAGAATTGTCCATTTTATGGGTTGAAAAAAATCTGAACGTTCATTTGGCTCCCCGCAGTGAGTTGGGGCATCATCTAAAGCAGAGGAATCTCTCATGCTCTCCTTTTATTATAAATACACCATGCTATTGGTCTTGTTCTTTGGCATGACTCGCTCTTTGCAGAAGTTCTCCCCTTTTTTCTCTGGCCTCAAACTTTCTAACTTTCATTTTTTTCTGCCCTAGTCTCCCGTCTTTTATCGACTAGCAGACATTAAGACATTAAATAAGGGATAAAGCTTTGGGTGGCCTTTGCCATCAGCTCACAGCCTCATGAATCCTGTCTCGCCATTAAATAGTACCAGAATGAATCCCTCAGCATTTGATTCAGTCATGTCAAAAGGCCAAAAAATGAACCTTTTTGACATCAAATCTTACTGTGCCAGAAAACTGGGACTAAATTTACCTAATATTAACATGAATTTTTGTAACACATCCTCACATCCTAACCATTTTTGACACTGCAGTGCTGGGCTTTGTAGAATCAAATGATGGATTTCTTTTAGGATGAAGTCTGAGTTTTTATTCTGTTTGAAGCTCTGTCTTAACCCAATTCACTTTTGAGGGCTCATATATGGAAGGTTCCACACTAACCTGTCCAATATAGCCTATAACATATGTATAACTTTGCAATATTGTATAATGGAAATAAGTTTGGTGTGCATGTTTAGACTGAAACACTAGGCACTTGTTAATGGTGTTTTCATTAGTATCTAGGGTGATTGAATTATCAAACTACATTGTTGTTCAATAATTACCTCATTAGCATGGAAACCAGCATAGTGGAAGGCTGAGCAATCAGACCAACAATTAGCCACTGGCATAAAAACACTTAGATTGGAGCTATGCAGCAGTGGCAGCTTTTGACAATGTGGTCAAATCATTTCCATTATAATCAATTAGCGCTTGTCCTAATTTGATCCAAATAGAAAGAAATCTTTAAACAATGATGTACTGAGAATAGCAAAAATAGTTTGAATTTACTTACACTGTGGTGCTCGAGCAAACAGGTTATATGGTGCTTGAAAGGATCTGCCAGTTAAGTGACTGTCCTATAATTGCCCTCGCCATTTATTGATATTGTCAACAAATCATGAAGTAATGAAGTCTGTTTAAATGTACAGAATAAATGAACATTAACATTATTGAAATTATACAATTTATATTAGTGGTTTGTTGGAATTATTTCTTATGGAAAAATTTGCTACAAAGTCAAATAAGGATCACAAGTTTTTTAAACTTTCAGAGACAACTTTAACGCAGCATTTGTGTGTAGGAGGTTCTTGGTGTTTTGTTTCCTGCAGATAGATCCTGTGCCGTCTCTTGGCTGTTCCTAGGACTTCTGGACTGAGATGTCTGGTGTTGTTCTTGGAATCTGCTGTAGCCACTCAGCCAGTTTAAGGATTACTGCCCAATTGCTCCGATGACCACGGGTTCCACTGGTGCCTTTACTTTCCAGGCCTTCTCAAGTTCTTCTTTGAGGCCTTCTTTGGTATTTCTTTAGTTTCTCAAGTTCTGTTTTCCTGTTGTTGCCATTACTTGGTATTGCTCTTTCATTCAACCACAATGACTATATTCGTCTGTTCTGCACAGATGTTTTTGTACACTATACCAGTCACTTGGTTACGGCGTTCCATGTCTGCTTTTCCTGCCAGAATCTTACATCCTGCAGTCATGTGCTGGATTGGCTCAAATCTAGATTTGTGGTTAACAGGTTTGGAGCTTTTATATATATATATATATATATATATATATATATATATATATATATATATATATATATATATATATTTATATGACGTGCTCAGTGAATGTCTCAGGCAATGGGGAACAGAGGAAGAGGAGCTGGAGGAGGGACCATCATGGGAGGACAAACCCCTACATGGGATGTACCACCGGAACATAACTGAAGTGGCTGATATCAAGAAATCCTACCAATGGCTAGAACGGGCCGGACTGAAGGACAGCACAGAGGCACTCATCATGGCTGCACAGGAGCAGGCCCTGAGCGCCAGAGCAATAGAGGCCCAAATCTACCACACCAGACAAGACCCAAGGTGTAGGCTGTGCAAACAGGCCCCTGAGACAATCCAACAATTAACTGCAGGGTGTAAGATGCTGGCAGGGAAAGCATACATGGAGCGCCATAACCAAGTGGCTGGCATAGTGTACAGGAACATCTGTACGGAGTATGGACTGGAAACCCCGAGGTCAAAGTGGGAAACAACTCCAAAGGTGGTAGAGAATGACTGAGCCATGATCCTGTGGGACTTCCAGATTCAGACTGACAGAATGGTAATGGCGAACCAACCAGACATTGTGGTGGTGGACAAACAGCAGAGGAAGGCCGTTGTGGTTGACGTTGCAATACCAAGTGATTGCAACATCAGGAAAAAGGAACATGAGAAACTAGAGAAATACCAAGGGCTCAGAGAAGAGCTGGAAAAGACCTGGAAGGTGAAGGAGACAGTGGTGCCCGTGGTCAACGGAGCACTCGGGGCAGTAACCCCCAAACTGGAAGAGTGGCTACAGCAGATCCCTGGAAGAACACCAGACATCTCGGTCCAGAAAAGTGCAGTACTAGGAACAGCAAAGATACTGCGCAGAACCCTCAAGCTCCCAGGCCTCTGGTAGAGGACCCGAGCTCGAAGGATGAGACCACCCGCGGAGGGTGATGGACAAAGTTTTTATTTATATATATATATATATATATATATAAATATATATATATATATATATACGGTATATTTACATATATATATATATATATAATATATATATATTATTGAAAACTGCTTGAAAACTACAGACCGGTTTCCCTCCTTCCCTTCATTGCCAAAGCTCTGGAGCGAGTTGTGTTCACTCAGCTCTCATCCTTTCTCACACGGAACAACCTCCTGGACCAGAACCAGTCTGGGTTCAAGAGCGGTCATTCCACCGAAACTGCCCTGCTCTCAGTCATCGAAGCTCTGAGACTGGCAAAGGCAACATCCAAGTCATCTGTACTTATCTTACTGGATCTGTCTGCTGCTTTTGACACTGTTAATCATCACATCCTCCTGTCCTCTCTCAGGGCGATGGGTGTCTCTGGAATGGCGTTGCAATGGTTCAAGTCTTACCTCTTGGATAGGTCATTCAGAGTATCCTGGAGAAATGAGGTCTCTGAGTCCCAACATCTCAATACAGGGGTGCCACAGGGCTCAGTGCTTGGACCGCTACTCTTTTCCATATACATGACATCCCTTGGCTCTGTCATCCAGAAGCATGGCTTTTCCTATCACTGCTATGCAGATGACACTCAACTCCACCTGTCATTTCATCCTGACGATCCGACGGTCTCTGCTCGCGTCTTGACATGTCTGAGGGACATCTCACTTTGGATGAAGGACCATCACCTGCAGCTGAACCTTGCAAAAACAGAACTGCTTGTGATTCCGGCCAATCCAAAGACCCACCACAACCTCTCCATTCAACTAGGCCCATCAACCATTACACCGTCCAGCACTGCCAGAAATCTGGGAGTGGTAATTGATGATCAGCTAAACTTCACAAGTCATGTCGCCAGCACCACCCGGTCCTGTAGATTCATCCTCTACAACATTAGAAAAATTAGACCTTTCCTATCAGAGCACTCTACGCAAATTCTAGTCCAGGCTCTTGTCTTGTCCAAACTGGATTATTGCAATGCTCTACTGGCTGGACTCCTGCCTGCACAACCAAACCTCTGCAGCTGATCCAGAATGCAGCGGCAAGAGTGGTCTTTAATGAACCAAAGAGAGCGCACGTAACTCCTCTATTCATTAGGTTACACTGGCTCCCGGTTGACACCCGCATCAAGTTCAAAGCTATGCTCTTGGCCTACAAGACCACCACTGGTTCTGCACCCTCATATCTTCACTCACTGATACAGACCTACGTTCCTACCAGATCCCTGCGCTCTGCAAATGAACAACGTCTGGTGGTACCGTCCCAAAAAGGTACAAAATCACTCTCACGTACCTTCTCTGGCTCTGTTCCACATTGGTGGAATGATCTACCTGCTGCTACAAGATCAGCAGATTCTGTAGCCATCTTTAAAAAACACCTGAAAACACATCTCTTCCGTCAACACCTGACTGACAAACACTGAGTTCTACTTCCTTTCTATCGATTCCTTTCTTTAAAAAAAAAAAAAAAAAAAAAAATTCTCTTATCCTTAGCATTGTATACTGCGCTGGGTTTAAACTGACTAGTTTTTTGAGCACTTATGCTTTTTGTACCTTGTGTTGTTAAAAATTGCTTCCATTGTTATCCTCACTTGTAAGTCGCTTTGGATAAAAGCGTCTGCTAAATGACTAAATGTAAATGTAACTATATATATAATATATATATATATATATATATATATATATATATATAAATAAATATATATAAAAAAATAAAACTCTAATTGGTGGCAGGTTAGAGACCTTTCTGTGTGGAGTTTTCATTCCGCGTGCTGGACAGAGCCCACAAGGATAAAAAAGTGATTATTTTAAAAAAGAGTTGCTTTGGAGTAAACGGTATAGTATAAAATGAAACATCTTGTTGTCTGTGGGAATTGCCCTGACGAGCCAGATCAAAGTGCAGATCAAACTGGAAGCCATCTTCCTGCTGTGAGCTTCCAACCTGATGACCACAATTCTAATTATTTTCTACAATGCAATAAGCATTCATGCACCTGAGAGTTTGAGTCATTCTGTGTAGGTTACAGGAACAGTGGAATTACACGGAGATACACGGGGATAATCACATTTCTGGGTGAAGCTGTCTCGTTGGCACATTGTTGCTTTTTTTTAAATGGGCATCTATAGCAACATGCATTTTTTTGCTTGTAAACCACAGATAAAACCAACTAAACTAAAAACGCTACATCACAAAGACATTGAAATATGAAAAATTACACACTATTTAGCACTAGAAAACAATTAATAAATTAATAATAAATTATTAAATTTACAATTTGTAGTTGTGAAATATATACAGTATAGTTAAACATAAACCTCTTTTTCAAGTCTAAAACAATAATAATGTTGTATGTAACTGTCAAGTTTTGATCTCTGCCTTGTGCAATTCCTCACTTGAAAAGGACAATCCCTCCACATGAAGTTTTTAACTGGATTTCACTCAATAAAAAGCCATGGGAACAGTTTTTTGTCTTTTATTTTCCATTCCTTGATAGCAGTAAACAGGTGAAAAACCTCGAAAGAAATGACAAATACCAGTTATTTGAGTTAACAGCCAACTAAACAATTCTTCACATTCATCTCAGATAAACACAGTACTGTCATTACAAAATACAAGGTTTCCATTTTTAAGAAGTATTTTCATAGTAAATAATTATTCTAAGGCATCATTCTAGCCACACAACTATCCTTTACAAAACAATCAATTGTTATTTTAACTTTCAGAATTTTCTCATCTTTAAACCAAGTATCTTTAGCCAAATAATTTTAGACTATGCATTTTAACTGAATTAAGAACTAGGTTAAGATTTCTACAAAGTTGAAATTACTTTTAACAATTTCAAACAGTCTTTGTCAACCAATGAATATCTATTTTCTTACTTTTCCTTTATACCCCACAACCAACATTTAAAGTTACAAATACCACTGCAAAAGTCCTATCAAAGTAAACAAAAGTTAAAGAGTTTGTTTTTCCAGAGTACCATTAGCACTGCACTGCTTAAGTCAATCTAGTCAAACATGGCCAATATGGCGCTTACCGGCTGTCCTTCACAGTATTGTGGAAGGCTTGGTCTTGCACAGTTCTTTGATGACAAAGATGGTTTCCTTGGTCTTGTGGTGCTTTAAATGCTCCTTTGACTGCGGTCTAAACACAATAACAGAGCCAGGTACTGGTGGTTCAAATTACCTGGAAGATTTGTTCCACCTGGTTCACCACTGATTGAAGGAGGAGGAGTTTCACCACTGAGGAGCTCCCAGGCAGTTTGTCAGCACACCTCCCACTCGATCTTCCCACGGGAACTGATGGAAAGATCGTAATCAGCACTTGCTTACTGCCAGTTAGCTCCGAGTTTGGTCCTCAACTGGTAGCAAGACAACCAGGCGTCGAACATCTCTGTGCAGGACTGTGGTTTGGAAAACTTCTTTCAGTACTTTCACTGATGGACGGTTTAGTGCGGGTTTTGTGACAGGATGGCAGGAGCTTTGGACCACTTTGACGATCACGTCTCGAACAATGCCCTTAGCATCTGGATTAACGCTCACCACCCGTCCTAGCTTGACTTGGCCCCTCACTGCATTTTGGTCGCACAACCAGACAATATCTCCGACAGCAACATTGCGATGCAAAGTATGCCATTTACTTCTCAGAAATAAGTTTGGGCGGCAAGCTGGCTCCAAGACCTCAGAACTTGTTGACTTGGTTATGCATCTCTCTGAGTCTCTTGTAAGGGTAGTTTGCAAAGTCAATTCTTCTGATCTCACCGCTTGAAGAAGCTCGGCCCAGGAGAAGTGTGTTGGGTGACACATACTGCACACTTTCTTCATGGCTCTTCACCCTGGCATCTATTGGGCATTCGTTGGCAAGGTTTGCAGCAAGTTGTAGTGTTGTCTGAAGCTCGCTGTAGCTGAGGCCAGTGTTGTTGCCCAGGCTCTGCAGTGCCTTCTTGAGAATGCGGACAGCAGCTTCAGCAGCCCCATTGTGGTGAGGTGAATCAGCAGGGTGAATTGTCCACTCCCATTTGGTACCTTTTTGAGCCGACATCTCTTCTATTGAAGTTCTATTCTGAGCATCCAGAAACTGGTACAGCTCTCTTATTGCCTCTTGACGTTCTGTGGTGGTGATAACTCCTTTTGTGGGAATCGCCTTCCACTTTGGCGTTTCAATGGACTTTGTTGTAGATCTAAACCTTTTGGCTCTCCAGATAAAAGCAACAGTCTTGATTAGACACTTTAGACTACTAAAGCGCCTCTCATCTACTAAGTTTAGGACAGCGGCACCAGCAGGAAGTCGACCCGCGAGACTTGGAAGCCTTTTCGCTTGAGCTCTGGTGAGTGCAGCCACAAATGACTTCTTTTGCATATTATTAATGCTTTCCCGAGCAGTTTCAGACACATCTTTTGACGACATAATTGGCCACTCGCTCTCTGGAAGATGTAGAAACTCTGGCCCTTGCTGCCACTCTGAATGAGCATCAAGTTCCTTTGGCCCAGCTCCTCGAGTGATAATGTCGGCTATGTTAAGTGGTCCAGGGATCCACCACCAGTCCTGTAGCTGTGTGCTCTCTTGGCTCTCTCCAATTCTATTAGCAAAGAAAGTCTGAAATCCATAGCTTTCACGCTGGATAGCTCCAAGAACAGTCTGTCTACAAAATGGTACCACCTTTTTATTTGGATCTGGGTATGCTGTTCAAAGTATTTTTTCAGGCGACTTGCAAAAACTGCACCACAAAGTTCTGCTTTTACCGCATCCCCCTTCTGGTCTAGAGGTGTCAGCTTTGCTTTTGACTCCACTAGTCGAATTGTTAATTGTTTGTTGCAGTTCCACAGGTAGAGGACAGCACCATAGGAGCTTTCACTGCCATCTGAAAAAGTGACAGCCACTGGTTCAGTTTTTGCCTTTGGTGGAGTAAGGGCTCTTGGGAACATTACTTTGCTTAGCTGGACGTACTCCTCAAAGATTCCAATTGCATCTTTGCGTAGCTCATCCGACAGGGGAAGGTCCCATGTGTCCTTGACCATGCTGCACTTTGGTTTTGCCTCTTGGAATGCCCTTCGGACCAAGATAGCCCCTTTTTGCTTTAATGGTGTTGTCAGGCCAACTGGGTCGTACAAGCCAGCAACTTGACTCAGCAATTCACGTCTTGTCAGCGGGTCTGGTGTCTGTACTCGTACTTCTTCTAGCAGCAAGTCTTGTCCAAGTCTCATCTTTTTCTTCCGCCTGGAGAAGTTGACCCTCACCATGACATGTAACATGTCTTCATCCACAATGTATCCGAGACCGAGCGCCTTGTTGTCTTCCTCCTTAAGCTGGTTCGGCAGGACAACAATTTTTGGTAATGCCTTTTCTCTTTCTCTTTTGCTTTGGTCTGAAAAGACCCAAGGCTTCAATGCAAACCCTCCTGCTTTTAGAATCAGCTCCACGTTCTTTGTAATAACTTTGAGCCTTTCCCGGCAGTTGTGAGATGTCAAGATGTCATCGACATAGCTGTGCTCATGTATTACTTGACATTCATCTCTGAGGTGGCTGAATTGAGGCAGGTTAGCAGTCTCCCTCATAGCAAGTTGTGCTATGCATCCTGCTGGCTTGTCCCCGATATTCACTCTGGTTATGGCGTATTGTTCTAGCTCATCGTCCTCTGAATCACGCCACAAGAATCGGTGTAGATGGACTTCCCTCTCCTCGAGCCACACAGAATTGTACATCTTTCTGAGATCTCCTAGAGCGGCGAAGGAACCTTGGCGAAACTTGAGGAGGACAGCTCGAATAGAGTTGAGAACGTCAGGACCTTTCATCAAAAGGTCATTAAGACTTTGGCCTTTGTACTTCTGACTGCTGTTCCAGACAAGTCTTACCGGAGTTGTAACAGAGTGGGGGTTGGGTGCGATAAGATGACTAATATACCAGACAGGTCCATTCCAGTTGGTTAGATCCTCCTTGGTCAACTTCTTTGCAGCTCGGCGGTCAACCATTTCGTGGACTTGAGCTCCATAGGCTTTTTTCCACTGCGGTTCTTTGGCGAGCTGTCTCTCTGTTCTGAGGAAGGTTGCCTCCACTGCTTTTCTGTTGTTTGGCAATGTAGATGGGTCCATGAGCCAAGGATATCTTGCATGCCAGTGTGGACTATCACTGTGGTCATCAGCACCAACATAAGTCAGGCCACCCTTACAACTTCCAGCTCCTTTCTTCAGCTAGAGTAATTTCTTTGCCACCAGGTTGACAACTGCCACAGCGACATCCTCCACATTTTGGAGTGCAGGGGCGCCAATGCTATCCATCGCCACCACTCAATAAAATCCCGAGTGGTAATAGCAGAATAAGACGACTTGATGGTAGGTTTGCTGCAGATATGTTCTTCATACATCAATGCTGCTGTTCTCATAGACCTGGCGAAGTGTGCTCTGCTCTCATGTGCTGTAACTGTAACCTCTTCAAACAGACCAGGGTGTGTCCCTGCAATTGTCTTTCCCAATGGCCCATCCCATAGTACAAGGTCCCCAACAGTACGTATTTTCTGTGGGACCAGTTGCCCTTCCTTATGGCTTATCAAAAGCTGTATCTGTCTTGGTCTCACAAGTTCATTCTGGGGGACATCTGGAAAAAACGTTTGGAGTCTTTTGGCTGTCACATGTTTATGGATATCTGCAATTCTATCCAAACCATAGCAGAGGAGTTGGTGGGATCTGCAGTTGCCCTGCTCCGTGCGGATCCGGATCTTTAGGAGGTAACTTGAACTTTCATTCCTCCCACGCCGTGGACAACAAGGGTTATGGCTTCACTTCTAAGGTTCAAACGATTAGCTGCATCATGAGTTATGTAGTTTGTATCCGATGCCAGGTCGATCAAAGTCCCAACTTTTTGTCCTGCATTGGCCGTGACCTCTAAGAGCATCATGATGACTGGCCACTCCTCTATTCCATTCTCTACTAGAAGACTGCTTTGGTTGGACAAATGAGAGGTACTGACCACAGTGTTGCAAAAGGCATTGCGACACTTCGCTGCGAGTTCAGGTGAAAGACTTTTAACAAATTCTTCTTGCTCTTGGGTGTAACACCCTCTTGTGTCGCCTCCCACTTTGCCGTTATTTGACCCCTGGACAACATTCCCTTTGAAGGTACCAGCCCTCGGGCAAAGGTAATAGTGGTGTTCTTCAGCACGCTGTTCTATGCAGTCTGGCTTCCTGCAGAGAAACTCTGATTTACAGTAGTCACCTTCATTGTGAATCTCCAGGCATTTTTTGCAGGCTCCCAGCTTCCTGACAGCATTTCTTTTCTCTGACAACTTAAGAGTGCGAAACTTCTGGCAGAAATATAGCCTTTTCTTATGCTTGCCATCTCCGCAGACCACACATCCTTGAGCCTGGTTGCTTAATTGGGTGGTGGTTCTGGTTCGAGCTTGCCGAGGTTCTGATTTTGGTTTTGGTTCCTCCTCTCTCAGTTGGTCCAGCTTCTCATAGATGGCTTCTTGACCTTGAAGAAACTTGAGGAGGTAGTCAAATCGCTTGTCCTCCTCCGCTTCATCATCTTTGCCAGCTACATGAAGAAGCCATTCCTTCTTCAGACCATCAGGAAGTTTACTCTCTATTGTTTTTGTTACAAGAGGGTTCTTTATTGCGCCGGTTTTGCCAAGCTCGTTCAGATCGACCAGGGCTTTTTCTACAGATTGAATTAGCTCAACAATCCTCCTAGGCTGGTTACCTTTAACTGCTTGAAGTCTTTGGAGCTCTTCTACTATTTCAAGGGCTATAGTTGTCTTATTACCAAAGCGGTTCTCCAAGACCCGGAACATGTCCTCAGCAGTTATGAAAGTTGTAAGGTGGAGGTCTCGTATTATCTTCTCATCCACACTGTCGAGAAGTTGGAACTTTTTAACCTCTTTGGATCCAGTAGGTTCTCCCTGCATCTGGAGCGCTTCCCAATCTTTCTTCCACCGGTGAAACTCTCGGCGGATGCCAGAAAACTTTGGGAGGGCAGCTGGCTTTAATCTAATTGCTGGTGTGGCCACACAACTGATTGAAGTAGTATTAAATTTGCTGGTTTCTCCTTTGACGTGTGCCCCTGTAAAGTCGGCTTGTCTTATTGAGAGTTTTGGCAGGATAGTCTCAAGGCCTTGAATACGACTCTGGAACTGTTGTTGCTCTGCTGGGGGGACCCAGCACTTCCAATGTTTATGAACCTCCTTTGCAGCCTTCACAAACTTCTCTAGTTGTCCGATCATGAAGAGATATGCATCTGGGTTTCTACTTGGCTCCACAGCTGCCACGTTTTCTGCTTGCGACTCTGCTGTTGTAATTGATTGTGTCAGTTCATATTTCCCGAAATTGTCCCACAATGTCTTTTGTATGAGGTCCTTTAGCTCTTGCAATTTCTTCTCACACTCATTAGCTGTTCTGAACAAGTCCCTCTTTTGCTGCTCACTCAACTCCTCTGCATCAGAGCTTTCTTCAATACATTGCCCCTCAACATCATCGTTCGCTTCCAGGACTTTGCCAGCTTCATCAGAGACCTTCCTAAAATTGTCTCTGAGTTCCTCTTCTGACATCATTGTATGCATTCGTATCACATTATTTGCCAACCGGGAAAACTGACGTTTCGCTGATGTCCTTGCGATCTTTAGCTGTTCTACCAGTACTGAATCAGCCATCTCAATCACAGCAAAAGGACGGGAATAGTCTTTATTTGTCTCTTTGGACACGTGTGGTCACTTTTCTGGTCCTTTTCCAGTCTTCAGTGGCGGTTTTTCACTGTCAAGTTTTGATCTCTGCCTTGTGCAATTCCTCACTTGAAAAGGACAATCCCTCCACATGAAGTTTTTAACTGGATTTCACTCAATAAAAAGCCATGGGAACAGTTTTTTGTCTTTTATTTTCCATTCCTTGATAGCAGTAAACAGGTGAAAAACCTCGAAAAAAATGACAAATACCAGTTATTTGAGTTAACAGCCAACTAAACAATTCTTCACATTCATCTCAGATAAACACAGTACTGTCATTACAAAATACAAGGTTTCCATTTTTAAGAAGTATTTTCATAGTAAATAATTATTCTAAGGCATCATTCTAGCCACACAACTATCCTTTACAAAACAATCAATTGTTATTTTAACTTTCAGAATTTTCTCATCTTTAAACCAAGTATCTTTAGCCAAATAATTTTAGACTATGCATTTTAACTGAATTAAGAACTAGGTTAAGATTTCTACAAAGTTGAAATTACTTTTAACAATTTCAAACAGTCTTTGTCAACCAATGAATATCTATTTTCTTACTTTTCCTTTATACCCCACAACCAACATTTAAAGTTACAAATACCACTGCAAAAGTCCTATCAAAGTAAACAAAAGTTAAAGAGTTTGTTTTTCCAGAGTACCATTAGCACTGCACTGCTTAAGTCAATCTAGTCAAACATGGCCAATATGGCGCTTACCGGCTGTCCTTCACAGTATTGTGGAAGGCTTGGTCTTGCACAGTTCTTTGATGACAAAGATGGTTTCCTTGGTCTTGTGGTGCTTTAAATGCTCCTTTGACTGCGGTCTAAACACAATAACAGAGCCAGGTACTGGTGGTTCAAATTACCTGGAAGATTTGTTCCACCTGGTTCACCACTGATTGAAGGAGGAGGAGTTTCACCACTGAGGAGCTCCCAGGCAGTTTGTCAGCACAGTAACTGTACTGTTCCAAATATGAAAATGGGGAACAAGATTAACTAATTACACGTCAAGTCAAAGCCATGAAACAAAAGCAATGTGGTGTGAAGTTACATGATATTATAGATGTTTTGAATAAATATTGACATAAGATTAATTTCACTTTTAATACTAGACCATTTTTTTCAGATTTTACAGGCAGCTATGTTCGGTTGGAGTTGCTAAATCAACACAACTGTCGTCATGAAATAACAGGAATTGGCCACTGGATTTGGGATAAACTGCGAAACCCAAACTTGTCCTGCCACATGTTTATACTGCAGTGTTTGTGTGCTGCATTAGAAGACTTCTGGACTATTTGTGTGTAATTATTGACACTTTTGAAGTTGTATCACACTTAACCAGGGTGCTGAATTCAAGTTAAGCTACACATTCAGCTCAAGCCCCTTATTGGCTTTGCCTTTTGCCTGCCCTTCAAGCAGCACTTTCATTCATTTGTCTAAACTTGCACCTTGGACTACCAGTTGTAGCAGAACACTTTTTATTATCAGTTTGTGAACAGACAGACCCACCAGATGTTCTTGCCAACCACATCTATCGGGCAGCTTGTATGAAGGTTTCAAAGGGGACAGGATTACGAGCGCAACAATAGGCGGACCGCTTGGGTTGCGCTCACTGGAGATTACCAATACTCCCAATGCTTTTTATACATCAGTATGAACATGCTGCAGAGTTATCAAACACTCTTTTTATAGTGGTTAACAGCAATGTCCAGAGATTTGCATCACACAAACCTTCATCCAAGCAAAATTGCCTCTGGAGGTGTGGTCAGAAGCAGAAATGGCAGGTTGAAATTTACTTGCCTCTCCTTTGTGAAAAGTTGACCTTTATTTAATGGATGTTCTCAAATCTTTTATTAAGTGAGTACTTATAGAACTTGGGTAAACATTGTACTGTCATTAGTTAATCAAATGATTTAAATCATGGCAATTTGTTTATTATTGTGCAAACACATCGCCCCATAGTTGGTGTCACTGGTGAGGCTGGATGAAATGGCTGAATGTTGCTTTATTTATCATTTTAATTATGATAATTAATTTATTTTATTTTATCATTTGGGCATTGACAGTACCAACACAGCACAGCTCTGTTCTGTTAGGTTATTTGACTTTTTGACTTTTTGTCTCTATTGTGACTCTCTCAGCTTGCTATTGCAGTACCAAAGTGGCCACTGGTAGAATTTGTATTATGGGCAGGGATAGCAAGAGAATATGTTTGTGACAAATAAAATAAGATGTTTCAATGCTTTGGAGGTATTTTAGTCCTGATTAAAAATCTGTCCTATCTATTTAGGCATATAGAGCTCTAGTGTGATTGATTCTTAGAACATAAAGCATGGAGTGGATATATTTTATGAAAAAAACAAGTGGGAGATCCAGGAGCCAGTGGAAGGATTGAGTGTTTGTAGAGCTGTGGGTTACAGTTTTCAGCTGTGTTTGTTTCTGCCATGGACTAGTCTAAATACATTATGGAGCAACAGTTTGTGTGTGTGCCAAAGAACTCAAATGACATCGGAGCATTAAAGGACACAAACAAATGCTTGCATTAAGATTTAGAAATGCTTATAGTGGTATCTTTAACATATCAAAGCTTGTACAAACTGCCTCAAAGCATGCTAAACAGATTATAAAGGGTTATGTACTGGAGCATATTTCATAGAACTGACGGATATGAAGGAAGTGCTTCTAACATGATTACGGAAAACCCCACATTTATTATGGTCTGTTGGATTGTGTTAAACGTTTAAAACAAAGTGCAGAAGGAAACAAGAAACACTAAATCTCCTGTGATTATCTAGAGCTCCGACGGTCAAACGTTTAAGCCCTGCTTCAAATTAGCAAATCTCCACAGTGTAGGCCACACTTCAAGACAGCAGGACACTCATAAAACATAGTCTTAATTGCTCTGTCACACCAGATACTGCGTCCCCAATGTACTTTGTTGTCCCCTATTAAATGATAATATCATTCCAAGAAGTTTGCTGTAATGTATCACTCATTACGGAAAAAACAGTCCTGACTAACATGAGAGAGAAGAGCAATTAACTTAAACGTGGCTCCCTTATAGATTTTTGTCTCATGCCAAATGGACTTAATAGGAACGGGGACAAAAAAGAAAGATGCCCCACAATTTATTAAGAAAATGCTAGATCCGCTAATGGCTTAGAGACTGATTTGCATAATTTAGCATCCCCTCCTCATTAGCCAGCATTAGTTTTCCAGTATTTTTACACCTCTGGGTTTTAGCCAGACCAAAGATTATAAATAACTATGACATTGATTTGTACACCCATGTCAGTGCAAGGATCCTTATTTTGGCTTGAGAAACTGTCCAGTGTGTTCACAGTGTGTGTGTGTGTGATTGGCCATCTTCTCTAAATCATATGCTCACAGCAACAATAAGAATAGTTCCTAATAGTTTAGAACCTAAAATGATCAAATACTGATTTCTGATGCACAAAATCTTGTTGTGTAGTGTTGTGCAGTTAATGTTTAAACATATACAATATAATTCTTATGATAGATCATTTATAGCATTTTCTATTTCCTAATCCACTCTTTTTTTCTTCTCTTTCCTGCTGCACTGCCTTACCCCAATAGCCCAAGCTTCAAAAATAATTCAATAATACTCCTCATGTCACTCATTTGCCATGACATCATTGCAGCACAGAAGCCAGCCTCCTGTTATGCTCAGCTTCATAACTTTGCACTGCTGTTATGTGTGTAACACCCTGAAGGGGGCAGACAAGGCCCATGCAAGCAGATGCACCTCAACAGAATCCTATTAGCACATCTTGGCATTTATTTAGGATATTTTGGATATATGAACTGGTTGCATGTTGTGTAATGTGATATTAATGCACTGCACCATTAGAAAAATCATATGCAATATACTAAAAAGGAATATTTTTTGTTTCCATTTAAATGTTATTTGATATTAGACAATATTCATACAGATCTTTAGTTTTTATTTCCACAATGGAGTACAGTAGTCTTTATTATTTATTTTTTTAACATTGTCCTCCTTTCAAAAGAAAAGAACAGAATGGTGGTTATTTTCACCTACTCTGCCATTAATGCTCTATTCAACACTTACATCATTGGAACACAAAAGTGCACATATTCTCTTTTTGCTTTAGACTATAATTATTGATCTGTCAGCTTCATAATAAGCAATATTAACCATTCAACTGTCAAACACTGTAAGAAGATGTCATGTGATTGCACTATGTGGCCAATCGACACCTGTTGTGGAATAATTGCTGTGATTATGCTTCCGGGTGTGTAGACATGTGTAGACCTGTTAACCTTTTGTCGGTGAATGACACAATGCCACAGTGTATGTGCATTTATGTGTGACTCAGTGTGTACATACACATCATACTTATGCATAATCATGTGCACAGTTGTGCATGTGTCACAGAGGTGTCAGCAGAGCACCCATTGAGCTGCAGAGACCCAGCCTAATTAATGTTATACATAGAAGAAAACACATACTGAGACCAGCATGATAACAAACACAACCAAGGTGATATATGCTACACCCAGAGTAGAAATATTGTTTAAAGCTGTGCTCACTCTTGACAAGGCACCTTACTACTGAAATGAATAGTTTATTATTATTATTATTATTAATTATTATTATTATTATTATTATTATTATTATTATTATTATTATTATTATTATTATTATTATTATTATTATTATTTTATTTATCATTCATTCATTCATGAATGAATAGTTTATTTATTTTTATTTTATTTTTTCTTGAACTTTTCCTACCATAACACAAACACATTGTGCCACCTCTAAGCCCATTGGTTATAATGGCATCATCAGGAAGATGATGGTGGGTGTGTCACATGATATATTAATTATGAACAATATTTAGTTCACTATACTTTTCTATTGCTACATTGATAGGGTTTCAAAGACTGGTTCCTGAAATGCTAAATACAATAAATATACATATTCTTTTTTTTTTTGTAATAAAACTAATCATATGCTTTGTAGAGACTAAACAAGCAACAATTTAATTATGATTTGAACTTGATGTTAACTGTAAAAATGTCATGTATGTTGAGGCCCCGCTGTGTGAGTATCATTTCAACTACACTTAATACTGTGGCAGGTTCGTTTCAATTGGAAGCTATAGGACACAGTAGATACAGGCAACAATACAAGGCAGGCAGTTTTCAAGTGTGCATGAATTACTTTGTGTGAAAAGTGTGTATGTGTGCGACCAACCAAGGTCTTCTCATGTCTGTGTCTTCTGGCAGTAAACCAGTTGGGGGTTCAAACCAGCCTCATGCTGGGTCCCTCGGAGCACTTACACTTCAGCTCAACATTCATTCTGTCTCCTCTTTATGTCCACTTTCCTACTACCTTCACCCTTTCTATATGTTTCTCTTTCTCTCCTATCTTTTCCTTTCTGCTCTCTCTTAAATTTGGTTTCCCCCCACATCTTTTCTGTTTATGTGGATGGTAGATGCTCATGAATTTATGGATTTCTGCATGAGGGGGGCTCTCTTCTGAGGGAGACCAAAAATGATTTCACAGCCCACTGTGTGGAATATCGGTTCATGGAGGAGCAGAGTGGCAGCTCAAAGCATCATGCAAAGCAAAGCTCATGTTTTGTTCTGGTCCATTCTCTGACACTAAGGGAGTGGCCCACCTGAAATAGAGTTTAAATTGGCCTTTCACGTGGCAGAGGTGTGAGCAAAATAAAAACTGTAGCCTACTGCTTTCTGAAGGGATTATATGTTGTTTTGGGCTGATCAAAAACCACAGCATCACTGATTTGCATCCAACAGAGGACTTTGCCTTGTGCCATTCTGGGTCCCTTTTACCCCATGTTTCCTGTCATCTCTCAACAGTGACTTTTCTAAACACTTTATGTTTTCATGAATACCATAATGGCTGTCATGTAACTCTAAACTATACAGACATTTCAAAACTCATCCAGGAAAATGACTTGTATGAATAGAATAAAAAGATTAGATACAGTTTGAGCACAAGGCTGATCAAAGTTGAGCATTTGTAATATAGCCAATCCCAAAGTCATCTAGAGTTTTTTACATTTACATTTAGTCATTTAGCTGACTCTTTTATCCAAAGTAAAGACTTACATTAAGGCTCCATTCACCAGTGTTACAGCTGGAACACCACATTTTACAAATGTTATCACCACAGAACCTGTTGTAAAATGGTGTAGTTTCAACCTATTTCTTTCTTTTTGCTAGACCCACTCATGTTTCAGGTTGTTCATATTGATCAATCAAATCCACTGGCTCATACTGACTGACATCAAAAATCATGTAAATCATCATTAAATAAATAAATAAACAATAACTAGCAATTATGCTGGCATTTATATCGAAATGTTATGCTTTTTTATTATTTAAGCATTAAATAATATGAACATAATTAGATGTGCTTATATTATGTCTTGTAATAGAGTTAAGAGTTTGTTAATTAATTAAATGTAATGAGTACATAACTGTACACACATAGTGTAAGTGTGAAAACCCACTAAAAGCAGCTTTAGTCTGAGTTGATGTTTTCTGTACCCCATGTGATGCATTTATATACAATATATTGCAACCACTACATAAATGTAGCTCCTGGTTCATATTTTCAGAAATGTCCAAAGATTATTACATTGACTTTTAAAAATGTAAACAAATTGACTCCATGTTTTCTGAAACAATTCAATGAATACACAAACAGAAAGTGAAGAGCCTGCAGCAAAGTTATTTTCTCAGCTGTTTAAAGATGAGACTACCAGTGTAGTGTAGTTACAAAGTCACATTATAGAAACAATTACAGCAATGTCCATTATTTCTGGAGGTACGGCTATAACATCATGTTTTATTTGATTATCTTTCAAAATGTAATGATGTTAACAGCATGGAAGAAAAAAGTGATTTGATTTGTTCGTTCTCCAAGCACAGGGACTGACCTGAAATATAAACAAGTCACTCCAATAGATCAAATATATACCTTTCCCGTAACAAAAGCCCGTCACACAGTCTGGGAAGTAGATGTGAATTTATCAAGTCTATCTGTCCAGACACACATACTGTTATTTTCTGCCTAAATATTTAGCATCACTATAAGTCAATAAGAAATGTCTTCTTGTCTCTAGTCCTTATATCTGCCTCTTGCAGCAGGGTTGCATAATAGAAACACAGTGGGATTGTAACCACCAACATGCACAACCATAAAATACATCATGCTGGCAGGATTCCCATCTAGCTCCTACTCTTAGTGGTATATGCTGTATGTCTTGTCTGTTGGACTTAGGCATCATCGTATAATAAAACCATTATTGTTGAGTTGACATATAGCCCTGTGCTGCTTTCATGAATTCTGTGTGCCAAAAGAACCATAGGGATGTCAATTTGAGTGTCAGAGTAGGACAGATTTTGTCCAAAGCAGTGAGTCAGCATAAATGATTGAGAGTTGGAGGGATGGGGTCAAAGGGTCAGGGTGGAAAGATAGAAAATAACAATCAGTAGCAAAAGCAAGCTTTAGTTCATGGCCATAAGAGTCATGTGCCGCTAGATGAACACAACAGCTCATAGTATACATTTCTATGGGCGCTGGTTTCTGAAAGTTGATAAAAAGTCATTTGAAAAGTATTTTTCATTATTATTTTAGATTATATCAATGTCCAATATGACCTATGGCAAAAAAATACTGACAATGTTGAAATTTTTCAGGTCAAACATGTCTTAACCCAAATCCTGTGTGTAGTACCAGAATGATGAACAAAAAAATCCCCACTTTAAAGAAAATGAAGCTCCATTCAGTAAGTCAAGAATTATTTATTTTTCTACAGACAGTGTACACTTTCCAGTCTATTATGTTTCAAGTCTATGAATATTGAACCTCGTCTACTATCTTTATTCTGACAGTGATTTGTGCATTGAAACATTCAAAACCTGACCATGCCAGTCAATTCCTTTGCTCCTCTATTATATCAAAGAACGTCAAGCGACTGAGAAAAGAAAGGGATCAGTTACAGCTGAATAAATTCCTTCCCGATATACTTTTCTTATATAACATTTCACTCTTGTTTGATGGACACAAATCCCTGTAAAGGATAAATTATCCGTATATACCCTAAGGAGTCAAGGAAAAGTTTCTCTTCTTAAAATAATCCCACATTTTGATCTGTCACATAGAGCAAGTTTCCTATAAATATTTAAAGTAGAAAATGACAAAGCAAAAAGGTTTTAGCTGTAAAGCTGCTCTGAATGAAGTCATAAAGCGTGTTCTGTATTAATATATAAACTGCAAATCCAAGACAATTGTCACTTTTTTAGGTAAAACCTTAATAACCAAATAATATAAATATATTAATACTTAATATATATTATTCATATAAATATTTTTACTTTGTCACTTACATTATTACATGATAACTCAATCTACATACTTTATGTGTCAGGGTAGGGTTCGTCCTGTGAGTTTGACCCAGAGAATTTCAGGTGACGCACATTCGCTGTGAACCGAGAGAAAGTCAGCAGCCTTAGGACTACTGCAGGTGTTCAAAATGTCTGGAGGCCCACTCTCAGGGCATGGCAGGACAAAAGTGTCCCAACAAGCCAGAACACAAGAGCCAAAATACAGGTAAAAAATTTACACCATGTAGAAACTTTCATCTTTATACTACACACAGAGGTGTGTTAGTATGACAACCAGTACACAACAAGACATGACACAAAAGCCACAAACCTATGGTGCAACAAAGGCGCAGGTAACGTGTCACAAACAAAAATCTTTGGGTATTATGAGTTTTTTTTATGGTGAAGTAATCCAATCTTTGATTTGTGATGTGTGTCACTAATATTACATGAAATGCCTGGTTTCATTTAAATGTATTTAATTAAAGGCTACAATGTGGATCATTTGTGCTTAAATTTTGTATCACAACAAATAAACTTGAATGCAGAGTTAGATCGATGTAACTATGTTATTCACAACTGTGTCAATACCACATTACCTTTCAATATGCAAGATAAGCCTTTTTGAAGGATCTCCAAATCTAATCTAATACAGCAGCATTAGCACAATGTGAAAAGATACAAGAAGCAAACAAACGCTCAGGCTGCTTTGAGGGGGATTTTTGGATTTGCTCATGAAACATGAAGCACCTCATCATGACCTTATTGGTAAATAGGCCTTTCCAAGACCCTGAGCAAACTCAATAAAACTAGCCTCTAACTCCAAATCCTCTGCTCTCTGCATGCTCCCACGAGGAGTGTCGAGACAGACTGAAGGGTGGAAGATAGCGAGCAAGCCAGAGTCAGAGGAGCAGCAGTTGGGGGTTGAAGCAGATATTGAGATTGAGACAGACATGGGGGGAGAGAATAAAACAGGAAAGAGAGGGGAGAGATCAAAGACAAACAGTGAAGCAGCGGAGAGAAGGAGAGAAACACTGAACGAGAAAGAGGGGAACCCGGTGGTGGAAAAGTAATTCAGCGCTGCAGGGAGAAGTTGTGTTCCGTTCCTGCTCTTGGCCTCACCAACTGTAATGAGCCTCAGATTACAACTATATGCCCGACCCTGACATGTGCAAAAGGCATTACTGCGCTGGCTGGCAAAGCTGGAGACTGCACTCGGAGTCAGCTCATCATTAAAACATATTGCCCTCAGCCAGAATAATTGAAAATAGGAATATGTACTGTAGTTCCTGATGAGCACTTTTTAAAACAGAAAGACAGACAAAAGAAGACAGAGCCAGGCGGCGGGATGCAGAGTCAATAAAAATTTCTAACTAACTTGTTTGAATGCAACTGGAAATCAGAAAGAATATATTTGAAATGGAAGTATCTCTGCTGTGGAGTCAATAAGGGTGAATATAGAGTAATCTCATGTTATACATTCACCATCGAGGACATAATGTAACTTATTCATATACATTTTGGTTAAGGTTACTACATTATTAATATCCTCCATTAAATCTGTTACACTCTGTAACATGTTTCACACAGACCTTTGCACCTGTGAGTACTGCACACTGAGAGGCTACACAATTTCTTTTGATAATGTATTAGCAATTGATTAAATATTGTGTGTACAAGCACTTTACTATGCATGTTTCCGTGCCCCCCACTGTGAAGATGTAGCATACATTACTGTTTGTTTATAGAAAGGCATGTGTATTAGTAACTTCATTTCAAGAGATAGTAAAGTAAGAGTAGTCAGTTTTGCATAGTCACAGGTCACTGACTAATCCAAAAGTATGATTGACATGGGGATTCAGTCAAACAATATTTTTAGTTAATGCACATTGAGAGCAGTGATAAAAAAGCTGCCAGAAATCTATTTGCATATGCTCTCTACTGTGAACACAGGCAACCGCAATACAACACCATTCAGCAGAGCTTGTATAACGCTGAAAGTCCTGAAATATCATTTAAGTGGCAACATACTGGTGCTTGTACAATTGGAATTGAATGGTCACCCATTTGCAAAGGTAGTGAGAATACGTCAGTAGCTACACACATTCCAATGCAGCTGAAATCCACACTGTCATTTGGCCCAGCTAATTCACTGTGCAATGAACCACCAGTGTTATGCTAGCGAGGATTTGCTCTCCCATACACAGCCAGTAGAATTCTCAAAAATGTGAAATTGAACTAATGCACAAGGGAAATATAATTCTATTTCAACAGGCACTGTAGCAAGACATTTTGCGAGTAGAGAGAGAAAATACAGTGTTCTTTTTTGGTGCATGTAGAAATCACATCATGCAAGTCAAATTATATAGTATGTTTATGCTTTCTTGTGGTAAGGTGGTAAGAGTTTGCCTGTTAAATGAAGGGTGAATACATCCTGTATATCCTCTCCCAGCCTTCTTCAACTATTCTGTCCTCCCCATCCATCTATATTGTGACGTGCCACTCCACCGAACATCAGGGCGCACACTCTTGCTTTGGCTGTGTTCTCTTGCAAATTCACTTTAGTTGACAAAATTGAATATGGGATTACTGTCCTGTTGTGCTGTTCCATTTCAGAAGCCATGTAGTGGTTTCTGCATGAATGTAAAACACTTACAGCATGTTGCCTATCACAGTTTTCAAAATATTTCCTCCTCCAAAACATGAATGTAATGATGCCGTTTGTTCAGAACAGTTATGGCCATATTTGAGTTGAAATTGAAGACCAAACATAACTAATGTTCTTGAATTTATGCATGTGTGCACATTATGCAAACATAATTGACAAATACAACATTTTTCATTTCTTTCTTTTTTTTTTTTTTTTTTTTTTTTGAGCCATAAGATATTTGCTCTTAATTTAAGTGGCAACACAAACAACAGTTATTTCTGCTCTTGCCAAAATGTTTGTGGAAAGACAGCTGTTTAAAAATAATGTGTGGGTAGCAGTAAAATATAATACAAATAAATTAGTCTACACTAAGTCTTGCACACTGAGTTACAGAAAGTGATAATATTGTAATGTAACAATCATACAGGTCATAATACAAAACCATTAAACAAGCTAATGTCTGTAAATAGAAGCTATAAACAGAAATAAACCAAAATAAATTCAGAGCTCTAGTAAGTTTAAAAACTGAGTTGCTGGAATAAAAGTTAGGAATAAAATTGTAAACAGCAGTATGGGGATTGCATTGAAAACGTTCTGTAAACCCAAAGTGTATGAATGTGTTCTTGGCTTTCAGACTAAGACAAACCTGCTGAGTAAAATGAAAGTGTTGTACATACAACATGATATACGAATTTAAAAACAGTGTAAAGATATACAGTATACTAGTAAATATTTGAAGAAGCATTCAGAGCTTACCCCCAGCCAAAGCCTAAGTCAGAAAATCAAGGGAATTGTCTTTATGATTTGATGCAATAGAAATCTGAAAACTGTTATTGCCAGAGGACAAACACATACACACTCAACCTCACACACTTCCCTTCTGCTCTCATGCTTGTTAAGATCCTATCTATCTTGTGAGACGGGGTGAGAGCCCTTTAGCCATACTCAGAGGGCTCATTTCCATTCCAACACGCAACAAACATAGCCACATTTACAGCATAACAACAAACGTGGCCAAACACACACTAGCATTGGGATTCCACAAGCACCTGTAGATTGTAATGAGACATGGAGTTCGTTTTGACCTTGGAAGCGTTAAAAGGGAAGCTTGTCAACCTCCAGGAAACAGGTCCAGAAGAAACAAATGTGTGTGTGTGTGTGTGTGTGTGTGTGTGTTCTAAAGTAATATTCTAGCCCCATGTTCCATTCTGGTGTGTATTTGTCTGTGAGCCAGGCTGTATACAACATTGACTGAACACCTGCTGCTGTGGTAACTAGGATGTAAGTGTGCACAGGAGTGCTTCATAAATATATATTAAAATCAGAGCTCATATTAAAGGAGAATAACCTCTGTACCGACCTTTCTGTCTGTCCATGTGTCTGTCATCTATCCATCTATCGACAAACAATCAAATCAAAAAATTTAAACATACACTATTTCACATTAGTCAAATCTTTGGAAATTTTAAGGTAAACCAGTGAAAATGCATATTCAAATTGTTATGTCACTGGGTATAAAGTAACCATTTAAAAAAGCTGGGTTTTAAGTCACTTTCTATTGTTTTTAAAATGGCAAGATGGAAGCCACTTTTAGGGATATAAACAAACAATGTTAAAATTGCATTAGACATTGTTCTACTAAAGGTCTGAGGCCTAATGCTCAAAGAGTAAGTTGAGGTTTAGTCAACGCAAATGCTAAGTTTTCTGGCTCCAGAAAGTGGTTTTGTTTTGAGTGAGTTTTATGGCCATGTTAACTGACTCTACACGGCTACACGGCTACCCTGCTCCGAAGCCGGGTTTATTCTGGTTTGGAGTCCGCAAACCCAAACTGGACCAATCAGATATGTTGTAATTTAGCTATGTATAGTCTCATAATCCAAAGATCTGTTACTCACTAATCCACCCAGTATGACCTTATAAAAGTGTAAGTCTAAATGGCTAAACTATAAAGCAACATTTAAAATGACTTCAAATCTGTTTAATCAATTTCCATAAAGTAGCAAAAACCATGACAGCATTGCAGTGGTAGTTGAACCTGAGAACCATAATAAATTTAACTATATAATAAAAAATTCTGTTCATGATAATCAAAACAAGACCATTACATAAAATATTAGTTTTATGTAATAACTGTAAAATGTAATATAGATAAATGTACTGTAGTAGATGTAGAAAAACATTAAACGCTCTATAAGGAAGTCCATAAATAGGAAACACTGTAGTATGTAGCAATTTCACACTGCCTCATAAATTAACATACTGATATTAGTGAGTACCAGGATGGATCTGCACTACATTACCTCATGCTTAAAACAATGTATGGGCCTGCATCAGTGATATATTGCTCATCCCGAGGGGGAATCCATCTTAAACGACATACAATGGAGCCACTGAGAGACATAAAATCCTATCAGACTCTACCATTCGCCTGTAATTAAAAATAATGAAACAGACAAATGTGCATAAGAGTAAGGCCGAGGAATGTGGTTAAGACTCTAATTGATGCACGATAGGTTTATATGGGCAGTGCATTTGGTATCAAGAGCCATAAATATTACTGATGTATTCAGTGGTATATGTGGAATGCATAGAGATAAAGAAAAGGACTAAAAGATGATGTTAAGCAAGATACTCAGAGGCTGAAATGTTACACTATAAAGGGTAATAATGCATTAGTAATACCTGCTACATTCATGAAAGATTTTGTCTTTGTACATAGCCATATACAATAATTACATTGACGGACACATATAATGAAAAACAGATACTATATGGCTTTTGTTTATGAAAACTAGAGTACATAGAGTCACTTGATTGTCATTGTCCTTCGCTGTGATAACACACTCCTGCCTGGAAAATCAAGGTCAGGTTCAACTAAGTGAACCTGAACTAAAAAGGATTTTTCAAAATAATGTCTCAATTTTCAAAAGCCAGTCCTTGAACTTGCAAGGTGACAAACAGTTCCAGGCTCCAGCCAATCCCTTTAATTCATCTGTTGGTCATTAAAATCAACAATTTATCAGATGTCTCTGTTATCACAGATAACTTGCTGGTGGCAGTTGTGAGAAATTGAAGACTCGCTCTGGACAAATTGGTCAGTGAATTGCTTGAGGTAAATCTTAAAACTGTTTTCTGTGGGACAATCTCAGATTTAAAGGCAAGTCAGATGTTCTAAAAAAAAAATTATATCTGCCAATTAACTTCAGTAATTGAATTTATTTGAACACAGAGTTGTTAATACATTTCTTCATTTTTTTTTTTTTGTTGACAATTTGCAATAAATCCTGTGATTTTGCTACTACAATGTCCACTAATGTTTAACATTTTATAAAGAACCAAAATACACTGATTGAAAAAAAATATACAAAAAAAAATAAAATAAGGACAAATAGAAAGAATTGCTGCATCATAATATTTCATCTAAAATTCCTTGTGACATCAACACCTTTCAGTGACCTCCAGTGCAATCTCCAACAGTCCACATGACATTTATGAAAGTATTTTTTCACTTTGCAGCTTTGAGGACAACTCAAAGTCAAACCTATAGCTCATTCTACCTGTGGGTGTCTCAATTCATTTTCTCTTGACTTCCAATTTAGAGGAGCAAAAAAAAAAGTAAACCCCATGGCAGTGACCTCTGCTGTAGGGCCATGAATAATGGCGACTATTAGTTGCAGTGTAGTTCACTCAGAGAAAAGTAGTCATTTTCAGCCTTGGGCTAGTTTAATTTAGAGATGGGATAGGATGAGACATTTTACATTATTTTGTGTTTTCATTAGAAATACATACAACATGTCAAACATGAATGTTGCACATATGCTTTTCCTCTCATGGGTCTAGTCTAATTTGATTCATGTGTTCAATAAAGTTGAGAGCTCTAAAGTTTCTTTAGTCATTGTTATTGTTTGTGGTGTTATTGTGGTATTGTAAAGTTCTAGACTTGGACAGACAGGACGAACAAATCACATAGATTAAGAGCCAATGAATGATAAAAGAATCACTGAAGCTTGAAAGACTAAATTCTTAGAATTGGCTCTGCAGTAATGATCCATTTAGACTGTATGGGAGATTGGTTGCCAAAGGCATAAGGCAAAATTACTCACCCGTCTCCAACAGAGAAATGTTTGTTTCCCTCTTCTGCCCTCAAATTATTTTAATCAAAACACAAATTAGGTGCAATTAGTGTAGAGATAAAATGCTTCAAACCAACTGATATGAAATTGTTAGGAGCCATCTCAACCACATCTCTATCTTTCTTCTGGCTGTTGCTCTTCATCAGTGGGCTTCACTCAAAGCCAACGTCACAGTTCATTAATTAATTCATCACCTAAAAGCTGAGTATTGATTTTCAGTAATGGCTTTACAAATCTGTTGGACACCTAGCTGCAGGGATAATTAAAAAGAATGCGTATTTGCAATAAATCATCTTTAAAAGGGTTAAATGTCCTTGGGTCATGACAGAGGTAGGTTACAATATCAACAAACAGGCTGTGATACAGCCTACTCATTAAAGACACCAAAGGAGAGCTATAACCATTTTTATGTTTCACCAACCTAAGTGAGCCCTAATGGATGTCAAGAAATACTGAGATGGAGTAGAATCATCACAGAATAGGAACTTTAAAAGAGAAGTATTGTAGGAGGCCTATTGATTTAGTCAGTCCATACAAGTGACAAGGTCTTGGGGCACATGCATTTTAAATGAATAAAGAGAAACAATTTACGACATTTAACAAAAATAATTTCTTGTAATTGCTTTTCCCATT
This sequence comes from Perccottus glenii, assembly GCA_024416835.2. NCBI lineage: Eukaryota > Metazoa > Chordata > Actinopteri > Gobiiformes > Odontobutidae > Perccottus > Perccottus glenii. Next base: position 11,572,777 of record CM044551.2, read on the forward strand.
TGTTTTAAAGATCACTCTGTTTATTCTCATGTAAACACTCCAATTAAAACACTATTTAATCTAAACTGAGACTGACCTTTTTATTCACTAGTGCACAAACGATCTGAAAACCGTCCTTGTAATTATCCACAGTAATGTTTTTGTTAGTATGTAAAACATAAACTAATACTACAAATAAACAGATGTGATGTCATGCTAGATGTCGTCATACTGCACACACTGTTTTTAAATGTACTGATTGGTGATATGATAAATACTACTGGCAAAACATGTCTTTAATAAGATCATCTAATTTTATCGATACTGGTAAAGTTAGTTAGCATAATGTTCTTTCTGAAAAAACAGTTGGTCAGCTTTTATAAGTGGTAGGAAATATTCTTGAATAATAGTCTGTAACAGTAATAGTTCAAAGCATTCAATAGAAATACACATGCATCCATCACACTTGCATATACATGTGACTCTCACCTAAAAAGTCTTTAGTCTGATTTCTAACTCTCATTATGTTCATCGAAAGAGAGCAATTAATCCATACATTCAAGTGATATAGCATGTTTTTAGGAAGTCAATACAGCTGAACACCATTAGCTAAGTGACACTATTGAAGAACTCTCCCAATACATTCAAATTCAAAATAAAACACTTGGTAATTGAACAGTGTTTGTATATTTTAGCAGCAAAAATGAAAAGGCTTTGTTTAAAGAGTGGACAAAAACTAAGGAGGGATGAAAACAGACGGAGTGTACCATGCATCTTGATGCTGTAATCTCAAAGACATGAGCTGGAACAAGGTGAGGGTGTCACTGAGAACATGTAAATGTATTCAGCCAACACCTTATATCATAGTAATCACCGCCTACCTCTACAGTTTTATAACACTCTTTAAATTTCTTCCTCTTACTCGCTCCTTCCTTCCCATGTCTGATGGCTGGCTCCCTCTTGTCTATCGGCCTTTATCTGCCTGACACACACTCAGATGCACACACACATAGAAATGGACATAAATCTGGCTAGTGTGCCAGCCGGGACTGTGGACATAATTACAGGACATCAAATGAAAGAATTAGTGTCCCTGTTCTCATTGCCATGCAACGCTTGCAAGTCCTTTTCAATTCCTCATCTTATGTCAGCTTTTCATATTTTCACATGCATTGTTTCATCTTTTTTGTTTTTTCTCACAGGCACACATTTACACACAAAAATGGGATTTAGTATAAGTCAATAATGATTAGTTAGAGTTTTCTGGGAACTGGGCATCACTCCTATGATCATATATTCCTTTATTCTCATTTGCTTTGTTCATTCATTAGTTATTCCTATCTTCCTTGCCTTTTGTAAACATTTCTAAAACATTTCTAACCAACAAAGTTCTGCTCAGCTAATACAACTATTAAAACATGTCTGTGGTTTATGCTTAGCTGTGAGGTATTTAACCAATCCCTGCAGCAGTAGCACTTGCATTAGTATTATGCAGTTTTTATTATTGCATATACTTTTCTGTCAAAACCCTCAAATCTTTGAATTCTTTGAAAAACATGTATATTTTCCACAGTCTTTAAGAAGAAATATGGAATAAAATACAGAAGTACTGGTAGTGTGTCTTGATCTACATTGCTTTCATAGAGCTCTGAATTCTTTGTTATTTGACCCAATCAGGCTTCCTCTTTGTACAGTACAGATGCTATGACAGGAAGGCAATCAATCCAGCAGCCCTGGAATCTCTCATTTCTGGTGCTGAATCGTCCCAATCACAAACTTACTATGCAGACTCAGCGACAGCAGTGCAATCCTACACATGCACCAATAATAAAAGTCTCCTGCCTTCTTTTTTTTTCTCATACCTACCTTTCCTGTCAATTACAGCTCCCTAGTATATGAAAAACTGTGCAGCTCAGCAGTTTTGGATCAATTCTATTCAAACATTTCCAGGTTTATGATTGTGGATCTTATAAAAAGCTAAAGGTGGTAGCTTTTGAAGACAGCTTCCTGTGGGGACTGAAGAATAACAAATGGCTGCATTTATAACTTAACTGAAGATGTTAAGGTTTAAGAACCCCAATAAGACATTTGCATAATATAGATACTTTATTAGATTATAAATACATCATTCCAATGTACAAGTTATTCTACAGTTTTACAATTTACACATACAAAACTTAACTTGCCTGTAGTTCAGAATTTGAAATAACTATAACTCCATGAAATCCCTGTCACAAAAATATATTTTTTGTTGAAGCCCTCTATTCGTTTAAACATCATGTCTGACAGGTATTTCATTTATGTAGAAAACAAACTGTTCAGGATATTAGAAAAATAGACTCCAACTGATTTCCATTACTCAAGTCAGTATTATTCCGTCAAAACATAGCTACAATTTTTACAAGTAGGTGCTGCTAATAATCTTTGCACATTGTACATTGTACTGTTTGTCTTTAGGTGCACTAAAGACACCCCTCACATCACAAAGCACATACATCAATAACAACAGAACGACCCATTAACACATTGATTATTCAAACACAAAATCCCACCAGGTAGATCTTTTGACTTTTATGACTCATAGGGTCAACAACCAGGAAATGAACTGATGTAAATGCACCAGTCTCTCTCTCTCTCTCTCTCTCTCTCTCTCTCTCTCTCTCTCTCTCTCTCTCTCTCTCTCTCTCTCTCTCTCACCGAGGTGGTGACTGATGACTGTTTTTCTGCCCGACTGCCACAGTGGGTTAAGACAAGGGGCTTTATGATGCATGGACATCCTTCGTTACTAATTAACCTTCATACCACACTAATTAATTAGATTCCAGCAAGGTCAAGCTTTCTAAATGGGACAATTAAGTAGTTTCATCATAAAGCAATAAAGCACAGTAGAGAACCTAACAAAGACAATGGGCAGTGTTTTTCATCTGAACTTGTAATATTACCACATCATCTGCCCATAATTGTTAGTTTTTCATATTCTATGTAGTCTAGTCAAAGCCCTGCTCACACTAAGGCACAATTTCACCTGCGAAGAAAGTACAACTTGTCATTGCATAAGTAGCCCAGTGCTTTTATATAGTTGAACCAAAGATGCTGAGACTGGCAGAGATTGCTCGAAATGAGAAGTTTAAAGCTAAATGAAATTGGTTGAATGAAATCTCAGAGGTCTGTGCTGACTCTGTTAAGTATCAAAATATTCAAATGAAGGAGGGTAATAATGTGGCACAGTGAGCATGCTGCCAAATTAAAATGCTTCAACAACACAATAGAGATTTCAGTAATCATAATGATGGTCACAAGCAGTAAACATTAACACACATTTTCCCTTTTCTTTCAACTCACCTCACAAAATAAAAACACAAGGAATTAGGCATTCACCCATTAAAAGGAGCAGTTGGGCAAAACAGCTTGCTTGTGCTTGGAAAAATACAACAACAAACTCTAATACACTTTACATGTATAAACATATGTATGTGCCTACACACACTGACTTCCATCTGCAGCTGTAGGAGTGTAAAGACTGAGGCAATGAGAAAGGTATCATTCAAAAGACCATTCCCTCTGTGCTCTAGAGCCCATATCTGACTAACAGTGTGGAACCGGCCAAATGTGGCAGCCAACTGTTTCCCATCCTCAGGCTATCCCCGATCTTGGCACGAGTATGGCAAATTGTATCATTGTCATGTGCATGGCTTCTCAGTGTGAATAGTTTGGGGCTGCTTGAGAAACAGTTTGTAAGACTTGAAAGAAAGAAAGAGATGCTATTGTTTAAAATAAATTATGATGTCCTAAAATTGATCTTCATGGCAACATAAACCAACTTAATAAGAATAACTAACTTAAATGTACGCTCCCATCTGACATAATTTATTTATAAAATTGACTTCTGTTTGACAAACCCGAGTGATTTCTTTTGTCTAGGTGTACTTTAATAAATCAACATTAGTTGGAGGATGATTAGGTTAAGTAGTATGATACAATATGTGAATGTGTGCATGGTGTGGACGTCTAGCTGTGCGTTTGACAGAGATTAATAGACATAAACCCCAGGTTGGGACCACAGTGGGGCTTCCAACCCTATATTTTACTAAACCCCACATAAATAAAGCCACAGGGGGCCACTTGGTAGGAAAGACAAAAGGTTCTTTACAGACCGTCGGCACAATGGTGGTAAGAACATGTGGCATAGTTTTACTTGCTGTAGTTTTAGTTACTTTGAAAACAGCCAATGTTTCTGACTTTTTTTACGGATGTGTTAAGGAAAAGAAGTCTGCAAGAACCTAAAGCTTATCTCAAATTCTGCTCAGACCTTTGGCAGACAAGCAGATTCTGGGTGCTTTACTGTGAGTTAAAATATACTTTGAAAAAAATATTTGTACTAAAAACACAAATACTGTACTTCCAATAAATCCTTTAAATAAAAGTAGTGAATAAAGAAGAAAAAAGCCTTAGTAATAACAGTTCTGGTCAAAGTATGACATATACTATTATATGTTAAAAAAAATAATACAAAACAGTATGTAACATGATAAAACATTAGACAAATTTGAATATAATCCTATTAAAGGCATTAAACTCAGAATTTAATCAGGAAAAGGTTTAATGAGCCATAAGCAAATGTATTGTTTATGGAATAGATATTTATGATCAAATGTGTCACAATAGGGGAGAGGAATGTTTAGTTAGTTGATCTTCCTTTCTGAAAAAAAGCAGCCACATTGGACCATTCCTTCTACAAGAATTGCATTTTATTGCAAAAAAGTTTTTTTTTTTCAATTTTTGTTGTAGTATGTAGTTCATATGAGAGAGACAGTGTAGAAAGTTAAAGCTTACCAGAACAAAACAAAATAGCAATTTCATACATTTACATTTAGTCATTTAGCAGAGGCTTTTATCCAAAGCGACTTACAAGTGAGGAAAACAATGGAAGCAATTTTAACAACACAAGGTACAAAAAGCATAAGTGCACAAAAAACTAGTCAGTTTAAACCCAGCACAGTATACTAAGCTAAAGATAGGAGAACTTTTTTTTTTTTTGAAGAAAATGAATTGATAGAAAGGAAGTAGAATTCAGTGTTTGTCAGTCGAAGTGGTGATGACGGAAAAGATGTGTTTTCAGGCGTTTTTTAAAGATGGCTACAGAATCTGCTGATCTTGTAGCAGCAGGTAGATTATTCCACCAACGTGGAACAGATTTAGAGAAGGTACGTGAGAGTCATTTTTTTTCCTTTTTGGGACGGTACCACCAGACGTTGTTCATTTGCAGAGCGCAGGGATCTGGTAGGAACGTAGGTCTGTATTAGTGAGTGAAGATATGAGGGTACAGAACCAACGGTGGTCTTGTAGGCCAAGAGCATAGCTTTGAACTTGATCAACCGGGAGCCAGTGTAACCTAATGAATAGAGGAGTTACGTGTGCTCTCTTCAGGTTCATTAAAGACACTCTTGCCGCTGCATTCTGGATCATCTGCAGAGGTTTGGTTTGTGCAGGCAGGGAGTCCAGCCAGTAGAGCATTGCAATAATCCAGTTTGGACAAGACAAGAGCCTGGACTAGAATTTGTGTCAAGTGCTCAGATAGGAAAGATCTAATTTTCCTAATGTTACATTAATAAAGAACATATTTTATTTGGCATGTTTACTTCAGTTTGTCTTCCCTGTGCTCCGTTTGCCCTTTGTCAGATCAGTTTGTTCTCTCTGGGCACTTGTAGAATTAATTAATAAAATGAGTATGAAAATAACACAACCAAACCACCTTATATGGGTTCTACAGACCTCCTAATTAATATTCTTTTCAAGTGTTATTTTAATATCATTAAGCATGTTTAAAAAATACATTTGTTACCCACTTTCTTGAAAATGTGTGTGTGAGGGTATCCTTTTCACTTGGCATAGTCTATACACAGTTTATTTAAACTAGTAACTTTTCCACAAATTAACAAAAAATGCTGAATTGGGTCAAACAATTTTAGAAATGAATTTAGATTAACTTTGCAACCGTTCCCCTTTGTAGGCTCAGTTGCAATGTTTGAAGTATAATATTAAATGTACACATGTTACAACAGTGTCTTTCCAACACAAACAGTCTCTGAGAAATTAAAGAAAATGCAAAAAGTGATGCAACCGTCCCCGCTCTCCCCTACTATAAGACGTGGCACATGTTGTCCTAAGAATTTTAGTTTCTTACCACAAAGGCTAAGATAATATGTAGGTCATTTAATGAAGTCCAGAATGCAATTCTTAACAGATTGAAAGCCTTGGAGATAAAGAGGCAGATAGTCTATGTGGGTGTTAACAGCAGAGAAGAAAGGCTCATTAGAGAACACTATATTGTATTTATTCAGCCACTCACTGCACAATGCTGCACACAAAAACAAAATAATACACCTCCATGTGTAATTTATTAGAGAGTGATTGCAGATAATATGGATGCCCCGGCTCAAACAGGAGACAATGTGTTATCCAGTTATCATTACACCAAGGTAGCTCCACAAAGGCTTTAGATTAATGATGCCTCTGTTTAGTCTATAGAGAGGACACTTTAAAAGAGCTTATTAAAGGAGCACAGCTAGGAGGAATGGAGGTGGCCAGTAGAATGAGGTGTTTCTAAAAATGGATAAGAAAATTCCCAAAAAACAACAACATGTAAACAAGAATGAGAACATCAAAATAACATAGGGAAGGAAAAAGACAAGAACTCAAACTGGAGCGAGACAGATGAAGTGGAAGAACGTGAGGAGTTCATTAGACAGTGGAAATCTCCCGAGTGCTCCGGGAAACCACACTAAATTAATCAGATATGTGCACACTGATGCCACAGTGCATATATTATTATCACATAGGCTATTGTCTTGGGTTTATAAACTATAAATTAATGTCCATTACCAAAGCAGTATCTGCTCTATAGCCAATGAAATGCACAAAGAGAGTGCACATTTATCTCCTATAAGAAGCCATTATGGGCTTTGTCGCTATAACATAGATGGAGTAAAGTTTACCATGTTGACTAGGGAGAGAAAAGAATGTAAATAAAGCTTTACAAATTAAGTGTGAAAAAGCACTTTGATGCAACATTAGATATAAAGAAATAAGAGCTGTGTGATAGACCTAAGATTGAATGGCTGACACATACTAAGTCCCCATTAGAGCCTTTTGTAAATGCAAGGACAAATACTTGACTTGACTTTAATTCATTCATGCTTACAGTGAAAACAAGTGAATTTCAGCAGAATTTACATAAATTATTAAAAACAACATTTCAAAAGCACATACAAACTAATAATAGGCAGTCTCACTGCTGATAGTGATATTATAACAATAAGATATACAAATATGAGGAGGATGAATATTATTTGAACGTTTTATGTAGCTTCATAATTACTAAAAAGAACTGAATGTGTATAGTAAACAGTATATTTCAATTACTAGACCTTACATTAGATATTCATATTAAATAATATCAGTATACAATACAACAATATAGGCAGGTGAAAATCCTCTTTATTCTACTTTGAAAGAAGGGCCTCCTATCCCCTCTGTTAAGATTTGACTCATAGGGAACACAGTGACAATGACCCAGCCACTCTGACAACCTCCTATCATTACAGTATCAAATGACCCCCTGGGCTGTATTACCACCACCCAGTGTCACCAATTACCAAACAAAGATAAGTTGTAAGTGCTTTTATACCATGTGTTGTCAAATGTTAATGTTGTATTGAGGTCATCTGGGCACATTTCAAATCTGAACCGGGGCATTTGATGGACAGAAACACGGCAAATTGCCCACTGAATGAATGTACTGGAAGTGTTGAGGCAAGACAAGTGGGGCCATTATGATTAGTCATAAAGGGGGGATTAGAAGATAAGATGTATCCTTTTGGGCTCATGACTGCTGCTGTCATTTGTCATTTTAAGTTTTTTCAATTTCTTGGACAGAATACTAACCCACAGATATAGGGTTTTATTCTGACTACAATAAGTTTTAGTTATAAAAGTAAAATTGTTCAAACACTATCTTGAAATTTTAACATTGACCTAGTTTACCTTCTCTATCAGCTACTTCTGACCTTTACATAATGCTGCTGGGGTAATAGTAGATTAACAGCATTAAAACAACTGGTAGTAAGCATTTTCATATTTAAAATTGTAATGAAAACTCAAATCTAAAGCTTGATGCCAGAGACAGTCAGCATGATTGTAATTATGAGACCATGGGTTTTAAAAACAAAAAAATATATCTTATCATTATTTAGTTAAGGCCAGTCAGTTTGTCTGCCAACGTTAAATTATTTTGTCACAATATTTCATAAATAATCCAAATATGTTGAAAAATGAATTAGGTCTATAACATCAAGGATCGAACTAGATGGATGAGTGAAGCAGTGCCCATAAGACTGCTCCCTGGCCTCTCTTATGAACCCAAAATGACAAATATACAGTCTGGCTAATCGTCTGAGGAGTGCACTTGCTATTACACTGTGCACAGCCCCAAAGGGAGGGTCTGAGAGAAAAGAATGGATAATTTGCTGATCTGGACATATTCTTTTTCCTTGTGTGTGTGTGCAGCAGAGAGAAGAGAGAGAAACAGAATAAATGACTGTAATAAATGAAGATGAACATTCTAGGACCTCTGCTCTCGCCCTGTGTTTTTCTCAATTTTTCTCTCCCCCACTGCCAAATATGTATTGATTTTCATGCATATTTATAGCCTGCACAGAACCAGTGAGTCTCTAGTGTTTTCAAAGGTGATAGGCTTGCTCTGTGGAGCAGAATCAACAATATTGAACTCAGGCAGAATATCCAATTCTTCCACTGAGGTCTGATATAGGCTTCAGCATTCATTGACAACGGTAGTCTGTTCATGCAGTCTGCCTTGGGTGTGGTAAATACGTAGCTGCATTAAGGCTTAAGGATTTGTTATTATTTATGCTATCAAGTGTGTTTTTATTCCGTCATTATACCTTTGGTCAAGCTGTTTTATCGACTGTTGACACCCCATAGTTCAAGACTGAGGAAACATCCCTTCCTTCCTCTAATCAGAGATGAACCCCGAATGTAACCATCTGAGTGGTCCATGGGTTTGACATGTCCAATGGGAATGTAGGTTGGTCAACAGCAAGGTCCAAGTCAAACCCAATTTGTAAATCTTTGCATCAGTTCAGGACAAGATGGGTTAGTCACTTTATTCCATTTAGTGATTCAGTCAGATATATTGTTATCACAAGGTGTAACATAGCTATGATTATATTTCAAAACAATATTACACATTATGTCATGTAATCATGGTTCATTTAAATTCAGCAGTTTAATGATACAACAAGCACCAAGTCAAAACTTCAGCATTAACAGATTTTAACAAAAAAAAAATGTGTTCCATTTATCAACTAATTCAGTAAGTTTCTATCCAATCTAACATGGTGTATAAATTTCCCTTCAATAGACCTCTGGATTATCAAAGACAAGACAGGTTGTCCAAAAGGCCCCTCTCTTGGCTGCTGCCAGGCTTAACCTTGCTTTGTTGGTGTGTATACTCTATGTCTACATACTGTATGTGAGTGTTCTTTCCAATGAATACAAATACACAATAATAACAGAATTTTAAAATCCACCCCTAAATCTTTGCCCGCGCATGCTTGGCCACACATCACGTGTCTACAACAGAGATGTAAATTTGTGCTCAGTCTTCCATCGTATGATTAAATGCTAGGTGGAGCACAAAAGCACTAATGGTTAGGGGGAGATTTCCCCTGATGCCTCGTCCTCCTACTCAGAGTGGCTCAGAAAATGACATGTGATGGAAGACTAGTTTACCCAAATACTATGTAGCATGTACCAAATACATCACAAGTCCAGCCCTACAGCCACACTTCATCTTTTAGTGCTTTGACGTTTAAGATAGATTATAGCCTTTTGGTGTGGTGGTACACAAAAGAGATTTTATTATCTGCAAATATTTTTTGGACCTAAGCTTGGAAGTGGTTAGCACTGCACATTTTTTTATTTGACACAAAAATAAAAAGATAATATTACTTTGATAAAGTTAATTATTATTTGGAGTTGTAGTGGGAAGTGGTCTTTTTTGTTTATGCATATTATATGTTCAAGCTTGAGTCCTAGTCATTAACCAGTTTTTATTATATTGTTTAACATCTGTCTGAATCTGTCTGTATTTTTCAAGAAAAATCATTATAGATTAACAAAAATGTCTTCTCCAATACATGCAGGCATTAAACACATTAAACAGAGTTGTAGTTGCATCTGATGCAGGGATGCTTTGCATTTGTTTTCTTCTTTATTTATTTAGTTATTTAATTTAAGTTTGTCACCTTAAAAAAATATATTGTGATCTTGGATTCTAGCAAGCCTAACTTAGCTACAGAAGTGTGGAATTACTAATTTATAAATTCAAGCCAGAACTGTGTCAGAACTACATAAGGGTCATTGACCTTTGACATTAAGGCTGTTTACAAGAATGATGCCTAGAGAACCATTACAAATAAAATAAAAAATGTAGAAAAAGAGTATTTAGTTATTTATTTATTTTATTCATTATGAAGATTTGTTAAGGGGTAAGCAAGAAACAAAGATAAAGAGGATCTTGACAGAAGCACAGAGGCTTTGCAACAGTTCTCAGTGGAAGTGCTCTCTGCTCAATCTGCCACTCTTAAGTCCTTAATATCAGCTCCAGTACCATGGCCTTCATGCCTTCAGTACTTATTTGAGTCTATTGTTTAAGAGAGTTGTTGCACAGGGTCCGCAGCATGTGAAGGTTAAAGGGTCAGTCTATCAATAATTTTTCAGACCATCAGAGGACAACTTGGCTGAATATTGCTTTTCCATTATTCTTTCTTGTAACTCCAAACAATATTGTCCACAAAACTGCGAGACAAAAATGTTATACATTGTAATTGTTTGAAATCATTTGGTTTTTAGTTTTCATTTTTTTCCCCAGATTTGCAGAGTGTATAACGCTTTCTCATCTTCACAGTGCTAACTGTTCCACCGTTATAATGGTCAGTCACTTCACTGATATAACGGTGGCATAGATTGTTTCTAAAAAAATATTGTGTTTATAATTTATTTTAACTGGGGATTTTTACTTTTTAACTGCAATTAATCAATGTGTTAAATATGATATTAATTTTGCAGTTACAATATAATATGGACAAATCTTTTATGTATATATATATACATGGCCAGCTTTGAGATGTGTTGGCCATTGTATCTTTTTTGAGACTAAAGACATAGCTATGGAGTGCTACGGGGACTGAGACTGTTTTATGGGCGCCAAAAGCCTGACTTACAAGAAATGATTATGATGTGAAACAGCTTAGAGCACAACCATTTTCTAAATCTTATCATAAATTGCGCCTGATTGCAACTTTGTCACTTGTCATCTGATTCGGCCATGCCCCTCTGTCCCCACCTCAAGCATTCAAAACTATGCTGTATCTTTTCTTTTTATTTATTTTTATTTTTTTTACTCATCATTTGTTCTATCTCTCTTCTCTTCTACCCTTATAATCCTCTCTCTTCCACCACAGCTTGTCAACCCCACACCCATCTTACCCTCCCCCTGATGACTACACCCCCTGTCCCTCTTTCTCCATCCTCTTTCAGCTCGCAGGAGGGTCAAGTGCACAGGCTTTGTCTCAAAACATGTGGAGGGAATTAATTGGCTCCAGCGTTTGTCTCTTTCCACCCGACTGCCTCTGCGCAGATGTCACCTGGCTCTTCCCTCTTACCATCCCTGTATTTCTATACCCCTCCCTGCTTCCATTCACTATTTTCACCTCTTATCTTAGCGTCTTTCTTCCCTCTATGTTGGTCTCGGACCCCTTGTAAGATCAAGCCCTCTGCTGCAGCTGAAGCACTCTCATGTTGGGTCTAATGAGTAGAGATAATGTGTGCTGCTGGACTTGAGGGACATATGAGCAGCTGATGGACAGGGCCTGAGAGACAAAAATGTAGAAATGAAAGAAAGAAATGAAAAATAAAAAAATCTCAACAGTGAGAATTTTTTTTCATATGGCTTACTAGAAATAATTGTATAGTGCATGCCAGAACACAATCTAATCACATGAAACAGAAAACAAATTTTATTTTTATAGTTTTTTTCATTGTGCCTTCTATTGAAAACATTTTTTTTTAATATATTAATTAATATATTCTTGTTTTTGTCACTGACCTGCACGTTTGACCTTTCTTAATTTCCAACATTTTTCCTTCTCAGGGTATAAACCTTACTTTAAATGCTACAAATATATGTTTGTGCTTTTCATTTGACCTTTCATTGTTACGACCCACTGGCCGTTACATTGTCACAACTGTTATAGCACCAAAATGAAAAGAGAAAAAAAATGTTTCTTGCAGAGCTGGGGATAAATTTTAAATCATCTCATTCCATGTCTTTATCCTCTTTTATCCCTCCCCATCAGTGCACCCATCCTCGAAACATCCTCATCCTATGAAAAAAATTCAGATCCATTTTCTAAAAACCTGCAGACCTCCCCCTCCAAAACGATTCTCTACCATACCCCAATTACCAGACCCCCTTCTTTCACCCACTCACACCCCTTTCCTAAGAAAGAGGGATAAATCAGCCTGCATATTAATTGTATTTAAGGGGGAACCATGTGCCTGGCGTACTCCTAGTCTCCATGACAACTGGCTTCAGGATCCATAAAGATTTCAGGGGCAAATGGGACTGGGACGAGGGGGGGACTGGGACGGGGGGGTTACCCCAAAAGAGGATAAGCATAATTACAGCCAGATAGGCAGCCAGTAAGCAGTGTCCCAGTCACATTCTGCCAAAAATTTCAGTTTTTCAGCTTAAACTTTAAAACATTTCAATTAGATTGTCTGGTTTAGTTTTGATCCCGAATAATCTTGAAAATAATACTTATCTTAAAATGTATTTTTCTTTTAAATAAATACATTAAAAAAAAAAGCATCTAGATTAAAAACAAGAAGTTTATACTTCCTTGGCACCTTAACAATCCAGAAATAGAATCAAGTCATTCACTAAACACAACCAAAAAGCAGAAAATATGCTGTGTAAGGTTTTGGCACAAAAAAGGATGGAAAGGTAATGTACCACAATATTTGCTCTTACATGTTTAAGGATTACCCACTTTCACACTCTTTTGGCAGAAGATACAGTTTGCTAGTGATATTTTTCTGTTGAAGCACACATGATAAGCTAATACAACAGTAATGCCAGAATAAAGTAAAATGTAATTAATATAACGAGCCTGCTAAGATGGCCCTTAAAGTCACGAAGTAATACTCATCTGAAACAGCTGTTTGACAGATAAAAAAAAATGTGCAGGTGTGTGTGGGTTTTCAATGATAATTGTTTTTACTATTTATGAATATTTATAATGGTTCCACCCCAAATGTCTCCACTGGTTTTAAATGGAAATCATAGAGATAAATGATTTATTCAAAATTATTCTAGTGAATTATTTGGTATCGTTTAGCATATAATACAGATTATTCACTCACGTTCAGTTTAATGAGACACAGAATTTAAAAAAAAACATGATAAAATATAATACTTGACATAGTTATAAATATTTAGGTACAATAAAAACTGACCACGCCCATTTTCTTCCAAATTGAAATGCTAGATACCAGTAGGCAGTAACACATACAAACACTGCACAGAGCAGTCAAGAGGCTGAGAGCTGTATTATGCATGAATTTGCTTTAATTGCAGGGATCCTATTTGCATAACCTCTCCTAGAGTGATCAAATATGCTCATGTCTGTTGCAGCTTTCTGACCTTGGCTGTGGGCAGGTTAGTGCTTGTACATGTGTGTGTCCGCCACTGGTGTGCACTGTGCAACACGTTAAGATTTACTAATATGCTATTATGGCCACATACATATAGTATTTAAGTATTATTATTGTAACTATACATGTGACAGAAAATAAATTAGGTTAATAAATAGTTAATCTGCTGTCAGTACAGTATATTAACTGTGTAGTGCCAACCCTTTAAATGTTGTTTCCTTGGTTCACACCACTGTCTTGTTCAAAACATTTTAAAACATTTGATGGATGGATGAGCAGACAGATGGATAGGAGGATCGATGAACCGATAAACAAATTGGCAGACAGATGGATGGATAAACAAATGGATGGTTGAGTAAGTAGATGGCTGAATGGATGGATGGATAGGCATTTTTACACATGGCTGTCTGTCTGCATTCCTGTCTTGTCAGCTGTACAGTAGTTGTTTCACCAAACTATGATGGTGTGTGAGCGATCTTTAACTGGATGTGTGTCAAATAGCTGTGTTTAACAGGCAGGTTTTCTTGAACATCTATAATACTGGGGGGGGAAGGGGGTCTGATTTGTCTCTGGACCAATTCCTACTGTAAGCTCCAAGTTGTTAAATCCTGGGAGATTCTGTAAATATATGAGACAGCATTGGCTTTTGGCCCAGACTGGGTGCTCGTTACTGGCATATTTGAGAACAAAATGAATATGTGAAAGGCTTTGTGGACAGCAGTGTGTTGACTTGCAATACAGATATACAGTATACAAATCAATAGCAAAGATTTCTCAAAGCTTCAAGTTTCAAGTGATGAAAAACTAGGGCCGTTCCCATAGCAATTAACAATTCAAAACATTGCTGTACTATGTTTTGAATTGTCAAAGTCCTCAAAATGGCGTCCATATCAGGAAAAAGTCATGTGACTAAAACCCATGAATACTAATATGATACACAAGTTGTGGTTTAAGCAGAGAAAAATGAGTGTCCATCCCACTAGGGCAGCACTGGCGTGGAAGGTAGTGATCCATTAACCAAGGAGGCTTTAGCTGGTACCATTACATGACAAGTTTCACCCAAAACAAAAAAAGTTGCATATTATTTACACAAGGGGTTAGAGGTACAGCCAGTTTTTTGCTGCAAAGCTAAGCTATTTAAGCTATTTCCTTTTTACTCTCAGCTTCCCGAACTTTCAATTCATAAAACTGTACCAATTTCCTATAATTTAGAGTCACGATTTACAGGTTTTGGTTGTGTTTAATGAATTGTAGTAAATGCACAGTTTTAAAGTCACGCCGACTGTTTAAAACAGGAAACAGCTGTCGTCAGGAAAAAGCAAGCTTTCTGTTGGAATATGACTGTTTATCACAAGAACAAGAAGTAATTTACCCCTTGCAAAGTATAGCTCACAGCCGGACCTGCTTGGGACACCAAAGACAATGTGTCTTTGAAGTGGTATGGTACACTTCTTGGGGACACTTCGGACCTCTTTTGGAATCCGACCAAACCTGCACCATACCGTTCCAGTGGAAACAAGGCTAAGTACTTTTATTGCTACTTGAAACTTTAATTGACCATACAATAATAAACTATTTCTAAAATATACAATCATAATTATATTTTACAGTAATACACTTTGACTTTAGTTTATCTGTTAAAGACCATTTATTTTTCATCTGTGTTCCTTTTCACATACCAACTGACAGAGTAAACAGTGAATGAGTCGTTAATTAGCGGACAATGGCTTGGGGAAGGCCACTGAGTGCCATCTATAAATTTGGAGCTGGCCACAGAACCATTTGCATAATACTGGGTGACTAAATTGTGATTTGATTTAGAAACAGTTGCGGGGCAAAGCTAATGCATCTAGCTGCAAGTCAAAAGAAGCTCAACACACATTCATAATAAATTATCCCACATCTATGCAATCACTTGAAGAAATGATTGCTCTCTTCCCTTTCATTAATGTCTCGCTCTGTGTTACTCCTGAGCCTTTCTCATCTTGCTTCCTCCTTTGCTCTATTCTCTCTGTGTCGTTATTCCTGTCTGTACGTGACTTAAAGCGACAAATGCATACAATTATCCAAGTGCACTCTATTGTCTACTCACACAATCCCTGAGCCTTGCTGCCATTTAGGTAAATCTTTGTCCCAGTGCATTTAGCGAGGCAGTGACAGGTGATGCATGGTAATGACATCAATTATTGAGGGCCCTTTTCTTAGAAACATCCCACAAAAGTAAAAGCACAAATAATGTTCGCATGAATGAGTCAAGAAGGGCTTTTAGGAGCAGGGCTTTAAAAACAAGGTTTTGTTTTGAAGAAAGCATTCTCAAATTCCATCCAGTCATTGTTTTGTCTTTTAAACTACATAGTTCACTGACCTCTAAGTAAACCATAGTCACACTCATCTGATACAAGATAATTCTTAACTGCCGGAATCCCCTCTAAACTATCTGAATGTAATGTATTAACACTTGATACAATAGTTAAAAAATGGTACTAATACAACAATACAATAAAACCATACCTCTCTACACTATTATAGAATTTGTAAATTCATAGCAACAAAGCCACAGATATACGTGCAAGCCTGTGTTTAATCCTGTTTCAGCTGGACCATCTGTAGCCCTGTCATTGCTGTTGTATTTAAAGGTTACGACAGGCGAGGCCACCCGGCAGGGGGTCTGCCTGCCTTGACCCGAGATGCACGTCAAATGAACCCTATCATCCTGTACTGTCCCTCAGAATCGGCCCTAATATGGTTTGACAATTGCCCGGGAAACAAAGCAGATACTTTCCTTGGGAAACTATATGCCAACAATGCTCCCATCCAATGGCCAACACTGAAAACATGTGACTTTACATTAATGCAGGGTTCATGTGTTGACTAAAAATATTCTGCACTGTATTAATTATCCAACTCCCAACAAGCTTTTTAATTCCAACTTTGAAGCTGACTTTTTAATGTGACAAATATTCTAAAGACTTTCATGTTTCTCATTTGGCAGTGGATATAGGATGATCAGTTTGGATAAGACCCAAACAACTGGAGAAAGCTAGATCTATTTGATCTGACTTACTGGACCTGCATGCATAAATACCCTGCCCAGTACCCCCTGCTCTGCAACACACACTGCATGTAACATTTATTAGCTATCTGGCCTTACACTGGCAGGAAAAATATTGGATGCCTGCTGAGCAGCCACATCAGTAAAATGTGTGAATCCATCCATCTATCCATCATAGCTTGGTGGAAGTACCTAGAAGAACATAAGGACATTACCCGATTATGTTTTGAGATAGCTAGCGGCAGAGTTATGTTGTTTTGATGCTGATGTAAATAGTTTTGGTGATTAAGTTATTCCAGTGTCAGGTTCTTTTGTGTAAGTGGCAACAAGTGCAGGTATTACTCTGCTTGGACCACTTCCAAGCATACGCAGTCATACACATCACACATACACACATTGACAGAGCGTCTGCCTTTGCAGGTGTTTGGCTTGCTAACAAGCATTCTCTCATTATTCTTTTAGAGAGCTGATTAATCACTGCACACGTACCAATCACGATCATTAATCAGCTAACGAATGCCACAACATCATAATTCAGTATCTTGTAAACATCCTTTGTCTTAAATGGCCCATGCACCATATCAATAATTTGTGTTATTCTTGTTTTGGGCCATGAAATTGACGCTTACATTGTTAAGTCTGGGGAGATTAAAACACATGGAAAGGAAAGTAGGGTCTACCTCACCTCTGTTACAGAGTTCAAAGCAATTTTAACAATCTATGAATGTGGATTTAAGGTTGAATAAGGTTGTTATGAACATTATAACTCCTGGGACAACATTTCAAAGTTACTTAAAGCAACATACATCACACAATGAAAATAAGGCCAAAACATTGTGTTGGTCATTTGCAGCCTTCTGTCCATGTGTGCAACCCTAGGATTTACCCTTGGCTTATTGCTAGGAATTAAGTAGGTGAGAGGAAATCAATATCTGGTGACAGTTAGTCAGTTTTAGACTCAAAACTGAAACTCTGGTCCTCAGGATGGATCTTCTCCACACACATTCAATTTTGACAAGAAAGCCATGTAGCTCAAGACACAGAAAGCTTCATGTAAATTGGAACAAGTTGCAGGACAGCCTCACTAAATAACTTAAACTCCAGCTATCCCTGACTGGAAATAGGTTTATGTTGATTTGCAGTGAGCCATTCCAGTTTTACATTCCTGGTCTCCAAATAAATAGAAAACCTGACACATCAAAAATCTGGCTGAAGCTTCTAGATTTTTTTTTTAAAGAAGCCCTTCAGCACAACAAATGTTTTCACATTGGGAAAAAGCTATTTTAATCTTTCACAGCACTTGGATAAATCAAATGCTGTTGTGCATGCAGGTGTTCCTTTATCATGGAATATCAGTGGTGTTGCAAAATCTTTTTAAGCTCATAGTTAACCTTTGGTCTACTGTTTGAGAAAGAATCCCCTGCTTTGAGAACTGTAACGTGTTGAGGTTTTATATTTGTCAATCTCTAGGATATTGGATTTTAGATTTTTCTCCTGAATATACATATGTATGTACTGTATATGTCAGTACATGAAGCCCCTGGTAGGGTCTCCTAAGATAAACAGGTCCTAGGTGTCGGGCCAGACAAAAACCCTTTATGGATAAAAAAACATTAAGGACCGTCACGTCGCCCGGTTTGGCGCAACCGGGGCTCCACCCTGGAGTCAGTTGAGAGATACCGACTACTGTAGAGATAGTCGGGCCAGGGAGGTCGATGATTGACTTTGTAGTTGTTTCATCTGACCTCTGGCCGCATGTCTTGGACACTCGGGTGAAGAAAAGGGCGGTGCTGTCAACTGATCACCACCTGGTGGTGAGTTGGATCCGATGGCGGGGGAGAAAGCTGGACCCAAAGTACTGTGAGGGTCTGTTGGGAACGTTTGGCCAAGTCCCCCGTCAGAAATATCTTCAACTCCCACCTCCGGCAGAGCTTCGACCAGATCCCGGGGGAGGTTTGGGAGTTTGCCCAACCAGTCCACATGTGCTTTGTGGATCTGGAGAAGGCGTTCGACTGTGTCCCTCGTGGTGCCTTGTAGGGGGTGCTCTGGGAGTACGGGGTCCGGGGCCCTTTGCTAAGGGCTGTTTGGTCCCTGTACGACCTGAGCAGGAGCTTGGTTCGCATTGCCGGCAGTAAGTCAGACCTGTTCCCAGTGCATGTTGGACTCCGGCAGGGCTGCCCTTTGTCACCGGTCCTGTTCATTATCTTTATGGACAGGATTTCTAGGCGCAGCCAGGGGCCAGAGGGAGTCTGGTTTGGGGACCACAGGATCTCGTCTCTGCTTTTTCCAGATGATGTTGTCCTCTTGGCTCCATCAAACCAGGACCTTTAGTGTGCACTGGGACGGTTTGCAGCCAAGTGTGAAGTGGCTGGGATGAGTATCAGCACCTCCAAATCTGAGACCATGGTTCTCAGTCGGAAAAGGATGGCTTGTCCCCTTCAGGTAGTGGAGAGCTCCTGCCTCAAGTAGAGGAGTTAAAGTATCTAGGGTTTCTTGTTTACGAGTGAGGGATGGAGGGAGCGTGAGATTGACAGACAGATCGGTGCAGCTTCTGCAGTGATGCGGTCAATGTACCGGTCTGTTGTGGTAAAGAAGGAGCTGAGCTGCAAGGCAAAGCTATCGATTTACCGATCGATCTACGTTTCTACTCTCACCTATGGTCATGATCCCGGATACAGGCGGCTGAAAATGAGCTTTCTCCGCTGGGTGGTGGGGCGCTCCCTTAGCTCTGTCACTCAAGAGGAGCTCAAAGTAGAGCTGCTGCTCCTCCACATTGAGAGAAGCAAGCTGAGGTGGCTCGGGCATCTGTTTCGGATGCCTCCTTAGGGAGATGTTCCGGGATACGCTGGAAGGACTATGTCTCTTGGCTGACCTGGGAACGCCTCGGTATCCCCCGTAAGAGCTCGAGGAAGTGTCTGGGGAGTGGGAAGTCTGGGCGTCTCTGCTTAGACTGCTGCCCCCGTGACCCGGCCCTGGATAAGCGGTAGAAGATGGATGGATGGATGGATGGACTGTATATGCCGGCATGATGATTAACTGTCAGACAAAAACATATTTTATCACATAACATGTAAAATGGATGAATCAAAATTTGTCGAGGGTAAAACTTGTTTTTGAGGGCATGGTTGGAAACATGCAACACATATGGCACAAAACTGTATCTACTGCAGAAGTGAAAGCAGTAATCACTGTGTTTGACTTTGGCCCATAGTTTTTTTTACGTCACTTTCTACACATAACATATTGTTGGAACAGTCAGTAGTCAGTCAAGTCTATTCCCTGCTGGAGGTCTGGTCGGAAAATAAAATCTGTGACCTTGAGAGAACATTCTTCAGAACATTCAGCTTCACTCTATGCCTCCTATTTTGACAAGTACAGCATAATCAGACATGTTGGTTCTGGCTATATTTTCTCACTCCCCAGTGACCGTAGGGGGTCATATGGGCTGTGTGTTGGAGAGACACCAGAGATAAGATGGGGAAATAGGTTATCATTCGGTGTGGGTATGCTTATGAGCGACACCTATTTTCACTTATGTGTATGCACAGTGTTGTTAAGGGGCAATTTGTGCTGGTGTGCATGTCTCACTGAGCATCTGTGTGTATGGGCATTCATTCACAAGTGCAGATAGGGGCATGTAGATCTGGGAGTCTGGGAGTCTGGCCCAGCACCCAAGGATACAAGACGGCCTGACACATCTGCCTTCAGGTGTGTTTGTGTGGAATGGAGGCACCGGCATTTATATTTATTTAAGCAGTTGTGTGTCTGTTGTAGTGTCAGCAAGCTACATTAACAAGCACCAGAGGGAGGTGTTGTGTACTATTATTGAGTTTTTTTTAGATTACAAGAAGGGTTTTTTAAATGTATTTTCACACTAAGATTAAGTAGAAAAAGCATATGTATAAGAAAATATTTCTATCTGTGATGTTTCTTTGCAGACAGACAAAAAATAGAGGCTGAATAATAATGGAGACACCTGTATTGTCTTTGCATGTGACCGTTTCTGATTTGTTCTGCCAATGTGGTAATGTGGTATTAAGGATGAACAGATTTAAAACCATACAACTGTATTAGACTTAGTGGACAGAATAAAGTTTCACAGTTCCTAAAACAATATTATAATATAGAAAAAGGTTGTTTGAAAATACTTTTAGTCTTAAACACAAGAAAGAGAGAAGGAAAGAGAAGCTAACTGAGCTGACATATCGCAAGAGCCTTGGAGCTGGGTCCTGTTGTCCTCTGTATCTGTTTGGCTGGGGGGTAGGTGAAGTCAACCACTGACAGGTAATTTGGTCTGAGCCTAGCTCCCTGGGGCCAACAATACCCGTACACTAACCCACCAACACATGCCCAGACACTCTTGCATGTACTCACCATCACATGCAGCGTCTCAGCTATATTGGTCTGTGCAATAGAAGAGCAGAAAGAAAGTAACCAGTGCAACAGCGGTAAGTGTTTGTATTAGAAGGCAAGAGGTTCCAATAACATCAAAAAATAGATGTGAAGGTGATGGCAATGCAGCACATCTCAACACATTCCGAGCACATAAAATGATGTATGTTAGAGTAAATATTGTGTGTTGAATATTTAAAGCCTTGCTATGATTGGATAAACTTTACTTTTATAGCTTTTCTGTGACTTTTTTCTCCTTCACCTAAAATGGGGCTCATATTTTCTGGGGATGATTTGCAACGTCTCGCTAAAGTCTACCACAGGATAGATGATGTGCTGTCAATGCCTGATGGGGATTCCAGCTATAACAGTACCTTGGTCTTTTCCTGTCTGCCGGCCAATTACTGTATCCCTCTCAGCGCTCAGGACTGATGCTCTCACCTTGCCTGCCTCAACTGTCCCCATATATCCCCAGTGTGTTGGATGTGAAGGCTTGGTAAGGGCATGTCATCTGGCAGGCTGGTCAGCCACTGCTCCTTTGGCCAAAAGCACGCACATTTGTTTATTGGCTTTGGGCCACAGAAGCTAAATAAGGAGACTCCTAATGACTTTCATTAATCCTCTTCACTATTTAAAAATGAAAGTGTTTTTAAAGGGGTAAAAAAAATCAAATACAAGGCCAAATTATCCTAATGTTTAACTAATATTTAAACACAAATATTATTTCCATAGCAACACTCTTTCTTTAAGTCTGCAGTAGCTTTATTGTTTAACTGTAAACTCAAATTATGCTGCCTTGGTGAAAATGAAACTGTAAATGATAACACAAGGTAACAAAATTGTACATTTTAGGAACTCTTTTGTTTAGCAGAATGTTTTTGTGAACATGTGTGACTGCGAGGCCGCTAATAGAGAGGCAAGTCCATGTCAGCACAGCCTCATCTCAGAGTGGACCCCATCTATCCCCCGATGTGCTCTGGATGTGAAAACATGTCAACATACTGCTTGGCCCGTTGAGTGCTTCCATGGCCTCGCCGGACTCACTAACTGCCTAGTTTATGTCTATCTGTCTGATACTTAGATAAATTTGGCCTGGCTTGGGTATATGGCCTGTATGTCCACTGCCCAATTATTTTTGCCAAGCCAAGACCCCTGAACTCTCTGCATCCAGGACAGACATCTAGATCCCATGTGAGCCATGGCTGTGTCACTAAAGGTTGGCCCAGTCGTGACTGTGTCAATAGGGAATGTGTTGCCTGTCTGTTTGTGGCTTGGTATTCATAGAGATGTCAGCTACATTCACACCCATATGTGCTCATGTTGAAGTTAAATGTAACTTCATCCACATTATTGCTTTGAAAATTATGGCTTGAACATGATTTCTTATGGTTTTCCTTTTGTAAAAAAAAATCAGAGACTAATGCAAGAGGTGAGTCTGCAACAGAGATGTATTGTATTGTTGTTTGCTTAAACATACTACAGCATTTAATTGCTCTTCCATTGCATGTATTTCTTTTCTAAATTTTGTTTAAACAGAAAACTGCAAAAGATTTTTATGGGTTTTTTTCTTGTTTTGTTTTTGAGTGATGAGGATTAGCAACCTATGTAGCCAACACCCAATTATCCTTTCTAGGCCAAGAACATCCAGAAGAAGAGAGATGGAGAAGCAGTCCTGGGCAGGGTCATGTTCTTTGCACAGTGTAGAAGCAAATAAAATAATACATACATACATACATATATGCTGAAAAATACACATATAGCATAAGTATACAGACCCAGAAAACAATGTCCACATTCATACATTCAGAAATATGCATTTGTGCACCACATTTACTCTATTTTCTATTTGTCTTTTTCAGTATCATTTCTAACACAGCATGTACAATATTAGCTTAACCTTGGGTTCACTCATCCATAAATTGGGCATTTAATAATAATTAGACTAGAGGACTAAAAAGACAGTGACTAAATTTTCTTGACACAGTTTCTTGGGTCCAAATACAGCTATGCTTTTGCTGTTTCTCAGTGCAAATTCAAGTAATTTCATGAATTGAAATCGGCTACATAAATCTAATATGTTCAGAGAAATGTATAATGGGTATGTGTGTCTCATAATTCATCACACATGGCATACTGTAAAAGCCAGTCATGTCTCTTACTGTCTGCCATGAGTGATTTTCTAACATGTAAAATTTCCACATTTGTGTGTCATCCCAAAGACAAGACAAACAATTCCTCATTATTCAAGCCTCTCCCTTTCTCTTTTTTATTTTTCTTTCTTTTTTATCCCCCTCCTTTCCCTCCTCCACACATCCTCTATCCATCCTCCAATTCCCTCTGTGGCAAGCCGGGCTGCAACAGAAAGGCTTCAAGGGAAAGAGGTAGTAAGACGCAGGGAATGATCCTGGCACCAGCGCACATTGTTTTTCACTCTTTGCCATGTTTCCTATTTTCGCTTTCTTCACCCCACCGTTCTTTTGCCTCCCTCCTCCACTTCCTTGCAGCTCTCTCTCTGTCTGCCTTGCTTTTTAGTGTGCGGCGCTCCAGGCAGATCAAAATTCAACTCACTGATGTGTGACTAACGTTAGGACACACAATACGCCGCCACAAACTCTTTGATCATAATTCCATTTAACAGTGAAAATGTATGCAGCAAATAAAGAATGAGAAAGAAAGAAAGATTGTGGAGGAAGGAAAGAGGAGGGGATGGAGCAAAAAAAGTGGGAAAAATAGGAAAATGATTGTTACTGTGTCTTCATGTCCCATCAAGCTTGACACATAGCTAAATGTCAAAAAATGATGGACACATAAATGCTTGTTACTGAGAAAAGCAAGGTCTATGTAATATAATTTGACCTATTTTGTAATCAGTGCAATTTATAAATATCTTATTTCTATGCTGGACACTGAAAGTACCAGAAATACATGACAGTAGCCTTTGAAGATAGAAATCAGCCTCAGGCTCAAATCCACCTAAAGCTTCTATTGACTCTGGGCTAGCAGTTGCATAGCTGGAATATGTGTAGCACGGTTAGAAATCCACTTAAATAGCAATATTATAATAACAGGTAAAGTTAGAACCTAATGTCTGGAATAAGTATGTATTCTTGATTCATGTCTAAACTGAAATATTATGTTTATGTTAGAAATGTATGAATGTTTTTCCTTTTTGGCAGTAAAATAAAGACCGTAGGTGGCAGTAACGTTCACTGTATAAACATGTATGTGGTTCTTTGACAAGGAGGGGTAAAGGTCACGTCGCCCATGTGTTAACTTGTGCGTGTGAGTGTTTGTGAGCAGTTGTGTGTGTCTGTGTGTGAGAGGATGCTGACAGCAGCTCGCTCAGCAGGTGGCCCTCAGTGCATTTGAATATCCAAAAGCTGATGGTTCTGTCAGTGATCACAACCAGCGAGGTGTGAGAAAAGGATGGAAAAACAACCTAAAAACAACAAACATTACCTTCAATATGAAACAGTTTTCAAAGACTTTCTCAAACACCAAGAGTGATCATGCTGTTAAGTGGCGCTGAACTCATGTAAATAATTTATTTAGTATATTATGGTGGGTATAGCCACTAACTTATAAATATACAGTGCAGTACAGTGGGCCCTCCTGCTGTGAGAAGAATGATGGCTGTATCCATCTTAGCAGGATCTTCTGTCTGTGCATATGGTGTCGTGTCGAGGTGTGTTTCTGGGGAAGGGAAGATGAATGCAAGGAAGTGCAGTTTTGAAGATATTCCATACAGTGAAAAGTGAGAAAAGAGAACCACTATGCCTTTTACAAAACCACTTGGCATATCTTAAATCACTGGGTAAACACATAAACTCATAAATATGTAAGCTGACAAAAGCATGTAATACTCTCAATGCCACTGAACTTAAGCCTATATTGATTTCTTACAAATTTATCCTCCCAATAAAATTATACCAATCCTGTTTTTAATGTCTTCAATATCCTGCTCGATATATATCCATACCTAAATGCTAGTTATGCAGTGAATTTATAACTAAAAAGAAAGCATACCTATGCCTATGTCAAAGGTTAGACAGCTTCACAACAGTTCTCCCACATGGTATAAAGCACCAGTGACAAGTCATGTAGTCAATGAGGTTAGTTATTTCGAGCCTTGTTCCCAGTGGGAGGATGTCTGTCTATCAATTGCCCAATCAAAGAGACCAGGACAGTAAGAGCATATACACCACTGGTTATATCTGCATAACCAGAGCAATATGTTTTATAAGGAGGGGATAAGTAAATGTCATATAAATAATAAAGTATAGTGTGTAACTCCTTCTTCAATCTACATGTCTAAACACATTTTGAGTTGTGTCCCTGGTGGTGTGTATGCTTTGACACACAAAAGTATAGCTAGACTCAGAAGCAATGAGTAAAATGTGTTGAGTTTGTTTGTACATTTAGATATACTGGTGTGAAAGGTCACCATTTCCTGTTTATTGCAGACTCAGCAGGAGCTAAGCACTCAGTGTTAGGCATCAGAATGCTGACTCTACAGGCAACACATAACTGTGTACTGTTTACTTATCTGCATTATAATACATATAATTATTTCTTACATGTTTTGTTCTTGCTCACGTTTGTTCATGCTTTCCCATTGACCTCTAATAGGTAAATGAAATGAAAAAGGCTAATAGTTGTGCACGTTTATAGGATCTCAGAATGGTTAAAGCTCTTTTAAACCTAAGGATGGCTAGGTTATATGGCCTAAGGCATATGGTACTTATTGGAGCACAAATTAGTCACACAGTGAGGCAAATTAAATCTGAAATGACCATGCATATTCAAATTAGAACTGCATTTAGGCATACATGTTCATACAAGCACACATTCACAGACAGTAAAGATAGCTGGGGAATGATAAATTCTTAATTTAGTGCTGTAACTTCACGGTAGATGGAAGGCCACTGTAAAATAATTATGTTTAATAGGGATGAACAAATACCCATGTATTTTTTTTATTAAACAATTGATTGGCTAGTAGAATATTTAATGGTAAAACAAATTACTTTTATCATACACTGAATTAAACTCAACAGCTCTACCAGTGAATGTTTTATTGAGTGAAAAGTGTTGTGTGCTCTTCTATTGGACAGTCCCACATTTATCAGCTAAATTGTGTTTTTAATGATTCAAATTGTTTGTAGTATAGACAGTAGAGAGTGAACAGTTTGTGGTAGAAAGACAAAACAGGTGTCCTTCAGGTACGTCCTGTGTGTCGATCAGGTGAACTCAAGACTTTATTTTACCCAAAGGTCCAATTGACAGTGAATATGTTTCCCTGGCTTCTCGTTAGTTAGTCCTGCTGTGCCCTTGACCAGACAAATGTGTCACAAAAATGTATTAAAGCATTATCAACAGCACAAAGATTTGATTCAGATTTTAGGTTTCTGTTTCACTGTAAAACGCTTTCATTTGGCATCCAAATACACTTTTAATAATATGTAATTAAAACATGTTTAATGTATCTCAGAGAGAAAATTGTCATGTGTGCATAATAGTGCAGGGGTGTGCATGTGCATGTGTGTGTATGTGTGTTTGCCTGAGGCTCAACATCAGGAGCTCAAAGCACTTCCTGACATCTTACATCTCACACCTTCTTTCGTCTTCACCGTATTTTCTTCCTTCCCGCCACTTCTTCTGAATACATTTGTACCTCAACCAATCAATAATGTTTGTTGTAATAATAATCATAATTCACTCATTTTATACACTTTTCTGTATTGATGCCCCCAGTGTCCTTCCAGACATTTATTATAAACTTTAAATGGAAGATACAGTATCCTTTTATAAACACAGAAATACAATTATAATATTATCTTTGCATCAGTTGTCAAAGATAGCTTGCTCAATGTTTTCTTATAAAGACTAATGTTCCTGACTGTACCTCTCTCATCTCAGACTACTCAAAAATCGTTTTAGTTTCTTTGTAAGAAGTTCCTGAGCAATACTGAAAAAAACGCCTTTTTTGTCCTTCACCATTCATTTTTTTAACATCTCTCATTCTACCACCTCTCTCTCCATCTCCACCTCTCCCCAGCCTCTCTGTCGTTTTCCCAGTCTGTTGTTCAGTGCCAGGTCCTGGTGGTTGGTGGTTCCCTCTCTCCAGATGGCCCACTCTGATCATTTATTGATGACACGAGAACAGAGGATGGTCTTCCCAGCTGCTGCTGCCTGGCACACTGCTCATTATGCCCATACATACACATACAACAAAGTAAACAGACACAAAGCCTCACATTCATGCACAGAAGCAGACTTACACATACAGACAAGTTGGTTTCATTCTTCTTTCTTTTTTTTTTTTTTTTGCCTTGTCACACATCTAGCTGCTCGTCTGCTGTCATCCGTGGTAGCGCGTTGCACTTTTGCACCCTGCACCTCTCCTTCCTGCCTCAAGCGCTCCCTCTTTCACCTCCTGCTGGGGTGTTACTGACTCCGTCGCACAGGAACAGACAGACGGAGAGGCAGGGGGAGGATTGGAGGGGGGCGATGTGAGAGTAATGGCTTTCAGACGCTGCAACTGCCGAATGTGCTGCGGATCACATGTAAGACAGGGAAAATTAGAGGGAAAATAAACTTGGCATTAAAGGGAAACATGAAAGGAATACACAAGAAATTAGTTCAAATACCGTAGGAGTTTGAGAGCAACTACATCTGAAACATCTGGACATCACTCAGCTCTTACACAGAAGTCATTTATCATGTTTAACACTCGCCACAGTTAAATTGAGTTTCTGCAAAGTAAAACTATGTATAAGAGCAATGTTATCCGTTATATAAACAGGCTTGTATGATTTGCTATCAACGGCTCTTATATTTCGGTAGAGTGGTAGAGCGGTTGTCCTATAACCAGAAAGTTGGAGGTTCGATTCCTGCTCTCCCCAGTTCATACTGCCGTTGTGTCCATGGGCAAGACACTTCACCCTCCTTGCCTCCAGTGTCTGTGGCCCTGGTGTGAGTATGTTTGGAGGTTGGAGGCGTAAAATGGTTGCCATGTCTCCACCTCCAGTGTTTGACTGTGGAGTGAATGAAAAATGAACTCTGTAAAGGCCTTTGAGAGCCTTGAAAAGCACTATAAATCCAATCCATTATTATTTGCCTGGATAACAAAGTGGCCATGTTCAGACTTACTTTGGGGAAACAAATTTTGTGAAACCAAATTAAAAAGCAAAGAAACCTGGAAGGTTTGCCATACTGTATAATGCTACAGTGTTAATAATTAAAGTGTATTTTTGTTGTAGTGAGCTCCCTGTATAGTTTAATACTGTGAAAGGGATTATTTGTTACAGCCAGTGAATTTTAGTGTTAGGCTGGTATTTGGTTAAATAAGATTTGTTTATATAAAAACACCATAAACTGTGTTTCCATTGTTTGTTATTGTTCACCTCAGTATGTGTTTCAAATTCTCTTTGATTTTTTTTCTTTTTCCCTCCTAGGACCAATTAAAAAAATGTTTTCAAGCATATTTGAAATACAAAGTGATAACATAATAAAAATCAGTTTCTGTCCTAGAATATTTAAATCCCAAACTCAGTGACAACAGATTCTTGCAGTAAAAGCACAGAGACTCCAGGAAGGTGAGAAGAATTTTTATGCACGTCCAGGTTTTGTTACAACAAACTCCAACATAAACACATGTGCCCTTCCTTTGACTGTGTCATAAATAGCCTGAACTGAGCTCCCTGCGACTTTGAAGTTACACTTGGTAGACTGCTGTGATATACAGCTGGCTTCAGTGAGAGTACCCCCAGAGGTTCATGAAAATACACACACATCTGAATATATTCCGTTATACATCACACGCACAGACACGCAACAGCAACCTCTCCATTACCCCTGAGGTGCTGTTAATGCTAACACACATCGTTACACACCACGAGGGTCATCCTATCTTAGGTGCCTACACAACTGGGAACATGGAGACAAGGTGTTTTTGAATTTAAAAATATATTTTTTTAAATTAAAAGATAATACAACACAGCACTGCACAAATCTTTATCTAAGCTCTATTTCCAAGCAATTAATTAAGAACAGGACAATGCCTTGACATTACATTATACAAAATCCAGGGTTGCCTCATGCTTTGTTTTCACTTACTTTTGATAAGTAAGAAGTAGGCTAGTAAACATGTTGTAATCTATTGAAGCTTGTTCATCAAGAGCATGCAAATGCCTCTAGGTGGCACCGTGTTCATTTGTAAAGCACATGCAGCCTGATGGGGTTACATCAGAGTTTGTAGCAATCTGGAGGAAGAAGGTGCTTTGTGTACGTCTGGATCCATCTAGAATAAGCTTGTCTTCTTATCCTGTAAATCATATTATCAGTAACTGTTAAAGCAACTGCTTAAACACAAACAAATAAGGCCTTAAAATTGTGAAAGTATTTAGTCATTCATTCATTCATTCATTTTCTACCGCTTAGTCCCGTTAGGGTCGCGGTGACTGGAGCCTATCCCAGCAGCTTTGGGCCTGAGGCAGGGTACACCCTGGACAGTGGCCAGTTCACTTGAGTATTTATTTAGTACCAAAGTCATTTTGATTGTACCCATCATTAAATAGGAATAATAACCCCTATTTCATAGATCAACACATCCTCAAACTCTAAGACGTGAGGCTAGGAATTTCAATTTCAAGTGAACTCAAGTGTCTTAC
Source organism: Perccottus glenii (assembly GCA_024416835.2). NCBI lineage: Eukaryota > Metazoa > Chordata > Actinopteri > Gobiiformes > Odontobutidae > Perccottus > Perccottus glenii. The sequence continues at coordinate 11,602,669 of CM044551.2, forward strand.
CAGAACACATCAACAAAAAACTCCAGACATCTTACATAAAGCATGTAGACACTTAACATTCCCATTCTAATTTGCAGCTGTATACAGTATTTACACAGTCCTTTTAAAGGTTGCAAATGTTAAAAGGTTAGTAGTGTTGCTGGCAAGATATGCTTAGAATATTCCAGAAAGTCTTATTCTATGTATTTTAGAAAGGGTGATTTTCCCCTACTCATCTGTACTGGTTGGTATGGCAACCTCAAAACCAGGACATTACACATCCATTAAACATGTACCTCACCCCACTCCCCTCAGGACAAAGATACAGGACACTTAGGTGCAGAAGGGCTCGCTTTGGGAAAAGCCTGATCGCTGCTGATATAGCAGCCCTGAACAAAAGGCCCCGCTGACCAGGCCAGAGTGTGTTTCTCTGTTTGGTGTATGATTTGTTCGGTGTTGTATGATTTGTGTTATTGTCTGTGTATGGAGATGATGCTGTGGAAAAGAATTTCTCCAAAGATAGAATAAAGTCAAAAGTCTAAACTTAGTGTCCCCGTCATGCCTAATGCAAGTAGCATGAACAATCTTCAAAATCAATGGAAGCATTCTCCATCCGTCCATCCATCTTCTTCTGCTTCTCCGGGGCAGGGTCACGGGGTCAGCAGTCTAAGCCAGTCTAAGCAGAGACTGGAAGCATTCTTAAATTGTTTTATAGATATGTTCTACTGATAACCTATGTTATTGTTTTTAATTGCTGCATTTAGTGCTTACTCCATTTTCAAATTTGCCATCCAAAAAGCTCATGAGTCTTGATATCTCGAGGTTTTACTTGCATAGTTGGTAGCTGGACTGAAATGTTAAAACAACTTCACAAACCCAGCCCATAGTTAGTTATTGGGCTCAGGAAACATCTGCCGGCCTGGGGAAAAGGTTACTGAGGCTGAGGACAGGATGACAGCTACAGTCCGTGCGTTTGTGTGTGTGTGCATATTAGATACTGAGAACAGGTTGACAGCCAGAGAATCCTGCTGTGGTTTAATCCCTGCACAGGTCACTAAGGGTCATACAGTAAGGCACACATGCTAGACAGGCTTTGTCTTTGTGTGTATGCATGCACACACAGTCATTTATAGGTATGTTCATCTCATCTAAAAGGCTGCACCCAGCCCCGCAGCACAGAGGCCCCACTGTATGTCCAAAGCCAAATGTACATTCCAGAGTTTCCCTCTGGACTGGCTACTGCTGTACACAGCACCACATCTGGATGACTCAAAACCTTCAAATGTACCTCCGTGTCATGTTGTTAGAAATAACTTTTTCTTTAGAAGTTACAAAAGGTGAGAACATTTGTATTTTGACTCATAACTTTGTCATTTATTATAAACTGTTTTATTTCTTCTTAGTTCTGATTTACTGTTTGTTTATATTATTCAGTATATTATTTGTCAGTTGAACAGCCCAATGTTCAAAAAGTAAAAGCTTAAAATTTGTATTATTATACAACTGAGAGCGGACACTTAAAACACAATTTGAAAAAGGCTTTGATTAGAAACACAGTTTGATATGTAACCAAACACAAAGAAGATCATTAGAAAAGCAAGTATGTATTATATCAAATACTGAAATATAAAGTTTTGGTGATTAAAGCAGAGATTAAAAAGGGCTTTTGAGGTCACAAGCTAATTTCTGCGTCACTGTAAAACGTGGCCTTTACGTTGTGCACATTTTTTCTATTCCATATGTCAAACAATTTTGAGGTACTTTCACTAAAGCAACACTGTACAATTCAGTCTGCTAAATGTATAGTTATTATGTTATATTGGCCCTATTATGCCACCACTGACACATGCGAAACACTTTATAAAGGTATATGCTTAAATGTAGTGCTCTTAAAGCTCAGCTGTGACCACTTAGAGACAATAAAGCAGCAGGGGCTTAATGATTAAAAAAAAAAAAAGAAATGGCAAACACAAGGTAAAGTGGTCTTAACTTCTTTGGGAAAGCAATCAAGAGCACATTTTCCAAGACTCACAAAAGGTCTATTATATGGCACACAACCTTGATTAGACCTAATATGACATGTTAATATGATTTGCATAAAATTGGTACTTTGAATCTTTTTTTTACAGTTTTGTTTTTCCTCTAAACCTTTATGTCTTTTTATATAAACATTACATAACCATTTGTTCAAGCAAATTACACCCAACAGTGGAAAAATGACATCACCTTCATGTGATAACACCAAGAACTGACTTAATAATGGGACAACTCAAAAAATAAAGTATTCCATTGCAAAATCTTCTCTTTTGGAATACCAAACAAGAATCTATGTTACAACATTGATTTATTTGGCTGATTGATTTAGTTTCATGGTATTGCAATTAATCTTATCTGTGTGAATGTGATTCTGCTGCTGGAGAACAATTTGCCCCTCAGAGAGAATAAAGACTCATTGAATCCATATTGTCTGGTAAAATGTCATTGTGCAAATGCCTTGTAACCTTATGTTTCACAAAAAATAAATTTTCCCCATAAAAACTGCTGTATGTGTGAACTCCCATGACCATGAAAGCAGTAATACAGCAACCAGTCAACAGGTGGAGCTATTCCATGCAGGATAGACCCCAGACAGCTCACACAGTGACCTACTGTAGTGCACTTTGCTAATATGAATTTAAGCTGCGGATCTGCTTGAAGACAGGTGGCCACGCTGCCATCCTATGTGCTACATACCACAGTCCGTTTATCACACACTCATCCATTTGTTTGTTTACAGTCACAGATTAGAATAGCACCGAGGCTTTGAGAGGGGAATGTACAGCACATTTCAGACAGTTGTTTATGACAAGTATTGTACCAACAACAACTGTTATGCATGTAAGAGCTTAAGGTTTGAATTATGCTCATCTCTAGTCAAGTGTTGCAGAAAGCTGTTCTTAAACAAGAATTAATTCACCTCCTAAGTGTACGTTACCAGATTAAAATCAAGATATTTGGAATAATCTATGTGTGTTTTATTACATAGGAGTTGTCTGAAAACACATATTTAAGTTTTTGGGAACATTTATATTAAAGATAATATGTACGTTTCAGTTGCTATCAGTTTCAGGTCATCATGTCTTCTGTGTGAGTCGGTAAACACTTTTTCATCAAAATTCTTTGAGTGTTGAACTCTTTGAAAGACATTTCCTTTAGGTACATCTGTCTTCAAAGCACCTGTTTTCTTTTTCCTCAGTTCTTCACTCTGTCTGTGTATCTCTTTAATGTTAAGCCTAAACATGTGTAGCAGCAAAACCAACTCTCAAAAACTCTTGTGTTGTGCTCTTATGTTTATGCTTTTTTTTTTATGGACTCAAGATTCAATCACACGTATTGGTCCTAAGACAGTGAAGTTGAAGTAAGACAGTTTCCCTCCACTGGTCTTACAGAACTGTGTGTGTTCGTGGGAGAATCTTTAAGTTTGTCCTCAACAGGGATGAGTTTGAACCAAAATCCTACAAAGAAGTAAAAAATCTGTCTGGGCTCCTCTGTTCCGCTGCGGTGGGCGCTATCACATACACATCCACTCAGAGTTGTGGTGGGAACACTATCAAAGAGAGAGATGCCTGCGAGGCATAGCAGCCTAAAGCCTGAAATTGATTTACAGGGCAAGTGAGAAAGTGCAGAAGAGAAAAAAAAAAGGATTTAATTTAGGAAAGAGGAAACGAGAAGGTACACAAAGACACAGACTGATAATGTTCACAACTAAAGTGCTTGTTAAATAATATGGCTCTTATTATTAAGTGAAAATTTCCTTAAGGGTCCAAAAGATTTATTATGAATAAACCAATCCTCGGTGTAATTTATCTCTCTGTTAATGTGCATTTTAACCTTGAATCTTAAAACCTAATTTCAAATCTCTTTAGGATAATACCATGAGACTATTAAACATTGATTTTCAGTCTCAGTCTGATTTGTCAGGTGGTCTGGTTCTCGGGCAGTGCAATGAAAAAGGCTCTTGCTCTTGCTTGGGCCCCCATGTGAGACAAATACCTTAAACCTGAGCTTGTGGATTAGCCAACACAACATGAGTTCGTTCAGCAAATTGTTCAGAGCGAGCAAGAGGCCAAGGTTTAGATTGATTTAGACTGTACTTAAAAGCTGCAGAGATGTACTTTGGTGTGAGGACATAAAAATTTTCACTGAATCTCAGCAGTATGTTTGGGGAGTAGGGTTGTCCTTACAAGTAGAAAAGCTGTGCAGAGCAAGTGCAGTTATAAAACCACTTGCACAAACCCTGAATCTTGAGAAATGTGCCAGGTTTCATGCTGCCAAGTTAAAGTGTGTGTGTGTGTGTGTGTGTGTGTGTGTGTGTGTGTGTGTGTGTGTGTGTGTGTGTGTGTGTGTGTGTGTGTGTGTGTGTGTGTGTGTGTGTGTGTGTGTGTGTCCTAGCTGACATATTGTAGGTATATACACAATATTAAGCAATATTGACATTGACCACAGCAGACCCAGATTCAAACTTCTTGCTTTCACAAACTACAAATACTGCAGAGAGAACCTTCACAGATCTATCTTTTTCTCTTGTCATTTTTTTTTTTCTTAGCTCTACACAAAATAGTCAAAAATAACTTGGGTTACTCTGATAGCCGTAAAGGAACAAATGTACATCAAAAACATGAAGAAAAATAGCTCAAATGCCTTTAAAGTGAGCTTTATTTATGTACTGTTCAAGTTCACCTGAGACAAAATGCAGATCATTAATAGAAGCCGTGGCAGTGACATTTTATTTAAGTTAAGCAGCTTATGTTTTCTTTAAAAGCACAGGGAGCTCACATTTTTGTAAAGTTATTGGCATTAACTAAACAAAAGGGTATAAAGCTACACATCCCAACTTGTTTCCTTATTAATGCAGGAAGTTGTCTCAGTTAGTATTAGTATAGTAGTACTTTAGCCATTTTAAGTTAATTTAGTTCAATTTACACAGAACATTTCCCGCAATGAAGAAATTCCAAATAAAAGATAACAGCCTCAGGTTTGAAAACATTATATCCTTATCTGTGTATTGAATCACATGAATAGTTTAAAAGCAAATAGACAAATGTTTGTTTTGCATTTACCGGTGTGTTTTTTTCTTTAAAGCATACTAGAATTGTGCATCCTGTTGTGCAAGCCGGCCATGTGACAAATAATTCATAATTTCATTATGAGGGACTTAATGTTGCTTTTTAAACCTTTCATTGCACAATTGGTGTAGTGCTCTTGAAAACACATTCTGGGTTGTAAGTATCACAGAAGCAGCCTGATGTGGCAAGCTAATGACATCAAAATGCAGATTGGGAGCTTTGGCTCTGGCACAAAACACCTCTTACTTTTCTGACAACTGTATGCTCCGCACACACAAGCACACACTATATGCATCATTCATAGAGACATACCCAGGAGTCTGCAAGCACCCACTCCTCCCAAACGCCACACACATAGTTTTCACAGTTAAATCAAACTGATTTGCTACCATTGTGAGGGGAAATTAGCATAACAAGGATGGGATCAAATGAGGTAGTTACAGCTTGAATCATAAATTGCAGACTGAGCGAACGTGTGGCTGCAAATGGATTGTAGTTCACATCAGTATTCATGAAAAAAGTCAGCTTCAGAATGACTTTTGGTATTTTTCTTGTCAATGTAATGTAAAAAGCTTGTATCTCAATTTTGCCCTTGTTCTTTTAATGACCACTGGCAACATATATGACTCAATGACCATGCCAAAATTTTAGATGGTTTTGTAAAATTTTAACTACGTGGATGTTAGTTGAAAAAGCCACTTTCTCCCAAATTTGTATAAAGCAGAATTTATTTTTGTAGCTACAAACCTTTTAGACAAATGTGATGGGCTGCTGCTGCGGTGATGTTATCATAAATGCACATGCATCCATCAGATCAGCTCAGGCCATACAAAAAATGAAGTGCATATAAGGAGAACACTTACACAACATGCAGTTTGCATGAAGTCTATTATCATAACACATTCACCTGCCACTGCTTTTGATTAAGTCCATAATGGTATATTACACTAGCAATAAGTATTTGGGTTATCTATTCGTAAATATCTAGGCTTGTGGTCACACATGCATAAATGCATAAGATCTCCAGGCTTAATGCTTGCTGCAAACCTGAGAGGCCAGGATTCATTTATAATTTACCATTTGGTGCCAATAAAACACTTAATGATAAAGCAAAACAATATAAAGCAGACTAGTTTAATATCCTCAGGTTGGCAGTTTTGTAATAGATTGATACAGCTATCTGCCAAAGCACAACATCTTTAGATTTATGGCATAATAATCTTGCAATGCATAATTATTTCTGTTCTGTTTCTTTCTTTGTTTCTATTCTGCATTTGCACTTCCTCTAAATTCACCCTCAGTCTTTGCAATTAACAAGTATTAGAGTCTCACATACCCAAATGTACCTTGATTACTGTCAGAATAAAACTAAACACTACACACTGTCTTGAGAAAGAAAACTTCAAAACACATTATGATTTGTATTCTTTTAAGTTACTGGTCTTTAAAAAAATAAAAATAAATTAGACCAGTTTGACTCCTAGTTCTTAAGTATCAGCTCTCACAGTATTTATGTGACCTTTTCGAGGTTGCACAATTAGGAGTCCGTCCGAAACTTAGTTCTTTCATTTTGGAACATAGCTTAACAAAAAATCAAAAAACAAACAAAAAAAAGATTTAAAAAAAGTTAGTTGTGCCTCAACATTAAAACAAGCTACAACTTTGATTGGCAAGCTTAAAAAAACAACTTCGGTCTACAGTTCTTGTCACAGTGTTACATTGAAGTATCATATTTGAAGTGGATTTATTAATGGAGTTCTTTCCATCAAAGCATTGCTATACTGGTTCAACATTAATGTTTGTCAATCCTCATGTGGAATTTAATGTGCAAAGAATCATGAGAATAACAAATCAATTCTGTAATATTAAAGGTAATATAGTAATATTGCTATGTGACATTTTACAAGCTAAATATTCACTCCTCTGGCTTTGAGGAGCATAACCTTCCATATAAAATGAAATGATTGAAAGTACTTTTTTTCCCATGACTGATATCACAAGGAATCTAGATATTATCATAAAAATTATACCCAAAACAAGAAAGTTTGGTCTTAATAAAAAAGCCTTGATTACATATTCTGCTTCACAGCTAAGGGTGATGTTTGCCTGAATGTAATTAAGCCTGAGCCTGTAAGGATAAAAGGTAAGCTTGTTAATATGTTCTAGGAGTAATGAAAAAAAACATAATATATACAAGTACTGTCTTTAATTATTGCTTTGACAATTTTACTAGATCTAATAATAAAGAGCAGTGAGGGCACAATAGAGCTCAATATCTGGAAATGTAAGAAATGAGGAGGAAATCTGGGAGTTTGGGTGAGAAACTGGACCATTACAACAATCTTCCCTGCTCTGTATTGTTTTCAAAATTGAATAACTCACCTTTGCCCTATAGAACACTTCATTACAACTAATCTTACTGCACTGCAATTAATGAGAAAACAGAAGTTCAATGAATATTTTCTTTGCAGTTCTAGGGATTTCGATGCACACTTTTATTTTGCACTGGTCCAAAAGCAAACCAATTATTCAATCTACCAGTTCATGACCCTAGCTTTTTCATTGCCACAGTTCAAGCACTTTATTCAAATGATTATCTTCCCTTTAATATCAATAAGCAAAAGCTATTAAACAAATAAAAACACACAATCACACTTACAGTATCATCCATTCATCTGACCAATGGAGAACAAACACAATAGCTTGGCCAGTCCTAGTTATTAATAATTTTACTATTCCATACAAAGAATTTGTCTGGTCCTTCTCCATCCAAGTTTGATTTCCAGGGGGCGGGACAAATGGATGCAGATTAAACCACTCAGAGAAACAAACAACCTGGTGTAAGCAATGCCACAATGAGACTAGTTTCTCTTCTTTATGAGTCATTCCATAAAGCCCGCCCCGTTTTAGATTAACAGACCCACTTGACTTTGCTAAGAAAGTCGGTGGGTCTGGCAGGCTACAGACACATATGCATGAGTCAAATATGTCTATTATCTTTTGGGGACAAAGTGAACATACTCAACTTTCAAGAATAGAAAGAATATATATTGTGCAAATAAAAATACCAAATATAACCATTTATATTTATATATAGCATTTATTTTTTATATACAAAAATAAAGAGGCGGGGCCAGCAATCTTTCCACAATCGCCCAGTCTTTTCTGTGAGTCATGATGTAGTCTGGTCTGGAGAGAGAGAGAATATCCTAGCACACATGCATTGTAGTAATTGCCTATGTCTGTGGATGAGAAAAAGACAAAACAGAGGAAGAAAAGAAAGAAAGAGAAAAATTAGATGTGTGTGCCAACACCAGCTCCAGGCTGAACTGATGAGCTCATTATTTTTGCTCCCAGAACCCCCTCCAGTCTCTGCAAAAGCCAACACACAGTGGAGTTCCCAATATGAGGGCTTGTGAGTCTGGCCTTTTGGAATGCCAACAGCAATGAAAAATTGATAGTTAAAATAATACAGATGATAGGGATAAAGTGTAATCTTGAAAGAGAGAGTGAGTTATATAAAAATAATGCACTACATGGAAAAATGTAATGGAAAATAAATAAAAAGTGTTGAGGTAGGTACATTATACTGTACAGTATATGACTACACTGCTGATTTTAATATCCTTGCTCTGTGATCTTAGAGTAAGCCACATCATTTTATTCTCAAATGACTACCCAGTCACGTTGTAATTAAACATTTCAGTTGTAAAAAGCTAAATTAGGTAGAAACACACTCATCTATTAGATCTTTATAGTTTTGATAATAAATGTCAATGCATACTCACACACAAGAAAGCCATGGCATTTGACATAATACTGTGTACACTCAAACAGCATAATAAACCCTACTGTGTTGTTAAAAATGCAATTAACATCAGCAGACATTCAAATCCATCAATGAGACATGCAGAGCAGGTGTGTGCTTCTTCATTCCAACTGTATATTATCTGTAATCACATCAGAAAGAACCTATTTGAATATGAGCATCTGTCTCTCATTTAAAAGCCATCTATCGATCTCCAAGGCTTTACTTTGATTTAAATTTGTCTCTGTCTGTTCAATTCTCTTTTGAATATTAAGGTCAGAGGTCAGCAGAATGGGAGACAGAGTTTTTCAGTTTTATAAACAGGACTTAATGGCATCATGGCTGCTTCATTTCAATGCATAACATAACATTCAGACTGAGAATTGGCAAGAAATTCACAAAGCACACAGGCGCACTTCTTCAATATCAATGACCAGTTTAAGAGTCAAGTTTTTAATTATGTATGCACCAGGTCCTGCATTTAGAAATAGTTCTTACATCAGTTGTACAGTTTGTTTATAACAGGGCCAAAAGCACCAATGTCAGATGTTCAGTTGAATGTTATCATTCATCGTCTAGAGTCTGGTTCTAATAGTGAGCCTTGTGATTACATCAGAAGTGTTAGGTGGCAAACAAGCCAGGATAGTGGCAAAAATCACATGCTTAGAATAAATAAGAATACACTTAAGTACATGCGCACAACAGTAGTAAAACATGACATCATGGTTTGCAAATCAGAATATGGATGTTATGAATGACAGTTTAAATATCAACTTGGGAACAAATATATTTCCAAATATCTTTATTTTGTCAAGTTGTCTTTGTCACAAGGAATTAAATGTACTTACAATATAGAGAAACTTTCAGTACTGTCCGCCTCATGTAGAAAAAAACCTGCAGTACCTTTACTAATCAGGTACTGTGGTCAGTTATGTTAATCATTTATCACGACTTGTATATCTATATACAACCTTTAATGATTTGATGGTTATGTCCAGTGCTTGTTTTTCCAAACTTGTGTTTGTACGTGTCTGGCTTTGTCAGCAGCTGGAGCTGCAAGGCTCATTTAACAGATCTAGATCAGTTATGTTGGTCCACAGTTTAACTGCTGAAAAGTACAGGAAAATAAAGCAAGATAGCATCAAAACCAACAACAGACGCCAAAAAAAGGTTTTTGTGTGTGTTGTATAATGAACTGTAACAAAGTTAAAGGTATTAAGAACTAAGCACCATTACGGGGTTAAGTAGTACCTGTAAACAAGCCTCCTCTAATGCATAAGAGAATAAAGACATCTGGAAAACTACAGCAATGTATAGTCTGCATAAAGAGATACATACAGACAGTATTTGCTTCCATTTATCTAGAAAAAAACAGATATCAGCACTGGTAACTGAGTTCTTAATGACTTTATTATTATTTATGGAGTTTCCAGGTCTTTTGCAGCTGGATGTAAAACCATGGGAAAACAAAGAAGAAGTAAAGCTATTCATTCATCTTGAATTACTTCAAAAGAAATGGGAAGCATTAGGAAACAAAAAAAACGATTGATGAGGACGGGGTGAAAGGGGCAGAGCAGCTGCAGAGTTGGAAATTGTGCGAAGTTGGTGCAGTAAATAAAGATCAGCTTCCCATGACTGGACTGGCTGGGCTGCAGTTTGCTGCTCCAGGTTTTACTGGAACAAACTACAAAATGCTGACTTCAATTTTCTATTTCACTGCTATTGAGCTAAAAAAATTAAATTAATAAATTAGTTAAATTAAACCTTTAGCAGCTATTGTTGTTCAGCAAAGAAAGACAGTTTCATGATTTTCTTTATTATTATTATTATTATTTCTAATATTATTATTTTTAAAATCCTCATTATATTTGACAATTTTTAATTTCACTGTCCATTTGTTTTTTTATGCCTTTCGTGCTTGACTGCAGTTATCTTGGTCATTGAATGATTTTGAAATGTCACATATGGGCAAAAAGTAGAGTCACTTATGGCAGGTTTCTTTGGGATGTACAGTATTTTATTTGCATGGGAAGTGTGAGTACTTCATCTGAGAAAGTGCGATGTAAAAAAAATCCTAATATAAAATGCAATGGAACACAATAATGTCGGTGTAGGAAGAGGAGGAAAGCAATGCTAGATGAAAGATGCTAATGAGAGGCATTGTGTAGAAAAAAAATTACAGAGTGAGATCAAGAGTAAAAATATAAAGAGTGCGAGAGAATGAGAAACACAAACAAGGGAAATTATAATGGTGAGATAAGAGTGAAATGTGAAATGAAGGTTTGATTAGGCTGAAAACGAGGAGACATAAATGAGACAGAGAGGCAGAATTGATGTGTTTTCACTATCAGCATAAAGGTACCTACATAGATTCCTTTATAAACAAGTTAACCATCTCCCAAATAATACACTTTTAACTTATTCTGCACCATATGCTTGTCCTATTTACCTACAAGCAGTGTGTGGCTATATTTTAAGTATAATTTGTTCCTGCTGTTTCATATGCCTGTATCTTATTGGTGCCCATATGGCTAAGCAGCATGGCATTGGGTTTCCATACAGTTTGCCTCTATTTCCAGCGTTTCCATCAGATAACATTCAACACAATCACACTCGATATTGGACTGGTCATACTTTCTCTCATAGCACAATGTTTTTCTGATTACCATCAGAGGCAATATGGAGCACTGCAATTCACTTGCAAATGCTGCATGTATAAGAGTGCATTATGCTTTTATTGGCAAGTGAAAACATTTCTAATATAAGGACAAGCGCTGGGGGAGGAATAAGAAAGGCACTGTGGTGGCTGTGGCCCTCAATAATACAATTTTGTGTTCGGCTGCGATAGAAGGCTCCCTCCTGTGCTGTATATACTGCACAGCCTGTCAGACAGGCTTTTATTATAAGAGACAGAAAGGCAGGGAACATCTGAGACAGCAGCAACAATTACAGTATTATTTGGGTTTTGGTTATTTCTCACACCCCGTGTCTATCTGTCTATCTCTGTGAGTGGCTGTTTGTGTGTTTCTGGGTGTGTGCCTTTTCCCGTGTATATTCGTTTTTGTTCCACATAGATACTAAACAGGAAATGTGTGTGCTTCCTAATGACTTTATAAACAGGCAACATCTGGAATATCAGACAGACAGAAGTGATAACATTTTTCCTATTTGGTTCTATTTCTGTCAATCATTCATTTTTAAAAGTCAGTAACACTTTTTAAGGGCATCACTGACATTTTAGGCTGAGGTAATGAGCTGACAATAGGTGCTGATTGGATGTGCAATGTGCGCATTGACGAAATATTTCAACATTTAGTGTCTATTTAGTAAACAGCATGTATGCCATTCGAGTCACAGTTACTGACAGCTACCTGAGGGTGCATTTCTGTAAGCACACCTAAACAGGTAGAATAGAACACCTAGTAATGAGTATGTGTATTTTAAAATTCAACCTTGAATGAGCCTGTCATGTATTCAACTGTCTGACTTATTCAGAGTTGGGAGCTAAGGACTAAAGTTCAGAGGCCGGTTGGAAAAGAAACACTAAAGAGGGTGCATTATTGACATATCAACACCAACAATGGTGTTGATAGGTCTTGAGAACTGCTCTAGGATAGTCTTGATCTCATCAGATTATATTGAATATTTTAGTGCTTTATACACAAATAAGCAAATCTGTTGTGTTTAGCACACTACTAGCTCAGTGTGACCCTTTTTAAAGTCTACCACCTCAATCACTATCAAGTCAATTAATGACACAGTTGAGTTCATTTCTAGTGCTAAGTCAATGGAAAGTAAATTGCTTGGCTCTATATGGGGTATGACACATTGTTTGATGTCTTTGCTCCCTCCTGATATTACTTTTGCGAATATTAAATATTACAGTAATTATGTGCTGAAAGACATAGACACTTTAATTAAAGCTTATATCAAGAAAAAGGGATTGAATAATGTAATTTAGTGCTATGTGCAACTGTCCAAACACAAAGAAATCAGAAAATCATATTTTAACTAATTACTACTCCCTGGGTACATGCACACTTTGTCTAATTGCTGGAATACTATATGTAATTGGAGAGACAAGATGGTGACTGTGTTAAAATGCACTGACCCTTGTAAAAATTAGATGGACAATTGTAGACTCTGGGGAGTACAGTACAGTATGTTCTTTCAGCAAAACGCTAATAAAAGTGTAAGGTAAGTGGAGTGACTACAGCTCAGTAAAATGTTGATACTATCCTTAAAGTAAACATTATGTAATGAAAATAGGCTCATTAAAGCTGAAACTTATAAGGGTGGACTATTTAATATAAGGTATTTGCTTTTCAAAAATATAATAAATACTTTAAAGTCACTTTCTAATGCTCTCACACAATGCATTACATGTAAATATTAATGAAAAATAAAAGGGGTGTTTAGCTCATTCATTCAAATACAGTAAGTCTGTCAATGATTTCACTTTAACAAAAAGTTCATAAATCCAAGAGTGCCCAAGTAGAAAATAGTCTTTTTCTTCTCTCTTTCTCTGTAAACATAGCCTCGACTGTGTTTTATTTTCACTTATATAATACAACGATTCACAATAAGAGTCTTAATCAAGACTCAATGAAAAACAATCTTAATTAACCAATCTCAACTAACCAACATAAAGTCACATATTTTATTTTGTAAATGAAGTAAGATTATTTTCGAGGTATTGCCTCTTTGTAAAATCCATCATACCCCACTTTTAAAATGGTGAGCTTTAGTTTTATTTACTTCAGGAATGAAGCTGAAAGAATGTTGGCAGTGAAGGGTACTTGACTCTATGCAGAAATCCATGAACTCCAATGTGAATTGCAAGAAAGCTGAAGGATGATGAAGAGGGAAAAAAAATCTAAATCAAGACAGAGAGAAAAATGAATGAAACGAATACTCCAATGAGCCAAGGCATCTGTCAGTTTGAGGCCAAGATACTGTCCAGAAACTGCTCAAAGTTCAAAGAGTTACAGAACGCTGATTAGGACGCCTTCAGCCATAAAGCTCCAAACAGCAGCAAGTTTTGATAGATTTATGTTAGCTACATTGTGGTTACATATTTTTCAGTCCAAGAGTTTGTAGCGTAGCCTCAAAATGGGTCACTTTATGTTTAACCTTGACTGAACATCTTCGCAAAGAATAGTTGCTCTTTGATGTTTCTGTAAAAAACATCCAATGAAAAATAATAGCGTAATTTTAAAACCTTTTTTTTTTTTTTTTTTTTTTGGATGAAGCACAATTGGATAGTTTGACCTATTACAGCATTTGGCTCTTAAAGAGCAGGTATATCATGTGAGCACATTTTTCTGGGTCAGGGAAAGACAGTCTCACACAGTGCAAACAACAAAATGAGATGGATATGGCTGATAATAATACATCCAAAATAAATATAGACTAAGAATATATACAGTATAGACACAGTTGCTACATTTGAATGGATGCATCTAGACATGCAGCATTTCTATTCATCATCTGTATGTTGTCATTTAAATTAAAATGTTGCAGCAATTTTGTATTGTGAAAAAACCCCAACAGTGGACAAGAGACAGGACAGGACAGTGTCAGAGTGTTGGGCTCTCGTGTCATCAGTTTTGTTCCAGTGAAAGGTGAGGCAGATGAATACGATGCACCAGATGAGACATTTGAAAAGTGCTGATGAAATTGCCCTGTTATTCACTATTCTGGTTTAGTGTGCACAGTGGACAAGGCAATCTTCTGGAGGCAGAGAAGTGATTTTTGTGCCAATCTTCTTGTCACACACTGGGTGACCAATAGCCCCCCTTCACCCCCCTTTTTTCACTGAGAAACAGTAAAGGAAGGAACAGCAGTGGTGCTAAACTGCTCAGGCTGATTATGGGCTTGACTTTGAATTGCACAGTGTTACATTGTGACTTTAGTTAAGTGGGAACATTTACAGCTTAAGTTTCAATGTTGGTTGTTCTGCATGCATACAAGAAATGGCCCACTATAAATGCACGTAACACATCAGAAGCAGTGATGAAAAGTGCCTTCGGGCTGCGCTGTGGGAGTGAACACAGGAAGCATCATTTCATATGAACATCAGTAGCAAATACACCCACAGACTTTCACATGTAGCGTACTTTTAAAAAAAAGTGACATTCCTTTGCATACACAGCATAGCATTTAATCACTGTGCAGACCATGGAGGGATACTGTAACAGGTGATGGCCTAACCCAAATCAAAGCTTTTAGATTTTAACCTGAACAAATGTAGACAATTGTAACAACAACCATTTTCTCTCAACAACAGATGAATATTAAAACTGGTCCAACAAACTATACAAAGGCAAGAGAGACACACACAGGCGCTTTTTGCTCAATAGGTGGTCTGACAGAAATGGTTTATTGGGCATGAATGCTCCTCAAATTTCAGCGTGTTGCATCAGCCAACCAACTGTGTTTTTGCTAAATTAGTTTGCCCTTGTTTCCTCGAACAAATAAAACAGCAGTGTAGGCAGCATAAATGACACTTGAAGTGAAAAATAGCCATGCAAAATGCACTATAGAATCTTATGGTAATGTTCCCTTTACTATATTTCTTCTTCTTTGTTTCTCATAATGATATTTTCTGGTTACATTGTATGCAGCTATGTTAATTTTATTCCCAAACCATGCAGAATATGTGGTTCTAGATTTTCTATAACATAGACTAAAATAGGATTTTTTTTTTTGTTTACTTTCTAATTTGGTAATATGGCTTTAAATCATGCAAGTCAACTCAGATTTTAATCATCCTCAAAAGTAAGACACCCAGTCAATATTTACTCATGAAAAGGATATGATACGTAAAGTCTGATCATTTATGCTAATAAGAATATGAACAATGCAGAAAAGGAACAGTAAGTGGCTTTCAGCTTATCCCCATCCAGGGGTCACCACAGTACAGAATTTAGTGAGTGGCTTGACAATGTTTTACATCAGATGCCCTTTCTGATGCAACCCTTTCCATTTTTCCTGGGCTTGGGACCGGCATAGACTGTGGCAGGGGTTGCTTCCCAGAGGATTTCAACCCCCAACCTCCTGAATCCTCACTGGGTGCACTAACCTCTCCACCACAGAGGAGCTTTGAACAAAGCAGAAAAACACTGAAAACAATCCTACTCTAGAAGGTAGGAATAAAGTCAATGCAGTAAAAAGGATTTAAAACATTGTAACAGAGAGATTATGCTAATGTCACAACAAGGCTTTCAGGCACTGTGAGTCTTCAACACTCGCTTGGTTTGTTTAATTAATTAAATGATTAATCAACTCATTACTTATTCATGTATTTGTCCGTATATTTACTCATGTCATCAGTCATTTACTGAATCACGTAATGTGATACAAAGACGTTGACACCATTACACATGCATTGTGATTTCAAGCATTAAAAGGCTAATTTAAAGGTTACACCTGCAGCTTAAATGAAGACTTTGGAGATATGAAGGACAGCCTCGAAATGGTAAAAGAAATAAACTGCTCTGACAAATCTTGTGTTTCCATGTCACTGTGGCTGAGTCCTGCAAGAAACCAATACACCAGATAAATAAAACAAAATGTGATTGACGACTGCAAAGTCATGATTTATTAACGTTGCAAAGTGTATAAGTATTGTCAGTGGACTGCGGTGAATTTCTTGGATGTCTGTTAGAAAGTCTGAAAAGCACCTGACAAACTTTTACCTAAACACTTCTATCAAATACACAACAAATAAATGTTGCCTCCAAAACAAGTGCTGTGTTTGTATCTGTGTAATATATCAAAAAATGACTTGTTCTTGGGTGTAGGTGAACACTGGCGCTGTAAATGTTTCATCATTCTCTGTTGCTCCTGTCTTGAAAAAAAAATGTTTTCTTTTTCAATCTTGTGGTAACTTTAAAAAAAAAATCGACAGCTAGCAAGCATACATATACTTATTAACTTCAGAAACATGCACACACACACACACACACACACACAGCTGTCAGGCATGGTTTCTTCACTGAAGTCCTTCACCGTGTCTTTCATCATGGTAAATTATTACACAGAATGCGTGCAGGGCAAAGTGACAGTTTCAAATGCACAAGTGCTAATCCCAGCCCAATCCTGCTGGTATTTTTAGCCACTGAGAGTTCTTTCTTCTATTTGTCTAATAGTTAGTTTGGGTGGCGCTGCTCCCTTACTGTCTTTAATCTCCTCTTCCTGTATTCTGTATTTCTTCTGCGACATGCAGGGTTGTTACAGTCTGGTAGTCTGGTTGTCTTTTCTAGAGTAATTAATCAAGACTGTACTTCTTTTTTCTACTTTTTTGTTCACCGCTTCTGTGGAAGTAAAGTTACCGGCAGAGCTGCACGTACAGATTTGTGCCAGAATTTCCTCTTTACTTTCTGCAGTTATGCTCATGCCTTTGACAGATTTATAAACACATCTTGTCTTTGAGATGGAGTGATCTAGCTGAACATTTTTTTTCTGTTTTCTAGTGTTGCACTGCTCTGTTCTGTCTGTTTCTTTCTTCTTTTTTTTTTGGTCCCCATCCTGCCATTTCAGCCTTTCTTTGCTCATGTCTTGTGTGTGCTCTTTTAACACCACCATATTCTGTTCTATTTTATTCTGACCTTCCTGTTTTTTGCTGTATTTTCATGTTATCATCAGGTGCAGTGAGTGACAGTTATTGGTCTGGGGTCGGTGGTTCAGGCGTTACCTCTTTTTAAAGCCTGATCTCATTTCCTGCACACTTCCTCTGTGGTGCTAACGGCTGCCTGGCTCATGCACATCGCGGCTGAGGTGTATAGCAGGGAAAACAATATAGGAACCCTTGCTATTATAAGAGCTAATAAGTGGATCATAACACTTGTGCAGTGTCATTTCCATGGTGTAATTGCTTCAAGACCTCTAGAAAAGATTACATCGTTAGCAGAGCTATCACCGTAATATTTGTCCCTAATTGCACCATCAACATCCTCTCCTACGTGTAGATGCTCTTATACTTGTCCTCTTTTGGGAGATTTATCTAATCAGCATAATGCCATGTGAACTTCCAAAGCAGTTTGGAGAGTGCTAAACTGTTGTAAATTAAAAAAGCTTCTTGAGAGAGCTTGTTTTGCTTGTGTACTCTAACGGCATAAGAACCCTATCTGTTTGCACGGTAAGTAAAAATACTGTATGTAGCCTCATACCTGTATGATGGGACAGTGCACCCAGCTGATCTTTTCACAATCTGATATACGTAAGATAGATAGTAAAATGTAACAATCCCATGTGAGTTTGTGCAGTGCAGTTGTGGGTTTGCTGCTTTAATGATCAAGCAAAATGTTAAATAGTTCCACATTTTCTCTAATATACTCAACAAGAACTAAGCTCTATCTTTAGTATCTGCCAACAAGATCCTTGAGTCCTGAAAGTTGCAAGATGGCATCTAGATGGATTGTCCATAAACGGAGAGATGCTCTGACCCAAGTCGTCTAGACCAGTGTGTTTACAAAACTTTTTTTTTTTCAGGCAACCCCAATTTCCAACTCCAATTTTTTTCTGTGTATGTGTAATTGCTTTTGATATTTTTAGCCTCCTAAAGCCGCCTTTTCTTTTTATTCATTTTATTGCTATGTTTGCTCTAGAGTACCAATATGTGTTTGTTTATTTGTCTATATTATTTAATTACAGTAATTACAGCAATCGAGCATGCTGAACAAAGACCAAGTAGGAAACACAGGCATGATGTGTTTTATGTTTCACAAGGTAAGTAAGACAAAACAGCTTTATGATGTAACATTAATCATTACCTTACACAGTGCAATGCCAGCAAAATCACTTGAATCACACAATATTTATTACATACTTTATTTAATAGGATTCACTTCCATCCTGTTTTAATGAACCAACACATTGGATGGCTTACAGTTTAAAATGCAGAAGGTCATGGTATCTAACACTCAATCAGCTTGACATGTAATACAGACATTTATGGTCTCTGCTAATGGGAACTAGCATAGACCCCCTTCCTGTTTTGCATTTGCAATTGAGACTTTAAGGTAATACATCAAATAGGCATGTGTGGTACAGTGTAATGTACAATTTACCCAGCAATGGTATTTTCCAAAGTCTTTGATTTTCCT
The DNA here is from genome assembly GCA_024416835.2 of Perccottus glenii. NCBI lineage: Eukaryota > Metazoa > Chordata > Actinopteri > Gobiiformes > Odontobutidae > Perccottus > Perccottus glenii. The sequence goes on from CM044551.2 coordinate 11,621,670, forward strand.
GTCTGCTAAGCTGACTATAGGCCCAATGTGTAAGGAAAGGAAGTGTGATAAAGTGTCCATAGAAAAGTTAGGGGGCCCCCTGTCTGACCACTGTAGCCAGAGTTGGTAACTACAAACAAAGATAGGAAAAGACAGATTAGGAGGTCTCAAACTGTTCCCAGCAGGGCTGTGTTTAGGTTAGCGTTACTCTGGGTTATACCACTTGTCTGTATCATTCTCAATATACAGTGCAGTTTTTGAAAGATGAAGACTCAAAATTTAATAACAGTATGAAAAGCTTTAAATCACTTGAAGTGGTGAGCAGCATATCTGGGCTATAACAGTGAGCTATAGAAGGGTTTTACTGCAGCAATTGTAGATTATATTTAAAAATACATAATTTTGATGCTTTATTTCAGTATCTCACACCAAATGGTACAAAATACCTAGACTTTATTTTTACCAAGCTGCACCATGTTCTTTAATAATCCATGTTGATGTAATAAAAGGATATCACAGCACATACAGTATGTTGTCATATGAGAGCACTGTAACATGTGCTTATTACTCCACAGAGCTTTGCATATTGTATGAGTTCATGTCCCGCTTCTCTTTTTGTTGCAAATGTAAGCATTACTTTTTTATTAGACACCCATGTATATGCCATTGTCTTAGACTACAGGTTGTCAAAACTACATTTATTTAACTATATTTTTTGTAAAACCAACATGAAATACACTAACACTAAAAGCAGCCCCAGGCATTATGTTTGAAAGTCTGCTTGTGCTATCATGGATAATGTGTAATGTGAACAAAACATATGTTACAAATAAAAGTTAAAATAAATAATTCATGTCATTTTAACATATACAATGCACTAAGTCTGAAGTGCTGCTTATGTAATGTAAAATACAATCTTACTTGAATTTGAAGGATTCACAGCAGAGATAAATACCAGATACATATTTTTTAGCTTTTGTTTCTCTCACACTGTATCTTTTATCACACTGCTCATGTGTTGATTTTAATTTTAAAAAATGTGTTCCATACTTATAAAACCTGAATTAATTAAAATGCAAATGCTCACAAACTATAAGCAACACCTTGTACAAAATATTATTCATATACTATGACTTGCTAAGGCTATCGTGTATGATTCATGTTCATGAAGACCACCTCATATGGCTGTTTTAGGACCACTTTCATTATAACTTGATAATAAACCAGCAATGTTCACTTGACTGGAACAAGGAACTCATTTATGCCTGCAAGATATAAGGTGAACTTGAACACCTCACAAAACTGTATTAAGGAAATGCATGAAAAATCTATTGCACTATAATTTTAGCATTTCTGAAGCGGGTTACCGTTAGATCTATACTCAGCGTGTTAAGCTTTGCCCTGAGCATCGAGTGTCTATGCAAAATCAAAAGGGCCTCATAAATCAGCACTCTTTAATACTATATCATTAAACGGAATCTGACATATAAATCACTTGTCTGGTCTATAGTCTATATTATTCCCTGAGCTCTGTCAGGCTGTCTGTCTCCCAACGTGTCAGTCTGGCAGACTTCACATCTGGATCACTGTTATTATGACGATCATAACATTTTAACAGGGCAGGGTATTTTAGGTGCTCTTATGCAATATTTAAAATGGGAAGCTTGTCAGAAAATGCTGAACGTCTCTGTTAAAACACAACACAATAGAGTCATCAGCATTGGATTGGAAGCGGTAGTGTGGATTATGCTGAGAACAGCAGATAGAGTAAAGCAGACACCTTATATGTGTCAGAAAGTGAGACAGACTAACTCTATCAGTGTGTGTCATTGGAAGGGGAAAATTCCAACCATGACTCACAATGACACATTTGGACACCCAAACACACACACTACAAAATGGTAGTGTGTGTGTTTAAGATGGATTAATAGCTCACTTTATTTATTAAGTAAACTCCAGCGCAAAGTGCTTAGTAACTTCCCTGCAAATTGAGAAGTGTTGTTTGATATTTACAGTGTGGTATTTCATGACCAACATTAGCTTATGGTCTGTGCATGTGTTCTGTTCTCACAAGGATCAAAACAAAAGAGCCAATCTGAAATTCAAGCAAGTCACCAGCTATACAGATCTCCACAGGATAAAAGAGTTATCCTGTGGAGATAACCCCCGCCCTCCCTTTCCCCTCCATGCCACTTCTTCCTCTTTCCATAGCATAGGCAAACTCTTTCCCTTGCCTCCTATTTTCTCTCGGGCACCATGTCCTTTCCTTCAGAACTTATTTCACTGCTTTGCTTTTCTTTCTAACCCCCCGCTTTCCATTCTTTCTGTCAGTCTCTGTCTCTCTCTATGAGCAGACAGGCTGAGACAGGGAGACTGTTGTTGTGCTTGCAGTCTGACACTATCAGCTCATAAATCCCTGTCAACAGCTTGTATGTCTCCTCTCCTCTACCCCCCGCCCTCCTTCTTCCCTCACTGCACTGGCGAAGGAGCCAAGAACCCAATGACCTGCCAGTGAGCACTTGACTGGCAGAACCACACAGACATGTAAACAGTAACATGGGATGTAAAAATATACATTAAAGGATATACATAGAAGAGTATGTATCTAAGTAGGTTGCTATAGGCGGGTTGGTAGGTATAAAGGTAAGATGAGTCGTGTTTCTCTTCTCTCCCTGTCTTCCTTCCCTCAGGCAGTGTTTGCTGGCAGACAGTCGTCGGTGACAAGTGTTTCCTGTGGTTGGGGGTAAACACCTGGGTAATGAGGCCATCCCCTATACACACAGAGAAATATGCACACTCACACACAAAACAGCCATTGCTCACAAAGCATGACAACAAGCACACATAGATAAACACACTTTTGGCTGACATTCAGAGCCGTGTCAGCCAATAGTCAATATCCAGACTGGCTACGGTATCATTGAATTAAGGTGAGGTTAAGGTGAAACAGAGTGAAAATAACTGAGGCTTCTTCTTGTCTTTAATTACTTATTGTGACTGGAGTACCCTCACATAACCTATTCTAGTCCAGGTCTATTTGATTCATGCTATTCCTCTCTGTTTCAAGTCAAGGCCAAAAATAATAATAAAAATAAAAAATAAAAACATGACTTCTTCTCTTGGGACAGAAGGGGAGAAAGAAATGAGGCATTACAATATACAATACATAAATATCATTAAGGAGGAACTCTAAGACCAACACAGACACAACCTTTTAAAGAATTTGAGAGATCAGGTAAGAACACAAACAAACAGAAGTGAACACAAATTGACTCAATTATGCTATCATTTTGTTTATGGAAAGGATTAATAGAGTATGACTGAAATGTGTCATGGGAATAACACCTGTGAATCATCACTTCTATATCAAACTGGTAAAAGCTAAATACACTGGTGAACTGTTACCATCTAAAACAGATAACAGACATTAAGTGTTGTGAGCTTATTCAGTGCTTGTGTGTCCTAAATGTCATTTTGCATGCGGTGCTTGTATCCATGGGTCTACGCACTTCTCTGTGTGTGTGGCCCACACATGTCTGTGTGCAACGGAAATTGCTGACAGTGAAAAATGTGACCAATTCTAATTTTAATTGCGAGTGGAAAAAGCCCTCAATATTTATGGGTTCTGTCCAGACGAAGAGGGAAGAAGAGTTTAAGCATGAAAGCATATTTCTTATCACAATTAAAATGTACTTTAACATGACTGCTACCCTTTGAAGTTAGATTAGTCGTAATACTGGATCAACCTTGGCTTCCAACAATGGGAAGTGAAAAAAAAAAGAAAAAACATTTAACAGCACTAGGTAATGGCTTTATATGTGTCTCTTTCTGAATTAGCTCGGTACTATTCTTCATAGATTTTCTTATGTGGAAGTGCTAATTCTTTCGCTTTTCAACATAAAATTACTTTTGCTACATGAAAATATGCTTCATAGCAACCTTGGTTGATGGCACAGAGGAATAAAAGAAAAATTGTTTAACAAGAGGGTTTTAGAATATATGTACTGAATAAAAACCTTTCAGCGGAAAAAAAAAGATAATTTGCACTTGAGGAACTGCTACTGAAGAGTTGTACTCAAAATGGCTTTTACTTTAGAAATGATTCAGCATGGCACTTTAAGAAAATACACAAATAGCTATGACTGATCATTTGAGGTATCCACTGATTGTCTAAAAGTCCTCAGTGTATTTTCTGTTTAATGGTTTAGCTAGAAAAACAGTTTTGCACTTGTAATGGACCAGAAGTAGAGAGTGAAGACTGCACCATAAAGAATGTGTCCTGAAACTTGCATTAAAACAAACTGTAACACAACAAAACATCAGTGACGCCAGCTTACCATTATTACAAGGACTGTTCACATCTGGCCTTACATAAGGACGGACAAACCCATGAGAAGAGATAGGGCTCGAGCTGAGAGCACTGTAATTAGAGAGAACGGCAAACGAATGAAAGAGAGCTTAACCCCAGGCACAGAAACAGGAAGAGAGGCGAGCAGACGTGACAAGGTTTAGGAAAAAAAAATCCTTTTGTGTTAACCTGAAAGTGAGAAGAGAGAGAAACAGGAAGGGCAAGGCAGCCACCAGTGAGCAGCTGCTGAGGATTTACATGCAGTAAATTATTTATGTAATCATCTCTACAACTTTAGAGTCAGAGACTGTGGGGGAGACAGACAATAAGACAAAAGAAGAAAAGAAGAGCAAGAGGAAGTCGAATAGGTATGGAATATAGTATGTGTGTTATTGCACCTTAGTGGGAACCATGTTACACCTTCCCCGGCAGGCCCTAGTGATCTCTCACGTTCCAGGCACAGGAAGCACTTAAATGTTAAACAACACTGACCTGAAAATGTAACCACTGTTTCTTATTTCCACCAGTTGTGTGGCAATACTGTTGATACATTAAATAACGTCCTTAAAACCTTTTGAACAGCAGCCTAAAATGTGACTAAGATTGGACAAAAAATATTCCATAAAAGCAAATGCTAGTTCCCAGTAACTAAAACTGTTGCTTAATATACCTATCACAACTTTCCCTGCAGGCAGTATTCAAAACAAAAGCACAAGAATGGAACTAATATAGACCTGAATAAGACAAAAACATCTCTCCGACTGCAACTGATAAACTGCGATGAAATCTCAAGGAGGCTAGATGATGTCACTGACTTTTCGGGGGGGGGGCAAATATCTGACTGTCAAACCAACATATGTTCATGGTTTCTTAGTTTCTTAATTTATTGTGTGTTGAACTTTTAAGAGTTGCTATGAAACCAGTTACTGTAAATAAAATACAACCAAGACATTCACACACCTCTTTGTGTTTGTGATTGTGCTCGGTAGGGTGGTTGGGTTTCATACATGATGTTTTTAGTGTCATCCGCCTGTCCCGTCGCACAGCACAGTTGGAAGCAGTAGATATGACCATAGACGCCTCCAGGTGTTTTTGAATTTTCAGTAGATGCAGGTATATTTTGGTTTGTACAGTACAGCTGTCAGTGCTGTGTCACTTTCTCTGTTTTGATTTAAAGGTAAAGTGAGGAATCTAGGAGATCCAAAGGGAATCCAACCTTGACTGCCAAGGACGTTTCAAAATTTTCTCAATGGTAAAATTTACAAGTGTATTTTATTTTATGTGTGGTTCATTGTGTTTGTTTTTTTTTTTCTTTATCTTGACTGTATGAGACTTTGTCATTGCAGTTCCACAAATATCCACCGGTGGATTAGCAACAACACCAAGGAGCCATTTCATTTTCACTTCTAAAGCTATTGCTAAGAGTTACTGCAAACCACCAAAAGATGGCATGCTGTTCAATTTATTCAGTATTTTATCTTATCTTGACCTTGGCAGCCTCTTTTTGAACAGTATGCTTTGTGCCAGCATGTTTTTAGAGACCACTCTCTTGCTATAGGACACAGAAAAGTATGGTCTTATACAATCAATGCATGGTGGAGAGGTTGAGAGAGGTTGTCATATTATTGCATCTTACATCACTACCACTCCTCTCACTACACTTTTCCTTGCCAACACCCATTATAAACTAAGACCTAACAAACAAAGAAGAAATAACAGCTACATAAAAATTATGACCTTAATGTACCCACTAACCTCTTTATGTGCACAGTCATATTCTTTAACGCCCAAGAGCCTTTTGAGAAGATGCTGATCCACAAATTCCCATGGGTTTAGTGGAGTGGACTGAAGCCAATGGAAATTGCAAACAAACAGTGGAGCTGCTATGTCTGATAAAACCACAAACAACCTCGACATCCTAATTCTCACACATCACATCTGTGTGCACCATGTCGCATGTGTTCACTGCAGGAGAAGTGCAAGAAAGTATCACAAAATGGGAAACTCTGCGTGTATAAATGTGTGTTTCCACCGCAAAGCCTAGAAGGCATTACAGCATCAGATTTATGAAGGCATACACCGAAACACAGGCAATAAAGCAAACTGTTCAGCTCCTGTCAAAAGTTCATACCAGGTCTTATTGTGGATAGAGAGGGGGAGGAACAGGAGAAGATAAGGCAGATATTTAGAACTAGCATGTGAAGTAGTTTTAGAAACAAATCAGATATCTATTTATCACAAAAGTGAGACAGGTTTTATGACAGGCAAAAAGTAAAAAATGTCTCTACCAGGAATTCACACAGCAACTGAGAGAAACAGTTGCAAGCTGTCCTCCTCTGACTCTCCACCCACTGGTTTAAGTGTCTATATACAGACCACATTATGGCTCCCTTGGTTTTATAATAGCTGGGTGTGTTCTGATCCTGCACTCAAGTCATTGGCAGTCAAGTCCTATTCCTAATTAGTGGTGGGAATTGAAATAAGATGCTAAGCAGATCAGCTAAGGAACAATTAAACAACAACTAAAGACTGGATTTCGTGTCCAAGGGTGTGCTTCTGCCTCGCAGGCTTGACTATGCATCTCCGTCATATTTCCTTCTGTAGCTTGCCACAGTTTAACTACATTTTATTATTGGTTCAGAAGATTATAATTTGCATTAAAAAAGTACAATTCGTCAATAAAAACTTTCCTTTCCTACACATGGTTCATTACTTTTAATGACACCACAACAGAAAGACTTTCATGGAATGAAACTATAAAACTCTGAAGACCAAGTAGAAATAATGTGCCATCAAGCTACCAGCAAACAAAGGATGACATGCTTTCAATGCAATCACTGTACGGTAATTATTTAAAACAGGTCTGAAAAGTATATTATTCCGTGTAAAAAGAGTGGATGAAGTTATGAGTTACAGCAAAAACCTGTTTAAAAGGTTTGTGAAAGGCTCGTGAAAGTGGACTAAATACTTTTGCAACTTTTACTGCACACGTCACGAAGCACAGATAGCTTCAAGAAACCTTGCTTTTTTTTCTCCCTACAATCATAATCTTGCATTCTAATGTTTAGTGATCCTAGTCTCTCATTTTGCTTTTTTGTTTTAGTAAAGAGTTCACTGAGTGTTATGGTCTAATGTGCTGACTCGCAGCATGGCTCTGATGTCAACACACTGGAATTCAGCTATGCCTCTGGAAGGGTGGGAAGGAGGGATTATGTTTGACTGTCTGGCTGTGAGTCAGGCCGCTAAGAGTGGCATGTGTGCAGAGAGTGTGAGGGCGACAAAGAACAAGCTCTTGACTGATTGACTGATTGACTGTACCTGCTGAGCAATTAGACTGAGATTAATTGGCCGGTTGTCATTTCATTTGGACTGTTAATAGCCAAGGTGCTTGTCTCGGGAAAGCATTTAAATATGAGCTAATTGATGTAATTGTTTGGTGGATGACAGAACTCCTGTGGTATTACAGAACATTGCAGTTCTCCACTGTGTGTTAACAATGAGCTAAATGGTAATTGACAAAACGTTGGCGATAGAATGAGAGGAGGCAGGCAGCAGTTGCAAGAGAGAAACATAAAAGAGAGAAGAAGAAAAGCTCAAATGAGGACACAACGACACAAAGGAACAATGAAATTATTGTGTCTATGCATGTGTTTATGCATCTGTGCATCTGTTTGAACAGTATCCAGCTGAGGTCATGGAAACCTAACCACTTGTGTGTTTTGGCCTGTATAAGTTTGGACATGCCTGCACTCAAGCTAGAATGCTTCTTTATCACACACAGAGACACATGCAAGGTCAGGCTTCAGAATCAAATAAAGCCTTGTAGGAGAACTTAAAGCAGTAATAGAGACTGTAACTTAGAAAAATTTATAACAATGCTAAAAAAAAAAGCCCTTCATTGTGCATTGGTGATCAAATTATTGTATTTATGATTTAACAAACTATGTTTATCATCGTAGCAACTCAAAAGGACTCATCTTCTGAAATAAGCTGTCAAAGAGATTAGATGCCATCACCAGTTTCCAGGATTTTGCCAAAAGTGATTCATTAAAAAAACATCAAATAATCTGACAAAGTGATACCAAAGTGTGTGTTTGTTTGTTTTATTATTTATGAGATATGAAAGAAACCAATTAGAAAAAGTGTCTTTCTTCACAGAATCTCAAAGATGATCAGCCCTGATAAACAAGCAAGAGCTGTGGAATTCTCTTGTGCAGAAAAGTAGCTCTTTGTGATATCAATCATGTTCAACCCCACTAGAATTACCGCACATTGCTCTACCTTTAATTGATAATATTTTCACAAACGTATTAAATCAGAACATGACAGGTGGTATACTAATGATATTAGTGACCACCTACCAGTTTTCTCACTCCTGGAAGAAAAACTAATTAATAATAAAAACAATACACCAGTAAAAAGTATAAACTATATAAAAATTGACATATTATCGGAAAATGTAAAAAAGATTATTATAGAAACTTAATTGAAAGAATTAAAAATAATAAGGTAGGTCTGTGGAATGCACTAAATTATGCAATGAATAAGGCTTCTAAACACCTACACCTAAACTATATATTTTATAAAGTTTTGTTTTGTTGTATAGAGATTTGTTTTTAATGGTAAAATGTAAATGGAGTAGGCAGAATACTGTAAGTCTTTGACTTTGGGCTACACCCGTTTGGTCAAATAAGATTTGTTTAAAATGGTAGAGTTGTGTTCTTTATTTTTTTGACCAAATGCAAAAATAAAAAAAATGTATTATTAATGATGGTTTCTCAAGCTCTCATTCAAAATGTGGTGGTATATTTTAACATATATTTATATTTACACTGTCTTTTTAAGCTTAGGGACTTGTCAAAATCATATCAACACTGGGAAGAAGAAGTTGAGGGATATTGTGTCTGTAACTTAATATTTTATTGTATGTATAAATAACCGCCAGACAAGGGTTGAACTCTGATGTTACTGATCATGTCAAGCACTCCACAGTGGCTGAATCTACCCACCATCTGGAAAGTATTACAGTAAGTTACAGTTATTTCCCACAGTGTACAGGAAATGGTTTATTTCTCTCTAGTATGGCCTGTCCTGACCGAGGGAGCAGCAAACCACATGAAGCTCCAGTCAACCAGCTTGTTTACACACAGCCATTTGCACAGGTGGAAGACCACTGGCTGTGAAGAACACAGAAAGCCTTGTTCAGACAGCATTAAAAGACGGAAGTTACTGACAAACAGTATGAATTAGTTTCATTCATTTACACCAAACCAAAAGATTTGCCCAGGTTTTAACTTTAGAGTATCCACACAGCAGTTTAAATTAATTTGCTGAGTTTTGATCTGTCAATCAGGTCTGCTTACACGTCCTACAGTTCAACAAAATCCTCCCGCTGTTCTTTTGTGTTATGGTATTATGCAAATGCCCTAAGCTTCTTTGTGTCACAAAATATAGAAAACATAATACAGGACAAAATCCCTCCACAATTGTTAAAAAAACACAAAAACCTGCAGGAATGGGCCAAATGTATAGATGCTGGTAATGGGTCATTTGAGTAAAAAAAATCAAATCAAAGGCCTCTTCTCTAGAAACTTTCAGCTTTCTTTTATGTCTTGTTATATCTTCATGAAAGTAAAGCCAAACAACAACATTGTCAACTATTAGACTATTAAGAGTTCAACCAGTTCAGACCACCAACATACACTAGCTTTGTTCAGAAAGACATATTATTATAACTCTATTCCCCTTCATGTTCTCGCTGTTCAAGGTTACTACTAATGGTATTACGACTTTCTTTTATTTTTGGCCCTGAAAACACCTCCCATCTATCCCACCCACTGTGCTTTTGCCTCTCTTATGAGGTTGTTCACATTGTTTACAACCTTTCTCTTCCCATGCTTCCTCCACCCACAATCCACTCATTTAATTCATCACTCATTGCCACTGATCATCCATCACTGTTATGACCGATCTTCCATCTTAAGCATGTGTCTTTTCGTGACTCTGTGCTACGCCGTTTACTGGCCATCCTTGCTCACCGATGGACTCTCCTTCAACGATTTTGCCTCTTTTTTTGGCATTGCATCCCAAGTTTTTACTTAAAAAGACATCCCTGATCGTTAACCTTCCCATTCCATCATTGAATCCTATTTGTTGTTACTTATTTTATCATCTCTCCTTTTTCACCTTGCGAGAAGTTATTTGGGCTTCTTCCCGTGTCCAATTTTTTTCTGCCAGTTTCTGTATGTTTCAGGGGTTATTTTATCTGGAGACTGTGAACATAACATCCACTGTGGATTATCTTTATTTGACTCATTAGAAGAAAAACTGCAAAAATCACAAATATCTGACCACAACAAACCAGCCCAGTCAATCAAACCAAACCTCAGAGGATTTGAGGTGCACTGGCTGGAAAGTTTAAAGAATATGCGCATAAACACACACTGTCAGGCATTCACCTCACACTTTTTTACTTTTATTTATACAGTAATCCTCTTTCAAATCCTCTTCACTGCCTGTTCGCCTCACTGACCAACTGCCCTCTGCTTCTTTTCAAAGAATTTTATAGACCTTGAGCAAAAAATGGAAGAGTGGAGGAGAAAAAAAAACATAGCTAAGGTAATAACCTGATTTTGCCTCAGTTGGTTTTGATTTATGAAGGGAAGAGTGTGTCAGAAAAACAGCAGGCAGTCCCCCTGTCTCGATTCCATGGCAGATTTTTGGAAGAGGGATGGAGACATGGAATAAAAGGAAAGACAAACTGCACAAAGAGAGATAGACAGTGAAACACACCCCATGCCAATAAAATAAAGTGAACTAACACAAAGAGAATCGGATGCCATTGAGAAAATTAGCTTGTTACAGAGGGAGAAAGGACGAGTAGGAGGGTATTACAGACAAATGAATTTTTAATAGAGCTGAGCACCAGCCGTACTCACATCTCAAACAAGAATAAAACCCTTCCTTCTGTCATTTAAGTCTCTTTTCATAAATTTGTGGCAACAGGAGGTGTTTTCTTTTTCGATGATGATTCTTAATCAGCAAACATGACAATGAACTGAATAGCAATGGAGAGAGACCCTGACAGACAGGGACAGAGGCTTATGGGTAAATTCAGTGGGGAACTCCACACACACACACACACACACACACACACTGCCAGTTCATTACCCCAGGTGTCTGTATTCACACATCGGGAGCATTTGAATTTTATACTTCCCCAAAAACATGTGTCAGGCCTCACCCGGCTGTCTGTCACCCCACAACACGCTGACAATAGCACAAGCGTAATTAATGTAAAGCTGCAGCAATGTGCCAATTTACCCCCAATTTCCTGCTTGCAATATTGGACTTGTCCTATCAGATGTGTATTTTTTAGCATAATGTATGAGGCATGCCATTTCCCTTGCCAAAACGCATCTTCATATCAACAAGGAATGTCCCAATTTGGCAGTTTTGGAGCACATTCCAATTTAATGTTTAAAACGTTGCAATTTTTGCAGCTGCATTCATGTACACGGGTATCACAACATGGATGTTAAAGAAGAGAGCTTAAATAGCATTTTTTGGGGATTGTTATTCAGCATATACTGTGTTAAAACAACATTGTCCTCTATGGACCTTTAATGGTACTGAGTGAATATTTTAGCATTATAGGAACCAATATCGGTTACAGGTAGCTGAAGTAAAACTGAACAGCCCTGCTAATTTATGCATGTGTTGTACAATTACCTCTAAACTGCAACAACTAGACAAAACTAAATAACATGCTTAACATAAATACCCAATTTGTAGGTCTAAGAATAATCTAGAAACATGCAGGCATGATAATTCTACAGATCTTAGTGTGACATATTTGTAAGCCTGACGTTTTTACAGATGCAGTAAAACGATACAAGCCTTGCATTGATTGACAATCCCAAATATTTCAATCATGCATGCAGGGCAAATGCAATTGTTGATTTTGAGACTAAACACCGCATCATTAATGCAGCATATCTATAAATATGTTCATTAGTGTTACTACTAATTGTAACCAAATCAAATTATTTGCTACATATCGTCTGTTAATACTTATTTTGGCTGTCATTATCACATCCTAACTTTCAGTGAAATCTTTAATTGGGTGTTACATTATGCCTATACTGAAAAGGTATAAATTGTTCTTACCATGCAGATGCATTGTTCCTGCATCTGCAAGACACATTTATGTCCAAAATGACAGGAAAAGGAGACAATTATTGCAGACATAGACTATACATGTAACCCAGCAGCTGTTTTCCATATAAGAAGCTGAATTGGTGCCAAAAGCAAATTGATACAGGTGCAGTCATTTCCTATGACACATGGGATTCAAATAATTTCATAGCTTCTGCACAAGATACAGTGCTACAATGTTATCACTGCTCTTCTCTTCCTTGTGTGCAGTGTTTGTAAGTTTTGTGTTCTTGTTGCAGGGAGAGAGATTGATTAAAATTCAAAGCAGCAGTTATGAAAAGCTATTCCAATTCTGAAGGGCAAGCTAAGCAGTGTTTTAATAAGTAAAATGGATCAACAGCCGCTGGGATTTTCAGGTTTAGTTGTATTCTCTTTCCCAGAGAGATGAAATTAAAATGCACCAACCCGACCTTGTACAAACTATAATTATTCCAACTTGATTTAATAATCTTTCCATTCTTTATATTTTAACTTTGTCTACATAGAAATAGATCACTTTGAATGCACAGACGAGGAAGAGCAGTTGAGCAGAAGTCTGTTTGTAATCCTTTCTTTGTTTGTGCCTATTTATGCTAAATACATGGTTTTATTGTTGTCTTTAAAATAGTAAATAGCTCTCCTCTCTCCATTCATTCTATCCTCACAGTCTCTATTTATTCACCAAGCTTTCCTCACTTTGCTGCAAACATTGTTCAATCCAATACATTTGACCTGTTTTGTTTGTTAGTCTTCACTTGCACTGTGTTCATTAACTTTGACTCTGTTTAGGGAGCAGACACACAATTAGCTGAATCACTTTGAGAGTGAGTATGAGCACATGTAAGCTTCAAAGTACAATGTATACAGAAGAATACATCAAAAATGGTTTGCAAATGATCAGAGATTACATTCTGTTGCTGTAGTCTCCTGGTGTATGGGCTGGTTATATGTGCCACTAGAAACTGTTGTATTTGAATTTGAAGTGCTCAAACTGAATCTAAATTGCTGAGGTTGAATGAATGATAAAAAAAAATAATAATTTAAAAAGCGCAATCTGAAACCAAATGCATAGGTTTGTAAAAATATATATGTATATATTTATTAGTCCCGTTAGAGTCACAGAAAATTCATTTATAATTTGAAATTGAATTCATTTGCTTTGGAACTGCTTTTTCCGAGATGAAAATCCAGTTCTACAATTCAGTTCTACCTCAATAACTCAGAACTGAAAATGTTCCTAAACCAAAGCCCAGATGCCTTTGTTTAAACCTTTTCTTCAATATGTCCTGGATGACCGAGAACCTCCATAGACATTTTACATTATACGAAAATAATAATGTTGTACATTTTAGTGACATTGTAAAGGTTAATCTTGTAGTAGTGAGTATTAAAATGGTCATGGTTTAATCATGATTTATCTTCAATCTTACTATGTTTTTGTCCACATGACTAGAACACAAATAAGTGTTGACATTTACATACAGAATAGGTAACTGTGAATGCAGTAGATAAAATGGAGAAGTAATACATTGTCCAATATCATATCGAAGCAATCCCACTATTTCCAGCACCCATGCTTATTATTAGTGCTTACAATGACTTAAATTAAAACTCCCATTAATCCAACAGTGTAATCCTTCATTGCATAGAGCGCTCTATTCATACTGAGTGTGGATTAGTGAACACTGAGACCCTGTGTTGGTGGTCATTGGTGTATAGCACCTTATAAAGATAATATGCCTGATGTGTGCGTGTGCTTCCTTCTGTGCTGGTGGTCAGCATTGTAGCTCTACAGAAAGTATGTGTGAAGGGGTATTTGGTATGTGGCCACTAGGCTTCTTCTGGGCCTTTGTGGTTACCTGCTGAAGGGGAAAATCCCTGTGTGGTGGTCTTCTGGTGATGTGGACAACAGAGGAGGAGGCCTGTTACAGAGGTAACTGTGAATAAATGAAATAAGCTCCCAGAGCTATAATGCTATTTGTCATTAGAAGGCTTAGAAACTGGATGGAGGAGTGAATATAAATTGGGAAATCAATGTCGGGAACAGGGATAACTATGCAACAATGCAAGCATTTTCATACTTCAAAAACACAGGGTCACAGTGGCAGTGTGCTCAGTAATGTTTTTTTTTTTTTTAAGTAAGTTTGATAGTTTGAAAATAAGGTAAAATAGGATTTTATGGACAACACTAGAAAAAAAGATACAGGTAAAGTGCAAAAGGTTAAAAGAATAATATCTGAAGATTTAATTAAACAGATAAATAGATTAAATAGTTAAAGCTATCTATATATTCTTATTTACAAAGAATATAGTGGTTGCATGTACAGATATTTGAGCATCAATATGATCATTATTCCCTCTCACAGGGATAACATATCTAACTTGGCCCCACTTTATTGCATTCTCTGGGATCATTAGTTAAAAACAAATTGGAGTTGGTGAGAAAAAACAGACATGGCAAAATGGAATTGCAAAACAGTAATAATAATAAACATTTCTATGTCTAGCGCTGTATTGGAAAATCTATACTGTACAGCCTTCATGCAATCATGAAAGATATCAGTCATAGATGCACGGCTGCACTGCTCTCACTGGGCCTACTGAAGAATGGATTCATCTTGCACTGTTGTTGCATCCTAAATGAGGACAGTCTTAAAAGGTGGTCCTAACATAAAAACACTTTATCTTCATTTGAAGCAATGATGCATGGCCGTTTGTGTGAGCGGGGTGTATCGGGCAGGAGATGCACAGGATTATTCATTGCTGGTTTTTAAAGCCATGAAAACAGGACCCACTAGACTACAGTGGGATGTGAGCACATATTTTACCTCTGTGCTTATAGGACCATAAAAATGCATGTTGGCTTATTGTAATGTCTGTCAAGTGTATTTTTCAGACTAAACAATGAGTATATATATTCTTTATCTAGTCTGTGGTAGTTGTAGAGTGTTGCAAAAAC
Organism: Perccottus glenii; assembly: GCA_024416835.2. Classification (NCBI taxonomy): domain Eukaryota; kingdom Metazoa; phylum Chordata; class Actinopteri; order Gobiiformes; family Odontobutidae; genus Perccottus; species Perccottus glenii. The sequence continues at coordinate 11,637,152 of CM044551.2, forward strand.
CATGGGTGAAAGATTGAACAATATGTCTTTGGCAAACAGGACATGTCCTAATCTTTCAGTGTATTATCTTAAGATACATTTCTTTCAAGAAAGATAGTAAAATGTAAGATCTTGTTTTGAAAGTTATAAGGTCATATGGTTCACGCTAAAGTGGCACTAAAAATTCTACAAAAAACTAAAAACTAGATCAGCACATATTTTCTACTGCTGCTATTTATCCATATTTTACCTCTTTGATGTAGTGTTTTTCCAGGTTTACCAAATCAAACATTCTCCAGGAAATGGTTCCACATTAATGATGGGTAGATGTACCCTGGTCATGCTGTAAAAAACATGGGTGGGCACAAATAAAGTGTCAGGTACAATGCAGAACAAAAATCTCCTAATCCTAAAATTTGGGCAGTCGTCCCAAAAACATGCTCAATAGCCTTTTCAGTTCAGTCTGCAAAGCTCCAACTCTGGGTTTGATGTCCCTCCAACATCCAACAGCCTATGATTATTTAATTCCTTTTTTTAACATAAAACATCAATTATTCAACTTTTGGTGGATCAGATATGATTTTTTTGATTTAACAAAAATGACTGTGCATAAGAGTGCACAGCGAATATAAAAGTCCCTGCAAAGATAATACCTTGTGCCTCAAATGAGTGATGGATGGTGAAAGGGTGGAGTAGAAGAGAATAATTTGAGTATTCTGGAATAAATGATGACTACATTAGCATAGTATGACAAACGTGCCTTTCTCTTTCGATGAATTGCACCCCATTCTCAAAAACGATCCATGTAAATGTTGTTTTTGGACTGTATATATATTAGATGAGTTTGTGTAAATTTTTTTCATTTGTAAGAATCCCAAGACAGTTCCTCTCCAGGCAACAACAAGCCCAAAAATGATTAGATGATTATACACTGATACACATTAAATATTTCTAACTCTTACAAATACCTGTACTTTGCTTCACAACTTTCAATATATGACTGTCCTAAAAGTTCCACGTCCTCATTAATTCACCTTTACCAAACTGGTTTATTTGGCCTCCTTTGCTGTTCTTCTCTCCTGCCGTTCTTCCTCGCACCTTACATGCTCATCTGAGCTAATAAGCCCACTTAAGTCTGTGCCAAAACACAAACAGCAAGAGAAAAATTAGGTAGAGCGCTTACTGGAAGCTCTTGTTAACAGATCCATCATGTGAGCAGTTTTCAATAAATAATAAATGCATGCGCTGACTTTTGTCTGCAGACGAGACTTTGGGACATGAATTATGCATTGTTATTCCTGGATACAGGGCGGTTTGGGGACAGGGTGGCACTGTATGAACAGTCATGTGTGTATATGTGTGTCAGGAAGCTACATTATATTTGCTGCTGTTTACAATTGAACCACTGTCATTGAAGTGTTTGCTGTGTTTGTACACAGCCTGTGATCCACACCTATTTCTGTAAATGATAGTAGCTACAGTATGGGTCTGTATTACACAATGTGGAATAATAATCCCAGCCAAATCACATCTTCATAAATATTGTTACATCTTTTATTAATAGACAGAATGATGGATGGGGCATGACACCTTATGTCAGAAGACCATCCATCCCCTTGCTGTGTTACCAGTGGCAACACACTGTAACTGTCATAAAAAAAATCTTACAGACCGCAATGCAAAAATTTGATTTGATATTTGACATATTTATGTTTATGGTCCATTTTCATTCATTGTTCAATATGAATACTGTCTTGAAGATGAGGGATTGACTTTGCCTTATGGAATTGTATATTAGTCTCTATATCAGAGTTTTTTCTTTGGCTCTTAAAGTGTTTTGGTAAAATAAAAATTAAAAGATGTGGTTAGAAACAATATTCTGTTGATATGACTATATGACTGTTGGTTGAGCTTAAGGGTCCTAAAGGCACTTTTTTAGAAAAAAAAACCCCAAAAATCACAATTGCTCATCTGCTGGGGCTCAGTGGTAGAGCAGTCGTCCTATATCCAGAAAGTTGGTTGGATTCCCGCTCTCCTCACAGTTCATACGGTCGTTGTGTCCTTGCAAGAAACTTAACCCACCTTGCCTCTAGTGTTTGTAACACTGGTGTATGAATGTGTGAGTAAGTTTGGTGGTGGCTGCCATGGCCAGTTACAGTTGTAGCTTACTACCACCAGTGTGTGACTGTGGAGTGAATGAATAATGTGCGCGCTTTGAGTCTCTTAGGAAAGGAAAAAAGTGCGATATAAATTGACTGCATTATTATTGCTCTATTATTTTTTTGCATTTCAGCCTAATTAAGTTTCTTAATTGCTAATATGATGTGATATGTGTGACGTATACTCACTGTGTGTGTGGGAGCACTGTAAGGTGGGCCTCCGAGCACATTTGTAATGCACATTTTTTGTTCATTTGATCTACCCGCTATGCCCTCTCTTCTCTTTTTCCCAGCTTTTTCCCATTTTGTAATCATTACAACAACAAAGGAAGCTACTTTCCCCGCTAGACAGCAGCACAAGGTTCCACTGGCAAAATGTATGTGTTTTTTTCTGCTTCTTGTCAGTTGTCACAAGGGAAACATGAGTGAAAAACTTGATTGAAAATCAGGGGAAAAAGGGAATAATTACAAAGAGGAGAAATGCACCCATCCGCCTGTGACAGTAATCATTGGTGATCTCTGCTGTCGTTCACTGTGCAGTAAATAATTCATCAAAAGAAACAAAGGGGAAACAAATATGCAAATAAATCCCGAAAAGGCCAGAAACATGGGCTTAATGCCACATGGGAAGAATAGCACTGGAATATTATTGTGGCAGGTTATGGCTGTGATGAATCTGAATCTCCCTTGTTTCATCTACCTTGACAGTACTGAAGTCACACATAACAGAGAAGAGAAAAACCTGAAGGGATTTGTGGTTTTGATTGAGGAGGGAAGTGAAAAGGGAGGGATGGAAGGATTAAGGACAAGGGGAATGGAAGGATTGGGGGGGTTCAACATTGGAGGATAGCAGAAGAAAAACATTTGGGAAAGGATGGGAGAAGGGGAGGGAAGCTTTTGAGGGTGTATTCGACAGTGCTGTGAAAGGTAGCCATCAAGGACTTTGATGAAAAGTGCAGGCCTTCTAAAGCTTAGGAGTGACAGCATATGATTTGGTCAAAGCATGAAGCTTTTCAAAGGTAGACATTTTCCCCTTTCCATTCATCTCTCACCACTTGACTGTAACTTTTTTGGGGGGCTGAGCTCTGGCAAAAATTCAGAATCACTCTGACAGATTGTCTGCATGCAATATTGTCACTTACAGATGGTGGACTGGCTCAAAGTAGACAAATAGAAAGATTACATAGAATATTTTATCTAAGATGCCTGACTCAAAGACAAGCTGTATGTATAAAAAGATATTCAGAAAATAAATATATACCAAACACATTATAATTTGTGTTGAAAATGGAAAACAATGATCCAATGAATTTCCCAAAATGTTACATTAAATTTGTTACACTATAATTTTCTGTCATTGTCCGTGTGCCATATTAAGATACCTATGTGCCATATTAAGATATCCCCGTAGCCAAGCAGATGTAGGAAATGTTTAGAGGCATGGATAACATCACTCGTCCCAGAGGTCAATGTTTTTATCACGTGATTCTCATGTTTTACTTGACAAGACAAAGATGTGTTCCATGTTGCTGCTGTTCACACTGCACAGATGAATAATTCTCCTTTAAATTGTATATTTTGCTAACCTTGAGATTCCTCTTTTTTCATGTTTTTAATGCACTTCACTTTAAAACATTGAATACCTTAGACTTTCCATTTCCACTTTGCTGTGACAACAGCCTCAATGTTGTCTTGAAGTGCTGTTCCTATGTGATTATGACTCTGGCTTGGTAACATTTGGCTTTCGGGGAACAACACTCATTAAATTTGAGACTTGAGGTTTACAGTCCCGAGTCACTGCTAACAGGCTCCTAAGCTGTCAGCTGATAGCTTCGTGTCACTTTCACACACATGACAACACACATGCTTTATGTAAAATGCAGCAGTCACCTTAACACTATGCACATAGACAAACATGCTAATGACATTGCTCCTTCAACATAAAAAAGCATGCATTGCCTGAACCCACATGCCTCTGAGGCCCTTGTCTTTATGTGGTGTCTCATGCTGCCACACACACACACACACACACACACACACACACACACACACACACACACACACACACACACACACACACACACACACACACACACACACACACAGATAATAGTGTCTAATTTAGGCCCTCATATATGTGGAGTTCTCCAGAGGACTAGACCTCATCAGGAATATATTGGTGACCTACATACTAAAGACACACACCAGACCAAGTGCACATGTTTCTACCTCAGACATCGAACATATAGACCCAGTAACAGGTTTTTACACAGACATGCAAGCATGTAAACATGTCTCATTCATGTCTCGTTCTCATATTGGGCTGGACTAGACATAAACACGTGCTTTTTTGAGGAATAAAAAAAAGAACTAAACCATTGTGATACATGACTTAAATATTTAGCTGATTGAACTAACAAAGGTTTGAACTTCAAATACTTTTTATCACATGTGGACAAACAGCACATTCAAGTAAAACTTTTAATGGACTCTCAGCATTCACTCACCTTTCTATAACCTCTTCATTTGTGACATAATAGACAAACAAAAACAATAACACCAAGTTTAAGATTTATTGTTTGAAATATAATAAGCAACATCAAATAAACAAACTTATCAAACTTATCAAAAAAACATCAAAACAACCAGAAGTAAGCAATATAAAATAAATTAAATGACTACACTGTGATATTATAAAGTGGGCAAGTCAATAAGTTTCAATACAGTACCGTATATATAATCTCAAGTGGTCTAATGCTTACTTGTGAAATAAAGTGCACTCCGTGTCTCAAATGTTAAATCTTTCCAAAGCTGCTTTATTAAAAATCAGTAGAGCGGCTTAAATATGTTTAGATCCCTCCTCAGATGGCTGTGCTTTGCTGCCGGGGGATGTTCAGTCAATGATGTGATGCACCATTTTGTGGTGAGAAGGGCAGGAATCACTCGATGTGCGATGTAATATGTATTCAGTTGGCATCAGACAGACCTCCAGTCATCATTCATCATTCATGGGCATCGTCTGTTACCTTCACAGTCGACCAAATGTCTGAGAGGACCTGACAGGCAGTGAAAGGAAAAAAAAACACACTTAGGTAAACATAATGGAAAGCGAGAATAATATACTGTTTAAAAGATATTTATGTTTAAAAGAGAGAGAAACTTCTTGGCAAGGTAAAATAACTCTTAACAAGAGGTTCAGACTCCCTGCTTTATTATATATACCAAAGGGAGGAGACATCTGCAGACATTTATGGGTTACTGTCTGCTCTGGTTATAAATGGCTAAAAGAACTTGACTCACTCGCCACAAAGAGAAGTGGCGAGTGAGTCAAGTTCAAATGCCTATTTCTGCATCAATTTACCATAATTGATGCAGAAATAGGCATTTGAAAGAGAATAAAAATATATTAGCTTAAATGTATGTGCAAGGCTGAAGATGTCCACAACCCAGTGTAAGAGTCTTAAAAGCTATATACAGTAGAGTTTTTGATAACCATAGTGATACTCTTTTATTATACTTGCATCTAAAGTGGTTTAGATGCACTTATGCATTTTGTACCTTGTGTTGTTAAAATTGCTTCCATTGTTTTCCTCACTTGTAAGTCGCTTTGGATAAAAGTGTCTGCTAAATGACTAAATGTAAATGTTGTGATATTTTACTGTAGACCCTATGGTCATATGATTTGTTCAGTCAACATAACTTTACCAACTAAAACAGAACAACACCTTTGCAGAGGAGATACTCCTCCTTCAGAAAGTGTCCACGGGCATCAGCCCAAGTTGCTGATTGTAATTATCTTTTGCCTGAGTAAATCAAACACTAATTGCAGGCAGACTGTTCACACAAATTGAAAGGAAGGAGAGAAAATGTGGAATAAAAAAGTTGACACAGCAGTCAGCAGTTCCTCTTCATGTAAAATGACACATTTTTTTTAACATCAGATGTTTATTCTATATAAAAACTTTGCCACAATGTAATTATGTCAAAACTCAAAGTTGGATTGGCCTTCACTGGCAAGGCTAAATATTTTCTAAAAGCTTCCAGATTGACACTATTAAAGCTTTTGTTCTTACTTCAAACATATTTTGGAATCACCAGTGGCTTTCCCATCTTTTATCTCTGATTGACTATTTCTAGCAGCATCTGGGAATATGAAGAGAACATGTCTATGTAGCAAGTTGGAATAAGAGAAGCATAAAAAAGTGTGAGAAAAAGCAAAGCAATTTAAAGCTGTAGCTCCTTGACACAGTAAGAGCTAGGCAAGTGAAACAGACAGCATTTTGTAATCACACATTCACTGAGCGCTAGCAAAGAGCTGAGCCACTGTTATGTAAACCAAAATGAAACATTCATGAGAAAACCATCGTCTCACTCTCAAACTAGTGGGATAACACATGAATATGTGGGTTAGCTGCTCTCTAACACATTGATAGAAAAATAAAAGAAGGTTAAGAGTTATTAATACTGTTACTTTAAAGTGACAAAATGTTACAATACAATGTTAGCTCTTGTAATTCACTACTGTATACTGTATGTACTAGTTGCCATCTTGATTCAGAAGATTGAAAAAACACAAAAGGCCACAAATATATAACAATCTTTAAAAGCACAAATGCCATGGTTATATGAGCCTTAAGTAGCAACTGGAAAGAGGTGTTGGGATGAAGGAAAAAGATGAAGGACAGAAAAGGGGAAGAAAGGAGGGGGGCAGTAGAGAGACAGGGATTAGGCAATAAAAAGACAGATGAGATCAAGACACAGCCCTGACACTCAGGCAGCGTATGGCTTTCTGTGAGCCTTAGAGCATCTGTGCTAACCACACATCCACATATGCAAGCGTTGTTGTGATGTGGTTAGTGAGACTTTGTTTCTGCTTGGGTGTGTATATATGAGATGTTTAGAAGGGGGCTATGCTGTAGGAAGTTGTGCCAGATCCACAACCCGGCCTCATAAGGAGAGTGGGACTTAGCAGGGTATCCGACTTCTGTTGTGGTTTCTTTAATTCCCTTCCTCTTTCCCTCTTGTCTCTCACTTTTTCTGTTGGTCTCCTCAGTCCAACGCTCTGTTTCCCTTCAGCTCTTCCACTCCATTCTCCTCATTTGGTGTCCATCAATCTTTCTCCTCACCATATCACATGTATCTCAGGCTCGTTCCTACAATGGATATACTTCTATGAATAACAACTGCAACTCAATCATCTGGCGGTATCATATCTGTATATTACCGATCAAACAGTCGATGTAAAAAGTCTCCAGCTCAGCAGTTTAAGCTAAATCAGTAAGGACACTGGAAATCTTATTTGGGTCATAACCAGTGCGCTGTTATTGTTTGAGATTTTTATTGCCATAACATGATGATTTATTTTAGTGGCATTTTAGATGAGATGATATTGTGTAACTTGCGCAAGTCTCTCTACAGATTGTTGTTACGACAGTTTAGTTTTTTTTGTACAAGTATGACTCTGTTAGGGTCCAGTGTATTGGCCTATTTATTGCATCTTCTATTTGAGTTGCGTAATGCACATCATGTCTTGCAGTAGCTAAAATAAATAGTAGCTACGATCGCTTTCAGCACAGATACAGCTGAGAGTAGCTCTGTCACAACTTGTCCATAGCTACTGACAAACAGACCAGTGTACACATTAACACTGCGGAGTGTGTATCTGATTCTACAGTGTTGAGTCATGTAACTCTGAATCTCGGAATTGTAAGGCTTTAAAGTGGAACTGTCAACTAATATGTGCACGTAATAATAGTAATAAGTACAGGCCATATAATTTATGCTAACTTTATATACCACCTTTTGGACCAGTACAAAGTTTGTGGGAAAACTGCACTGGTGCAAAAGTAATGCATTCTGCACATTCTGGTCTGAACAGCTTGCGCCCAAAGCAAGTTAAAATTACCAGAGTGGATAAAAGGTCTGTCCCAAATGGTAAAAGATTGATGTCTTTACCTCACTGTGAGCTATGTAGAAGCAAGAGCAGCCAGACCTGTACCCCAAATAGTTAAGAAATCTGATCTTTTTTGGCATGTGTAGGTTTGTATAAACAAGAACTCAGAGGTAGTTTAGATTATGACTGTAATAAGTATAGGAACCTTCAGCCAGATATACCACATTTCTCTGTGATCATGAGGTGGTGGGCTTCTTTGAGGTTTAGCCGTCTCTGTTGTGGTCTCTTTGTAGCGCAGTGCTATTCTGTATTTTTCCGGGATTACCATGACATTGGCTCCCCATCAGTTAATCACCCAAGCTCTAGCTGTGCCAAGGCTTCATTTTCGTGCTATGGGTGTGATTTCAATAGCTTTAAATAAGGTGAATATGATACAAACAATTACCAGAGGAGTCTAAGAAGAGTCTTTGTAGCTAAACTTACAAGCCCCTTGAGTCATGCGTAATCCCATACGCTCATGTACGTACACCCACACACTGTACACAAGGCAAACACATTTCAGACTGAGCTGGGGTTGTCCTAACAATCAAATCTCTCAACTCTTTTTTCTTCCTTCCACTACCATTTTAGCCTGGCTCCTATACCTCAAACACCCTCATGATTCAATTAATGCACAATCGAGTCCAGTTTGTAACATTTGCCCCATGGAGTGAAATTAGAAATGTGAGAGTGTGTCTAAAACTTCAAGACATATTCTTCTATGGACTCTTCTGCTCTTTGTGGTAGTAGATAAGTGATCTTTGACCCCAGAAAACATCCAGTGTCCGCCTTGCACTCTGTGATTTAATGTTTGCACTGTTTTTTTCATCGCACCCTGTCTGTTTGTCTGTCTGTCTGTCTGTCTTTGTGTCTCACTCTTTTCTAATGAGACAAGGACTGTCCTCCCTATGGGCAAAGAGGTCATTGCCCCTCACTCACACAAACACATACACACACCGATAAACATGCAGTCATGGTCCTCATGCATGTAGATAGAACACATGCAGACATGCACATGCACACAGCCATGCAGATGAAAGGACCCCCAACACACACACACACACACACACACACTCACACACAAACATGGAAGAGTCACACTGACGCTGACCCAGAAATCCCATCTCTATTATGCAGAACATCAGTTAGCTGATGGTGGAGCTGATTATGCAGCTACCCTCCGCTAGCCCATAACTCCCTGGTGAATATCTGCCTTTAAAAACCCTAATCCCAAATGTCTTTTTAGCATATCAATAGAGAATTATATATTCCTAAACAGTAGGAACTTGCATACATTCAGCATCTCACAACTTTTCTCATCTCACTATGACACAGTGAGATCCAATTTAAAAAAAGACAAATTCAAGCAAACATCTCCCATGTGAAGTTACTTTCAACTTTCACACGTAAAATGGTTTCACACTATGGATGCTCTTACCAATATATTTTTATATGAATTTAATCAACCATATTGGCAAATAAACAAAAAAAACTTAAGGTGTCTTTAGTTGTGGTAAGTAACCCACAACATACTGAGACGGTTTGCCTGTTTTCCATATAGCTTACAAAAACAGACACTAATCATCTAATATTTAACCCTAACACTTTCAAACAATAGTGATTCTCAAAACTGCAATGGCTAATAATCCAAAAGACAATCTTGAGAAACTTTAATGGAGGGTAGGCTATATGCATATGAGGAAGCTTGAAGCCACATGGATTAGTTGAAATCTCAGTAAATCCTCCTTCATAACAGATTTTTTATTGAAACCATGGAACAAGTCAGCAGCAGTGGCACACAGTGAATAACTTTGGTTCGACCGCGTCCCAGAGGGTTGCCTTTATAGATTGCTTGAGTGCAGGGGTGAAAAGTGGTGACCCCAACAAAGATTGCTTGGTAAGCAAATTTGCAAAGTAATCTGACACTGTGTGTGTTTGAATGGGGGGGTTGGTTGGTCATAGCCATCCTGTTTAAATATACTGGGCAAATGAATTAGCAACATCTATGGTATTTTGTAAGTTTATTGACTCTTTTATGTATGATAACAGCTCATCAGGAGGGATAAAAGTACAGTTGTTTAAAAAAAAAAGTGGAAATTAATAAATAAATGTATTGTGTTATACATATGTTGTGATATAATAACTGTCCATAAGTGCATGCAAGAGCTTGCTTTATGTATTTATGGCAATGTGGGTTTTTAGTCTATATGTATGCATATCTGCTTACTCAAAGAAGCTAAAAATGTGGTCCCTTTCCATGTTCATTGATAATGCCATGCATAGCCATTCTGCATGTTTAAGCTTGGTAATTGAAAGGCCATCTGTGGTCTGCTGGGGAGGTTTAGTAAAGGGTAAACTATGAAGCTCATTATTTTTAGAGACTGTAGCCCTTGGAGGCCAAAACAAATTAGTTTGTGTCCAGTTTAACCTTCACAAGACTCAATTACTGGGGCATAGGTGTATGTATGCATGTGTTAGTGCAAACTAACATAGCAATAGTAATAAAGCAAAGTCAAGTGGACCCTACACTAAACTGGGGTGTACTTTTTCAAACGGACAATGCTGTCTGAGGTAAAACTTTGTCTCGTGCACACAAAACAAAGAAAATTGATTACACCATCTGAACCGGAAAGTTTGTCTGCTTAATCTATAAACATAGAAACAGAAATAACCTGCATGTCTCAGCAGTTTCCTGTGTAAGGTGAGCTCTCTCTGCCTCTGTGTGTGTGATTGCTCAGGCCTGCAAAGCAACGCTCACCACTCTATTACATGTCTCAATGTCTGCTGGCCACAACGTGTGTGTTTCCATCTGTCTCCTGTCACCAGCAGTCCTCTCTGCACCATTAGGACCTGTTAAGGTCAAAGGTCATTTCTTCAAAGGTCAGAGGTCACCCTACCAAAGGTGAAGTGTCACTAGGGTCGGGTCTGGTGTGAGGTGAGACTGAACAAGCACGCAGCTGCAGCTCTGACAACCAACACCTCTGGGAACTTCAAGAACATCCCACATGGGTGGCATACATTACTCCATATAAAGATATTCGATTGCAAAGATTAAAGCTTTAGAATATTCACAAAACCCTTGTTATTATTGACACCAGTGAACTGCAGCTGCTTGGTTCAACTACATTGGAAAAGCCAGTAACATACAATGGAATGTGTTTGCATTTATTGTATTCTTAAATTGGAACCTACAGTGTAGTTTAGGGAAGAGGAGAGGAAGCTGTGCTTCATAAATGTATTATATCTATTTACAGAAAAGACAATCTGAAAATAACTAGAAGTCATGAGCTGGTTCACCACCTAGCCCCAATTGTCTGCAGGTGGGCACAAAAGTCAGTTTTATAGCCATTGACACTGAACATTAGTGTGACATGACAAAGATTGGCATCTGATCTCTTTGAGCTGACAATAATAAATTAAATAACTTTTACAAATATAATCCCTGGCCACTGTATGTACTTTTAACACTGTTAATTATATATTAAAGTAACCACATGTAATATTTTAGGTAAAAAAAAAGTAAAAACTCAAATAGGCTTGAAGTGGCATGTGTTTGTTAACGGTTTAGTGATTTAATAATAAGCTAAGAAGAATGTGGTTCTAAAATAAACTTCCTGGGGAAGAATAATAATGGAGAACTGCCAGGCAGTTGACTAATTTAAAGTGTCCTTTGTCAGTCTGTGCTGTAAAGAAGACATGAAAGACAAGGAAGTTATTGTTCATCCTGGTATTAAGGATAGGGTCTGTTTGGTTATACACAGACATTAACGTCTACACACAAACACACGGCACAAACAGCAACACACCCAAACACCAATTTAACCCATTCAGTCAGTAACAACAATATACCCTGCAGCTAAATTAAGACCAACTGTCTCTGTCTCCTGTGGAGTTTAGTGGTGGACGTACATCCAAATCTTAAACAATAAAATACATCATCTAGGTTGGGTTACTGGACTGGTACAGTGCTTTATTTCCATGGCTTCAGATCCGCACAGCTGAACAGCCTAGGGTCATTAGTGAACAAGTAGGTAAGGTAAGCTAAGCCATTTATATACCAGCAATTACTGTGCTGTAAAAGGGGAACACTGATGGTTCAGTTATTTCTGTTAACTATTAACAAAATGACAAACTCTTGAGTTCAGGACTAAACAAAACTTAATAAGATCTCTGGACTAATGCTATTGCTGTTCCATAGCCTTAAACTACCTTTTCTTTTTCTTCTGAGAAACTGAACTTTGGTTGTTAGTTGTAAAATATAAATAGTCCATAATCTGAATACTATTCCCTAATTGTCTAAAAAGTGTGCAACAGAACTGCATATACACTCTTAGATATTATTACACAAAGCCAGATAGTATAGCTGTTTTTAAATACATAAATACATGTGGCGGCAGTGGCTCAGTAATACAGCGGTCATCCTTCAACCGGAAGGTAGGTGGTTCGATTCCCGCTCTCCCCACAGTTTATACTGTCGTTGTGTCCTTGGGCAAGACACTTAACCTACCTTGCCTACAGTGGTGTTCCAGCTGTAACACTGGTGAATGGAACCTTAATGTAAGTCGCTTAAAAATGAAAGCGTCAACTAAAATGTAACACTGGTGAATGTAAGTCGCTTTGGATAAAAGCGTCTGCTAAATGACTAAATGTAGAAATGTACATACTATATTGTTATACTAATAGTAAATGACTGTGATATAAGCACCAAGGCTTTGTGTTGGGTGGTCCTTTGCCTCTGCATCATGCATACATCCTTGTGGATTAACCTTTAGGCTACATAAATTACAACAAGAGTGATATTGGAATATTGGTTGCAAAAAACAGAATGCTTGTAATGGAAGTTAAGCAAATCAATCAATAATGTCTTTATTTAATTTTTTTTCCAAACTTAAAGTTGTTGTTGGAGAAAGAAAATGGTAAATTCTCAATTTTCTGCCCGCCCACACAAACAGAGCCCCTTCAACCCTGGGGCTCCTGTGTGTGAATGTGGGTGTGTGTGTGCATATGAATGAGTGTGTCCATCTTCTCCCCCAGTTGAACAGGATGCAAAAGGTCAGAGGACAGTGTCAGAGGTCAAAGCCTGACTAAATAATTACCAGATAGGCTTTCCAACAACACACATGCACACAAACACATCGCAATATGACTATATGGCTTGTTTTCTTGAGATGTCTGGACAGTGTTTTCCTCTCTGAATCTTTAGCTTGTGCACACCTCCAAGACACAAACACATCTTTTACGTATGCACTCTGTTCCACTGAAGGAAATGCACTCTGGCACCCAAACAAACCAAGCTGGGGTTGGTTGTCCCACTGACAGGCTATCAGTCAGGAAACACAGGGGTGAAAAGGAGAAGAGGGTAAGAGAGAGGGGCAGGGTGGCTGGATTTAGTCTGTCAGTCACAAAAGGTCAAGGGTTATGCTCAAAGCCCACTGACATGTATGCACACACTTGCATGCATGCAGTCACACACAAACACACACACACACGCATGCACACACACACACACACACACACACACACACACACACACACACGCACGCATACACACACACACACTGAAATGTTCATCAAAACAAGGTCAAAAGTGGAGGGCAGACAGCTGGCTAGGTTTAGTGAAAGAAAGAACAAGCAGACGGCTGGATAGTTTTACTAGTGTCTGCTCTTTAAATAGAGACTGGAAGAAAGTTTAAAGAGGACGCAAGTAAATGTTTACAGCAGGCGAAGGATTTAATTGTTCTACAGAAACTCTGCAGGCTTTGAGTGTATGCTTTGTGTATTGAGAAAAAAATATTTGATGGAAAGCATGCAATGTAATTGTACCATTTGAAGTAATAACTTTATATATATGCCAGGGCAGTGGTCATTTCCCTCATGAGCAAACGTGCATACAAACCCGTACACAAATTAATAGAGTTACTGATAAAATTAAAAATGCATGGTTAATTTTTCATTTGTAAGGTTCAGTGTACTGTATTTTAACAGAAAACCTACTGTATGTACAGCCATAAGACTCCAGAGCACTTTAACTCTAATCTGTGTTTTCATGTTCATCATAGTTAGACTATAATAGTCCATTATTACAATGCTGTGTGACAATCCAATCTGATGGCTGTATAAAAACTCAACCCAGCCACACTGGGAGTGGAAAGAGTGCATGCAAACGCCTTCTCTTGCTAAATCAGGCGACAAGGGGAAACGGTACATTGCACAATGGTTCTCTTGTATTAATAGCAAAGAAAATCTACAATTGTCGGATCAGACTGCAAAAAGTCAAGTTAGTCTGGGAAAATATCAGCTTCCTGTTCTTTTCATGACTTCAGGCTGCAGACCGTTTGGCTCTGCCTTCTCACTAATGCACTCACTCAGTGACCCTGTTTCTCTCTCCCTCTGTCTCCACTGCTATTTGGCTGAATCCTTGTTTACTCAGATCAAACTTGTCAGTAGAAGCCAAGTAAGTTTAAACAAACACACATGCACTTACTTATTCCTGGATCAAACAGACACAAAGGTTGAACAAATCCATCAATACTGAACTGACTGATTCTCATATAGCACAGCAGAGATCATTACTGTGGTATACTTTATGCTAACATACATAGTATTGCCCATTCAAACATGTTGTGTGCACATGGACAAGAACGATTATGAGAAAGCTGTTCATGTATAATTATATTTTTTTTACTTCTCTTCAATTACTGTTTAAGAGCAACACATTCAAATAATAATAATAATCCTAAAACCGCATATCCTTACAAGGACATTACTATCTGCCTTAGTAGCTAGTCTCTTCTAAAGCAGTGCACAAAGTCTTTCTGACCTCATCTAAACTACACTGTTACCACTAGACTCACTGCTAATTATGTGCAACTCAAAGGGAATGAATATGAAGACTGGAAGGCTAAGCCTAATGTCATTATGTTTGTTAAAAATTCAGTTCACTTTTTAGAGTTTAAAATGTATGGCTGTTAAAAAGTTGGAATGAGAAACTGTCACCAATAATAACATTTTGGGGGATATGTAATAGAAGCATGGAGGCTATGGCTTCATAGATGAACTTTATTTGAATCTTAAGAATGATGATAAAAGCTAAAGAAAAACTCATTAGTGGATTGATTGTGAGAAAACATACAGAGGAGAGTTGAAATCCGCTGCATATGTGGTAGGTTGTAGAGATTGAAAGGGAGGACAGGGCATCAGGAGAGTAGTGTGGAACAGAAACAGATGAAGTGAATGTGTGTGCATCAAAGACATAGTGTGGGAAATGATGGAGTTGGCACCAGGAGCAAAGGTAGTGAAGGGGACTGATGAGTTTGGAGAAAGAGTTCAGCAAAGGCCTGGGATCCAATCAAAAGATTGTTTTTTATTCTGTTTTTAATTCCACCTAAAATCATGTTTCAATAGTCACTTGCTCATAGCTTAGCTCCAACCTTGGTCTTTGAATGGGTACTCATTTTGAGCAAAACACTTCTCTATGGCCCCACATGAACTGTGCAAGTGCAGTGGCGCAGTAGCTTGGGGAACCAAACCATGTGAGATTAACTAACCTCTTTTCACTATGGCAACCAAAAAGAATTATTCAAGTCCCTTGTGGGTTTAGTTTGGAGCAAAATGGCTGATTGTTTGACACAACTTTTTTTGGTAAATGAACAGGATAATTTATGAAGAGAGCACTGCATGAGTCAGACACGGAGCAATGATTTGATTTATCAATCTCATTAACATTGGGTCTTTTAATGTGAATTTGAGATTGGCAGATCTAATGAATAGTGAAATATAAACTAAAGGGTAATTTACCTTGCTGTAATGTGTTAATGATCATGCTGGATAAAGTGAAGGGCTATGTTTTAAAAATGCATAGCAGTTTGGGAGACATGATTCATTATAATTATATAATGTTTGATTCAAAACTAAAACTTCTCTTCCAAAGATTCAAGAAAATGCTGTGGGACATAAGTGGAAATGCAATGGGAAGCACTGGCAGTATCCATCATAAATATATGAAACTTTACTGGTGCATATCAGAACTGAAATACACACTAATCCTCATAACAAATAAAATATGGATACAAATCAATGCAGTGAGCAACAGCAATATAAAGGCGGCCAAACAGTGGGTTTTATCAACTGTGTGATGTCTCGCTGGTAGCAGTGTTTATCAGTGCATACACACATACAATGATACATGATTATGCTTTATTGCACACACATTCTCAAGTGTTTAGTGCATATGGCCACATCACGTCTACACAGTCACACAGTGATACGTATGAATGACGTTTTCAGAGACAAAACAAAATTCCTTAACGGTCACTAAGTGTGCATTTGTCGTAAGCACATTAGAAAGGAATAAACTATTCACAGAAACAACCATGGATGTGAAAAAAACACTACCTCAGACCTAAAACAACCTCTAACAAATACATTAAAAATCTCCATGTGTCAAGTTCCTCACAAGCTCATACATAAATGCATAACATTTTGCACATGAGCACATGTGCTGTATGGCTGTCTGCCTCCCACATGCTGTGTTTGTGACGCATAGGAAAAGTCATTAGGCCTGTACTTCCTCTAGAAAAAGAAAAGAAAGAAGAAAAGCCCATTGCACTTGAAACACACAGGAAATGTGTGGGTGACTGCTGTATCTGAATGTGTGTGCTCATGTGCATGTGATTGTGTCTGTCTGTATGTTTGCTGTTCCTGATGCTCTGTATGCACACACATGTACGCCCTCAGGGCTGGTCACTAGTGCCCTTTAATTGCTTGGCTTTGATTGCTTTCTTTGAGTCGGCTACAATTACAGCTAATTAAATTAAATGGCCATGGGTCAGCTGCTTGCTGCGGCATGATATGGTCTTGTAGCTTGACTAGTACCCTTTGCATCGTAGTTTTGTGTCATTTTATGTTGAAATATTAGTTTCTAAATTTCTCAACAATGTATACTCTGGAGATTTAAAAAGCAGTCAACATACCTGTCTCACAGCAGGAAAGGTATGGGTTCTATCCCCTGTATGGACCCCATGACACTGTGTTGTGTTTGAGCCTAGCGATCAAATGGCAACTGTCCATAGTGTACCCTGCCTTATGCTCAAAGAGCCGTTTGCAAGTTAAAAGATAAAAGGTAAAAGTGGAGTAGTTTTTGAAAACACATTTTTTCAAATTCATGGACATTTTAAAAGTTTAAGCACAAACTACATTACAAACAATCACAACCGAATATTTATAGTGATGTTAATTAGGCTCAATAAAAAAATTATCTTCACACATTATTATAAGTGATTGACTTTTATAAGTTGTATTTCTTCGTACACAAAAATACAAACAGTTTGGCTTCTACTTCTGAATGGACACTTCAGCTCTAATTGTGTAACTTCATCACTTGACATATCAGGATGTATGCATGCTTGAGTGTACCTCTCATGTGTCTGTCAGCAGCTATAATCTCACATAACATCCCAGCCAACACTTCTCTGTGATATTTAAACTGTGTGGGTGCATATTTACTGCATTCTCTGTCAACCCCAACCGACAGCGGAGAGCATGTCCCTATATACAGTACACACTGTATGTTATGTAAATGTGTGGGTGTGTTTATGTATATACAGGACTGTTTGTGTGCTGCCTTAGTCAATCCTAGAACATTTTGCAAAAATTATATTTATAAGGAGTAGGCAGAATATACAGTATATTGATGGAAATCCCCAAAAAAAAATGGGAGGTGTGGAAGAATTGGAGTGAATCTTGTGGTTTGGACATCTGCTAAAGCATCAGGAAATTCAATCATTTTATGGCCAAGGGAGGAAGCCTTACAGTACCTCCACTAAATTATTTCAACACACACAAACAGACACTTTGCCATGAGGAAAATAGGTGAAGGACAGCTAAACTCAGACCCATGCACGCATAAGTGGATTAGTGCTAATGAACATGTGATGCACAAAGTATGTACATAATTCACCTTATCACTTTTACAATGTTATGGTCATGTAGTTCTGTTAGTATATATGAGGCCACATCATTAAAAAAATATAATTTAACTTTTATAATTACTTATGTTGACTTTGGAGCAAATACTTATTGCAAATGATGCATCCACACCTGAATGGGTTGCTGACATTGTGCGAGGTGAAATGTAACTGATTAAAAGTAACATTTTTACTCAAGAAATAAACTCAAAAGTAAAATTGGTGTATCAGAAAATCTACCTCATGTGTATAAGTTATGTCTAGCAATTTGCGTAACTAGTCACTAACCATCTCTGAAAATGAGTACATTGGAGACAGACAGCTGTTGCCTTTAAGATGCCCCCAGAGCATTACTTTCTTCACTGCTAAAAGCTGTCTCTAACACGTTGTCTTGGCACATGATAAGAGGAAGAAAGTTTCTGGGACCAAGGTTCACCTCTGAATATTCCACTGGAAATCCCCCACGTAGCAGACATTCAGCTTTGCAGGTGTTACTAACTGTAATCTGTAACCTCTGAGCTCTGCAAGTAAGAACATTTCACCTCAAAAGAAGTATGCTTTTGGTTTCATGGTATGAAAAAAATAAACGATTTGGAAAACTACATCTCTGTTGTAATGTGCAGGGTGTGTGGCCTCTTTAAATTGTGCTTGTTGATATACCCACTGTAATTACAAATTTACAGTCAATATTTTCTGTAGTTTAGTGAAAATCATATGTAATTGTGTCAAATGTATTTTTTTTTTTTTTTAAAGAGTGACAAGCTTTTATTTATTTTTTTTATTTGTATCCAGGTTTGTTGCTTTTTTAAAGATTTTTTGGGGGCCTTTTTGCCTTTATCTGATAGTTGAACAGGAAACAGATTAATAGCGAGAGGGGAACAACATTGGGTAAACAACCCGGGTCTCCTGCGTATTTGCGTGTGCTCTACCGACTGAGCTAGGGGCTCAATTGGAGTCTAGGTTTCATCAACCTAATTGCTTTACTGGCTTTATGGATCTATTCAATTAATGGGTTGACATTTCCTGTTCCTGATGGCAAACATCCTAATCACAAGCAACTATTATGTTTGAAGAAAAATAACAGATATGGAAAAATTTTAAGAGGACAAGCCAATGCAATAACGTATATATTTTCATTAATGGATAAAAACAAATTTGACGAGATTTGATGAGAAAGTTCAACAACCATCTATGATGCATAAATGTCATTGTTATGTTTCTATGCAGCTTAAATTGGCGTTTAATTAGATAATAAATACAGAAAGGTAGTGATATCAAAGGCTATTAGAATGTATTGACTATAAAAAACATTAGCTTAGCGCCTTACCTTTCCATCTACTTTTCTGTACGTTTTGATTGTAGCGCTCCAAAGCCTACTTTTTCTGTACGTTTTGATTGTAGCACTCCAAAGCCAGTGAGGATTTCTCTGGTGTTAATTAAAGCGTCTGTCTTGGAGAGAATTAAGGTCATGATCTCCCAGACCTCTCCACTCCCACACTGCCAGAGAAGAAAGGAAAGAAGAAAGAAGACTTAATGACGGCATAAATGGATGAAATGACTTAATGAAGCGCCTAACGAGGCCCGCGGCCATTTAATAAGGGCTTATTAAAGCTTAATTAGAGCAATAATCCAGCTTGTTGGGAGTCATTCAGTGTTGACTTGTGCTTGATTGTGTTTTTATGGCAAATGGATAAACAAGGAAGCATTGTCATTTAGAAGGAAGGAAGACAGTGGGTGTGCAGCAGGATGGGATCGCTGTAAAAAATCAGGAATGGGGTGAGCACTGATGATGACTTTTTAATCACACAAATGCCCTGGAGACATATTTATACTTGGTTTTTGTCGTAACCAAATTTTTTGCATTATGCTTTCACAAGCATAGCATGCTGATACAACTGTTCTCTAAAAACAAAAGCTCCAAGGCAATGTTCATCTTAAAAAAGTGTCACAGCTCAGGTGTGATTTGGTCAAATCCTCACTTGCCCTGGTCAGTGGGAAGAGGTCAAGCCACTAGGAATATGGTCTTTGTATCAGATCCAAGGCAAATGACTTTTTCACGCTTAGTGCATCTTTAATTGTGGGAGATTATACAAGCAGTATGATTATCAAAAACAAATCAAAAATGTTATCTTTAAACTAAAGTGCTTCACTAAAAAAAAAGTTAGATTTCCTTAGTTGAATTGTCTTATTCGTGTTATTATGCAAATTAGGGGTATGTGATATCAGAATAATGCAGCTAAGTCCATTCACAATAGACATCAGCATGACTCACTACATGTCACACACCTAGTTGCTTTGTGTTAAGTCGTATCCCCCCCCACACACTTCACGTTTTCATTATTCACACAGTGACTGCATCAGTGCTCTGAACTGACTCAAGCTTGCCCTACGTCGGATCCTCCTGATATGGAGACCAACTAAGCTCTCATGACAATAGCTTTCTACACAGCCTCTTAATGATTCATTTTATGTCTGTGATTCACACTATAAATGCCCCAGGCCCTTGTATGGGGTTAGTAATATCCCATGGAGACAACAATGAACTGAGGTAGTCATCCTCTTTCTTGATTATTATCCTCCTTCTTATTCCAACCACACAAACCACAAGGTGTGTTAATTAGTATATCAATTTGAAGAAAATAGTGCTCATTGTAACTGTAAGACTCTTGGACGGCTGCACGCACAAACACATGGAGAGTCATGTATTCAATACATACTGAACAACACCGGTCACCGGGAAATGTTGCTGGTATCACATAGGCATACATATAAAGTACTATGTCTTTTAGTATAAGTCTTTTAAAGGCTTTCCATGTATAATTTAAATCTGAGTTGATTGGATTAATACTGAATGTTTGGCTCAATTTGAAACACTTAAATGTTTTCTGATTACCATCACTTTAAGTAATAATGTTAAATGTTGATTCAAAACTCAATAAAACTGTTGACATGGACCTTAATTAAAGCTAGTTCTATGTGAGATGACATCATTTGGCCAGCAGCGTTTTCCGCAGCACACTTTTATGGTTGTGTGCATATATGTGGATACTCCTTCTGTAGCACACACCACAAACACACAAATTGCCGCTTTCCCCTTCACCCATGTCTTTAGGAAACTGCTGACCAGCATACACCTTTCGAGTGCTGTGGTAATCATTTCCCACCACACTGTCACTTTTTGAGAGCTAATCCAAAGATTTTCAAACCACTGTGCTACTGGGTTAGCGTTACCCTTGCCAGGAGGGTTTTCAGTAATTCTGCCTGTAGCCTTTTAGCTTTTAATTTGTTAAAATTGAAAGATTCCCTTAAGCACCCAGAGAGCACATGAGCCCTCCAAGTTTCACTTTTTTCCTCTTAATTAACACCATTTAGCATGTGGGTGATATTCCTAATACAGCAAAACAGTTTAAGCTTCCCAATGTGGTTATGATTATATTTTGCAATGCTTCTTATTTTCCAATTTTTATACCAGTTTTACACAGCACTGCAAATGTCTGGGAATTATGGTCCTTAGCCCTAGGGCTGTGTGAGGTCACCCTCAAGAAGGTTTTAACCGATTCTCAACATTACTGTCTGGAAACATATGGGAAACTGCAGGAAAAATTTGTGACAGCATTTCGCAAGGAACTCTTACAGTCACAGTTCATGGACTATGTCTCTGGCAAGTCTGCAGCTATTTTAAAAACACTCCTTAGCCTTGCATTTATTTCCACAACGCCAAACAGCTGACGAATCTTGCAGAAGGGCCAATAATCTCCCTTTCTCTGTCATGTATTTTTCTTCTTCTAGACACATGTCAATTCGATGTCAGAGGATTTGGGATGCCAGTTATTGTTCTGCACTGTGAGGATGATGTCAACTTTTCTACAAGGTCTGAAGCAGCTGACAAATCCTGCAAGGATGCCAACACATCACATCATTTAAAACAATCTTCCTGCTCTCTCGGCCCTGTCAGCTGCACACAGGAGAGTTATAGGAAAAGGAATGATGTCATCTTTACAAAAGGGCTTTAAATCTCAGGGCTTTAATGTAAGAATGCCAGGATAGAGAGATGAGAGAGATGGTGGTGGTGGGAGTAATTGGTACAGTAGTCATATAGGTAATGACGATGTGATGCAGTATTTCCTTCCATTGTCTAAGAGAGACCAAAGCACATTGCTCTGAGTAGTACTGGTAGTACTGTAGTTAAGACCACACTAACCGGAATTAGTCATGAGTGGACCAGATCAAGGCAAACCAAGGCCAGTGCACAATACATGGGAAGAGAAACTAGCTCTTAAAATCTTAAAATAAAAAAATATATATACTACAATTGTTGTTTGTTGCATCTGAAGAATTTTTCTGAAGAATTTTTTATCCAAGCATAGCATAATATAAATAATTGAATCAGTTGGGTTCTGTGGGTCCTCTATAGGACTAAGAAAAGACCAAATAAAAATGACTCAGTACTATCTCTCACTACCACTAATTAATTTCATACTACTACTAATACATTTTGAGTTTATCCCCTCTTATTGCTTTTATAATTATTACCTTTTCATGGGAGTGTCTACATTGAGATTTTTTTCCTCTGTTTGCGATTTTTTTCCCAGTAACACCCATTTGGGTTCAACTATATCTAGTTTTACACAGGGCATGATGTCACTCTGCCTGTGGGGCTTTCCCTCATTCATGGCTCAGCTGATAACACATGTGGTGGAAACCTATTAAAACGCATGGGCGTGTAGCGGTTTTTAAACTCCTAACCCATATCAAACCTTTACCATGAAACAGAATGAGAAAAAAAATCTGGCAAGGAAAACAGGACCCCTCAATTTCTATTTTTTTTTTTTTTTTTTTGCTTTTCCCCCAGCAGCAACCTGCAGCTTTAAAACTCATCTAGATTGTGATTACCTTGGCTGAATCCAAACAGCCCAGCCCATGTTTTTACAGGCAGGCTTCATCTGTGCCTCACTCCATAAAATCTCCCCAAAACATTTCACAGTCACCCCCTCCTCCACCTTGCTTTGAATAGAGAGGGCAACAACACAAAGTAAAGCAAAGTTGCTGAAATGTCTTGCCTGAGGTTTGTTTAACATTAGTCTAAATTGTGGTTCTACAGTTGAATCACACTGCCATTACATACTAAGCACTTTTCTGTGAAACTTCAGATGCTTTTCCTAAACTGCCCTGCGGGTCAAAATAACTGAAGTAGAATGAACAATGCAGAGTTTAAAAGGTAAGATTAGTCCTTTGTGAGTTTGTATCCCTTTTTATTCCATTGTCAATGAGCAAAATTTCATGGAAAGAAAGCAGAAGCAGAGCTGCCTGTGGAGGTAGTGAAGCCTTGGTGTAAAACTAACTCCCCAGGGGTTTGGCAAAAATTGATATGGACCAGAGAAAGGAAGCTGGACTTGTTTATAAAGGAAACGACATTGTTAGGTTTGGACAATGACCTCATGCTGACAAGATAATGGCTGATAGTGGAGAGAGAGGGAGACACATGTTCAGATGAAAGCTGGCTGCATAGTTATTTAACCGTTGAAGCCATTTTGATAATAGGATGTGAACAATGATGTGTTTAGAGCTGAATGTAACAGTATGGTCTTCAATCATGAATTTATTATAAAAACTGGATTACACTGTAGAACTTTGTTGTACTGCCAGTCACAGCATGTCAACAATAAAGTCCATGTGCCAATATACCACAATGTAAAAAGAAACATACCAATATCTGTCCATCTTCCAAAAAAACACATATTGAGGTCTCAATTATGAGCCACTCTTTTTTTATAGGAAATTTTGTAATACAAAGACAAAAACTTTAACAAGACTGTAGTGTATGGCTTATGAAGTCATAGGACAGAGGAATATAATAGGTAGGGGTGTAATGGTACACAAAAGTCACATTTCAGTTCGGTTTTGGTTCTTGGAAGCTTCGGTTTGGTACAATGTCGGCACACAAACCTCTACAAAAGAACTTAATGTGGGAAGGTCTGGCTTCATGTTGAGCATATATAGTTTATGAATAAGAAAAAATAATAAGGCATAGTACCTTTTTCATATTTTAATTTATGTACTGGCATTTGATTTGATGTACAACAATTTTTTTTTTCAAACCAGACAGAAGTGAAATGTGCTGAGAGATCCTGATGATTTACTATAGGTTTTAAATTATTATTATAGTTATTATATTTTCAATACTATACACTCTGTAGCTTTAATGGTTTACAGCAGCAGTCTATGATACTCTGCAGATTAGACTTATAAATTCTTAAAATGATGAAAAGGGAGAAACCACCCATGAAACAGCTAAATAAACAGCATTTCACCATTTCCAACCTTAACTTGAGCTTTCACCTCTCCATGTCCACTCTGCCCTGGCAGAGAGCGCGCAGCATCTCGTAAGCGTGCATCTCCCCGGAGCTGCTCTGCTGTGTGTGTGTGTGTCAGAGGACGACTGGAGCTGCGGCTGTGCAACGCTTTTTAACTCCGACTAAATGTAGACTGTAAAAGTAAAGAAGCTGGAAGTTGTGCACTGCTCGCGGGAGCTCTGCAAAACAGTCCTCCACCTAATAATGTCCAAGTGGAAAATTGTGAATTGTGAAGGACCAGCGTAAATTAATAAAAAATATTTTTATATTAAATATTAAATATTTATATTTTTAAAAAATTACTGATCGTTGCTGAAACGTGTACCGTTATACCATTAATTAATAGGAATATGAAGACCTTCTTAATGTGTGCATCAGAGACCAAATTTACACTGAAAAAGGGACATGTCCCTGTGAGTCTCACTGTATAAACAAAACCTTTGCCAAAGCATATTTCATATTTCTTGCCACTGTATTACTTTTTTACTACTTGGTATTTGTTCGACAACTTCAACTATTCAGAGACAAATAAATAGCAATGTGTAGCAAGGGAAAGTTACTAAAAGACAGAAATTTGCTATTGCTGTTGAAACCCTGTTGACTCACACATGGGACCACTACAACTTTTCACAACAACATTTGGTTGCTGGTGATGACCTCTAATTGTCCTGGGGGTTGGGACAACTTGATTGAAAATAAAAATCCTTTCTGCCAAAAATGACTGGAAGGGTTTGGAGGAGCTGTTAGACCTCCCAAGAGCAGTGCTGGACTAAAGCCCAAAACAAAGCTTGCTGCTGGGTTAAGAATCTTAGAATATGCTCTGGATTATGAGCCAGGGAGCCAGAACATGCCTTGGGACTGTGGTAAAAAACTAATACTGGTGTTGGCTAAAGAGAAACAGTGGTTCAGATAACATCCGTAGAGTGCAGGTCTAACGACAAAGAAGTAGCGGGAGTTAATTTACATGAACAGAATGCTCCCATCTGGCCTGATTAACATACTACACAGCTAATGCTAACTTTTACTGGTGTGATTATCTCACACTCTCATTTTCACTGAATACTTAATGTGAAATTAGCATATTAGAACAACATATTGTCACACACACAAACCCAGGGCTTGATACAAGGTGCTGTCACATTCTTTTTCTGTCTTCCTCTGTCAACACCAGGACACTTTTTGACATTAACAGGTAAATAAACCACACAGAACAGATCTAAAGTATTTACTGTTTGTACAACTTGACAGCTAAAGTTAAACCAGTGAAATGTTGGGTGAATCTTAATAAGAAACTGTATTTTGCTGTACTAAGCATTTTCTTTCAAACCAGCAATACTGTTTACTTTTGGCCTCTCTAAAAAACTGGAGACTTTAGTGGTGGAATATAATGAGCGTTGAAATCTAATCATTGAAATGCTCACAGCACAGACTGCAGTCTCACTGTCCTCCCCACCCTACCCACAGCAATACTCCGTCCTCTGCAGAATCTGTCGCAATAATAAGTCACAGCATCTCTTCATGCAAGGAAGAGGAAACATAAAATAAAAATGCAAACGCCGGCAACTGCCCTTTAATGTTGTCATAAATCAAGTAGGTCCATCAAAGGTAGCTGGTGGCACTTCCTCTATTTGCACAGAGCAAAGACACATGTAGAGATTGAGTTAGAGAGATAGCTGGCCAACTAAAATAGCCATCAAGACAGATAGCAGATATTGCTGTGTAGCTTGATAGCTATAGGAAATTAGCAAATATTGATATATCATTAAAATGAATGCTTATTAGGCTAATTAATTTAACTATCTAGCTATTTACTATCTATTGATTCATAAGCTGGGCCTATTTAATTAGCTGGTGGGGATAGTTATCTATTACAGCAATATCACTTTCAAGTATTGCTAGAGTATAGACTGATGGAGTGTCTTGTCAGGAACATAAAGCATTTTTCTTTTTTCTGATCTGCCCCATGAACAGTGCCGTAGTACAAGCCCTAAGCTCTGTCTCCACATTTCTTTAAGACAAGTTAAAATTTATAAAACCGGTGATTGACAGTTGTATTTACCATTCAAAGGCCCAACAGACACACATCACATGATGACATGGCCCGTGTGCACAGTTTTATGCAGCAAAGACTAAATATTTTTGGACAAATGCCCCAACGCATCAATCTAGGAGGCATTGTGCCTTGGCTCATATATCATATACACTCTATATGTTATACGATTCTAAAGTTTCCTTTAATATTTGTGCTGATAAAAAAGTATATGATCATTTATTGTTGGTAATTTGTGTTCACGGGCACTGATAATAACTTCGCCATGGAGACATAGACAGGCTTTCTATTGAGTCTGGAGAAAAGGGCAGGGGCAGACACAGAGCTGAAGGGAGAGAGGGAATATAGAGAGGCAGGTGTGGAGAGAGGGGCAGGAGGAGGGGCTCTACATATTTCACCTCCATTCACCTGCTGACATGGCCTCTCAAAGAAACCTTTCATTAGACCTTCAGAACAGTCAGCTTAGTCTGTCCAATGCCGTCAATTTAGCTGTCATATTACACTGGCTCACTCCCTTTCATCTGGGGAATTTTTCATCTTGTGATTTTAATATGCACAACTGGCAAAGGAGGTCCATGCACAGAAGGCCTCAGAAGTTGAATCATCTAACATCAGTTAAGTGATTTAAGGTCTGCACAGTTAACCTGCACACCTGCAGCCACCTTTGTAAAAAAAGAAAAAGGGAAAAAAAGGAAAAAATGACTTACAAGAGACACTTTTGGCAGTTTATGATATGAAAAATGTATCTGTCATCTGAGAAGTTTTTATTTTACACTTTTTTAATATGTTTCACCTGACATATCCTTAAAATGCATGTCTGCAGAGCCTGCATCTGGTTTGGTTCTCCACTGCTTTAAAAAAACAACCCACATTATACAATATTTTCAATAGAAACTAAGCTAAACACTTTAATTACCAGTCTGACTTTTATTTAATTTTTTTAAAGAACAGGGTGGACCCTGGGTTGGTCGCTGATATATGTGTAGTTCACATATGTCATCTCAATGGGTCCTTTCAGTGGGGGACAATTTACTCTGCCAACACCTCTTCTAAATCATTAACTTTAGGCAAAGTTAGCCAGAGAGGGAGTGAGAGAGCAAGGCTAGAGTATAAACAGACAGAGTCTACCTCAAAGCTCTCACCTTAAAATAGAGCACATCAATAACATGCTGGTGTTGATGTAAGACTTGAGAGGATTGGCAGTGTTCACTTTTCTGAACAAGTTCAGACTCCCCTTCAGTCTCTCGCAAAGTGTTGGAGGCCACCCACAGATCATATAGAGTCTCTCTATACAGTATATTCTCCAGCTAAAGAGTTGTGTCAGCAACTTCTGCAACCATCCTACTGCCTTTTCTCTGTATCCTTTATTTCCACACTTAATTAAGATCTTGCTGAATACTCTGTATACTCTGTTGACTTAGAGTTGATCAAAAGGATATAGAAAGAGACCTAGTGTACTGCAAATACACCTCCTGTATAAAATATTTTGGCAGACTGACGTTTTACAAGCTGACCAATGGTTTCTATCTATCAGCCGGTGAACTGAAGCATCCAAATAAATGTGGAAAAGATTTAGATGGTGCAGAGTTTTTGGGCAGACATAACTTGTATTGTACTGCTGTAGTTTAATGAAGTCCTTGAATAAATAATACAAACGTTGAAATTGAGGCATGGAAGCAAATAAAAAAGAAACTAACTTATAAGACAGACACTGTGTTAACCAGTAAAGGGCAGTGAAGTGTTATATGACTATGTTGTTTACAGTTAATTTATTCTGTAGCTAAGTCTGACCTTTAATCCATCTGTCATATTGCTATGGACAGCCTACAGAAAATACAATATTTCTATAAATATGTCTAAAAAATCTATAAATCATTTTAACTCTAACATTAGAAATGCTATGATACTTCCAGCAAGATTAGTTACATTTTAAATCCATCAAGGTATATTTATTTCCATAAGAAAGTCAAAGAAGTGAACTAGATATAAAGACAGATAAAACATATGGTAAGGTGCTTTGTTTTCATTTCTTCAGTGTAAACCTTTCCCTAAATTTGATGAATGCTCTTCTCCCTGCTTTTTTGTCATCTGCTGTGTCAGCAGAGCACTCATCAACAGTAGAAATGCATTACAAAAAATTTAACTGAGTCACACTGCATATGGGGAAATCAAAACAATCTGGGTTGTGACAAGTCACAAGGTAGGTCGCCGCAAAACTCCTCACAGACACACCAACAAACAGAAACTCCAGACGGATATATACAACACACACCATGGCCACCCAAGATGAGACAGAGAAATTGTGTTTATAACCTAACTCTGGATTATAGGGTTGAGAGCGGGAGAGAAGGGAAAAGAAGCATTTAGGTTGCTCAGCTGAAAATAATTAAAATGCAGCCCTCCCTGCTCTGTTGCTCTTTTTCTTAACTCCTTAAGAACACACATGCACACAGTCACTGTTTTCACAGCCACTCCTAAATCTACTCATACATTACCTGAGATGCTTTTTAAGAACAAACATAGCAGGGTTATCTTGTTATGTTTCTGTAGTTTCAAGTCTCGAAGCAAGGAATGTTCAATCACCGATTCATCTCAACAGATTCAGAGGTATCCTTGACATGTTTTAAGTGGGAAAAAAATAATCAATACTTTTGACATACATTTAGTGTTTAAACTGCCTTACTGATTGAAAATTTAAGATTGCTTTTTGAAACACTCTTTTAAAAATAAATTCCAACCTAAAATGGCACCACTGACTTGCAGACATGTGGCTTTGTGACTGACGTGCCGCCTTGATTGGAGGTCAGTAACCTTACCCTGCAAAATAAGGTCTGGCTGCAACAAAATCATTTAGGAAAAAAAAGTTTAAAAGCCACTGTGCATAAAAAAAAGTCAGCTGCAAACCATTTAGTGTTGAGGCTACGGACTAGCTGCCAAGTCTTAAACAGCATGTCTTATTGGCAGAGCTAACACACAGCTGAAAGCCTTACAGATGAAAGACGTGTACTGTACAAGGCCTGAGGCTCATAAAAGCATTTAAAGTGTGAATGAGCCTGAGAAGATTACCTTCACAAAGTAAGACATTATACATAATTGATTACCTGCTTAATCAAAGTGGCATTTTTTGAAATTAGGTCTTATAGCACTCAATTGTGTTGGTATGATTCAATTCTTGTTTCTGATGACCTTTGCTGGAGGCCACTTTATTTTTGCTTAAACTAAAAAGGCCAGTAAACAAAATGAATGCAAGCCAGTGCAGACATAAAGTATAAGACAGTACAATAAAATGGCACCTTTTTACCAATTTGCTTTAAAAGTAGCATAAGAATTTTGCAAGAGTTAAATCCAGTCGGTGCAGTATGTAAGACGTATGCAGAGAGATTTGAGATCCATATCATTTTAACAGACTTTTCTGAATAGTTTTAGAGCTTTTAGTTTGTTTCACTCCATGCTTGTTTTGGAACATTGCTCATTTTCTAGAGACAGAATACAACACAAACATCTCCAACTTACACGGCTGTTTCCTGTGTGCAATGGGAGCCACAGATATTGCACTCCTAGGGGTTAAGGGTTCAGTGCATGTCAGATGTGTGTTTCACTTGAAACACTAAAATACACACAGTAATACTCATATATATATATACACAAATGCGGTCTAGGAGCAAGCCTCTTTGAAGCACAAATGTCAAGCTTTCATGAACTTTTCAAACTTTAAAGACTTAAAGCCAGTGCACTATGACATAGGGAGGAACCATTAATCTTAAAAATTCATCTGATCTAAGTGACCGTTCTTTTCAGTTGTTTACACAAATCTTTTCCTCTTCCCCAGTGTTTCTATGTCAAACAGTGATTCCAAAAACAATACATTGTTTTTGGACTCACTGTTCCTTTACTGATCTACGCATGTGTAAACACTGATAGATTGTTTATGTTTTACTTTTTTTCCTGATTTCACTTTATCTTTCACTTGAATCATGTTGAGTCTGTTCTGAGTTCTGTCATTTTCCACACTATTTCTGCAGAAGTGTGTGGCATTGGATCAATATAAATTGGGACACAGCAATAAGGAAACTAAGGGGATCGAGACAGTGGCAGAAGCTTAATTTTAAAAAGTGCTGTTTGCATTTTTAGCTGTGTGACTTTTTGTTTTGTCATTAGCATTGGGAAATTATACAAATATACAATTATTTGTCTAAGCTGTCAATTTTACATGTCAATAGTGATTATGTAAAGTCCATTGTGGCCATATTTATATTTATATATTTATTTATATGAGATACAATCACATTAAAAAGTTATTATTATTACAGAAGATCACATATTAATAGCATTGAAAATCCTAATTACCATCTTATTTTCTTTTGCTGATTCTTAAGAGATCATTGTGTGAAGTTTATGCAACCATTTAACTTATTTCATGGAACATCTCTTGCCATAATCAGTTATATTATTAGACCTACTTGTTTGTAATAAAGTAAAATATTATGTTACTATTTCACTATTGTGCGGTATAAAAGAACAACTTCCCATACCTACTCTCTCAGATGCAGATGTACCCAAAATAGTTTTAACAACAGACCTGATCAAAAGGGGAAATATGCAAAAAAAAAAGTATGGATGGACAAGTGGAAATGCCGGGCCTTTATGTCTCTGTGTGAGAACATTTAAAAGAGAATTTGAAGAAGGTTGGCAATGGCAGCCAACTGTGTCAACTAATGATCTTCCTGAGAGCAACAGACCTGGCTGAATTTGTCATGCTGCTACTCAGCTCTGTTTCCTCCCGCTCCCCCTCCCCTTAACCCCCTTTCATCTCTCCATCATGACTCCCCCCTTCTGGCCCTTTCATCCCGTTCATATATTGATGTCCAAGCCCCACCTCCCTTCCTTTAATTATTGCCATAAGTTTAACCTTTGCAATGTCAAGTCCTTACTTTTTCATTTAGGGTACACAATAGACCCCAAACCAATTTGACTCTGTCAGCCACAACAGCCATGATTACAATCTAAATCTTTTAAATGTCCCTATGCAGGAAATACTCAATTTCCTTTATAACCTTTAATTTCACTCTCAATCACCATAGCCTTTCATTTTGTCCACAACAAAAGAAATGTTATGTTCATAGTGGCCTGACAAAGATTTATAATGAGCCTTCATCAGAAAGAATGACTTTTGCTCTTTTTAATGGTAATAATGGTGATTAGAACATGTTTGATAATATTGTTATTCTGCTTCAAAGAAAATACAGCTGGGTAGTTGGAAAGTTGTTTTAGTCATTTTGTTCCTCCAAAAAATAAACCGCTATGAATGCTCCAACCCGGTCTCCCAAATCAAATGACTTACATTCCTGCTACTCATGTAGAACTAATCAAAGTTTGAGAAAAACACTCTATATATTCATATTGATATGCCGACTGTGTAAAAATTATTCTTGGTGGTTTTTCAACAAGCCCGGCCTGTTGTTTCAGATAGATTACCTTAGTTTGTGTAGGCCTATTGAAGTAAATCTCCAAATAGCAATTTATGCTGGACTGGATCAACAAAAGTCCCTACACAAAAATCAACAAAAATCCCTTCTTCTTGGGACGGAGTGGCTCAGTGGTAGAGCAGTCGATCTATAACCAGCAGGTTGGCGGTTCGATTCCCGCTCTGCCCTGTTCATACTTTCGTTGTGTCCTTGGGCAAGACACTTAACCCACCTTGCCTCCAGGGTCCGTGGCACTGGTGTATGAATGTGTGTGACTGTAGAGGTGTGTTTGGTGGTGGTAGGAGAAGGTTGAGCGCCGTTTGTATGGCAGCCCCCATCTCTGTCTGCCCCAGGTGTGAATGTGTGTGAATGGAAGCACGATGTAAAGCGCTTTGGGTGCCCGAGAAGGGTGCAAAAAAAGCGCTATATAAATGCATGCCATTTACCATTTTACACAGCGTCTAACAAGCTACATAACATTAAGTCAAATGAAAATCTAGTGCTAAGAAACAAATGTACTATACGCTGTATACTGTATGCTAGGAAAGTTATTATTGGGTAAAATAGCATACTTGTTATTAGTGTTGTCAAAAATATCGATATTTCAATAAATATCGATACTGAAATATCTCAAACGATACGATACTCATTTCCCGAAGTTTCGATACCGAGTATCGATACCAAGTATCGATATCGAGTTTTTTTTTTTTTACTTGCACTATTGGTTTCTGAAAGTAAGACAATCTGAGAGGCCTTTGACCGCAAGACAGTATTCATAATTACAAGCGCATTGTGTAAAACATATTTTTGAACCTGCACTTCTAGGACGGCTACGTCAACACGCGGTCCTCAGGTTACTATGGTTATGGACAGAGCAGCGGGAAATTTCAACATGTTTAGCGTAGCCTGATAATGAGTTAGAAACAACTAAAATTTAAAAGCCTTGGCAAAACAAAATAAAGATTCACTGACGTTATGGACGGGAGGGAACGTTTATTTTAATCAGAAAATAATTTGGCTTGAATTGATGATTTTGTATTTAAAATGTTCTCACACATGAAGGAGTACTAGGCATAATATGCAGGATTCCAGGCTGTTGTCAATAAACCACCAGGTCCTGAGCTTTAGCTTCTTTTGATTTTGTAGTATTTTTCTTTTGTCTGTGAGCTGTGTTTTGCGAAAGCTAAACACTCAAACATCCTCCTCATGTAACCAAAGAATAAAATACAGAAAACAGTGGATTATCAACATTCATCTCCATATTGTTTAAGAGGCTGTAGGTGTGGAATAAATGAGACTTTACTTTAAAGAATTATATTCAAACACATATCCTTTTATAAAAAACTTCCGGACCCCTCACGGTGAGGAAAGTTAACTAAGGTCTAAGTGGACCTTGGCTGATTTTATATTTATCTTTAAATAAAAAAAATTAAAATAATAATAATGTGACAGTTGTTTTCCCTTTGGTATCGAAAATGGTATTGAATATCGATATTTTTGAAGGTATCGTATCGAAGTTAGAAATTCCAGTATCGTGACAACACTACTTGTTATTATGGTTAATATAAATGGAAATCATAGTTAATAGGTCATCAAATTATGGGCATATGCGAGGCCTTTATTTAAAGAAAGTGGCTGCTGCTCACAAAGCAATACCTAGTCTGAGCTAGTCTCAAAAAACAAGGTCACGGGTTCAATAGTGTGTGTTCATGTGTTGACAGAGAAGTATGTCTCATGTGAGACATACAATTCAGACATATAGGGCTTTAAGCCATTGTTCCCACACCATTACGTTACAGTCTAGGAGTTAATAGTAATAAGAATAGTGATGTGTGGTATATGTTCCCTGTAAGAGGTGTTTAAAGCAAGACTAAATGAATCTTTATAAAGGTCCTGACAACTCTCAGCTCGTCTGGTCAAAACAAAGCCCCTCTCAGCACGCCCCTTATCTCTACCACAGCTTCCCTTATCTCACCACTGGGCCCCATACTGACACACAATCATCCTATACATCAATGGCAACAAGGTGGACAAACACAATGCACACTTAACGTCTCTGTGCTAATGGCAACTGGACTTGATGTTTTTTTTTACTGCCATCCATTTGTGCCAGAAAGACAGGAGGACACATTAAAAAAAAGTAGGGTGGGGGGGGGCAGTGAGGACCCTTTTTTCGCAGATGAAATGAAAGGCTCATGTTGCAGTGATCTGTCAAAGCAAGCAAAGGTTCAACGGTGGGTCAGACTAGTGGGGGGAGTTTTTCCCACTGTTCTTTCTCAAATTACGTGGTACAAAAGGAATATAAGGAGAAGAAAGAAGGGTGATACTGGACAGCTGAGGCCACAATTGATACTGTATATATTCACAGAGGAACAGCAAGAGCATGAATTTTAATCTTCAAATTTGGCTCTGACTTTGTAGCAACTTAAGCTAATTGATTTTTAAAATAAAGAATGCTAGAAGGCCAATAGATTTTGTCTGTTTTAGTACAGTACAGGGGGGAATAAATTCAATCAAATGTATCGGGAAGAAAGGCAGGTGGATGGAAGGTCAGAAGGGCAGAAAAAACATCAAAGCAATATCTAGCTGTACAATTTTCTATCATATCTTTGCCACTTTCATTGGTCCCTCTCCCCACCTCCTCACTTCTGCCTTGTCCTCTCCACTAGATTTGACTCTCCTATTTCAAACACAGACACAAGCTATGGACTCAGTTCAATCACTATTTGAAAATGACCGCGGGCAGTGAAAGAGAAGAGAAAAGCATTGTGCAACTGTGTATGGAGGGGGTAAAAAGAAGTAATGAGACAGAGAAAGAGAGGCTGATGGGCAGTTGGTTTGACAGAAGGAGAGGACGACAAATGAGAAAAAGAGTCTGACAAAAAGTGGTGTGTTCATCCAATGAGAGCTGGGGTTAAAAAGTCGAAGGCGTCAAAGGGAGACTACAGAGGCCATTCTTTCAGCTGTCTACTCCATCTTCCTTTTTCTAAGTGAAAGGCAGTAGTGTTATAATGAAAATTGGCTCATTCGTATAATGTAAAGATGGGTTGCTTGTATGTGGTACATTTCTAAGATCAGACAAAAAATCATATCCAATAGTCATCCAAAGAATTATGAAACTCCAATGGCTTGATTCTGTGCAGTATAATTCTATGTATTTGAGCATAACTACCACTTCTACTCAAGATGCATGAATGTATTTTTTAAAAGTCAGTCTGAAGAACTGACCTCATAAGGCAGGTTACAAAATGCACTTATAACCACATGACCCCTACATCCATTTATGATGAACATACCAACTCCAAAATTATCTCTAATGTTGCTTAGCAACTGGCACTTTTTGTACCTCAGAAAGCTTGCAAGGTTGTGATTCAAATCTTATCACAGCGGCATGTATAATACAATAATACTATAATAAATACAATTATTTTGTGTTTTTTGAACATATTCAAAGGCTTAAACATTTTGGACATAAATAGAGCCAATACTACAAAACCAAGCTAAAGGCATTATCTCAGAATAGAATAGAGAAAGTACAGAGAAAAGTGTCTCATTAGGTTCTAAACAGAGAACATCTGACAAAGTTGAAATGCCATACAAAATAATCTAGAGAGAAATAAAAGACAAGTGTGCCAGAGCCCTGAGAAAATGAATGCATTTCTCTCTGAGATATTAATGAGTCAGGGTAAGAAAGTGATACATTTAGGAGCCAAAAAATTCAAAAAGAGCTCAAATGGCATGGCAGAGGAAGGAATCACAGGAGCAGAAAAGGAAAAGAAGATTAACCACAGTAAAGAGAAATCAAAATGAAGCAGCTCAGAGAAACACAGTAGGATAACTATACTAGCTAGGACTAGAGGATAGCACTGACAATGTACCGAGAATAATGTGAAAAAGTGAAATCTAAGAGGCCGTGTACATGACAACATGTTGCGAGTTTGCTTTTAATCTGGCTGTTCCGTTGTGGCTGCAGCTCCATTTCTTCTTTTACATGTTTGTGTTAATATTGGAGGGATATGAGATCTAAAAACTATGATGTCATAGGCGCAACTCGAATGCGCAACCATTGTCTCTATAGTAGAGAGGGTAGTAGAAGTAGCGTAAGAGTGACATCACAGCTTGGCTAACAGTCCAAGTAACTAAAGTCCAGTCATTAAGGAACCGCTGCAATAGATAAATCTATCAAATTAAGATCTCATATACTACTTTCTGAAGTATTCATATGAAATGTCCTTTTCATAATCTATACAAATGTATGTTTAATTATGAAGATTTAAGCATTTAAGGCCTGTTCATTAATGTGACAACAAGAATAGCAGACAGCATTATAATCATTTTATATGGAGTTTATTTTATTAGACTAGGTTTGTTGTAATTTGTTGATCTTTCAGTTATTTCAGTAGTATGACAGGTTTTACTTGGTGGGCCAGAACATCCTCACAACACACAAGTCTCAAAGTATTTGACTATACACACTCTTTTGACGTAAACCATGAATCAAGCAGCATCATAAACACAATGCATCTCATTCTTTGATTTTATGCAAGTGTGTTTAAATAGTGAAACATGCCTCAACAAGCTATGGAAAATGGGGTAAGTGTTACATGTAATTGTTTTATGTCATTAAGTGGTGAGATAAATGTATGAGGTGGAGTCTTAAGGGAATGACCTTGGTGTTCTGAGAAGGGAAGCTACTCTTGGGAGAAGAATAGCAAAGGATGATCTACTTTGGAAAGGTGTTTCTGAGTACTAAATAACAACCCTATAGCTTTAAAGGATAAGGAACTAGACATTTCCTACTGCATTCCTTATTGCTTTTGATCTCTTTTGTAACAATCACTGGATTCTCAAAAGAAAGACTTCCCATAGATGTTTTTTCAAACTGCGTATCTTTTAACCAGCAGAGGGCACAGATCCATTTCTCTGCAGCCCATGGATAGCAGTCACCATATTAATTTACAAGTACCATAGAGGCGTTTAACAAGGCAAGTTTTGAAGAAAAGAAAACAGTATGGTCATCTGTGCAAACAGGACTCTGCTAGGGTCAAGTGTATTAGCACATTTTCTTTATTAGATGTGTAGTATGGTAGAGCACCTCACTTGTAATCTCTCGCCATATGTCACCAGCAGGAAGGTTTATATTGGAGGTTTCTGTCCAGCTGAGGACAGTCTACCAATCTCATGTCTAAGAGCCATCAAAACGTTTTGAGAATATATATTTTATATAAGTTACACAGGGTGTCTTTAAAGGTGGAGTAATTACTTTCTGAAATATTTATATCATCTGTAGCGCTATGGGGAATAAGGGCATTTACAGAATTATAAGTGGTCATAATATTATGGCTGATCAGTTTGTTGTAATTGCATTTGCACTGTCTTGGGTTGTGTTACTCCAGATAACAGTTTGCACACTATGTGGACACATTTGCTGAATTAAAAAAAACTGTATAGGATTTATTAGGGATTAGAGTGGTTTACATACACACACTTTCTGGTCATTCCAACATGCATCTCCCTGTGAGCTGGAGTTAAATCAAAAATGAAGAAAAGTGCGAGAATCTCCCTTGTGAGATTTGCAGTCCCTTTTTTTTCAACTGAGATTTGTTCTGTTGTGATTCGCCAATAGGCTGTTGAGTGCTGTGGCAGGGGGATAGTCACGCTAGAGCTGTTTGTATGAATAACATTTCATGTGCAATAATCTGTGGCTTTCGGTCACAAAATTACACACAGGTTTACACACACATGTGGAATGACCACCACCAAACAAACACACGCTGTCAGTGTGTGTAACTTTTTTTTCTCACACACAAGATTCTACCAAGAGAGACAGCGAGAGACAGAATCCAATTAAAAGTGTCTATGGAAACCACTGGCAACAACAAAACACAAATTATGTTTTGAGGTCGATTATACTATTATATCTCGTCTTCTTTTATTGGATCTACATTTTTAAGTTTTATGGGTTTATGTATATTTTATGTAATTGTTTTAACATAAAGCATAAGCTCTGACTCGATAAACAGAATAAACAGATAAACAGGTATATTTGGGCATCAGTTTTGAAAGCGTTGTTTAAACTGATTCGTTTTTGTCTGCCACTTAGTAGGAATGCAAATTGATGTAAAAATGAAAATGAATTAACATTCTCCACATGTAATTTAAAATCTCTTCATAATCACTTACCTCCTGTGCATCAGAGTGAATAATGAGCTTTCTTACATGTCCTTAAATCTATTTCTATTTGTCTTTCTCTAATTGAACAATTGCAAAAGTGCCACTTCTATTCTTAACAGTTCATAATATGCATTTAATATGGTGAGCTATTATAACTAAATGAATAAAGGTAGATGATACTGTAGAGTTTAATTAAAAATGAAAGACTATGACTTTCAACTATGCAATGAGTACATTATGCGAGTCTCAGAATGACTTGAGACATGCAAGTGCAGCACATATATTGATTTTCTCTATTCCATATAAGGGTATGCTGTATGCTATTATGAAACGTAGGTGAACTTTCATATTGAGTCAAGTTTTGTTTCAAAGAACTGTTCAGTTATAGAAAAGCTGGAAAAACAGGTTATTGGTTCTGGTTATGCCACTTTTCATAAACACAGTGCAATGACAAAATAAAGAAAGACATCAGCACTTCATAAATTGGTGTAGGCTTATGTAGACTTATAAATAGATAAATCCATCCATTCCATCTTCTGTCGGTTATCCGGGACCGGTCATGGGACAGTAGTCTAAGCAGAGACACCCAGACTCCCTACTCCCCAGACACTTCCTCCAGCTCTTCGGGGATACCGAGGCGTTCCCAGGCCAGCCGAGATACATAGTCCTCACATTGTCTCTAAGGGAGCGCCCCACCACCCTGCAGAGAAAGCTCATTTCCGCCGCTTGTTTCAGGGATCTTGTTCTTTTGGTCAAGACCCAAAGCTCATGACCATAGGTGAGAGTAGGAACGTAGATTGACCGGTAAATCGAGAGCTTTGCCTTACAGCTCAGCTCCTTCTTCACCACAACAGACCGGTACATCAACCGCATCACTACAGAAGCTGCACCGATAAATAGACATATAAAATAACTCCAAAGCCACTGTTGTTGACATAAGTCCAGAAGTTGGAGACAGACACGGTCTCACAATAGAGACATAATAGAGATATAATAAATTATATTTAAATGTTCTTCATGCCCTGTCAAAAACTACCTGATTTGCAGGTTGTTCCACCTTGTAATTGGATGAGGTCATACAGTATGTGAAGTGGGTGACACACCACGTGCTGCATAGTCCCAAAACCAGAAAAATTGCATGATGTCTGAGCACGGAGACAAATCCAGACTTGTCCTGTGTGGTGCTGATTACTAGTCTAACTGGCTAATCTATTTTTATGTCAAATTTGTTTTCCGTGTACAACCTGCCCTTCCGTCTGTGCCCAGTGATGTCAGTATTTGTAAGCTGGCTACTAATGACCACTGAGGTGCTGGGGCAGTGTTGAATGTTTCCCATGAGCAACATAAAGCTTTGTGCTCACACATATGGGTCTATTTACATGAAACAGGTGGCGGGCAGCAAAGACTGAAGAGCCTGACAAGGACACAGCGTGCACGTTGCCTCGTTATCTTGACTCTCACTTATAATTTATGGTTTAAGGTCAAACCTTAGCAAAGAATACAGCTGCTACTCAGCCACATATCATAGAACAAACAAAAAAATGAATGGATGAAGACGAACATCTGCTGTCTAATTTACACTTCTGTCACCATAGTGGATTGTACAAAACAGCAAGACCTGAGGGCCATGTGGTATGACCTGATAGGGCAGGGTGTTAGCAGAGTGCAGGTGAATGCAATGAAAAGAGCATAAAGAAGGTGGAGTTTTCTCACAACTGTTGTTTCATAACTTGTAATTATTGTCATAACCATATCTGTTATTCAGCATCTCAATAGTGTGCATGTACTCACCACACTGTCATACAGCTCTTCTGTTTCAGATCGGGAGTTCATTTGCTCAGTCCCAGGCTCTCATTTGATGAGTCACACTATATCTTGGCCTGTCAACCCTGAAAGACAAGAGGCAGGAAGGGAAGGCTTTAAGGATGGATAGATAGAAAGAATGCATGGATAGATTTTCCCACCTTTAAAGCCATAATATTCAGCCTCTAGTTTTAGCTTTCCTTCCCCCTCAAGACCTTTTAACACCTTTAAAATCAATACAAATCTAACAAAATGTAAAAACAGCAACTGCCATGAATGCATATTTCAACAATGTCATTTCCCTCTTATTTACGCCAGGCTGTAGCTGCTGCCGCCACAGGAATGACAACCCTTGTTGGGATTCTGTCGCATCAAGCCGGCAGATTTGAATGCTAAACCCATTAGCCAAGCATCACTCACAGTCAAAGCTGGCGATGATAAATAACCCAACCAGAGAAATCTGATTAGGAAAGATGGAGGCAGGGGATCTGAGGGAATGAGTAACAGCAATGTCGCCGCTATCAGGCTCCAGTCAGATTGGAAATCACACACCAAGAAAACATGAAATGTTCATCTGCAATAGGTTATGTCGGCTGTTTTTCTAATACACGGGTTGAAAGCCAAAAACGGTCAGAGACTTGACTTTGGAGGCCACAATTAAATGAAAGCTGAACTTTGTGTGCATGTCGTTCAGCTGTGACTCACCAGAGTAACTGATCTGTACACAAACCGGCTGGTTAATGGTGTACTTTTACCTGCATGAAACCAGGAGTTTTCTTTTTGTGGGTGGTTCTGTTGCCTTGAGGCTGAGGTTGTGGTTCAGTGAATTATTCACACTCACCTGACATTTGAACACAGTGAAAAGCAAAGAATACTGGGCTGTTTAGTCATTATTGTTCACTATTTTCAGCTCACTATGAATGGCTACAATAACCTTGGAGGCTTATTAGGATGACAAAAACTTGTTTTTCTAAGTACAGTTCACAAAAAACTATAAGGTTTGTCCACTTTTTGACAAATGACACTGGTCAAATTTTAATGGTAAAGATGAACTGCCCATTCTAGGCTATAGCTATATTTTTGTCATAATTAGCTCTCCCCAGCATAAAAAGGTCATTGGTTTGTCTTTGGTCTGTTTTGGAGATATTACATTTCCGAAAAGTGCCGCACTAAAAAGGTCAGCCCTAGACTTGCTATGCAACATCTCAATGAGACAATCGATTCAAAGCCCTTAGCCTGGTCACTTGGGTCATGTATGTACATTTACATTCATTATAACACCTATATAGTCAACTCAGCAAAATCCATCCCAATGCAAGTTTTATACATAAAACATGTTTCTATTTTTTAATATTCTTTGTCATGACTAATTAACAGCTGCTCATTGACAGTCTGACAGTCTGAACTGCACATGCTAATAAACACACTAGAAATCCTCTGGTGGGGGTATTTTCATTTTCAAAGTGACTGTACTATAAAGAGCAGGGACACACATTATGGCATGTAATCACTTGATTACATAGCATCATTAGAAGAGTTTGCCCTACAGCCAAGTGCTCCGCCACATCAAACTATCAGTCTTGGTTAATTATAAAGAGAAAATTCAATTCACACATGGCAGTTCACTGACAGGCCCATGGCTGCAGTCGCAAGGCCTTTATAGGTTGCATAAGCATTTACTTATAAACAGTTACACACAGCTATACACATGCACACATACATTGATTGACCTTTCCCACTGAGTGTTATTAATACATGCAGGTCGTATTAGGAAAGGTTAACGAGCTGTAGGGTCAACACTACTCACATGGAATTTAAACAAAAACAGTCAAATACTGAGCCATTCAGTGAAAGTGTATGTGACATGACTTTTACTATATTTGGAATATAATATAATCATGTCTGTTGCATGGCAGCACTAATAGGTCACAGGAGAACAGCTACAGTAGGCACTATAGGATCAGCTACAGCTTAAAGGAAAGTCAGCTGTAGACAAATAATTAAATTACTTGTAATCTGAAAAGGTTCAAAAACATGCAATCCATGTTTTTCTTTATCTTTGAAGAGAATCTCTATTTACTAGTGGAAACACAATATTTAACAATTTGGAGAGTCAGAAAATAACTGTAAGTAATAAGTACCTCGGATTGTCACTCTCTCTGTCTCGCTCACACAGCTAAGTGGGTCAGTGTGATGATGGTGTCAGTGTCTGGACTCAGCAGCAGCATATTTGCATCAGTCATCCCAACTAGACCGTGAAGAGAAGGATTTCCCTGCTCAGCTGTGCCAGTGAGTCAGGGAAATAAACCTCACAAAAGCCTGCTGGACTGAGAAGAAACCCGAGGCTAACTCAGTCTGTTTAATGGTTTGAACTCGGGGCTCTTTGCTTTTGGCAATGCAGATACATTGTTTATGGAAAGTCATCTCAAGAGACAGATACTTTCGATAATGAAGCCCATAAGAGAAGAGGCACAGAGCGCTCTACTCCAGTTGTGATTACAAGTTATACCTATAAATGCTTTTCGTTTAGTGTTTCTCTCCAACAATGTCAATTTGCCAGTTATTACAAAGTTTCCACAACTGCTTTATTCATTTTGTGTAAAGGGAAAACATTTGACTTTAAAAGAGATCAACACATGTTATGCATTTAAATCTTCTGAGACACCAGCACAGCCCCTTTGGTGTGTTTTTAAATAGGCATAAAACTCACTGGGGCAGCCAAAACTGTGCAAGCAAAATCAACCTCTAATTAGGCCGGCTCAAATTTAGAAAGCATATATTTAGCAGCATGGCAAAGTACTACACACATGGCCCAATTGGAAAATTAACTGAAACATTTTTGGCTGTGATGGCAAATTTGGGACTTAATTAATTGAAAAGTAAATTTGGGATGAGAGTGAAAGGTGGTTAATTCAAGATGGATAGCATAAATATGCAGTAGTCAGTGAAGTTATGTTTTTGACACCAACCTTACTGCCAACTCATTCCCATGTCCTTGTTCCAAAGGCTTGTGTTTTTTCCCCTAAACGGAGGTCAGTGGAGATTTGATGACTTGGTCTTGATCCTAAACTCCCTCTTAGATAATCTCTCAACTTGAACAGACTCCTACTGCTTTTTTCAATCGCCCCCTCTTGACTTTTGCAAGCGTTAATAAAATTATTTCAAGATTTGTGTAACTTTTATGAAAGATTTCAATTTCCACACTACTGAAATCAGATCTCATTTCATTTTCTCTTTAGGTGTGTATGACACAAAATTTTACTCTTTAGACATTAAAGCCATAAGTATTTTTACACATAATCTTCATCATTGCATATACAGTTGCTATACTATTGATAATAAAAATGCAGAAAAGGTGACTCTATGTGCCCTTGTCTGAAGCTGGTGTTCAAAACAGAGGGACACACTGTGTTTGGACACTAGTTTCACTTACTTTGAAACTCTTAGATGCACACAACACATTTGATCAGTGGCAGTAGCACTCGCTGTGCAAAAAGGACAGTTCTTCTGCCAAGGCAACATTCTGTTGGCGAACACTGTGAGAGGCTGTCACAGAGTCTTCTGCTCACTTAGCACTTCACACACAGTCTGTCATAGTCTGTGTTATGCACTCAGCAAAGGCATGAAGTGTAATGAATATTCCTCATTCACATGCTTTCTGAGGCTGTGTTTAGCTGCAAGAAAAACATCTCTAAAAGACACTGTTATATTCAATATGTGCTTCCTCTGGACAAAAACAAATGCAAGAAGTCTTCTGCTCATAGCACTTCACACACAGTCTGTCATAGTCTGTGTTATGCACTCAGCAAAGGCATGAAGTGTGTGTGTGCTTGTGCCAGTCGAAATAACAGTCCTGGATACAATGAGTACAAAGTCAAAGAAACTGATTTGAAGATTTGTGGTTTACTGAAGGAGCTTTTGCATAATCAGCATATAAAGAGAAGCACCTTAAGAGGAACCATATAAGCCATGAATTGACCACCTGTAGGTACATTTCAGCTTCACATATTTTAGTCAAGCTTGTTGACATTTTACAGTGGTAGCCACTAGGGGGCCAATAATAAGATAAGATATGAAATTCACTTAAACAGCAGCTCTTAGACAGGTAATGTGCAAAACGTAATAAAAAGGTACATGCAATAGAATATATATATATATATATATATATATATATATATATATATATAACCTAAGCACACAGCCAACAATTAGAAACACTCCCATGTGCTCCCACTCTCTTCACTTCCTTTCTCTCCTGTCTCCATGTGCATTGTGCTGACTTATACCCCACTCACCCACCCACTATCACCATCATACAGCCACACACCACAACAAACATAAGTAGCCTTGGCACAAAACAACACAGTGACAGGCACATTCACACACACCATCGGTCTTCTTTGCTTGAGACAAACAACACGATGTGGGCCAACTGAAGCACCTACCACTGCAATGAGAGGTGTTAATTGGTACCTACAGTGCGAGTGACATAAGATACCATTTGCGTTTGCTTTTGTGCTAATGTTTCACTGATGTTAAAGATTACCTCATTCTCTGTGGCTGTTACATAAACAAATAGGAATTAACATACATTAGAGTCTTTACCAATTTCCAAGAATGCAACAACTGTCAAGGGCAGAGCACACACACTGGCAAACAATGTGCCAGTGACACCAGTTTCACTCTAGGCTCAGTGATAGTATCTCCAGCCATCAATCTGTCAAAGTTACTCAGAGGAGTAATGAGTTTGTTAGTAACTACTCATATTACTAGACCAGAAAAAATAACACTTCTAACCCCCTAAGCATTTTTACATATACAGACATATTTTACCAGTACTACATATCTGGTGTCAGTCTGTTTGCTGACCTTCTTTAAATACACTAAAATATAAGCAAGGTTATTTCTGTACTGCTTATTGGTACAAAGGAATACTAATCTATATAGGATGTCTGTATTTCAGTGACTATGTGCAGACTGAAATTAATGTAGACACATTAATATCCACAGTAGCATATGCTCTGTGGATATAGGAATGTTTGTTTATATCTCTTACTTTAAAATTAAATATTTCATCAACCGCTTTAGCTCAAGTTAAAGCTGAA
Organism: Perccottus glenii; assembly: GCA_024416835.2. Lineage (NCBI taxonomy): Eukaryota > Metazoa > Chordata > Actinopteri > Gobiiformes > Odontobutidae > Perccottus > Perccottus glenii. Next base: position 11,682,137 of record CM044551.2, read on the forward strand.
TAAAGGGTAAATACATAAGGAAACATATACATAAATAAAATGTTTGCTTCCTAGATGTGATTAATGAGGTGAGAGTCTCCGTTGACCCCTCTGACCTGCTCCAAGGCCGTGTAGGACCTGAGCCTTAAGGCCTGAGGCGCTGTGCATATTGGTGTGTGTTAAGAGCTGAACAGGAGACATGGGTGTGTGTCTATGTGTGTGTACATGTGGGAGTTTGCTTACAAGTATGTTTATACATATGCATGCTTTCAGATGTCTATGTGTGTGTCTGTGCACAGTCAAAGCAGCATGGCCCCAGGCTGTGACAGACGGACTCTAAACCACATTACCCACACACCCCACTGCCTCACTTAATAGTGCATGAGATAAGAACATTTGGACTTTAAAACACCCCCTCCACCTCCCCAGCTACATGGGAAATTGAGTTTTATGGCTGTGCAGTTTAACACAATGGCTCCACTGGCTTGCTAAAGGGAAAATCCATGTCAATGATTAAAGATGTCCTAGTTGGATTGAGAAGGAATCCTAATATAAAAACAGACACACGTGCTGTACAGTATACCATATTTGGACATCCACACAGAAGCAACCACATATTGTTTGTGTGCACAAAGCAAAAACATAGACATTCTCTGACGCAGATGCACAGGGAATGCAACATGTCAGTGTCCACATATGGGACCCACAAGCTGACACCAAACCAGGCAAAGCAAAAAAAAAAAAAAAAAAACTCTTCATCTGTTCACAGAATCATTGTACACAGAACCAGAGATTTTATACAGATAGCATAAGGTATATAAGACTAATGTTGGCACCCTTATTTCCATTGCATCATACTTATTCTTGATTTCTTTTATGATAATTGTGCTTCCATGTTACTGATCTGACTGGTCAGCACAGAGGACTGCATTTTACATTGTGAAAGGGTAAAGCAATTCTCTATTACATCAATCAGCTCTTGTTTTCCCTTTTCTCCTTTTAATAAAGGCTTATGTCTCCCTTATCAGTTTCTGTTTTGTCTAATCAATTGTTAAGTCATTAAAACAAAATTTGATATGTAATGTGCTCTCAAGGAAGATTTTAGAAGCCAAAACCTACCCCAAAAAGTATTACATGAGTAAACTGACTGTATTTAACTTCTCAAAATTCTCACAAATCCAATTTTTGAACAACCTATATCCTGTACCAATTGAGCAAACAGATGAGAAGTCAGTAAAGTACTTTAATTAGATAATTTGAACAAGTAATAATAATAGTAATCAACACCTTTCCATGGCCAAGTCTAGTCTGTGGTAACCTGAGCAGTGAAAGCCTCAGCTGCAGTAAATTCTCACAGCGATCAGTTGAACACAGACGAGACTGCAACATTGTCTCTGGGACAGCCTGGAGACAGCCGGAAATGAGGCATACAGTAAAGAAGTGCTAGGAGGAAATTAAAAAGGCTTTATTGGTAAGAGGATACCTGTGTGGGTCAAGGCCTTTTGTATTTCTGTTTTATATAGGCTCCATTCATAAACAAAAAATAAATAGACTTAGCTCATAGTGTGAGCTAACAAGGAGGTTGCAAGACCAAAAGAAAGGAGAGGAATACATTGATTATTACATCTGTCATAGAAAGTGGACATATACTACAGCTGTGTTTGAGTATGTGTATGAGAGCGCTTGATTTAACCTTGCATATTCCTTTTTTTGCATTTGTGGGCCTCAAAAAAGAATATGACCGGTCTGCAAGGAACCCATCCACAGTGAATTGTTGTACATTGTTTTACAAGCATATGTAAGCAGTGTTTTGCAATGAATACTGCTTAACAGGGCTAAACAGCATATCTTAAATTGTAGAGGTTTTCTTAGGTTTGGTAAAAATGGGATTTGACCAAATGAAATCAACATGTACAAAGTAAAATAAAGTTGAACCTTTTACACATAAATGCAGTAGACATAGACAAAAAAACAAATAAACAGACAGAAAGATACTTGCCAGAAACATCAAGAAAGATAAACTAAAAGACAGGCAGGCAGCCACGGAGGCAGCCACATCAGTGAGGAAAATAGAATGAGATGGATGGCCATCCCAACTGTGAACGGCAGCCGCGTAAAGAAACACCTAATCCAAACACTAAAAGACAGCACTGCAAAACTTGCACCAAACAGAATGAGGGGAAATCAAGTTGAAAGTGGAGTTCAGTGGCGACAGATGAGGGAGTGGAAGGCAACGAATGGTGATTTTGAGAAGACAGAGTGCAGAGCTCAGCAGGGATTCTTCCATGCTTTTCTGTGGGAGCAGTCTGAGGCAGAGAAAATACTCCACATGACAAGAACAAGTTGTCTTTTCTACGCACTCCCAAAGAATTGGGCTGTAAGCCAGCCTGTCATCCAACCCGATTACCAGACATAGACATTATAGAAGATGTTGATGAGAAATCATCAACCTAGGAAGATGACAAGTTCAACTTGTGCTGGGAAATGTGCTTAAATATTTAGTGTGTGCCCATGAGTTTTGGTAAACAAAAAGGTTTCTGATAATAAAGGTCTGACAGGATATTTTTAGAAGCTCCTGAGATATATGAGTTGGCACAAAGTAACATCACATTAACAGGCTAAAGATCCTCATTGCCTTTGAGCTAAGAATAGTATAAAGCATTGTCTAAAAGTCTGGAGTTGTCTTTTGAAGCCAGCACAAATTGCTACCTGACGTTTTGAGGAGAAAAAACTGTCTGCCACCTCTGCTGTCACTGTCACATTTGCATGAGTTCCTAACTTTATTCCTGACAGACTGGCGCTACTTGAACTGGTGATGAACTGAAGTGAGGGATGGCTCTTACAGCATGGCGATGTTTCGCAGTATGTGAAAGTGAGAGGATGAGACAAGAAAATGTCGTTGGAACTAGATAAAAGTGCAGGCATTTTGAGGAAGTAAGTGCAGAGAAAATAGGCACTTAAAGAGCAGAACAAAAGAATAGCAAGCAGCAAAGGGGGAAGTAAACACCTATTTATGAGTATGCTTGTTGCTGAGTGCTTTTCTACTGCTTATCTGTGTCTGAGTGGCCACTGTTCACTGTGTCAGCATCTCTCATTACGGCACACAGTGGAGGATATTAAGAGCATCCACTAAGTAGCTGGTTAAGCAAAACACTGTCCAGCTGCATACAAACAGCAGCTAACACATCAACACTCAACATTTGCTCATACACGTATTCGTGCTTCAGAGGTGGATTATCTAGCTAGCCCATTTCAGAAGTAGTCTGACTGATGTACAGGGATTAACTTGGTAAAAATATTCACATAAATTAAGTAGGTTCCTCTAGGCTGTCGGCAGAAGGAGACACAAATAATTTGAAGTAAGAGTAAATGAGTCATGCTAATGAACAATTACGTGGCAAGCAAACACGCTCAGTTCCTTCTAGGCTAATTAAGGTGTTTACACAAGACCCTTTTCATTTGGAAAGTGAGCAAATTAGACTTGTTAAGATGTTATGAGTCTAAGTGTAACATCACCAGTTACTTCTAGTCTTGTTAAGATGATCTACCAAATCAGCTTTTTCTTCTAATTAGCTCCAAAGCTTTACATATTTTTATCCTATAAACAGCAAGTTTTTAGGCAAAAACAGAATAGTGCCTTTGAGATTTAAGAAAGTGTAAATTAAGCACACCAAGTGGCTAACTGTGTGGTAGCACCTCAGACAGTCATACATCACATACACACACTGAATCACAGTCTAATTTTATTCAGCAAGGACATTCACAAGCAGCATGAATATGACCTTGTGAACTGGTGCTGGCAACGGCACAGTGCAGAATAGCTAAAAGCTGACGCATAGTAATTAGATGCATAATAATAAGAGCAGGCCATGACTTGGCCTTATTCAGCCATATTCCCACCAGAGATTGTGCGCTGACCCCATATCAAAGACCATAAAAGAAATAATTTAGCTTTTATTCTCTACTAGATCTTTTATATTGTTCATAAAACCCTCAACTTGAAGTGGCAAGTTTTAATCTGATATGTGTTTAAATAAAACTCCACATTGTACAAACTGAAGCACTTTAAAAACAGTATATAATGGCATTTACTGTATATTTACTATACTGTAGCTTTAATTTTATGCAAAGACAGTTTTGATGCAAAATAATCTGAGGATAGATATTTAGTAGTGTGGTTCCAGTATGCAACGTCTTCCTTACTGAATGCAAGCCGTTTACTTGTTCTTGCTCATCCAATTTCCAGGCATTCGTTTTATGCCCTGCACCAACTGGAAAATCAAGTCACTGCAGATTCTCCCACGGGAGAGCATCCATTGTTTGTGACATAATCTGCCTCCAGGAAACACAACTTTTTACATGAATTATTGCAGGGCTTTTGAAGGTTTTCGCAGAAGGCTTTTGCACACATGAATGATGGTGTCCAAGATTAAGGTTGCTGATTTAAAACAGACAGAAACCTAAAGACATCTCACGTGTGGGTTTTCTGGCATAAGACTAGACAAAACTAAAACTACTACATTCAGCATCAAGAATAATTGATGCAAAGTGGTAGCATAACAGCAGTGATAACTCTCTATCTGTACATAAATGCTTCTCCAAAACGGATTTTCTCATCCTTTTGTGACTCAGGATGTCTTCATGGAACCTGACTCAAAACCAACCATACAAACCACAAGAGGTTACATACAGTAACAATGTCTACATAAGATGGGATACTGAGTGCACACAGTTATAAAATGTTTCAGGTATTCTTTCAGAAAATGCCCTGTTTAACACTATTAATAATGAATATTATATGCCCAGTAAAATATACACAGAGCATGATCATTAATTAAATGTATAAAAATATGATATATATGATAATATATACCAATGTTAGACAATGGTTATAGACAATAGTTTTAGTTCTATGGTCCTAATGTGATTGTGACATGAAAACAAGGGAGCTGTTATAAAAAAAACTCCAGAATAAGGTCTGCCAATTACACTAAGCACTATTTAAGTGTTTTTTGAGCTATACTTGATCATCTCAGGTGGGAGTCCGCTTAATCTTGTGCAATTGGAGTCAGGACATGTTCCTATTGTTAATGTTTCTTAAGGGTTCAGCTGAGACCACTTTGTTAACACTTGCTGATATAAGTTTAACATATAGATACTGTAGATTGCATTGTACAGCACCTGCAGAGAGTTCTCTACTCTTTTACTCTTTTTTTGCAGAGCTGAACATTGTCTTTGCGTTTGCTGCTAATTTCCAACCCTGAGAAACATGAAATGTTTGGAAACAAATGTCAGACCATTCTATTTACAAGATTAGAACTCAGAACAGAACTGGCCTTGCATCTGCATATTTACTTTTTTCACAAAAATTCTTCTTAGATGTTTCTTTGATGCTGTGTGTAGTTTATAGTCTGGCTCAACAAGGTTGGCCCAAGGCTCATGTTGTATGCCATGGCCACAGACTTCTTTGTATATACACCCACTCTGCTCTAAAAGGTTTCTCTCTTAAAGCTCAGTACAGCATATAAGATGATAATTGCATAGCTCTGATCATGAATAAGCCTTGCTTTAATAATAAAATATTATGTCTGTAAAAATGAATATACACATTCTTAAAATGGGAGTTAAATATATAGAAAAAGAAAATCTGATTAAAAGAACCCCCTGAGTCAGCACCAGTCATAAAACCCCCGGTTTTACTTCATGAGTGCCACATAAAGGCCCTGTTTCCTGGCCTTGCTAATGTTTTATCCTCTAATGACACCAGGGTGACTATTTGTGTCAGTAAAATCTGTTTTCTAAATCTCCTAACTACACCAGACAATAACAGATTAGTCTGTGCTCAAATCCCAGGATTCACACATGTTTGTCTGTCTATCAAGCAAATCTATAATCATATGTGTCGTTGTGCAGAGCTGAAGAATGCCTAGGACCTGTGTGTTTGTGTGAGAAGCAGATTTAGCTTTGATAAAACCCCAGTCTTTAGGGGGATTATCAGTCCATCCCCAGACAGTGACATGCTGTGCATTTATGGAGGTAATAAGTTGACCTGTAATACACAGACAGCTAAAAGCTAAAGCTGTTAGAGGCAACACTGTCCTTATACCTGTGGCAATATCTTGGGGGCGTTAGACCTGCAATGTACCTAGCTATTTGAGTGTTGTGTGTTTTATTATCTGAGCTGTTATTGTGTATTTGAAAAAAGCACAAAGGCAGACATTACTATTCATTCAAGCTCTGTACTCAGGTTGTCTTTAAAGTGGCGGCCTGAAATATTGTCTCCATAGTGTTCCTATTTTGCTGTGAAAGCAACCCAAGCTTGTTTAACTTTTTAGATGGTATTATTGCGCCTTTCTTTCAGGTTAAGTGCTGCTATTTCTCTTCACATGATCCTGATAATATAACAGGTGAAATCCTTTAAAGGTCATATATATCGGTTGATGCAATGGTCTCCATTCCAAAGTAATAACATAAATCTGAACAGCCATTAGTTTCCAAAGCTCTGCTGTGTTGTTCAATTGGATTATTGCAGATGTGGTAAAAGCCATCCAGTATGTGTTTTGTTGCCTTAAAAGGGACAAACTGGCGGTTTATGTATCACAGATAAATTTTACAGTTTTCTTGGCAGCAGAACAACCATAGAGGGAACAGATAATTTTTTCCCTTTCTTTGCGTTATTTCTCAATCTCCTCTACTTGCCCTCTTTTTCTCCTGCCCCTCATGAACCCCATGTCTTTCTCTATGTTTCATCTCCCTATACCGGCTCTGTATCTCTCTCTCCCTCCTTCTAACACAATGCCTTGTGTGCACTCATAAAAGAAATAAATTTACTCCCCGCCTCCTGGCTGGTATGTATTAGCATACCAACAGAGCATGTTAACCTATCTTGAGGCTACAGGCACTGAGTGGTAAAATTGAGCTGTGATAGTTTGCAACAGGATGACCAGAGAATGCCTGTGGCTCGGAAAATTGGGGTTGTCATCACCATTAGTAATGGCAGCCTAGTGTTTTACTGCACTGTACTTTAATGGTTTGTATCCACAGTTTAGCATCTGACCAGCTCACTGATATGCACAAAAGGATCTTCAACTGAAAATTAAAGAAAGAAAATCTTTGCAGCTGCTGCGCTCTTTGAAGACCTACCTTTACCAAAAACTCATAGTTTACATAATGAAACCATGCTATAGGTATATACAGTAAATACTCACTGCTTAGTCTGTATAGCTGGTATTTTCACAATTTTGTTGTTTGATGAACCAGAAAATACAGCAACGGTAGACATTGATGTACTAAAGTGGTTTCTAGGGGGGAAGACAAAGTGAGATGCCCACAGGCTGCATGCAGTGAGTGCTAAAACTAAACCTGATAGCTTTCCTGAGGCAGTGCACAGGACGTCTGAGTGAATTAGACTTGTACTAGTCAGTGGTTATTCTAGGCTAAATGCTGGATTCTAGTCTGATCACACAAACTCCTGGACATGATGTGCATTACAATTTCCAAATGTTACTATCCATATTATGAGTATAAGGTAGACAACTAATACAGTGACATTCTTTACATTAGACTTCCTCTGGATCTCCACAGGGTTGTGTTCTTTCCCTGCTTCTATTTGTTTTATATGCAAACCAGTGCCAGAGTCATCAGGATATACACTATATCATTAAATTTGCTGATGACTCTGTAATTGTGTCACTTCTCAGAAACAGTGACTCTGAGCATGGCCCTGTGGTAACTGATTTTATCAACTGGTGAAACTCATCCTTTTTTAAATATAAATGTGTCTAAAACGAAAGATATTTGTGTAGATTTCAAAAGTTGCCCTCAGTCCTCCCTTCTGTGCTGATTGCCAGACCAGAAAGACACTATTTATGTAGGGATCTATTTCAATAAGATCCCTAACTTTATTGGACAGTGGGACTTTGATAGCTCACTGGAAGATGCCTCACTGTTCTCATCATAAAGCCTTGTGTAACTCAGTGGATTAGGTTTAAAAGCTTGACTCCCATTGGGGTGTCATTACAAAAAATGGATGTCCTCATAAGGCCATGTCATATCTTATGAAAACTGCACTAAACTTGAATAGAGCATTACTGAATAGAAATGTTATTAATCTATACACAGTTGAGTATTAGAGCAGAAAGCATGCAAGCGGGGTGCATATTAAGCTCAGCGTTACCCCTGCCACAGTGATTGGCTGCGGATGTTTCTGTTTTACTCACATGTTTATTATTATGTTTTATCCACAAGTTAATTACCTAAAGTTAATTATTATACATTATACATTGTGTAGACAAAATACAAAGAATTATAGATTAAAAAGAGTGTCAACTTTCATATATAACTGTGTTACGCCAGTGACCGCAAGACAGCAAGTAACATAGCTGAATAGAGAAAATCTACGGGCATGCACCACAGTATACCACAAATTCATATCAGCATTAACACATCTCAAAATACTGAGTGACCTGTAATAAATGGTATTCTATGTCCTCATATTTGAACATTCAGATGGAGCATGACACAAAATTAAACCTTTGCCAGCAACGCAACATTCTAATATGTCAAGTTATATTGCAATATTGAATAACAATATCACAAATCACATGGCTTCCCAATAGCATGCAGCTTTAATGATAAGATGCACCCCGCCTCTCCATCTCTGTCTTGTTCCCTGTTCAACTTCCTGTAGCTGCATGACTCACCAGCAGCCATATTCACCGCTGACCTACTGTGTGCCACCGTGTCACACTGCAGACTGACCCACATTTCCACTGATCCTGTCATTTCCAGGCTGCGACCTCAGTCCATTTCATAACAGCACCAGCCAGAAGACTCTAAATGCTATTTCCCCTGAGCGTCAAGGCACATAAACAGCTCTTATGGTGCGAAGCCTCTTTTTATCTGCTGTAATTCAGTACATCAAAAAAACACACTGCAGCAGTATAATTTGCAAAGGAGAAATTATATCATTTTATTTTTACTAGTATTGTTTCACACATCCCCTTTTAAATCTTATGCTAAATGGGCTGCATGTAATCATGTACGTTCATATCGAAAATGTCAGCTATGTTTACGGCTTCAAAACACCCTTCATATTTACAGTAATAAAATGTTGTGGACACAGCAGCATAAGCTCCATCACTATTCGCCTGTTTTTTCTCCACAGCAGCGAAAGCATGCTGGAAATGTGATGCTGCAGAACCATGTGGTCTGCCATGCACAAAAGACTCAGGGGGCGGGGCCTGAGTGCTGACAACTACCACAGTATACTCTTATTGGCTCTCAATGACATCATTGATTAGAGGCTGTAAACAGAGTAGCTCTCTGTCATACACCAATGCAGTACAGTCAATAGGAATTAATAATGTACATGCAATGTACATAGTAATATCTAAGAGTGTGTGTATTTATATTGTATAGGCAGCAAAATACACGGAAATCGTAGAGTCCTCAAAAACCTTTGATTAAAAAGAAGTTTCAAACAGGTAGAGATAACTTGCAATATTTAAATTTATTTACATTATGTGACATCACACGTCAGTATAAAAAAATTTAATAGACCCAAACTAAATATCACCTTTATAGCATTTCAACAAGCAGCTGTGAAGTTGTACACTAACTCTAAAACAATTACGTAAACATGAAAATTGTCTCTTCCTAGCAAGGTGAAGATTATGACATAATGCCTGATATGATATAGCACACTGGATTCAAAACAAAAGTGTAAATGTAAAGCCTGTCTGAATATTTGCACGTCTTCTCTGATTTATGGCTCACACTCATGTGATGGGAGAAAGTTGTAAATCTGTCTATGTCCATGGTCAGCAGCAGAGGATGATGCAAACTGAAGCAACCCAGGGATGATTTTGTCAGGTAAGTGTTTCGCTGACTGTGCACCCAAGAACTTGCTGAGGGTGAAAATTCAACAGTGTGGATTATAGAGTGCACCTACAAAAAGTACAGACTGGACTAAATAGTGCACTGTGAGAATCATTTGACAGTTTCAGACAAATCTAAAAACTGGTGACTTTTGAGGCTTCTTTATTTTCGGTAATTAATAACTGAAACAGTTGATTTTTTACTTATCTATAGTGTTTAGTATTTTTTTTTAAGTTGACCCTTTGTACCTACCATGATGTAAAGAAGAGGGATGTCCTGCTTTTATCCAGACACTTGAGTACTGCCTCAAGACGTACGCATATGCATGTTTATAATCCTCAAAGCGGCTCCAAGAGTTGGAGATTTCCAAGTGTGCCTTAAACTCATCCCGCAAGGCACTTCTGCTGCTCAAGTTTAAATCCTTAAGAGATGAGTCTTCACCTTCTCCAAAAAGGCAACGGGGCCACTGTGTCTTAATCCGCCAAGCTTCGTCTTTAGAGCAGCTTGATAGGTGACTGCTGTGTGATTCCTAAAGATTTTTATTCCTTTAACCTTCCTCAGGCGAATTTGTTCAGTCAGTTAATCTGGTGTTAACTTCCCACCTAAAGAAAGAGAGAGGGGGAAATGCACACTAGTCAAAAGTAGGGTCATAGCAAACTAACCATTGATGGCATTTACACAAATCAAAAAGGAATGAGGAATTAAAATGAAGCCTTCGTTTTGGAAGTATAAGTGAAGGATGCTTGCTGGTGGAAGCAAAATTGGTTTAAATGGCTTTTAACATTCTTTGCGATGTTAAAAACCAAATAAACATCTAATGCGCTGAATCCTGATTGCTATATAGTAGGGCGAGCTACTGTACAATGGAATGCAGCAAATTCAAACAAGTTGTCTGGCCACACCTTCAGTTGACAAAGAAACTTTTTAAAAATTATCCAAAACCTTGTTGAAGCCACATTGTGAAAACTTACAAAAACTCAGGAAACTTTAAACTAAAAGCCAATAACAATTTTGTGAGGTGCTTACAATTTTATGCAGTTTCAGTTCAAAATCTGATTACAAAAGCATTCTATTTTTATTTTTTTACACTTTTCAGAATAAAAACCATGTTGAAGTATTGTTAAATTTAAAAAAAGAGGTTAAAAAAAGGTTTCCTGATAGAATTACACTGGTCTCTGCTGAGTTTCTTTGTATGGGTCGAGAACAAAGAGCCTGTACTGTAACAAAGAAGCTGCGACTTATACCTGTTGCTCCGCTGCTAATTACCAACAAACAAGTTGTTTTTACGTTTTATATGGGGATATCCGGCTTTTATACGAGTAAAATCGTTTTGACTCTATTAATATTTACTTTTCCTGCAGAATAACCTCGATTTTATGCCACCGTTTTGTTTGTAATACTTTACACCTGATTGCATTGTTCTGAATTCCCACAGTGAATTGGCAACTTCACGGGAGTAAAACACAAACAAACTCAAACTACAAGGTAAAGGAAAACAAAACAAAAAGTCACTAACAACCTCTAATAATCACTTTGACTTTTGCCAGCGTGCGTAAAAGAACCTTTTCTCCGCCAACTTCTGACAGGGGAGCGCGTCGCAACATCACCGGAGCCAAAAACAACATCAACTCCATGTGATCCCAATAAAGCAAACAAAGCAATAATTCAGTGTAACAGTGTTTTTGCGCGTTATGAATATGTAAGAGCATCCCGTCAAGTTGTCTCCTCAAAGCGGCCCGCATCAGACAAAGGAAAAGGGGGAACCGCTCCTTTCCCTGCTTTGTGCTCAAGTTTGCGCGCTGACGCACCAAGTACAGCAGCAGTAACTTTTAACTTGCAAATCGAATATTGCTCCAAACGCAGAAGCAGGACGTTGTATCGCACCTTAAAAGTGTACTCACCTGAGGCAGCGGAGCTTTGTGCGCGTCGGCCGTGGCTATTGGAGGGGTAAAAAAAAGTTTGAGAGGGCACATCTAGCTTTGTGTTGTGGAGTCCCCTTTGTCTACACGTGTGATAGATGGATGGGGCTCTGTTTGGCCGCGCCTAGTTCGTTTCGCTCTCCACCGAGTCCCGCCCTCCTAAAGTCTAACAACTCTGCACTTTACAATATGAACCCTCCGATCATCTGCATAGATACGTGTTTAGACAATGTATATTTTAAGGGTTTAACATTATTATAACTTAATGTATCCATTTTTTCTTTACTTTTCATGTTAATATAATAGTATATTATTTACCTCAAGTTCCTCTTGGACTGCCACCCATGCATTAAGTATTGTAAACGTTATTTAAGCAATAAGTGACATTCAAAAAGTAAGTCCTTATTTTATTCGATGTGTTTGGTTTTTATCTCTATTAATATTTCAGTATTGGCAGAGCTACGACCAGAACTTTGCTGCACACATGGCTGTTGTCTCCATTGTGTCTGGGCAGCAGCAGCAGGGGCAGCTGTGAACAAAAGCAGAGCCTTCTTTGTTTTAACACACACAGTAAATACAAACAAGGTCTGCAAGGTGGGATCCTTGAGCTCAGCATTTGTGGACAATGAATGTAATTACATATAATTACTCAGTGTCACTGTGTAGTTTTACACATTGCTGTTGCTTTGTGTACTAACGAGTATGCGCCGTCAATTATGTTGTTGTAGGTGAATGTTAAACTGGACTTAAAAGGTTTAGCGTTTCATTGTGTGTCTCTTGAGATCAGTCAAGTGCTGGGAAACTACTGCCTTATTGTTTTAGACTCAGTGTTAAGTTTCATGTTATGTTTAGTTATACTTTGTTTAGTTTTGTTTGGTTTTACAAAAGTCCCTGTTATAACTTGGGTGCAGTCAATAATACGTTAGTAATGTCATTTGTCCCTATGATATTCTTTTGACAAATTGATAATGAACTAATATGCTTAGACATACCCAACATGTTAAAAAGTCTGGTTAACTGTACAGTCAATGTCTGTGAAAATGAGAATAAAACTTTAAATGCCAAACTTACAGGCAACCATAGCTCTCATTAGCTAGTCAAAGTTAAATCCAGCTTTATTCTGGCTTTTGAGTGAACTTTAGCTCTTATAACTTTGGTGTATTTTAATTTCTTTTTGAGCTGTGATTTGATGCAAGCTACACACTCAAAACCCTCAAACCATCCTTTCTATGAAAACAAAGAAGTGCAAGAGTAAAATGTATGTGCACATCAGAAGAGGGCCATATGTGTGGTATAAAAGTAACTTATATGTGAGGAATCAGTTAACTTCTCATAAAACATATGCATATAATAAGTAAATAATATACATTTCAGAAAGTGAAAACTCATTATAGCAGACATAAATGTAAGAGTCGTACAGAGCTGCTTTTAAGGCAGGATACCATTATAAATCACAGAAAAGGGCAACATATACAGTATTCATTCCACCAATTGTGCACCATCTATCTTCTGTGAGATGAGCTGCACATGCAGACAGGCTGCCACAGAGCTACAATACTACCACTGTGACCCCCCTCTGGCAGAGTTCTCCTACTCCCTGCTGGGGTTTCACTGGGCCACTGATTCCAGCAGTCCGTCAGCTCTGCTCTGCTCTGGTCTACCCCTGCACACGTCCTACCGAGGAGGGAGTTGTGCCAGGCATGAGACAGCACTGAGAGCGCTAAAGCTCAACACAGAGAGGCCTAACACCCAAACAATTGTGAAAAGCGGAATGAGGAAATGTGCAATATCATCGTGCATGCAAGATCAACTTATGATAAAGTGTGTATCACTGAAGAAAGTCACAATCCAGGTTCCTGACAAAATACTGTATATCTGTCTGCCAGGTGAAACGCTGCTTTTCAGAGTTATTATTCACAGCCAATTGAGCGCTGATAAAAAGCAGAAATCTGCATATTGCTGTAGAGCTGCCAGGACTTAATTATAGCAGGCTCATAAAATCATTTATGTATTAATGCTCTGCCATACTTCTTCCTCCACATACATACTGTTGACACTAAATGATGAGCGCTTATTATATAAACAGTTTAATATGAAGTTTATCTCCTCTGCCTGTGTTTTGGCATCTAAACCCAAACTATTTTATTCTGTAGTGACTTCATATACTACCTTTTTGGTAAACATGGGTCCTTCAAGGTGCAGACTGGTGAATTTGCTAAAAAAAAAAGCTTACAAATATCCATGGTTGACGTGACAAAAACATCAATGCATATTCCTTTTGGTTTGTTAACGTAAAGTGAATTAGGCATTTTATTTTAAATATGTGACATCTTTCATTGATTGGTAGTGTGTACTATAAACTTGTTATTTATTACCTTCATTGTATTTTTATCCTCCAATTAATCTAATAAAAGTGAGTGAAACAAATACAGTTCATTCTTTGTGTATGAATAAGTGTGGCATCGATTATTGTGTTTGGGTGTTACGTTTGTATACTACTGACAAGCAAATATTAAGTCATGACAGTGGAAAGAAGACATACAGTGCCTTAGCTCCCTCCTTGTTGTGGTAAAAAATCATGCTGTTTAATTTCATGCATAGAGTGCACACAACCACCCACATTTACAGACATTAGAGACAGAAAAAAAAGACACACATGCTAGTCAGCAATGCTGGAGGGCCCTTGGCTGACTGCTGCTGCTAGACCAGCCCATCCCCCACAATAAGGGACTGTCTGGAAGAGGGGGAAGGGAATCATGAGTGTCTAAACACCAGACAGCCAGCATACAGCCCCTCTGCCTGAGATAGCATAGAATGAAACAGAAGGACAATATCATTTTTGCCAATAATATGCAAGAGTGAAACATTTTATCTTTCAACAGCCATATATTTCAGAGTCACAGAGAAAAACTAAGCAGGAATTGCCAACTTGGGTGGTACATTAGTAATGAAGGTGTACTGTTTGTCATGAAATGGAGACATAACTGCTTACGTTAATTTATTTGATATATTTTTACAGTGACAGTAAATACTAATTAACAATATATGTAAAACATACCAGAGTTAGCCAAAAGCCTAGTTTTCATTTGTAGTCTTGGGCCACATAATACAGAAGGCACACCTTTGTCTGTCTATCATGGATACTGGATGACTGCATGCATAAATTCCTTAATAAGCAGTTACACTACTACTACGACTGATGCCACACAGATATTTTTAGGGACTGTACATATTAATTAATGTGCAAGCATAGGAATGAGATTAAACTGAAATGGTTGCATTATAAGAATGGTGACATAACAAGTATAACAGCCACTTTTGCCTCAGACTAATTTTTCACGCCCTTTATATTTTAAGTTTATGTAAGGGGAAGTGCCATCACTGGAGTACCTGTGAGTCTCACATTTAGTGAGATTTGTATTTGTATTCCATTTACTTCCAGTCACAGTTCAGTTTAGTGTGATGTATTCATCATGGAGTTACAAAAACATTGTGCACAATGGATATCTGAAACAACCCTTTAGGCCACAGATCAGTTTTGGATGATAGAACTTTTTGTGTGTGTTTTTTTGCATGTAATAATGATTGTTATTATTGAGGGAACGTGTTATTGAACTATTCAAAAAAACATCTGTTGTTTTCAGAAAGAATCAAGAACCAACAGTCGAGTGGTAAAGTTTCAGTTCCAGCTGATATTTATTTCCTTCTTTGAAAAAAGTTCTGTACACAAGTTTATATCAACAATCTGACAGGCAGTGAATGGACACAATTTAGCTGGCAAGAGTCTCCCCACCCTTTCTTTGAACCCCAACGAAGGATGGTTCCTTTGTGTATGGCATGATTAGACAATAAATGAAAAAATTCTACACAGCATATTGCACAAGATGAATGAAAAATAAAGTTAATATATTTAAAATGCTTTGATATATATAAAAAATGAGTCCTGAACTGACCACCTTTTAAGTAAGGGTGTGTAAAAGATAGCAGTTCAAGACAGTGCCTGTCCTTGATAGCAACAACGTACATAAACACACAATCTTTTTGCTTTATGATACAGTCAAATATACAAAGATCGAGTTCATGTTTCATCACTTTTCGTTTTTCATTTTTTCTTAAAAACACAACAGCTAATAAACCTGAATCTGAAATACAAATGCTAGTCACCATGCCATAAAGATACTAAACAATTATTAGCTAATAGTTAGCCGACAAGTAGAAAAGATTATATATTCAAATACAATGAGAAACGCAGTACAAGTAGATGAACTCAAGTCAGAAATTTGAATGCGCTTGCTGTTCTCATCCTTGTTGCTTGCTATATGTAACCTGTTCCATCCTGTAAAATCTGACATCAATTCATGAAAAAACAGTAACAAATTTAAAGCTACAATCTCCTCGTGTTGTTGTCGTAGGCAAGATTATCAGAAAGCAAATGCAACAAAACAAAGGAGTGGCTGTTGAAGGATAGTGATGCTGTTGGAAAACCACGTGGTCCACAGGAAGCGTGTGCTCCTGTGTCTTTAAGAACTCTGTAGACTGGCACTGTAAACGTAGAAGGGAGGCTGATACAAAGAATAGTGCTGCTTTCAAGTGCTATCGTTCATATCTAGAAGGGATCTATATTAAATATGTCACGAGTCCAGGGTTAGCCATCAAAAGGAGTGTCAATCATAACTGCTGGTAGAAGATTAGTTTCCCTGTAATTGTAGTTTGGTGCCTTGGATTAATAAATTAAAACAATACACACAGCACCAAGTCTCAAAAGAAGGTGCTGCGCATGAGCACTTGAAGGCAGCATTTAAACCAGCCAGCCCATGTCTTAAAAACTAAGAAATCCAATACAACTGTATTAGTAGGCTACACACGCCGATTGTTGACTTTCCTCATTTTCTATATAGATTTGTACAAAAATACACTGAGAAAATAAACAAACTGTTTCTTCTCTTTAAGTGTTCAAAAAGTGTGTACATTTAGATATAAAAAGAACTTAAAAAGTTGTGTGTTCGTAAAACTCTAGCCCTTCGCCTGAGAAGGAAATGTGACAGACATAGACATAGTGACGAAAACAACAGGACTAGTACGAAAGAAATAAAAAAATGACCAAGTCAAAAATGCTTGTCCCAGTATATAAATACAACATCCAGTATAAAATGGCATCTGACACATGTACAAAAAAACAAAGCTAAGAGAATGAACCAAAACAATCAGTGAGGATTTCTCTATAGCTATAATCTGAAATAAACAATTAACAATTTGGTCCTGAATCGTAGAGAAAGTGTGTATAAAGTTCAGCACAGATTTGAAGTTGAGTCCTGAAGAAAGTTGAAACATTACAACAGCTGGTGATTATTTTAATGTCCATATTTTTTTTTTCTTTAAAGAGAAGAACCGAAGCGAGCGTCACCTATCCATTTTAAATACTATCAAGACTAAAGTGTTCTCACAGAAAATCTCAGCACAAGATAGAAACAAAGTAGGCTATCATGCTTTTAACGTGTTTTTTGCTTTTGAGAAAATACCTTCAAAACAAAAACAACAACCCACCTCGGTTTTTTTAAAAGGAAATCCCTCTTTGTGACACACAACAGTAAAAATGTCGCACGACAGAACAGTCCTATATTTGTACCATGTCAGTGGCGAAGTTCACTGGGAGCAATCAACTCGTGAAATGTCCCTTTCGAGTTAAAGTGAACGGCGGACCGTGAAGCTATCGTGCAAACAAATCACAGTTTTAAAAACAGTCGAAGGCTGCAGAGCGTTGATCTGCGCATTAAAACCTGCCGGTCAGCCTCGTCTCTTACTCCTCTTCTTCGCTTGCTTTACGCCCTGTGCTCAGGTCCACGAAGAATAACACAAAGTTGGTTTCCCTAGAACTTGTAGGGCAAGAAAAAGAGGCTTGCAGTGGGCTTTTTTTGCTATAGTCTGGTGCGCAACACAAACTATTACGCCCACCGGAGCTTTAGATTGTTACCTGTGGTTACTTTTACACGCTCAGTATGTGAACACGAGGTTGGAAATAGTGGACTCAAGCCAGTCTCCGGAGATCATTTCGCTGACTTCAGGTGTGCAGTAGTCTGGAAACTCAAAGTGGGACCCCCCAGAGCCGGACTCAAAGTTCAAATCTAAGTCTCTGTCCAGGGCGGAGGAGCCAAAGGCGCTGCCTAGAGGCATGCCTTCAAAGCTGGGGCTAGGGTTGATGTCCAGCAGGTCGTCCTCAAACTCCTCATCCTCCGAGGAAGATGATGAAGACGAGGAGTGGGATGAGTGCGATGCAGAGGGAGTGGGGGAAGAAGACCGGCAACTGCTGGTATAAGTGTGGCCGACACACAAGCCCCCTACCCCGCTGCCGCCGCTGCTGCTGCTGGTGGAGCTGGAAATATTCGGGGAGTGCGCGTCCTCTTCCCTGCAGCCAGCCGCATCTTCGTACAGACTTAGCGGGTCGCTGCTGTCCGCCGAGCTGCTGAGCGTGGGACTGGCCGGGACCACCACAGAGGAAGCGGGGCTTGCAAACACGTAAACCCGCTTAGGCTTCTTGGAGTCCTGGGTCTGCTTAGAGGAAAGGGGCTTGGACTTGTACAGGGAGTTGTGATGGTCTGGCTCAAACGCTTTGGTGTTGAAAACTGATTTGTGTGGCTTAGGTGACTTGGAGCCACTCTTCCTGGATGATGATGTTTTATTGTTTGTGCTGGTGGTGTTAGGGCTACCGTGGGCTTTCTCGGCTTTGTCGCTGGGTTTGGACGCGCTCGACTTGACTTTCTTCCTGGGCCGGTACTTGTAGTCAGGATAGTCTGCCATGTGCTTGAGCCTAAGCCGCTCTGCCTCTCGAATGAACGGGATCTTATCGCTGTCTCTGAGCAGTTTCCACCGCTTGCCGAGCCTCTTAGAGATCTCCGCGTTGTGCATGTCCGGCGACTGCTCCATGATCTTCCTTCTTTCAATCTGCGACCACACCATAAATGCGTTCATGGGTCGCTTAATGTGTCCGCTCGGGGTCTTACACCACGCCGGATTGTCTCCTAACTTGTCCCCCGTGGTAGATGACGCCGTCGAGCCCGGAGAGAGCGGCGACGCGGCCGTGTCCAGGTCCATGCAAGCCCCGGAGTCGGAGCTGGAGTCCCCGCCGAAGAAGGAGAGCGCCTCGGCGGTGCTCTCCGTGTGGCTCATCTTCTGCACCATGCTGTCCGGTTAAAGAGCACAGAGGGAGAGCAGTACTGGCACTTTCTCTCCCCCTCTTCACTAAAAAGCAAGCTCAGCTCTTTTCAACCACCCTTCACAGTTTGCTTTGCGTAAAACAGTGTAAAAACAAGGGAGTCCTGAGAAGTGCGGTCCAAAGAAGCCTCAAATTGGCTGAATGTGTTGTTAAAAAGTTTAATTTCCAGGGTTTTTTGTGCCTTACGACACACTCCACACTGTCCCGTTGTCAGTCTTGTTCTAAATCTACTGAGTCGTGGAGTGACTGAACACAAGTCTTTGCAGGGCTCCAATAGTGTGTAAGGTATCAGCCCTGTCCCCTCTCCTACAAACAAAAGCCATGCATGCTGAGTAGGGAAAAAGGCAATCTAGAGCGAGTCACACTGTTCGCCTTTCCATTTGCAAAAAACTGCAGTCGAGTTTCAAGCAACCTTCAGACACCGGCCCCTTGCTTCAATTTATCCCTTCCCAGATACAACGGCGATAAAAATCCACCAATGAGACGCTGTCGCTACCCTGCCTGTGAGCCAAACACACGCCCCTCTTGGCTCCCATTGGTTAACGGAATCTAATAATAATCAGCGCGTGCAATGAGGAGTCTCGTGTCTGACCTCATTCCAGAATACAACAAGAAACTTCAATTTTTTTAAGAGACATGGCTTATGTTATGGACCCCTTCTCTGCTCTCTTCTACCACGAGCATGTGTGTGCCATTAGCATAGATCCATATGGGAAGATACCATATGGAAACACTGTACTACTGTATTGTTTTGGGTTAAAGTTATACTGGTAATGCTAGAACGTAGAACCAGTTTGTGAACAGGGCTCCTTTCATTCCCTTATGAGATCATTCCTCAACCTTTACCCTGGAACTGACTTTACATTTTTTGTCATAAACCATACCCAGTTATTGTTTTCCATTTAGCATTTGTTTGTCTACAGGTGGTTGCCATAGGTTGTCACCCACAATGTGTTATGTCAGACAGTGCTCCATGCACCAAATAAACGTCTCTCCACGCAGCGTTGTTGTCGGTCTGGTGTAAGGATTGGAAAACAACTGTTTAACCTCTCTCCCTCCCTCTCTCTCTCCATCAGGCGGGGCAGGGCGGTCTTTTGTCAAATAACGCTCAGTGAATCGCGCTTTCTAGCTCGCCAAACACAGCGCGGAAGCACAAGAGAGTGCAGAGAAGCAACGGTGTAAGTGTACATATCTGCACACGTAAGTGACAAACCGTTTCACCGTGCGGTGACATAAACAAGAAGATCAGGTGACGGATAAACACATGGCAGCGCTTTTGATAAGCGCGTGGTCACTTTTACGCACATGTGACAATTTTACAATATACGTATATCATTTCAATTTCAATTTTTTTTAATTACAGCAATCACAGCTGCAATGACAACACGATGTAAATCTCGGTATAATATTACTAGTTTAATTTCTTCCAACGCTTTATATTAAATATAACCCGGATCTTTAATTCCTGCCATACATTTTTAGTAAAAAACAAAAAAAGTATATTTATCATTATAACATAACATTTACATTGTTATAAGTGTGTATCAAGTGTGTATCTTGTGAGAGACAAGGAGAAGAAACAGCAGCAGGCTGTGAGTCTGATTTTCAATTTAGAGGCGTCAGTCGCTAGATGGCGTCGCAGAGCCGGAGACAATTCAGGGCTGAGGGTAAAAGGATCAGAGACCAACCGTTCAGAGCAGTTACCAGAGGTGAATTACATAATGTCTCAGTGTGATTGGAAGCCACATAAACCCTTTTCCTTTGCTCTTTATTTCAACCTTCAGTGTAATCAGCTTTCATTGTGCTCCAGACAGGTGACAAGGACAGCTCTTAAGGCAGTAGCTTTCAAGGCAATAAATCTATATTCTTTAGCTCTTAATAGTGCAAGAGAATGATGTCTAATGTCTGAACACTTCTGGTTACTGTAAAGGCCAGTCAAGTCACACAATCATAAAACCATTTAGCAAGCCCTTATGCCTCTGGGTAATTGGCAACCTACATAGACATAGACAATGCATCTACGGGTAGGGAGAACTAGAGGTGACTGGGATCACCACAAGGAAATTAGTATGGAAGTATAGAACTCACCATTACTGGATGCAATTCACTGGGTACAATTATATTCAATATGGGCTCATATCTTGAGCGCATCCAAGAAAAGCAATGGGTAATTGGCCTCCAATTTGTGTGTTCATGGAGCAGAACTGCAATGGAAATAAGAATCTGAAATTATAAACTAACTCAATGGTTTTTTGATAATGAGCCGCCAGAAAAAGTTATAGCACAAATACTGTTTTCTCTTTGGACCCCAAAGGTGGATTACTGTATATTTTAGATGGGTCAACATTAAAAGTAAAAAAAAACTGTTTCAAATGTCAAGATAGATTAGTTTGTGCTTTTTGAAATTAATCCTGTTTGGTAAAAATGTACCATGGTATGAAAATAAGAATAAATGAAACTGAGGACACAATCTGGCAAAATAATAATAATAAAATTTGGCCACCCAAAAATTTGGCTCATGCTCCTGGAGAGACAGCTGGAAAGTTTATCAGTTTAACTGCTTATTAGCCTGTATGTAATAAGCAAATGTGATCTATTGGGTTGTGTTCTATTTTACATGCAGATAATAAATAGGACCTTTCACCCACTTCTGGCTTCATAGTTAACTTGAATACAAGTCTTTCTTGGCTGCCCACACTTTTGTCTCATTCTCTCTGTGTCTCCCTCCCACTCCCTCTGTGTGCACATTAGTATGCCCTGCACACATGACCTGAAAGGATAAGTAGTGCATTCAAACTTTCCTCTTGCTCGTTTTTGTTAGAGTGAGGCGCAGCTGCCACGCGAGTCAGAGTGGGTCGCGTGCCAGCCTTAATCTCAACAGGTGTTCTTTTGGGTGCCTCTCTCTCCACTCTTTTCTCTTTGTCTGTCCTCACTCTACCCCCCACCCCCCACCCCTTCCCTTGTACTTTAGATTTAATAAGTATCCTACTTATCTGGCTCAGCCCCCTCCAGAAAGTCCAAACATTTATTTTATCCTGACACTCTTTTAATGGTTGCATGTACTGTTTACAAACAACTTCATTATTACAATAATAATACATATTTCACTTAGTTTTGAGCAATATATTTAAGAAGTGATTCAGTGATTTGGGCTAACTTTTGTCTTTTTCTGCAGTTATAATAACATCTTACTGTTAAGCACAGTAAACATGATCACATTCATTGGCTGTTCTTTAGGCTATGTTCTGCTCTAACATATGTTGGTGCTCTCATTGCAATGTTAGTTCCCAGAGGATTAATATTCTTGAGTTTCCTTTGGATAGAACTAGTTTTCCTGCTCTAACACTGTAGAAACACACAAATATTTGATTCCTTTTTGTTTTGACTCTTCCAAACCCCCATTCTATCTCAGTCTTCCTCTCTGCTCAGTTTAGTTCAGTCAGTTTTATTGGCATGAATCTTGGATGAAGTGTGTTGCCAAATCACCCCAGCACCCCGTCTCTTTTGCCTCCATCTCCTTCTCAGATAAATCTGATCCGAGGTCATCTGTTATTTAGAACACTGACACCATATGGTCAGCCACCCACTCAGAGTACTCAAGCTTTCATGAAAAGTTAAAATCTTCCCATATGAAATATTGATGAACCTGTATATTGACTGTTTGTCACTGAGACTTCAAACAAACATAAAAGTGTAACTAAACCACATCAAAGTATAAAGTAGGATCCAGTAACATAGCTACATGTGCATTTATATTCCAATTATATTCCAAGTGTGTATTAGAGCTTTCAAAAAATATCAAGACAGATGGTGGCCCTGGAAATCTGATGTTACTACACTAAGAATAGAGCATGGGCACGTTGACAGGCCTCAGGGGTTTCCAACATGCAGCAGAGAGAAAAGTTGCAACTGCTGCATGAGGTTTCATAGATGTGACTGATTAGTGTTATTTAAGCAATTTCAGCACAGAGTATTTTTCACATCTTTCAGAATACATCAGAATAAAAGTAGAGAGACATTTACATTCTGTGGTTTTCAATGAACTTCTGCTAAAGTGTATGAAAGCTCTGCATGCCCCAAACTCAATGAACAATTAGAGAGATCATTAAACTTCTGACATATATGCAAACATGGGTTATTTCAGTGTGTAAAATCCACTTCCGTTTCATAATGAGGTTTAATACAGTGAGTCTTTAAAGGTATAACATGATGGATTTTATATATAAAAAAATACTAAACATGAGATAATTTTAACTCCACACCTATTTCCTTAAAATAATATGCAGCTGAATGTATTTCCTGAATTTCACCATTTTTGAGTGTGTTACCAGTCTGTTACCAGGCTAAATCATTCAGAGATTGCACTAAAGGGAGATGGGGCTCTAGGGTGAGGTTTGTTTACAAACATTCCCATGGAAATTCTGCATAAGAAGGACTTTAAAAGGCCATGAGGCAAATAAGCTAAAGTGGCTGACTTATGGCCCATTTCTACAGCAACAAAAGTCTTTAAAAAGTCATCCTGTTGTGTTTTCAGAGGTATCTGTGTTTATAAGGCTCGGCTCTGATAAAAACATGGTGTTGTGCAAGTCACCAAGCCTTTAACACACTGACTTGGTGGAAGTAAGCACCAAAACAGACTACTTTTGAAAAACAAAATTTACTGGAGCAATTCTTACACTGCAAA
This sequence comes from Perccottus glenii, assembly GCA_024416835.2. Classification (NCBI taxonomy): domain Eukaryota; kingdom Metazoa; phylum Chordata; class Actinopteri; order Gobiiformes; family Odontobutidae; genus Perccottus; species Perccottus glenii. The sequence continues at coordinate 11,705,808 of CM044551.2, forward strand.
AAAGATGTGCCCAAAATCAATTACTGTCAGTCATAGTTTATCTGTCCAGCATAATTTTATTTTTTAAGGAGCCGACAGTGACAGTAACACTCACTTCCACAAGAAAGGGTTGCCAAACTCAAAATCATGTAAAGCCCACATCCACAGAAAAAGTCACAATGATGTTCAATTCTTAAAGCTCCCAGTTCAGGTGAGATGGGGCTGTGTCCTCAGGTGTTGCTGTTGAGGGTCATAATGTTGGTCCAGGCCTAGAAGGAAATCAAGGAGTTTAAAAGGTACCATCTACAACAAATTGCCTTATCTCATTACATAAAACCAAACTTACCAGTACAAAGTCCAGCAGGAATTGGAGATTAAATGCTGAATAGTGATCCGGTGGTGGTGGCAGAAAATGATGACCATCCAGGACAGATGACCGAGCCACCTCAGCTGGCTCCTCTCAATGAGGGCAATATTATTTACATTTTTGTTTCAAGTTAGGTTATATAAAACTAAAATGAATAAAAAATATTACTTACAGGTGGCTTCTGTAATGTGATCATATCATTCCTTCACGATCACATTGATGAGTCCCTCCCACTTTAAGGATGCAATCGCAGCTGCTTCCTTTCATGAAGGGATTTAATCAGAAAGAGAAGACAGTCAGAGAAAGACTGGTAAGAAGTGTCAAAAACTAAATAGTTAAACAAAACTTAACTGGAAAGCAAAGTTAGGAGAAACAACTGTGAAACACTGAATTGTGGGAAGACATCTCTTTAGTCTTGCAACTGTGCAGCACACCATGAATGTGCATGACAAAAGCCTCAGCCATGTGTAATACTAGGCTGCAATACAAGAAGCTCTTTCATTTATTGTATTTTACCGTCATCAAAGTCAATGTTCACAACACAGTCTTTTACAACCCTATAACAGACAGATGGCTAGTTACTGTATACATAAAATGTATTTATTCAGTTGTATTTCTAAAGCTTTGTTTGAACAGGTGTTTTCAGGCCTAGATACTGACAAAGATGCAGGCATAAATACACATGCACACACTCTCAGCAGTCAAAGTCTTATCTTATCCAGAGCAAGCAGCTGCAAAGTATAACCCAAGCTTAGCTGTTAATGATTGGTATTGTGTGTGTGCGTACATTTATTTTACCCTCACAATCTCAAGTCTACCCCAACTGACAAGAGCTCATTATTAGTGAGCTAGCTTTGATTTGTGAAGTTCAGCGAGGTGAATTTGAACATCTGTTGCATTTCAAGGTTGTTTCTGTATAGGGAGATGCAAACACAAGCACAGCAGAAGTAGGTGAAGGGAGCAGGCAAACACACACACATATTTAGTAGGTAAATGCACGTTAAACATTAGTGCAAATATGTTTTAGATTGGCTTCTTGTGTTGCTATTACATGACAATAATTGATGTAATTGTCAACGTTTAAAAACATTGTGAAGGAAGAGCAGATTTTTTAGTGTGCCACTTTCCTTAAATTGTTTTAATTGAATGTGAGAATGCAGCTTTTTGAATTTTAAAGCTGTTTGAAAATAGAAATAATCGTCAGTGTGTTCATAATCTTACAAGTTTTCTATTTATTCTCTAGCTTGTTCTAAAATAGTCTAAACATGATTTATTTGACCCCATTTTAATATATAAGTACTTTTTATGTTTTTAACTGCACCCTCATTTAATCTAACAGATGTTAGACGATGGATTTTTCTCTTATTTTTAATTCCATGGTGAAAGAGTGACCGTGGTACATAATGAACAGAGTTTAGTGTGAAAGACTTGGGCTGCTGACAAAAGGAATAATACTGTAGCTGTCATTGTGAGAGTTAACCACACAGCACACTTCATGTGGCACATGCATATTAAAGCACTTGACATTTGGCATACGACCACTGTGTGGAAAGTGTGAGACACTGTGCTCTGTCAGACACTAGGCAGGTAGACATATGACCACAGAGAATACCTAAATCTGCTATTCAAAATCAAGCATTGTGCATATTCTTGAATATATTTATTTGTGTGCGTACAAGTTTGACAAGTTTGACAAGTTTTATTTATAAGCTATGCTCAAATGTGTGTCCAGTCAAAAGTGACAGAAACCAAGCATCAGAGAGTCATTGTGTCACCTTGTCACCTGCACCCTTTACTCCTGGGATTGTGTGTGCACGCAAAACTGTGCATGTATGGAGCGATTTATTCCCAGCAATAGAAGAACTGACAAGATGTGAGGATATTTTGGCTTCTCCTCACAGACCTGTCTATGTGTTTTTACATAAAAAGATATTTGTCAATTGTGCCCTTGATGATTTTAGTGGGCACTGTGATGTACAATGTACTCTATAATACTGCTAAAGATATTGAGAAAAAGAATCAATAGTCACACCACTGCTTGTTCACTTGCCCTTAGCACTGGTCGTTTAAGATGATACTGTCTACAGCTTTAGTCCCATTGTGAGTTGAGTGGAACACTATCCTTCTGTTGACTATGGGTCACACTCAAGTTAAGGTTAGGGTTACATATCAGCTGAAATAATCAGGGTCAAGGTTAGGGATTGCATGACGTTCTTACAATGCTATCAGCTGCATGTGTGTGTGTGTGTGTCATGGCGTATCCTGTCCAAACCCTCAGCTTCTGCAGACAAACTGCACAGATGACAAACATCGAAGGGTCCCATGAGTGAACCTCAGGTGACGGGGCAGCCTTTGTGTCTGTGAGCTTCACAGGATTGTAGAATGACACACATCAACAGAATCACATGGGCAGTTTTGACAAAAACAAAAGTAGAGCCCTGTTTGTTCTGTGACTTGATGGTGAAGTCAGTCAGTATCAAGGTCAGGGGTAGACAAGGAACATAGAGGCACAGGGGAAAAGGCCGAACAAAGCAGTACACAATAACACACAACATGTTTGAGTGCTTTATGGTGTACAAAATGTTGTTACAGCTCAAGTTGTCACAGTCAGAAAATTATGTAGACTCAGAAAACTGCAGAAAGGTTATTTTAATTTATGTGGGATGGAACACCAACAGCAATATAAAAATCTCTGCAGAAAAGACAGCACAAGATCTGTGCTCTGATAGTTGCATTTCTGACAAAGTATCACCTCAGTACATACTGTTAGCTAGTTCAGAAACACTATTTGTTTTGCAGAAAGAAAGAAAAATCAAATTGTTAAAGCGACACTATGTAACTTTTAGCCGCAGATCCCTCTACAGACTGACTGTGTTGTTTGTTTTCAAGAGGAAACTATCCAAAACCTTTTGGAAGAAAAAAAAACATGTCTTCTGAAATGCATTCTGTACAAATACAACTCTGCTAGTGTCCAGTGTATCAGCCTATTTCTGCTCCCTGTGTTTGTTTGCTGCTCAGCATGTCACTCAGAAGAGGTCTGCTCGTCCTGGTGGCATGGCATTATAGATCATAAATTCTCATTTATATCACAGTTTTCTGTCCAGCTGTGGAGACTGTGACAGTGACTTAGGTAGGATTATACAAATCGTGTAGAAAATCAATACGAGAGTGTATATTTTTGGAATTTAAAGTTGTGCAGTGTTACTTTAAATCTAAAAAAAAAAATCAAACAAAGAAAATAATATCTTTACGTTGCAATAGGGTTGGGCTGTGTCCCAGAGTGTAAATAAGCAATGGCACAATCTTTATACAACTACAAGCAGGGTGCAACTATGCCAATAACACACTTATACATTTTTAATGTGTGTTATTGTTACAAAACTCTGCCACCACTGGTGTTTCAGAAACATGGTTAATATTAGACACAATAGCAACAGCAAAGTATATATCAGTATGAATCCTGTTACTTTGCACCAATAAAATCTTCCATCTTGTGTAACATGAATGTGGATCCTCAGCAACTCTTTATTGCCAGAACAGAACATCGCTATTTATTTTGTACTTGTTGTACTCTGTCTATGCTGTTACATGTATTTGAAAATGGGTGTATATTTTACATTTTCACTAACATGGGGCAGCCGTTTCTATTTTTATGTTTGTGTTTTGCCTTCTAGTTTTTTTCATAACAAGGACTGATATGGTTTCAGTTTCCAGTCTTTATTAGAAACATCCTTCCAGCAAAGTGACAAAGTGCTTTCTCACCAATTACTGACTGTCTTCTTCAACTTCACACCTGGCAGACAGAGGATGTGGCTGACAACGTGCGCGTGTGGTGTCAGATGTAGAGACAGCTAAAAATGGATTGTGGCACATATAAACAGATTGAGCCACAGTCGAAGGTTGTCGCTTGTGTTTATATTTCCTCAGAATTCATAAGGTGAGCACATGGCTTCAGTTCTGTGAGATCACACTGCTTATGGACTTCAGACATCCAGCCCATTTATATGTAATATATACGGTGTATGTAAAACAGAATAACATATTTGTAGCCCTTTATCATTCCGGGTAAATCTGACTAAATAGACTAAAAAAAATACCCAAATTAAAGTGATAACAGGTGTGTTAATGGAACAGTATATTGGAAAGACAAAGAAAAAGTTGGAGCCAATGTAAAATGAATAACATCAGCAGTACCAGGTTAAATATTGATCATTGTGGTCAGATAGAGGCTGCTTTGGGCTGACACTGCACAAGTGCAGGGCTTTTTGGACCACAATAATCTCATTCTGAAGACTAAGTGGTTCAAGTCCATTGTCATTGCTGTCTCTGGAAACAATTAGTTCAACATTACAAACTGTTTTGCCCCAAATTTTCCCATAAACTATTTGCAGAAGTGGGTAGTAACAAATACATTTTTAGGGAGAAATTCACTGAAATAAGTGAGAAAATGAGGTTATTAGCTCAAAAGAAGTTAAGTATTTTGCTGCTATGATGTCATATTCACCAGATGCTAATAAAATCACTAAGCAGCTGTGCTATGAGCATTTTCAGTTGATGAGCTGATGTTTAAAGCACCCAGAGCGGCTGTTAGTGCCTGTTATTAGAGTCCTCACCTTAACCTCTTCAGCTGAGTTCAACAAGAAGAGGGTGGAATAGATTTTTTCAAGCCACACTGTGCTCTAGACCTGTGCTTTTAAGTGATTGTTTATTTAGAAATACAGGGAAACTGAAATATTTAGCAGAGATATTGAACTATGTTCATGCTGAAATATTGAAACATAGTAATAGATTGTTGGACCAAATATTATAAAGATGCATGTACTGGATATCCTCTCATTCAAACAAATGTAGGTGTAATGTTGCCAACCCTCTCTAAAAAGCTGCGTTAGTTCTTTACAATGAATGAATGAATCTAAACATAATCACGACTAAAAAAGTTGAAGATGAAGTAAAACATCCATGAGGCTATTAAACTAACTTTGTTAAATTTATTGAGAGCAAAAAACGTAAGGTAGGCTTGCATGTCACTGAGACATTTGTGGAAACAATTCTAGAAGTCAAGTGGTGAGTTTTCTATAATCAAATCAAAGAAAACCTCATAATACCAGGTACATCCGAGGTCTAGGATTTGCATAAGAAACCTCTAGTGTCCATTGTGAAACACTTCAGTGATTCCTAACCACAACTGTAGCTCAGTTGTGGCAGTTTTCTGATTGAAGTACTTTTGTGCAGAATAATTAATTAAGCTACTTCCTGTTCTCTATCTAAAATGTCATTTAAACTCGTTTTTGTGAAACGTGTATTTTGGCCACATTGATAAAAACAATTACAAACTTCAACTGTTAGTTGTATTTTCATGTGTTCTGTGTCTGCAGTCTCTTAATTGTTTACTGTCACATCTACACCAACTTAAACACACACTCACCTCCCACAAACCCCACACCGCCATTTCTTATGACAAAAGAGAACAGGTGACAGTAACTGGTGGCTGACTGATAGCCTCAGCTGACATGTGGCACGCTCCCAACACCGCAGCCAGCCGCCTAAATGCATATAAACACTTTCTGCCAGTCTGCCACCACAGAGTTAGCAACAGTCTGCGTTTTTCCTCCCTCACTTCTCCAAGCCAGTCGCTCTGCACTGCGGCAGGCAGGGGAAGCAGACACACACTCTTCACTGCTCCACTCCCAGATTTTTTGGAAGAGGAAGGGATGAGGAGCGAGGCAAAAGCTTAGAGGACACTGCATTTTTCATGTCTTTTAACAAGTGGCTGATATATCCTGCAAGTGTTTTTAAGGATCTCGGGTTCCTTTGCGACTAAAGTTTTCGTGAAAACATTCGGGGCATTGACGTTGTTACAGAATGGAATATGCACGAACAAAATACACCAGGCGAAAACAGAGACACGCTAAAAGTGAGAAGACGGACGCGGAATTGGAGATGCATTGTATGTTGTGGATTTTGGAACAAAACTTGTTCCAGGGGTCTTTTGTGGAAAGCAGGACAGTGATGCCAAAGGTTTCTTCATGCTCTGCTTTGAAAACAGTTTTGCAGCAGCTGACCCTATGAGGCTTGTGTTCCAGCATCATGCTATAGCACTGAGATCGCGATGGAAATCTCTTCTTCTTCTATTCCAGGATATAGATGATGCAGGGCCTTGGCCACTGTGCACATTCTGCTCTCTTCCATATGCAATATCAATCAAATCCAATAGCCAGTAGTATCCAGCCAGCAAGGCAAGCTGTCCTGCAAACCGGCACCGAGCCCAAAGAAATTGCAGCCCCAATGAAGGATGATGGAGAAAATGAATGAATGGTGTGAGTGTGTGAGAGGAGGAGAGAGAGAGCAGCTTCCAGACAGTGTGACCTACATTCGTGTTCTGTCTGGAGCCACAGACAGTCTGAGAGAATGAGCAGCAACACAAAGTCAGAATCACACTGGAGAATCAAGAGAAGAGCAATCTGAATCTAAACTTCTAATCGCCATGCCTTTCTCTACTTTATTTCATTCTTTCCCTTCTCACGTCTCCTTTTCCCCTCTCCGCCATTTTGCAGCTAGTGTCTGTGACATCCACTGTTTTTGGCACAAAGACATGCAAATACTCATCATTCTTTATTAAAAACTCATTTCCTTTTTGTCCTTTTATCTCCTATTGGTTTTTATCTAATCCACATATTCTTTCACCTCCCCTAACCACCTTGTTTTTTCCCCGCACAGTTATCCCTCCCCTCCTTCCACTGTCAGCATTTATCTATCTCTGGTTTTCTCCAGCAGTATTTTTATGGTGGATTACTTTTTCACTGCAGGGGCAGAGAAGCACCAAGGCACCAGCAGCAATGGCTGTTTTATCTATCTATAAGTCTGGGAGTCGGGCTCAGGAGCTAGACTTCATATCTACAAGATATGACGCCTCAAGTATTGAAAGCTGTCTGTCTAGCAGTGGGTTCTCAAAATAGGCCATACAGTCATATGAATATATTGCCTATAATTGTGTATAAGAAGAATCCTCTTTCACCTAGCCTTTCTTTACCACTTTCTTTTCAGCCTGGGTTTTTACTCTCAGTTGCCCCACTTACGAGTCAGTCCTCAAGGATCAGTGTTAAGGACATGAGAGGGGATTGCAGTGGAAGGAGAGGAAATGACATGCGTAATGCAAGAGGACACATAGGCACCTGTCAGAGAAAATCAGGGTTTCAGAGGGGGAGGGCATGAATTATTCATAAGGCACGAATATGCTGCTTTGACCCTTTAATATGCTTTATCAGAATTCAATATATTGTTACAATTTCTTATATTAGCACCATCCCTCATTTCTGTGATGTGGTTGTGCTTATTAATTGCAGAGAAAATAAGCTTATTTTGGAAATGCTAGAAGGTTTTTTGATTCCTCTTGGTAAGCATACTTTAGAAGTGTATATGTACCTTATTTCTATATTTATCAGTGAGAATCAAACATAAAATAATTATGCCCTATCTTTGGTATAAAGCACATAATGAACATTTTAATGGCCTGCCTTTTCCCTTTTGTCTTGTCTGCATTAGTCGTGACCGTTTGCAGTAACCCTGACAGATCTGCTGCCTGCCTTGTTTGACAAGCTTGTTTAGGACACTGTGCTCTTTCTATATCGACATAATGAGCTTGACCTTTACATAAACATACAGCCAATGAGCCAGTAGCATCCTCTACTTTCCATACTGCCTTTTCTCACATTAGCTGACAGGACACATTATTTGTAAAAGGCAAACACACAGAGTTTAGAGCAACTGACAGTGAATGGTTTTTGTGACGTCTGTGGTTGTGAATGTCAGTATGGCTTTTTATTTTATGTTTGTGTTTCTTCTTTTATGCTAGAGGTTGTTTTGTAAATGCCTCTAAAATCTTTGGTAAACTGGGGGTGCATTATCTGGCAGGGCTTGTTCCTATAGCAAGCTGTACAAAGCAGACAATGCCACATGGCAATTACAGTCCAAAAAGTGCTGCAAAATTGAAGACTCTCTACAGGACTGTGTGGAAGATGATGAATGCACTTTGCTTTGTGCCTCTTACAGTAAATGCCATCTATCTGTAGAATGACACGAGTGAAGGTCTTCAAAAAGAGGCTTTTTGTAGTTTCTCAACCTTATAGCACATGGTACCATGCAAAGTCATTTCTATATGACATTTTCTCGCTGAATGCCTTTTCATCTTATAACCTTTTCAAAACCTGCTCTATAATTTAAGAAATGCACAGTTATCAGACAACCATAAGGCTTTATTTTGTATCTACCTTTACTGACTCTTTCTAGGTTGCATGTGTTCATTTGGAGAGAGTTCCATGCTTGATGTGTCCACTTTGTTTGAGTAAGCTACATTTCTGCTTGTTTTGAGCAGAGTGAACTAAACTGCCACCTGCCGTAAGTACAGTAGTCTCTTTCTCTAAAATCAGAAAATCAAGTTAGGAATCTAGGGGTTATTATCAGCATTTTATACCTTAAACCAGGAAGTACAATCACATCAGTCCAGTTTTAAAATCTCTGCACTGACTTCCTGTTTCTCAGAGAACAGACTTTAAAACAGGACTGCTGGTTTACAAGTCACTTAAATGGTTTAGCACCAGAATATATTTCTGACATGCTAGTTGTTTATGAACCTTCTCGGACTCTGAGAACATCTGGGACAGGCCTCTAGACTTAACAATGCTCAAGGAGAAGTTAAAAAAACGTTTTCTTTACCTCCGCTTACATTCAGACAACTGAAAGTGTTTTATCTGCACTCTTCATTTTTATTTTATTTTTATTTTACTTATGTTTCTTATTCTTAACCTTGTATGTTTGTCTTTAATAACCTGTAAAGTTACCCTGTGTATCATTTTGTGCAATATAGATAAAATTGCCTTGCCATGTACATAAAAACATATACTGACATTTATATATTTGCAAAAGTTATTTGGCTTTTCCACCATTGGAGGTTGACCATTTCATGTTTAGTGGATTATAAATACAGTATAATGGGGCAAAGGGCAATTTCTATTGCACCAATTTGAAGATCAACAAAATCAGATATTTTAATAAAATAATGTCAATAGAAGAATCTACAAGGACTTAAGGCCTCAACACCAAAAAAAAAAAACACCAATTAGAAAGCAAATGTGCCATTAATAGTGCATTTTACATGTTGTGAGTACAGGAAAGAAACAACAGTCTCTCAAGTCTCTGCATAAAAATGATAAACTAACCAACATGAAATATATTTTTAAAAGAAAGTATGTAAGAGACATTTTGATACGATTACAATAACCTGCCCAAAATGTTACAAGTGAAATCTTTTGTGAATTGAATGTTAAATATTACACTAATGAAGCATGAAAGTCACTTCCATCATATTAAATAGTCTTTCCTCTGTGTTTGATACAGCTATGTTCGCAGCAGGAGGTCTAGATCCATATAAAAGTCTTCTTCTCTCACTCATCTGCATGTGATGTAACACATTCTCTCTTAGTTCACTATTTCTGCTGAAATATCACAATAAAGATTTTTATATTAAAATAAGTACAACAAAGTTTGTATATCTTTAGATTGAAGAGGAATCTGTAAACCTCATTCTGGTGCCTACTTTACATTTGTGAATATTCATTGTTGGAAGTGATAAGATGTATTAAAAGATATGAGTTAATAAAACTGTTAGTCTTGTCACTTCCTTTCCTCTTCAAGGATGAACCGTACAGATTGTTACTTCTAACTATTTAATGACAAACTGTCTCCATTTAAAAGCCAATATATCCAATGAGGTCAATATTAAATCCCAGTGTAGCAGATTTTGTGCTCCATTCTTCAGACAGCCAAGCATATCTAATCTTGTGTATGTCATTTACGCCGATCATATTGTGAGGGCTAAATGAGAAGTGTCTCTCAGCGCATCTAATGAAATAAAAAGCTGTTGACAAGGCTGTGTGTTGTTGGGTTGATTCTGTACCTCTGCAACATCCTGACAATATCAACACCATTGTTATACAGGAATTCTATCAAAAATGCATTATAATATTGCTTCAAGCCACACGCTTCCTTAACTGTTACTATTGCTTTTCCAGATACAAATTTTGACACTTTGCAGGAAAATTTATAGATGGAGGTTTTTTTTATGTAACACGTTTTTTCTAGAAGCAAAAGGGACTATTTTATGTGTCTGACATGTTGGACCTGTTTTAAACCACTGACTCATCAGTTACTCACACAAATTGTTGTGTCAACAGATACAGAGACAGCATGTTAAACTTGAGCAGAAAATGTGCACGCATTCACACTCATGGGTACACAGAGGTACTCAGTGAAGTGAAGAAATAACAACACAGTCCTGTTTGATCAGACAATTTCAGTTTAACTGTTCCAACTGTCATTATCACACTACTACACTCCACTCAGATAAAACACTGATTGTTCTTTTTTAACTTCCCACATTATTTTGAAGATGTTATAAGGTTACTTATTTATATCATTTGTAGGGCCTCAAAAAGTATGATCATTTTAGACCCTTTACACATTTCTAATTTCATCTCAACACTGCCAGCCCTGTTATTCACTGACATTTGTGCAAGGTTACACAAATGTAGTACTGTACATGAGAATTGTAAAGTCAATTATACAGATTTAGTCAATGTCACTGATATTGTCACATTTTAGACAATCCTTCACTTTCTGGTGTTTTAGGGGTTTACCCGAAAACATGCCTGCTCTAAGTGATGTTCTTTGTCATTATCACAAAAGGATGTAAATATAGCTGTGCACTGTGACTGACTCCTGAGGACACATGGTGTAGAATTGCCCCAAAAAACACATCAGTGCTATATGACTTCCTGGAAAAGAGGTTGAAACTGGCAAAGCCTAGAGTCATACACTGAATGTTGAGGAGACTGTTTGAGTGTGAATGGATGAAATGCAGCTCAAATGTTGTTGTACAAAACAATAAAAAAAAATCAAACTTCAAACTTCTACAGTTGACGCTGTATTTTTCAAAGAAACACAAAGGGGCTTATTCTCCTCACTTACAGCAGCGTTCAAACTCCTAAACACATGCACACAATGAGAACATTAATATAAACAGCACACAGTGACTTTCACGACCAAACACGCAGCATGCACACAAGCATACACCTCTCCTAGACAGTCCCATATGGGCTCATTAGGGGCCAGTCTATCGCCACCTGTGCTCTCAATGGCCCAATGGACCAGCTTTGACACTGACAATGGACAGGAGCTGCGCTGGGAATACACACACACACAGGTGCAGACTATCACCTACACATATGGACAAACACAAGCGTGTGTGCACAGCCACAAGACAGATCTAAACGTGTGCAGGTTCAACTGAGGGATTTAGACACTGTGCAGCAGCTTGACACTCACAACACAAGACGGTCTAAAGAGTTTATCAGCTGACTGTACAGTTTGTGCGTTTAAGGACACATGCTATACAAACAAACATATGAAGGAAAAATGCACGGAAAATATATTTACAAGCAAACTCTCGTATACAGACTTAATGAATTTGAATTAGAAAATAATATACACTCTCATTTTACACAGTCAAACAGATGAGCTTAGAAGATGTCTCAATGTTCCTACTTCTGCAATATTTAAAACTAATATCTCATTTAAGACAGTTGAATTATAGAGGGAATGCAAAGTTATAGAATCATTATTTATAAAGCACTAATTTGCGATTGTGCAACAGAGTGGTGCGGGTGATTTAATCAGACTATGCTGGGCTATGGACCAACAGCCAGCCCTTTTAAAGCTAACAAAAATAACAGAAGCTCACATATGTATGAAATAACCAACGCAGAATCATCCAATGTATATGTGGCTCGTCATTCTTCTCATTCAGCCCATAGGAGACTCAAGAAGATGGCCTGTTGCTAATATGAATTAGTATGAACTGCTGAGAAAAGTGGGGAGCAGAGGAATGTTTATAAGTCAACATAGATAATAGTACAAACCAGATGTCAAATTTTGAGAATCTTTAGCTTTGATAATAAAGAAACTTGTTGAATGAGGCCAGGATGGGAATCCCAAAGCATGAGTCACGTCAGTAGTGTAAATGGAGAAATGAATCATTCTATGACTGCATTAAAACCTAATTAATTTACTCAATCAAAACTTTAAATCTTAACCGAACAAAACTATTTTGCAGATGCACAAAACTCAGAATGGATTACAACATTACAAAGTTACTGACCAATTTCTTTTAGGAAACCGACAGTTGTGAAAAAGTGAAACCTGGCAGTTAGAAATCAAGTGGAGTGTAAAACAGGAGGCAGAGAAATGTGAGCAGATGGAAAGACAATAAAAGAGGACATTATGTTTGAGCTGTTCGTTGGTTCACTGCTGTTCCTGTCATTACAGAAGGTGTAGCAGGCAATCAGTTGTGTCAGTGATCCCCACAGGAGTCAGCGCTCTGGGAAAACCAGCGTCCTGACTGTTGTAAATGTGTGTGTAGGAGAGACAGTTTATAAGCCAAGGTGTCTTTCCATGGATCGACTTACATTCAGGGTGTGTGTGTATAAGTGCTCCGCACACAGAGCTTGTGTGTTGTGTGTGAATAATCCCATGAGAGCACTATGTAGCGTCAGGTGGAAATCTCATGGTGCCTCTTGAGCTACCTGCCTTAGGGGGTATTTGTGTGTGTGAAGGGAAAACAAGGTTGTGGGAAGTTAAGGTGGGCTAGGTGAGTGTTTGTAATGACTATCTATGTGAGACATTCTTAGAACAGATGTCTAGTTACCACAGAGTATCAAACAAAATAATGATTGATAGTGAAGCACTTGTTCTGTGCATGGTTTTTAATATCTTAACTAAAAGTACAGAACAATTACAGTGTCATTTAAAAGTACACATAATGTATAGAAATGTACATAATCTTTTTGTGTTTACATCCTTTCTGGTATGGATGTGATGGTGGCCCTGTTGCATTAAGTTCTGGCGTTAATGCTCCAAAGGTCTGAGGTAAAAAAGTACAGTATATAGCTATCTTTAAGTGTTTTGGTTAGTCTTTTATTTTACATTTTGAACTTTTGTTTTCATTATCTTGAACTAGACCTAAATGATTAACTCTAAAGATAAACTTCTTAACTGGGAAGCTGTGGGAAACTGTATGATGTCACCAAAATGTTGGTAAAATACCACTTTTTGTGTTGCAACCATTGATAAACTATTATAGGTATCCATTTAGTCAAACTGAGAGGAGCCAGATCTGTATTTTTGTATATCTAATGTTCTCTGTAAATCTTGTGAGGTAGACTACCAACTTTTCCAGGCATTATGTGGATTTACTTATCACACTACACATATATATTATAAAAGGCAATAGAGACACATCCATCACCTCAATTTATCTCCTCACTCCCACAGCACTGTGGTAGCTTTGTAGCACTTGATGCATCCAGTCAGAATAGAGTGACCCTTGGACCAAGTTGCTCATGGTGTGAACACACAGTTGCACATTGTTAATGACCTGTCAAGGTTATGTTCCACTTTGAGCCGTTTCCTGCATTTCCACTCTTCCCAGTGGACACAGCATTCATACTCCATCAGGGTAGGTCACAGCCTCAGGGCTCCCCCCTGCACTGGACCAGGTTATACTTACCTCCATCCCTGTCAAGGTAAAAAACTGAAACTATTCACATAAACACGCAGACGCCTAATAATAGTGTAACCTTTATTCTGGACCATTTGATAATATCTTGGGATATTTTATCATGTTGAGATAAGGTTAAAAGATCCTTCGTCTTATTTCCAACTTTCTCCCTCTTTTGCTCTGGTTCTCTTTATGTCACTCCCCACACCCTTAGCCCCCCCTCCCAACAAACTGGCCTTTATCTGTGAACTTTGCTTGACCCTCTCCCGCTAATCTGCCATGCTCTGGGGAAGCTGGCGTCAAAATGCAGCACTCTAATAGACTGTGGGAGCTAAGGGCTGAAGTAACACAGACAGTAAAGGGAATAAGAGATGGCTGCTTATAGCATGGCTAATGTCAAGGCTCTTTGGAACGCTCAGAAAGGGCTCTGCCGTCATTTATCAACTCATGTCAGAAATGAAATGATGAGAGCTCATTATTTTTCATCACATTCAACGGGTTTCACTGCAGTGCGCTTAACATGTCTCAAAGTTTGTTTCCATTATGGTGCTGCAGCCAGCCTGCTGTCATCTTAAGTGCAGTTTATTCATTGGTGATATTCAGAATCAGAATATAGCTAGAAAGATTGATATTGATATCATTTGTACTGGCTTGATCTCATTTGAAAACTTTTCTTTCTTGCAGAGAAGCACAATCTGTTGAAGAAGTGTAGCTGCGAACTAACACAGTTACAGTTGGCAATTTGTTTCTTTTCAGAAATGTTCATTGGCTAGTTATGTCTTATTGAGCCTGCACCTACGCCAATAAAGTCCATTCTAAAAGAGAGAGCCAGTAGACTGCAAACAGCCCAGTTCACACCACGTTTGTATTTTCACGCAACAAATCAATTTCAATGGAGTACTTACTTTCACACTTGGCTCGTTTGGTATGTTTTTGCACTGGCTGTTTTAAATAACCAGCAGGGTTTCTGTCCAACTTCCTCTTTACTTTGAGACACTTTTCTGCCTCAAAGGGCAAACACATGTGTGAGCTTATACATCTCAGGAGAAATATCTGTCATCCCTGCTCTTTAGACCACTATGTCAGCTTCCCCCTTAAGACCCCTGCCAAGGAAAGAGGGGCGGGGGGACGGATGCAAAGGACACATGATGTATACCGTTGATGTGATTCATTTGCACCAGTCCAACATGCTCTATTAGATTTTGCTAATGATCTGCTCAGTGGGGGGTTGAATGGATCGTATGACCCTGAAATACATTCTCATGTGAAACTCACATTGAACAATTTCTTAGTATACATGTTTTTTTATTTATATTTTATGGCTGTGAAGGAAGTGACTTTTATTTATATATATTTTAATTAAAATAAGATTGTTTCTATAAATGTAATTATCCTAAAGCTCATTCAGTATATTCTGCCTTTTACAGCACTCAAAGCCTGATGGCATGCCTTTAATTAGGGCTCCTTATGTACCTTATTGTTGCTAACCTTGAACTTCGGTCCAGGTAAAAATCCATCCATCCATCTTCTACCGCTTATCCAGGGCCGGGTCGCGGGAGCAGCAGTCTAAGCAGAGACGCCCAGACTTACCTCTCCCCACACACTTCCTCCAGCTCTTCCGGGGGGATACCGTGGCGTTCCCAGGCCAGCCGAGAGACATAGTGCCTCCAGCGTGTCCTAGGTCTTCTCCGGGGTCTCCTCCCGGTGGGACATGCCTGAAACACCTCCCTAGGGAGGCGTCCAGGAGGCATCCGAAACAGATGCCTGGGCCTCCTCAGCTGGCTCCTCTCGATGTGGAGGAGCAGCGGCTCTACTTTGAGTGACCGAGGTCCTCACCCTGTCTCTAAGGGAGCGCCCCACCACCCTGCGGAGAAAGCTCATTTCGGCCTCTTGTATCCGGGATCTTGTTCTTTCGGTCATGACCCAAAGCTCATGACCATAAGTGAGAGTAGGAACGTAGACTGACCGGTAAACCGAGAGCTTTGCCTTACAGCTCAGCTCCTTCTTCACCCCAACAGACCGGTACATCGACTGCAGTATAAATGAGAAGTGAACTAAGTTGAGTCAAAAACAATAGAACATAAATAGCTCCATGTTTCAATAATCCTTCATGTGTTGCAGCACACTTGCAGAGAGCCTATAGCGTTCCAGCGGCACTCGGTAAATGTATAGAGCTGCAGTGTGCATTGAGTTTGTAGGTAAAGGGGAGCAAAAGCCATCTTCTGCTTAATTTGAACCTGGTATACTAAATGATTTCCATAGAATACATCTGGGAACCAGTCCAATTTAATGCCATTTCAATTTGCTCTCCATTTTCTCTGCAAAGGAAAGTTTTTAATTAAAATAACGTTGTTGATTGCAACACTGGGCCCGAAGGTTTTCATGAATATACAAGACACCATCATAAATATTTACACAGAAGACGAGAGCCTAAAGATATCATTCCACAAAGTCATAAATCATTGGTTTAAGACATATATTTTTAAAGAGTTGCCTGTAACACTGAGGATGGCCCACTGGATGAAAGAAAGATTGAACATTGGTGCATTACTTCTTTAAACAGCGATGCAAATATATGGGAATTTGCCAAGTAATTTGGCTTAAATTGTGCGTGTCAACAAGGTGCTTGTGATTAAGTGTGTATATACAGCACTATGCACGTGTGTAATGTCCTGGTGCATTGCCAGTCTCTTGTCTATGCACAAACACAATATCCAATACACACCAACAAACCAACAGCCAAAGCAGCTCTGAAGCCACCTCTTCTATCCTCCCCTTGTGAACAGTCCCATTTACAATCCCATTCAATTTCACACATGTCAGGGGAGAATCCCAACCAGGCAGTCATATTAAACCATCTCATTATTTATGCAAGGGGAGAGATTGCCAGTCCCCGATTCGCCTCATAAAATGTTAATATATTCATCGGGAAATTGTACTCTTTTAATCTGCGCCACCAGAAAAACACTTATCTGCCACTGTGGCGCCATGTTGTACAGTTGCTCTGCCTCTTGCCTTCCTCCATATCTTATGTTGCACCTTTTCAACTGTCACTGCTAAGAATTTTGACTTACATTCAGGATGCTCATGCCTTTGTCTGCTCATTTTAATCAAAAGGGATTTGCTGAGTAAGAGTCTGCATATTATTATAGCATGTGTTGAGCCTTTTACAAAGGATTAGATGTATGTATGTTTTTGTATTAAAGTTTATTTTCAACCACAGTAAATATTTAAACATTGATGTTAAAATTAAAATGACCACTTATTGTTTCCTTTTACTTTGTGTCTGGTAGACAAAAATATCTTTGCTGCTCATGTTTTATTTAAAAATAATAGCTAAAATGAAGCAGAGCTAGCTAGCTGAAAATTACCTAGGTTGCTATGCAACGGCAGCATCCGTGCAAAGCCCTGTCATTTCCCAAGCCAAACTAATATCTCATAATAACCTCAAACAGGTCCTCTACCAATGTGGGCGATGTGTGTGTATGCAGTGTATGTGTCCACTTGTCCCTGAACACACCGTGTACTTCATCATTTATGTGTGTGAATATATTTCTTTTGTCTGTTTATCTTTTTTGTGTGTGCACCAAAATGAATGAACAATGCATTGAATGAACAAAATCTAACACAGTCACAAAGTCACAATGGAGTTACATACAGTGAGCAAACCAATCCACATCAACAAAAACACTGTGGATATTATTATCTGACCCAAACTTCCTAAATACAGGGCATCATTAGTACATTGTGGGTGGGCTGACATTATTAGAAGAGCAGACATATACAGTGTTGAGCTGAGTGACAAGTTCTTGCAAGCATGCCTGTAGTTGAACAGTGTTAAGTGTTGAAATGTTAGATAAGAAGATCAGTTCAGAAAACCCATGCTATTTTAGGAAATCTAGAGCACAATGAAAGACAGCAGGACATCAGCAATCACATTATACAAAGCTTTGAATTAAAGTAAAGTCTGGGTCAAAATTGTAGGATAAATAATTGTAAAAGCTGTTGTACTGATTTGTTACTGTATACTTGTGTCACAGAATCCTTTTATTGTTTTCAGCTAAAGGGCAAAATAAATCAGTGTACTGCATTTAGCACATCATCTCAAAGAGTTACATCTGAACCTAAAGTATAGTACAGATATTAAATAGATAAGGTTTTTCTTTTTTGCTTTATAATAACGGGAAGTTAAATTGCAAATAGCATTTAAAACAACTCTTAGATGTGAAAGCACAGAGGTCACCATCTGACAAATCAAACTTAAAGAATGAACTAATATGGTAGAATTAAATACAAAATAAAAATTTTTTTTTTTCCAATTAAAATTCCAGGAAGCCTTGAAAATTGTGTAGTGCTCTTTATGTAGAAGTAAAAACATCATACGGCCCAATCATTCCAGAAGATCTGCACATACCAATAATAATAATAATAATGCAGTTATGTACATTATGTTGGAACACTTAAACACAATAAAATCCCAAATTATTTTAATTTGGTTTCAAGTCATGCAAGGAAAACACTGCATTATGGGCCTTTTCATCAAAATGTATCCTGAAGCTTCTGATAACAGAGACATATGCCTTGGGGAATATCCTTGTTTTCAAAGAAATGACCAGAGCAAACTAACAAAGCATCTCTATAGGTAAACATCTCATTCTGCTTTCACTGTTTGAACCATCCATCTACAAGTCACACAAAAGGAAAAAATGTTGGCTTTGAAAGCTCTTAGTGATTTCACTCCAAGTTGCACTTGAAAAACTTCTCACACACTCTAAACTTTCTTTAAAAAACACACGCATACAGCACACACAACGCTGGCCCTGACAGCATGTAACAGTATGACCTTCTGTACTTTCCAAATATCAAAAGACTCATTTCAACACCCATTCAGTCCCTTTCACACATTAATGTAACACATTCTCTGGTACAATAGGCCAACATACAAACACACGCAGATGGCAGGCGCTGGGACCAATCCAATGTGTGTGTGTGGAAGGTTGACAGCCAGAGTGTGTCTGTCCAGGCCACTGCAGCCTGTAAAAGATCGCTTCATACAGGCAGAACTATGATAACGGAAGACCTAGTGTTTAAACAAGGCATTTGTATGAACTCCACTCAGACACTTATATTTCTGGCACAGCAATAAAAAAAACTTTTGACGCCATTAGTATGACTAATATCCAACAGACTTGGTAGGCCGGCTCAGATTCTCCAGCCAAGCCTCTCTGCTTTGATAAGATTGTGTTAGCCACCACCCTAGACTTCAAACACTTACATATTGCCCAGGAAATTGTTGCATGTCAAGCAGATAAATTCATTCCTGATCGTACATCTTGCTCAATTTATTTATAGTACCACCAGCCAGGAAAGGAAGAGGGGGTGAAGAATGAGGGATAGAGGAGGGTAGGTGAACAGCTGGAGAGAAATGAAAAAGATGGAATGATGCAATAAAAGATCTAGGAGGAAAAATGTAGTTTCACTCGTTTAAACTCCTCCAGGTCATTTAAGGTTTAGTGAAGATTTATTTATTTATGGTTTATTTGATAGGGACAGATACAATAAACATTGCAGTGTTTATAGCCAAGGCTAACTCGAAACAATATTTACATCTTGTTTCATGTTTTAACTGCTAAGAACATGTAATGGCCCTAGGCAGCAACAACCACGAGTAACTTCAGCAGTTTCTCACAGTGTGATAAACACAGATGTCACCTAGTTTAGAAGCACAGCACCATCCTGTTTGTTTCTCACTTGTGTGCGATGCTTTAACTGCACAAACTACACGAGTGCATGCATCTTTAGTAACACGTTCATTTCTTTTGACCTGATCATACCTGCAGTGTTGTAAGAGCATCTGCAAACATGTCAGCGTGTTAGTGTCTGAGCTCATTCATTTCCAAAATGCACTCAATTGTACAGATGCATTTTGCTAAAGTCTTTTGGTTTGAGTCTTTAACAAGGTTACAGTAGGAGAGGAAGAAAAGTGCACTTCC
The DNA here is from genome assembly GCA_024416835.2 of Perccottus glenii. Classification (NCBI taxonomy): domain Eukaryota; kingdom Metazoa; phylum Chordata; class Actinopteri; order Gobiiformes; family Odontobutidae; genus Perccottus; species Perccottus glenii. Next base: position 11,725,756 of record CM044551.2, read on the forward strand.
TTTATGAGAAAAGGCAATTGACATCATATCACCAGGCTGTGGGTGTAGGAGTGAGACACCTCATCACATAGTTTGGTGTCTCACAGAGCTTTGCACTATTGCTAACCTGCGAACCTACTGAATCCTAGTATTTATAGCACATTCAAAAACAAAATTATTTGTGCTCAGACTGTGTAAGGACACTGAGATTTGTGAGCGCTGTCTTTCACATGAATGAAAACCATTTGATGCCATTTTTATAATCATCAATCATCATTACTTCACCTTCAGACTAGTCGACAGGGAGACCATATAGACTATAGAATGCTCTGTTTATGTACGTGTACGTGAGAAGACAGCGATAACCTGAAATACCTTTTGGTTTTAATACAGGCCCCTAAGAGCTGTGTGCTAAACTAAAGTTTATAGTTCTCTTTTATGTGTAGAGGGTGGTTTATTAAACTGGGACTGTGGGACTGTGTATGGGAAAAGCAGCTGTCTTTCTCAAATCCTGAAAAGCAGACAGTTCTGCCTTTGAGAAGCAATTGTGTTTTTATTGGAATCATGATTAAATCCATGTTCAGAGATATAATGTGACAGGAGGCTTTTGGGAGGTTTTCAAAGGTCACACACAGAATTGTTCATCCTAAAACAAAAACTATTTTATTTATGTAAGTTTTGAACAGTGTCTTAGTTTTGTATGTTGGCAAATGCATAGGTCATATATATGTATATTTCTAAGTATCTATGCTTGGTGCAGTGGGCAGAGAGCACTTGAATGCAGAGGCAATGACAGCTACCAAGACAGACAGTGACAGTTATGGCTGTGCATTAAAGCTGCAAACTCTCACTTCCTCAGCACCAATGACACACTGACCTTTTCAATATTGGATGTTCACACCACTGTGACAGCAGAAGGCAGGTGGCATGTCAGGCAGCAGTACACTATATACAGACCTAATAGAAAAATCTAATGGATGATTAATTAAAAGCAAGCTCAGCATTGTAGTACAGCAGTGGCAGCAAGTGGCCTACGGAATACATCCTAACTTTTAAACTGCTGCAGGGTATTTGTATTTCTTTAATGTTCATAGTGTTAGTTATGGTCAACACTGCTTAAAAACTGAATGTTTAGAAACCATTTGAGCTCATATAGCCATCTTCTTTCATCAGTCCAATTCCATAATCAATAAATAAATAAATATATCATGCGCTATCTTTGTCCACCATTTTATTTGCTCTAAAATGATTGAAATTCTTATTACGTCTTAGATATTTCTGTGATGCTGACTTTAGTCTATAACACACAGATTTATAACGTTGAATAGATTACAGGAACAAGATTTCCAGCAAGGTATGAATGAGGCAAAATTACACAGCAATTAATCAACCTTTATTGTTGACAACTGGTGTTAATTAATGAAAACTGTGATAATAAAAATGAATAATGCTGAGAAAGGCATGAATGAATAAGAGGAATAAATGACTGTGGTAGATGAAACCACAGAGCTCTCTGTTGGAGGGTTTAACATCAGAGACGGAGGTATGCTGCTACTGTTGGAGTATGTATAGTCATGAATCTTGTGTTCTCACGTTGTTGTCCCTCTCACAGCTCAGTGTATGATGCCTGAGTGGGACATATGAGAAACAGAATGGAAGTGTAAATTAGAACAAACTGGAGATGGACAGGATGGAAGGAAATGATGAGATGGATGTGGTAAGAGGTGGTGGGCCGCCTGCTGAGGCTGTCAGTGGGAAACGTGGGGGCTGGGATGTAGATAATGAGTAGGCCTATGTGTGAACTATGAGATAGTGATGCCACAATGGATCACTCTGAAAGTACAAAAATACAAAAAGACATGTATGAATGTGTCCCGGGGGCGTGTTATAATAAATCAGGGCTCTCTCTCTGATGGACAAGGCTGACTGGCAAAGTCTGCTTCAGAGCTGTAAAAGATTAAAGCACACTGGACTTGCATATTTTCTTGTATATGTATTATAATGCTTGATCTTTGTGCACATTTGATGTCTATTTCCTTTCATGTTGCATAATATGAACAAATGTACTGGTCTGTTGTGGCAAAGAAAGTGCTGAGTCATTCCTACTACCACCTTCCCACTGTGTTCCTCTCACTCTTATTTGATCATTTAAATATTTTACACATATGTCAGTTAGAATGATTGGTTCAAAACAAACCTTTTTTATGACTTAAATGCTTAAATACAATTCCATGGCTGCACACCTTTTTTGTGTGTATGGAATGAGTTATTGCTTGTTATTTGCAAGGTTTGTGTAAAGGAATCTTGAAATTTTAAATTTGGATGCAAATATTTTTTTTACAGCAATGGAGCATATTGACCTTATGCATTATTATGGGGGAGTAGGAGAAAACAGAACACAGAAGAGAAATGGGGAATGACAGGTTATAAAGGTTAGCAGGGCCTAGAGTCAAACCGGGTTACTATGCAAAAGGTGATATATAAAGATATATTACAGCAATGACCCAGTTAGAAAGAAAATACACTCGCTTTACTCTTTTTAATGCTTTACACCATTTCTTTTCTTCTAAGCTCCTCTGTTTTCTGCTCTATACCTTTCTATTATCAAGGTACTGATTATAGAAAGATCCTATAGAGCTTATGTTTTTGGCCCTAATTCCTTTCTGTTGACTATATTGCCAATGTGTCTTTTTACTCTTTCATTTTTACCTTTTCCTATATTCATTGTTTCCCTATACATCTCATCCTGTAATACAAAATACAGCAGCTATTAAAACAAACCCCATACATCTATTTATTTATTCATTCATTCATTTCCTTCTGCTACCTCCCACTCCTCAGTCATCCTTGCCACTTTCTCATTCACCGGAGATTTGATAAAAGAGCAACTGGATCACGGATCTTAAGGATGTAACACACTGCCTTTAATCACGCTGATGTTAAAGAGATTATCTGCGGATTACAATCTCTAGCTGTGTGTTATCTAACGCCATCCCACTTAGAATGTAGATAGCCCACAAAAGGATTTGATTAATATGGGAAGTGACATCCATACACTAAGAAACCTGATGTTTCAGGCTATTTACATATATTTTGCAGGTCAAACTAGAGAATGGGGGCAGGGGCATGAAATGAGGAGAATGAAAGAGGAAAGATAATGTCAGGCAAGCCAAAGGTTGAGAACAGGTGGGAGGAAGAAAAAGCCTTACACTTGCTGTTTGAAGAGGGCAAGTATTATATGACTAATACTGCGGTTTAGATCAGCCAATTGTGATCCATTGTAGATATTCATAGTTCGTTACTGTTATGCTCTTTGAGGCATGTTACTTATCTACCTCACTATGTAATAAAAAGCCAGGTTGAAAATCCAAGCCTCAGAGGAGAAAACTGTGACTTGTGAGTCTTTATATGAAATGTCCAAAAAGCAAAGGGAAAAATTGTTTCAGCAAAAAAAAAAAACTAGTTTACTAAACAAGCAAATGAAGCTGTACATATTTTGAGAGAGAAAAGGTTGGGTCAACACTGAAGTCACTAGAGCTAAATGAAAAAAGTCTATGTTGGCCCTGCATGACCCTCAAATCAAATAGTGTCCCTGTCTTTTTCCTGTGTTCTCCTGTTTGTCTCCCCCCTCCCCTCTGTGTCTCTCTGTGTGTGTGTTTGTGTGTTTGGAGCTGGGCGGAGTCCCTGGAGCCTGCATTCACTCCAGCACACCTGCAGCTCATCAGACTCATCGCTACTCACCTGCCACAGTATAAGAAGCCCTTTCAAGGTTCAAGGAGTCTTATGTGTATTATTTGTTTTTACAGCACCAGGACTCAGACATACAACACACAATAGTAAATAGTAACAATAAAATTAATAAAAACAGATATAGTATCCTAACTGCACTACAGTGACTTAAAATACCAATGGTAACAGGAATAAAAAAATGTTATATTCATTTCCCATACATTTGGGATGATGGGAGCAGTTTAAACTCAGCCCACAGAGGGTGGCTTGAGTCTGTTGGGCCCTTTTTAAAATCTGTACCCTGTAAATGTCCTGGAGGTCAGTGAAGGTTCCTCATGCAATTTTCCCACATGTGTGCACAGTGCTCTGAAGGTGCTTTTGTTTCAGTCTTCCACTCTTCACCAGATTGTCCATTACCTTGTACCTGTGGCTCAAATTTCTTGAAGTTTGGATATTCTTGTTTTTTGGAAACTTACCTTAATACCTACCTTTGTCTCTGTGCAGGACTCCGTCCTATAGCTCAAAACACCTGCCTACCTTCCACCTCCTGTTTCAGTTTAATTTTATAAACATTTATTACTGCCATTTTGTTTCAGTGTCTGCCATTTTTGGTCTATGAGCTTCCTGTTCATTACAAATAGGTGTCAAATGCACAAACTTTGTGAAAGAATATAAAAGATTGACCACAGTCATGGTTTTTTTGTGGTTTGAAAATAAAATGTGATAAAATGTCTTTATTTTTCTTGCAACTGTTTCAATATGCCATTTGTCAAAAATACAAAAATACATTTATACTGCAGTGTGCATTGTTAAAATCATCATTGTGACTGTTATGTAACGATACTGTCCATAAAGAAATAATTAAAACACCGGATCCTGTGTAAAGGAAAGTATCCGCCTGCTTTTGGTATGTTAGTGTGGAATGTGAGGTATGCAGGAGAATGTGTCTAGTGGACACGTCACTCCTTAGTACATACATATATTGTATGATGGATGTGAAGGCTGTGCATTTCATTTACAATGGCAGAAAGTTGTTTTACTTGAAACTTGAAGCTTTAACAAGATTTGCTGGTAAAATACATGCTTTTGTTCTGTGTATAAGAAATATGAAAGAAAAAGTGGCACCTTCATAATTTACTGTCTCGGTCTCTCGGTGAGCCTTCACAGGCGCCTCAGTCACTCTAATCCGCTGAACGATGCTTTAATCACATCTTTGTGGGTCTCCACTTTTTAATTAAAGCCCGTGTTTCAGCTCATTTCACTGCGCATATTTAGAGAGCCGGTGGGACGCCGAGGCATTCATCAGACTGATAGTCTGACAGAATGGCATAAGGACGCTCATGAGCATAGAGTTTAAAGACACTGATTGGGTTTTGAACCAAGGGCACGTGAAGGCACACACACATTTATAGTCAGTACACAAGCAGGCAGATCACTGCAGATTCCTTTATATTTCTAAAGTATACACACTGTTTAATTTCTAACTCTATGTGCTTACAACATTCAGTGGAGGGTAAAGGGCATCGCTGTCGCTTTGCTCTTCAAGAAAAAAAAGAAGCCAATTAAATATTTTACTGAACACTGAATACATTTCACATATCGCAATTGTAGAAGCCTTAATTGCTTTTTTGTCCGTGACTTTAAATTGTATGTTACGTGTGTCTAAATGAAATGTTATTACTTTAATTACAGCACCTCTCCATGTGCCTGTATCCTAACTTCAAAATAAATATAGTTGTGTTTGAGTTGTTTTTGCCAGCTCACAAAGCAGTGGATTGGAATAGTGTACAAGCAAAGGGCAGATGCACAAACAAACCAAATCACATAGACGTGCTTGTGCAAGCATATGTATGGAACACAATTGGAGACCTATTTTCTGGTCTTAACTTGGCCAAGAATTGCATATTGCACTCCTGCTCACACCTCCTTTCTGGTCTCCTTATCTCTCTCTGTCACACACACACACACCAACCCTTGCTCCATCAGCGATCATCACACAGTCTTCCATTAACTTCACAGCAAGCGGTATTCCATCTCCCTCAGATTGTTCTTGTTTGTCATCCTAAGCTCTGCCTTCAATCATATTTGCCCACGCCTTTACAGCACATTGCCCATTTAATTGGATTGAGAACCCTCTTTTGAATATGTAAGAGCAGGAGCTGCATAATAATCAGGAATATTCAAATGAAGGACAGTGCTGTTAATTGACATTACTGGGTGTGTTGGAAAGGACAGTAATGTTTTAAAAAGGGTTAAGAGTGATGTTGGCTCTTTAAGAATAAGGTTTATTAGCGACTAAAACGTGATGTAAAATACTGTATGTTATCATTCTAAATGCAATTTGCTGCTGATTATCTTTGCAGTTATCTTTGCATTAAAAGGATTAACAAGTTTTTGTTTTGTTTTCTGAACTTTGAAGGGGCAGTACATCCACATCAGTAATTTACATTTACAAATAGCTACTTTTCTTTTTAAAGGCTTGATTTTGTCAAAATTCAATGGTCTTTCCAAACAGCAGTTAATTTCATTTTTTATACAATACTTGTCTCAACAAATACTTGAGAGGCTTATGATAGACATTCACCTGTTGTTCTGACAAGTGTGTGTGTGTGTGTGTGTGTGTGTGTGTATATATATACAGTGGGGATCGAAAGTTTGGGCACCCCAGGTAAAAAATTTTATTAATGTGCCAAGAAAAGATGGAAAAATCTCCAAAAGGCATCAAATGACAAATTAGACATCCTTAAAATAAGTAAGAAAAAAGTTAGATTTTATTTCCATCATTTACACTTTCAAAATAACAGAAAACAAAAAAATGGTGTTTTCTTGGCGTCTTTATGCACATTTTTTACCTGGGGTGCCCAAACTTTCGATCCCCACTGTATATATATATATATATATATATATATATATATATATATATATATATATATATATATATATATATATATATATATATATATATATATATATATATATATATATATATATATATATATATATATTGTTTCAAATTAGGCAAGACACACAATTTTTTTCTGGGAAAAATACTGCAATTTCTTTCTCTCTGTAAAATGCCTCTACACTCAACACCTGCCACTATGATGTGAGAAGCTCAATATCATTTTGAACCAGTGTGGTGCTGGGGCAATGCATAATACATTTTAAGACACAACTTTCAGGCTGCATAAAATCTAGCCTTGTGCTATGATTGGCACTCGGGCCAGACTTTGAACATGACTAATTAAAATATATTCACAGAGGCTGACATTTTATTTTTCCTTCCAGCACCAATAATGTAGGAAGTATCATACCTTATGGTTAATACGTTTAAAGAGATACTAAACACGCAGTGGCTCAGGAGGTAGAGCAGGTTGTCCAATTGAAAGTTGGCGGTTTGATTCCCGCTCCCTCCAGTTCTTGCAAGACACTGAACCCACCTTGCCTCCAGTGTCTATGCTGCTGGTGTGTGAATGTGTTAGTTTGATTCTGGTCGTGTGCTTGGTGGTGGTCAGAGAAGCCATTGGCACCATTGGTATGGCAGCTACATCTCTGCCACGTCTGCCCCGGGGCAGCTATAACCACCACCACAGTGTGAATGTGTGAATGGGTGAATCGTAACATGATGTAAAGCACTCTGGGTGCCCAAGAGGGTACCATTTAAACATTAGTGATTTACATGAGTAAATGCAATCACCTAAAAAGAAACAGAGGTTGGGACAATAAAACACGTTCATGTGGATCTTAGAGAGCAACAACAAGCACTATTGAATGCATGAGTGCCATTTCAGGAAGATTACATTTAAGAGCCTGTTTTCAGATGTTTGCATTTTCAAGTCACAAAATGTGGTTGTCTGTAAACCACAGTACAAAATGGAAGATTGATGTTTATGTCAGAACCTTGCAAACTACATCTATGTCTAGATGATTCAACCTATCAAACAAACATTGGAGTGGTTTTGTTATAGCTAATTAAAGGCGGTGGTGTAATTAAAACACACCCTTAGATTGCTGGGTGTAAACTTTGATTGGCAGAACGCTGTGTCAATGATGGCTGAGTAATGACATGCCCTGAAGCAGCATGTTGGAGCTCGAGGGGTTAACAACAAGGCCACGGAGTCAGAGTTCACATCGTAGTGTCTCAAGGCTATGCTTTACTAAATAATGAAAGAGAACTGTCACCTTCATCACTGAGGTTTAACTAAAGTGTCCCCACTAAATGTCTAATGGGTAATGGGTTGCAGCAAAGACAGAGCAAGTGAGAAAGCACAGAGATGGATGGCTGGACAGACAAATGGATGGATATGGTAAATGGTAAATGGCATAGATTTATTGGGTGCCCAAAGCCCTTTAAATGATGCTTCCATTCACACACACTCACATTCATACACCAGTGGCATGGACACTGGAGCAAGGTGGGTGAAATGTCTTGCCCAAGAACACAACGACAGTATGGACTCTGGAGAGCCAGAATTGTACTGCCAACCGGTTACCGCTCGACCTCCTGAACATCTCCTCAGTCAGCCAATTTGGTGGCTAATTTGACCAGTATTCACATCACGCAACTTGTACAACACTACAAACCCCACTGTGCCCCACTATACTTAGATGGGAATTGTCTGGGCCTCTGTGGTACCTTTTTCAAGACAAACGCAATAATAAGCTATTTCTTAGTAGGTGGAAAAATATTCAAAGCTCCAAATTTTTCCATGTGTTTTGAGATCAAACACTGTTTAATGGTGATTAGTGCTTCAGGTTGTACCAAGACCACACGTGTAGACCCTGTGGGCCAACCCACTGCATGTCATACAAATAATGAATTCACCTTATTTAAAGAAAATGTCTTTTTCTTTTTTTTTTCGGTGCAGAAGAGAGACAAACTGGAATAAAAAAAGAGTAGTGAAAGTGAATTGGCCAAAGCACACAAACACTACCGACAGCACAGAGCAGTGACGTATTGCAAAGTGACAGAGTTCAAAGCATTGTGCTGTGCTCTTGTCTCTTTATTGCGTTTGTCATGTACACACACATGTGTACGGCCTTGACATAAAACGGGTGATTCCATTTTTTAGAGCTGACATAAAGATCAGTGTTGCATGGCCCAGGCGGCACACAGAGCGTGCTCACTGTCGACTCCAATACTTCCTGATGCTGCTGCCGCTGGGATGAGAGGACCTTGTCTATTATTACACACACACACACACTTGTGTTTCACGATTCCTGTAAGGACACACAATGACATTAAGCCTCCAACTTACTCTGCACCACTCATTAACCTTTAAGCAGAAATGAGTTCAATGGCCTTGTAATGCCTATAACAGAAATCACTGAGAGTTCAGTAAGAAACAGGGGTGTCCAATCTCTCTGCTTTCGCTACAGGAGAAAAGAATCTTGCTGCTTTTTATCCAATAAGAACTCAGCAAAAGTCCTGTCTCCCACAGGAACAGGGTTTTGAACATTGGCAGACCAGGCAAAAACTGCCACTACTTTAATGCTAAGTCAGTCAGTTTTCTTTGAACTGACCGTAACCCTTTAGTGGTCTTCATTTACGTGGAAACTTTTCAGTGGTGGACAAAAACTATAACCATTTAAAAGCTATTTAAAAGTAATGATTGCTTGTTTATTCAGTGCTTTGTACCTTTGTAAACTACACATCATCTTAATGTGGCGTGAATTAATCTGTATGACACTGCCCTTCTGCAAATGCCACCCCAGAGAGTAACTGTCAGAGCTAGGATACAAATGTAAACGGTCTGATAAGGGAGCAGGCCAGCTGTAACCACATGCCACTGCAGTTACACAGCTCAGAGGCTATCAACACACGCTGGCCAGTCTGGTGCTGATGGGTTAACCTTGTTTAAACCCTGTTCACGTTAAACATCCACTGCTGTTTTAACAAGCAGCCCTCTGGTTTCCTCTGTAGGTGATTGTAGGTGAGACTTTTATTGTCAAGGGTTAAACTAAAGCCCAAACTCATCCAAGTCCACATCAATGTAAAGCTGAATTCAACAGAAGTGACAAAGTACTTGTAAAGAAAAGTAAAGCATATTATTTTTACATTTTGGTTACATTGTGAGAGTCTAAGATTAACTTAAGTATCTAAGGCTTACTATAGGCCTACTAAATCTCCTAAAGACCAGGCCAGAACTGTGTATATTTGATATAGCCTCAGTTTTTCACAATAACGGTTTAAAGATAAATTTTAAAGATATACATTTTCCAAACATTTGTAATACTGTGATGTTTTTCTGTATTTATGTTTCCATGTCAATGCCAGTTTCTTCTGAAAAGCGGCCTCTGTGCTGAGTGTGTTTACTCATATGGCTCCCATAAATGTGGACACACAAATCAAATGGGATTGGGGTCACCAGTGTAATGAGCTTTGTTGTTCCCACATGGTCACTGGGTATTGAATCGGGAGAGGCCTGAGCAGACGGGAACACACTCACAGGTCCCCCCGGAGCAGCGTACATATAGGCGACATGTTGGCACTGATGAGGGCAGACAGCTTGCCCTCTGCACATAGACAGGCCCAGACAGGATGGCATGGTGCCAGCAGCAACCACAGGAGCTGTGTGTGTGCTTTGCCTGCCTAAAGTGTCCTGCTGGGAGTCAGGGTTCATCTTATAAACAAACAGGATAGACCCTGATGGGCAGAGAGAGAGAAAACATGCATATCTGTTTTCTAGTTATTTTTTTTAACCTTGTTTGGTGACACAGTTCTTTGGAGCACTGTACTAACAGCAGTACTGGCAGTTCTGAGCACAGTCTGCCAAAATTTTGGAGCTTTAATGTGAATCTATCTATAAAATAGGATGTCCTGCTGCCCTCTGGTCATGTCACTAATTGTAGCAGTGCACACTGGCAGTACTGCAACCAAGCCCACACATCACAAGTTCTCCAATAGACAACAATGTTAAAAGAAATATGTAAATTAACAGTAAAGGCCTATTTGGCCAGAGTTAGAGAATGTGAATATAATAATCTAACCATTCATAACCAAGTTTTAGCATGTTTGCCCAGTGAGGCTTTCTTTTATTCTTAGGGATGGCTTTATTAAACTACATAAAAATGAGTCTTCAAAGTCTTTCTTGTGAGATGTCAGGTCACATCAAGAGTCAAGCCCTCTCTCAGCCATGTGCTTTAAAATAGACAGTGTCTGGTATGTGTTAGAGTCACCCGAGCAGGTCCCACCTCTGTAGGTGTAAATGAGAGTCCTGCCGGCAGGAGCCTAACTGAAAGAGCAAACAGGGAAGAAGTCTGACATTCTCTCTTATGTCTCACCACGTGCAGACCTCAAACAGACCCACACTCACCTACACACTTATGCACACTGTATATGAATCACACAGACCCCCTGTCTGTGCTCTAGCTAGTTATGTTAATGCCTTCCCTCAGTAAGACTGTCAAAGCGTGGAACAGGGTTAGACTAAAGTTGATTTCAAAGCATGTGCATATGTGTTCACATAAACACAGGCATCTGGGTAATTTAAAGTAATCACTCTTCCCAGTGTAAGTAATCAGAAGATCATGCATTAAAAGCACAGAAGATATACAGACTGAGATATTTATCAAGTGTTGAAAACTCATGACATGAGCCTTCACTTTGTGAAACTTTGATTTTTAACATGCCCAGGTGTCAGGAGGAACTCATTTACATTAAAACTAGGGCAACTGACCCTTTTATATAAAGGACTCTTTATTTCAAGCTAAAAATCCCATAAAACCTTGTGTTCATAAACTGCACAGTTTGGTGTAGATTTTACAAATCCCATTCCCACTAAATACTACACTACAGCTCCTTGATAAATTAGACCGTAGTCCATATAGTTTTCCAAACATTACCTTAGTTAAGTAATGCCATCATTTAAAAATTATACAGCTAACCCTTATTGATTTGTGTATTTACATTTTGTTAAGAACTGGAATCATTGACACTTAAAACTAAATTGCAACTTTGTGAAATAGTGTGAGAATGTAATACAGCATTTGCACCGAAAAATAAATCTCACACACAAAGACTGTGGGCTAGCTCTCCTGCTCCATTGTGGGTTTCATCAGATGTTTAACTTATTTATTCTCTCACACTTTTTTTTTACTTTTCCAGTATCCACGGAAATGACAGATGGAGGGCAGGGACTACCTCAGGGTGTTTCCTTCTTTCTTATTTTCCTCTTTTCTGTTTTAATCTAAACTAAATCTAAATTCAGTGCTGCCATATGCTGACCTGCAGAGTAATTCACCATATGCTCATAAATCCATCAAGGAGAACTCGGGGCAATTACACAGAGCAGGGACTTAATATTAAGTAAATCCAAGAAGCAGAGCCAGAGACCTCAGAGCTATACACCAGCAGTGGTGCAAGTGAGCACAATTGAAGAGCTGTGAAACACATTTGTAAAGTGTTACAGCAGACAGAAGAGGACTTTGAATAAGCAAATGGTACAGACGGCAAATTTAGAGAAAATTGTAATGGATAATAGCACAATACATAGTACACAAGGCCTCACAGGATGGTTAGACAAAGTTAAAATTATTTTTAAAAAGTCCTGTCCAAGGGAGTTAACTGTTAAAATAAATAAACTTCATAAAGGCATGTTATGTTGTGTTTTCTGAACATATTAAAAGGCTTTAACATTTATATGAAAAAGCAAAAAGCTTTATATTCAAGAAATACTATAGACATTTCTTCTTTTTACATGTTTGTGTTAATATTGGAGGGATATGAGATGTGTTCTATCCATACACAAATGAAACATACAGAACATCCCTCACAACACACAAGTCTCAAAGTATTTGACTATACACACTCTTTTGACGTAAACCATGAATCAAGCAAGCATCATAAACACAATGCATCTCATTCTTTGATTTTATGCAAGTGTGTTTAAATAGTGAAACATGCCTCAACAAGCTATGGAAAATGGGGTAAGTGTTACATGTAATTGTTTTGCGAATTATGAGTTAGTGTTCATCATAAATTGGTGTAGGCTTATGTAGACTTATAAATAGATAAATCCATCCATTCCATCTTCTGCCGGTTATCCGGGACCGGGTCGCGGGGACAGTAGTCTAAGCAGAGACACCCAGACTCCCCTACTCCCCAGACACTTCCTCCAGCTCTTCCGGGGGGATACCGAGGCGTTCCCAGGCCAGCCGAGATACATAGTCCTCACATTGTCTCTAAGGGAGCGCCCCACCACCCTGCAGAGAAAGCTCATTTCGGCCGCTTGTTTCAGGGATCTTGTTCTTTTGGTCAAGACCCAAAGCTCATGACCATAGGTGAGAGTAGGAACGTAGATTGACCGGTAAATCGAGAGCTTTGCCTTACAGCTCAGCTCCTTCTTCACCACAACAGACCGGTACATCAACCGCATCACTACAGAAGCTGCACCGATAAATAGACATATAATATATATTTAGCAGCATGGCAAAGTACTACATACACATGGCCCAATTGGAAAATTAACTGAAACATTTTATGTCTTGTGTGTATGACACAAAATTTTACTCTTTAGACATTAAAGCCATAAGTATTTTTACACATAATCTTCATCATTGCATATACAGTTGTCAAAATGTTGTCTAATTGTTGTTTTTGTTGATATATAGAATGCCATAAAGATATAAGGACAAACTTTGACAACAACATTCAAATAGTCATAAAAACAGTAATGAATATTCCCTCATTCACATGCTTTCTGAGGCTGTGTTTAGCTGCAAGAAAAACATCTCTAAAAGACACTGTTATATTCAATATGTGCTTCCTCTGGACAAAAACAAATGCAAGAATTTTCAAAGCTTTTTTTTTCTCCCCACATTTGTGGAAATGCAGAAACAGTTTGAAATATATACTTTGTGTTTAATAAGATTTCTTTTTCAAATTTCCAAATCATGTGTAGTGAGTGCAGGGATGCCCCAAAGGCCTCTCCTTGATCGAGGGTGGAGGTATATGCACAGAGCTGGCATTTTGATCCTCAACCGCACACACACACACACACATACACACACACACACACACACACACACACACACACACACACACACACACACACACACACACACACACACACACACATACACATATGCAGTATGAGGAGTGATATGGGGGTTTTGTGCACAGATGTGGTGGGGGGCACAGAGCTGGGCATAGCTTGTCTGCCACGGGTGTCAGTAGTACATCTAAAAGGTCTCAACATAAATGGGATTAATGCAGTCTCTCCCATCGGCAATCATTAGGCATTCTGTTTAAAGCGCAAACACATTCAAAATAAACGCACTTCCACTCTCCCTGCTGCTGTAAATTATTCAAAGAAGAAGAAGAAGAGAAAAAATTAAAGGAAAGAGAGAAAATAGGAGAAAGTGAGACAGGGTATAAATGTGAGAGGTTTCTCTGAGGGGAGGAGTAAGAGCTGCATCGCAAGGGAAAACCTGAAAGAATAGTTTTACAGCTGAGGATGCAAGCGACACTTACACTATGCAGTACATTCCTCTTTTCTTTCTTCGTTACACGTTTCTCCATATTTCTCTTCCCTGTTAGAAGTCCCTACTCTCCATACGTTTATAACTGTTTACTTCCCACTGAGAGCAATTAGACTAAGGGGCTGTTCATATTGTTGAACTTTTGAAACCGGGTGCATGGTCTGAAGTCCATATGTAGGAGGTCAGAGCTCAAACTACCATTCTGTTGCTTTTTATTATTACATTATTACACATAATAGGGTGAGCTAGGAAGCCAACAAACCTCTGCATCCAATTATTACCTCTTGCTGTTGATACATGGTCATTATGTATACATAGTGGGTGTGTATATAGTATGGCTTGAATTATACTCTCAGGGAGCACAAAAAATATAGAAGATTTGAGAAATCTAACCAACAACCAACCAGTTCTATAACTCTATGACTGCAATACTTGTGTCATCATTGAAACCCTTTTAATTTAGCTGTGTTGGTATTTGAATTTAGAACAGCATTAGAATCATTAGAATGTACAGTATGTTTGTCTTGATAAGGTCCATGGACTTCTATTTGTTTCCTTTACAACTGAACTCACTTGTATTCTCTGGACTGGCTTATATTGTCTCTATCATTTGTTGGATGAAATAGCAGTAACCAAATGTAGCTGTATGTGATGTATGTTGTGATACAAAATGTGTCTTACTAAGTACAAATAAGTTTAGTCAAACAAAATAAATATAAAATTTGTCTAAACTGTATATTTAGTATTGTGAAACATTAATAAGGTCGCTTTCATTTAATAACATGGATAAAGTGGAGTTATTGATCATTAAGTGTTTGAACCACAGACATAGACATACAGTATATACAACCTGTCTGTGATATATACTCAATCTGCAGCCATTAGCTTTGATGAAATATAGTTCAAGGCATGAGCGCTATAATATCCATACCTTCTTCTCGTCTCTCTATCTCTACTTCATCTTTTGCCTTCTTTTCATTTATAAATAATGGTACACAGTGAGGCTCATCCATAACCTAGAGCATTCCTTTTGTGAAAAAGCATCACACTTATAAATGTTATCATTACCCCCAATATATGGCGCAAGACGTATCATATATCAGTGATGTATGTGTATGCTGGGGAGAAGAAGTAAGAAGGCAAGTCAGTGAAGCATAAATGAAGATATTCACATGTATATTTTACTGTAAATGTTAACATTCCCTAGGGTTAGTAAAGTGCAGTAGATGTGTGGCTTTCTTTGTTAATGCGAGAGGAAACTTAATATAGTCATTCTTGGCCTCATTTTTAAAAATGCTGTGGCAATGTGACAGTTTGCACTGGAGCACATTTTGATTCATTAACTCAGATAAAGACCATAAAGCTCACAGGTTTGTTTCAGCCTCTAACTGTGTTTATGTGTGTGCACATTACCGAGTTATACAGAGGATATTATGTCACAAACAGAATTAATGGTGATACTGGGAAGTTGTTAATCACTAACTTAGATGGCTTTGCTAAAAACACCCGCAAGAAAAATGAAATGTTTAAAAGAAGAAAATTTGTAGCTTTGGTTTAATTGATGTCACAAAATCATTTTTTATGTTATACGAATCAGCGCTAATGTAATTCATAGCAACACAGTTACCATGTCATATGACTGGAATCTGTTTCAAATAGTATTCCTTGATTTATATTCAAATAAAATAATACAAATCATGGTTTATTGATTTATCTAACAAGGAAAATCAATTTTTTTGGGTTTGTGACCCACGTTAAAATAGCATACAAACTCTGCAGGAACTTACATGTTCAGTTATGTATGGTCAGGACCCTTAATTCTACTTAAATTCAAAATGCTATCATTGTGCTTTCATCCCTGGCTGTCCTGTGCACATTAGAGAATAGGGAAGTTCACAGTCTTCACATTAGTCATGGTGGGGGTGGTTGGGGGTTAAATCAGGGGGTATACTTTGAACATATTAATTAATAATCCATAGCAGGCTTATTAGTGTTTGAATTTACAAGGGACCAGAGGGTATCATGGGATAGTGTGAAGGAACACGGCATATACTGTCTTAGCCCCAAACATAATAAGGCCAAATTACAACCATACTTTTATATTGAGTAATTCTATAGTAAGGAACCAGTACATTTTAGTTTGCTCATTTATTTGACTTTGTCCATGAAATTGTGCTCTATGTCCAGCTGAGTTTCTTCATTAAATCAATCTTAGATGCTTCTAACCTTGTTAATAAAGTCACAGTGGAATAGCGTTTAATTGAATTTCAAACAATTTTAATAAAGTTTTTATCAGATTAAATATCTTTAAGGTTTTGGGGGTTTAACGTCACCTGAGCCTTTTACGACACAAAATGAACACATATCTTGTAGGAAATCATCAAATGCAGCCCATTACCCCAAACATCACATGCAAAGACACCTTGAAGCTATCATGCCACTATAGCCAATTGAATTTCCATACGCTTATGCTAATTACCCTGAAATAATCAAGCTAATTTAGAAAGATGCAAATGTGTTTGAGGTAGGGTTCATTAGTTAAGGGGGCCAGCTTGTGTGCGTGTGTGTTTGACGTGGCTTTCATTAGCAAGGTGCCCTAATGTGCACGGTGAGGAAATTAAGTAAAAGAGGAAAAAAAAGGAGTGTGTCAGGTACAACCTTTTGTCAAATATGCATAAAACCTAATTCCTTTATTATGAAATGCTATGACATTATCAAAGCAGGGATATTTCTGGCATGAGTCATTGATCATACAGAAAAACAATGTAGGCACCAAATAATGCTTTATGGTGTTCATCAACTCAAGATTGCAGAACTTTTTGTAGCTACTAATCATACATACACTGTAATACCACATCTAGAAGAAGAAAGATGCTAACACTTTCTGCATTTGCGCTCATTGTGACATGTGTTCATTTACATACATTTACAGTACATATTTGCACATACAGATACACGCGCCTGCCTGCTCCCTTAAGACCAAGCTTCGGTGCCACTGAAGATTGTACCAATTAAAAACATCATACTCCACTTGTCACAAACATGATGAATATGTACCAGCAGTGCAGTAAGGCATAACAACCTTCAACATGTCACTTTTTCTGGAGCTTTGGTTAGACATGATATGACTGTGGTAGCGCAAATTAACTTATTTTTAGCACAGAGAATAGTTCTCTGAAACATTCTCTCTGGCTTACAGTGATGAGATGGCATGTCCCAAAGCCTCAGACCCCTTTATCGTCATGGTCCATTCCAGGTTTTCAGCTTCTCCGGCTTCTCCCCCTCCCTCCTCCCTTCTGCTCAAGGCTGGCTGGCACACCTGTCAACAATCTCCTCATCAGTATCCTGTGTATTTAAGCCAAGCCCTCTCTCCCTGTGCCCACCAGCCTCTTGTTCCTGCCTCTGTCTGCTCCTGCTGAGGCTTTTGGTATTCCTCTAAGAACGACCTCGGTCTCGGTCCTGCTGCTTTGGTTATTTACTTATCTGCTCTCAATAAACCTTTTTGAACTGTGTCGGCTGTGTTTGGGTCCCTTTCTTGTGTTGTGTGACAGTTATTCTCTATATGTGTATTTCTTGGCGATAGTGTGTATGCAATTAATACAGACTCACCGGTCTGGACTGAGGCCGAATCTTTTCTTTATTTAAACCATAGCAAAATATTTAAAAACGGCTTTGAAATATCCAGTCAATGTGATGTATATCTTTATGTGGTCTGACAGTGTAGGACTAATATACTATTGACTGTAAACACTGAATAATGTCTTCTGTCTATATATATACATACATACGATCCATCTGCCTTTGCTTATCTGTTCTTATCTGCTCGGACTCGCCTCTCTTCAAACAGTTCCTCTCTTCCTAGAGAATACCTCAGTCCAGCAAGTGCCATAGTCCTTACCACATGTCCTGTGTCTGCCCCAGGGCTTTTCCCCAGTGGGACATGCTCAAAACATCTCCCCAGGAAGGTGTCATGGGGCATCAGGCAGCGATTGCCCAACCCACATCAGCTTCCTCATCTCAGTGTGGAGGAGCAGTGGCTCTACTCCAAGCTCCTAAACAAAATGGGATACTTTTAATCACCTAATAGCAAATAGAATGAGAGTACCTTAAGACTTCATATTTGCTGTATTATTAAGGATCTTAAATGTAAATGTTAAGCACATACCAGAGGTTTTGGCCAATTACATGCTTGCTCCTGAATTATACGCTCACATTGGTCTACTCTACACCAATGTTACCAATATGGAAGTAATGACTCTGCATAAGGGGGACTTAACACCAGCGTCAATTTTGCTCAGACCTATTCCTCTCAGGTGTCTATTAAATCCTGTTCGGTGATTGGCTGTCGCTTTGGCAAAGTCTCTCTTGTGTCACTGCTCAACTGAAATCTAAGCTTGTCTTGCTGGATTCGCCCCCTTGCTCAAGCGTGCTTAGAAAATAAATGGTCTCATGTCGCTTTAGGTGCTTGTGCTGCTTTTGGTGTGATTCCACCTTAACACATTGAAAGTGTCTTTCAGTTGGTATATCTACAGAAACAGTCAATATTCCCATAAGGAATGCAAAAGGGATAATAGAAAAAGGGGAAACAAAGTGAAATGTGGATAAATAGTGTTTAACGAGGCAGAGGTAGATGTGTTATTACCTCACTTTGATGCTAGAAGTATAAGGTAAGCTTTGATGATCAGTTTGATGTAGTGTGTTACTATTTTGTGATGGCAAATGGGATGGAAAAAAATGTATTTGTTAGTGGCATTTTAATTTCTACTACATTGCTACTACTGTGTATGTATTTTGTATTCTGACAGGCCTAAAACTGTTAGAGTTACATAGGATAGGATCACATTTACAGAGCCACTTTAATTGAGAGCTCTAAACTCAAATCACAATTTTAGCCATGCTTCTTTTCACACAGTTAATTGTCACAGTGAGTTGGAAGCAAATGTCTAGGTTGTATGAGGGCTCTTTCAGTCGTCACATAAAGCATTTGTCTTGGCCATTTCAAAACGACTGACATTCATGGAGGAGAGTGGCTGAACTGCCCAAGGACATCATTCTGCCGCTTTCTGCTTTTCATTCCGATGGTCTTCTATGTGTTTGATGGTAAATTGCTGAACAAAAGAAGAGAAGAGCACAGAGGAGCTTTAGAAACTAGACTTCAGACCATGCTTCTCAAATGTCTGGTGAGTCTTCAGGCCTGTGTGTCTTATTTTTATTAGATTGTGATACATTAAAATACATATGTCAGTGTACTGTAATGAATCTTAAACTTTGCATAAAAACTATTTCTGTACAGTATAGTTTTACACAGTATAGTTTTAAGATTTTATAAAAATGTTTCTATTAGACGTGTCATTAGTGCAAATTGTAATAGCGGTGATAAGCTGCTGTCAAACAGATCTTCTCCTTCAATTGGGAATTAATTATTAGACTAAAATCACCTCCTAATGTCAGCCATCGTTAAATAATCAGAGCTTGTTAGGCCCTGTTGTTGTTAATTGAGCACTTGCTTGCTAACTGCGGGTGAGATAATAGACATCCAGTGCATATCATTTTTGGAGAATGTCTATCTGCCTGATTTTTAGTGCTTTTAAATTTCAGACTGCTAGTCACTAATTGGTTTGTTTGCCATGTAGCTCTGATAAAGGCTGACTGTCAAGACATGTTTTTTTTTTTTCCACACAGTATGTCTTTCCTAAAAATGTCAATTGTTTAACAGAATGAACTGAATATATATCGCCCTCATTTGCTCTGCGAGGCGTAATCTCTCTCGCTTGTTCCTTTTTTGAAACCATAGACAGTTGTATTCAGCGCCAACTCCTTGCATCTCATTGTTTTAGGGTTTTAAACCTTGAGTCCAAATAGTCTTGACGAGTCTATCACAACATGGCAGCACCAGGCTTTAGCTCTTATACAAACAGCTCTTGTATTTGGACATATACATACTGTATATTTGTATCAACTCTATTACCAAACCCACATAGATTATCAACCTCCACAACACCGACATGAAAGGTTGAGCAGGTTTCCACTTTCTACTCCAGCCTACATTCCTATAAGTCATAAATCCTAAAACAAGGAGGTTTTAGGAGGAGAGGTGTTCCAGTGTTGTTAAGTCCCGCTTAGAGGAAGAGACAGTGCTGACAAATCCTTGTCAATGAATGCATCAAACCAGAGGAGCCTCCATTTGATTAGCATGTCTTAATATGCCATTCAACCAATGGAGAGAAAAGAAATGTTTTTAAATATGGTCTTAATTATTTCATTATGAGCCACTGGATAAATGTGCTGCCTCTGTTAAGAAACTCAGATGAATGTCTCAATGGTTACATGAGAGGGTTTTGATATTACAGCAGGTAATTTATTGCGTATTGGCCTGAAGCTGGCCATAGAACGATGCCAGACGATCAATAACACGGATTTAGTCAATGATGTCTGTTCTAGTCAGTAAAGCCCTTTTCTCTTTCTCTGGATTTATTTTTCTGAGAGGCTCTTAGAGGGAAATTGTCATGTTTTTATGTCAAAGGCGTGCTTTTATCTGTTTGTTTTCCAGGGCGCTTAAAGTTGTTTATTCTGCCGCAAGGGGTGCACAGTGCATTTGAGCGTTTGTGATAAAAACACCTAAACGCGGATGATGCAAGACAGAGGTAGGAACTCGAAATCTAAGCCTTCTATCAGTTTGTGTGTTGAAGTATTTTTGTGGAAGAGGGGAGAAAAATTTGCCGTGGCCTACTTATCTTTGATCACGAAAAGCTGCCATTGATTCTCAGCCAAATGTTGACATAAAATAAGTCAAATGTGCACATGACCTTTCTGAGGCTCCCAGAGCAGAACAGGGCCAATGTACAAAAGCTGCCAAAGTATGTGATGAAAATTATTCCTCCTTGACATTTCGGAGACCTCGGCCCACCGGTTTTTAAAATTCCAGTCCAGGCACCAAAGAGAAAATGTCACCTTTTTATTTACTTGTGGGAATACACCAATTAAATGTGACTTTAAGGCCAGGATATGATACCTCTTCTTTTAGATGAATGTAAGCCAACTCACACACTGTGTGGAGAGGCCAACCGGCCCTCATCGTATCAGTGACATTTTAAATAATGCTGACGTTTGACCTTGTTAGGGTAACCTTTCTCACACAGGCCATTTAGAATCAGCCTCTGTGAACTGCCTGCACTGACCTGCGTAGGCCTTCCTCCTCACCTGTGCGTACTTCGGCTTAACACTTCAGTTTAGAGTCAGTGGAACATTGTTATTTGTTTACCTTCTTTTGTCATTAAAGCCAGCACCATAACTAAACACTTTTTTTGTCTTGATATTTCCGGTGGGGCAAAAGCAGAGGCTCAATCAATCTCAATTAACATGACTGTCCACTAAAGCAATATAGTGTCATTAAGTATCTGTGGTTCAGAGAGACAGGCCACAAACCACAGGACAGCTAAATGCACAAGAGGGTCGAAACAATTTGAAACCTATTAAAGGTTCTGCAACATAAACACAGCTTGGTTTGCAAGAACAAAAAATATTGAATTTAACTAGAAAGACTGTACAAATAGGACACTAAAGACACTAAAGTGGGCATTTTTCAAGTGCTGTTAGAAAAAAGTCATAATGGCATTTATTCAATTTTATGTTGTAATTAACTTTTTTTTTAATCCTTAAATACAAGTATTTTTCCAGACAGATAAAATAATTTATTTGGTGTAAAATAATAAATTAGAGTTTAAACACAAAATTCAATTCAATAATGTTAACAGCATACTAAATACAACACCCATAGTCATTATCTCCCTGACAATAATTTAACTTTTATTTCCTTTCTAATAGCACCCCACAGTTTAATCGCTGCCAACTTTCCTTTTTAATTTTCGCTTTAGGTGATTTGGACCGGGTTCAATCAGCGGACCCAGTGGACCCATGACTTGATGTAAAAATGGAAAAATTATATGCAAGAAACAGCAGATCAAAATAACTGATGCAACATATTAAATTGGATGGGAAATGTCTCGGAAGCACAAGGGATCTTGGGCTCGGCCCCCTCCTCCGTCGCCCCCACCTCTCTCTAATTAGTGCGTTTTCAGGATTTCCAGTAATGTTTTCATCAGTGTATAGCATCGCTGGCTAGAAAGAGTAAAACCGGGGAGGGGTGTCTGATCCTCTGTGGCTGGTAATAGTTCTCATCTCTCCCCTGGACTCTAGTTTAATTGCTCTACTCTGCCTGCAGGGTCATTATTACTCTGATCAAGCGCAACTCTTTTTTTCATGAATATCATTTTTCCTTTTTGCAAAAACAACTGCTTTGAGCTCTCTCAGGCAGGGGATCAGATTTGATCACCTATGGAAATGTACCAGCTGTTTTGGTTTTAGCGGGACATAATATCTTTCACACAAACACCTTTCTTTAAACATGCAAACACTTTTTACTTTACTTGCGTTAAATGGCTTTGGCATCAGTGGAGACAGTCAATGGTCTGGTCAGAGAGCAACATTTAGTTCATACCTTTATGCATTTTATACTGTCTTTGCTAGAATGTGTTGTTTCAATCTCTTTTAAACTGCTCTTTGAGTCTGCTCTGACCAAGGAAAATTATTTGGTGTATTTCTCTCGTGGATGCATGTAATATTTTTTACTTTTTCAAAAGAGACACAATCCAAAGAAGTATGTCAAAATAGAAAATAAAACTTCTGCATTGAGGTTTTGAGGACACAAGGTTACACATTTCATGAGGAATGAAAGTACGGTACAAACATTTATTAATTTAAGAGTGAGGTTAACCTGGATATTGTATCACACTAAAACCAGAAACTGGATGAATTCCAGATGAAAACCTCAAAAGAAGACATAAATGTGGAGATGTTTAAATGGATTTATACAGTGAGCAGCTGGTGCAATGAACCTCTCATTTAAACTTGTGCATTAAACATACATCATCTATTGATTGCTTCCATCTGAATAATGTCAGCTCCTGACATTTAAATCAGGGTTCACTTTATTGGCAGTGCAGTTGTTATGGTCAGGGCAGCGGTGATATACAGTTGTGCTCATAAGTTTACATACCAGAATTTGTGATTTTGTTTTGGCCATTTT
The DNA here is from genome assembly GCA_024416835.2 of Perccottus glenii. Classification (NCBI taxonomy): domain Eukaryota; kingdom Metazoa; phylum Chordata; class Actinopteri; order Gobiiformes; family Odontobutidae; genus Perccottus; species Perccottus glenii. The sequence continues at coordinate 11,749,031 of CM044551.2, forward strand.
TCAGATAATCTTTCACTCATAGTTAGTGGTCGGGTGAAGCCGTCAAACAATTGTGTTTAATCTTTTTAAATCATAATGACATAGAAACTACCCAAATGACCCTGAAAAAAAGTTACACACCCCAGTTCTTAATACCGTGTTCTGTCACCTTTAACATCATTGACAACTTGAAGTCTTTTGTGGTAGTTGTGGATGTGGCTCTTTATTTTCTCAGATGCTAGCTGCCCATTCTTTTTGGCAAAAAGCCTCCAGTTCCTGTAAATTCTTGGGCTGTCTTGCATGAACTTAACATTTGAGATCTCTCCAGAGTGGCTCAAAGATATTGATGTCAGGAGACTGAGATGGCCAGTCCAGAACCATAACTTTATACTGCTGTAGACAATAACAGGTCGACTTGGCCTTGTGCTTTGGATTGTAGTCATGTTGGAAGTATGTCCCATGAGCAGCTTCCGGGCTGATGAGGGCAAATTTTCCTCCTGTATTTTCTGATAAAATGTTGCATTCATCTTTTCCTGTGCCTTTGTAGCTCACACAAAACATCAGCGATCCACCTCCATGTTTCACAGTAGGAATGGTGTAGCTTTTATTATAGGCCTTGTTGACTCTTCTCCAAATGTAACGTTTATGGTTGTGAACAAAAAGTTTAATTTTGGGTCTCATCACTCCAAATGACTTTGTTCCAGAAGTTTTGAGGCTTGTCTCTGAGCTGTTTGTGTATTGTAAGTGGGATGGCTTGTTGCATTTGCGTAGTAATGGCTTTCTTCTGGTGACTCGACCATGCAGCCCATTTTTCTTCAAGTGCCTTCTTATTGTGCATCTTGAAACAGCCACATCACTTTTATTCAGAAAGTCCTGTATTTCAGCTGAAGTTATTTGTGGGCTTTTCTTTGCATCCCAAACAATTTCTGGCAGTTGTGGCTGAAATTTTTGTTGGTCTACCTTTTATACAGTTCAATTACCTTTTCCCACAGATTATTTGAAAATTCTTTTGCTTTCTCCATGACTCAGAATACAGAAACATCAGTGCAGCTCTGGATGAGAGATGCAAGGGTCCGTCAGGAGCCCAGAAACTCACTGACCTTTTATACACACACACTAATTACAAACAAACAAATCACACCTGTTTGTGTCAACTTGCGTGTATGTTATCAGGCCAAAATCAAATGACAAATGACAAATTACACAAATGTAAACTTTTGATCAGGGTCATTTGGGTAGTTTCTGTTGTCATTGTGATTTAAAAAGAGTAAACACAGTTGGTTGACAATAACCACTAACTATGAGTGAAAAAATAAAATTGTGTTATCATTCATATTCTCTGAAAAATGGCCAAAAAAAGCACAACTTTATTTGAGGGCACCTTGAGTGAAACCTACACAGACAGAGCAAACTCCACACAGAAAGACCCTGCCCTGGATGGGAATTGAACCCAGGACCTTCTTGCTGTGAGGCAGGAGTGCAAGACCCAATATGCAGCTTTGCTATCTTTTGAGAGGAGACTCAAATGTTACCAGAACTCCAGAGTTTAAAATATATAGACATTCCTCTTAGTACGATACACACAGTTTTAGCAAACAAGTATTACGCACTAAGTATCTCAAACCACAAGTGACTTATCCCTTCTGCTGTTACGACTTAAATGACAAATTGTGCCATGCTGTTTGCCAACAGGAAGTCAATCATGCAAACGCTGTGCAACAAGCAATCTTCTCTGCAGTAGTTGTCAAATAAACAAGTGGATTTTCAAATATGAAGAGGATTATGCCTTAGATTCATTCCCCGGGTAGTTTCTCATTTATATGGTCTTACCAGTGAGGATCTCGAAGCTGGTTTCAGAGAGCAAACACACTCATAGACTTCATACCATCTCCAGAACGTCTGCTTGACTAGCATTTGCAGTTGGATTACTTCTCATCTGATCAGAGTCAGATAGATATGAACAGATTTCTCAAAATACCTCTATCCTTATTCTTCCTTTTCATATGGTTAGTGCTACAGATTTGTTGGCTTTCCTACATTACATGACATTGTGTTAATGATTTTTTTTTTCTCTATAAAGTTCCTTGGCCATTTTGTTTTTTTAAATGTCCAACTGCCAACATTAATGGAAATGTCTTGACCACGTGTCAGTCTTGTCAACACCTCCATAAGCTCAGCTGCATAATGAGCCTTGTAACAATATTGTCAACTCTCAATACATCACACAATCACCTGAGTATGAGCCTACTCTAATGTAACAACCAAAAGCACATTTAGAAGGACAGTTTATTTAGCTTTTTTTGTTGACTAGAGATGCAACAGAAGTCTGTAATGACCTCAAACCATTTGTGACACAACATTTGAACATATCAAATGATATGGAAAAAACTTGACTATGCATACAATCATCAAACACAAGATTGGAAATGGACGCTGTATTTGCTGTGAGCTTACAAGTCAACTGCAGTTGCTCTAAAAGGCATTAATCCTTTTTAAGCATTTGAATTCAGAAAAATAAAAAGATAGATGTGGTTTTAAAAGCGCTCACACATCAAATAACTCAGAAGTAACTCAGAATCACACACACAGGCCACAATATATATTGTGGCCTGTGTGTGTGATTCTTCTAAATGAAGATAGCCATGCTCAGGTGTCCTGACACACCACACCTAACACCATGGTGCTCAAAGGCTGCAGGGAGGGTCATGCAATTGCAATGCGACCACATTGTCGTAGATGTTGGATGTGTGATTACTGCAGAGAGCGAGGACATCTCAATGGCACTGGGCCTCATCCTTTGTATATATTTTTGTTTTCCAATATCCTTATAAGCACTTTATTTGACACTGACCTTCCTGTTATGTGTCTTAAAAATGAAGGATGCAGCCTGTCACAATTAAAAGAGTTAAACAATATCTGTGAGTCTCTCTCTCTCTAGTGTACAACTCAATCTGTGCATAGAGTCTCTGTCTCTCTCATATTCCAATTTCTATTTTTAGCCAGTGTTGTTAGTTAAAAGCACTGATTATATTTGCAACTAAAATAAATGAATTAAACTGTTAAAAGTGTAATGTATTTTCTTTCAGTAAGCTTTTAGTACAGGGTTTTGAATCTTTAAATCCATGATTTGGGAACGTCATTTAGAAGCATATTGACTCAAACATTGTAGTATATGGCATGATAATGGCCTACTACCTAAAAAGAGGCCAACAAAGTTTCTAAAGCACCATTTGACAAATGTGCTATAAAGCAAAATTAATGCCAAAGAGGTTCTCTTTTTTATTGTTTAGCCAAAGAACCAATGTTGAGCACCATTTTTGCAGTTGAAGAAATTGTCAATCAAGGTGCTGTATAGCACCTCTTATGGTTCTACATAGCACCATTTGACAAAGGTGCTGTATAGCACCCTGTTATGGTTCTACATAGCACCATTTGATAAATATGCTTTATAGCACCTCTTATACATAGAGTTCCACATTAACATTTACCAGGTGTAATACACATTACACAAGCTCTATAGCGTTATAGAAATGCAATTAGTGTCAATAAATCAAATTTTTAATTGAATCTGCCAGATCAGATCACTTCCCCCCAGGTCAATCTGCCACTCATATTGGTTTTCAAGAGGTCAGGGTTTATTTAGCTGAATCCAATCTGCTCAATATATCCCAGCGTAGTTTCCCATCAGTTTCTGGTATATGTGTGTGCGGGCGTTCCTAGCACCACTGGCCCTGTTTCCGACAACAGATCTGTATGAGAATCCAACAAGAAAGAAAGTACAAGCATTGATCCAGAGCACAGGAGACATCAAAAGATCCATTGGAGAAAGAGCATAAAGGAGCAGAGCGGGTTAAGAGGATGTACAGCTGAGTGTGGATATACAGCTGAATATTTGATTGCCTCACACTACATACATTTGTACAAAATGAAAGAAAAGTGGAAAATGACTGTCCAATCTCAAGATTGGTCATTTTGATTTAAAGATGGCATACAAATAAAGTGGCTTTTTTATTTTTTGTTGTAATCTATTAAGCTTGGGATGCACGGAAACTAAAGCATTATTTAAAAATGAGCTAAAAGAAGCTAAGTTCCTTTTGTCCGTCCCTACTGTATATTGTACTGCCCTGTGTTATAGAAGATTCAATGCAGGGCTGCATGTAGTCTGTAGGAGCTATGTTTTTCCGGGTTGTCCCAGGCAAACAGGTGACGGGTCAGACTAAGAGCAGTTTAGAGGATGTAACCCGGCATGGCATAGCTGGGGCCCCACCCTGGAGCCAGGCCTGGAGTTGGGGCTCGAATGCGAGTGCCTGGGCCCTGTGGGGGGAGGCCCTGCTGGGCTTAGCAGGAAGTGGAGGAAGCAGAGGCCGAGGGCTTGGAGGGGACCTCGTCCAGCACCCAAGCTAGTTAAGAAGCTTCTCAGGCAAGGCACCGGGGGTGGATGAGATCCTCTCTGAGTACCTCAAGTCTCTGGATGTCGTGGGGCTGTCTTGGCTGACACGCCTCTGCAACGTCGCGTGGCGTTTGGGGACAGTACCTCTGGACTGGCAGACCGGGGTGGTGGTCCCTCTTTTCAAGAAGGGGGACCGGAGGGTGTGTTCCAACTACAGAGGGATCACACTCCGCAGCCTCCCCAGGAAAGTCTATGCCAGGGTACTGGAGAGGAGATTCAGTTGATGTACCGGTCTGTTGTAGAGCTCTCGATTTACCGGTCAATCTACGTTCCTACTCTCACTCTGGTTTAAACTTTTTTCAGGAAAGCCTTTTTGTAAAATGTGCAAATAGAAATCTACTACTTTCTTTCATTTCTTTGACACAAGAGAAAGAAGCTGTTATAATGGCCTGATAATATAGAAGTATCAATACATGAACTCAGTAGTTTAGCAACTCTTTGGGTAACAACAGAGAAGGCAGGAAAATACATTAGAGAATTACAGCAATGTAATTATGCGTATAGTCCTTTAAAAATGATGGAAACATAATTTGTGTGTGAGAGTGTAAATGAAAATGGAAAATAAATGGCATCAGAAACTTGCACATTCAGAAAACAGCTCTGTGTTTCAAAACAGCATTTTAATTACCATTTATCAACCATTGCTCCTGCCTCGCCCAAACAAACATGTTATCCACACACAGGCACACGGTACAATAAGCATGTTATTCATTTTCTATTTGTGACACAGCAGCACACAAAAGGTGGAGGGTGGCCATTATGGTGGGAGATAAATAATAAAGTGAAAACCCAGATGAATAGAAGCTAGCAGGGGAAACCTTGACTTAATGTGCTTGCCTGAAGCTTTTAAACCATGAACTTCTCTGAGAGTTTTTCTCTAAAAGCATTTGTAAGAAAATGCACTACAGCTGTTAGAGTTTCACAGAGTGAAGGTGTCCTTTTATTAAGGCCTTCAAACATTAGACAACAGGATGTTTTCATTACGGATGAGACAAAAAGGTCATTTGTTCTGACACTGGCATTTTGTAGAAGCCCAAGAGAGATCTGGTCCAAAAAAAAAAATAATAATAATGCTCATAGATTTTCCTTAGTGCAAAAGCTACTCAGATCTTGAGGATGCTTCTGTTTTTGCAAGAACAATTCCTTAACAATCAATCCTTTTCTACATGTTTTCCACAAAGCTCAACTGAAAACTGAAAGAATGTTCCTTGGAATGTTTATTCTTTTTCTTTTCTTTGAGTTTGTAAAAGTCTGTTTTTTGTGAGTTTCATGTCCACAAACACACTCACATTCATTAGTTGTTTTTCATTCTTTAGCTGAATCCATCTGTTGCCTGATGCAATAAGAGGTAATTGCTGCAAATTATCTCTCCCCTGCTTTCTATATTTATTTACTGCCTGGACTCTTTCGCTCCACTCTGCTCTAAATCACACACACACAAAAGCCTGGGCACAATGTGGGTTAAACCTGGCACATGGCGAGGGTGCTGCGGGTCAAAATGAGACGAGCGCACATATACAAGGGGATGACAGGCAGACTGGAATAGTGCATCTGCTCTTTAATTAAAATGAGAGGGGCCCACAGACACAGCCTCATTTAAAATGGGGCCCACGTGCACTTTTGACACAGACATCTTTTCAGAATGGGGCCATGGTCCAGACATACTGGGGCAAGTGTGGAAATAAAGGAGACATAAAATACAGAACAGGAGAAGGGCCCGAATAAAGGGGACTGTCAGTTATTTTGTACAAGTATGTTACCACAGTTTGGGCATTTTATGGCCTGACAATGTGAGTGATGACAGATCCACTTTCACTGTGTATATACCACAAGTGCACATATATGTAAGAGGAAAGCTTGTGGAGCTTTTATTTAAATAAAAAACACAATCTGCAGTGCTGCCTTATCATTGGCGATGACATGAATGTGTTGACTCAAATAATGTGGTATGTTTCATTTTTTTGGTCAGATTTACAAATAGTGCTTCAATGCTTCTTTTCCATTACAGCAGCAAAAGTGAGGCAAAACTAGTCAGGGTTTGTGTGACATAGAAGTCTAGGCTAAAAAGCTCCAGTTATTTACAAACCACATATCGTTTTTTAATAAATATTCAAGTGTTAGGTTTCTGTCGTCTTGAAAAGTTCTATGAAAAAGGGCATTTCCTTTGAGAGCAGTGCACACTGGGAAGTTGCGGTCTCAGCACTACAAACACAGTGTTAGTATAAATGCTATATGTAAGTGCTTCTCTTCATGCATTGCAGCCACCAACAGAGGTTTATGGATATGTTAAAAGGCAAGATACATATTGTATAATCTAGCATGTAATGTATTTTAAATGAAATACACCATTTTTGCCACTAGCTCATAAAATCCTCATTCTGAACTTGTTTTGACTCCAAGGTTCACACTAGTTAATGTGTGTATATTCATGTATGCAAATGAATATTTGTGTAGATGCATTTGTGATATGTGTGTGCGACTGCATCCATAGGGTCTCTCAGAGGAACGTCTCTCTGGAACAGAGTCAAACAGAGTGAGCGGGACCCCATATATCTACCGAGACTAACAGGATTAAACCTGACTGAAGGAAAGGAGATAAAGGGGGGGGAAGGAAAATCAAGTTCTCTTCTTTCATTCAGAGGAGTGAGGGATGAGGAAAGAGAAAATTAAGTCATAAGACTCAACGAAGGCTGGGCGCAGGGGACCAGTGACCACTTAAATCTGGCTTTAGGAATCCTTTGCATATGTATTACATGTTATATTTGAGGGTTTATTTTAAGTCATAATTCTGATTCATTTTAGTATTGTTTATTGTTGTTTGTGTTGTTCTTTTTATAGGTTTGAATCTATCCCCTCTAAACATGCACATGTATGGTCCATAGCGCGTGAGTGAGGACACTTCCGCTGAGTCAGCAGGGTATACATCCACCTAACCCCTCCCCAGAGCAACTTAAGAGCAATTTAGAAACACTTTCACACTTTAATGCCCTTAACCCAACTGAGCACTCACAAGCATACATTCAGTATTGCTGGGAGGATAAAAGCAGGACAGACAGGTCAGCAGTATGTGCTTTTACTAATTGTACAGCATCTAATATTAAATTAATATTTAACAATGTTAGCCAAGATACCCAGGGGATTTGACTCAGAAGAAGCAAAAAGTGCAGAAAGCTGTTCATGAAGCATGTTTATAAACATCCTGCACTAAATATGTGCTTAACATTCAACATTAACATTATGTAGTTTTGTTTGGAGAATCCCCTGAAAGTATTTACCTCACTTTTCAGTGAGATTATGGCTTTATGAAAGTGTTGGAATGATCATATTTACCTACCGGTGCATTTAGTGGTACTTAGAACATTACAGGTCCCAGGGGTGCAGATGGCGTAGCAGATGGTGAAAATCAAAATAAATCATCAGACAGGAGAGCATGATTTCCCAAAGCTGCGCTCACTATTGTACAGTACATCAGGACTGTCAGTAAAAGCCTGCAGAGAAGCTGGTACATGGCAGCAGCACTTCTGGCTGTCACGGGACGGGAGCTACGGGTTTAACCATGTGAGAACAAGACAACTGACACAAGTCTAGAAAAGTCTGGTGTTGAGATAAATTATAGATGGGACATCCATGATCCTGGCTGCTTGACATCCACCCTGGTAAAAGCCCTGTGGGTTTTAGTTTAAACTGTTCCCAACTGTGTGGACAGCTAAACACAAGAGTAACAGAACGGAGTAGTAGCCGAGGTGTGACCTACTCAACCTTGTTCAGGTCCCGAGTCAACACAAAACAAGGAGTTTGACTGTGGAGAAGAGCTGCAGCAATTTCTGCTGCATGCTTGTAACATCCTCTAATCACTTTGCTTCAAGCTGCTCAGGGATTTCAATCTGCCCCTCCAAGTTTCTTCCAGGCACACACAGAGGGGGAAAAAAAGTAAACTTGCAACAGGCCAACATTTATTCTTATCATCCTAACAGCAACAGAGTGTGAACGTTGCCCTGCAGTTCCACTACGTTCAAATACAAGGTGCTATGAATGCATACATAGTTAGTGGGAATGCAAATACACCTTCAGCCTTGACAGCCCATCTGCTCAGGCTGATGTGTCAAAAAGACAGGGAAAGGAAAAGGAGGAGGAAAGCACTAAAGCCTTTGAAGAAATATACACTTATTTTATTTCTTTGCTTCTCTTCATCATGTTCATTTCATCATCCCCCACATAGCAATTAAGTCAACAAATAGCTCTGACTCGGTATGTGAAAATTGAGCTAGGAACACAACCTGGGGTTCAGCTGTGCTCGTAAACTAAAGGTCAAATTGAGATCCAGTCGCATTAACAAACCCAGTGCTCACTTACAGGGAGCGTGTCTGATGAATATCACATGTCGCAGCCTTTCCCCACTCAGACACAGGTAGCACTGGCATCTGTCACGAGTCCTTGTGTGTACATATGAATGTATTGTCACTGTGACAACACGCACCTTATTTCTGCCCTTCAGTTAAAGTGCTCTTGAGCAAAGTGTGAAGCCAAGACAGCAGGGGTAAGAGGCTTCACTGTGTAGGACCCTACTGCAAAGTTAAATGCTGCAATAAAAGCGAGAGAGCTCAGTTGACTCTCCGTGAGGTGATACTCGATAAATGTAGATAACTGAGACTAAACACTAGGTTTTCCTTGTACGAGGAACCAGGGAGAGGAAAGTGGAGATGCTATTATAATGGAAATAAATCTCTCTGCGGCCAAGCTTGAAGATGAAACCCGACCACTCACTTAACTCTGCAAGGACGTATACAAAGCAGGGTAAGAAATGATATGACAAAGTTGTGTATTAGATAACAACGTAAAGATGTTTTTTGTTTCAGCTATGAACATGTAAAGAGAAAATACGTTATGAAAGCAAAGGGAAGGATTAATGCAGACAGTAGACAGTATTGAGACAGAGAAACAGACAGGGATTATAGGTACTTTTCTTTTGCAGCCTCATCACAAATAAATAATCCGATCGTCATGAGCCAGCCAGGCAATTAATATTCAAGGAATTAGTTTTCCTTAAAAAAAAAATAAAAGGAGGGGAAGGAGATTTAGATTATTCCCCCTTTTCTGCGTGAGGATCCATTTTGTGTGCTTAGGCTATAAACAGCTTGAAATCACTTTGACAGCCTGCTCTATCTCACCGGCTACACACGCACACGCACAGACGTACCACGGGGGATTTTAATTTCAACCTGTGAAATTGTAATTGCCTCTCCTGTAAGAGGAAAAGATGGTGGGAAAGCTAAGTGCAAACTCTCATGCATTTTTTTGGCTTTATCTTTTTTGCAGATTTTTTCTCCTAAACTATTCATGCATGTTTTTTTTTTCTTTGATCGTACATGTATCCTTCGTTTTCAGTGTCTCATGTTTTCCCAGAAGTGTCTTACAGTGATGAGGTGAGCTCCGTGGCTGACATTAAATTAACTAAAGCTGTCAATTGACAGAAGCTGGAAGCTAGCAGCTGGAGAGGAAGAAGAAGAGCGAAGAGTAAGGAAGTAAAGAGGGAAACGAAACGAGTGAAGAGATGAGAGAGTGATAAAAGAGAGAATAAAGTACCAGAGGGTGAAAAGCCCCCTGACACAAAAATGTGATGAAAATGTCTTAAGGGCCTTTGGGGTGCCATTATTATTTTTCTTCTTTTGTTCATTTTTTTTTTACTTCTGACTTCTTTGCTGCGAGGCTGCCCTGTGAATGACTTCTCGCCGCTCTCCATGTGTGATTGTTGTTTTGCTTTGCGCTGCCGTGACTGCCTGCCTTGCAAACTGTCAGCAAAAGCTACATCCAACTTCAAAACAAGTATTTCCAAAACAGCAGGGAAAGCGGGCATAAAAGGATTGCATTTGTGCATAATTAGATGTGATATTAAGTCATTTTTAACCTGTCACAGCTGTACATCCTCACTCACGCACACAATGAGGTGAAGAGGCACTTTAAAAAAACAGCTCACTCTTATCATGGCATTACAGCTAAAGTACTACTTCACTCTGGGTAAGTAGTATCAGGTTTTAATGGGAGTATATTTGGAATCAAACAAAAAGAATATCCGTTTGGCTGCTACAGTTTAAAATGATTCACTATGGGCAGATTTCCCCAAATTAAAGGCACAAAATGAATCATCAAATGTCACGTACAGTCTGGAAGGGACTTGTACTTATGTGCTCTTGGGCTACAGGGACAGTAATGTTGGTTCAGGCTCCAGCAGACTGTATGACATCCTCACATATGCTGCACAGAGAAACATTTCCCTGTCTTGGATTAGCAATAGACCCCCCCCCACACACACACACACACACACTGAACTGATACAAACTTGTCCTGGATCTGTTTCCAATGGAAAACCTGACCTCAGTCTCACATTCCAAAAAGGGACAGTTCATGGAGGTGTGGGGCTTTGCTGGTGCTATAGTAACCTTTCTTTTCTTTTTTTTTCTTTCTTGTTTCCTTGTACAGAGCTGAGCTGTGTTTGTTTGTTCATCTGTTCTGTTCATTTTTGTTTTTCTTGTTCAAAAAGGTAAATAACAAGTATATGAAGGGGTGCAGTGGAAGGTGGTGGAGCGGTCGTCCTAAAACCAAAAGATTGCTGGTTTGATTCAGCTCTCCCCAGTTCATACTATCGTTGTGTCCTTGGCCATGTCTCCATCGGTTTGCTGTAACTACAGCTTACCACCACCAGTGTGTGACTGTGGAGTGAATGACCCTGTAAACGCTTTGAATATGTCCCATGGGAGGAAAGCACGATATAAATCTAATCCATTATTAATACAAAAATGAATACAAATATATGCAACCAAACTAGTTCTATTTCAAACAATTTGACTGGACAAAAGACAAGTTAACTCTGTTAATGAGAACACAATGGTCAGCACTTGCTAGCTCAACAAAACCCTGAAATTGCAATTAACATGGGAGCAATGCATGTGGAGAATGTAGATAGAAATGTAGATAATATTTTAGGTGGAAAAAACATTAAATAAAAGAGAATGCAGAAGGTTGGTTCCAACTAAGAAATCTGACTTGACTGACATTATACTCCTCTGCAGATGTATTTAGTGTTCAAACAAACATCTAAATGATTTTGACATTATGAATGTATTACTGTTATCAAAGCATTCTCCAAAACCTGTCTTTTCTAATAGATAAGATAAAAAACCACCATCTTAGTCATCATATCTGCATCGTATTTTGCTTTTTGGTTATATCAGTAAAAATGAAACAGGTAAGAAGAAGCACAAAACTCACGGATGATAATAACAGTCTACTTTCACAGATCTTAGAATATGGCCATTAAACACATGCTTATGTAAATGAGCAGTGTTTCCTTTGTGAACAGAATCACAGGAACCACTCTCCATGGCAACAATCCAGCCCTGGGGAAACTAATGTAATATACAGTTATTTCCATGACAACTTCATTAAAAGTTTCATGGCTGCCATCTGAAGTACTTTAATCAAACATTAGCAGGAGGAAAACAGCCGTGAGACCTTAAGGTGACTTCTCACTTTTTGTATTTGATATTTAAATAGAAGCCATGCCATTCGATGAAAAATTCTCACATAAAACAACTAACACGGTTCATTAAACTAAAACCTGATGAATGTATGTTGATGCTGTAACAGCCTCCAGTTACTTTTTGACCCCTCTGAACACGGCTTGCCAACATAAAGGGTCTCTATGAAAAGCCTCCAATTAAAATTAAAATGCCACAAAGGATTATGACCAAATAAACTATTTCAAAATAACTTACACATTAGGCTTAGATGATTTCACTTTAAAAGTAAGTAATAAACATTTACAAACTGACAATGTAAAGCAATTAATTGCAGTCAATTTGTACACGATCTTCCTCTAAACACTTATTGAGCACATAACAGCAATGTCTTTCAAACTTAATGCTTCTTTAATAACAACTCATATCTTTTACCACCAAGTAATGCGGCGTGCTTCTGAGTCCCTGTGCGCTTATTGAAGAGCTTTCAAAACAATATTAGAGTTAAAATATTGACTTTGGTCCCTTGTCTCTCTGGTGAATACAAATACCCTTAACCACTCAAAGTCAAAGATGTATAAGCCCATCAAACACACAGAAGCAGGGACACAGAGCACAAAGACGAACACACTAAAACACAACTGGCAAGCCACCAAGACCCTCAATAGAGCCAATCTCTCCCTTGCACAGCAGACTGTGAATTCCCAGCTTGCATTGCAGCCACAACAGGGTGTGTGAGTTTGTGTGGAGAAAAAACATAGCAATCACCAAATGCAGGCTCAACGGCTCCCAAACTAAATGCTTGGATGAAGCTGGCTGTGGATTCATGTACCCACACACACAAAGGGGCACACACGCATGCGATTAGGAATGGATATGCATGCCAAGTTATTTTCCCCTGTTCCAGAAGCCACTGAAGTACTTAGACCGCAGCCTATAGAAAGAGAAAGGCAAGATGTGGGGGAGAATAACAGAAAAGGTGGGAGGTGAAGACAGAAAGCAACAAAGCATGCTGGTCACCAAAATTGCTAAATTAATTGGTCACACCCATGTGGGTGAGTTTGTTATGTGCAATTATGCTTAGGCCCAAATTCAGGAAAATAGAGGCCTGTGTATGACATGTTGTGTTAATACTGTAGGAGCTGAATTTTCCATTCCACTGCCAGCTATTTAAAGGATTTTTAAATCCCCTTGTAAAAGATGTTTTAGTCTTTTAATAAGCTTTACATAAATAGCAATGTTAAGGAACACATCCTGTATTCTTTTTCACAAGTTTACGTCAGATCTATTAAGGGTTGTTGATGACCCTTAATGAGAGGAAGGAAAGAGCAGGAAACAATGTAAAACACAATGCACAGCATTTATTGATAATTGCATAAGTTGAATTATTGACGCCTTTGTGTTTAAAGCAGTTGTACATTATATATAAAAAAAAAAACTGCAGACAAAAATGTTATTAACTGGCATCGTTTTAGATCAAAGTTAGTGACATTTATTGAAACCGTTGGTGTGTGACTGGCTTGGGGCAAAACAGACCATTTGGCACACACACACACAAAATTATAGGTAGGTGAGTTATTTTTATTATTCTAGTATTTGTATCTGTTTAAAAGTTTTGTATGCCACTAAAAAAAAGAAATGATTTCAAGCCCTTGAGCCATTGATCTTTAGATCTGTAGAAGGGTAAAACCATACTAAAGTTGAGTTTGCGCAGTAAATGCTAGGACCTGAACTATTATGACATTGTCTTAACATTTGGCTACATACATTGTAGTTCCTGTGTGTGGGTTTAACACACTTTTGGCATAAACACAAAACTGTCAACTGTCAGTGAATGCTAAATTGGATATGAATGCTTTGATCTGGTAAAATAAATGCACCTTCACCTTTCTATGTTTGCAGCGTTTATAAATTTAGATTGGCAGAGAGAGAAAGTAAAACACACAGCAGGGGGGATATATTTTTATATTTACTGTATGTTGGCATCCAAAATACAGTCAATCTTTTACTCACTGTTTTATGATTTCTCTCTCATTTGTACTTCTGAATGTTTAGAGCATTCTCCTGAGAGTGTGCAATAGGCCTTTACAACAGTAGATTTCAGACAAACAGAAGCTAAAGCACACTAACATTTTCAAGGGATGCAGAATAGTTTTAGATGTGCTTTGTTTTGGCAGATATGAAAGGTCACAGTCTAAGATAGTGGCTAATCAGAGGTTCTGCTGGCCAGAAGTTATTCTTAAGGTCATGTTGTTCAATAAAGTGAAGCAATTGTTGGACATATCCCTCTGGTTATGCAACATGCCTGCTCTGCTGGCATAGAGAAATGTCACAGAGGCAGGCAATATTCTATTTTTGGAAGACAAATAAATACGTTTATACAGCATTTTACTTTGAAAGGCATTAAAGCATTCTTAAAATTGATTAAGGTTGACAAATAATATAGCATTTAGTGAACTCTGTAAAGTCTGCACTACACTGCAATGGAGAAATCTGAATAAAATAAGCATAATCAATGAACAAACCAGCATTTTGCCTTAATTAAATTATAACTGGTGCCCAACAGCATTTATTTCTGTCCATTTTAATATTAATTGCATTCCCACAAAATCTAAAAATTTGACAAGTGTAAAGAAAAAAAAAGTAAGTGAATGATTGTATTAAAATCTCTGCCAGAAAGTCTCCATACGTCAATGGCCTACTTCAGTTTTCAAGCAGATTGTTTCTGTGTCTGGCAATCCAAACTCTCAAAGGACTTAAATCAATTGTGGGAAATGGATGGGAAATAGAACTAGTGGGCATAATGTTCAACCATCTTTGCATTTGTCTTGTGTCCAAAGCTGCCCCGTTTTACATCAAAAGGACATCACCGCGCACATGACAAATTGACAACAGCTGCAACTAAGCGAAGAATTCAGAAACTCCTGCTTTTATTAGAAACAACTGAAGTGAATGATCCAAAGTGAATAATGATCTCCATTCTATGGTTTCTGTCTCAATATTTCATAGTAAGCGATGATCTCCCAAACAAAAAGGGTGTCACTGCATCCATATTTTACTGGAGAACAATGCAATGCAACTGACACACACTGTGAGGAAATGTGCTTACAAAGCATCAAAAGAACTGTCACACAGTATGGATAGCTGGAGAATATAGGGCACTGCTGGATGGATGTAACAAGCTTCATAGCTACACGCATCATTTGATCACATAATACAAAGCTAGTGTGTGCGTCTGTGTGCAAGACATGCACCATTTGATCAGCTAATATAAAAGCTTTGGTGCTTGTGTTTGTGCACAACTTTGCTTGACATGCCTCATTTGGTCAGACAAAAGTTGTAGCATAACAAGCGTGTATGTGTGACATGCAGCAGATATAGGTAAGAAAAAGCCATGTCTGTATCTGTGCGTTGAGGAACTGTATGACATGCATCATTTACTCAGATAATACAAAGCTGCAGTGAGGGTGTGTAGGCTACAAACAGTGGTACATCTAACAGGGATTTCTCAATGACTGAAGGATGAGTCTTGTCACAACCAAACTGCGTATAGACGTACACATGCACATGTTAAATTAAGTATCGGTAACTACAGACACTACATTACACACACATTCAAATTCAAAAAGAACTTTAGTAATCGTTTGTTGATTCAGTCAGAAATCTCCATCTGCCATTTACGGATTGATTATAGAGTCTCATTGTAGTTGGAAAGGAGGAGTTCTTGTTTCATTCTGTCTTCTAGTTCACTGATCTGACGTCCACTGGCTGCTCTATGTTGTTCAAAAGCTGAATGGAGGGGATGGTCCATGTTCAGTATAGCATTTGTTGTGTTGTGTGTCTGTGAGTCCGCCCCCAGACTCCTGAGTTTTCGACTTCTGATGTAGGTGAATGCACTTGAAAAATTAAAAAAAGATCTAGATCTAGAGCATGTTTAGTCTGTGATCTTAAGATTCTAAATAGCAACCTTTCAAATGTTTTTAAAATAGGGGAGGGCTACTGGTCTCTAATGATTCAACTGGGCGCCCTACTTTAGATACTGGTACTAATAAGGATTTTTTAAATTGAAGACTCAGGTTAATAAGCTTCTGGAACAGCACACAGACTTGACCAGCACATTTTCTTACAAGTCGTGGACAGATACCAACTGGACCTGCAGCTTTTCCAGGGCGCAGATTCCACAGTTCCATCAGTACATCTGGTTCAGGCATTGACAGAGTAGTCGGCTCAGACATCTCTGGAGCAGGAGTGTTAGTGGAGGAACCTGGAGACGGTGATGTGGAAAGAGGCAGAGCTGGCGATGCTGGGAGTGGAGCACCACAGCAATGCAACATATAAATTGGGCCATGCATTATTAACTGTCGGAGACTTCAGAGCATCTGTTGGGACCAATGTACTTCAAAACAGACTAAAGATTATAGAGAATCACAGGCGCTCTATTGTATATGCATAACATCTGAGCAATGACACACTATACAGACATCTATAGTGTTTCATACCGGGACTGTAGAAGTTATTTCATTTTATTCGCTTCAGCTGTTAATAATTCAGTCAAACCGACAACAGTTGAGACACTTGAGACATTTGTTTATTTATTTAACATTTTGGTTGATAGTTGCAAAGCCCAGGAAGAGAAAAAAATTATAGAGAGACAAGAATCAATCATTTATCAGTTACCGCTTAATGTATGCCTCAATTTGGGATTTCTTTTAGTAATGTTCAATCTTAAGTAATGGACCTTTATGTTTATGCCCAAACATTATAATAAATAAAACATATAGACGCTTTATACTCATCATAAAACATATAGTGTCTATGTCTCTTGTTAAAAAATAAATACTTTAAAGGTTGTTTGAAACCTCAACTTTAATCAGAGTATTATACAAATCTGCACTTCTCCACAGAGTCAAATAACATAAAAATAAAGTGATTATCTTTAAGGATCAGACATGGGAAAGATTTAACTTTAATTTCATATGGACAATGACACACAGCAGTCAATGTTAAAAATGATAAACAAATGATAATTCCATAAAATATAACCCGTGAAGATCAAATTAAAATATAAGCTGAATACTTATAACTTATATACCACAAGTTATTCTAGTGATAAACTAGGTCTTAAAATGAAAAAGTACAATCTGACATTTAAATTAAAAGAATTCACATAATCCTCAGCTGTTTTATTTCTGCCTTCAAATGTTTTGAAACAACGCTATGAATTGTACAAAGCTTTCACTGACTAAGGCCTTGTGTAAGACACTTCTTAAATGTCACTTTGCTCTCTGTGGTGTCAAATCCTCCTCTTGTTCACAGTTATTCATCAGTACAGTTTCTCCACAATGAAGGCCAAAATGGCTGCTGCCAGTGCAAGGCCAATTCCCATCTTCTTTAGAGCGTCCCGATCAACATTGTAACAGCCAAACAATGAGACGGAGGCAGAAGACGACGTAGCAGTGGGACTGTGGACGCCATTGGCCATCTGTTCCTGTTGAGGAGGGACATGCGGAGAGATAATTAGACTGAGATTAAGAGAAGAAGGGCTTTATTATTGTCCAAACACAAGGATATTAAGACAATATCTCACTAACTGTGCACATTGCTTTCCTTCATTTCAGTAAAGTCATAAATCATTTCACCATGTATACTTGTTAGTATGCAGGTAATAAAGGGAAAAAAGTATGTTCCACAAATTAACAAGCATTTACTGCAGCTCACAATGTTCATAGTTTATAAAGTCAAGGTGAATGCTAGAGAGACATGCATTAACAGAGTTCTGTTTAGTAATTTCAATTCACTTACAATTCATTTTTATTATAAAACCCAATAATATATTATCAAGACTCTTGCCTCAAAGGGCTTTACAGACTGTACAGAACCCTTTGTCCTCTAAATTATATATACTGAGCTATAATGCAAAGATCTTGATTCCATTTTGTCACATGTAATACAAGGTTAAAGTCTTACATTAGAGCATCCTATTCTACAATTGGTAACATGTAAAAATATACCATAATAAAGTTTAAAATATAAATTGGAGACAAATAAAGACAGAAAATTATCTTCTATATTCCCAGAGTTTTGTCTAATCTTCTGTCATTTTCTCTCAGATCTGTGTGAATAGGCTCAATCCAAGGGGTTATGTTTTTGGCATGCTGCCAATGGATATATCATGCATATGATGTGACTTACTGGGACAACACATAAGCCGCCCAGCATCATTAAAAAAGACTGCTGTTTTTCTAAGAGGCAGAAATGGCCGTAATACAACCAAGTTGATTATTGACTCCACTGTGAGCTGGCCTCCAACATCTCACTGCTCAAGATTCTCTTTGACAGACATTTATAATGTTTTGTTTTATGTGCCGAGAAAGCGTTTTTTCCATTTGATATTAAATTGAAAAGGGAGAAGAAACACCTGTTAACATTTCTGTGTGGAGTGCAAATTGATCCAAATGACCTTGCAATGGATAGAGTACTTCTGTTGCATGACAATCAGTAAAATGTCTCATCACCATAAAGGCAATTTATGGATGGTGATATTGAACGAATGATCAGCCCTCTTCTAATATAACCTTTCATCGAATCCACAAGAGAGCTGCAAAATGTTTGGGAACCATAGATTGACTTCACTGTCTCTTCTGTATTCTTCATCGCCCTCATTTACACACATTGTCCCCTCAACCATCACCATCATTGTGCCTTTCTTTTATTTTATTTCTTCAAGTATACTCTTAACTCGTGTCTTCTTGTTTAGTTTAGAGAAAACAAGCAAAGTTGCAATGACAAGATTTGTATGCACACCTAGTGCCCTTTTGACCACTGACCTCAAGTCAAATTATTTGCAAGATATGCGAGTACACCACCTACCTGACTGTAGTGTGGACCGAATGTTACTGAGTCACAGTGGACGCCTACACGTGTTGTGTGAGCATGGCTGTGTGTTAGAGCAGCTGCACAGCGTCTGTCCTCTGCCTTTCTATCCTGGTTCCCCTGGTTAGGAACACTACCCCGACACCCACTCTTTCACTGCTGTCTCTGAATGCATCCTCTGTTGCCACACACAATGGAATAAGGATACTATGACTGACAACGCCTACATGACACATCTAAGTCACTTACAGTAACTTCAGTCACAAAGTGTTGGCTGACACATTCCATGTTTGCTAACTGGTACAATTATCGTCGGCCTGCCTAGTGGTAAAACAGACCTGAAAGTGCTTTTTCAGAACTTGCTGCTCCAGTAAACAGTGTTAGCTCATAATGTGACCTGTTGCTGAGGTTCTTAACTACCTCTGTACCTCTCGGGTGAGAACAATGCAACTTCAAGCATGTTGTAACCCAATATAATAATAATAATAAATATTCCATGTATAGACATAGTATGTGTGGACTGGATTACGTGTGTAATGGTGTAAGAACATCAGATAGAGAAAACAACAAGAAGTCTATACAATGACCTAAATGGAAAAGTTACAACTCTACAACATTACATTACTTTGAGATGTCAGGCAAAGTGTATCGGCTTTTTGTCTATGGGTCTATTTCTCACTGCAGGTGTCTTCACAACGGGGAGCCAGGAAAGAGACTGAATAGTCGCATCTAAAATCTATTACGAGTGTGGAGGATAAGTGAAAATCCAAGTGCCAGTGGGTGCATGTCAGCACAGTGGGAGAGAGGAGTGGAGAAGGCAGATGTGGCAAAACTCGGAAGAAATAAGAAAAGTAGTAAGAGGAAGAACAAGGGGCAGGAGAAAAGAGAGCGATGTGGTTATCAATGATAGTTCACCTCCCGCTAGCCACCACGCTGAGTTTGTGCACATGTCGGTGAGAAAGAGAGAGGCTTTTGTGAATAAGCCCAGTGTGGGAGTTTGTGTGTGCATGTCTCGGCCTGCGGAGGATAATGTCTGCCTTTCTGCTCACAGCAGTAGAGGAGAGCAAAATAATCCTCCTGAAAAACAATCTAACACCAAAGCGGAGGTGCAGAGTGGCCAGCACAGTCAGGTATTTGGACACAGAAATATGTCGGTCTCTTGAACCGTCTCTAAATGTGATGGACATGCTTTTGCTAATTACAAATGTGCACCTATTTAACTTTTTTTTAACAAAAACATTTAGGGCTAGGAGGCAAAGGACCAATAGCCACAAGACCCTAAACGCTCATTACAGAGAAACAAAAATGAAAACAAATTATGTAACAGCAGCAGTGAAGAAAAAAAAACAACTTGTCAAACTGACTGCATGTTTGTTTTTACTTTTTGAGACAAAACTACTCCACAATGGTGTTCTTCATATGGACTATATACATGTGGCACAATGACAGATAGAAATGTTACATATGGCCAATACTGTATATAAAACACAACAGCCAGAATGTCTTTGCAGCTTTCACAGATGTTGGCTAGATGTAGAGAAAACTGCAGGCTTGAAATTCCCATTCCCATAAAGTCTTTTACTCTCTATAGTAAATATGTACAGAGGTCCCACATGATCTGAAAGTTTATTTTATTTTGGTTTGTGTATGGTTTGCGCAAGCAAGACACACAACCAGATAAACATTCTTACTTACTGACAGCATGCTATGTGATGACCACACCTTTTACACTGGGCCTTAGAAGAATGACTTGATATCCAAGCATTTCAGGAGTTCACAGAGTGCTTTGTTACAAATTCCTGTTGTGGTTCAAAAGAAAGATCAGAGCTGAGGGCATTTCAAACCTGGTGACATTTTGAGAAAAAGAAAAAAGATTATGCCAGTGTTAGGCCATTTGACATATTCGGAAAGGATCCTAAAACCGATGTGACTAAAATTTTGATGGCTTATCATTTTTTCCTTTGTTACAGTAACTTTGGTTCATCAGTATACACAAAGCATGCTAAATGAAGTGCTTAAAATAGCTACGGTTGTTGTTTTAAAGGAAAAAACAAATCATTTGTAACTACAGTAAGAGTCACCAAAAGGCCAAGTTAAAGCTTTTGACATTTTAATTCAAAGGTTTTAAAATAGATTTGAGAGGATTAAATGTATCCCAACCAGAAAAAACAACATAATCTTTTGACAATTTTTATTCTTGACAATACATTTGACAACATGTGTATAACGCAACATGAAAGCAACAATCCGTTGCAACTGGAAGTCAAGAGGAAGCAGTTCAATTGTTTGGGGTGAATACAGATTTTGTTGCTACATTATACTTATGAGCATCAGTACAGCGTGTGTTTTGACGCGTTGTGTGTAGCACCATGTCTGCAACAGCCTGCGGCTAGTAGGAGTCTGCCAGGCACACCAGGGGGGACGCACATCTGTGTACGCCTGCATATATTAACTATATTTGTGTGAATTTGCTGCTGTGTTTTACTAATGAACATCCAGCGTAGGTGCCAGTGTGTGTTTATGTGCTGCATGATGAAAAGTAATAGCAATCCCATTCTCGCCGCTCACACTAGAACAGAAATGGACCAAATGGAATTGTTATTGACCACATTCAGACAACCTGTATGTTTTTTTTTTCTCTTTTGCACTTGATTCTTCCAAATGGAGTACACACAGGATAGATAAAAATGAATGAACTACATGAGTGAAAGGATGATGCGGGAAATGATTAAACACTCGAAAAAGGAGTCAAAAGAAAAGCAGAAATACAAAGAAAAACTATTTGCAAATATAATACGCCATAAGTTGAGCTATTCTGTCAATCTGTGGTCATGTGGGGACATTGTTCTCTAGTATCCTTACCTCTATATCTCTTCTGGCTCCTATTCTGTCTTATATACTAACTGTCAATTTGCTCAGCAGCTGAGCCATTTTCTTCTCTCCTATGCTGCCCGTCTCCTTGAGAAAGTATGTCGTGAAAAGAGCTGATTATTGGATGACACTCATGATCTTTTTCGTCTACCTCCCTTTTCTTGTTCTTTTTTGGCCTCTCTTCTATCATTCATTTAATTTCATCTGAGGAGCAAGACTGGTGAAGTTACTGTCCTTTGCCATGCTTGCTGAGTGCTTTCTGTGCTTTTGTGTCCCACTAAAAGACTCATTACTGTCCTTCTCTCCCTCTGAGGAAAGTGGCATTTCTGAAAATGAAGGGCATATGGGTGAGATGGAGTAAGAGAGAGCAAGAAACCAAAAGGGAGACATGTCAATATGAGCAAAAATGGGTATCTTACTCTAGCCACAATCCACTAGTTGTGTAAATCATCATGTCTCAAACCGATTCATCATATTCAACCGTCTATTTTCATACCTATAGCCTATGAATTAGGGGTGGGCGATATGGCAAAAATATTATATTATAATATATGGCAGTTATTTTTCCCCTAGGGCCACATTAGAACATGGGACTCTGGTGGATGGCCGGGCCAACACTGTTAACTCACTTATGCTCAATACAAACCTTTGCTCTTTTGATTACAGTTAAAGTTTAAACTATAGGCAAAACAATGTGTAAAAAAACACTGTATATTTAACCCCACAGTCACAGCTGCACCCTCCTCAGTTTTAGAGCCACTCTTTACAGTTTGTTCTAAAACCAGTGAAAACCACTGTAACTGTTGCTGAGAGTAGAGTCACCCATTTAATTTTTAGGCACTTTGCTAAAGATCTAAAGATATATATATATAAAAAGTGCAAGACTACTATTATATAATTGGGCAACTACTAGACTGTACCAGTGCTTTTACTTGGTAAAAGTGGCTGTAGCTTTTGTCTAAGCTTTTGCAAACACAACATGCAACAATTAAAGTTCAACTAAAAATAAATTGCGTCACAGTCACATGTTCTTTCAAACCTTTCCATCTTATAGGCAACAAGGGCACTTTAGATGCTGCTACAAGCTCTGCTATACAAGCTCTCCTCTCATTTTCCTCACTCATGTGTTTTCTCACTGTCAAAAGCCTGTAATTATTGAGCTCACTGCAATATATGGGGTCTCTTTCTGCCTTTTTTTAATCATTCATTCATCTCACACACTCACATATATTGAGCTCAGTGTGAGGTGGACTCCTGCTGAGACTTATAGAAAATAGATGTTCAAATATGTATAGGCCAACCACTAATGTATTGTGTGTGTATTTTCTACAGCCAAATATCTCAGAGGACAGAGATGTTGGCATGTGTGTGCACAGTTCTTCACAGGCCTGGATGCTTATCATAAAGACAGTGCAGTGCGCACATCTGTCAAGGACATCACATGCACCAGAGGGCCCTTGAGTAAGTGCTGAAAGCACAGCACACATATACTGCGTTTCCATGCCATTAGGTCATCTATTAGCACTGGGCTCTAGTGCCACTCTGACATCATTAGGGGCTGACAATGTCGGTCATATGGACTAGGGATTACAGATCTGCAACAGAACTAAAGATCACTTATTATAACAATATGTTAATTGGACATCTACACTCACCTAAAGGATTATTAGGAACACCATTCTAATACTGTGTTTGACCCCCTTTCGCCTTCAGAACTGCCTTAATTCTACGTGGCATTGATTCAACAAGGTGCTGAAAACATTCTTTAGAAATGTTGGCCCATATTGATAGGATAGCATCTTGCAGTTGATGGAGATTACACCACCACCAGCAGCCTGCACAGTGGTAACAAGGCATGATGGATCCATGTTCTCGTTCTGTTTACGCCAAATTCTGACTCTATCATCTGAATGTCTCAACAGAAACCGAGACTCATCAGACCAGGCAACATTTTTCCAGTCTTCAACTGTCCAATTTTGGTGAGCTTGTGCAAATTGTAGCCTCTTTTTCCTATTTTTAGTGGAGATGAGTGGTACCCGGTGGGGTCGTCTGTTGTAGCCCATCCGCCTCAAGGTTGTGCGTGTTGTGGCTTCACAAATGCTTTGCTGCATACCTCGGTTGTAACGAGTGGTTATTTCAGTCAAAGTTGCTTTTCTATCAGCTTGAATCAGTCGGCCCATTCTCCTCTGACTTCTAGCATCAACAAGGCATTTTTGCCCACAGGACTGCCGCATACTGTACGTTTTTCCCTTTTCACACCATTCTTTGTAAACCCTAGAAATGGTTGTGCGTGAACATCCGAGTAACTGAGCAGATTGTGAAATACTCAGACCAGCCCGTCTGGCACCAACAACCATGCCACGCTCAAAATTGCTTAAATCTCCTTTCTTTCCCATTCTGACATTCAGTTTGGAGTTCAGGAGATTGTCTTGACCAGGACCACACCCCTAGACCAGGGGTGCTCGATACGTCAATCGCGATCTACTGGTCAATTGCAAGGTAGTTTTAGTAGATCGCATGACATAAAAAAAAAAATAGCCAATCATCCATCCAATCTCTTGATTGACATACAGGGCAGCCAGTCAGATGAAACCTGAATTTTTCTGACGCTTAGGTCACTGCGCATGCGCAAACAACGACGCTAAATGCAGCAAAACTAACACGCTTTAGCGACTTACCTCCAACTTTCAAACCTCGTTTTTTTTCTCTTAAACTTAAGAAAGGGTATAAAGATGAGTGAGGGAGCTGGACTTTTTTTTCACAATGACATTTTTGAAGTGTGCCTCATCTATAAGCAGCTACTGTCCGGACTATGCATCCCTGGCTGATTCAGTTCAGTGCAAGTCATCAGAGTAAACTCAGGTAATGACAAAACATAGTTAATTATGTTCTGTTGTGCAGTATTACGGTTTGCAAGGTACATCAACATACATTGTACATATAAAGAATCCTGAATATATTTGTAAATAAATTTATGTTTTGCATGTTTGAAGTGGGTAGATCATTTTGACTTGGTCATTTTATAAGTAGCTCGCGTGCTGAAAAAGTGTGAGCACCCCTGCACTAAATGCACTGAAGCAACTGCCATGTGATTGGTTGATTAGATCAGGGGTTCCCAAACTTTTCAGACCGCGACCCCCAATATTAGACTGCTGACGATCCGCGACCATTATGAGCAGTATAAATAGGTATGCATTTTTACATTAATCAAGGCAAAAGTTGTGTTATAGAATCAAGATGAGACAAGTTAGAACTCCGTTTTGATGCTTTAAACTCCATTGTTAAACATGTGGCTACAGAGTGATGTGCTGCTTGGCTTGCCATGAAATGTTTCCTTTCTTATCATCTTATTTTCCTCTATCCATTGCCCTTTCTTAGTGCATGTTTTCCCGCATCAGTGTCCCTCTCGCTTACTCGTGTGTGGGTCTGTCTGCCCCCCTTCCCGCTCTTTCTGACAGTAAAGGCTGACGGAGTGTGAAATTAGAAAGTGTATCATATTCTGCTCTGTGGCTCCATGTCCTGAGCTATAAGCTACAGCTAGTCAGAGTGAAAAATAATACATTAACACTCTGCACACTGTGCATTGACCAGTATTACTTACAGTGTGTGGATGCAAATTCTATAACACTATAAAAGGAATCTATAGTCTATATAATGTAACATATTTAGTATTTTTGGATAAGACTAGGAAACGTGTGTGGTGTGTGTGGTGTGTATGTGTGTGTGTGTGTATTTGTGTGTGTGCTGGGAATGAAGACTGAGGGCAGCCACAGCTTATCTTAAATTAGTTATCTTATGCTTGATACACTGCTGCCTTTTCAGACTGCGGAAAAAAGCCCAGATTAAAAATGTGTCGAAACACACAACCTCTCACACACTTTTCATCTGTTAACTACACTAAATTAGAATAGCCTTGTGTAAACAGGAGTATTTTATAATTCTGATAAGGACGGCAAGAGCCTAAAAGATGGAGAGTAGTTGCTTATCTCAAAACGTTTCACTGAAATAAATGTGGCCCTGATAGACAGATGTGCACTCAAAATGCACTCGCACACATCAAACACATGAAAACGAGCAAACGCTGAACATAAAAATATAGAGAAAAAAATGACTTTCTATTTTCTATCAGCAGAGGGAACAATCCCACCATCACAGCAGTGCTGCGTCTTGAAGAAAATTGGTCACATTTGAAAGCACAGCATGCTTTACAGGCCAAACCACACAGAAAAGAAAGCTGACTATTATGTTACCCACTGATTTTATTAAAAACAATTAGCATAGGTGCATGTGAGTACCTGTAGGAGACCAGAAACCTCTCCCTTCTGAAGTGGTGCAGCAATGGATGGAGTGAAAGGTTTGCTGTCCTCTACCAAGCGCCCTTTTAGGAAGTGTTTTCCTGCTTCATAAATATCCACCTCAATCATCTTCCCTTTAAACTCTGACCTTTTGGGTACCAGCACCTGAAAACAAGGAAGAACAGATATTCCATAAAGTTATTTCACTTTTTTACCTAATAAAGAGCCTGATGGCCATGCAATCGAAGTGGAGCCAGCAGCAATTTCAGTCTATAGAGAAAATTAGTGAAATTGGCAACGTGTATTTTTTCTTGCAATGAAGAGAGCCCAATGACAGAAGAACAAACTTCTGTATGGCGACCAAACACAATCATCAAATCAGTAAAAAAACTCTCTGCCTCCTTTCCCACATGTGTCAATTATATTTTCAATTAACTGCTGCTGAAAACAGTTTTCCCTAATGCTCACCCCATATTGTTTTTTAGCTAGTCCCTGTCTGCTAACAAAAACAATGAGCTGAATGTTTTCAGCTCGATTTGTGGAAGCCCTCAAGGTCAAAAAGTATGGCAACAGCTGTGAGATAAAAACCGGCGGGATTTGATGGTTTGTCTTATTATTTCACCATGGCAACTATAAATCTCGTCTGATCTCAGCAGGAAAGAAGAGAAAACAAAGAGTTATAATTACGGCTTAGTGCAGAATGGAATTTGTTCTTAACGTCTTATGCCTGTAAATAAAGATCATATGCAAATGCTTTTCTTCTGAAAACAACTTTCAAACTAACCACAAAGTTGTCAGCTTGACAATGAAATGAGGAGCAAAGTCAAAGAACTAATTTACTCTTGTGCTTTTGTTGTTGCTTTAAGATTGAGTCAACATTTACAGACAGACTTGTGTTTAAATGTGCAATCACATGAAGCCTATCAAAGAGTCAGTGACCTAGTACATTAATACTTTAATGTGTGTGTAATATTCAGTGTTTAAGTTGTTTTAGGTAAAATAGTCAAATGCTGTGTATCACTTTCACATAAAAGGTTAAATGTGATCTTGTTTGCTTCTGCATAAATGGCAAAAGAATATTGTATGGACAAATAAACAGCAAATCTATTGAAAAGGACCCTAAAAGAAGCTTCTTTGGACCAGGCGAACTGGGATGGGAGTAAGATTGGCAGCAGAGCAGTAACCCCTTTTGACATGCTGAGGGATTTAAGTCTAAACCACATGTACTTAGGAGTGGTGGTTACATGCTGGCTCAGATCATGTGGTGGTCTGGCTAACCATTACACAACTCTGCAGGACTAAGCTCCTGACTGGGCAGGGGATGGGCCGGACCTGGTGAAAGCAGTGTAACCGCTGAGATGGTGTGAATAAACCTGGCTCACTGCTAATCTGTCAGCCTCGATAGAACATCGGAGGAGATGGAGAACAGGTCGAACATAGCAGATTCCACAGCTGCTTGATCAACACACCTGCTGACAGTTAGCAATGTGCAAGACTGTTCAAGCCTGCAATGCTCGTGTGTCAAACCACTACAGCAGCAGGGCTTTGGAAAGTGTAGATGAGCGTCATTCATTGCCCATTACAGGGTGACTAAATGATACAAGAGCTTGTCTGAATTCATTGGAAACCCCCCTTTCCACTTCTCTCACACTTGGTCACACATTTGAAACGCACACGCATGCTTTACAGGAAAGATATCCATCTCATGGTATAAAAGTGAAACTAAGCCATTTGTTCACAATCACGCCTCTCTCTCCTATCCCCACCTTTGTACAGCCACCTATCCCAACTCCTCCAGCAGTCCTACCCTTCCTCACTTTCACTTCTTTACTGACCCTTGTCTTTCTCATTTTTTTCCACTCAACTTAATTCCACAAACCACCCACTCTATACAGAAGCAATTTCTTCCCTTTTTCTTTTACTCTACTTTGTCTTGTTGAGTTTTATTTCAGTCTAATGTCACAGAAAATTAGTGGCAAATGTGGCAGTGTCTTGCCCAAGGACAAGGACAAAGTGAACAGTAGTGAACACCTACTTTCTGAGCCAGAGTCAACCACTGTCACACAAAGCAATTTTCTTGTTAAGATTATTTGGTTGAGATTCTGAATTGAAGATGTATCGCTCATATGGGAACATATTGTCCCTTGCTTTATGTTTTTTTTCCCCCCATGTGTTGTCAGGTTGATTTAGGTGAACAATAGGGGTGTGGATCTTTCATTGTCTAGTGATTTGATTACTATTTTTGTCAATAATTGATTTAATTTGAAGAATTGATTTTCGATTTAGGGTCTTGATTAAATTCAAGTGAATGCAACTTTTTCTAAGAAAATTGGTTGTAGATTATGTGATAAGATGAAAAGACAATATTAACAAAAGAGAACATTTATTTAAGCATTTCTTTTAGTTTCTGCCTTATATCAACTTTAAAACCATAGAAAAAAAGAATTGTGCATGTATACTGAACAAAAATTTCAACGCAACACTTTTGTTTTTGCCCTCTTTTTTAAAAGCTGAACTTAAAGATCTAAGACCTTTTCTATGTACACGAAAGGCCTTTTTCTTTCAAATATAGTTCACAAATCTGTACAAATCTGTGTTAGTGAGCACTTCTCTTATGCAGCAATAATCCATCCACGTCACAGGTGTGGCATATCAAGATCCTGATTATAGAGCATGATGTGCCTTACGCTGGCCACAATAAAAGGCCACTCTAAAATGTACAGTTTTATCACAGCACAATTCCACAGATGTCGCAGGTTTTGAGGATAAGGCTTTTCAGAGAACTTGGCAGTACATCCAACCGGCCTCACAACCGCAGACCATTTGTAACCCCACCAGGCCAGAACCTCCACATCCAGCATCTTCACCTCCAAGATCCTCTGAGACCAGCCACCCGGAGCTGCTGCAACAATCGGTTTGCATAACCAAAGAATTTCTGCACAAACTGTCAAAAACCATCTTAGGAAAGCTCATCTGCGCTCATCGTCCTCATCAAGGGTCTTGACCTGACTGCAGGTTGTCGTTGTAACCGACTTGAGTGGGCACATGCTCACATTCGATGGCGTCTGACACTTTGGAGAGGTGTTTTCTTGACAAATGGTGGTCACACCAGATACTGACAGGTTTTCGGACCCCCCCGGCCCTCCCTAATAAAGTGAAACTGCACATTTTAGAGTGGCCTTTTATTGTGGCCAGCATAAGGCACACCTGTGCAATAATCATGCTTTCTAATCAGCATCTTGATATGCCACACCTGGGAGGTGGGTGGATTATTTCATGCTCACTAACACAGATTTGGACAGATTTGTGAACAATATCTTTAAAAAATTGGCCTTTTGTGAACATAGAAAAAGTCTGAGTTTTGCTCATGAAAAATGGGGGCAAAAACAAAAGTGCTGAAATGCCATCAAGTACACGTTACAAAAAAATGATTTTGTACAAACAAACAAAATTAGCATTCTGAATCAATTCAGAATCTTTAAGGCTTATAATTACAATTCTTTAATGAAACAATTTTTTCTAACACCCCTAGCCTAGCACGTGTCCTAAAAGATGCCATAAAACATGCTACAGAACAATTTCTTCCCTTTTCTTTTACTCTACTTTGTCTTGTTGAGTTTTATTTCTTGTCAATCAAGAAACCTTTAAGCTCACTCATGCAACATGCACATGCACTGGGTGACACTTGTAACTGAAGTTTATAGCCTGCAGAAGGAGGTCCTGAGAGGAGGAGAGCAGAGGAGGAGAGGAGAGTCATAGGAGGGAAAAAATATCATCCCCTGCCCTGCCCACTAATAAAAAGCATAACTTCAAACATG
The DNA here is from genome assembly GCA_024416835.2 of Perccottus glenii. Taxonomy (NCBI): domain Eukaryota; kingdom Metazoa; phylum Chordata; class Actinopteri; order Gobiiformes; family Odontobutidae; genus Perccottus; species Perccottus glenii. The sequence continues at coordinate 11,778,831 of CM044551.2, forward strand.
TTTCTGATGATGGTTAAAGCACGAGGAAATTGATTTATTTGAAGATGTTTTTAAGTAAATTTTTCACAGGTTGAGAGAAGGTCTTTGAAGCCATAGCAGTGTGTGTAGGTGAACAGCTGTGTGTGTGTGTGTGCGCGAGCGTCAGACTGTGTGTAGGATGGAATGTTCATGTCTTTAGGGCTGACCTTAATGTTGGTACAGTTAAAAAAAAAAAAAAAAGTTATTTGTAGATTATGTGATAAGATGAAAAGACAATATTAACATAGAACATTTATTCAATACAAGCTTTCTTTTAGTTTCTGCCTGTGACATGCAGAGCAAAGTGTCTGATCTGATTCACCAAGTGTGAAAATAAGGAAGACGTGGATCAGCTTCAAAATATTTATCACATGCAGATTTATTTACAGTTCCTTCATTGTATGTTATCTATGGAGTTCCATCCAAATAAACTACTTTGGAATTTTATTCATGCAGTCAAAAAAATCCATCCTGCCGAAACGTTGAGCAGAGCAGATATACTGTATAAGTAGCAGCATAAATATTCTTTACTTTGTGGTTTCATGTGAGGGGGAAAAACATTTAAGATAAAAGATGTAGAAAAATCTCAGGAAATTAATTTTGAAAAAAATCTTACCTGTTCATAGTATTTGTTGTGAGCTACGTAGAACTGGGCATCAAATGATTCCTCGGTCACCAACACATGTTGCCTTTCGCCTACCTGCAGAAAGATCAAGAGGAATGGAACACACTTTTATTATTAACTAATGAACAATATCAAACATGACCAGGTTTATTAACAAATCAAACATCAGTCGGTCTTTCATGCTGCATGTGCTCAGAGAGGTATTCGTATATGAAACCATCTGTGAGCCTACATACAGTATGTTCAATATGGCTTTGATGTAAACAAAGAGGATGGCTGAACCCTGTTTAGTAACTGGTCAAAGTACATTACTTTCCAAGTTTATTATTGCTATTATTATGGAGCTATTAGACTTGGGTGTCTTTGAAAAGTTTCTATTCAAAACAAGCAGTCTTGGTCATACAGTCTGTTCCTATTCATTGAGACTCTAATTCAGCTGAAACTCACATTTTAGAGTTCTTCTTCTGTGCAGTTCACCATTTAATTATAATAATCATGCTTTCTAATCAGAGTTTTAGCACTTTACACACCTGAGAGGATGGGTGGATTATTTCATGCTCACCCAGATTTGGACAAGAGGGAAAGCAATATTTAAAAAAATAGGCCTTATACAGAATGCAGTTCAAATACTTGAGGAAAACTCAGGAAATCAGAAAATCAACAAGCCTTCCTAATCAAATTTGTTACAGGGCTTAGACGTGTTTGGAGTTTGCGTTCAGGAATAAAGAGTGTCGCTAAGGACAGACTGTTAGAAAAGCCTATTTTTCCGTTTGTTCTCAATGTAAAAAAACAAAAACAAAACACAAATCATTTATTCAGGCACTACAAGGATGGATTAGGGCTCATTTCATTTGCCATCTCTCTGGATGAAGGAAGTCAAGATATTGTTTTTGGTTTGGCCTAAAGCTGCACATGGATTGAAGGCAGTGGTATAGTCATGTAATGAATCACTGAAGAAAGCAGCAGAGAGGGAAATAGTGATGCAAGGTATTAAGAATGCACTTGAGTATTGTTGAAAGGGTAGAAGCATGTCTGTCCTAAAGGTTTACAGGCACTATTTGCATTTTAATACTGTCTAAAGAAGTAAAGTGTAGTACAACACTGCTGACTGACCATTTCTTTGCTCTTTCTTGAGCGTAAAGGCAGAGCTTCAGAAGTCAGGGCTCTGACACATTGCTTAAGGTGTTTCCGTTTTTTGCAGACACCAATCTTCTACAGTTCTTTCTTCTCGCCATTATTTGTAGTTGTCATTCCTCTCTCATATCTCTGGGCATTCTCTTTGTTGTTCACACCTCTCTTCCTTCTGTTACTTTTTAAAGACTGACTGTGACAGAGGTGCTCAAAGACAGACACCTGCACAGACATGCTGACCGACTCCACCTCTAAAATAACTCGTCCTTATTCTTTCAACGGCACCACAAACTGAATGGTCTGAATGAGAAAAAAAACTAATAAAAATATTTGAGACTTTTGTGTGCTTTGACTGAAGCTCTTGCTGTAAACCAAAAGTAATAAGGAAACTGAAAAGAAATGCTTTGAAATCTTTTGAATCCAATAAAATACAAATGCTCACAATTTAGAATTCAAGGTTGGCTTTTTGTCTGAATGGGCAACAAATAAAAGTTTGATACTGGACCAAAAACATTTTTTATTTATATTTTTAGCGCCAAATTTTTTAGGTTATTGTCTGTGCAGATGGTTTATTCTCAGGGCTGCTTTTTCTCAACTCAACTCAATGTGAACATGCCAAATGTGACATTTATCCATAAATTTTATTAACAGAATACTAAACATCAAAACAGCATACAGAATACTAAATAACTGTTCAAACAATATTTATTTATTTACCTCACTGCTTAACAAAGCTATTTATAATGGCTAGCTTTTCTTAAAGCAGTTATAGCAGCAAGACTTTTTTTATTACTTTTATACTCTTGAGTATATGAGAAGAGACGTGCTACCTTAAAAAATCTAATTACTTGTATAACATGATACTGTATAGACATTGATACTTTTATTTGAAGGATTAGTAAACAGGTAATGTTTTGGAAAAACAACAATGATTAGAAACCTTTTGAAAGATAAACCTTCAGTGGTAAAATAAAACAGAAATAGAAAATAAAATGGAAAAGTCCTTCAGAGTTATTGAGACACAGATGTAAACACTCCAGACAAGTGGACCAGTCAGTCTTTCTATAGACCGGAGTAGGACAATAATTAACCAGTTAGCAGTTAAGCAATTCTGAAAGATAATGAAAAAGAGTGGGAATCAGTATGTTGTGTTATAGAACTGGAGAATGATGATCTTCATGAAACAAGTATGAAAACTATTTAAAGTGGTCTTGTCTTGGAGTCAATTGAGCTACCAAAATACATATCAATGAACATTGTTCTAGTCCAGAAATATATTTTGTTTTATACATCAAGCCTTCATTAAATCATAAAAGTACAATTATTTTACAAAGAAGTCTTGTCCTCATAAGGTACCTAGTGCACACAGTCAAATTTAACTCTACCCCAACACCATAACTTTGTTTATTCCCATTATTAGTGCATAAAAAATGTCTATCTTCTGCTTATTTTTAATTTAAATATTCTAAATCTACCCTCCTCTGCGTGGTTTACTGGTTTTGGTCTCAGTCACTTCTAAAGGTCTTGGTCTTCTGTTTTAAATGTGAATGTATTTTGCTCGGCCTTAAACTTATTTTATTAATAAAAGTATGTCACATTGTCCAAAAAACAGTGAGGCACTATTTTGTGATTGTATTATAGTTCATCTTGAATTTAAACAAACTAAAGGGCTGCCATACTGAGAAGACAGTGACAACTCTGCATTCATTAGCATAATTAATCTTGGACATGGGGTACATGTGTACACACTACGAACAGAGACACAGCACTAACAAAGACCAAAAAACATGACTACAGCAGGCGTCTCTTTGGGCTAGTTTAATAGCAATTACTCTAATATACCTCCTTGAAAACACTGGGCTGCTGTGTCTGGAAGCTATACACAGTCTAATGCTTTCTTGGCAACGGAGGCTACCTCCGCCTCCTCCGTCTCTGAATGAGGCTGCCAGAACTGAATGCTGTGCACCTGCGTTAAAATCTACAACACCCCTCGAGGCTCAGCGTAACACCCTCAAAGTTCACTACGCCGTTTCTGAGGAGCTAAAAGTTTAACTAGAGGAATCAAGAGTATAAGCAGAAAGGGCAAACAAGCTCAGAGACAGCCAAAATCTAATTACCCAGAAAAAAAATGGAAGAAGTGTGTCAATCCGTTCAATTTTATGTCTTTAGTACAAAATGTGGTTGTAGCTAAGGCGTCATATTTTGAAGCCTTTCAATAGATATCATCTGGGATTGTTGAAGGCTGATTTTTATTTTTGAATGAGACTCAGTAATGGCCATGATAACCTGTAACACATTTGGACACATTTGGACATTTGGAAATGGCCACAATGTAAAATCTATTGCTACCTTTGCCTCAGAGTAGAGTTGTAATTGAGCCTTAAAGGTTTGGCCCGACAAGGACCGAGCACAATAGAATTTGGCCAGAGCCTGACAAGTACATTTTGACAGATTTTTAAAAGCCCAAACTTGTTTGCAGCCCGACATTATTTAAAGCTCTTTTGCCAAGAATGGGTCATTTGTAAAATTTTCACATCATTTATCTATGACTAACGTAGACTATAGGCCACTTGGAAGTTGCAACAAAGAAATAAAATAAGTCCTCTGTAACATCATAACATCTCGGCACTCTAAATAGGCCTAGGCATACACTTAGCCTATAAATAGGTCTACGTACTAATAACGCATCACCTGACTGCTTATTTACCGGGCAACCCGGAGTGCAACCCCGAGCCCGGCCCGAGCCCATTTAAAATGATAGAAATTAGGACTGAACTAGGGCTGGGCCGATAAACGATATCACATCGAATCGCGATAAAATTTAAATCGATAACGATGATAAGCTCCGGACATTTTCACTCGATATGGATTGATCCATGAACCATAACCGGAAGTACTAGAACATGAGTTACACACTCCGGTACAGTAGGTGGCGGTATGCACCGGAAACAATTGGTTGCGATCCGCCAATAATACTAGAGAAGAAGAAAAAGATCCAAGAACCAATCACACAGCAGAAATATGCGACAGCAGCGCACGCCAGCAGTGTTGCAACCTTAGCGACTTTGTCTATATTTAGCAGTTTTCAGACCCCTCTAGCGACAAATTTTCAAAAAGCGACTAGCGACAAATCTAGCGACTTTTTCTGGAGTTATTGGAGACTTTTGGAGACTTTCTGAAGTGAAAGCACACATCGTTCTTACTCTAATCAATGAGCAGCGGGTGCTGCCGCTGGGTGCTGCCGCTGGCCCCACCCCATCCCAAAGCACTCATAGTCGGCCCAGTCCTCGCGCAGCAGCCCTCCCAGCTGCAGTCAGAGCAGGAGTTGTTCACCCCTAGTGATGAGTCGCTCATGAACGATTCGTTCTTTTGAACGAGTCTTTAATATGACTCGGGAACAACTAGTCATCTCAGAGAGCGAGTCGTTCATTTTTGTGTAGACCCGCATGCGATTCCGCCACATCTCATACAGGAAACAGAAAGGAGATGCAGACAGCGAGACCAACCCCTGGAATGGTGGAAGATCAATTCAGCAATATACCCCAGAGTGAGCCTCCTGGCAAAACGTTACCTGTGTATTCCTGCCACCAGCTCACCCTCAGAGCGTGCTTTTAGCACAGGTGGTAATATAGTGTCCTGCCACAGGGCAGCTTTAAAGCCAGACACTGTGGACAGACTAGTGTTTCTGGCAAAAACCTGTAAAAGTTTACAAATTGTGTGCACTAGCTAAAAGTTGAATATTTTTGTTTACATTTTGCAAATTTAATCTACCTCTTAAAGCCAGACACTGTGGACAGACTAGTGTTTCTGGCAAAAACCTGTAAAAGTTTTACAAATTGTGTGCACTAGCTAGTTGTTGTATATTTTTCATGTTTACGTTTTTGCACATTTAAAATACCTCTTAAATCCAGACACTTTTTACAGACCAGTCTTCCTGGCAAAAAGAATAAAAAATACAACTGAAAGTTTTACAAATTGTGTGCACTTGCTAGAAGTTGTATATTTTTATGTTTATATTTTGCACATTTAATGTACCTCTTAACGCCAGACACTGTTTACAGTTAGTCTTCTGGTTGGAAAAAAACTGTAATGTTTACAAATTATGTTTACAATAGTATTATGTTTACATTTTGGAAATGTGTATTTTTTTTTTTTAGTAAACTATACTTTTAAAGTGTAATTTAATGAACCCTCTCATTTTTGTGGCTTCAGTCATTCAGGCATACTATTTTTAAGCTGGAAGCATTAACAACTTGTATCGAATATCGAAAATCGTTATCGTTCAATATGGATATTTTATTTCGAGATCACATTTTTGCCATATCGCCCAGCCCTAGACTGAACCTGACCAAACCCGTCAGGTTTGGGCAAAGCTCTTCAGCTCTACTGCAGAGTGTTGTAATCGGCAATTGCATTTCGGTCAGAGCAATCTGATAATTTATTGCATTTAAACAAATTGCAATTTGTTAGTGTACTTTAGTAGCTGTGAAAATATAGATGTAGACAAACATAAAAAGGTTATTATAACATTATTTGCCCTAATCAGTCTGATTAATAAAAATTCAAACCCCAAATTTTCCCTTTACAAATACTATGACACTACATGACGTATACCAAATCACAGCTAAACACACACACACACACGCACACGCACGCACACATCAATTTGAGCCAAACAACACAAAGAGAGCCCAGGCCCGCCACCAGAGTGACAGACCTAGTTTGTCAGAGTAGACAGATAGATGTCTTTCTTACACATGCACACACATACAGGCTGTCAGAGGTGCCCCACGGCTGTGTACTGCCTCAGATGCTTGAATGAATCACATCAAAATAAAGACATGGCAGAAAACACACAAAGACAGCAGAAATATGTATGTTACTGAAATACACACAAAGCACACAAAGTCTCTGGAATATGTAAACTATGCCCTACAAGAAACATTAGACGTCATTGGAAATTAAATCATTAGGGAGTTTCTGTAATGAGCTTTTTAAAATACACAAGGGATTTGTCAGAGTTGCCTCGAAACTTGTATCCCTTCTTAAAGATTTTGCATCAAATGTAAAGCTACAATAAATGATACAAAAAAAAACAAAGCAACCAATTCAGACTAGTAAACATGTATAATGTCATCTTTCATTAAAAACCATACAGCGGATCTTCCAAAATAACAGCCTTTGGCTAGTATAGTAGTCTCGTAATGACATGTTCTATATTGTTAGCAACAGGTTATTTTATTCTCATCTGGAACGGCTTCAACAGATATCATATCTCACTAGCTACAAAGTGCAAATATTCTACACATCTCTATTTATATTGGCACTTGGAGGCTTGTTTTAAAAAGTGCTTATTTGTGAGTATGCATGAATGTGTATGGGGGGGTTTGGGGGGACGCGCTCATGGCATTTTAGCAACTATGTGTCTGAGATATGCAACAGTAGCATCCATCAGAGCTCAGCTGTGATTGTCAGGCTGATTGTCCGTTATGTCCCTGTGGGCCTGGAGGCCGTGGTGTGTGTAATATGATGGTGTGGGAGTCTTTTTGTGTGACAAAGAGACCGAGTGACAGGGCGAGAGAAGGGAAAAGCCATTCTATACATCCACATAATCTATGATTGCGGCTAAAGCTAATGCCTTGGCAATAGGAGCATGATTATCACCTGGAACCACACCCGAAGACATAACAAATCATACATGCATAAAATGGCCTATCTGCACGGCAAAGCTCTCGGTTTACCAGTCAATCTACGTTCCTACTCTCACCTATGGTCATGAGCTTTGGATCATGACCAAAAGATCAAGATCCCGGATACAGGAGGCCGAAATGAGCTTTCTCTGCAGGGTGGCGGGGCGTTCCCTTAGAGACAGGGTGAGGAGCTCGGTCACTCGGGAGGAGCTCAAAGTAGAGCCGCTGCTCCTCCAGATCAAGAGGAGCCAGCTGAGGTGGCTCGGGCATCTTTTCGGATGCCTCCTGGACACCTCCCTAGGGAGGTGGGGAGACCTAGGACACGCTGGAGTGACTATGTCTCTCGGCTGGCCTGGGAACGCCTCGGTATCCCCTGGAAGAGCTGGAGGAAGTGTCTGGGGAGAGGGAAGTCTGAGCGTCTCTGCTTAGACTGCTGCCCCCGCGACCTGCCCCCGGATAAGCGGTAGAAGATGGATGGATGGCTAGCCCTCTAGGGTTCCTATTAGAAGCACTGAATGTGTGTGTGTTTTGATAAGGCCCCAAATATTTTATTTTAAAAATACATGAGCAACAAGGCCCCTGGTGGCTTTGTGGGATAAGGCATGGATCATGCACTGCTAATGCAGTACTGAGGTAAAAGCTGCCTTATGAACTTCATGCATGTGCTATCTGTCTCAAACGTCAAATGGACAAATCCAAATAAAGGGATTTTTGTGACTGAAAATAAATACGGTTTGTTAACTGGTTGGAAATGGAAATCTCTGTATTGATAAAAGAACTGAAAACAGGAAATAATCAGTACACAAAATAAAGCATAAAAATGGAAGTGGCTGCAGATTGCAGATTGTATATTGAACAAAATAATACTGAATTTAACTTTCAAAGCCTCTGACCAAAAGGCATCATTAATGAAAAATGCAGCTTTAATAGTTTAGTATTTTCATTCACCATGACTGTAAACTATGACGACAAAGAGTTAGAAGCCAAAGTTGCACATCTACAAAGTATACACTTATGAAAACACAAACATAAAAAATAAATGGACTAGTGTGTATTCACACAGTAAAACTTTGCCTAAAGTCTCTTTAAAAAATTTTTTTGTATTTCTGAGACTATAAGAAATCAAGACCATGTCAAGCAATGTCAAGGGAGCCCTTAATAACTGTCATTATAGACACCGTCCGAGGGTTTGTGTCCAATTATGACCCACTCCTCTTGTTTTCTCTCTGCAAAACACTAACCGAGGATTAAAGTGCTCTATGCCGTATTCACTCTTAGCCAATCAACATTGCGTTTTCTTTTATGGGCTAACAATTCCACATATTTGTATGCTTGTGTCCTCTTCATGACACATTCTGTAGTGGTGCAATGATGGACTGTCAAGTACCGTGCTGTTTTTCTCTCTCAGCCTCACTCAGGTACCCAAGGACAGGAAAACAATAAAACGAGCCAAGGACAGAGAGAAAAGCAAACAAAGAACTGGGAAAGCTTGATTTCCTTTACAAATTAGATTTTCTTCATACAGGTGCATTATAATCCTCCCTTTTCACTTTGGTTGTATTTGACAGTAACCACAGGCAACTGAAAAAAGGTCTATAGCGAGGAAAACAAGACTAAAGTAAAGGTTCTCATTTACAGCAAATATACATAATAGTAACAATAACTGGGAAAGGAAGCATTACTTTGTGTCAGTGGAGTTAATTTTAACAAACAGACAATGATGGCAATGGTGAGCGGCCATTTATCAAAGATAGGAATATTTAAAAAATAATACAGTACTATGTTTTCCAAATACTTAGCTTTACTTTTGTAACCACAATGAATAAATGTTTCAAAATTTAAAGTTTACTACTTCCCTTCTGTGACATAGCCAGAATATTACTGTAATCTAGGACAAATACTGATAGAAATTATGCCTAAGATGCAGTAACTTTGTAAGAAAAAGTGAGCAGAAAGGAAAGTAGTGCAGCTATAACTTTGTAAAGCCTTAAGCTATCACTGATGCAGTATATATGCGCAGGACAGCAGAGAGTTGGAAAGCGCTGACACTCCACAAGTATAAAAGGTCATGCACCAAGGGAATCATAAAGCACACACATATTTTATGCTCCCTACAGGGAAAATCTAGCTTGTGGTGACAAAAGCAACATGTGCTCAGCAAGTTATAGAAAATATGAAACCAAAAAGGACAATATAGTAGGCTTATATACCATATACAACAAATATTCTTCACATGAACTACCTCTCATCTAGCATTATAGTCACAGTTATATCCCTGATAAATAAAGAAATATTGATAGGTGCCAATAAATCATTGTAAAGATCAAAAAATTGAATTAGTTTGGTGACTAAAGGACGTATTGCCCACATTTCAATTCTTAAAATGAAGTAAAAGTTTAGGGCTAGTCAGCCTGTGTGCACTACCTGAGCTACATGAAGCTTCATATAGTAAATGTGATCATAAGTTGAAAAAGTACACATTGAATGTTTGCATAAATATTGAGTGTGTGTGTATTAATGTGCTATGTTTATGAAGTAGATATGTAACCATTAACCGTGAGTTGGTTGAAAATCGATTTACGTATGTGACGTTTCCAGTCGGTTGTGAGCTTAATTAAATCGAAATTTATGTTTTGAACAACAGTGGCCGCTCGGTTTACTGCAAACTTGCTTTCAACAAGTTGCAAACAGTGTCCTGGCGACGAGAGTGTGAATGTTGATATTGAGGAAGCCTCATCCTAATTCAAATCAGAGGTGTCAGCATAAATAAATCCACCAAAAAATCAAAATACTTCTGGTCCTTAAATCGATTATTACTGTTAATAGATTCTTGTTATTAATTAATAACAGGTGAAAATGTATTAAAGGTAACAGTTAAACAAATAAGATTTGTTTTGATAAAGTTCTACTGTTTTAGGGAAACACATGAGACCAGTGTTTATTATGATAATGTTCTACTGTTTTAGGGAAACACATGAGACCAGTGTTTATTATGATAATGTTCTACTGTTTTAGGGAAACACATGAGACCAGTGTTTATTTTTGGGTTTGATCTAAAGTGGTTTTTGGTCTCAGCTAAAGTTAATAAGAACTAATTAAACTAATTGAACACAAAGTAATTAACCAGGTCTAATTTCATCAGAGGCAAATTTTAAGTTACTGTGTTAATATCCACTTATTCAAAGTAGCTAGCCTTATAGGCAAATTTAATTGTATGCATGTATAATTTTATTTTATTTATGTTTATTTATAAACTTACAAATAAACAAACAGCCTATATTTTAAATAAATATGGGAATATTTGACATTTACTTAGCGACTGTTGTTACTGGCTTTTGGGACGGTATGGGGACTGTGATGAAAAAAGTTAGTCTGAAGCCCTGATTTGTAAAATAAAAGGGCATTTGTTCACTTCTAATTTGTCTCATTTTATTAAAGAAAATTGATACAAAATCGAATTGTAAGATCAGAATTGTCAATTAAATCAAATCAAATCATGAGTGTAGTCTCTAGTATGAAGAGATTAATAAAGTTTAGCTGATCTGTGGCAAGAGGCTAACATACAGTTGACAAGTGAACAGTAAAATATAGATGCCTATTAGCCAATGTATGGACAATGTGTGGCGTGAAGGATGTATGTGCTATACTGACTGTACAACAGACTGTACAACATGTGTACAGTTGTGCTCATAGGTTTACATACCCTGGCAGAATTAATAATTTTTTGGCCATTTTTAGACTCAGACTAAATGCATTAGAAAACACAACTTTTAGGGTTGTGAAGATACTGAACGGCTTCTTGATGGGAACTGAGTCACAAAACTTTTTTTTTGTTATTGTTGCTGTGTTTCACACAGATGCAAACACAAGCTCTTCCTTTGCTACTCCACTGAGTGGAGGTCATTTAAACAGTAGACAGGTGTCTTTGGAGTTGTCACCTCCGCTCCGGCTCCTTCCCCTAATCTGTGTGTGTCTTTGTGTCATCACGTGACTCAGCAGCACGAGTAAACAGAGCAGCAAACAAGACGAGCGAGTGCCGTGCAAGGTTATTTCACTGCAGTTTTGTGACGTGTGTAAAAAGCATATTTCCTCCTGTGGTAACATAATAAACTAACACAAACCTTATAAAAGTTGCAACAAAGAAAACTACAAGCTGCAAAAAAGACAAAGGGAGGGGGAGAGAGAGACAGTGACATAACCCCATCACAGGAGTAACTAGTCTTCTCAGCGGCCAAAAATAACCAGGTAGTTCAGGTAGGCTATACTATTTAGGCTGTGTTCCATCATTTATTGTCTGATGCCGTTTAGTCCGAGTCTGATGCTGTGTTGTCTGAGTCTGTGTGCCTGAGGATGTCCTAAAATGTACACTGTACACTGGGTACAGTAGTTAAGTATAACTAAAATGTTATGTGTTATTTATTTCGGGTGAGAAGAGAATATATAATGACTGTGCAGGACAGAAGTACAAAAAAAATGAGGCACAAGGCTACACTAATGTATGTATGCTTCCTACAGCCATGGTACATACTGTGCTAAGACAGAGACAAAACATGATTGTGTCCAATTGGTATCTTTTAAGATTTTCTTTAAATAAATATATATATATTTTTTATTTAAAGATGGTCCAATTAGGCCTGTAATACACTACGTAGTAGTGTTTATATTTAGTCTTTTAAATTACACAGCTTATATAAAATGTGTAAATGATAAAATATGTGGCAAAGTTGAAGAAACAATTAAGCAAGTCCAAATTATCTTAATTTAAAAGTTAGCTTTGCTCTGGCGAGATGAAACACAAAGCAAAAGCAAATGACTCACAAAGGAGCCAATATTAGCACTTGAATAGTGTTGATTGAACTGACTTGGAAAGCACTCAGAGGTGTACACACTGAGTATTAATTCAGCAGCAGGTAGTAATAAATGAGAACTTTAAATTCATGCCCGCTCATAGACAGATGAGACCAACAGTTGCACAAAAGCCCAGGTCTTCAGTATTTACCAAAGTCCAGTAAAGCTAAGTCTGTCTGTCATTTAAATGGTATTTTTTGAATTATGCACTGAAAACAACTGTTCATAATTTGGAAGAATTAACAGCCATCAGTGACTCATGGGAACAGTCAAAATGTACCTTCTTCTAGTTTTCCTGTTAATAGAAGTTTGGGGTCCCATGTAAACTTGTTGTATTGACAAAGCCCTACAGAACATATCAGTTAAGTATACAATTCAGACAGGGTGGCACAATGGCAGAGTGGTTAGCACTCCTGGGTTTAATCCCCAACCAGGGCAGGGCCTTTCTTTGTAGAGCTTGCATGTTCTTGCTGTGTATTCCTCCAGGTGCTCCAGTTTTCCCTACCAATTTCCCCTACAATAGATCCTTTTTGCGGCCAGGACTTCCCTGGCCCTAAGAGATTTTCAATTTCAGCTGGACTTTTCTGGTTAAATAAAGATCAAATACAAAAAGTGGTGACAAGCTTCAACTATGGCCAAATGGCTGGTATTGAAATAAGAAACCGATCTGAATAGGTTAAACAGAATATGCAAAACATTTCTTTCTATGACTATGAAAAACACATTTTGTTACTAGCCTTCTTTTGAATACAAAACTAAACAAAAGCATGAATACATATGGAGACTTCTGTATTCCACGCACACACAGGTTTATGCATCTTATAGGAAGTTCTAGTGTTAAATTGTTTCACATTGACATATACATGATACACAAACAAAAATCATGTACTATATGCAGAGGGTTATAAATATGATGCACTGAACAAGTTTGTACAGTGCACAATATTTGACTGTTGTGACCTTTTTTGTCCAAACAAATTAATGTTAGCCTTTCCTTATATCAGTTAATGGCCACAGATAAAAAAAAATATCACATTGGCCTTTGGTAAAGTTGAAATGTAAACAGTTGTATACTGTGTAGCAATAGAAGCCTGTGGCCAATGTCCGCTCTATATGCTTGCGCATTAATGAGCACTTGCTGTCAGTTTTTTATGTCAATACCACTAAACCGATAACGAGTCAAAACATGTTAAAATGAGTCCGCACAAGATTGTATTAATACATTCAGCATTGTTCCCCACAAGTGCACATACATCTTAATTCAATCCATACTCAGCAAAGGTTCATATATGGTACATCAGATACATAAACAAGTTGTCCACAGTGAAAGCCTGAAGCAGTCTATGCACTACTGTACACTATGGGGTGTTATTTACTCATAAAATCTTCTATTGCACAGCATCATTCTCGCACAAGTTGTAGGGCAGCTACTCATTGACTTTTGACTTTTACCAAGGCCTGCAAACAAACAGTAAAAACTCTACAGATGCAGCACATTAGGTACATTGTAACAGCCTAAAGCACAACCATCTAAAGTAGCCACTCTATTTATAGGTCAAATAAAATATGAAATCAAAATATAAACATTTTCAGTATTGAAAATGTTTATATTTATATAAAGTATCACTGAAAACTGATACTTAATCCCTATAACAATGCACCTTTTTTCTATATAACATAACATATACAAAAAAAGATTTGACTTCAGCTTCTTTATATTTCTTTTCTATGTATCATTATTACCATCTTTATGAAGCTTGTGGTAAATGTATGCAAGGTTACAGGGAGGACCCATAGTTGGTGTATGGTATAGATTATACTGCTGCTGACAAATACTCATTTAATTCAGTGTCTTGGTGTAAGTTTAGCTGGAGGACTAGTTGTCACTACATGCGCTGTCCTGATGAGCAAACACTGTGCAGCGTGATTACAATGTAGCCCCGCAGTGACTTGGAAACCCATTTGCTCAGAGCACAGCAGTCCAAATGCACTAAACACTTCCACACATGCTTAGGAGCAAGCTTTCTGTCACAATATAGTATATCAGCAGCAAACATAGTAGAAACAACACATCAAAGTATGCAGAGAGAAGTGCCAGAACATGCAGTGGTATAAAACACATTAAATGCAAAACAACCCTAAAAGAACGTACATATATTGTAAAGATATGAGAGAATAAACAGCTTAGTAGGAGAGTTTGATTTAATTTGTTTATGCTAGAGTTCCTGGAAAAGAGCATGTTTAAGGCAGCGGCACATCACTTCTATATGAGATGATGATACGTGCCTCTCTCTATATTTTGGTGTGCTTTTGTTTGTATTCTGTATCCCTCATCATTCTCAAACCTGCCTTTACAAAGACCACAAGCCTCTTTATTCATTCAATTTATTCATTATAATCTTTAATAAGGTGACATGAGAGACAAAATGGTATGCACTGAGCTGGTTTGGGCTTTATAGACATTGTGTAAATTAAAGCTGAATGTGATATGCTACAAAAGAATCACCAGAGTATGTAAAGATTTAAAAGACTGGTGAGGTCATGTAAAGTTCAGTGGAAAGCTTGAGAAACGCAAAATGGTCTATTAAAGAGGAGGTTTAGTGGTTTGTCCTTAAACAATGTTCCAATGTTCTAAAAAATTAATAATATTTATTATGTGTTCTATTTAACCACATTGCACACACCTCATTACGCTGCTCAGCTTGTTTATTTCAAAGGTTGCGCAAATAGATTCTTCATTTAAAACACCATTTTCATGTTTTGTAAGGATTTAATAATAATAATATAAAAGGTCAGTGCAGAAGATATCTGTTTCATAGTTGGGTGTAAAATTAAAATATAAATTAAATATTAAGTAGAATAATTAAACTTTTTTCACAATGTTAATATTTTATGAGGCATACACCGCAACAAGTCCTTCCTTTCTTTAATTGGTGACCTGTTATGGTTTTCCTCTTTACTTTATTGCTCCATCCCAATAGGTTCAATAGAATTGCAGAGTAGTTTTAATGATACAAGATACAAAGATACAAATTACTCTTGTTCTGACCATCCGGTAATTGCACTTTGCAAATGATAATAAAAAATAAAAAATAATAAAAGTACTTGGGTAGAACTTTGGCAAATATTAAATAGTACCCCTTTTAGACCCTAAAACATTATAAGTATTCAAAAAGAGGACAATATATGATCTTAAAACAGTGGTATTGTTTCATTAAGTTTATGGTCTCAGGGGTATAAATTGAACAATGTAGCCAAGGCCAAGTCAACCTGTCATTGGCTACAGTAGCATAAAGTTATGGTTCTGGACTGGCCATCTCAGTCTCCTGACCTGAGCCACTCTGGGGAGATCTCAAATGTGGAGTTCATGCAAGACAGCCCAAGAATTTACAGGAACTGGAGGCTTTTTGCCAAAAAGAATGGGCAGCTTTACCATCTGAGAAAATAAAGAGCCTCATCCACAACTACCACATAAGACTTCAAGCTGTCATTGCTGTTAAAGGAGGCAATACACAATATTTAGAACTGGGGTATGTTAACTTTTGATCAGGGTCATTTGGGTATTTTCTGTTATTATAATTGAAAAAGATTAAACACAATTGTTTGACAATTAATAGCTTTACCCAACTATGAGTGAAAAAAAGTTTTTATGTAATCATGGCCAATCAATCAATAAATAAAATAAATAAATAAAAAATTACAAATTCTGCAAATTCAACTGTATGTGTTATTGACTTTGACACAGGTGCAATGAAGACAATAGAAAAGTCAAAGTGTGCGTCACTGCAATAAAAAAGCGTCACTTGGGCTGAAAAAGAAAATTATGGAAATGTATGTAAAATGGGTATGCTGATGAGGAAAGAAACACTGGCACAAAACACATTCAGTTATGAATTACCAGGAAACGTACTCTAATTTCTCCTTCCATAAATTGACCATTGTAGTAGAACTGCGGATTGGTGCATGCATATTCTCTAGTACTCTCAGGAATTAATGTACAAAATTAATGACTACGGACAAATAAGATTCATTAAGTTAATTTTACTCTAAAAAGAAGAGTAATAGTCATTCTTTTGTATTTACCAGAGCACACAAGGGAGATTTACAGCCTTACATTTTCACAAAGTTGAGAGGTACACAAAACCTTGACTTTTTCTGAAGGGCCAAGTCTGTGTCCTGAATAAAATTGGAGTTTGAGAGTCTTGATGTTAATTTGGCATTTGGTCACAATAGCGAAATGGTTTTTGCCTAAATTCTGACCCTGACTACTAGATCATTCATACAATCTACACAAAACAGAACGCTTTTTTCCTGAAATTTGTACCGGCCTTCTGCAGTTTGTAATAGCGGTGGTCCTTTGACTTTGACTCAAAGAAAGTTAAAAAGAAATGAAACAGACTTTTGAGCCTCACCTACATTGATCTATCTTTGCCATTTGTCTTTTCAGCCATCAGATATATCCAGAGATTAAAGTCAAACGACTGAGGAAATTCCTACTCTATTATTCAGTCTGTTTAATGAGCTTTCAAAGTATTTCCCTGGCAGGACTTCAAACATGAGGACTAACATTAACAAGTCCAGACTCCTATACGTCCAGAATCAAAGAGAAAATAGTGTAAAGAGCCGGGAAGAATGAATGAAAGATAAAAAGGTGCTGAAAACAAAAACAGTTTTTTTATTTTAGTTTGAAAGGCACACTGAAAGATGTGAAGAAAATAAGACATAATAATAAATGTATATAATGCTGTGTATCTTGTGTTTACCAACGAGAAGGAGATTCAGGTGAACATATCCTAATGCATTGTTCCTTGTGCATCGTTTTATTTTTTTCTTCCCATCTCTGCCTCACCTAACGATGTCTGTTAATTACAGCTATTTATTAGCCCCAAACACCTAATTAACGGGCCTTCAGCACAACAAGCAAACACAGTAATCTATACACAACACATTGAGGGACGTCTCCACCAAAGATATGGAGAAAAATTAAACCAAGGGCCCAGATGTGAATAGGTGTCAAAGCTGTTGAAAAGGCTCTTTGTTTATTTCCTCATGCTCAATGCAATAAATATTCGCTTCAGTCTTTTTTGTCTCGAGGTGTGTCTTTGTGTTCTTTTGCCTTATTTTCTTCCGTCTCATGTGAAAGCATTTCTTGTTTTTGCCTTTTATTCTCATGATTCATGCAGGGACTTTGGATTAAAGCCATAAATTATGATGTTGGACTGTTACTAAAGTAATACTATAGAGTAATAAACTTAAGAGCTAATCAAGATCTGGAAAATACAACAGAGTGCACACATGCCGCTAACAATAAAAATTACAGGACTTAAAACATTTTTTTAACGATAACTACTTCAGCTAATACTCAAAGCGTCTCAAACCTGTCAGAATATGACATTGTAAGAATAAAGCTTGTCAATTTATCTCAAACAAAGAAGATGATAGGGACATAAACCATAATAGTGATGCCACTATTTTTACACTCTTCCCATTAACTCCAATTCTCACACAAACACAGAGTGTGCCTGCAGTCAGAGTAAATGTATCATTTTCCTCCCCTGCTGTGCCCCAGTTTTTCAAAACTTACTTATAATGAGAAGAAAGTCTGTACAGCAGTAATTTGGACAAAGGCTCATACTAACTGACTTGTCTCCTTGTCATCGTGTTTACAAGGACACAGACTTTTGCCATAATGAGCCACTGTGACTTAACCTATCTGCTTCTCATTCACTCAACTTACCAACAGCTACCAACATGTGTATGGTCTCTATTTACAGTTTAGGGCTCACAACACCTTATTAATAATTTAAGAAAAAGGGTTTCTGGAGCCTGTTTTCAATTATTGGCAATTACCACAAACTATTTGTTCAGCTTGGCTCAGTCCAAAACCTGAAAACACACATTCCAAGATAACAGTGCAACCACCGATAATTAAAAGGATGATTTTAACTGGTGTTAGTTTGTAATTTACTACCATAGATAAGCCTCACACCTTGTTAAATTAGAAACTAAAGGAGCTTACACAGGAAATGGTGTCGTTTGCATCTATCAAAGCCAAGTCAATTAATCTTGGATAGACTTGGTTTATGTGCCTGTAAACATGTGATACCTGGATAAGATTAATTTGAAACAGAAAAGGCAAATGCAACATTTTACAGTGAAACAAAAGGGATTACACAATATACTTTTTGGAACAGTTCTTAAAAGGAGCTTTAATAAGATTCAGAGTTTTTCTACTAGTGTGCCACCTCTGGCGTTCGCGGTACTGCATCCAGTGTTGTGCTTGTTCACTGTGCGCACGCTTGTAAGAACACGAACAAACCAAAACTCAAGACGAATCTGCTGTTTTCGAGTGTGCTAGCATGTATTTTCAACTTTCCGCTAGCGTTGCTTAATTTACTTTTGCCGGCAAATCGGGAAGTGAGAACCTGCACGCGCATTACAGTTTTGATCTCGAAAACATTCTCATGTAATTGACTGTACGTAACGCACCTTTAAAAGGAAACAATTGTTGTTCAGTCTGAACATGGGATTTAACACGGAAAAATTCATTGTATAAAAACAGCTCTAAAGAATGGCAGAAAAGGCCAACCGTGGTTTTGAATTGTAGCCTGTAACCATGCAATAGAATTACCATATAGATTGCAGTGGGTTATGTTGATTTAGACAACTAATATGCTTAATAACAGGCTATGTTATTGCAATCAGGCACAGAAACAATTACTGAGACTGAGAAGTTGTGATCATATATATACATATGTATATATATATATATATATATATATATATATATATATATATATATATATATATATATATATATATATATACATACATACATATATATACACACACATATATACATATACATATATACACATACATACATACATATATATACACATATATACACACACATATATACATACATACATACACATATAAGAAAACTGGCTGTAGTTAAGCAAGGTATGGCCACACGTTTCTCTTTTCATTGAGATTTGTTGATGGTTGTTTAATGTCTGTATTTATACCATAAAATGCAACAATGATATTTTATAACATCATTAAAAAACTTGCAAATAATAACTTAATTGGATTATTTCTTTGCATTAAATACATAAAACAAAAACAACATGAACATAAAGAAAATATATCAAAAATGAATAAAAATAACCACATATAAAGGCCCATAACACAGATGCATTAAAGGGCTATGCGGATGTATCTACTTTTCTACTTTCTCACTTCAAACCAATCATTGCAGAGACGGGACTCTCAAAAAGAGTGCACACATACAAACACAAAACACGCAGAGCTTTCCAAATGAGCTTGTCTGAATAGGGCCCTTTGAGTGGATCAGAAAACCTTCACAATTTTATCCAAGAAACCATTTAGCAACATGGGCACCTTGTTTCATTTCTCCATCCCTTTCTGTCTTTCTCCTTGCACACACGTCCTCCCACCGCAGCACCATTCAGATGTCAGTCACACAGCACGCCACTAAAAGGAGACAGAGCATTTTGAGCCCAGCGGCGTGCATGTGTGTGGGTGTCTACCTGTCTCTGGTCATGTGAGTGAATAGAACATGGGCTTGATGCCTTTGACCCAACAAATGGAAGCAATCAACAAGCTATTACTGCATGGACTGTCTCGATCTGAGACAGCCCCAGTGCTGAGGGAGACAGAGGAAGAGAGAGAGGTGAGGAGAAAGCATGTATTCTGGGCTATTTCATTTTAAAAGCAGATTTTTTTAACAAAGCACGCAAACTGAGCCATTTGGTTGCTTGAAAAAAATCTCAGCTTTATTTTCCAGTTCAATTCAAGTCACTGGAAGAATACAGCTACGTAAACATCAAACAGACCTGTGGCTTTTTAGCACCTCAACCTTGGACTAAACTCAACAAGTAAAACTACAAACTGTTTAGTGTTAGCTACGCACACACAATGCTTGTTAATGTTAGTCTTATTGATGATTAAAAAATAAAGAACAGGTGAGTAATTCAACGCTGAATGTTGCCATTGTGAATTGTGTACATAGCCCCTGTTACATAACCTTGACAGATTGAGAACAACCATACATGCTCTGTAACACTCTATATGGCCCAAAAGAAGAGGAGAAGCACGTCTTTGGTATAAGCCGTGTCCCAATGTGGGTGGAAAATCAGTGTCAACACATACACACAAGGTCGCTACCACTGCTTTCTTTCACCAGACAGGAGGCGTAATGTTACCCCGCAGTGTCTGAGATTATAGCCATTCCAAAGCTGAGAGAACAGCAGAAGTGTCTTCTTACAGGAATTACAGTTGTCTTTAATGGAAAGCACAAGTGCAATTCTAGACATTTATTACTGAACCTAAAGACAGACAGACTTACAAACAAAATTGCAACAAATGAGACAAGATAGTAGAGCAACAAATACTCTGTCTATTCTTCACCCTGCCTCAATCTCTTGCTCTAAATAGTCAGTTAATTAACGCAAAAGAGAGGAACAGTGTGCCAGGCAAATGTCAAGCTTGACAAAGACGAAGGTTAGCTTTTTACACTAATGCAAAACAACAGCAGCCTAAAAACTAATTCTACAAAATAAAAGTAATTAACATGGCCAGGGGGTGGAGGGTGGGCAGAATAGTAATTACTTGGTTTAGAAACGTGCAGAAAATATGAAAATGTGATCTGTTGGGGAGTGAGAGGATTTGGTTTACTAATTAACTTTTTATTTTTTTCTCAAAATATAAATAATTACGTGAACTTCAATGAGGCAAAGTAGAATTCCTGAAGGGAGGTTTTATTTCCTGCTTTCACTTGTTAGAGTGTGCTAGTTAGAGCCACCTCTAGCTCCCTGTGTCTCCTGCTCGGTGTGACTGGAGAGGCTGGGCAGGTGCAATGGGCCATGTTGACAGCTTGTCCCCTCTTTCTTGCCGCAGGGGAAAACTGTCACCCTTGTCATTCAGGCCCGTGAACACAGCACGGAGAATCTGTGTGTGCGAATGTTCTCGGGAGACTGTGTCAGAGTGGGGCGACATGGTAGAAGGGCTTTGTTAGCTCTGCCAGAAACAGCTGAATGCATGGGGACACACACACTCAAAATGACTTAAGCATGATGGGAGTTTTTACAAGTTCAAAACTGAAGGGCATAAGTAAGCAGGGCTTACAGTATTGAACATGTAAATATTTTGTATAACTAAATTATACCTTTCTTTTAATCTGTTGACTTTTAGTTTATTTTATAAAAGGCTTCAGATTTTTCAGACAGAGGAACTAAAACTTCATGAGAGAAGAAAACAATTGAGTGTACATTAGTAAAACAAAAAGCAAGTCTATATCATGGCTCAGTGAGTTACATACTCAAAGCTTGTGTGTGGGGCACTGGCCTTAGACAAAGTGCTCTGCCAGCTTTCTGCCCACTGGTCTTTTCATTGTTGATGGATGGGCCTTGTTCAGCACCATCTGGCTATAGGATACTTCACATTAATCATTACAAACACACACTCCTGCACACACAAACACACCGTTAGGTATAATACTGTTAAATACACTGAAAGAAAAAGATGGATGTTAAGAAAAAATAAAGTAAGGAAAAGAAGAAAGACATAAAGCAATTAGTTCTTGTAAAACATTGTTTGGAATAGTGCACTGCCTAGAGCAATGGAACAATGACGCTCCAAAACCCCCACCCCACTCAGTCTTTATTAATGACCTTTCAGTGCGTATAGGAGGATGCATATTAGCAATAATGGGTGTGAAACACTAATTTCCCTTCCTCTTTCTGCGGTCTTCACTCTTGCATGCACACACACGCACGCACGCACACGACACACACACACACACACACACACAGCACGCACACACACAATGTCCTTACATAAACTGCAAACTAAAGGGCAGACACCTGAGGCAAGTTAATATAAAATGAGCGACATTATCAGACTTTATTTATTTCTATTTAAAGAGAATGTGGGAGCTTAATCCAGCTGATTTGCTCAGTGTGTGGACATGGGCAAGGGCAGGCAGAACAGTGGTTGATCAAGGAGGAAGTATTCTTGACATTAAATTTAATATTATTAAATCATATCTCACAGCCATCTGGGTTTGTAATGCAAAGGGATTTATTTTACCATTGACACAATCTATGTCAATACAATGGGACAGGTAAAAAGGCTGAAAGCTGAGATACATGGTAGATACACGAGTTATTTAAATAGAAATCTCCACATAATAGCAAAGTTCCTTTGACAAAGTGTATCTTTTAAGACCACCAAAATTTTCTAACTTGAGTTAAAAACAATTATGAGAATGAACTAGATATTTCTAAAATTGCATGGACTATATTAGCATCAATTTTAGTTTGAAAATGAATTGGATAGATGTAGCCTAAATTAAATTATGTTAATAAGTTATTGCCCAGAAACTTTAATTCAAATTTTATCTTTCTGTTATGTATGTACTAATCAATCTTTACTGAAG
Source organism: Perccottus glenii (assembly GCA_024416835.2). Lineage (NCBI taxonomy): Eukaryota > Metazoa > Chordata > Actinopteri > Gobiiformes > Odontobutidae > Perccottus > Perccottus glenii. The sequence goes on from CM044551.2 coordinate 11,801,608, forward strand.
CACATGTACAAACTATTATTAGTTTGCCTCTATCGAAAAAGTGTGTATTTTAGTGTGTGGGAGGCAAAGATCCATGGCTGCCACACAGAAAACGTGATCCCTCTCATATCGGTTTAATTAGTGCATAACATATAACAATTGCAAAGGCACAAACTCCACTCAAGGCATAAACTCTGCAAAGATGAGCTAAAGCTGTGTTAGATTATGCTTGTGTGACATTTGTGAGGAACGCTTCAATCACCGGCACTTAAACTCTGCAGTGCAGTAACAGGGCGCCATTACACTCATGTGTTACATCGTCCTGTTTCTCACAAGTAGGCATTGAATTACTTCAGTTCAATCCACCCATTTTTTTCATTAGTTTGGCTACTATAAATGTGAAGAATTTGATGTGAACCACATGTAAAGATGCCAGAGTCTAATCTAGACTGGATTCCATGTTTGGCCATTTGATGTAAAATGACCAATTTGACCTGGGATGCAATGGAGGCCAGTGTGAATGCCATTAGTGATTGATTGATTTATTTATTATCATTGATGTTAATTCACAAACAACAGATATCACATTATGTGCTTCATTGTGTCATTTGGCTATTGAACAACAGCGTGTGTCACCTTGAGAAAATAAAAGGGAATTCTATTGGTATATCTATATTCTTCTTCTCCAGTGATAGCAGAAAAAAAGGGGTGACTGCTGTTGTTGTAGAGTTGGCAGTCTCAGAAGGACATCTTTATATACGAACTCAATGCACACAGCCACCCAGTGTTGTCACAAGGGTCTCATCATCATAAGCATGCCTGAAGAGAGCCATGTTCAATCAGGTGTCAGATGTTAACCTCATAATGAATGAGCCAGTGCACACACACAAACACACACACGCCTTAATATATTCGCACACATACATGGCCAAGAAGATTTATCTGTGACTTTAGGATTCAATCTTGCACACACTTACTCTTACTCACACACTCACAAAATATAATTAGGAGGCAACACTTCAGCCGTCCTCATCCACTAGATTGCTGATAAGAGGTGTCCATCTCAAGGAGATGACAAACTCATCACTCAGCCTTTAAGACAATACAGCAAGGGTGACCCACAAGTGCTTTTATGTCAATGGAAGACTTGTGGACTAAAGGTGAATGAGGAGTTTCTCCCATTATGAAATATATGTTAAATGAGCACACACAAGTGAGAGTAGCAGCTTTAAGAGAGAGAAATGGCTCTTACCTTGTGGTCATAGGGGTTATACGAGTGGAAAAGTTGTGACAGCTCTTTTGTCCGCTGCTTTTTCTGTGAATAAAAAAAAACAAAAAAAATGTAATCGTTGAAATTCTTTTAAAATTCATTGTCATACAACTGAAGACTTGAAAGTTGTTAGCAGTTCTCTGTGTGTATATTTCATATTCCTGATAGAAAAAGACTATTTCTCATGCTTTCTTTGGGAATAACTCTGCTCTTAACCCACAGTGCCCTTAATGTGTAATGAGATGCAAAGTAGGAGACATGACTGTCTGATATGTGCCACTTGTTAATGCAATCAGTTACACAAGGCCGTTACAAAAAGCGCTAATTAGCCCACTGATTAGGCCAGGCCTGGCTTAAGGGAAGGATATGTAGCTGAAGGGAGTGCATTTCATACGGTAATAATCTGCTTTAAAGATCCTGTACCTAACTTATTTTGTTTTGGATTCGAGTGAAAATTGTTTTATCCCATAAAGTATGTTGTAAAAGCAGTCATTTATGTAAAGATCAAATTGCTACGTGTTGTTTTAGAGTGCTTTTTATTTTAGCAAAACCCGATAGCAACTTTCACAATCTCAGAAATGGGGATAAGCCCCATTGGCTGCTGATATAAAGCCACTAAGCGCCTGCACGTCTTGTAAACAGTGAAGCATGGCTACAGAAAATCCAACCAGTTATAACCCCACTGGCTGTTACTGCATACATGGCAAAACAGCCGTAAAAGCGAGATACAGATAAGAAAAAAGCAAAGCGCAGAAGAGACCAAAGAAGAACTAAAACGTGCATAAATATTGGTGGAGCGTGCACGCATAAGAGAGACGTGCTTGATTGCATGCATGTGAAGTAGGAGGAAAAAGGGAGGGTTTGTGAGCGTGAGGAGCGACTTTGGAGGAGGGGCTAAAAGTTTGAACTGAGCTAACTGCTTCTATCATGCTTTAGCAAAGGCTGGAATCAGGTAAAGCTCCTTTAAGTCTCCTGATGCCCAACTTCTGCAACAACTTGTTCAGCAAGCACGTATAGACGTTATATCATAAAGAAGAGCTGATAAATGCAGCCTGAAGACAGACAGGAACAGCTCAAAGGTGAGGATGAGTGGGTGCATACAGAAATCAGTACAAATAGCTTAGCTAAGTTTCCAACAACAGAATTGTAAATATAGTCCTGAAATAATAAGCTGACACAGAAGAAGAGTAACTACAACATTGCTTTATGCCAGAAATGTCTTTTCTATTCAATCCTATAATCATTGGCCCAGTTCACCTACTCTTCATCCTGCTTTGTTTTTTAACTGACTCTCCAAAGGGCTTCTCAGAATCTCTAAATCCTTTCTACATATCCCTTTTCCCTGGCTTCCTGTGTTTTGTTCTAGTTGGAGGGAAAAACTCATACTAATCAGTCTGTCTCCCACCCTTCTCTTATATGTCTATACCTCCAAGATCTCCTTCTCTCACTCAGTCCAACTAAAGCACCTTCGGTAAGCACAATGTTCTTATCATTGCTCCTAAACACCATCCTTTCCACTCTTTATAACTTTTCATCATTCACACCATCACTCTGTATGTACTCATGTGTGTGTATGTGTAAGACAGATGTACCTTGTGAGCTCTCAGCTGAATTTACACAGTCCATCAGCTCACATAGAGTCAAACACACACCATCGGCTCAGTGCAACACTCAACACTCACTTACACATGCTTTACATCTAAATGAATTTACCAGCTACATTCAGGGCTGGCCCAAACATGGTAAAAAAAAAGAAGAATGGCAAAAAAACTATTGACTTAAAGAGTAGCATTTGCTTCCTATTTAAGTAATGATGATTACTTTGTTCATGTGTGTTCAAGTGTTCATGTTATTAGCCAATGGTTGTCAATATATTATATTACTCTGACATAAGCAAAAAAAGCAAATAAGTAAAGATAAACATTTACAAGACTGAAAAAAGAACTCTGACCTGTCACCTATCTTACCTCCATGGGAAGTGTAAGATGTGGTAACAAGGTTATATTTCTTATAACCTGTGGGGATTTACAATGTAATGTAAGTGTGAGAGTCCGTGTGCATGAGAAGGGTCCATCAACCAGAGAAGTTAATCTGGCATGCTGTGGAGGTTGTCTTGGTGACAACCTAGCAATGCAAAGCCATTGTGTGCAAGTGTGTGTCTGTGGACCTGTCATTGAGGTGATGAGTAACGATGGTAGTTACCATGACATCCATCTGTTGTTGTCGCTAGAGACGGATGCTGCATCTAACAGGAAATTAAATTACATGGTTGTATACACTTGTACTCATACTGACTGTAAACGCATCATAGTGTGTATTTGCAGCATAAACATATACTGTTTTGTGGGAGAAAAAGTGTTTTTCTTTACATGCGGCTGCACATAAGGGCCTGTGCTGAGTGCGTTTATTTGTATTTCAGAAAACATGATTTATATCAGGAGAAACAGAGAAGGCAATAGAAATGCCCCATGAACACATTCATTGTGCCAGAATACACCCAATTGATGTGTGTTGTAGAAAGGTAACAGTAAACTTGACATCGCCTCTGGCTCACTCATACATGTCTGTCTTTTCATAATGTCAATTTTTTAGTCATTTAGCTGATGCTTTTATCCAAAGCGACTTACGTTAAGGTTCCTTTCACCAGTGTTCCAGCTGAACACCACTGTAGGCAAGGTGGGTTAAGTGTCCTTGCCCAAGGACACAACAACAGTATGAACTGTGGGGAGAGTGGGATTCGAACCGCCTACCTTCTGGTTGAAGGACAACCGCTCTTACCACTATGACAGACAGACTAATGACATTAGCATTTTACCTAGAGCATTTAGGAGCATTAAAGAGCAAAGCATTAAAGAGTTCACACTGATTTTGACTAGATTCTTCTCTGACTAGGTCACTCACCCCCGGTACAGTTTCCCTTTTTAAAATTATGATCTTAAAATGATGATGTGCCTATTGCTTAACTCAGTCAAACATTGTGTGATAAATTAAGGTGAGTAAACCAGCTTAACATGCATAAAGATGCAAAAGTAATGTTTAAAATGCCATACTCATTTCCTTAAAACAGACTGAGCATGAGAATTCACTCAAACAGAGAATCCAGGTTGAAGTAAATGCTTGCGTGTTATTAGAATGTATCCAAATTTTGTGAGCAATTTTTGGTGTGCTTGCATTCTTCCCAATTAAATCTAGTAATATGGTTTCGAAACAATCTGCCATGGATTGTTTGTCTCAGTTGCTGGTTAACCCCAACAGTGCAGGAACCGGCAGTCTGATAACCTATGCAGGTGTGCTAGCATTATTAGCAGAGCAGGACATCATTAATCAACCTAGCGTCAGACAGGAATTTAACCATTAACTCAACCTTAATACCTGTTAGACTGCTTTTAGTCAAGTGTTACTATGTCCCCTGATATGTGTGAGAGAAAAGGGCTCTGCTCTGAGACAGCAAAGGGGGAAAAGCATACGTTTGAGTGTGTGTGTGTCCAGGCGTAGATAAATGATAGTGAAGCTATGAGATAAAGCTACTAGTGGCTGACCAGCTGTTCACACTGACAGCTGCTGCACTGGTCTCTCCTGGGTAATGGAGTTCTTACCCAATTACAACCTGGGGAAATTAAAAACACTGCCCCACAAGACAGCTCTTCTCCTCCTCGATCACTTTTTCTCTCTTGTTCAGTCTTGTGCAGCAGCTCACTTTTAACGCCTTCTTACATTTGAACAGACAGCACGCACACCCACACACACACACACACACACACACACACACACACACACACACACACACACACACACTCTGCTCAGCTACTCCATTTATCAAGGCTAAGTTCTAGTCACCTGGGGATGATTATGGAGATCTGAGTTAATAGCATTCACATCCTTTTATTCTCAGCATGCTTCCCTCTGTCCCCCATTCCTGCATCGCTGTGGTCTACTTTTTCTTCCTTCTGACTCTGCTCCCAATCCATTCTCCATGTTCACCCATTACAAAAGGTGAGCCCTAGGCATACTAGCATACACCTGTGTTCTCCAAGATGGGCCAGCTTTATTATATTTCTGTTTACATTCACAGCAGACAGGTCTTTGCATTTCATTTGACATTTTGGAGTAGGTTTATTGTACTTGAAATCTTCTAGAATAAACAGTCTTAAATTACCAATGTGTAGTAAATATATGTTGAAATACAAGGAGTAAAATAATGGTAATTAAAGCTAGAGTAGGCAAAAGTGATTACATTACTTAAAAAGGACAGCTGCTATAGATGCATGTATATTAAAAAAAAAAAAAAATCAGTTTCATGAAAAGAATTTCATGTTAGAAGATAGTTACCACAGTTGCTCTAAGATGAAATTAAGAGTTTACATTTTAGGACACACATGAGTGAAAGTTTCAAACACTGACTTAACAGTACACTGTAAAGAAACACATGTACAGTATGTTGGCAAATTTACAAGAAATGCGTTGTTTTTTTTACTCCACTGTGCAGTTAAGGTGTAAAGCATTGCAAATTCCAATGCATTATTCCACTTGCCAATCAAAATTCAAAGACAAAAGCATCCTCTCCCTTGCCCTTTCAGCTGTTACTTTACATCTTACATTAGTGTCTCCATCCATCTCTGTTTCCCATTTAGCTCCTCTGCCTCATGTAGAGTGTCTTCTAAGGCTTCCTTCTGTCTGTGCTTCCTGCTCCATCCATCCCTCCTGTGGTTATTCAACACACTTGTGTTCCAGACAAACCATCTGCTGCACTTTATTAATGACTGACCCTACACGACCTGTACGTCGCCTAGCTGCCACCATACGTTTTATGTATGTGCGTCTGTCTTCCCCTATGTTTGTGTGTGTATGAACAGGTGCACACTGACTGATGATGGGACATTGTGTGCAGCTTTATCTACCAATACAGGTGCATATGTTTCAAACAAAGCTGGCTAGCTCTTACCAATCTTTGTCTTCTCAGTCAAACATGTATACACAACAGTAATCACAGGAAAACGTAACTTTTTATTTGTGTGTGTTTTTTTTCCTCCATCCTAACTAAAATGCTGATTTTGCAAAAAACAGTTTTCAGAGAAAATCAGCACAATGCCACCATCTGACAATCAAAGAACTTTCAGTGCAGTAAAGGCTGGATGCATGCTGACATACAACCGCTGACAATAAAAGTCAGAGGAGGCAGATGGAGGAGGAAAAACAGGAAGGAAAAAAGCAGCGATGTGGTCTGTCTGGGGATTGATCCCTCAAAGACACACTCAGCTGCTCCTCAGAGTATGAAAATAGGAATGCGGGATGAGGGAAAAAGAGAATGACTTATGAAGACACTCCACTTGAAAGAGATGGTTCAGCTCTTTGATGGTAAAGAGGAATAGAAAGCAAATGACACAAGAGACAGAAAATAACGTATCAGGTACAGCACAGGAGGTCACACTCAAGAATATGATCAAATATTACATAAAGTACATAAAGAAAATGTACCTTATGTTTAAGGTTAGAATGTGTTGTATATTTTGCCCCCAAAAGAAATCAAAAAAGAAAAGGCATACATAATTGTCACATAAAGTGCAGCTCAGTATAACATGCACTGAAAAGTTTTTATGCCAGAATGATGACATGGCACAAATTGATGTGTTTATTGTCTCTTATTTGCAGACTCATAACGCTGACACAGCTTTACAACAATTACAGCTTCATTAGACTCTAATTGTTTCACTTGGCAGTAAACAAGAGAGAAAGGAGGCAATGGCACATTATCCATCAGTATGACTACAGATGGAGAAAACAATGAGACATAAACCAGCGTGATGAGTGTTGATTACTCTTTAGATCTACACTAGCAAAGCTGTGTGAGGATGAAATACTAAAATGGAAGATCCAAATTAACCGGTCTTTTGCCAATGGTTCACTTGGCTCGCATTTATCAAAATGAATGATATGGCTGCTAATATTTTAAACAAACCGTTGTATTTTTTTTCTGTAATGTTTATTAGTTTAGGTCAGAATAGTTTAGGTCAGGGGTCTCCAACCTCAGTGAGCTACGTTTACAAAATGAATATGGCAGAAAGCTACTCGTGTTTATAACATTTATTTTCATTGCTTTATTCAATGCAAACAGAATGAACTTTGTTTTGCCAAAACATTTACCCTAAACTTTATAAAATGTTGGTGTCCTTAACTCACATTTTGCAATAAAACATAACAAAAACAAAACATTTAGGTCATCCGCATGTGCATTTTGTAGAGGCATATCTTTCCTGTGTATCACAAACTATAAAATAAAAACACATGTTGTCAAAACTAAACAATGCAATTTAAGATGCACAGATACTGTGTATTCAGTCAGATGACTGGCACTGATGGAGTCAACAAGAGAGCCACTCAGGTTTACTCTTTTGGGGTCTTCCTTAATCTTGCAAATTCTGCCTTTGTATTTTCAGTTATTAAAATGCATTCAAATGCTTATTTTCCTACTGTCACTCACTTTTGCTCTCTCCTTCTCCCCTCCCTCCGTCCTGTTCAGCGCACCTGTGTATGAGCTATGAACTTTAAATTTTTACTTCAGATTTGTTTCCCACATACAATTATAAATAATATATACAAGCATGAAGGTCTTAAGAATCCAGTAACCTGTAGTTTCAGTTTTAAGTTTTCTAAATCTAAAGTGTACAGTTTATGTATTATTTACACAAGATCTTTGTTTTTTGTTGTTCTTACCACATGTGCAAGCACTTGCTCCATCTTAGCAGCAGGTGTACCAGGCCGAGGGTAGAACTGGTTGATGAAGAGGCTAGGGAACTTGTAGTGCTTAACCAGCTCTATAGTCTCTAGAAAGTCTTCCTCTGTCTCACCGGGGAAACCGCAGATGATATCTGTTGCAATAGTTACACCTGGGACCCTTAAAAGAGAGACACAAACAGCAATTTTAATATTTTTCATCCTGCCTTTAGTAGTGAAGGTGACCTTAAAAACAATAACTGAATTCTGCCTTGTCTGTTCATTACATCTGAATGTATGATTGATCCACATTTTACCACTGTGACAGCCATCTTTAAAGAAGTCCAAAGAAAAACGGGAAAAGTTTCCCCTAGGGACTTGTTCAAACCAAAACCAGATTAGCAACTTCTATAGCCAATCATTAGCTAGTGATTATTGACCACTGCACTCAAAGGCCTATGCTACGTCGATAGGGAATAGAAATAGATGCATTGATTAGCTGTGTGTATATTGTTTTTATTAATAGGGATGAGACGAGAACATCAAGTCAAAGATATTGTTTTTTGTAAAAAATGCACATCAACAACATTGCAGGTGCCCAAAACAACGTGTCACATACAAGCTATTTCTATGCTTGTTTGTGCTAGTATCAATAAGTCACCCTGTGTCCTGCTCAATATAAGCAGGCTTTGAAAAAAAAATCTTCCTGTAAAAGCCTTAGATGAAGTGGAAAAGAGCCACACAATAGCCTTTAAATGTTAAGTCCAATGTTAGGAGGATTCTATGAGAAGCCAGGATTTATTTACAACAGACAACCGGATTTTCTTCTACATCACTTTGAAGAAAATAAAATGAAAAGTAGAGATAAACAACATCTGTACACATCCTGACGACAGCTGCAGCATGTACAATCAACCACAGAAATGGGACGCAAACAGTAGACAAAGAAAGAAAAGACAGCTCAACAAAGAGATTTTCTGTGCAATCAACAACATGATGCATCTTTAATTACACTAACTTACTGCATCTGCAACCCCGCGATAACCTCTGACCTATTGATAACTTACAATTGGCGGCTGGACATGAATATTAATCAATGGCCTGCAGTTAGTGGCATCCATGACCTCTTAGATCTCCCCAAGACAACTATCCGAAGTAAAAGTATAACTAAAAGAATTAAGTCTGCAGTTATTTATTGTTATTTATATTCTAAATCATTCTTAACATGCATGGTTTAACTTAAGTGAATAACAATGATTACTGCAGCAATTAGGCTCTTTAAATAATTGATCAAGATGAGCAATATAAAACAGAAAGATTTATACAAAGGTTTCCTATTGTTCAAGCACAGACCTACAAATTTTCCAGCATATACACATTTAATGCAATTATATAAAAGCATTTTTTTTACAGAGGAAAAAATACAGTACACTACAGTCACTAATTGCATTGTAATTTGACCTATTATTAATAGTGGATGCAGTAAATGTTAATATGATGAAACGCAGATGAAGAGAATAATAATAACATTAACAGAAAATACATTTTTGGCCACACAGAGTCACAGTTCTTCAAAATAATATGCTGCAGTTCCAGTCTATATTAGGAGTTATAGTGTATCTCGCAAGTGTCTTGCCGCAGTAGTGAGGAAATTTACACCATTACTGGAAAAAATGTTTGCTTCAGGCCAGGGCAAAGTAACACAGAGATAGAATATAGAGAGAAAGAGCATGGATAGAGAGTGGCGTGAATTGGATTTGGAGGATTTTCATAAAGATGGAGGCTGAGAGGGAGAAAAAAATAAAATAAAAGCCACAAAGCAGACACATGCACACACAGTCATGTTGACACCTCTGTCTCTTGCAGATCTAAGGGTGATGGAGGTGTGATGTGTGATACTAATGAACAAGAACCACACTGATACTCGCCTTGTTAAAACCAGGCAGCAGAAATGTGGCTTGTTATAGCTCACCTTTCAAAAACAGAATGTGTGAAGCATACCGGCAAAGAAACAGGCCCAGAACAGGAGCAAAGAAGGTACACAACAGATTAGGCTTTAGTGCTGGTTGCTTTCAATTTTACTTTTGCAGGCAACTGAAAACTGAGGAAAATTTATTTATTTTATAGTAAAAAAAAACTATTGACTAAAAATTAAAGCATTGTTTTTTATGTTTTAATGGAATGTTTGACAGCAACTGTATTATGGTTGTAACAAACCATAATACAAACTACTCCCGGATCTGGCTCAAACAGATCTATTAACACTTGTATGTATTATTAAGAGTAGACCCAAGTCAAAAACATTGACAGAGCAAGAAGGTTCTTTGGTGTGTAAAATATAGATAAAATGGTACAAACAGAAAATGGATTAATCACTAGAGACATTATCTGCTACGTCAGGCCACTGAAGGAGTTAAAAACGATTAGTATTGATTACACACCAATATCAGTGAGTAGTTTTTAGGGTAACAGTTGCAAGACAAAGACAATAGATGTTATGGATGAAATAAGTGAAAGGATAATGAAACCAGACTTAAGCAAATGGTCCTTCAGATTCAGTTCTACTACTGCACTGGTGTATCCACTGATATTTACTACATATTATATATTTGCTACATAATTACATTCTACCATTACTAATATAATATACAGATTTCTGTACATAAAAAATATTAAATCCTATAACAATAATTACATTTAATCAATATCCATTATATTGTTTAATTTACAGTATATTAATGTTTAAAAGTGTGGGTAAATATTGGATTTGAATGGATTTCAGATGGATTCTGAGGAACAGGAGGATGTTCACATAATTTTAACTCTTATGTCTTTGGAGAAAAATATTGTGGTTTGATATCTATAACATATTTTATGACATTTTTGGTTGATGGTAACATTCATTTTATAGATATCAAACCACAATATTTTGTGAAAGCATCTTTAAACCCATTTGAAACAAATGATTTAGAGCCGTCTGCTTTAACTCAATATTAGTAATATCATTATTGTCAGTAAATAAAGGTGTGTGCTTGTGTGTTCTCATTTTACATCTGTTCCTCGGGAACTGATAGACCCCATCCTTTATGACAGAAGCCTCCATTAGCCATAATGTGCCACTGGTCTGGGCTAGCATTTACACAGGAATTATTTGTTCATAGGAGACTAAAGTCTACTAATTAAAATCCAGATAAGCACACATCGTGTCCCAGTTTGCCTCAGCAGGCTGAATCAAGCTTCACAAAACAGGCCATTGTCTTGTGGACAATTCTTATCAACTCTTTGTTTGTGGAGGCCTTCGCTCAGTCGCACTACTGCTGGAGTGAGTGAATGAGGTTTCTTACAAACAAAACTATCCTCTTAATCATATATTCAAAATATATTCATGTGTATGCAAGCGTGTTTGCACAACAGATGCCTGTGAGCGCCTCTTGCGATAAGATGAAGGCAAGACCACTGGGATAGAAGAACCCTGAAAAATGACAGCCATGAGCGCAAAGAGGTAGGCGATGGGTGGAGGAATGGAAGGATGAGGAGAGAAGAAAGACAATCTGGGAAGGTAAATATTTACCTATTCATCTGTCAAAAAAAAGCCAATGCCGCCCATCTGTGCTGCACTGTGAGCTGTGTGTCTGTTCTGTGAAATGATAATGTGTGGCACACTGGGGCCACGGCAGCGTAGGAGTCAGTGGAGACAGCGCAAGGAAAGAAGTTGTAGGAGAAAGATATAGATGGTAAAACTCTGCTTTGGGGAAACAAAATGAATGCTACTCACTTATAAAAACTATACTTCTAAGTCTAAAAAAAAAAACAGCATGCTCTAATGCGGATGCAAGTGAGGAAAAGAGGGAGTTAAGCAGCTGAAACCAATTTGAAGATTAGCAATCGATAATATATTGTGAAAGTTCGAGTCAGACAAAGGCTGTGTATTATATCAAATACTAAAAGACATTATAACATACATTATATAAACAGAAGCAACTTTCAACAGCGGTAAGTCAAAGATTTCCACTGTACCCTATTGTTAGTTTTTCAAAGTGTTGAAACCATTTCTGGCAGTAATGAACTTCAAATCATGTGAATATTATAAAAACATCAAGCATTTAGCTCATCAGATCTGGATTCACCATGCAGCACATCCAACGGGGCAGTTTGAAGGGCCATCTGCATGTTTATTTAGAGGGTTTACACAAGATTAAACCTGCTTTGAAGATATGATCAAAACCTCAGGAGTGCATACACACATCACACATATCAACATGTCATAAGCGGAACCAATATCATGACTGCTGCCTGAAATAAATTTAAAGGAAATTTGACAGTGAAGTAGATTAAACATTCATGCCATATCCAGGGCAGTCAATTTGTCAACTCAGTTAACTGTTGTTTTCAATCTCATTTGTTTAATGCTCTTTATGACAAATGATTCTTTTATACTAGTGTATCTAAGAAAAAAAAACACTCTCTTCATCCACTAGAAGACCAGAAGAAAAAAGGAAAATAAGGAACTCTTGTGAAGTGGTAGTAATGATTCAGACCCTTAAGTGTTTGATTTAGCAGTGACAGCTGGAGGTAATGGCACTGTCATGTCGCAGCTCAATTTACAGGGTTCCAGAAAAGAGTGAACCGAGTAAGCACTCACTTTCTTCAAACTAGCTTCGCTGATGAAGGAACAGGCCTGTCAGAACTAGCTCGAGTGGCACCAGGTGACTGTTCAGATAGAACACTCGCTCACAATTTGTCATTAAAGTAATTGCCATTAAGCATGGCATTTAAACAAGGTATACAGTAAACACTCAACCATTTACTCAGCAGCTTAAAATTGTCACCTGCATTCTGCCACTGTACTGCTGCAACAAACACAAAGTGCAAAAAAACATAAAGTTAAATAGGTTAACACTAACAGAAAGGTGTTTGGCAGCAGAGAGGTGACGGATGAAGTATCGGTAAAGAGACAGAATGAGGCAGGTGATGGCTTTAGCTGCCTTAAGAGGAGCTGTCAAACTGTCACAAAGACCTCTCATCCCATCCCTCTCTGGCTCATTCTCACCTCAGCGCCATGCTTCTGTGCTCCACATTGTGAACTTGGACGATGGTGTGGATTGTTGAGTTATTTTATTATACTTATACCACAGATACTATTGGAAAACTCCAAATGCACACACAATCAAGCTGCATCTGGGAAGAGAAGTGTACTGGCAAGATTATCTTCGACCCATCCCACATGAAATGCAGCCTCTTTGAACCTGCGCCCTAAGGCAAAAAAACAGATCTATAAGTCTTCAGAAGCAGGAATAGGAACATTTTTTTTCAGTTTTGTTCTGAAAAAGAGTGGCACTGTATGGTTAACAAACAAGTCTAGACTGTACACTAAGAAAAACCTATTGTTACATAATTTGTTGAACATTCTTCTTCAGCTTTTATAACTAATACTATTCTAAATGGGTTATGTGAACATGTTGGATGTGCCGAGGGTGAATAAGTAATCTGTCTTTTAACCTGCAGTGCAAAATAACCTCTGTCTTTCCACGTAGCAGGTCATTTGTAAAGATTGTGCCGGGTGTGGCGGAATGAATGGAAAGCCAAGTAAATAATGATCCCACTGGAGTCATCAGTAAACTTTATCATTTAATGAAACAGACCGAACACAGCAGAGCAGAACTGCAGTTCAATTTAACACACACACACACACACACACACACACTTCCACAAGCATAGTTCATTAGGCTCAAAGAAGGGTAATGAGAATGCAGACGCCACAAATCCATCCACCTACCCACACATACACACACATCATGGAGAGTAGCAGTGAGGTGTTTGGCTACAGTCTTCATGTGAACAGCTTGCAGAGGCACAGATCTGGGAATTCAAGAGCTTTACCGTATGGATGCTGGGTACAGCACATACATTTGTGTTTCCATCATCAATACTTTGGAAGGGTACCAAAATAAGTGTACTGTGACTGAGTTACTCATAACAGCTTTTCTTGTTCTTTTAATAAAGCTTAAGCTGAAGTTATTTACAACATCTACTGTTTGTGTGCTGTTCATTAGAATCGTCATCTTACAACCTTTGATTTATAAATTAAAATCACGGATTCTTTTGTCTATGTTGACTTACAAGTTACTAACGTGGATCAAATGTGGAGTTAGGTGACCACAATGTTAAGTAGCACTCTTGATCTTTCAGATTGGAGTTTATGCAGCTAAGAAACATTATCCCGCTAGTGATTATTTAAGTATATCAAGCCTGGCATATCACTACACAGAAGTTATTTATCTTCAACACTTTGCTAAGTCCATTAAGTGTATCTTGTAAAAACACAATAATGCCATACTAAACGCAACTGTACTGTAGCTCAAAGTGGCAAGGCTCAAGGCTGTGGACACTATTTGTCTGTCCCCTATTCAAACTTTTGATGAGAAAGAGTGTTTATACATTTGCAAATGTCTAACCATCATCATTATAGGGACTGGCCATTTGCACTTTATTTCAGTTTAATCCAACACTGGTATCGATTCATTGTGTGATCTATCCTCTTGCCTCACAGAACTGACTTGACCCAAGCAAAAGTTGATAACATCAGAGCGCCAGATAAATGTTAAACCCAAGGACACCTTACAACATAAGCAATTTAACAACAATACATAAAAGATAAAACAATAAAAACACAAAGATTACAGTGAACAAACAGATTTGAACAGATAAGTTGTGATTTAAACATTTTGATGGAGTCCAGCTGAGGGATATGGATGGGTAGTGAGCTCCAGAGTTCGGGGGCAGCGTGACTGAAGGCCCTGGCCCCCATTTTGATTGAGGGGATGGACAGGAGGCCAGAAGAGGAGGAGCAGAGGGCACAGGAGGCAGTGTATGGGTAAAGCAAATCAGAAGTGCCTTCAAGGTGAGTTTGTATTGAATTCTTTTTGGTTGGATTGGAGTTGGATGAGGGTTCTATTGATTTTGTGGGGTTGATGATTCTTGCAGCAGAGTTGCAAAACTTTGGAGGAGCTTTTGGGGTAGACCGGAGAGATTCCTTATTTGCCGTCTCTCACAAACATTTGAAAGAAATCCATATAAAATACATATTTATCATGGCCTATAGAGAGGATGTTATCAGATAGCTAAACCTTTAGGCTTATGTTATGTCAGCTTTAGTTTAGCACCCATTCAACTCAACAAATATGGAGACATGGTAAATCAAACCAAACTAAACCATAAAAAACATTCAAGATTAATACTGCCGTTACTATGAAGACTTTTAATCAATGTTTAAGTCAGTCTTTTTCTGTTAGACAGGTAATTAACTGATCAATTATTTTAACTAACTTATCATTTTATGAATCATTAAGTCACAGTCACTGAAGCCCAACACTAGCATCAGAGATTTAGAGTGAGTAAGAACCTGTCAGAGAAAATCAATTAGTGGCTCTTTAATGTGGGATTTCTCCAACACAGAGATACATATCACAACAAGTTAATCAGTTTAAAACTGGAAACATGCTGCAATCTGACAAAAAGGCACATAAAGAGGTCTCCACTTATTTAAATAATTAATTGACATTGTAATGAGCCTTTTTGATAATCTGCCTAGATGTCTAAACCTCAAAAATGCTTTATGTACAAGTTCAGAAATTAATAAAAGGAATGTTTGACAAAAAGAGGAAAAGGGATATCCTATAATTTATTTTTTAACAGTCCAACTGTCTGACGGCCTACAGTTACACAATTGTCAACATCTAAGACATTAGGTGCCAAGAGTGCATTCCAAAAGGCTTAATAGATTAACAAGGCAAATCATTATATCATGCCACTAGAACTTCCAGTTTTGGCGGCATTTATTAGTAACTGTTTTACAGAACCATCTGAGAAGGCTTCCGTTGAAAGCGTTTGCAAAAGGGAGGGACCTTCTGTCGGAAACTTGGTAAGTGAATGGATTAAGCACCAACTACTATCCAACTACCAAAAGGTTTGTTTTAGCCAATTATTGCAACAGTTTATATGACATAACCAGAGTGCAGCTGATATGAAGAATTTGTTTTGGCATTAGGAAAAGACGTTAGCATCAATGCTAACATTTTAGCGTGGCTATGTTGATAACAAAGAGGAGAAGAGAATGCTTGGCTCACTTTGACTCAGGTGGTTTGCTTGGCGCAATACAACATAGAATTAGACAGGTTTGGAAAATCCCAAATCTCGCGACAATCCAGCTGCAGCGCAAGGTTAGTTCCTTAGGGCAACAAAGAAAAATATGAAAATATTGAATTTTTTTCTACCTTTTTGTATTGACTGAAATAAAATTATATTTAAAATGCAAGAAAAAAATACCTGAGACTAAAAAGCTAATGAATAAATAAGAAAATACATTAACAAAAATATTGTCTAATAGAGTATGACAATATATTGAAATTCACCTTTGTATGTTTCAGTGCATTTTAAATACCTTAAAAAAGAAAATAATCTCAGTCTTAAAGCATGGAATTAAATACAAATTTAAAATAAAGTAAATAAAGGTTAATCCAAAAGCTGCCCTTTAAAGTTTAGGGCGGGGGGTTGGGGGGGAGAAGAGCAGGGGTGCAGGTCTTAGTGGACATTTTTTTAGTGGAAAGTGGTTTTAGCTGCCACAGGTATGGATGGACGTGCCCGCTCAAATCGTCAAGGCAAGATAAAAAAAAAATCAATTTTTTAAATCAAATTACTCGATTTATTTGATGAATTGTCTCAGCCCTATTTGTCTGTCAGTGAAAATCTTAATGTATACAGTAAGGAACTCACAAAGCATGACTCAAAGCACACACTCAACATACACACTGAAACTGCAAAAGAAACTATGAGCCTTCAGAGTGACTCAGACACACACTCACGCACGCATGCACAAGACGAGGGAACTAGGACACAGAGAGAGCGAGAGCCACAGAGGCAAGTCAGACAGTGAGACGCAACTGTGTTAAATCACCTGACCTTGTGTGGCGTGTGAGAGCACATAAGCAGATAACAGTAGTGTTCATTGAATTTCTTAATATGTTCACATTGTGATACTACTTCTTGCACCTTTTATGGACCATTGTTCTTGTTTTTTTTTTTAATCAGGTTTAGTTTAGTTTAATCGTTCAAGTGAGAAAAGACATAAAAAAAGAAAAGAAAAGAAAAGAATGCAATAATTCCAAACAAAGCTCACATTGACTGAAAGAGTGTAGGCCAAAGTCAAAGACTTATTGTTGCCTACCCCTTCAAACATTCAAATCAAATTTCCAATTTCAGTTGGATTAGAGATTTATCAGTAATAATTGAGGACCAAGAGGTTGTATGTTGCTCCTGTTCAACCAACCTTGTGTTACTTTATTTTTGTTCAATTTAAATGACTTCCCAAGCTATAACGTTTTGGAGTTTGACATTTGACTCAATTTCTTTTATATTTCTAGATACATTTTGCAAAAGTTCTGAGTGAGAACTTTCTCACACTTATATCTAAATAAGTATCAGCATATCATTAAGTAAATACAAAACGTAGATATAAAGAGAGTGAAGTCTATGAGTCACATTGTGTTTCAGAAAAAAATCTGACTCACCACTTTGAATTGTGACTGACAACAAATTGGTAACATACAACAGACAAGCCAACAATAAACTAAAATAAAGCTTGTTAAATTGATATGTGCTTCAAGCGAAGAACAAGAGCACCTATTTTAATCTGGATGCTCATGACAGGGTGTGTTTAGGGATGGGCTGTTTTACCACCTGCTCTTTGTGATCAGTGTAGGTTTAGAGTTTCACTGTTGCTCAGACATGTTTTTAGGACACATGCATTCACTTTCATAAGTGCCGGTACACTTTGTATATCTTTAATTTTCCCCATCCATAACTCGAGTAATTATAGTAAAGTTGTAGGCTTCCTGTGTGTCTGTAAGTGAGAGAAAGGAAATTAAGCATAATCTAAAGGAAGTGCCAATAAGACAGGGATGTGTCAGGGGCTGCCAAGAGCCGTTATGACTAGACCCAAACATCTACAGACACTCTAAAGAGCTTGTTGAGAAGTTAATAACTCCTTCTTTGCTGATTTCCTGTTGTTTAAACTGTGCCTAGTCACAATGGTTCTCATTAAGCGACACAAGCAGGTATTTAGACAGGAAGGCATGCTCCCTCCGTCACACTGCATGACCTTAAGTGCAATAAGCTGACTAAGCAAAACACAGTATTGTCCAAAAAATAAAAGCCCTTCTGTTAAAATAAAGAGTAAAAGCCAGATCTCAGCATAAATCTTAACAGCCGCTTTTAAACTAAACAAAAACAGACAAGATCATATAATAGTGTCTTGTCAGGCCTGTCTCAACTGCTGGTGGCTGGTGACTGACAGGTCAAACTTTAGTGTTGTGTAAAGGTGATGCAGACAGGTCCCGCCAGTGTGCAGGGTTATAGCGGCAAAACCCTCTCACTCACTGGACTCCTTTCCCGCCTGTTCTGCCCTCTCTTTTTCACCTCTCTTGTCTAATCTGTTTATCATTTGTTGCTGTTCAGAAAGCTACCGCCTGCCTGCCACTGTTTGAGTGAAACATTAGCCCAGGCTGATACCTTAAACCTTTTGAGTGGGGGTGTGTAAACTGATGAAGGTGTGTATTCAACACCAAATAAGTGGCTGTCTTCACAACAGCACACAAAAGCTGAGCTGTCACGCTATTGGTACATGTGACCTGCCATAACTCATGGGGCTCTGAAGAAAGTCTGTCACCCCTCATGACTAACAAAGATGACTAAGATGTTTAAACAAAGATACTCACAAAGTCGGCATAAAACAAAACGGTCGTGGAGCCATTTGTTTGGAAAGAAACTGTGTACCTTCTTAAAACAAACAGAGACAAGGAAGTTATTATCAACACACACTTGTGTTGCCATTGTGAATCTCTAAAACAAGATAAACTAATCTTTAATGAGAATTCTGGTAATAAAAAGGATCATTTATTTGTTGTTAGATAAGCCTCAGATGAGGTTAGGAATATAATACAGGTTTGGACTGAGCACCTGCTGGTGTAGGCTGCTATCAAATGCACCACATGTTCTTTAATTGACCTTTTTGTGAAAGAACTGGTTTGACCTGAACACAATATATACATATATTTATTAATGGGTAAACAAGGCACTATCCAGACACATGGTTTTAAATATTTCATGAACATCAATAAACTAAAGTACTATTATTAAATACAATCTGCTCCAGCGAGGGATCCGCCGGTTAAAAAAATACATTTATTAGCAACATTAAACCACAAGATTGTTAATATGTTTTTATAAACCAGAGCCTAAGTGAATGAAACAGGAAGTTAGAAGTGTGGTTTGTGCGGTAAGCTCTGGTTTCCCAAAGGTCATATTGAAGGTCGTGGGTCATGGCACCACACACAGCAGCAGGGATCACAAGGATTAGTCACTTGTGTACCTTTCTCAGCGCTTCTGGGATCACATATGCATTCCCTAAACACAGCTGTGTGCTTAACAAGAATGTATCAACAAGACTAACTGCTGTGGGCCAGAGTGTTTTCTAATTTTCGTATTCCAAATGTCTTATTATTATTATCATTATTATACTAAATATACTTACACAAATGGATTTTAATTAGCCCATGTGCAATGAGTCTACAGCCAATGGACGTAAGGTTTAAGAGCTCAGAAACCTATGGCCACCTTAAGTGACCACAGGTAAAGGCCTCATCTTCCACAAAGGTCTTCCCATTAATCAACATTTAGGCTCTCCCACAACACAATGGTTCTCTGGCTTTTCTGTTTCGACCTCACCAACACTACGACATTCAGATTCATCTTTCAGGCACATTCTATTCTTTTTTCCAAGCATTTCATCTTTGGGCCCAATGGAACAGACACACTTAATCCTGCTGCGTACTTCAGGGAAAAGCAGCCCAGATATTGTGGCAAACTATACTCTGACCACGCTCAATCTGTAACAGTCTTATTCCACCATAACAGGATTTTCTCTATACATTATTAGATTGAGACGCTTAATTATGAGATTTTAATTGATAGAAGCGGAGAAAAAAGGTTGAGAAATAAAGCCCGTGTAAGCAGACAGAAACAAATGAACCATTTTAATGGAATAACTACTTCACTCATGGTTCGACTTATGCACAGCAGGGAGTGATTCAACATTAAACTTGGTGAAATGTCATCTAAAGAATTGTATGGCAAATTTAACTGTGGATAACTTCACAGAAACTCAGTGTTACACACTCATCCAAGAGGTTCACAAAAGAACCCGCAACAACATTTAAATATCTGCAGGCCTCACTTTCCTCAGTCAAGGTCAGTGTTCATAACCCAACCATAAGAAAAGAGACAAGGCAGAAATGGCATCCATGGCAGAGTTCCAAGGTAAAAACTAACGAGACAAAAGTTGATCTTTTTTGAAGGTGTGTGCCCCATTACATCTGGCGTCAAAGTGACACCGCATTGGAGAAAAAGAACATCTTACCAACAGTCAAAAATGGTGGTGGTAGTGTCATGGTATGAGGCTGCTTAGCTGCTTCAGGACCTGGACGACTTGCTGTGATTGATGGAACCCTGAAATCGGTTCTCTACCAAAAACTCCTGAAGGAGAAAAACTGACCTCAAGCTGAATGCTCAAAAACCTTCCAATGTGGCTGAATTAAAACAATTCTGTTGCCCAAAATCTCTCTACAGTGATGTTAAAGACGTATTGGCAGTTATCTCAAATGCTGGATTGCAGTTGTTGCTGCTGAGGGTGGCACAACCAGTTGTAACATTTAAGTGTAAGTACAAATATGCTAAACAGTTTCATCTGCAAGGGGGTCACAAAAGTCCTCATTTGCCATTAGATTTGATCAGTGTGAAAGAACTCCTGCTGACAGATTATTGGGGCACTCAACTTTTCAGAGAGACCTTCAAGACCGTTACGCATATTTCACAGCAGGGATTTTTATTTTTTTTAACTGTTTGGTCAGGCTGTTGTATTGGGCTAGAAAAAAAAACCTTGTCTGTTTCTTTCTGGTGAAATAACTAAACTTTCTTTTTCTTGTTTTTTTTCTCTTATTTGTGAAAAACATCCAGTTAGTTTAATTTAGTTCCTTAGCATTTTGAATGTATTTTAGAATTGCCAGAATATAAACAAATAAAAAAAATTAATACCAAATCAAATCATAACATAGCACTGTAACTAATTGAGTTTAAATCAGTGGCCCTAAAAGGGAAATAAGGATGCTTTTTTTTCTCTGATAAGTTAGGCCAGAGGCCTTTGACCTCATGACCTCCCTGGTGTTGGTAGCAAACATTGCTTGTGAAGAGCATAAGAGGATAAATCTGAAATGAAACATTCCTGCACACTTTGTGTCTTTTTTATCTTAGCTTTACAAAGGTGTCAATATGCAAACGTACCAGTTAGTACAAGTCTTTGCCTGTTCATTGCCTTTGATCTTTTAAAATGATCACTGTGAACAGGAAAGAAAAGGCTTTATGATTCTGCCTAACGATAAGTGAACTATTTAAAAGAGATCAGTAAACAATAAAACCCATGAAAATGTCAGTGCCATAAAATCAAACTGTCTTTTAATTCTAAGTATAGCATTAATAATCCTGTCAATCACATTCGAAACAGTAACAAAATCAAATATAAAAGTGTAAGCATGAATTGTGTGTACCTCAATTGAGGTTTTGAAACACACACACACACACACTCTTGCTCCCTCTTATGCTCCAAACACACAATTACAGACACTGAGGGTGTGTTCTTGGCTTGTCAAAAGCCCTGGCCTCTCTCCCAGACCCTCGACTGCACCCCAGCTACAACTGCTGCAGCCAAATGGGTCAGACCACTGGACGTGTAGCCTGCTGCTATTGATTTCTCACAACATCACTGAGTGTGGGATTTAGTATGTCTGTGTAGAAAAGGCTAGAAATCGAACAACCATGTACACAATGTACAAAAGATGCACAAGAACAGCTAGACAGGTTATGTAAACAAGATTATTTGACGCAATACACCAATGAGCGGCAAGCAAGTGTTTATGCATTTAAGAATCACTGACAATTCAGTCTTCCTCCTCTTAGACAATCTAATTCTAATGGTCTGGTTTAGAGCACCAGACCATTAGAATTACAAGCTGCCATGTTTGAAAGACGGCACACACTGAATACAAAACTTTTACATGATCATCTAGATATTGGTGAAAAGAATCACTATTTGATTTAGATAATAAGTTCTTTAAATCTCATCAAAATATAGTATAACTAAACCCTAAATGCCCAAAAGTGCTAATCTTTCCATTTTTTAAGTAAGTGGAAATCAAACCCCCAATCTCCCGCACCCACTGACCTCTCCAACACAAAGGAGCACTACAAAAAACATCTTTATTATCTTGTGTAAAATAGTAAACAGAAATTCTATGTAGTTTTGCAATTAGCTACATATTAAGTTAAAATCTGCAAAAATACTACACATAAGTGATATGAACAACATGAAGGGCATTTTATGTCCTTTAAATATTTTTTATATGTTCACTGATATAAACTGCAAAGTGTTACTGGTTTAAGTTAAATTTATTTGGAAGATATCACGTGTTACCTTTCTTTTAGGAAGTCCACCACTTTTCTGAAGTCATCAACACAATACTCTCTTTTCATGTCCATCAGAACGCTGTCTGAGGCCGACTGCACCGGGACGTGAAGGAAGGCATAGACACGCTGATGATTCAGGATCTTAGCCATTTCCTAGAGAAATATAAGAGAGACAGAAAAAGGGATTGAAGGGGAAAGAAAATAACCAAATTATGCTTGTTACAAGAAGAGACTTTTGAGGTACAATAAATTGCAATTCCTTTTAATTAAGCATATTATATACATAGATCAAATGAGACGAAGAGGATCTGAGAGATTGCAGGAGCCCAACAGCTAAAAATGGAAATGTTGAGTAAAAGGGCACAAAGTCATAAGTGGCATGTAAAAACAGCACAAATTACAAATCTATGGACAGCAATATTACACTTAATGATTTTTCACAGTGCGAAGGTTTGGAGAACACATTGGAGGATAAAAGTTGACAGCTTTAAATAATTGCGGCTTCCATTAACATTCCAGTGTGCCTCCACTCTTTTCACCTTACACCTTGTATGAAAGGCAGCTTCTGTCTCTTGTTTTATATTCCTTACAGAAACGAACAAAAAGAATTCATCATGTATCCACGAGGATTTACAGTACAAAGAGTCAAGGCTGTTTCAGTAGGGGTTCTTTATGTCTGGAAAGTACAGAGCTTTCTACAAAGCATACAGGTCTAAATTTCAAATCAAAATGGCAAAAAGAAAAAAAACATAAAAGTATGTATAATTATCTCCGTACGGACATCTGCCAACTGAGTGTCATTATGGTTTGTCTAAAAGAAATGAGAATGCTTGGTGAATGGTTTACACGTGGTTTGTAAAGTAAAGTAAAAAAAAAAAATGTTTGAAGAAGCCCGCGTTTTATAGACCCAAAGACTGCATTGTATTTTTTTACACCACCCAAGGTTATTTAAGCTATTTTTTATGCTTTTTTTATTTGGGTAGTAAAAGAGCAGGACCGCAGATGTCAGATTTTTCTGATGGACATAATCAGGATGCTATCATTACTATGCTAATCACCACAAGTAGGAGAGAGAAAAAGAGAGGGGAGGAAGAAAATATTTAATGATTTCCTACAAGAATGTGCTGATTGCAGTCCGTCTTCTCAATTAAGATCTATTGTAGAAGGTTTCCTACTTCATATGCAGAAACAAGAGAGCCTGTGTGCATGCACAGACACACACACACTGAGTCAAAGCTCAGTATAGTGCGCCACAGGGGGTTGACCACTGGAAGCTCCAAATTAGCAAGAATTAATTTGGTTGGAAAATGGAGCCTGATTGGTGGCAGAAATCTGAGTGTTGAATGTGTAGGAGAAGAAAAAAAGAAAAAACATGCACAGAAACACGCTTTTATGTAGTTTTATGTTTTCAAAGTGAATGAATAGACGATTGATGGATTATAGTCCAAGTATTAATTACACTTTCTTATGACTTCCTTTGTGGATAATTAATTCAAACATTTTATTGCAACTACTTTAAAATTTATATTTCTACAGTAAGTCACAGGTATAAATTTGCTCAATGGGGAAATTGAGCCAACAAACTGTAGAAAAGTACAAAGCATGGCATTGTAAAAGGGCTTATTAATGATCATACCACATGTTATGACAAGGAGATAAAACCAAACATTTATGAGCGCTGAATTTATAGTTATTATTGTTACTTAGTAACTATGTGATCAATCATGTCATCAGATAAGCAATGAATAAATAGAAACAGAAATCCAGTCGGTGATATAAGACTGATTTCATAGGTAGAATTTTTTTAATAAGTAAGCTACAGCTAAAGGCCAGTAAATTGAAATAAAAATAATAATAATAATAATAATAATAATGCATTTTATTTAAAAGCGCCTTTCAAAACACCCATGCCTTTCAAAACAATACATGTCTCATGAAATGTTAAGCTATTTACTTAATCAGCATAAAAAGCCAATAAGCATGCAAAGGTGGTTGATGGGTGTGCATATCATCAGGAAAGCATGCCATATAACAGGATACTAGAGATTTAGTTTGGACATATACTTAGCTTTAGCATAACATATCTCCAATAGTCAAACTGCTGCAACTAACATTTTTATTTGGCTGCACCACATGTTGCTCTTGTGTTACGTTTTCAATATATAGTGCAGTGGGATATGTTTTACAGCTTCAACTGTGTAAATGTCAAGTGGCCTTTAAATGCAAGAATTGCATCTAAATAGATAATAGTGTATAGGATTTTTCACTCACTCTATCATGGAAATATGTGACAACATCCATCCCACCCACTAATGATCGCACACTACAGATATGATTCTCTTGTAACGGATCCCTGTGGAGCTAAGGTCTGCGGCTGACAGGCAAGTTAAACAGTCTGAACTGAAAAGAAGAATGTAGTGTTGTTTTATTGCCTGAATGAGGTAATCAGCTCATTTTGTCCCATCAAACAGGGCTGTTGCAAACCACTGCCAATGTTGTTTTAGTAAGGTTAAAACTGCACATTAGGGATGCACCGAATGTTCGCACACCACACAAATTATTCGAGTCAAAATAGCCAAAAAGCACTTTCGGCGTTGCGAATAAGTAAATTAGCAAGAATAAATTTGGTTGGAATAATGACGCTTTTAATGACGCAATCAAATTACCCGCGGAGTGAGTAGCGCCGCTTTATGCAGCAAACATGTCACAGAAGCACTTTAAGGTGTCGGAGAAAGTGAATGAAAACGGCCGTTGCATGGACATTATAGTTCTGCTGAATTGTCCAGACGGGTGCATCTGCAAAAACGAAAGTGAAACAGACCACGGAGTTAAAACAACTAAACGCACAGCGGTCTTAGAAGCTGTCAGCACATGATTTAGACAGGCGGACTCAGAACCCCTGTACAGCATCGCTACTGTGCTTGATCCACGATATAAAGATCATTACTTGGATGTGGGGAGAAAGATGGAGATTACGAAAATGATCCAGGCAGTTGGATTTGGGAAAGCCGCTAGGTAATGGAGACTCAGGTGCACAGCCAGGAGATGAAAACAGCGCAGAGAGTAAACGGGCTCGTACTACAGATTATCCGGCACAGTCTCGCTGTCTGACTGGTAAGATTTTATTTATATTTTGGATTATGGTAACACTTTATAAGTAGTTTCTATTTTTAACATTAACTAACAATGAAAACCCCTTATTAACAGCATTTATTAATCTTAATGTTAACATTTACTAATACAGTATTAAAATTAAGTATCACATTTGTAATTTTTGAATTTAAAAGTATCAAAAGTGGTAGGCCTATTTGATGTTAAAATTGTGAATGCACTCATACTAACATGAACTAAATATTTTTTTATTATCTTACATTAAGGAAGATTAATAAATACCATAACAAATGTATTGCTCATTGTTAGTTAAATATTTTGAAATTGTATTTTTGTTATTGCAAGAATTGATCTAAATAGATAATAGTGTATAGGATTTTTCACTATTTAATGAGGAATGTAGTGTTGTTTTATTGCCTGAATGAGGTAATCAGCTCATTTTGTCCCATCAAACAGGGCACCGTAAACCACTGCCAATGTTGTTTTAGTAAGTTAAAACTGCACATTGTTGTTTCCCTCTCTTCGTGACACTTTTTCCTTTCTCCCACCAGACATCTCAGTCTTATTCACAGAAACAGACACACACTGCTTTCATCTTTGG
This sequence comes from Perccottus glenii, assembly GCA_024416835.2. Taxonomy (NCBI): domain Eukaryota; kingdom Metazoa; phylum Chordata; class Actinopteri; order Gobiiformes; family Odontobutidae; genus Perccottus; species Perccottus glenii. Next base: position 11,827,851 of record CM044551.2, read on the forward strand.
TTGATGAGCCCAGATAGACAAACGCACCACAGAGGATCTATGTTAACTGGCTTAGCTCAAAGCATCTGATATGTAACCCCTCAAATCAGATAGGAACAGAAAAAAAACAAAAAAACAGTGCAGCCAGATAAAAGGAGTTAGATTCCCTTCATTCCAAAGACAAGGACTGTGTCTGTACTTTGGGGTTTTCATTTTATGGATTCTAGATGTAAAACTTTCCACAATGTTTTTTTAAAAATAGAGATTGGAACAACTGTTTGTAAAGTTAAAATAAAAAGTCTAGTGTATGTGCATGTATATATTTCCTGCTCAAGGAATGGTCTCTTTTTGCCGTATTTTGTGCTTCTATGATGTTACTCCATATTTAGGGGTGTTTCATTCAAATCATTCCGCTGGATTTAGCATCAGCAAAATGTGCGTACACCAGGATTGACATGACAAGCAGTTTGATTAGGAAAGTCCCACTGAGATTACAAATCTCTTTTGCAGGGGAGTCCTGGCCCCCCAATTTGTGTATTGGGAGGGAGGAGGCACAGTGGGTTAAGTGTCTTGCCCAAGGACACAACGACAGTATGTGGGGAGAGCGGTTATGATATTTATGTTTGGCGGGGATCGAACGATCGAAGGACGACCGCTCTACCCACTGAGCTACTGCGCCCGTATAAAAGAGTTAGGTTACTCTTCCTTTTTTTTTTTAGGAAACAGAATAACTTTGACGGGTGCACGTGGCAGAGTGGTTAGCACTCCTGCCTCACAGCAAGAAGGTCGTGAGTTCAAAACCCGGCCGACTCAAACATTCTCGGCCGACTCCGGTCTTTCTGTGAGGAGTCTGCATGTCCTCCACGTGTTACCGTAGGTTCTCTCCGGGTACTCCGGCTTCCTCCCACCGTCCAAAGACATGCATGTACAGGTTAGTTGGCAACTCTAAAGTGTCCCTAGTGAATGAATGTGAGAGTGAATGGTTGTCTGTCACTGTCTATGTCTAAATGTCAGCCCTGCAACTAAAGGCTCAGGTGAGGCGTTAGTGTCACTGTTCCATTCAGGTGTTGTTGTTCTCGAATAAAACTGTTTTGTTTTAGGTTTCAGAACACTGTTATAAATACTAGGCAACATGAATCTGAGCCGACCTATTTTGTTCAGAGAGGGCTTTTTCCATTTGAACAAAAATGGCTTCCTTCACACCTTTCTCAAATCATCTGGCCTCTCTGGCCAAAATTCGGACATTGCTGTCCTCAAAGGAATGCCCTTTCTCTTTTAGGTGGAGGTGGACTACAGAGTCAGCTCCACCAGGATTGGCTTCTCTGTCCTGATACATCCTCTTGTGAAACCGAGTCCAGATGCTTTTGCTTTAACCTTTTCTTCAAGATGAACTGGATGACATTATATATACATTGGAGGTTTCTGTGTCAGAGAGATAGGCATGATTCTACCGTTCCCATAGCGAGAATATATATTTTTGGGCTAAAAGTTACGTGGTACTACTGGCTAAAAGTTACGCAGGGCTGCATTAACAGTTGTGCATCATATTTGCATATCAAACCAAAGCAAATACATAAATAACTGTCCATTAACTATAATCAGTGCAAACTATTATCTTGACTTGTGGTCATATCACTGAGTCATAGACCTGTATTTGCGGTTGAGAAACAGAAATAAGTAATGCTAATTAACAGTACCTCTCTCCTAGTGCCACAAACAGAACCTTTTTCCGTAGGTAACACAGTTTTTACTTGCATAAAATACATATCATGCAGACCGTTACAGTATAGTTATGGAAAAGAAAAAGCCTCCCAAATGCATTGCCACAACATAAACGTACACACACATAACAGTATTTACAGTGTTTCCTCAGGGGAGTCAATGGAGAAAATGATCCTCCGTGGCTGCCCCAGGATGATATCATGACTGCCTGAATGTGTGTGAGTACTTGTGTTTGTGAGAACTTTATTCTGAGGTGCGTGAAAAACTGTGCCCCCAATGGTATTTCAAACACTTTGGACTTTCCCTGGAGGGCATAGCAGCTTGCAGCACCTCACAGAAATTATGTCAATCTGTGGCACTCGGCATCATATAATGCACAGTGTAAACAGCTGTGACTGTTATGAGCGGGGAAAACATGACATAAATTATTGAAGCTCAATTATTTATGCATAAATAAAGTCCACATTAACCAAAATAAACAAGAAAATAAAACGGCTTAGAGAATAAATGAGCAAGGGTCTATTTCATGTGGTTTCACTTTTGTAGAGTAGAATAATCTGAAAAAGAATGATCTAACAAAATAAAAACAACAATAAAAACATCATAAATGAAAACCTAATTTACATTGTAATTATAACAATTTACAAAAGGCCTCAATTTAAACACACACCAAAAAAACTTCAACTAAAGATTTTGTCTTATTTTGGCTCATGGTTCATAAAAATGTACTTACTATATACTTTATACAAAAATAATATTTAATTTTTTAGCTTTTACCTCTATGTACTCTTTGTTTCTATTATATTACATTAGTTAATTAGTTTGTTTTTCTTTCTCTAAAGTCATGCTTTAAATTTTCACTCTTTTATTATGTAGATCATACTAGTGAGTGAATATACGATAATTGCAAAATCTTATAACTTATAACTCTTAACATTACATTTATGCATAACTAACAGAGGTTTAGAAGTATTATACGACACCACGCAGTGTCCTGTAGAGTTTAAATGGTCATGTAAGTATTTCTGTGCTAACTGGGATGAGCTCAGAGGATGTTTAATGGGCAACAGCTCTTTCATTCATTGGGCCCTGACTGATTGCTACATATGAGGAGGGTACTTTCACACCTCATTTACTGACTCTGCGGGCATCCTAGAGTCAATCACACACACAAGAGCACACAGACGTGCTCAAAGCACACTATATGATTGGCTGACCTACTGTTGTGCACTTGACAATTTTGACAATCAAATTACATGTGAGGTATGTCTGATGCATGGACATATGTTAGCCTCACAGCACGTAGGGGCCTGGGTTCAATTCCCATCCAGGGGAATGGCCTTTCTGTGATGGCTCAATGCAATCAACTAAAATGCCCAAGACATCTGTAACATGAGAGGCGCTTGGTGCATTTAACTGCTCCAATCAGCAAATGGTGCTATGAAGTTGTCTAGTTTGCCAGAAAAACAAAAACAGGCTTACAGTAGTGTGTGTTCAAGAGAAAAGACAGCAAAAAAAGATGTGCTAAGTAAAAAGGTCAGGCTCATTCTCAGCCATTCATGATGCCATTACAGACAGAAGAATATCATCTGGCCTTTACTTAGGATGAGTTATTGACTTCATAGATTTTGCATTCATCATTACACCTTCCTTATTTCACTGATTACCATCATTAGGAGCAGCACTTATGAAAAGAGATAGGACAAGAGGAAGGTAAGGAATGAGGAGAAACGCAAAGCCTTATAGAAAGGCTATAGTTTCGACTGATGAAAGAAAAATTGGAAGGTTTGACAAATAACTAAAGTCAATGTATGTATATCAGCTGAAAGAATAGGTGTGAATGTGAAATATGGAGAACATTGAGAGGATTAAAGAGTGGACATCCCAAACAAAAGACAAAGATAAGAGCACTTATCTTATGTGGGTTAATTGACTAAAAAAGTTATAATTTAATTCAATGTATCAACTGTAACAATAAAATGCCTGCTAGCATATGAAAGCCTTCTTAACACACACACACCGGCCATACCAGTGTGCTGTTCTGGTATATTTCTAATTATCACTTAATTGTTATTCCCTACCATTAGGAGGGTGTTTTTTTTTTAATTGTAATGTAACCAAGCAGAAAGCCTACCTATACATGTGGGGGACAATTAGCCACCTCCATTAACCCCTGGTTAATTACAACCTCCATTGCTGCTTCCCACAGCACTTTCCCCACTCATTTTTACCCCTTGTCTCTATCCCCAGGCCTTTATCCCCATTATGATACATTCCTGCCCTCATTTCATTCAACTGTCATCTTGATTATTTGATTTAAAAGTATATCTTTGACATGTGAGCTCACATGTTTTTTTCACTTTTCTAGGTTATCCCCTGATTTTAGCCTCACATTGGCTTCAAGTTTTTCAATTAATACTTCTATGCTCAACTTTACAAACTATTTTCCTTGGGGATAAAGATAAAAGGGAAGAAATAAATTACATAGATTTAGGGACAAGAAGAGTATGTCAACACTCATCTGAATACATCATTAAAATAATACATTTGAGTGTATTAAATAATATTATTGTTCAAGAGTACATTTTTAAAGGACTTATTTTCTGCGTTTTGTTGTTTAACTATTGCAGGCATCTTAAACCATCATACAGAAATGAATGTGCATTCACAAAGAATTGCTGCACAAAGATCTTGGCCAAACAGAAAGCGCGAGTGAGAGAGAGGAGAAGAGGTCGAAGGAGAAATAGAGTGGATAACCATGTCCATTGTTCCATTAGGGAAGACAATAATGACTGATAAAATGAGGCTGCTAAAGAGGACACAATGGTCTTTAATTGACTCATTAGGAAAAGAAGAGAATGAACTGCGCTAATGAATGGAGAGCCATAACTAAAGTGCTTGGAAAGCAAAACAGAGAGGCATTTAGTTTATTAAATCGGCAAAGTGATGTTATTAGCCCACTATAAGGGCAGTGCATGGGACTAGAGGGACAAAAATGGTAAATAAATAAAACTTATTTAATTGAGGAGTGCCTCTGGGTCAAGTTAGAGTTTTTTGTTTTTGAAGTGGCATACCTCGAGATGTTCCAGTATATAAGGTGGGTTGGTCATGCCCAGTCTGAGCATGGCTCCTTCAGGAATCTCCTCCACCAGTCTCCACAGCAGTGTGGGCAGATCTGTGCCAATGTCTCTACCGTAGGCCCCTGTATCTTCACTGGTCAGCCATATCTCACAAACACCCTCTGGAGAGACAACAAAAATATGTAAGTAAACAGTTAGACTGTTTTTTTATTTTTAATGCAAACTCTTGTCACAAGGACCTAAACAACACACCAGATCAAATAGTAGTGCATGTCTCATGTTTCATTTTGTTACTGGATGAACATTTCATCTGAGTGCTTGAAGACTTGGTACACAAATCATGATTGACCCCGACAAGTTTTAAGATATCCATCTCACAAACATACTTTCCAGGATGTGAAGGTCACTTACAGCAAAGGGGAGATATCTACCGGCTTCAAGCTAAATTAGCTCACCGCCTGCTGCTGGAGCCTAATGATCTAACTGTCATTTGGCTGTAGGTCTGGAAATAGTTGAGTGTCTGCTTAAGCTATGTGTTAAGACACATCATATCATGCAGGCACACCAAAATAAATTCACACTTAGAGGGGCTTAAGATCAAGAACACACACTTGGACACAAATACACAAGCGTCATCATCATTAGTGCAGAGACAGATAGCAAGATGTATGTAGCCATTCGGGAAGTGAAGATGGTGTTCGGATAATTGGACACTGTATGCGTTTGCATGTGCTAGAGAAAGTAAAAGGCTGGCATTAAAGGGGTGCTTGGTCCAGACATATTAAAGTTGATGACAATATAATTGTCCAGAGTGAGATTCACTAAAGCTCATCATCAACAGCATTAAGATGCACTAATGAATTGTGAAGTCACCCTCGTCTAAAAACACCATCAAAAACATCCATCAATCAAACATGATCACATCCGAAATGCACATACTAATTGAGGGTTTGCTGCGTACTATTGCTGGGGTTCCACAAATGTAATCAAAAGCTAAAATTGCAGTGTGTCTTATTTCCTGTTTAAAATTATTCATTGTTCATGTTTTAAACCTGGTGATGTGGTGGAAAAGCCTCAGGTGTTGACTCCAGGCTAGACACTCAATAACCTGCCCAGTAATTTGGCTCTTTGGCCCATCTCTCGGTCCCTTTTGGTTTTAAGTGTGCTTTTGTGTTATTGTTGGCCCAGAACATAGAAGATGGTCATTTATCAGCAAATGTTAGTCTGCTCTCTATTGTTATCTGCTCCACTACACTTTCTGCAGCTGTTTCTTGATACACAGGACAATTGGCAATTGGTTGGGGCAAGACATTCAGATGAGGGCAGAGGGATATTTTTTTTTAACTCCTCTAAACAGCAATTGGGAAAAGGTCCAACGGACACACCTCTATGTATCTTTGAGGGCATTTTCACACCAGAAAGTCTGCTCCATGGTCCGCACTAAGAACTCACAAATTGTTATGCAGTATTCATTAGGTTCCACAACTTTTGGTTTCACACTACAGTTTTTAAAAGCAGACAATCAGACTTTCCCTGACGTTGTGATTACTGTCGTCATGACTCCATACCTCCTGTAGTTTTACAGTGTCACAGAATTTTACAGTGTCTCTTCAGCGCCTCATTTTACAGTTGAACTGAAGAAATATAATCAGCCTGGAGTAAAGTCGACATGTTACCATTAGTATAGAAAACAAACAGATGAAAATTCAAAGACATAATTTGATTTGCTAAAAGACTCTTTAGGAAGATTTGGTTCGAACCAAATTTTGTGAAAGTGCCCAAAAAGATAAGTTCTCATTATAAGCAAACCGTTTTACACAAAATAAATGTTTAACTTGTTTTATTGCATTGTCATGTGTTGAGTGATGAAGAATAAAACATGTTTTTTCCTCTAACAAAACTGGAATGGAAAAAGGGTTGGCAAGGAAATTGGGAATAATTAACCAGCTGTGTATGGCTAATCCAAAGGAAACAGCAGCAGCCTGACAAATGTCATATGCATCAAAATATCATCACATCCACCGGTTTGATTTGCAATGTTCTCTGAAATACATCTATTCTAGACATTTAATATATTAACACTAATACATTAAATGGCAGGCATCGATTTATTTTAGAGCACATTTCAAATAAAATAAAAAAGCATAATTAAATACAGACAGACACAGACAGTATGGTTTTATTTGAAATTGACATGGCTAAATAAGTATTCCTTTCTTACAGCACAAGGGCTGACAATTACACACACAGAGTCTTGGAGTACTGTCTTACTGACTGGAAGGCCTGTCTGACCTTTAGTCACATTAGTCCATAACCCTATCCGTTCTGACCAGGCTCACCCTGAGGCTATCTTTCTCCACGCTAAAGCTTCCCACTCACCATAAGACGAAGCTAGGTTCCAGGGCATTGTCTAAAACAGCAACTTACTAAATCAACTAATCCTTACAGAAAGATGGATACAGAATAAACAGTTTATGAACAATCAAAGTATCAACATTATGTACAATATTTATATTTACATCAAAAATCTCTTCACAGACCCACTAAGAGTTAAAGTAAATTGTAGAGCAACTTAGATTAGCAGACCAGAGGTTTTCTAATGTTCACACTTCCACTTGCATATTTATTCTTAAACTGCATACACAGACAGGCATCCATGAAACTAATCATTAGACCGTGTGTGTATGCAAAAATACCACACCCAGATTTTAATTGCAGTAAGGAAGCGTAGTAAATATTCTCTCGCAGGCGTGTGACCCCAAATCTACATGTGCATCTGAATAAGTATGTGCACAAGCATAAGAATGACTTTATTGAATAGTTTAAAACAATTTGAACATGTCAGCTTTATACTACTTTCACTGTTTTCAAACAGCAGGTATGACCTTCAGGACAGTGTATGAGGTAACTATATATTTAGAAAAAATTCTGACTACATCAAAGGCAGTGTGTGTGTGTATGTGTGTCTATTCATAAGAAACACTCGCTACAGTATATATGGGTCAGATATATTGTATGAATATATCAAAAGTAATTGGCAGAAGGGCTACAAGTGCTGTGTGCACAGGGAAAGTGTGTGCGTTTGTGGACGGATGTGTACATGAATGTATGGGAAGTAATTGGGAGAGAAGGCATATCCACTCTTTCATCTTTTCTCTCTGTATGCGTGTATAGATTTGTGTGCAGTCTAAGAGGAAGTATCTTGTGAAGCAGATGGTCTGCTGCATACGTATAAGAGAAACAAGTATCTGTGGCGACCAAAAAAGGCCCCTTTACCCACCATAGTGCAAGCCAGTGAACTTTGAGCACTGAAGCAAAGTCCTTACCCAAAAATAGTAACACTGAATGCTAAAGATTGTGTGCTTTTTCAAGTTCTACTGCTGTTGTTGCTTATATTCTGTCTGAAAAATACACTGTTGAGAGACACTTGAGCCAACGGTTTAATAAGAAAAAATAAGTTAGAAAACACTTTATTACAAAGCATTTTGGCATTGCATATTAAACAGATTCTCAAGGATTTTTGCTGTAACAGAAAAAGAAAGAAGCAGGAAAAGAAGCACTTTACAATTAAGTGTTGGTTCAAAAAGGAGAATGTTATCTGCCCTGATTAAGAACTGCTCACATCATTGTCATTAAACAATCCTATTTATACAATTAAAAAGGCGGTCTGAAAAAGATGCAGGTCATTTTCATTGGTTAAGTATGTTAATTTGATTTTACAATACTTCTCCCTGATGACAACCATCATGTTTATGAGGCTGCCATCTTCAAAGGCTAATGCAAAGATAACGTAATTATCAACTTAATCATCAAAATAGATTTGTTACTTTTTTCTATTCTTACCAATTTACTGATTAATCAAACAAGTGTACTGCACTCATTAGAAGCATGAGATGAAGGGAAAGGAGAGATGAATTCTTATTTAGGTGCTGGGTTTAAGGACAGAGAGACCCAACCCATAATCATTGGAGCCCATCTCAGCTGCTTCGGGCATGAGGCTTGCTTCACCTTAGACCACTGCCAGTTAATCTCAATGCAAACAGTAGTATATCTTTTGGTAATGGAAATGATCCAACCCATATTGTACTATTCCAGCGGACACAAGGCTGTAGAGACAACCAGAGATACACACTTACATTCTCATACATTCTTTATGGGCAATATATAAAGGCCAGTTCACCGGTACATGCAAGTCTGCAGGAGTAACCACGCTATCGCGGTTGAGCATAACCACAAACATATTTCTCAGAACTCTTTCCGCATGTCCCCTACTCTTGAATGGGCATGCACATGAGTATTACACTTAGTATTCTGACATAATAGGGTTTAACTCTTTCCAATTCAAAGCTGTTGACCTAATTTTCCTCACACTGTATATGTGTGTGGCACTAATTTGATAAATAATACGTCTGGTCAGTATTTATGCTAATATATTCATGACCCACCAGCAGGCATCATGTTTGTGTTTGTTAATTCACTTTGCCCATTTGTGTGTGTGTGTGTACAGTGCGTGTCTATGAGCATTTTAATTAAGTTATTGACTTTAAAATATACAGTAAACGTTCAAATGCATTTGAGAATGTTGGTATTACTGCAAACTGTGTCCATGGGCCTATTCATTTAATCCTATTATGGTAATATTTGTATTCTTATGTAAACATATAGGACATTTTCTGTATTAAAGCTTGCAACTAAAGACTGTGGCCTAGTTACTTGCTTAACAAGCTTTAAGAACATACAGGTTACTTAAAGGGCAACCAATCACACTAAGCATGTCCACAGAGTGTCTGAAATCTATGGCTAACATTCATTTATATTTTAGAGTCATGAAAACTTCATTATTTTTAGTTGATTGGCTACCCAAGCTCAGGATAAATTGGTATCAGATGTATGATCAAAGTTATCTCAAATCCACCTACACCTGGCCTCACTGTCCATTTTATTTTATCTCTGTAACCCCATTTATGTCTATCATGAAACTAAGACAACCATGTTTTCATTCTAAAATACAATAGCAGAGCTGTATAATTAATGGACCATTTCCTCTCCACTCATGAATATGTATAACTAATGTATTGTGGATCTTCTGTCTCAAATGATGCTACTTGGGAATTCCACGCTGAAATTTAAAGAGCCTTAACACTAGGGATGTAGCGATTAACCGTGAGCCAGTTAAAAATTGATTTACATGTGACGTTTCAAGTCGGTTGAGATGTTAATTCAATTGCATTTCATGTTTTGAAAAACAGGGGCTTTCAACAAGTTGTTGCAAACAGTTTCTAGCATGGGGACCACAAGTGTGAATGTTGATATTTAGGAAGTCTTATTCTCATTCAAATCAGAGGTGTGGCAGCATAAATAAATCCAATTTAGCAAAAGGCATTCCCTCGCTCACCGTCTGTGTTTCTCCGCTGCTGCTGCACAGACTGGTCCCGGGCCGAGTTGGCTCTGCACTGACTTAAGAATTGCACAACAAAAACATGTCTGTGTCTGAGCTTTATTCTCTTCAAAACTGACAAAAAGTCACAGAAATGTCCCGTCACTGGTGGACAACAGAGGGAACATGAGCAGTAATTTGTGTTAGCAAAGAGGCTAAACTGTAAACGGAGGCTGCTGTCCTGAGTCTGAACCATCTTTGAGCCATAAGTTATTATTTTACTTGGGCACGTGTTCCCTTCTATTTTGTCTCAACTCATTTCATAAAAGAAAATCGTGACAAAATCGAATCATGGAATAAGAATCGTGAATCGAATCATGAGTTGAGTGAATTGTTACATCCCTACTTAACACAAAAAATATAACCAAGAAAGCTAACAGCCAAAGTATGAACACAATTCCAGAGTTGATTTAGCAACAGGTCCACACAACATCCATCTTTCCAAAGAAAATTCTTTGTCATGACAATTCCAGAGCTTCAGTGTCCTAAAGCAGTTTCCCAAAATGGGGGTACACGTACACCTGGAGGTATGCAAGGATACTTCTGGGGGTACGCCGCATGCAGAATTATTTAATAATTACATTTATGCACCGTGCCGCGGCATGCTAGTGTGCCTTGAGAGGTTGTCAGTTTTGCAGTGGGAAATTATCCAATTTGACCTAACTGCGCTAAAAATGATTTAGTTGCTGGAAAAATATTGCTATTTTTGAGCCCCATGTGAGACCTATTGAGCCAACGACTCAGAGGCCAACAGAGGTTCTATTAGCCCTCAAAAGGTTTAAAGAAAACACAAGTTTCCCTTTAGTTTAGTGTTTGCAACCCACATTTTGTTTGTGCCTGAACACATCAGAGGATCACAAAAAAAAAATAATAATGAAAGAAAAGGGTTAGGAACCACTATACAAAAGGAAACAACAATGTCAGTTTGTGCTGTCTGTAAGTATGTTAGAACATATACCTGATTACCTTACCTGACATATACCTATCCAATAATCCAGAAGTTTGTGGTTCTATTCCTGCCCTCCCCAGTTCATACTGTCATGTCCTTGGGAAAGACACATCACCCACCTTTTCTCCAGTGTATGTCTCCTATGTATGAGAGTTTGATTCTAGAGGTGAGTTTGCTGGTGGTTGGAGAAGGCTGCGAGTGCCAAGTGTATGGCAGCCCCCTTTCCTGTCTGCCACAGGTGTGAATGGGGTGAATGGAAGCATAATGTAAAGCGCTTTGGGTGTCCGAAGAAGGGTAAAAATTTACTGTCTTGTATCCTGAAGCTGCCTCTTGGAGGGTCTTTTTAAAAAGAGCTTTAACAATTTTAATGAAGGAAATACCGTAATAATTTAATAAAATCTCCACCATAAATTAGTTTGGTGTGAAGTGTAAGAGAAGGAAGAGTGAATCACCAATATGTAAAATAACACAGCTCTGGATAAAATGGTGGTTACAAGGCTACATATACAATATATAATAATGTTGTGTGCAAAGAGGGCCCCAGTGAGAGGTAGATGAATATGTTGGGGCATGTTGAAGACATGCCCTAACTTGTGTGTCAGCAAATCATATGCAGTGTTTGGTGTAGAACATGTGCTGACATGTCCAAATGTTGAACAGTTTTCCCCACTACTGGCTTTTAAACTAAAATTTCAAACAAGATTTCAAACATTAATGCACATTTAGAGATAAAATTAAGATTTAACTTCTGCAAAACAGGAAAAGTAAGAATGACTTGTAAAACAAAAATAGTCATGAAACGGACAATAAAGGTTCAGTGAGTGACCTGTTATTACTCTGCATGTTTGGCCTTGTACTCTTTGGAAATGTACATCTCACATCAAGACAAATTGTTAAGTTTTTTCTTTGATGCAAATTTTATGCACTTTGCATGTTTTATGTTTGAGCTTTGGATGCTAAGGTCAAAGAGCACCAATATTTATGTAAAGCACAAAACTACCCTTCTCAGACCATTTTCATTTCCATAACATAAAGAGCTGCAACTTCAAGTAATCCAGAAAAAAGTACTGAGTGAGTATTTCTATGAACCAAATTTCAAAAGGGCCGTATTTTGCAGTAACGCAGGCCTGGCAGTGATCAATACAGTGGTATATTTGCTATCTTGTGCACAACGCAGCTACCTCCTGCCCATCTGCGACTCTGCCAGCATTGCAAGGGGTAGTGGTTAAAAAAGCGAGGCTTGGTCCGTTTATGCTATCTGAAAACTATTGTTTTACAATGGAGTAAAAGCCGAAAATCCCGGATGTAACAGCCATTTTATTTCCCTTTCATAACGACAATATCGGTGAATAGGGGACCAATAGGCGGATAACAACCATTTTTTTCCAATCTATGGGCATGGCGCAGACGGGTACAACAGCTGATCTTAGTCAAAGCACAAGTCAACAGCAGTGAGTTTGTTCTTGTAAGCACATTGCAGGTGAATTTAGGTGCACAACCACAAACTGATACAGACATCAATAAATTCAATTAGAATGGGAAGTTGTTGCGACACACATTTTTATTATTGTGCAGATGCTCTGGTATAAAAATAGAAAATAAATACATTTTATTAAATTGCTGATTGCTAAATTACTATTAATATAATTATTAGTTAAAATTATTTAAAATAAGACATTTAAAATATATTAAAATATTAGAAATAATGTTGGTTTATATCCTGAAAGATGACTAACAAATGACTAATCTACCAACTTATTTATAATTCTTTACAACCACAGCTTTATCAAAGCACAAAAGCACAGCTCATTATGCTACAGCCAGAACAGTGCATGGCTAAATAAAAATCTACACGTTATGATTGAGGCAAAGAAAGAGTAAAAACTTTGCTCAAACAAGGAGTTAGCGGGGTTTTAGAAGCAAGCCTGATCAGGAGCTTGGATCTGGGGTATGGAGCATTGTGACAATACAGTCACAAAAATCATCCACATCCCTAATCTCTGCCTGGGCCTGGGCCAAGTCCTGAAAGGTGTGACACTGTCTGCTCTGTCTGAGACCCGCGCTGCTACAATAGACCTTTTTGAATGATTAGCATTTTTCTAGTCTGCTCATCCGATTTTAAAAGAAGGGCTTAACAATAAATTAAACAATAAAAGAGAATAGTATCACATTCCAATGACTTCAAAAATAAATAACAAAAGTAATATGATATAATGCTGTACTGGAGAAAAGCTCATATTGGATAAAAGCAAAACACGGGACACATAAATCCTGCCTCTTGATACCTGTGCCACCTTAGGTCCTGCCCATTTGTACCATCGTCTTCGCCCTAAAAAAATCGTACAGTAGATTTGGACACGCCCTCAATGAGCTTCTGTCTCCGCCAGATACCGGAGTTTTGACCAGGACTATATGACCCAGTGTCACTTGTGTTTAACAGTAATTATTCATTTTAAATTCAACAAATGGATGTGACGTCAAAACCATCAAAACTGAGCACAAACTTATTTAAAAAGACATTAAAGCTAACCTTTGTAACTTTTAGCCAGCAGAGGGCGCAGATCCCATTGATAGCGGTCGCAATGTTTATAAGTTGAGACATTTACAACGGAAAGTTTGTAAGAAAGAACATGATTCTGAAATGGAAGGGTAATTTTAGCGTATTTTGTACAAATAGAACTTTGCTCGGGTCAAGTGTATTGGCCTATTTTCTCAATTAGACGCGCTGTGTGGTAGAGCGCCTCACTCGCTAATCTCTTGCTACATGCAACCGTTCCGGTGGTAGGAAAGTTACATTGGAGGTTTCTGGCCAGCTGAGGGTACTGGGTCTGAGAGATAGACAGGCATGATTCTACCGATCACATCTCTAAGGATTTTGAGAATATGTATAATATATAGAATATAATATGTATGTTTAATTTTATTTATTCATTTTTCTGCTCTAATTTAAGTTTAAAAAAAAAGTGTAACTTTTAATAAGCCTATAAGCATAAGCCCATTTAGTCTGTTTTTAATTGTATTTTTGAGAAGAGTTGAAGGGAGCTCAGATTTACATTGGTCTTGTGATTGTTTATCTAATTGTGTATGACAGGCATTCATTATTAGACAGTGAGTCAAGACAAAGCCAGTTTTTGGGAAGGCAATACCACATTCTACTTGAAGCGTTCAGAGGTAGAGGGATATGAGGCAACACTTACTAGAGGACAAATTCAAACGTTTCAAGCTTCAGGCTCGTGATACATTACTTTTGGCGAAACTGACGAGGATGCGTGTGCGTTTATGAATATGCACACTTCTCCCTAAAGGCCTTTTATGTCACCAAGCACCAGGGGCTCATGGGATGGCCACGGGTGGTCCTCTATGTGAGAACTGTTTCCTGCAGCGGGTGTGAAAAGACCCCCTGATGCTAACAAAATATACAGTATACCACAGGGGACAAGCACACAGTATTGTTCGCACAAACACACATTCAAACAAAGCGCTGTGAATTATACACAGGACACTTTAAAAATTTTAAAACACATTAAGACATGTTTGAGCCACTATCTTTCTGCACATATGTCCCACAAACTAACATTATGTTTAAACAGTACAATCAATAAAATTAGTACTATTTAAAAAGGGACAAGCTCATCATAGTGTAGATTATAAAAAATGTATTTACATTGGAATAATAAATAAACGTTGGTAAAAATAACCACAAGGCAGAAAAAGAAAGCCACTGAATATTCCCACTTATTTCAAAAGTATAAGTGATAAACACACTGCAAATAATGTCTGTGCTGAGGCGGAGAAGCCTTTATAGCCTTGATTTATTTTTATTAACAAAACAAATAGAGGATGAACAAACAAACTGCTAACATCATGAGCAACGGACAACTAAGTGATTTATAAATGGACAGTAAGGGGATGAAATAAAAACTACACATGAGGAAGGGAGCAGATTTATGAAAAGTGAACGTTACTTTGATAAAGTCAATAAAGTGATGAGGCTGGTAAAATCGAAAAACCTGAAATAGAAGGATGAGATGAAGTGATTGGGAATGGGGTAAGATCAAAGAAATTAAGGTTTTAATGACACAGGAGAATGCAGAGTGGATAAGAAGGAGGGCGGGAGTAGAACTGTGACAGGACTGTAGTGGGAGTCAAATGATGGAATGGATCCAAACAGGAAAACAAGAGCAAAACTGGGACAGTTGCATAATGTTTTAGATTAAACAAGGCCAAATACCCTTAACCGGCTTGCCTCTCTTTTTCTATTTTCATGTTTCTGAATCAAAGAAAAGAGAAAACCTGAAGCATACAAAGATATACTGATATAAATGTACAACAATGACATATGACGGTATTTTGGACAATTATTTTGAACAGCAACTTCAACCACACAACTACGCACAGAAAGACTGGTGTACAGTTGGAGAATGGAGAGCAGAAAATCCTCATTCCAAACAATAAGCTCCTGATATGTGGATGTGACAGACTTTCTTCAGTAGGAACTTAAAAAGTACGGTGCTGGAATCATAACTCCATAGTAGAACATAGAGTATATTTTACTAAATAATGGTATAATTAAATCATAATCATATAGAAAAAGGCCGATAATAACAGCATAGTAAAATTGTGTAACTTCTATATTAAGCTCATACTGAACATAGTAATTAGTATTTGATGAAGATTTTACCATTGTGCTATCCACTGATCCACCTTTCATCACTTTTCAGTCGGGCTCACTTTATAAACTGTCATTAGTCTCCCTTAATTGACTCTCTCTCTTTTCCCGGGTAAGGCTTGTGCTGATCACAACATCAATGTTAGGTTCAAGTTAATTACAGGTGTGTGTGTGTGTGTGTCTGTGTGTGTGCAGGATCAGTAGAAGTATTATTATATCTATATAGAGTAGTGCATTATTGGTTTTTATAGATTGTTAACATAGTCATTACTTAATATATGATTTTAGGAAAACCAATCCCCTTTTCATTTGTATATGTTGTTGTCCAGACCACTGGACATCAACATGTTTCCATCATCTGCCCTTTACTTATCTGGACAGTGTTTGTGGAAATATACCACACACATAACAAAAACAGTTTTGCTTGTGACACTCAAAAAGATAAATAAGTTTAATCATCTACTTCAGTATGGTTAGCCGTTGTAACTTCAGAGCAGTCACTAGTGACATCTTTAATGTCCCTCTGTTTAATGAGTCACTGGTGCACATCAACTTGGTATTATGCATCTTAAAACAGTTGATGACTTGTGAACCTGCATATCAATGTTTGGAAGGGATATTCTATGGAGGGGTTATTAAAATTAAAGAGTTTTTTAATGTTAGGATTTGTTAAAGCCTTATCTGTTTAGGAAGAAGAGTAGAGAGTTAATTAAGGACAATAACAAAAAAGCATTTGAAATAAACATTGGTAAAAAGAAAATATAATTTATGTTTCCGTATGAATCCCAAAAGTCTAAAATACAGAAACCAGCGAAGGGTTTAGTTTTTGCTTATGTCACTTCAATACACAAACAAAGAGGAAAATGGTATGTAAACAACAAGGCAGCCAGAGAGAGAGAGAGAGAGAACACACACACACACACACACACACACACACACACACAAGGTTGTTCTGGGACGAGGAACTAAAAGCCAAATGTGAGTCAGAGGACTCAGAGCAGTTCAACATTTTAACAGGCACAAGTAAAGTGAAGAGTGTGAGCGATAGGCTTCTAGTGAGTAGAAAGCAATGGAGACAATAACATGGGAAGCACATGGTCTGACTCAGAATCCCAGTTTCTGACTGCCACCTTTTGACCACAATGAGAACTGCTCCGTTATCCCCCACCAAGTGTTGCATTACAACAAAGTAGACACAATTTGGGGCCAAGAAAATATTGAGCAAAAACTGAATTTCAGAACTGAATGAAAAAATTACAGCTGACACTGCTGATTGTTGAGTTTTCAACTAACTAAATTTTCAATGACTTCCATCAAGTATTACAAACACTAAACTAAAGCCTTACTAAACATTCGTGGAAATGTTTGTTATGAAGCACTGTGTATTTGAAGAAAAAAGTAAAGTAGAATAAGAAAAGAATGGACATGTGGACACAAGTTCCCAAAGGACAGAGCAGATGGCGTCTGCTGGACTTACACAATACCACGCACACGCACGCACACACACACAAAATGTGGTGACATAATAGAAGCATGCCAGGTGTGCAGTTGGTGGCCTGCAGTCTGGCATTGACAAAAGTTGTGTGTGAGAGTGTGTGTATCATGCTTGCTTTGTGTGAAAAGGGGCCCCCTATTCACTGGAGTTTGCTGCCAGCTTGGCACTAAATCACAGGACAAGACGGTACACACGCGCCTCCAAACGCACTCACACACAGTATTGTCTTTTTGTCCTGCCTATGGAGACTGAAATGAGGTCAAACCAGAAAATACAGAGGTTTAACAAATGAAGGCAGATGTCACTTTAAAGTAATAATATGCAGGATTTCAGAATAAATAAATAAACTAAAATTACACAATTTAAAGCCCTTTTATTTCACACATGTCCTATTTGAAATATGTGTGGGTGAATAAATCTGTAATCCACCTTCCCTCTGCCTGTATTTCACCACTTTCCTCAATTGTTTATATGGGATGGGCATTTTTGAGTGAGTGGCTCACCCAACCACATCGCACAGAAGACAAAAAAAACAAACATTCAAACTAAATGACAAGAGGCTAGAGTTCATGCAAAAGGCTGAGCAAACCCGTATTTGACTTTTACACACTGATGAACACCAAACAAGAGAAAAAGGGCAGATGTGTTTACAAACATTCAACTGGAAATCCTGCACATTAAAACTTTAGGGACAAAAGATTTGTTTAGAAAAAAAAAGTATCTGGTTCTTGCATTCAACAGAACTTAGTTATTAACCACTAACCACCAAAATGGCTACCAACCAACCCTTTCTGACAAACCTAGTGTCCACTTTGCGGCAGACCACCAAGTGGCTCTTATTACCGAATCACCCTACTCCATCAGTGAGGCTGGCTCAGCCCTATCACGGTAACCACAGTAGTGCTGGAAGTGGGACACCTGAACGTAATGCAGCCATGATTAATGTTAATAATTACATGTGCCTGATGAGTCAAAATGTCACATATTAGGTTTAATTAAAAACCCAGCATCTTGTGACATCAACTGGCATAATTCTTTTTCTTCCTTTAGGGATATGCTTCATATTCAAAAAAATCCTCTAAAAACTGTCTCTTCTGCTGAAGTGTGGTGAAGTGTTGGTAAGATAAATGTATTTGTTATGCAACAGCCACAATTAGATTCTAGTATCTGAACTTTACTTGGTACAGAGAAGATTGAGAAAAATCAATTTTTAGCTTCTCAGTGAGAGCTCTCCCAGAGGGTAATGAATTTGACTGGCTCCACCACACACAGGAAGTTAGCGTTTGTGTTTGTGTGCTCAGCAGTTTTCTACATGTTCTTTCCAATAGTGCGGCCTTTGATGGTGGCGACTCCACAGTAATCAATGAGCTTCTATCAATATTTTTACCCGCTCTGACCGCCTGCATTGAGTGTCTGTTTTCATTCTTCCCCATCTCCCCGTCAATAACAAACAAATTAGAGTTGAGTTTTCCCTAAATCTATTTTATTCTAATGGTTATAAAGTGGACAATACACAACATGCTTATAAACTCTTTCCATCTGCTTTAGAATATCATCTTTGAGCCTCATGATTTACCACACACATCTGTTTCGATGTACTATTTTAGCGGTTTTATTGCTGATGATGACCCAAGTAATGTTTAACCAAAACTTAGACTTTGAACTAAGTGAGTTCTCTGAAATTGTTTCTAAGAAAAACCTGCCACCATTGTCTTCCCATGTGTCACAAAGCTGCATGAGCAGAGGTAAACACGAGATGACACCTGTCACAGATGCTAATGCTAGCCAATAAGGTAGCCCCATCTCTGTCCATCTGTCGGTGGCTATCTGTCATGTCATCTAGGTAAAGCTGGGAAACTGAACAGTGTCATTTCTGCTGATATCTTCATGACACTGATGTCACTCGTCAAGTAGAGTAGCAAGGAAAAAAATAAAAATTTGCCAATTAATTTACAGTAGTTTCAATGTATGAAATGTATATCGTTATAAAAGTCCTCTTAAAGCAGTCTGTATTGCAAAACATTATAAATAGGGCAACCGTGAAGGAAAAGAACACATTTGTGATTAGTTGTATAATATTATTGATATTATTATGGCAACAGTGTGAACTTTTACATCCTAACATCCAAGGCCTTTTTTTTACCAAAGAGAACCTGCAGCGTTTAAGAACAAGATGACAGCCACAAAAAACTGCCCAGTACAAAACCCTTTTACTTCTGTCTAATGTACAGTCATTTTCAAATAGAAGGGAACAGTGTTAAGAGTTACTTAAAAGTGCAAAAATAAATAGGTACACAGAGAGCCTTCAATAGAGAAAAAAAGAACAGCCACACATAACAGCCAAATGCATTATCACAAAAGTTGAGCATGGATAATCTGACTGCTCCCCCCCCAAAAAAAAAACGAAACAACATGTTTGATGAACTACATCTTTAGATACATAAATGTTTATATTCTATGACTGCACTTGCTTGAAGGAAGATGATTAAATGAGTCAACTAGCACACCACTGAGAATATTTTGTTTAAAACCTGAACCCGAGCAACTTTCATCACACACCAAACTACACATCGGATCATTTCCACTCCTTGTGCACATACACAGCCATGTCATTTTCTCTGACATTTCCAGCCCACATTACCTGCATACATTAAAAGCCTCTATGATGTTAAAAATTACACATTCATACATTTGAATAATTCAGATTATTTTAAAAGCTCACTCGCTGTTTTTTTCCAAGATAGAAAGAGAAGTATTTACCGCAAATCACATTTGAATAAATCCCATAAATCCTCTCAAAATTCCCAAAGATAAACCAATCAACCCCTCCCCTCACCAAAGCTGGCCACTCAAAATTAACATTCATATACTTGTGGTCCTTTTTATTCAAACTGCATCAAACAGCAAATCAAATTTTAGGCCATATTTGCGAAGCTCAATTTGTTTCAGATAAGAAAACTGTGACTAATAGACAGCATGCTTGGATAAGGGGAGGCCCCGCTGCATTGTCATAATGTAATTCTAAACAAAACAAAGACATTTAATGGGGTAAACAGTTTGCTTTTAGTTCACAGATGTGAAAGATGATTTTATTTGTCAAACAAAGAAGAGAGAAAAAGTGTGGCAGTAGAATGATTCCTAAAATGAAGCATCTTAACTTAATCTCCTATGCAGTGTGTTTATGTGTTTATGCACTATACGTATTTGGAAGAATCAATTACAATACAGGGAACAAGAAGTCATTTTGGTTAAATCTGCATTTTATTATTTACAGGGATTATGTAAAAGAATGAAAATCGGACTGTTGACCAGTGAAACATTATTTTTATATTCTTTACCACACAAGACATTCAGTGCAACTTAAACCTTTGCCATTTTCATTGGCCCTATTGGTTTCTGTCTGAGTGGTATGACAAGCTGTAACCTCTAGGTTCCTCTTTTTCCGTTTTAAGAACAACTACTAACCGTCTCTGTCACTCATATTTCCTGGGTTATAACGGCTCACACACACAAGTCCTTATCTGACCTTAGGCCAACTTGTTGCTCCATTTCTTTTATCTGTCCGTCCCCCATATCTTGGAAACATGCAAAATTATACACCATAACTTCTATCTATGGACAATCCTGCAAAATTAGCAAAGAGGTTCAATTAATAGAATCTTGTACTAAACATAGCAGCAAGGCTTTAGTGGTACAACGGTGCACTTAACATCTTTATTCTGAACATACAAGTGGGTCCAGACTTAGTGACCTTTCTCAAAGGGTATGCGCATCATCAGCCTACCCTGCCACTCACACAGCAGCTGGTGAAAATGCCCTTGACTGCCCACCCTGAGGCACTGCGGTGCTATGGATGCAGCTGTTTAAAGACTTATGCATGTGGTTTGGTAAGCCATGCCCTTGCCAATGACATAGTTGTTTTCAACCAAGCTCAATCAGAATATTATTCCAAAAATTTAAAAAAGTTTGTTTTAGTTTGTGAGGCCTTTTAGTGGCAATAGTTGTTCATAAAAAAGGCTTCACGGAAGAATAGGAAGCTACCAGAACAAATGCATTATGCAAAGTTTTTTTTATCTTTAACACCAATAACTGTTGCTTAAGCATTGTTTAAACATTAAACTCTTAAAACAGAGCAATGTACTGCTTCTGCACTTCTTGTGAGCAAATTATGAGGGTGTAACAGTAAAGAGCTTCAGCAAAGTATGTATGTGTGTGTAATTCTAGGCAAACTACTGCATAAAAGATGATCTCTACAAAATAAAATAAACTGAGGTAGAATTTGTCTTATCAATGCATTGGCTTGCCCTTGACTGACCTGCCCGGGGCTTTAACAGAGGCATGGCCTGCTGTGCAGAGGGGATGCTGGGAGTCTATTCTTAAGGAACAGATGCCAGGGCATGACAGCTGTTCAATTGGCATCCAGCTAGAGCCAACTGGCTGGACCGTCTACCCAAGAACAAAAACATAAACATGTGCTATTAAACCTCCTCTGCTCCCCGAGCAGGGCAGGGTGCAACACAAACCGAGTGTATACTTAAGCCTTGGGCAAATGCACACTCACAATACTTTAAGAAGATCATTCAATTCTATGTTGGTATGCAGCTATAGAAAAAGCTGCATTCATGTATACATGAATAAAGACCTGGAGAATGTGTAATACTGATATAAAACAGCAATTAAACATGCCGAGTCTTACCTTGAAATGACTGCCTCGCTCTTTCCACAAGCTCATCTATGGGATAGCTGGCAAGGTCTCCTCTGGCATGTTTGGTCTTACAGTAGGTACATGCATTCAGGCACCTAAAAAGTAGACAATACATTTTTATTAGAAGGAGCAATAAAGGAATCAAGGAATGCTTTGTGCACCTTTTTCCAATTAATAAGGGGCTGAAGGATTTCAGATCTTTTGGCCAAAACGTTTTCAGTATACTCAAGGTAGCTTCATAGTTACCAGAGACAAACAAGAATATTAAGAATTACGATCAGAAGCCTGTTTAAAAGTATTGACTCTACAGTGCACCTTTGACTAATGAGTAACAGCCAACAAATGTGGTGCTCTGAAGCTGCTAGCATGCTATACTGTGACATCAAAATGGATACAACTAGTGTGAACAACAATATTATCTTATAATCACATGGAGTTCCGTTATTTTTAACTTTGTAGTTCTCATATCGGTGTTAACCATACAATTTTATAGAGAGTATATAACTATAAAGAAGAAAGTGCCTCCTCCATAACTGCCCACACACGGCTGTACCGCGCCTGTATACATCTTCATTATCAATTTGAAATACAACCTAAAAGGCCCAGGGCATTTTTTATGTTACCCTGAAAACGAAAGCCGAATACAAAAATGGAATTTACAGCATCCATATATCCATCTATTGGGCCATCTTCCCCTCTAAGGGTATTGCTTATTCTGGCTGAGGGCACTAAAGATGGCAGCTAGGTCACAGGACCTCGCTGTGGAGAAAACACGGACAGATGGGGCCCTATGTGCGCGCCCACACACACACACATACCACCAGGGGGTCCATCCATCTTAATGTGATCAAGCCCAGCTGAGTGGATCACACCAACATTAATCTCAAGAGACAGTCAGTGGCCCGCTTGGTTTTGTGGGGAGATGTGTGTGTCTGCATCAATTAGGTGCATGTTTTTGTGTACGTGCATGCAAGTATGTGGCTGCACTGCTGCCGAACATTTGCCCAGTATCACAACAACATATTAGCAGCTTCGACCTCTCCATCACCATAAATAGACTGTGACAACTAGTCAGCAACCTCAAACAAACCGTGACTAAAGAAGAGCATTGTCAGTCTTTGACAGAGGGGAGTATGTGCAGGTTATAGATGGACATGGGTTTTGTATATTTTTATATATTTTCCAGCAAAACATATTATCAGCCCTTTTCTTTTCTTCTGCCTTTGTCTCTTGTTTTGTCTCAGCCTTGTTCAGCAGAGTTAATTAAACCACAGAGGTAGTAGTTGTACCTGACAACAGTGTAGTTCATCAATATCAATGTGGTACACAAAGTGCGGCTGCCTCTTAAGTCCCTTGTGTGGTTCTATGTATGTAAAAGAGGGACAATTGTGTGTAGCAGCATTGAAAATGTAAAACAAAGGTGCGCTCTGGGGTTCCCTATACATTTGTAAAGCTGCGCACATGCCTTCATGGTTTGGTCCCATTGGAAAAGGTCCCTTGTTCAACATCTTAAGAGGCACATATTGAGAGTGAGTTGAGCAGACAAGACTTTTCTCAATAATAGGCATTTAGGGTCTAGACATTAATTAGAAAAAGCCCATTGGCATTGACTGTGTGTGTGTGTGTGTGTGTGTGTGTGTGTGTGTGTGTGTGTGTGTGTGTGTGTGTTTGTGTTCTTTGGGATTTTTAATGAACCAACCTAAGGATGCAATAATAAAAAAAACAAAGATTAAACAGAACTTTCAATAAATTTTAATGCACTCTTAATACTTTTCTTATGGTCTAATGAGTCCATAAACAATGACAGTGTTATAAAAATTGAACATGATCTAAACCTGATACAGATAAGTCATTCCAAAATCATTTACATTTACATTACATTTAGTCATTTAGCAGACGCTTTTATCCAAAGTGACTTACATTCACCAGTGTTAAATTTAAAAATTTTTAGTTGACACTTTCATTCAAAGAGACTTACATTAAGGTTCATTCAACAGTGTTACAGCTGGAACACCACTGGAGGCAAGTTGGGTTAAGTGTCTTGCCCAAGGGCACAACGACAGTATGAACTGTTGGGAGAGAGGGAATCAAACCGTCTACCTTCCGGTTGAAGGACGACCGCTCTTACGCCCCAGAGCAATCAAAGTAGAGGATGCAAAATGGAGTCAAAGAATAGATAAAATTGGCACCATGTGAACAATGAAGCACAACTACATAGAAAAAAACATCCCACTTCATAACTGGTATGTGTTGTTTATTATTAGAGCCGACCAGTGTGTACATGAGTGTGTGCTAATGCAGCTGGGGCCCATTCCACCGTGGACTGCTCAATCCAGCCTTTGTGTCCACTTTAGTTCTGTTATTTAGTTTCCAGTGTTATTCACTCAAACTGCTTTGTGTGTCTTTTAGAAGATTTGTCATGTGTTCGCTTCATATTTCTATGTCTAGCACAGTGGCTTGTTGTTTTGACTGAAGCAGTATGAACGCATGTGTAAGCACGTGAAACCACAACTACAGAAGTATGAGCTGTTTTCCCAGCTTCTTGTTTTGACTGTGGGCAAACCTTGAGACAGTGTTGTTACAAGATCAGCCCATTGCTGCATTACAAGAATGATAATGTTTATTATTAAATGACCTGCTGATTTCAAGTTAGAATCAGAATCAAGATCTGATTGGTTTACTTGCTTTTCTGTACCTCACTTGTACACTTTTAGACAACAGCGTGTAAAAGGTAAAATATGTACATGTTCACTAAGTGCTCTACCAAGTGATTGATTAGCAATTTACAGATGACTAAAGCATGATTTGATGATCCACTATAATAGACCATTCACATTTTAGAAACAAAATAGCTTTGTGTAATACCATGGTGTGTGTTCATTTGTGTGCGTTTCTCTGCGACACACTGGGGCTAATTCACTTACACAGGAGTTCGGTGGAGTAATGCCTTCTAATGACACACAATCTCATTTTGACCAAGAAGACGCATCAATCTTTTGGATTTACTGTGGGGAATGCTGTCTCTCCTGGAGAGTGAGTAGGAGATACCATGTTTGAAATGTGTTCGCGTGCACAATGGAAGCATGTTTTTGTGTGTTAAGCAGTGGGAAAGAGGGAAATGGAATAATATGTTCAGATCAGTGGAGCTGAAAAGTACTCATACATAGATTTGATAATCAGCGGGACGGCCACTGTGGTGTGTGTGTGGCTGTTTCTGCCAATGATTGTGTTTGTGTTGAAGATGACAGGAAAAAGGAAGAAGGAATGATTTTTGTGTGTTAAATAAGAATCCACTGTGTGCATAACTATGTGTATATTGTATTGTCTCTGTGCATAAGGACGTGATACTTGTGTATAAACACTCTCCTTACACTTTCATTGAACATCGACTTTCCCTTTGTTGCAACTATATGAAGTTTTTGTCCTCTTTGCTTCACTGCGCAGAACTCAACAGAAAAGATGAGATCACTGACCAACAATCAACAAAATTAAAACGCAGTCAACTAGAGCTCTACTTGAATTTGCTTTGAGATAAGGATATGTTTACAGAAGAATTGTTAATTCTTTTCAATTCATTTACCGGCTATGCATTTACTATAGTGGATGTGTGAATGTTTTAGACCAGCATTAATATAATATTCTCTGTCAATGAGAAGTTTCCTGTCACATAGAAAGACCTTACAACTCTTCCCACATCTCTAGACTCTAGTATCTCTGGCTGCCCTCAATTGAATAGAAATCTTTTGAGCCCAATATGCCAGCAGATCTGACTGATGGTACATGTTAGCAGTTATAATTTGGTCAATTGTAAGGCCAAACATGGATCATTATGGGCACAAAAACTGAAGCTGATATGTTCTGTGGTCCCATTGTGTTAAGAATTTGTCACAGCCACACACAAATCACCAGGAACACAAAAGCTAAAAAAGACCCAGGGCTTCTCTGTCAGTAAAAGCAAACATATTCAAAACGCACACAAACACACAATGCAAACACAGACCCTTTTGACTCCAGAGACTCTGTTTACACAGTCTATACAAGTCAGTGAGTTCGGTTACAGTGATGAGAGGTGAATTTAAAAACCAAGAATCTGGCATGGATAAATGTCTGAATGTAACCAATTGTGCAAAAATATATTAGAAAATTAATGTTAACCGGCTTTTGTAAAGAACCCACGGCATCTCAATTCAAATCCTCAACAATAGCATGAAGCAGTATTCAGTATGCCTTAATTAAACTGGCTTTCCTTCAAGTGTATAGCTGTTACTATCTGAGTCAGAAGGTGAAATGCATAACAGGGGACATGAATTAGGCAAAAGAAAAAGAATATAAGACTGCACTGGCTCCAAGGTTATTCTTTAGATTATGAGCAGAAGAATTTTTTACTCTCCTGTTATAAAATGCTAGGACAGACTGAAATCTTTCAATGCCGTTTCCTTTCAAATTTTACATCTTTATTGTCAACCTAAACTTGAAATACCACACAATGGTATATAATTAAAGCCCAATAAAGCAGCTTAAGAAATGAGGCAAATGTATAAACCTTCAATTATACATTGTACAGTGATTTTGTTAAGCAAAAAGACCTTACATTTTACCCTTAACTCGGCTTCAAAGTATATTCCAGTAAGATTCCAGACATGCAATCAAGAATAAGGCTACTGCAATTATTCACTTTTTATGTAATATACCAGACTGAGGCAATGGACACAATTAATGGTCCTGGTTAAAAGGTAAAGTGGACAATGCAGAAACTGGAACATATTGCTCTAACAGTAACTGTAAGAAGTGTGAACAAAAAGAGACATTTACTGAATTAAAATGAGCTGTAACTGGGAAATAAATGGGATTTTTTTTTATTCCTCAACTGTAATGGCAATGGTTCACACAAACAGAAAGCGTAACAAATACACAAGTTTAATGACCCATTCTCATTCAATGGCCATAAATTTCCCATTTATGATGCTCGCCCATCACAAATAAAATCATTCACAAAGGGGCTTTAACTGCTGCTCCCAGACAAACGCACATATACAAATATAGATTCGCAGAACAAGAAAAGACCATTAGTGTAGCCTTGGGCAATGCAGACCAGCATGCTTCCTTGTATCAATTGCTAAAAAGAAACAAAACCTGGCATTTGGTTTTCCTTTTTTTCCCCCCACTGTTTCAATGAATGAAAATGAACACTGCTTTTCAGATTTTATTTTGTAAAAAAATAAATACAACTAAAACAATAAATCACCGCAAAAAATAAATAAATAATAATAATCAGCCCCCTTTTATTAAGTAAACAGACTTTTTATCTGTATTTTCGGCAGCTCTTGTCAAAGTTAACAAGTAGTGTAGACCAACCAGACAATGGGAGGAACCCTAACTCAAAAGATTGGCCTAGGCTGAACATCCTCATCTATCAAAATCCTTGATATAGGGCTGGACGATATGGCCAAATTTTATATCACGATATATTTCTTAATTTCGGTCGATACGATATAATTTCGATATCAATATGAACAATATAAAAGCCTCATAAAAACTGCCAATAACGCCCACAACAGATGTCTGTACCGACAATCTTCTGAGGTTAATTCATTTTAAATGAATTATAAAATTATAAATAAATAAATAATAAATTAAAAATAATTTGCCAAGTCTATGAAACCTCCTCCTATAAAACTACATAAAATTTTAGAAATAAAAACAGGGTCAGGGCGCTCATTTTGTAGCTAACATTTGCCGCGTTGGAGGTCAGCCTACTACTGCTGTGCTGAGCACTGGTTTCGTGACTCTGCGGTGTACGTCATCACAAAAGTAGCCAATGGTGTTCTGCTCTTTCTGACGGCTGCGCGCCTAACGTCAGTCAGTGACAAATGCTGTTATATTATTATTATAATATATATTATTATATTGAAATATTGAAAATGTGTTTAATAATCATATCACCTTTATTGAAAAAAAAAATATTGCGATATATATTGATATTGAATTATTGTCCAGCCCTACCTTGATAATAAAGCCCAGATGGTGTCTCACAGTCTTGTTTTTTTCACTGATGTTTCCTATTACAATACTGGGAGATAGAACAGTTTTCCTCAAATACAAATAAAATAAAATTCACATATTCTCTGTTAAGTCGCAAATTTTCTGGAATCTTCAAAAAAAATTCAAAACTAAGTGCTGACAACCCCAAATGTACTTTTTTATCTTAAATAAAATTATACAAAACATGAGGCTCTTGTTAGGATTTGAGTCAAGACCATTATTTTTTAGTTTAGTTTTAGTTCCAGGCTGAAGGTTAACCTAGGGAAAGATACTCTGGTACAGTACTCACATAGACATTCGGCAAGAATCCACTGGGAAGCATACAGAGACTTTAAATAAAACCCTTGTTCACACAGACTCATAGGCCTCACACACATAAACAGACACAATGTTCGGAGATGTTTCGGGGACAACTGCAACTGATGTGAAAGAGACAGAGAGACCTTTGTTTCTTCAGCTAACAAATGCCCCCAATGATGTCACTACTACATCAAAAGAATATTTGCCTAAAAAAGGAAACTATACAAAAAGAAAATTCTCTGCAACCATGAAAATAAACAGGCAAAAGAGCAGACGCGTGAGCAATAGCCATGAACCATGCCAGATTCCTGACAGAAGTGACAATTTACACAAAAGCACCCATTAAGCATGGAACAACACAGTGTTAATTGAGGGAGATTTGTCAAAAGCCAGTTCACCCTGTCAAAGTATTTGTGTAATCCGCTGGTCTCCAAATGACTCCATATTAAAAGAGTACAAACAAAAAAGATTTACCAGTGCCCAGAGAGAGCCTTTGAACAACTGGATCAGATAGAGACCCCCTGCTGAGGAGCGCTAAATTCACAACAATCACATGGTGTCAAGCATCAAATATACACAACTGTAACTGTGAAATTATTGTTCAGGGTTGCCACCTTATCTGAATGATAGTTTGAGTTTGATAGTTGGATTTGTTCAGTTTCTAATGACTGGAATTCCTCCAAAAACCCAGATTTGTTTCCGATAAGTGAAGTGCTAGTATAGTTTAGGCTGAACAACTGCATGTTTAGTGAACCACTTGGATTTACAGCTTAGCCGTGCAGTAGGCTAAGAGGCTTTAGTCAGAAATGGAAAGAGAGGAGAGCTGAGGTGATAAACATCTAAAAACATTGTAAACAACAAGATCTGTGCTTCAGCATATTGTATCGTATCAGGTAGCACAAAATAAAGGATACACAATAAAGTGGCTTTAGAAACTTGAAGTCTTCAAAACATATTCAGGTTTATTGATAATAGGTTAGAAGCCTATTAGTAATGCAGCAGTTTACCCCAAAAGTTTAAGCATTCTCTAATGGAAAATCCAATTAAATGTTGAAAATGTACAGCATTAAAAAGACAGACCCTGACTGAGATATAATGACCGTATAATGCCTTCCAATTATACATTATGAGGAGTTAGAACCTGAGCCTATTAGACAACTAAAAAGCCTTTAGTTCATTCAACTAACCAATAGCCCTGTACAAAAGGGTGTCGTCAACTTGAATCCTTTGGAAAAAGAAAAAAAACATTGGACTTTAAAGACATCCAGGACAATGATTGATGGATTATCATCAGTGGAGGCCTATAGCAAACTGGAATTAGTCTGCGGTAACCCTTTTAACTAGTCTACAGAGAGTACAGGCCAGTGGAGACACATCTGTAAACAACATAAAATTAGCCCATAAAATGTATCCCCATTATATGTATCTGTATACATTAGTAGTGTGCTGTTTCATTGTATTCATCAAAACTAGTGATTTAGCTCTGATGGAAGAAGCAGGGATCATCAAACATTAAGAAAAAGGAATCTGAATAAGCCTAAAAGGGAGAGACTTTATAAAGCTATGAGGTTTTTGGTGTTAGTTTATGTGCATCTATCTTCATCTTACCCTGTATTGATAGAGATGATTTCAATAAGAGGATTTTTTCTGATCTTTGGCAGGTCCAGTCTGGCTCCTCCAAGTCTTCGGCCTCCATCTTTCTTCTGACCTAGCAGGCGAACTGAGTGTCCTGGGAACATTAGAACATGTTATTATCAGAATATTAACCAGGAACACCAGTTTCCCTTGTATCTGCAACTCATCAGGTAGGCAATGGAAGGTAAACAAAGGTTGGTATTTGTATATTTCCATATGCCGTTTCACCAAAAACAAATCCTCCTTATACTCATTTGCTTTTCAAATAACACCATTAAATTTCAACTTTTGTATTTATTTTTGCATTCTTTTTGAGTGTAGTATTAAGAACAGAAGAAATGTATTATGTTTATAAGGAATGGTATTATTATATTTTTGATCATGAGGATCACATTTAAATCTAGTGGTTGCTTGTGTCCAGAAATGCCATACAGTTGTCCCTCTTTAACCATTTAATAGGCCAAAGATCTCCAAACTGCTAGAGGTGTGCGAGATGTGAGCACTGAGGGATGGAATTGTCTTCCTGTTTTCATCCGCTTTACACAAGTCTCTTGGGAGGGTGGGCTCAGGCCAGGAAGCTGGGCTATCAATTGGAAGATAAAAATGACAATCTGTCCCAGAGGAGGACAAAGACCCAGTCAAGTAAGGCGTAACGGGTTGCAATAACCTATACAAGCAAGAAAATGAGAAAACTTCCCTCATGGAAAACAGAAATAGAAATATGACCAGACTTTTTTGTAATACTTCACTTCAAGTTAAAAGTACCAACCGTTTAAATGTATTTATTAATTTCTAGCATACATTGACTAATCAGAAGTTTATATCTAAAATAAAAACTTTGCAATGACACAAAAACATTTGCAATGCTGTGATTGTTTTTTCAAATTTTGCACTTTTGTGCTTTCCTTTATAAACACAAGTAGATAATAAATCCTTCCATTCAGTCATAACATTAAAACACAGTAAAGAAAAGGTGGAGGAAATATGATAGAAAAGTAGATGGATGGATGGTCAGACAATAAAAATCACAAATGAAAGATGTATAGGATGACCAGATGGATGGTTGGATGAAAGAGGTAGGGAGCTAAAAGGATGACCTATTGACCTGGGTCTGATATCTCATAAGTGCTGGGTCTGGACCCGAGGGGGATGGGAGCACACCCTTGATACTTGACACAGCCATGGCCATGTCCCACCAAAGGACACGTTCAACTCATTTAAAAATTTTTATTTTTTTACAGTTTTTAAAGAACCAACCTCGACCTTCAACAGATCATGGTTAAAGAAACTTACTGTCCTTTTCTAAGCATTTAAAGGTCAAATGAAACTGAATCTGTGGTATTTTGTGTTATGGTACTAAAACACTGATGTTGTTTTAAGAATAACAAAGCAAATGCTGGTCTGCTGGAACCTAACACAGGGCAGCTGATTGTTCAACTTTATGAAATAAGGATCATAAGGTTATATTGACGCTGTATAGTCTCTGATCTTTAGCTAAGTAGATACATTAGTGTGTCTAGCCTTTCCCCATTTATAGGTTTCACACGCGCACACCATCACACATTACATTTAAATGATTTCTGCAGATAAAAGAATATCAAGTGAAACGGTATCATCCAGGCCATCATCTCAGTGAAAGAAAATCAATAATACAGAGCAATAAAGAAAATAAGACATCAAAATGCCTTCATAAAGAAAGAAGTACATCTGTTTTTTTAAAGATCAGTCCTCAGACTTTGACGTGACAAATATTTAAGATTTGTTTTTTCTCACATGAAATCTTCAATTTACATTTGATATAAAAAATAATTGGAGTGGGACAGTTTATCAAGAAAACCAACATCTGGCAGAGTTTAAAATTTAATTGGAAACTGATTTAGGGAAGTA
Organism: Perccottus glenii; assembly: GCA_024416835.2. Lineage (NCBI taxonomy): Eukaryota > Metazoa > Chordata > Actinopteri > Gobiiformes > Odontobutidae > Perccottus > Perccottus glenii. Next base: position 11,859,751 of record CM044551.2, read on the forward strand.
AGTATGTTACTACAACAACAACATTATAAACCAAATGGCAGATGCTGCACAGAGAAAAACAGATAAAAGATAATACCATTGTAATGAATGTGTGATGGTAAATGTTAAAAAATGCTTGTTGCTCAGCAGCGCAATCTTAGATAACTAAAGGATGGACGGATAGTGTGGCATTTACAGGTAGTAACTTGAGCTCTATGCTTATTATTATGCATTTAAATAGAGCTTTGTACAATAGTTTAGCCACACGCTTACAGCGTAACAGTTGTTAAGCCAGGATCCCAACTCCAAAGGATACTCACACCTCAAGAAACTGGATCATAAACGCTTGCCAGTATACTTATGTGGAAAACAGACCTGCAAGCAATTTTTGTGCAGCTAAGGACCATGTCTATTAGCAGTTCATTGGAGTAAGTATTTTAGTAGCCATTACAAAAGGCAAATCCCCAGGCTTTAAGCCCAGGCCTCTGAGCTGAAATAACAGCTCCCAGTTTATACGAGGTCATAAAGAACTGTAATGATACTGGGGAAATTAGTTTCCACGAAGGGGGTGAAGAAGCGAGAAAGGAAAGGAAGGAGGGCAAAACAGTGCAAAGAATAGGACTGCTGGAGGAACGAAGATAAAGATTATACTATTATGAATAAAAGAGTGGGGAGGAAATCAGAGGAGGGAAGAATAGAAAAGACGTTCTGTGAAAGTGTGTGTAGTAGAAGTTCAGGTTGATGACATGTTGTAAAATTAAGCCTTAGTTCAGCTGTCCTTCATTAGTGAGGCTGCACAGCAAACTATTGGCTCACACAGTATACAGTCAATCTGTTCTTTATTAAGGAACAGCTGGGGGTGTATGACAGCTTGACTGGACACTCTCATACTATAAACTCTGTCTGACCTTCATTAAACTGTTAAGTGTGCTGGTTCGCTTTAAATGGATGACCTAATCGGAGCCATGTGAGTCTGTCTCACATTCAGTGAGCGTCTCCGGCAGAGAAAATCACTTAACGACTTATAATGTAAGACAGGTGAGCTTCAAGAGGGTTACTTTTCAAATATGCTTCATTAAACTCATTTTTCTTATTGAGAAATTATCAAAAAGATTTATTGGCTAATCAGAAAAGTGTAACTCTACTAAGCAGTTCAAACAGCAATGTCATGTTGACTGTTACAGTGACTGTGAAAGTTGAAATGAAATTAAAAGTTCAATATTTTACAAATCATTCTCGCGTATACATTTGTATTTTAAAACCATGCACATTTATGTATGCAGCAAGAACTGGGGATAATTATTCACTCACGAGTTGATCAATACAAATGTGTTTGTGTATGAATGCTTCTGTGCATTTTAAAATACCTTTAACAGCCTCGTCCACTACTTCCACCACTCGATCAATCTGCTGGACCTGAAACACATGCACATGGGAAAGGTTTATTGACGCTGCTGTCCCTACACTCAAACCAAACTCTGATATTGACACAGTACAACACTGATTTAAACAAGCCCTGCTTGTAAACACAGTACAGGCATGGACACGTTCTTTCCTCTGTCGGGATTAAGTGATACCGATTTCCTAAATGTCACTGTAAATCCATATTAAGAAATGCATTGAAATAGAGGCCAAAGTGACAGGAAAGACTTAAAACAGATAAATGAATATGGACAGAACCAGCCACAGGAGAAGGCCTTCTGTAGTGTTTGAACATTCAGCAAATTGACACTGATCTCTTTGGTTAACGTAAGTTAAGTAAAAACTATTACTTAGGAGTCACTCTGAAAAAAGGTTCAAAGAAGGAAGCCTTGGATTAAGTTTAGCTTAATAATTTCACAACTGAAAAATGCAATATACTTAAAAAAAAAAAGTACAATAGAGAAGAACCAAACATAGGAAATAAAATAAAAAAAACGTTGTTGGAAGTATAATGAATTGACTGAGCCAGCAATCCAAAGGCAGATAGAGTGTATTGCTGAGAGAAGGTTTGTGCATCTCATGTCATGTGCATCACTGCTTACCCACTGTAATCCTGTGATTACCTAGCCAACGCTGTGGACGTGAATCTAAAGATACAGGATGAGACATGTCGACTTCAGAGAGAAGCCAAGCGCTGTGTGTTTGTGTCTGTGTACCCTGCCACAATTCAATGTCATTCATTTCACTGAACATCAGAGAGAAGAACACAACAGGCATGCAGAGGTACACAAAGTCTGACACACAGGTCATTTAAGTGAATGAATTCAAAAGGAAATGCCTTCTCCAAGCACAGCCCTTAACTTGCCGTTAGTACAATCGCTTTATACAAATTCACGACTGGTTGTTTGCATCTCATTTGCATAACCCACCAACTGTCATTGTGTGTTTGATTGTAACGATCAAGGACACACAACAGAAGTGTAGGCATCTGTCTGTGTTTGTTACAATGCCTGTCTTATCATGCATGGCTCCTTCAGTGTTAAAGTGGGTGTGTGAGTTGTATCAATGCATAATCCAATTTACTCATGACAATGAAAGCACTGGTGGTGGTAAACTTCCCAGCTGTTTCTACTCACCCAGGAGCTATTGCATCTACAAGCTTCTTTAGGTGGATGTAATTATATTATACAAACATACATGCAACTTTATTTGAATCTAATTATGCTTTACTGTGCAATGTTGAGTTAAACAGCATAATATTATCAATTTTACAGGATATTTAATATTACAGCCATCATCCAACTCTGAGACGCACCAGTGCCAGTAGCCAGATTTCATTTTACACAGGTATACTTAATATAAAAAATATTTGGTGGTTCAAAAGAGGCCACATTCAGGTTCTAATTTATAGACACATAAATGTTTGAGCTTTAGGAGGATGATTTTACGTAGCACCTTATTAAGCAGAATGTTCATTATATGTCTCGAGTTGAGAGGTGTCAAAGCATTACGTGCATTCAATATTGAAAAAATGCACAAAACATATCAGAGCAAGTCATAAAGACTTAGGGTTGGTATTTTTGCAGATACATATAAATGTTCTTAACCTCATGTTTTTTTTATTTATTTTAAAACATAGTATCTTATCTTCAGCCTTATCATTCACTTTAGTAGTCTTGTTCAAGTCTCCCAGGGAGTTGTATTGATCCACTCCACAGCTGGAAGGCTAGAACAGAACAAATGCAGCAGGCAGGCAGCCAGGTGAATGACAGGTCAAACTGTGCGTGTGTGTGAATGTGTGATAGCTTCAGTGAAGATTAACTAATGAGCACACCTTGACAAAAAAATATATATCTAACATAACCAATCATCCTCGATCAGATGAAACATAACATTAAAAAAGGCATACCCCTATGATGCTGAGTCCTTTGAGGTAGTCCATCCTGGGCTGAGCCTGGGGAACGCAACCTGCTACCACCACCTTCTTCTGTTGTTCTTGGGCCTTTCTACACATACAAGCACAGGGAAGAGAGAAAAAGCAGTTGTTTAAATATAAGAGGACATGAACAGCACAATGGCAGAGTGGTTAGCAGTGGTTAGATTACTTTGTGGCACAATATTACTTTAACAGGCAAGATATTTTTACTATGATAAAAGTTTGTTTTTAAGCATATATCGCCAATTTTGTAATAACAAACTGGAGATGAATTGTGATTTAGTGCAATGTTTGTAAAAAAAATAATACAAAAAGATGCACCAAAAACAGCACCTAAAATAAGGAACACTGCATTTGATGGACAAAAAACCCTTGCACATTGAAATGTGTTAAGCACAATTGAGTCCCATTTTGAAGATGATTTTAACTGCAAAGCTGACTGTAGAAAATGTAACCAATAAGAGCCTCTGTGTGTGCATGTGATCCAGCCATGAATCTTTAATAATGAAGGCTCCTGACAGCTGGAGCTAGAGAGAAGAAGGGCTATACTGGGGGAGGAGAACAAACGTGCGTTTTATTTTTGAATGTGTTTAACTGTTTTTGTATTTCAGCAAAACTGCTGCCATTTATTGTCTTGAGCTGTGATTGGCTGACAGATGTACAACCACAGCATTTCTGTTGAGAGAATAATTAGCCTTGGCATAAAAAGGCAGGAATATTAATATACCTAAACTAAAATTAAACTTAAAGTGGAACACATTTAAGACATACCTAAAGACGGAGAAATAACAAACAATGCATCTGGTTGGAGTTTGTTGTGCCCACGCTCTCACTCTCACATCAGCATCTTACACACCCCACACACTGTAGGGGTGCGTCTGCATAATTCACAGTCTCCTGCCAAAAAAGTGCCAAACGTTCCTTTAATGCGCGACTCACACCCCGCCCACAGACAGAGCTGACACAGCGAGTAAGCAGACAACGCCTGAGCCGTCGTCTTGGCGCCCCAGGGGAAACAGTCCAATCACGTCGCACATGGTTCCTGGATGGGATGAGATGGAATGGGATTATCCGATGCAGTTGTCGTGGTGATACTTTTGAGCTCGACCACGCACTCGCTGCCAGTGACCCGGACCAGAGCAGATGTCCCTCGAAATCGGGGACAAAGCGTGTATGCGTGCGTACAAGTGTGCATGTTTGTTCTTTGGTTTTCTTGGCACCTTGCCCTAAACCTCAACAGCCCCTTGTCAACTTTGTGTTACGACTCTCCATAGCCTCAAGACCACACATATGTAACCACAGACAGGGTCCAAACACTCACATGGCCTCCATATATATCTATAGCTCTCTCTCTATATATATATATATTTTTTTTTATAGAAGATATAACAATAGCTTATCCCGGTCTTTGCATACATGTATGACCTCTGTGCTATGCATGTATGGGCGGGAAGGCTGTGCTGTACATACTGGTTTTTAACAGCTCAGTGGACACAGAGAATCAGTCAAATGAGACTAGACTAAATGTCCAACTGAATTGATCAGGCTTAATGGAAGAAGGCCCATGCTGTGTATATAACATTAAAATAAGCACAGAGCATGACCTATATACAGCCCATTTTCAACTTTCTTACAACTCAACTTGAGAGAAAGAGGATCTTTCTTCTTACATAGATTATGGCAACCCCCAATAATCATGATTGAATACCATATATTGTATGGCTAGATCTTTCTAATAATGTTTTAAAATAAGTGGTGCAGTAGCTGTATCATTTTCTTTTCATTTTTTATAACCAGGAAGACATGTGGTCACCTCCTAAAACTGATCTTATGTGAGAAAAGCTAAGACGCACGCTGACAGTTGAGGAGGTTATGCATCTCTGCAAGCGTCCTCTCTGTGACTTTTCCTGCTGTTACACTCCATGTCTATACGGATAGCCGCATGGAGGAAGTAGATGAGCTCATTACACTCACAGAGGTTGCCATATGCTACTTACCAAACACAGTGCTCAAAAGGATGAGGTCATACTAATAAAGGATAATGAAAAATGTTGTGATGCTGAGAAGTACATTTTGATGCATGCACCAGTGCTAGTATCATTACAAATCCACACTGAACAAAGACAATGTCCCAAATGAAACAAACAATAGATTGTATTTGAAGAGTAACATTTTGAAAAATGTATTTTCTTGATATTATTTGGTTACGATTCTTATAGTCCCCTGTCTTTGTCTCCAGCATAGTCACATCTGCATTCCAGCAGCTGTTTCTGGCCGAGTTGACAATGAGCCAGCCAATCATACTCCTGACCTCTCAGCATTAGCAGAAGCACCAAGGGCCAAGGTTAAGTACCCATCAAGCTTCAGTAATTAAGATGTTGCTTGTGCAGGGAGATGTGTGCATTTGTGTGTGGCATTATGTTTTTCCTTCTTTTCTAGACTCACAATCACTACAACTTTAACCAAAGAACTGTATACAGCGGTGATTACTGTTCCACATATTTAGTTGAGTAGTCATTTGTATATTCCAGTACAATGTTTTTATTTATGAGATTCTACACCAGCAGTGGAGGATAGTTCTTCAGCCCTGATTGACAGCAGAAAGCAGCTGTAAAGTAATAAAAACAGATGCCTCTCCACTGTGAATAAGTGGAGAACTGGAGAAGTTTATGAAAACAACTCTCAAACAACAAATAAATAAAACAGTAGTGAACTCTGTGCCTAAGGGAGCCAACTGCAGACAGACTAAATAAAATGAATACTGTTACTGTACTAGGCCATGGGCCTTGAGGAGCTGTAGCAGAAAGATAGTAAGTGAGTGACAGAAAACTGTCAAAAGAACGTCTTTATAAACATAAAAAAGGATGCATGGAAGCAACTGAGCGTCCAACAGATAGGAGAATGGATAGGAAGGAAACACAAATCACAATGCACCTATAGAGTCTTCAAATCCCAACAGTTCCCTCCCATCACACAACTCCACTCATTTAATATAGAGAATTTCTGTGTTTATCAAGCAAAGTGACAGCTTACCAGAAAACCTTTACTTTACAGCTCTATTCAGACTTATTGAATGGCTGCAATCCACGCAAGATTTAGACAAACATGATATGCAGCGGTTCCCTTTTTTTGCCTTAAATCGCAATCTCACACTTGCCATATTGAAAGTAGATTTTGACCAACCACGTAACAACTCATATAGCCAGAGAATACACTTGTACAAAAGCCTCCAAGATGGTGTCAAATCAGACAAAAACATGTTAGAATAAAAATAAATGTGTTCAGAGAAAAAAAAACTGACAGATGTCTAAAGCACAAAGACCCTAAAATGAGACTTAAAGCCGTACATTACCCTTAAATAGTTCACCAGGTCTAACAACCACACAAAATGCATGTTGAAGAGGAGACACAAAATAAGGTTAATAAAGGCATTAAAGTTATGCAATCTGTTCACCAATCAATACACCTATAACATGGATAGTTTATGACTAGTTCACATAGCCATGGGGTAAATCAAATATAGGATGTAGTCCAATTCCTCAACTGAGGCCTTGTAAAGCCAAGTCAGTAGAAATGCCGGTTTTTCAGAATAATTTTTTTTTCAAAATGCTGCGCACTCCTCCCCATTGACCTGAACTGGATGACATCTGTCTTGTAAAAAGAGCTGAATGTGTGATGAATATTGCATTGCTGTAAATGAGTTGTATATACCGCTTGAATGATTCATAACAGAGTTAATGCTCATGTAAAAACAAGGCATAAAGAGGAAGACAAGGTGGACAATGCAGAAGAAAAGAAGCACAAGCAAAATACAGTCTGAAGCCCTGAGCCACATTTCTGATGTAAAGAAAGAATTTGTGCAAGGCTAGCTGTTATGGGGCAGTGGGATGGTCACACCTGCAAGCTAAGGGGGCAGCCTTGTTTTTATTTTGTTTTTTCCCAGCTGTCATAATATTAATACAATATATTAAAAAAAATAAAAATAAAAAAATAAACCTTGCAAGTCTTTTCAACTGAAATATGGAGCTATAAACATTTCTAGTGTGGCGGCTTCGAGCCAAAACTTAAAAGGCTGGTTATAGGTCACAAGTGGGCATTTATCTTTCAGAGCCAGAACCTCTCCCTGTGAGACTTTTCACCTCAACGGGAATCAATCTGAAAATGAGTGAACATGTTTGCCCCTGTGTGTACATGCGTGTGTTCAAGGGGAAAGGGGGGGAAATCCTTTTATAAAAGGTGAAAAGCCATCTGTGGTTGAATGAGTACACTCCAAATTTGTCCAAGCATAATTAAGCATAATTGGTTTCAAGGTCATAAATTATTACAAGCAGTGATTTAGAAACGCCACAAGCTCAGCGAACTAGAACTCATCGACAATCTTAGGGCATTATTATTTTTATTTCCTGTGCACTCAAAGACAAAATATTTACTCATTCAAGGTAAAAAAAAAAAAAATGTATTTACTTGGCAATACAATGTATTCAGATTGAAGACAACATGGTGTAAACAGTAGCATAAAACATGAGATGTTTAAGTGCAAAGACATTTTGCACTTAAACCACATTTTCAAATGGCTTCTTTTTCTAACATTTCAGTCAAAGCAGTCAAACTAACCACAACAACCCAAAAAAATGGGGTAAATAGCATCCATGTGTATACACTGACTTTGTTCTCGCTTTAAGCGGAAGCCAGCAGATGATCGATGCTATATAACCTTACGTATATCTGAAACGAATGTGAGTGCACATACAGTATGAGCATTAAAAGGACTAAATAGACAATAGCAGTCTCATTATTAAGCTCCAAAGTCTAGCATCTAGTCGAGCTGTTAATTTCCCTCCTGATGTCTTCCTCTGTCCGCCGCCTGAAGTAGCTCTTCAGTGGTTTATCAGTCCCTCCTAAAGGCCTCCTTATTTAACCTGGTCTTATTCAACCACTGCCTTATTTATTCTAAATAAGAATTCTGTTAAAAGCCAAGGACCCAGCTTTCACAAAGCCTGTCTGATTAAATTGCTATGCAAAATGCCTTTACTACCACTTAGACTTTAAAAAATAATTTATGGCATGTTAAAAAAGGATTTTTTTTATCCATGTGCACTACACTCCACTGAGTCGACAGCAATTAAAAGAAAGGTTCAAGGCAGAGTTCATTACATCAGATGATACAAGGTAGATTCTTGGAAGACAAAAAGGCTTTTGCCTGAATGAGATGATTTTAAAAAAGACATTTGGCTTGATGTGGAATTCAGGCTAGAGATGAATACTATTATGGCCAGTCCACTTATTACATCTCGCTTTACTGTTGACAATAAAATTAAAAATAAAAATAAGATTCATGTGTTGTGTGTATCAAATCATTTTACACATAGTATATTATCCTACTAAGAAGAATGTTACATGAATATTTGTTTCTTTATGCAGTGCATTGCCATTCAGTTCACATTTAGATTTAAAAAAATAGCATCAAAATTGTATATATTGTACAATGAAACTTATCAGCACAGCACATATAGAATGTAACACTGGTGAATGTAAGTCGCTTTGGATAAAAGCGTCTGCTAAATGACTAAATGTAAATGTAGAATGTACTGTGGTAACTCGCTACAGTGACACACTCAGCACAATTTAATCACAAGTCAGAGCTAAAGCACTGCACAAATATGTACCATACACTGTGTGCACAATTATTAGGCAAATGATTTTGACCATTTTATCCATATTTTCTTACTCCAAGCTGTATTAACTTGAATCCTTATTGTAGGGCTGCACAATTAATCGAATTTTAATCACAATCACGATTTTGGCTTCCCACGATCAAATTTGCGTGATCGAGCAATATTTAAAATGCGTCATTCATTCACGCTTTGTATTGAAGTTTTTTTTTTTTAAGCCAGTCTAGCGCACTGTAAAGCCGCTGTCTGATCACGTGCGTCCATGCACCAATCAGAGTTGTTCCCTGCAACGCGCAGCAGCTCAGTCAGTTTCCAGACGTAGACAGTCACAGACAGAAGACAGAGTAGCGTGAGGAAAATACCACAACAGATAGCAGGCTATAATCTATCTTAACAAATGTCTAACGTAGCAGAGGGAGCGGCCGAGGGGCTTGTCCCGAGAATCGGATCGTCATCCATTGTGTGGAAACATTTTGGGTTTCAGACAAGTGACACAAAACAAGAACAGGTCATATGCAAAGAGTGCCATAAAGTTGTTTTGGCACCACAAAGCAACACAACAAACCTCTTTAACCACTTAAAAAACACCATAAAGTTCAATACGATGAATGTATGAGGGCCAATAAATGCGTTGCAAAGACTAATCATCCCACAACATAAACTCAGACATCCTTCGAAGCGAGCCTCTTTAGCGCATCACCATACCCATCCACCACCCAAAGACAGTGAAATAACGAATGCAGTCGCATTTCATTTGGCTAAAGACATGTGCTCAATAAACACGGTGACAAACGAAGGCTTCAAATTCTTGGTCAACACTCTGGATAAACGATACGTGATCCCCTCGCGTAATTATTTTTCAAAGGTGGCACTACCTACGATGTACAGAAAACGCAGAAGGGAAATAGAGCGTGATCTTGCCAATATAAAGTACTTTAGAACTACAACGGATCTGTGGTCAAGCAGGACAATGGATCCGTACATGAGTTTGACAATTCATTACATCGATGAGGATTTTGCAGAGTCGATGCTTGCAAACATCTTTTTTCCCGCAAAGAACATGAACAAGTACTTATCTGGTTACATTCTGTTATGGAATATTTGTTTCTTATTGATTGTATATTTTATTTTTAGTTTTATTCACATCCATTATGCAGGTACAACTTAAGTTTATATTTTGCTTCCTAAAATACATTTACACATTGTAAAATGTAAAATAGTGCCCTGTTGAAGTTTTGCTACATTTTCTTTATTGTTTTAATTTATTTTTATTAATTCTTTAAGGAGATTCACTGAATTTTGGTGAATAAGAAGACCTATTTTATTTTGATGCACATATCTGTACATTAGCAGGAATGTTGCACAATATGGATGTGAAGGCAGTAAATGTAATTAGCTTGTGTGACAATAAAAAATTGTTTTGGTTAAAATCAACAAATAATCGTGCTAATTAATCGTGATCTCAATATTGATCAAAATAATCGTGATTATCATTTTGGCCCTTATCGTGCAGCCCTACCTTATTGTATCTAATGCGTATCAGGTTATGTGTATCACACCCTAACCACACCCTTCCTCGGACTCTGAAAAGTCAAAAATTGTAAAAAAAGTATTTCACAGGGATGAAGCACTCTTAAAATATCTATGATATTGGGGCATGATCACAAAACCATCAAACGTTTTGTAGCAAATAGTCAGACCAGACAGCCCAGATAGATGGGCCCGTGGTCGTATCAGTAACAGACACAGAGCTCCACTTCGACTCAGAATTTAACAGGTGAAAAAAAAACAATTGAGATGGGAAAATCTTTGTTTTTCATTTAGTTGCATTTCTGACACTTATAGTTGCCTAATAATGGTGTACATGTAGATTTTCTTGTAAGAAAGCCAAAACTTCACTTTTACTACTTAAATGTTCAGATTTGAGAGTTTGTTAACATTTTGGATTGACCAAGAGCACTGTAGTTGTACAATAACAAAATTAATCCTCAAAAATACAACTTGCCTAATAATTGTGCACAGTGTAAATGCCACATGTGGCCTGATTCCTCTCAGCTATATTCCTTCCCATGCATCCAGCGATCTGTCCATTTGTTCCCAGCACCTCAGAGGTTAAGGACTGCCTGAGGTCTACTGAGCAACAACCCACAACCCCATGCCTCAGAGAATTTGGCATCTTGTGTCGGTTTCCATGCATCCTTTGCACTCTTTGCACAAACACGTACCTATGGCCAAGTTATAGGCCTTGGGCTTATGTGAAATTGCTTCTTGGCAAGTTGGCAGTGACCTGTCCATCTTCTGGTCGAGTAAAAATAAAAATGAAATGAATGCTTTGATGTTAACATCTATGGGTCTACAAATGCAGAAGATGAAATTAGCCAACTGCCTATATATAGACAATTTAAGATTAATTGCTCAAAATGTCCCTTTCTGTTCTTTCTCAAACCAACAGCCTCTTTTTCAGAATCCCTTCTCTTCTACTGCACATGTCACTTGTCTCCCCTCAGGGTTCAAGACTAAGGTCATAAGTTCTTAATGTACTGTATATCAAACTTGTCTATATAGTACTTCATATCATATGGAACTGGGAATCAAAAGCTTTTGAGAGAGGATTTGAAAAAGTGTGGGCACATTCATCGGTGTGCATGTTGTACAGTAACGTTTAAAGTAATTTGCTGTCACTTGTCCCCCTGAAGGTGAATGAACTCACTTATCCAGAGATGGAATGTCATCTTTTATAACTTGCAGCCAGTATTATGTATCTCAGCGGCTTAGTAATTTCCAGGTCAGTGCTTGTTAAGCCAACACCAACTGAAAAGCCTCTGGGATCGTCAGCTTAGAAAACAAGATCACAGCTCAGTAGGGAAAATGCCAAAAGCTTACAGGTGCCTACACAACACCAACACACTTTTCTTTGCTGTTGACCTTTATTAATAAATAATCAGGCATAGTAAAACAGCCTGCACAAACCAACATGAAAAGCTTTTGACTCTGTGAATTTGTGTAATTTGTGTGTGTCTATTACCATTGCTGTAGTGCTAAGGAAAGGAAGCTCGCATTTCAGCAACACAGGTTTGGTTCAGCCTCAAATCCCACTGTGTGTAACTAAAGATACTTGATAGGAACACGGCAGGTGGTATACTGCTGGTTACACACGCACGCACACACGCACGCCACCTGAGGCTGGGAGTCACTTCGGCTTTTGCAGAGAATTATACCTAAAATGAGGGTGTTTATTTACTCAAGAAACTGTGTCACATGAGAGACACAAGTCGACAAAATGAAAACAGTTATGGTTGTGTGTTAGTGTGGTTTCAGCGATGCATTAAAGTTGAGACAAAGTGAAAGAGAGGGAAACTGTGTTCAGCGGGTGGGGCAGCAGGTGTGCGTTTTGTATTGTGCATTTGTTTGGACCAGTTCAGGTGAACAGAAGGTCAGTGCAGTGCATGTGCCATCTGTCTCAGCAGCTACAGTGGACAATGACATTTCCTAACAGCTGGTAAAAATGAAGTCTCTCAGCCTCAAATTCAGTGCAGTTCAAAAATATAATCAATTTGCTTACTACTGTATATTCAGAATTGTGCAGATCTAAAAAATAAATAAATAAAATAAATCATGCATTTTATGAAAATTAAGCGCTATGAGTGTCTAAAAAGGTAGAAAAGCACTATATAAATAAATATTTTTTAAAAAAAATGAAAATGTAGACATTTTTAAAAATACCTTTTTGGTAAAGAGTGTAAAGTCACTTTATGTAGTACTTTAATGATCCTTGCTTTATAACTGTTTTGTTTCTCTTATTCATATTGTGTGTCAATAAAGTGGAGGGGTAAGGAGATTAGGATAAATATTGTTAATTTACTATGTTTTAAAATACAGTGCATAGTATAACTTATAAGCCAAGAATGTATTAATATTTTTACATTATGAAAGTTTTGTATGTTTGAATTGAGCTTGGCAGTATTTTTTTAATCTCTACATTGTTGTAGCATGGTTGCATACAAACATATGGTATGTGCAGAGAGGGAAGAGCATGAACACTGAATAGGTGGAAAATTAAGGTAGAACAGTAGGAGGGAGCCACTTGAGCATCTGAGGGGTGCGATAGTGGGTAAGTGATGGAGAATGATAGGCAGACAAGTGGAAATTGTGTGACCATGTGAAAGCCTGTCATCACCTGCTGTGAGAAAAAAATACCGTCTGGAAAAAGTCCAAGCCCCTGAAAACCCATCAAATAGCTTTTTCACCTTCTCAAAACCTGCTACCAAATGGAGAACACTAAAAAATAAGTATCCTCAATTAAACTGGAAAATAAATGACTCTTGGGGACTAAGCCTTCTTCATTAGGCAGATTTTCTAGGAGCTTCAAATTAAACCAACAATTATGTATTGTTTTGTATCTATTTTGTTTATTCATTTCATTTTTCCCCTCCCATTTATTCAGTTTTCCACTGTCTTACCTCTCTCTGCAGCTGCTAATCTAACTGAATGTGCTTGGTCAAACAATTACAGTTTTTACAATCGCTAAGACACATTTCCTGAAACTTAAAACACATTTCTCTACACCTCTAACACAATTTTGTAAACTGACAGTAAACCTAAGAAAACCTCCGACTTTCCAGCCAAAAGCTAACACCGTTGTCATATTTATCCATTTTGGGCTAGATTTTCATTACGCAAAACCCAAAGCGCTTGGCAGATGGCACACTCATTTTCAGGGCGTGTCCAGAGCTAGCGCATTGTTTAATGAAAAGCTGGACATGGCATAAATGGGCGGAGGTTCTTCTAATACTGACAGGTCAAGTTGCGTATGACAGGAGGTGAAAGCACAGGTGATATTTGGTCATTTTAGATATTTTAAACTCAAACTCAAGGGACATGCTTCAATGCCTACAGCAGGTATTAATATATGTTATTTTACATGAGTCTGATGAACATAAACTAAATTAAAGCCGCAAGCGGCGATAAAGGCCCCCGCCTCCCTTGAGACCGCGGGGACACATAATCTCGGAGGATTGCATTTTGTGCTTTAAAGCGCAAACTTCACGGTAATGTCAAATAACCGGGCCTGTGCGATTGCTGGGGCCTGCTACACCACCTTGTAATTTAGAGTTAAAGGTCCCCACAATCCATGGTTTTCCTGGGAGCTGTCTGAACCTTTGAAAATAATAGATTATGCTTGGGCTAAGGCGAGAAAAACAAAGTACTGGCTGGAGATTTGAGATGACTCAGGAATCACTGCACCACCCTGTTTAAAAAGGCAAAATGTAAATATTACTTGTCTAAAAGTACAAGGTTACAAGTTCCAAAGGATTCTGAGGAGTTTTCTAAGACTCCAGCCGTGGCTCTGGAGAGGCCTCCTCCAAAGGAAGGATCCTGGCAATTGGGAAATGTCATTTATTTTCCATAGAAATGGCTGCCTCTTCACAGACTCATTACGACCACAGCCACAAATGTATCAAAAAACAAATTGATAACTTTTTTGGCACACGTGTCTAGATGATACTCACCAAATTTGGAGCTGTTTAGATGAAAACCCTTTAACACAAGGGGGGTGATTTAGGTGGTCACGCATTCCACCCAACATAGTGATATACTTTTCTGTTTGCCCTGAGGTTTCCTATGGATGTACCAAGTTCTGTATTTCTACGTTGGAAAAAAGTTACTTTCATTTTCCATAGGCCCAATGTATTTTGACTTTTCTAGGGGTCGCCACTGAGTCATTTTTCGAATTTCTTTTTCGGGGACTTCAAATACATAAATTTTTCACCAGGCTTGAAGTCTGGGACAAATAAAAATGACTTTTCGTGCATGTTCACTGGGTCAAATTTAGGATCATTTTGCAGAAAAATAAATAAATAAATAAAAATAAAATAATCCGAGCAAAAACAATAGGCCCTCCCGGTCATCACCGGCTCGGGCCTAATAAATGCACCTTAAATAGAATGTAAATGGCGGGGCTTAAGAATCAGGTAGAGACACCATTAATCAGACTCTCACTAGGCATATTTATAGAAACGGACTTGTCACGCTTGTGTTTTACTGAAATGAATGAAGAGCAATAGCGGCGTAAAACTAAAACCAATTACTTTACTATAATGATTGAAGAGGCCAGTTGTAGTAGTTCCAAACTATGGAAAGTTTGTCTTAAAGTGCGTGGAAATCTTATTGATAACAAATGTGTTTAATCACGTCATCGATTCAGTGCATGAACTAGCAAATAAGTTTAATAACACTCAGCCATGTCTGGATGAAGTACAACCTGATAATACAGGGTTTTTTTAACATTAAAGTCTCACATGACAAAGTCAAAAAGATCATCACAAATATGAGCAATTACATGTTAAAGTACATCCCACAACCACAGCAATAATTAAAAAACAATTGTTCTGCTCTCTTGCATATCTAGTAAATCTCTCAATAAAAGGTCAAATACATTCCCACAGAGCTGGAAAATCGCTGTAATCACACCGATCCACAAGTCAGGGGAAAAGGATATAGCAACAACGCGTCACACTGTTTACATTCATCTTACGTAATGGCGGCTTCTGCTCCTGGGAATGGAGAAAGTTCCATTCTATCACAAAAACTCAGACCCCGATTGTCAAAAGTATGGGAATACTTTAAACGGAGGCAAAATAAATTTATTAGGCAACTATTAGTGTCAGAAATGCAAATAAATGAAAAACAAAGTTAAATCCCTTTTTTGGCCCATTTTTCTTCAGGGAGAAGAATCTGCCTAATAATTATGCACACCTTGATATAGGGCGTTGATCACCTTAGGCCACACCCTCCCTTGTTACACAAATACACATCCCCTGATGCATTAAATCCAATAAGGATTCAAGTTTATACAGCTTGGAGTTGAAAATTATGGATAAAATGATGATATGGTCAAAATAATCACTTGCAATAATTGTGCACACAGTGTATTTACTATTACAATTAGTTTTGGGAGTAATTGTTGAGGCTTTACCTGATGTGTTTTGGTAAAGAATTAATTCATGAAATGCTAGATAATAATGGTAATGCTAATCGCTAACGGTATAACATTCAACTGTAAACATATATTACTGTATAGGTTACATTGGCAATAATAAAGCAAACTTTTAACTTTTAATTAACATTTACTGGTTCTTAGAAGTAGTTTATGCACATGTAGACCTAAAATAAACTAGATTTACATTACCCTCTTTAAAATACAGTTTATTAATCTAGTGTTAGATTAGTCGACTAATCAGAAAAATAATTGTTAGATTAGTCGACAGAAAAAATAATCCTTAGTTGCAGCTCTAGTCCTAAGTTCTGGAGAAGGTTGTTGCAGATCAACTAAAAGAACCAACTGCTGCATCCTCCACAGTTTGGGTTTAGACAAAAGTATAGAAATGGCTAGTAAAATAAAATAAAACCTACACTAGACAAAGGCCATGTTGTTGCTGCAGAATTTATAAACTTAAAAAGGCATTCAACACTGTGGATTACAGTATGTTAATTAACAAATTGCCCCTTTTCAAAATATCAACAGATTCATTGTGGTTTAAATCTCATTTTGAGGGAAGAAATGTGTTAAGGTTAGTCGGGTTAAATTAAATCTTTGTCCTCATGACATGGGAGTGCAACAAGGATCGGTTTTAGATCCATTGCCATTTGCAATGTACAAAAATGACCTTCCAGACTGTTGTCATGATGTCAACTGCCAGATATATGCCAGATAAATTTAACTCAAATGATCACTGAACCAACTAGACCCAATATAAAAAGGCTCCTGCTAATTCCACTCTGACCTAATTTTGTGCAACAAAAGTAACAAGATTACTGCCTCTGGTACTCTTGAACTAGGTTTCAGTGACCACTGTTCTGTAGCCTGTATAAGGGATGTTAGATACAAGAAAACATGCTGAAATAATTAATAAAGTCAAAAGGAATTTTAAGCAGTTCATTCAGGGGGCCTTCCTTGTTGACCTAGCAAATAGTAATATTTATTCTACATGTGAAATTTTCTTTAGATCAAACCTTGGATCAATTTTCAAATACAGTTTTATATGTTAATAAACATACACCTTTTAAAAAGTTCAGAGTGAAGAATAGATCAAGCCCCTGGTTTCTTACTGAAATTCATTATTACTAAAGCAATGTGACAAAGCCTGGGCTTTAGCAAGAGCCTCTAGTGAGCCAAAATTAGCAAAAGCTAATTATCACATTCAATTATTGTAGTTTCTTCTTCTAAAAATCCATCTGCATTTTGAAAAGCTGTAAATTTGAAAAAAATCTTTTTTGTTTTTAACCTTCCGTTATCAATTATAACATATAATTGCAAATCCTTCTGAGATTTGTGATATATTTTATGTTCACTTTGCTGCGACAGGGAACCAGTTTGATGTAATGTACACCAATTTTTCTAAATTTGTAGACTGTCCAACTAAATCCTGAATCAAATTTTAAAACCCACCCACTGTTTACACTTTGGCCCGTAATTCCTGCTAGTGTTAATGAAGCACTATCTATAGATAGTGAGTGTGTAATAATGGAAAATTGTTCTGATCTCTTACCGTTAAACAAAGGAGTCCCACAAGGATCAATATTAGGTCCTGTTTTGTTTACAATTTATATAAATGTTACATCCTTCATAGGCAATATCCGCCTGTATGCTGACAATACATTTTTATACTGTATTTCTGACACATGTACCATCAGCCATGGAACACCTTCAAAAATATTTTAATGCTCTGCTGATGGCCGGACCATCTCTTACAGTGTGTGGGAGGGTTAACAGTATGGCTTCACAGATGCTATGGGTGTTCTCAATAGTGAGAGATCTAAAACACTTTGGTATCAAGTGTCAACCTCTAACTCACATATGGCCAAGCTTTAGTACAGTATATTAAATTTTAGATCAGTGTTGGAGAAATTTAATGTCCCGTCATTTTGTCCTCTCTTATGACATCTATCTTATTTAAAAATAAGATGGACTCACTCAACACCTAGCTACTTTGCTAAAGTCCTTCAACAAAGTATTTGAAAGCCCCTTCTTCTTCATTCCCATATGAACTTGGTCTCTCATGGCTTAAAACCACAATCTGGGATCAGTAAAAAGGCTGGAGCCCAGTGGGGTGCCTTAAGAGCACAGACATCTGACAAGGATGAAGGGCTGGAGTTGTTTGTGATTGCGGTAAAGGAAGACCTCAGAGGGGCATCAACAGCATGACGGCCTGCAAGTATTCAGCCGTTTGCTTTAAGAGCATGTACACACAAGATATAGGTGTAGGTATGGACACGATATTGCACATTTCAGTTGCAAACAGTTGCGATTTGGCAGTGAAGAGTAATAATATTGCATTCCCATTTTCCAAACCCTGCTTAAATTCAGAATGTATGGCCTAAAATTATAAAAGAAAAAACATGTTATATCCAGCAAACTTTCATTAAAAATGACATGGATATTATAAGCTACAAAAAAAGAGAATCTTTTCTGAGAAGTCTGGATTTAAACATTAACTTTTCATCACATTACATGATCCCTTCTGATCCAAGCTTTACTCATTACCGTTTCAGATAAATCAGATAACCCTATTACTGCACTTTCTGCTCGCCTTATGTCAATAGGCCCTGACATTTTCTTGCCAACGTTATTGAAGCCTCATATTTTAAGTCTAGCATCTGTTTTTATTTTGTCATCTTTTGAAATAATTCAAAGAACATTTTTAATCCTGTGCTTTCTATAGTGAACCTGTTGAACATCAAGAAACCTTCTTCTAGTCTTCTAGTCAAGAGGGTTATCACTCACTATCTATAGATAGATGACTAGACGACTGGGTCAAACCATCTAAGCTTTTGTGGGGTGTTCCCAGTCTGCAGGGGACAGTATCCATCAAAAGTGGTGCAAGGAAGGAACAGCTCATGCAAGGCTCATGCACATGGGGAGCATAGGCTGGCCCAATCAATCCAAATAGAGTATCTGTGGGATGTGGGCCTCACCTTGCAACTTACAGGACTTGAAGGATCTACTGAATGCACACTTCCAGGGGTCTAGTGGAGGCACTGTATCAAGTGGACATGACCAATTTGGGAACTAGCTTTTATAATCCATCCATACTTCATGGTCAATGGCGGGGTCTAAAATTTTTTTATACTTTATTAATAGAACTATTTTTTTAGGTCTTTTGATGAGCTCACATCAGGATTCAGCAGCCAATCCAAGTTTCTTTGACCCAATCTCTATTTAGTCCAATGTCCATCTCCATTTGGGTGTGTGTTTGTTTTGATTTTTGCTGTACCCCAAAATGTAGGCTAATGCCCTGGAGATGTGACAGATTAAATGCCAATCTCTAGGCTTTACCAAAAGGAGCCCCAGGGAGTAATGCATGTGTCCAGTCCGCTACAAATACAGGACTTTGAGACTGTAGACAACTCAAACAACAACTCAAAAGGTCACTGAAATTTCACTACCTAGAGACCTGATATAAAAGAAACCTTTCTGCTTTTCAGTCTTTTACATACAGTAATGTTCAAAATAATAGCAGCACAATGTGACTAACCAGAATAATCCAGGTTTTTAGTGTATTTTTTATAGCTAAATGGCAAAAAAGCTACCAGTAGTTGCAGTAGATTCTCAGAAAACAAACAAGACCCAGCATTCATGATACGCACGCTCTTAAGGCTGTGCAATTAGTTGAAAGGGGTGTGTTAAAAAAAATAGCAGTCATCAATTTTGTGAAAAAACAGGAGTGAATCATGTGGCCCCCATTTAAGGATGAAGCCAGCATCACTTGTTGAACATGCATTTGAAAGCCTGAGGAAAATGGGTGGTTTAAGACATTGTTCATTGTTGTTGTTGATTGGAGTAGTGGAAAACCTATAAAGAGGTGCAAAGAAGTATAGGCTGTTCAGTTAAAATGATCTCCAATGCTTTAAAATGGAAAGCAAAACCAGAGAGACGTGGAAGAAAACGGAAGACAACCATCAAAATGGATCGAAGAATAACTAGAATGGCAAAAGCTCAGCCAATAATCAGCTTCAGGATGATCAAAGACAGTCTGGAGTTACCTGCAAGTACTGTGACAATTAGAAGACGTCTGTGTGAAGCTAATCTATTTTCAAGAATCCCCGCAAAGTCCCCCTGTTAAAATGAGGCATTTGCAGAGGTCACAATTTGCTAAAGAACACATCAACTGGTCTAAAGAGTAATGGAGGAACATGTTGTGGACTGATGAGAGTAAAATTGTTCTTTTTGGGTCCAAGGGCCACAGACAGTTTGAGAGACGACCCCAAACTCTGAATTCAAGCCACAGTACACAGTGAAGACAGTGAAGCAAGCATCATGATATGGGCATGTTTCTCCTACTATGGTGTTGGACCTATTATTGCATACCAAGGATCATGGATCAGTTTGCATATGTCAAAATCCTTGAAGAAGAGGTCATGTTGCCTTATGCTGAAGAAGAGGACATGGCCTTGAAATGTTTGTTTCAACAAGACAATGACTCGAAACACACGAGTAAACAAGCAAAGTCTTGGTTCCAAACCAACAAAATTAATGTTATGGAGTGGCCAGCCCAATCCCCGGACCTTAATACAATTGAGAAGCTGTTTCTGAAGCAAAACCAAGAAATGTAAATGAATTGTGGAATGTTGTTAAAGAATCATGGAGTGGAATAACAGCTGAGAGATGCCACAAGTTGGTGCCACACAGATGTGAAGCAGTTTTAAAAAACTATGGTCATACAACTAATTAGTTTAGTGATTCACAGGATTGCTAAATCCTAGAAACAAAAACGTTTACAAAATAGTTTTGAGTTTGTACAGTCAATGGCAGACACTGCTATTTTTTTTTTTTTTTTTTTTTTTTTTAAACACGCCCCTTTTAACAGCCTTAAGAGCGTACATATCATAAATGCTGGGTCTGGTTTGTTTTCTGAGAATCTAATGCACCTACTGGTAACTTGTTTGCCACTTAGCAATAAAAAATATACTAAAAACCTGGCTTATTCTGGTTAGTCACATTGTACTGCTATTATTTTGAACAATACTGTACATAAATATGATGATTGTTTCAGTAAAATAAAATAAAAAATAAAATTTTATTTTTTATGCATTTATTGGATTACAATTAAACAAAAAGGATAGACTGGGCAAAAACAGACGGTCCTTTAGCCTGAGGCCATAATAATAAATCCACACATCTGTCACAAATACGCAGCACAAATTTACTTTGGATGCCTTCCAAGGGTTTGTTCTGTTGGTTACAAGTCCCATTTCAATTAACATTAATGATTTTTATTTCTTATTGTTAGTTCATGAATATTAAATTTGAATTGAATGTAAATATAATATGGGAATTGGTGTGTTCTGAAATCAGTGCAGGACTGCATTCTTGTTTAACTAATATTCCCTTGATCATTCAAATTACTGGAGACAGCCAAGTGGAGAAATCAAACACACATACATACACACTCCAATATGTTTACAAACCCAGCGCAGTTTAATTACATGCTGTTGAGCAACTGTTTCTTTAATGCCTTCAGCGTTCATCGATTTGAGGTCTCCGACATTAAATTATGCTTTAGATTTGGGCATTTCAAAACAAACACATGTGCACACCAAAGTATCCATACTAATCAACTTTTAGCATTCTGAACCTGCTCTATTAGGGGTTACAATACTAAGCAAGTGTAGATATGTAGATAATATGGCAGACTGACTAATATGTTGACTAAAACATGTATTCACTGCACCAGCCATATAAAGTAGTAAATGTGTTTATTCAAATAAAACATTGCAGGAAAGTCCTCTCAGATATAAATGTGTAATGTACCATATTGACCAACTGCTCTTTCCCTCCTTAAACAAAAAGCACATACACTAATGGGCAGATGTGCATGTTGTCTGAGCCCCACCTCTGAAACGAGCATCATTTTGGCTAAGTTTCGCATTGTTTTCTCACTACTTTCTGTGAATTTGTTTTCAATGTAGTTAAAAGACCAATATAACATTTGTAAACAACATTTACATTAAAAAAATGCAAACGTTTGCAAATGCAAACGGCCTTTAAAAAGTTGTTTTTTATTTTTTATAAATGACATTTTGGCCTTACTTGATTGAGTTTCTGAAGTGATCTTCTGCAGGGTTTTTCACAGTACAACTGTTGAGCACCCACAAGTCAGCTTCAGCTGGGTCATCTACAAAGAGCAAGCAAGAGAGACATTGAGATTATATTTTATTCCATTTATACAATTGGCATTAATAAATAACTTGATTAAATGAATCGGACACCATTAAAAACAATGAGAAACGTGGGAAAGATTTTAGTCATTTCTTTGTCTAAAGCTCACAACATTTGTCTTCTCCGTAAGCGTCACTGACCGTGACTGCTGCCCTAAACCAGACTAGTCTCATCCAAGTTTGTCACAATCCCAAAAAACTCAAAAATGTACCTTTTATAGTCATGCATTCAGCATAAGTAATGCTAAAAAGAATACAAAGAACAAACACAGTAAATGAAGGCATATCATAATGAAGATTTCTAAACGTGACCCAACGTAAAACATTTAAAAGATTTAATAATGAAAACAAAAGTATTTCAACTCTAATCTTAGTCTCATTGTGGGAAACATGTCAGAAGTTATCCTCAGTAACTCTATAACATTAATTTGCCCATAAATTCCAACCGTGCTTTGGGAAATCTTTTGGGTAATTTGCATAATATTTGCATGAGAGCGCGAGTACAGCCAATACAAGGGGAGCCATTTGGTTACTGTTTGCATATTATAGCCATCAGGCATTTTTGTTTTTTAACTGAATGTGCACAAAAACTGTTGACCTTTCATTTGTTGAACAAAAGGTCAAAAGGGTATGAGAAGTATCTGGGAATGTGTGCGTGTGAAAGCATGTACTTCTGCAAAATATAATCAAGCAATAACAGAAACACTTCCAAAGACGTTCAGCCAAGGAGCCAGGCGAGTTTTAGCTAAAAAGAAACAAAAGGAGATTCACATTCAGTGTTAAAAGGAAACACCATCTTACAGTTGACCCTATAGATTCAACTTAGAAATCAGGCCATGTTCAAAACATTACAGAGGCAGCATCTGGGTCTGTGTGCGTGTTTAAATACACAAAGGTCATACATAACACATTTCAATCCCAGCAACCCCCAACAAAGAGGGGAGCAGGTGCATGCATTAAATAAGTATGAATGGAAAGATGAACTAAAAAAAATATCAAGTGAGAGTGAGGATCACAGAGTGGCAAGTGTATATTAGAAAAGGAGAAAAGATTAAAAGAATAGGGTTGGAGAATGGAGTCATAGAAGTGAGCCATTGAGACAGATGAATAAAAAAGAGAAAAGTAAGAGTGTGGCAAAGAGTGGACCCCTATGTCGGACTAGATGATCAAAAACTGTAAGAGGAAAATTGTAAGATGAGAAGGGTAAAAAAAAATGACAAAGAAGCCAGACAATAATATGGAATAGATTAAGTATCCAGCACTACACTTTTAAACAAAATACCCAATACAGTTATTAAACATGCACTGTTTAATTGTGCCTGTTCCAATTGTGTAAATATTTGATTGTACAAACACTATGGAATACTGCATACTGCATAGTGCATTACAGCTGTTGCCTGCCCACAGGTGCGTATGGTACCCCACTGAGAATGGAGATGAGGCTCAGCTGCAGGGTCCGAAAGAGCACAAACTCACAAACAATAACAGGCAGAATGGGAATAAAATGATTTCCCTCCATCCCCAGGTATTCGCCGGATACAAATGTGCAACTTCAAGTGAAAACTATGCATAACAGCAATCTTTTGTTTACAGTAAAGAGGTCAAGAGGTGCCTATTGTGGATTTGGTTTACTTACAGCTTCATTCAACAAACAAAGCAATATTTCAGGTAATTTGCACAAAACAGTTATCTTATATGCAACAAGGATTCTGCTGTTTGCTTAAAGTAGCTTTTTTCTTTCAGTACTTTAATAATTAAAGCATCTGATGTTTAACTGAATTTTAAAATAATACTGCTTTCTCCAAGTTTCCATGGTAATCACTTTGGCTCCAAGATCTTTATTCTTCCTTAACACATTAATAAGAAATCTACAGATTAAAAAAGTTCAGTGCAGAGAACTTTTCTAAGCCTTACTTTCTAGATTCTGGTTTCAATGTTATCGCCACAACAACCTGCTACTGACAATTAACAAAATCCTATTGGTTCATATATTCCAAGGTTTGCAGAAATATATAGATAAGTTGAATTTGAACCACTAAATTGGTTGAACTGACTCAGTTCTAGACAGTACTAATAATGTTATTAGGTATAACCCCTTCATTTCAAAACATATCAGTTTTATTTGAAGTGCTTTTTTAGCTGTGATTGAAGTTTAAAATGTACAGGTTTGTTGTCTCCAACTTCAGCCTTTTCTATCAAATATTAAGGTCTAGACAGAGCTCAGAAGTGTACACACTAGAGGAGTGTGTTGGCAAGGAGGGGCAGACAGCAACCCTAAGGGTCAATATGATGCTCCTGGTGCTTTACACACCAACCAAGCCATGACCCACTTTCTTACACATACACATTCCCAATGCACATATACATGCACACTTCCATCTTTTGAACTAAGTCACCATAATCTCCAGAACAGTATAGTCCACTCATATTTTTAATCTTACACACAAAAAACACTGTCATGACACTGGCCTCATACAATACAGTTACGGGGGTAAACACACTGGGGCTGTCTTTGGGGTATATACTACACTTGACTGAGCACTGACCGAACAGAACAGACTAGACTAAAAATGTCTTCAGACCCAACTCATATACTCATATATATAGATATAACCCAGAACAAACTATGACAAACAGTCCACTCTGAATCAGCAGAAAGACAACCAGGAAATCAAATCAATTAACTCAATTATTTATTTATTTTTTTATTAAAAAGGCACTATCCAAGGAACTTGAAAAGATACATCTTATATTTGTAAACCAGATGGCACCCATCCCACAGATGCTGTGCCATTTGACATAACCTTTGGCTGTAATAATCTTATAAACAAGGCAAATAAAGGATTCATTATTTAAACACTTTATCAGGCATATGGATTCTGAACAAATATAAAGAAGCCTATTTAAATTATGTTGAAGAAAAGATCCGATGTGGATGAAATGCTCTGGATTAACCAGACATGATCACAGTCACATTGAGGTCAGCGCAAGCTAGTGGCTCCTAAGACAGCCTTCTCTGTGGTCGGCCCCAAACTGTGGAATGCTCTGCCGTCTCACATAAAAATGGCTTCAACCCACTTGTTCAAGACCCACTTGTATTCTTTGGCTTTTAACTCCACATAAAAGGTTAAGTGGTTGTCTTTTATTTTATTAATTATATTTTTTATTTAGTTATTTAGGCCACTGCTCTTAATTTAGTTTGTTTTTATAATTTTAATGAAGACTATTAACAACAACAATAGTAGACCGATTATTTAATAATTGCCGCTTTTGCGTTTTAATTCTGTGCAGCACTTTTTGTTGGTGAAATGTGTTATATAAATAAAAAGAATGGATTGGAAAATGCAGCAATAGTTGGACCAGAATAAGACCTGTCACTAAAACATAACTGGGATGGAGACAACCTGGGGGCTTCATTTATAAAGCTTGCTTACGTCCCAAAAGAAATTCTCTCTAAAAACATCAGTTTTATTTGGGTATAAATAATCATCATCATCAGTAAAAAAAAAAATAATTTTGCTCAATATTTAACAGTAACATGGTTCATTGCATGCACGAGCGCCAATAAATTGCAGTGGCTCTGAATCATGTTCTTGTTGTGAAGGGAGGTCTAAAGTTAGACAGTGCTGATCCTGATGAATCAGAGGTTGCATTTATTAAATAACTATTGGATCAAACTGCGACTCTCCCCTCATTACGTACAGCCCTGTGACATCACCTATTTGTTTCGTTTTTAATTTGTTAATAGTTTTAATTTCTTTAAATGTACTATGTTTAAATTATAAAAAGGTGGTGTTCCAGTTTAATTGTAATCATTTTAGGCTGAGGTGCAGCTGTAAAACACATCAAGAGGCTCATTTCTTACTGCTCATGTTTAGGCAAAATTAATTGAAGGAGGCGTTGTCCATTAGGTGTAAGCACTAGTTTAGTCGAGATCCTGCGCAACCTTTTATAAATGAGGACCCTGGACTTGTAAACACCTCTGAATAAAGTTATGATAAATGAAATTAAACTGGCACAAAGAGACCAAAATAACAAAAGTGTACAAAAGAAAGATTTAGCATTACAAGATTAATTGGGAATATATCAGTGAAAAATGGCAAGCAAGCTCAGCTGAAATTAGAGCAGCAATGATAAATGCTGTGAGACAAGCAAACAGCTAATTTAGATGGCTAAAGTTCTTTCTTTCCACAAGGCTTGAAACAGTCTATTCTGTAGGCAAGAAAAGTCTCTTTTATATCAGATCATAAAGACAAAGTGGCTGCACCTGAGTCTGCACACAGGCCACTCTTCAAACTAAAAATAGAAAACAAAAGCTAATGCATTAAAAATAGCGTTAAAAAAGATTCTATTATGGAGCTGCCTGACTCTGGGAGCTAAATTATGAACTATGAACTGTTGTGTAGCTCACAGTTGATTTAGCACATTTGTTATGAACCTACACAGTTGTAATATGTTGTACAATACCTTCAAGTCAATATATCCAAGGTATAAAAGTAAAAGGTAATGGTTATTTTAAATTCCCCAGCATGTCCATGTCACTGAAAAAGGAGTTGACTGTATTTTAGATGGACAGGGCACAACATGGAAAACTGTATGCTATAGTAAACAGCCATCTGGCAGTGGGTTCCCTGTAATTGAAAGTGGGCTTACAGTGTGGTTTAATAGGCTACATACAGATACTGCAAAGAAACCCAGCTTACAGAAATGGAATGATTTGAAGAAAGTAGTAGTAAAAAACATTATGATAATGAGACTGGGCGTGAAAGAATATTTCACACAGCCAAAGAGTTTAATTGGAGTAAAGTCATGTTCAAGTAAATGGAAGACATAAACTAACCTAAGGACATAACTAACATAAGTATAACATCATGACATAGGCCTTTAGAAAGGAATTAGTTACTAGCGCCACAAAAGGCTTTTATCTTTTTATTTTTTTACCTTGTCCAAAAAAGTAGAAATGTTATGAGGTTTTCCATTGCCTATTGTTGTGGCCCAAACAAATTGTAGCAATAAGACATTTTTTAATTTTTTACTAATCGATAAGGTACAGTAAGATGCAGCATACCGCCATAATATGGAGCCATTTATAATAATACTTTACCACTTTGAAAGGATGTTTAGGAGGTTAAATGTTAACTTGTGTTTTGACTGACATTAGCCTCGCAGAATGATTATGTCCTCACAAAGATAGAGACATGTTCGCCCTTAAAAAAAGACCAACTGTCAAAACACAATACACCACAGTCAGTTCCCCATTTCACAACAATAAGACTACGCAAATATTGACACACCATTTCCTTGACATTACAAATGTGATTATATTCGCTGTTTGCCCTGGGAGATGGCAGTTTATATTCAATGAGGTGTGCCGATGTGCGTTTGGGTGTGCACATGTGCAAATTCAGGTACAAAGACACACCGCGTATTCGTGTGCACAAGAAACACATCGACAGTTGCAGCAATATAGTGTATGCATCAGTGTGTGTAGTTTTCCAATGAACTGGGAAAGGAAAGGAAAGGAACTACATTATTCGCATACCAGTCAAAAATGCCAACACATTTCTCAACATCTACCGCACCCCTCTCCATCTTCCAGTGTCTATTGGAAATCCAGATTGACAAATTAAAGTTGAAAGTTTAGGTGGGTTTCTGCCAAAGGCCATGTAGCAACTTGAAAGTGAAAGTAGCAGCCTTGAATTCCTGGTTGAGGTCACTTGCACTATTCGTTTCACACATTTTCTCTAACCTACTGTCAAATATGCAAAAAAAACAATAATGCAGTGTATGAATTTTAATGTGTGAGTGTAGCTGCCTCCTATGTGTTGTGGCATACAATACAGAGATTTTAGAAAGCCTTTTAGAAAGTATGATAAATGAGGACATTGTGACCACTTGTATGCTTTTTATTTCTTCCTGGCTCCCCTTTTTAAAAAGATATTAGCAGTATAGATCTGAGGGCCAGGTTAGAGTAAATGGGGGTAATACAGAAAAGAGATCAATAGCAATGTATTGACTAAACATTCAGAGTGGCCACATGTCATTTCCTGACTATTCATGTGGTAGAATGACTACTTTTGACAGCCTTTGGTGCAAATAAGTCACTTTTTATTCACTTGTGAGGCTTACAAGTATTTTGACATCTTATAGAGAGGATATTGTTAATATACAGAATGTGCCAAAGGCTTTTATAGTATAGACTGCATAGTCGCATTACTCTGGTTGACGAAAGGCTAGTGGGATGGATTGGACTTAGTCAATAATGGTCAATTTGTTTAATGAAGATTTAAATGAAGCTCACAACTCAAATCATTCAGCCTTTATAATCTGCTTATATCTGTGCAATCACATGGACATAGCTCATTTATTCCAACAACACACGTTTCTGACTATATGCATTAAACCTAGGAATTCATACACACACAAGAGACCCTTACCCATCTCTCCACTTTTCACTCACAGGTAGCCAACAATTTCATTTTCAGCAGGTGGTCCCATAAACATGCAGAGACAAGAATACAGGGCATGACCGCTTTCTGTTCCAGCGGGTGGTCAGTGAGTAGCTGCAGAATGGACAAAACAGGAGCCATCTTCCAAAACAACATGAAAAGACAAAGAGAAAACCCCCAGAGACGGACTTGATTAGGCATTTATGTCCCTGAATGCCAAACACGTCGCTTTTCATCCATATATCAACCATGCACATTCTCCACACACATCCCAACAGGCTGAATTGTTACATTAATTACATGTCTTTCAAGCGTTCATTTCTCCTCCATTAGAGAAATGAAATTGCATTTGTTTTTTCACCGTTGATTCAAAATGACAAGATAAACAAAGAGGAGAGGACAAATTACAAGTGAAAAAGACCACAAAGTTCCGTCAACAGACAAGCTAATTATTCAGAAACAAAGAATGTGCCAATGAGATGCCAAATGTCAAAGAATAAAAACCACCCTGCCATTACTGTTTAAGCTACAGTCAATGAGACTGACACTATAGTTCACTGTTTGTCCTTAATAAGAGGGAAGCCAACCTCCTTTCAACAAAAAGTGACATATACAAACCATGTCATGAAAACTTGACAATTTAACTTTGTAACATTTTGTGCTGTCATTTTATGTGCATTTAACTCAATTAGCGACCCAAATTAGCAGTGCAGGCTCCAATGCATCTGTCTTTCTTCTGTACATCAACAAGCTCCACATGCAGGAGGATTACTTAAGTAATGTAAATATTTGAATGTGGAAATACTACAGACTTTCCAAGCTATAATCATTATCAAATTCATAATAATCACGAGACATATCTTAAAGAGGTTTAGTAGGAGTTAAGTAGCTTTATAAATACAAAACCAAGGTCAGCACATATAAAAATCCTTGATTTTTTTATAGTTTTCATTAGACCCCTATTACCATTAAAAGCTTACAATGAAGGTTCAAAGCTGAGGGAGATGAGAGGGGAATCTTGCCAGTCCCATTTCCAAGCCATTTCAATAATCCTTACTCTCCTCAGTCCCTCCTAACGCCATGCTATTAGTCCAGCTCATGCCATAGCCTATTACTCACATCCCCTCCATAATACTGAAAGTATATCCTTGGAAGGTATTCTCAATAACCCCACAAATGCAGGCAGTATTCCCGGGATAACAGAGGGATGACTGTGCCGCCTGGCTCCACAGAAAATGGGCCTTGTGCCTCTGGGGAAAGCTACAAAAAGCAAAGCATAGAAACGTCTTGCTGCGGTTTTGTTTGTCACATAAGTGTGAACTAATGGGTCCAACAATTTTTTTATTTTTCTTTATTGCCTTTGACAGTTGCTAGACAGGAAATAGGGATGTGAGAGGTAATGACGTGGAGGAAAAACAGCCAAGCCAGGAATCCAACCCAGGTCCCTCAATTAGCGCGATACGCTCTCTGCCAGGTGAACCACAAAAGCTTTGTGTTTTTGTTTTCTACTAGTGTGTGTGTGTGTGTGTGTGTGTGTGTGTGTGTGTGTGTGTGTGTGTGTGTGTGTGTGTGTGTGTTATTGTTTGTGTAAAACACCTATTATTGCTCTCTGAATTACTATTCCCAACAAAAAACACCAACTGAACTGTGATCTTTTCCAACTAAGGACTCCCTTGACCCATGATGGGACTAAGTGGAAGAAAATGAATGAAATAATATTTCATATCACTCTTTGTTAAATCTCCTTGAACAATGCAACACTATATTCTTAGCCTCACTTTGATCTTTCATTGCATTTATCATGACATTTTTTTATTGTGTTTTAAAAAAAAAAAAAAAAAAACCCTTCAATTAATTCTGCAATTAGCTTCTCAGTTTGCCGCTCTAAGGGGCCCGCAATGGCTTTGAGCATTAGGTTAGCTGTAGCAGCTTAATTCTCGACAATTTTATTACCCCCCGGATGGCATTTTTGGGCTAGGTATGAGAGGAAAACTTGTGAGACAGAAAGCAAACATGCCAACTGAGAGTTCGAGGGATGAATGTTGGGAAGAGCCAAGTCAAGCCCAGCTGTAAACAGAGCCTTCATTGCATTTATTATTTGTCAACCCTTAAATCTGTTTGCCCTGATACAACTTCAGCATCACTTAGCTTAGATCACTTAGAGCCTTAGCTCTGATGCTTCTCTTTGTTGCTGTGGGTCACTATACTGCAAACTTGCTAACCTTGTTCTTTCTCAACTTTTATGTCACACACTAAACTGTATTATATTTTCCTTCTCTAGTTAATGCCATATGTATTGTCTCAGAGTACAAAAAGCTCAGTGCCACACACATGCTTTTCAAGATAGAGAAAAGAACACACAAGCAAACTGATCTCATGGAATGACAGCTGCCAAAATGTGAACTGTCTCTAACAGAGTTTCAACAATTCCCACCACGTCTGTGACGGAATCGGTGAGAGGAGACAGTCTGTGCTCGCTGGCTGGGCGAGCGCTCGACTGAGTGTGTATGTATGTGAAAGGAGGAGCCTATGACCACACTGGAAGATCTCATTGGCCAAAGAACTGCGGCGTGTAATACTGCGTAGCGCATAAGCAGCCAATCAGCTGTGCCAAAATGTGCACAGTTTTATGAATGAAATGGTATATGTGCAGTACACGCTCAGGTTGAGGATACTCAACTGTGATGTAACACACACACGAGCAGCAGTAGAAGCTGAAGTACCAACGCAATTTTTTAAATAAAAATAAGACTAATTCTCAGGCCAAATAATATCAGATTATCTAAAAAGAAAAATATTTTGGGTGTGTCATACTTGATGCCCTCAGTTTAAAAAAACAAAGACATGTCAAGTGTCAGGCTCTGACCAGAAACTGAGAATGCCATATTAAGCTGACATTGTGGAGCAGGGAGTAATTTTGCCTAACCGGTATGTAAAATCATAACCAAAGTGCAATGTGTGAGGCAGGCTGACAGGGAAGAGATGGGGAAGGAAGGAGAGCAGCCAAAAACTATCAAAATAGCCTGGTGAGACTTTCCATGAAGGGTGTGCATGTGTGTACACTAGCACCACTTTCTATGAAGTCACTATTTGGCACACAGTTTTGCTGCCTAAATCTAGTTGACTCTTTATTAATGTAATGTGATGGGTAAACAGTGCCCCCTATGTGTGAAGGGAGGAATAGCAAAATAAACAGCAAATTATGTGTAACAAAAGGACTGACTTTTCAGACCACTCAGACAAAAATAAACAAATGTTGGGAGATTATACTGTTTGAATAAAAAGAAAAAAAGAAAATCAGTAATAATGTTATGTTAATCAAAGATTTTGATAAACATGATTTTATTTACCTTAGCAACTAACAATACTGCATAGATGCTACTAAAATACAACTTAAAAGATTACAAATAATGTTTTGATATTCGTTTGTCTACCAATGGTATAGTTACAAGTGACATTTGCGTCATCACTTTTATTTTCAATTTATTAATCCATTTTAAATAAAATTTAAAAAATGAAAGCTTCCAATGATTAGATTGAGAAACTTAGATTTTAAAGCACACTTTCTAAGCGATGACCTCATCATTGAATAGAGTCTTTTAGTGAGCCAAGACTGCCACTTAGAGGTGGAACTGGGATATATTACTACACTGACAACTAGGTGATGTCATGGTTTTAACGCACATGCTTTTACACTGCAGTAAGTCAAAGCTTCTTTCTGTCCACATTTTCAATAAATTATCTACATTATTGTTCAAATAGGAGGATTATTTTGGAAAGAGACTTAATCGTCACAATGACATGGCGCAACTTGCTCAAGCACCTGTTCACTCTGGACAGTACCTTCACAACCATTTCAGTCCTCGTCGTTGCCAACTACTCACTTCTTTCAGCCACAATTTCATGCCATTCAAAAACCAAGAGCAACCTTTCATACTACCATTTACAACAATCACCGTGCAATCTTCACAGATTTTGTCCAAGACAGGCAATTTCTTCTTCTCACAATTTCAATGTAAAACAATGAGCCAGAATAAAAAGCATAACAGTGAAGTTTAAGGTGAAAAAAGACACACCCAAATCTAAGATCTTTAGATTTATGAGTTAGCAATTACTAGTATTTTACAGAGTAATAAAATATATTTTGTATCCACCAACTACAGCTCTATACAGCATAGGGTCAGAGTAAAACTAACTTCTGGCTTTAATTCACAGTTCCTAAAGTGCAAACATAATGAATAGACCGTTTAATTTTGCCATAAATGAAAAAACAAAAATCTTTGTAAACAGATGTGTTCTCTCAATTGTAAACTAACCAGAGGTGGTGTCTAGTTCAAAACACAGTGCGTTTAAGAAAAAATACTTCAACTGAGACAACCACTAAAGGATCTATGTAAGACACAGGGTACAACAGAAATACGTCTGTTTTTTTCATGGGTTCAAACTAAAATAATTGAGAAATAGAAAAAAATATGGGGTCTTAACTACGATGTAGAAACTCTTTAAGGGTATGTGCATGTATGTATTTGCATTTTTTGAAGTGTGTGATTAATATCCTTCCCTGGCTGCGGAGGTCCCTTGGTGAGAGAGAGACGCCAGAGGGGTTAATATTAACTTTCTCAGTCATCAACCCCTACCATAAACAGACAGTAAACAGACAAATAAAAAGTCACAACACAACTACTGCAAAGAACTGCATTAAATACATTTTTAAGCTAAAAAAAAAAAGTGGTGAGTAAAGCCAACAATTTTTTTTTATATAAATGTTTCAAAATAGGTCTCTGTGACGGTTTGATGACTTTTAGCAAGACTCACACCAAAAAGTGATTATTTTTATTGCAATTTAAATATATCAAATATTATCACAATACATAGCGATCACACTGTAAAAACATAAATAAATAAATAAAAATTCACAATACTTTAACTTCACCTTCAAGCGTTCTTAAAGGCTGAAACCTTGGCTGCACTACATCATGGCTTACCATTTATATAGTTATATTGCCACCTTGTGGATAACATTTTTTCCCAATAGACCACATTCTGTGTGTCGCAGTTTTGGCTTTATTTGGAAGCAACTAATGGCAAAGTGCAGATAGCCATTTCACACCTTACAGAGCATGTGAACACCTATTCAAGCAATGCAAGGACATGCCGTTTCCCAGTGAGAATAGGTTCATGATTACGGTTAAACAAGTCTTGAAACAACATTCCTTAAAATGTCTTAAACCTTCATGTAACAATCTACGCTCAAAAGGAAACAAGAGTGTGCTTATTGTGCTCAAATTATTCAAAATGGGCAGTTGTAGGAACAGGAAGTAATGGAACTTTCATTAGGTTTTATTATTCCATTTCCCTAAGACAAAGGCTTCTGTGATTTTACACTACTGAAAACGTAGTTTTGACCGATTTTTTTTTTTAACCTTTATTTAACCAGGACCAACTGAGATTACAAATCTCTTTTTGCAGGGGAGTCGAAGGACGGCCGCTCTACCCACTGAGCTACTGCCGCCCCATGAACATTATATTGTTCAGCTTCATTTATTGTACATTTAATACAATGTACATTAAATACATAACAGCATTTTAGCAATATCCAATATTTTCTTCCATCCCAGTCATAAACCCCACCTCTCACCCCTTAGCAATATCACACTGATTTTATTAAAAAAGGTCAACTGGATTAATTTGCCACCACAAAATACTAATACATCTATTTATATATGAATAATTCATTTGCAAAAGCAGATAACTCCGTTTTGAAAAATTGTCCCAAAAATTTTTTTATTAAATAAAAATAAAAGTCATATCAGTCAGACCAAACTTGAGTGGCTTTGTCCAATTATGACCACTAAAATGGCCTTACTTCACTGATTTCCAAAATTGGCCAAAGCTTCCAGTATGTGATGAACATCGTCACTAATATTATCCTTGATGAATAAACAATTTTTCTCAATTAGAAGAAAAATAAATGTGAAAATTTTAATTGTGACTGTGTCAAATACAACATTTATGGTATACTGCATCAACACTATAGCCTGGTACCCTGTTGCTCACATTCAATGTCAAGGGCGGGGTTTATGGGTGTAATGTTAACCAATCAGAAAAATGCTGGATGTCACATGAATAAAGGCAACAATACACAGCCGGGGCACAAGGAAGTAGAGCAGACACCAGAGCGGTTTTATCGTTTTTATGCTTTGATAAAACCGAGATGAGATCATAAATGGCAGCGTCCGCTATGTTGAATGTTTTGGACTAGCAGCGCGAGCAGAGTTACTTGTGTATGACGTAGCCAGCAAACCACACCCTGCTGCAGACAAATAGCTTGTGATTGGTCTGTCCGCAAAATTGCCTAGAGAAGGGATTTGCTGAGAGGAAGGGACCAGACCGTCCTGCTTTTGAAAAAAGTAGGTGGGACTGGTTTTAGGTTAACATTCCTGACATTCTTGCTGGACTAATATCAACATGCTATGTCACACAATGTGACATAGCATGTTGATATTAGTCATTAGTATTACCAACCCATGCACATTTAGGCAAGTAAGGCTTGCTTTATGGAACGGCACTCTTGTATTGGACCAATAATCATTGTATTAAGTTTTAACTTACCAGTCATCTTGTATCCACTTGCAGCTAGTTGTCCAGCCATGTACTCTCCGTCTGAATTGTTATGGCTGCAGCCCCAGGTTTTCATCCATATCGTTTGTGTGCCAGGAATAAAACTTCAAAACAAATATATGTTTGTTACATTGTGTGGGATTATTAAGCACAACCAGTAATTTGATTCCTAATTGCATCAAAACATAACAGATTTTAAATAAACATACATTTACAGTAACTCAATAAGAACAGGTCTTTTTGGTGGTGACTATGGTTATGCCTGACACTCGGCCCCATGCTTAATGCAAAAAAGTAATTTTCAAAAAACACAACAAAAGAGACATGTTGAATCTGTAAAATTGTAACAAACCTGTCTGTTTGAATCTCTTCATTTGTGAGTTGCTCTTTTTTTTTCCTAGACCTTGGCATGATGCTTTTCCGGGCCGACTGTCTCTCTTGCGGTGTTGGGTCATTAGAGGACACCATATCCTCAATGTCCTCAATAAACGAGTCACAGGATGAGGGCATGGTATATCTTATGAAATAAACCAAAATATTGCCACTTTTAAAACACTTGAATAAAATATGTCTAGCAATTGATTGCATATAGGTGACCAAGTGTTAATTGAACTATTGACTAGCGGGTACCAGCACCTGTGCACGTTGTATTACTTTTAGACAATGCGCAATTAAAAGAAAGTTATGGGTGCGTTACATACCCCATGAAAGAAAACACGTTCTGAATGCAATTGTCTTTCCTCAGGTTACTAATTCACTTGTTAGCGTTAGCATTACTATAAGTTAGTACACCACTTGTATAATACTATTGCAGCTAGTGTCATATCTACAGTGACTACTGAAAAAAGCAAACACAATGGTGCGTTTAACAAACCACAAAACAATTCGTTTAATTCTGGGACTAAAAGAAACATGCTAACAGCTAAAGCTTGGCTAGCCTTGTTGGCTATCTAGCCTCCTACACGTGTGTGCAATTGATTGGACAACATTCTCAATTGTAACATTTCAAAAACATTGTATGAAAGTCATACCTGTTTCTTTGCTTTGCAACACTCAAAAAGACAATGCCAATTATATTACTTAGGAGTCAGCACAAAGGTTTGCATAACCAAAACAATACTGGTCACAACAGCGCCATGCTTGCGTTTAGCTACAGCAGGCAAAGAGGGACATTTCTCATAGTAGAATGGCACGTTCATTTCACTGTATAAATAATTTAAAAATACAAAGATGTGTACTTATTTGTTCAGCCTTTATTCAAATTGTCATTTACAAACAGCCTTAGTACAAAACGTGGGTTTAATCCCCTCCCCTTCTTCAAATACATTGTTTAACAGACGTTAACGTTCAAATAGCACACACATTGAAGTTTACACATTGAAACACACGTTACCTTGCCCAGACGTTCATTTTGCAAAAAAAAAAAAGTGATAGAAATGTTAAGATTTTTTTTATTAGCAAAATGTCTGCAATGTTGCAATTTATATTTCCTATCAAATAGTTTACTTTGCGCATTAGCGGATTGACAGAAAAAAAAAATACAGTATTTATTTGGTAACAGCTTGAAAATGATCACAGGGAAACAGCCAGAAAAAAATTGCAGTAATATTAACAAATAACTAAATACATAATACAATCTTATGATTATATCAGTGAAATATCCAATCACACCAGAATAACAGTTTAGAATATGACCAGCAAATACAACAGTCATATTACATTTTCAGACTAGGTGGCAATGGCATTAGCATCTGCACTGCATTAAAACATTAACATTCTATTCCAGACATTTGAAAGGAAGAATCTCTTCCAAAAAAAAAAAAAAAAGTCTTCATAACACAAAAGAAAAACAGATTGTGACCAGATTCTGGTCGCTCAAAATTGTTTTAAGGAAATGGTCTTACAAAATAGCATTTGTGGTTAGAGACAAAAGATTACTTGAATTTCCCATAAATACACAAGCACAACTGATATAAATATGCCTACAGTAAAAATCTGAATAGGCCGTGCATCATCATCACCTTTTATTAAATGGTTAACAGTGGTCAACATTGACAGTACACTAGTCTTGGTGCACTACAAGAAAATGACAGAAACGCAAATAAGTTTCACAAACTGCTTCAGACATTTAACACACAGTGTCATGAGTAAAAGCTCCCTAAACACTTGAGCAAAAGACATGTCAGATACCCTTGTTTAGTTAAACAAATCCATCATCATATTTTCATCGAGAGACTTACAAACCACCAGAAGACAGTTGGACTAATTAAAACAATAGTTTTGGTGCCGTAAATTTAAACAAAATGACAAAGTACATCACTTTCGAACATGAGAAAAACTGTTGATTTCTGAGCTTAGAACAGACCAGTTAGAGATTTACTTAAAAATGCCAAACATCCAATGTCACAGCTAAATCATAATGGTGACAATTGAAAAACTCACATTTACCGCTTTGCTTTTAACTAATGTCAAACATTAAGTTAGAGGTAGCCTGCAGTACCTTGCGCACTGAGAATTAAAAAAAAAATGTACATTTATACATAGCAGACTCACACTTTAGCAAGCTTAATCTTTGACATCTATCATTCATGCTATAAACACACTACTCAAGCATACATCATTCAGGTTTGGGTTAAGTTAACAAGAGCCAGCAGCATTGTTACCTGCAGCTGCAGGTTTCTAGACAACAAGACGCTCAGCTATTGTGACTAAAGAAAAATACAAGTATAAGTAAATGTTAGAACAGAATATGCCATGTTTCTTTTTTTTTCTTTTTGTGGTTGCAACTAAACTTAAAACTAAGCACCAAATAATGTTGCACTTGCTTAAGGAAATTATTATTTATCATCTAATTTCTAATACACTGATTAGTGAATGCAAGTGTATCGGGCCTACAAAAGCAGACTATGGGTGCTCAAGTAGTAGTTTAGCAGAATAAAAATCCATTAAAAGGCATAACTAGAAATAACAAGCATATCTTGTGTCCTATTCTTCTTCGAATACACAGTGGGTCAGGTGCATCAAAAATATTCCAATCCACAATGTAATTCACAGCACAGGGTAAGTGAGGAGATGACAAGTTTGGTTATGGCAGCTTCTGCTGATTAAAATGGAAGGGCAGAGTACAACAGCAAGAAGCGCAAGAATTTAAAAGGTATTGGTCATGGTATGTCTGAAGGTGCTACTGAGGTTTGCACAGAAAAGATGTTTCTTTTCAATTTAATAGACATGGGCCTCAGGTACCATCATTTAAGATGGTGGATGAATTCGCATCCAGTTTTTCAGTCAGCTCTTCTAGTCATCTTGTGTAACCAACACACTGAGGATAAGTGATTTTAAAGACTCCATGTTTAACAATCTAAATTAATCTCAGACACAACCACTAAGGGGGCAGAAACTAAACTGCCCTTTAATAATCCAAAATAAACTGAATTCATGAAAGCTGTTTACAAATTTACAATTTCTAAAACAGCAGCACAAGTCTTCATTTGTGAAATCATTGGTGCAATAAAATGCAAGAATTTCAACTTGGGAAACATTAAATTTAAGGTTATTGAAGATCTCTTGTCTAGCACAGAAAACAAAATACACTTTTCTTCATGCGTGTCAATGCCACGAGGATATGATTTTTCTACATGTGCCATTTGTTTGGTTTTCAGTACACAGAAAGGTAAAGTGCACATCAAAAAATGTTCAAATCCTTACCCTTGCTGTGATACCCCTTAGCCTCAGCTACCACAAAGGCCTTATATAGCCTGAGATTCAAATCTTCAAAATCAAGGCTATTTGTCACCAATCATAAACCATGTTATTGTGTCCCTGTGCCAGTGATAAGTTCTTATTTCTACCTAATTGTAATTGACTGCCACTAACAGGCAGCAGTCTCTATGCAGTTAGTATGAACTGTTTTAGCTACTGCTAGCTACACAGAAGATCATCTAGAACATTTGAAGGAATCCTATCAAAGTCAAACAAGTCACTGATTCCCTGGTCATCTCCCAAACCTAACAAATAGTCATCCTGGTCCAGAAGAGATGGCCCAATATTTAAGAAAGGCCCCAGAGATGAGGGGATCTGGTCCTCTGTTTGTTGGAGGAGACTGGTATAAGGGGACGAGATGGGGGACAGAGTTGTGACGGAGACCGCAGCGGGTGGAGCCAGGGCGGAGCTGGAGGATGTTGTTGTGCAGTTTGAATCTGTCAAAGAAATTAACATGAGGTGTAAGTGCCTTAGCACTTAGGAAACATGTTTTGTAGCATGATGCTTATAGTAAATTTAACTATGGCAACCGCATACTAAGCTTGTTACTCATGTGCTCCTCTAGAAGGCAAAGCACAAAAGGGCTTTGGGGGGAAAAACCTTACTAAGAATAATCATAAAATAAGACAAAATAGGAATAGAAACAATGTTAAGATGCTATTTTTTTCAATTAGCCTTTAATAAACAGGTGGATTAGGCAATTCCATTAATGTGACTATTATTAAAATAATGTGTATAAAGCGGTATAGGCAGAAACTGAATGCTCAAACAAACCCTGAAGAACTTTAAGAAAAGGTGAATTCCCATTAATATCCATGCTGCCGTTTTTTACGGGGCTTCTAGGATCAAGGTCCTCGTCTGGACAAAGCAGCACATCTATAGGGCCCTTGGTGCTGGTCAGATGGATTGATAAACTCTGGAAGAAAACAAGACGACACAAAAGGTGGTCATATACAAAACCACACAGAACAATACAGAAGAGTGCTTAAAAAGGACACACTTATGAGTAATACACTGGTTATGTACATACCTCATCTGGATCTGGTACTTCTAGTTTGGTATCTGTAGGAGCTTTAACAAGAATGACAGTCTGGTCTTTGAGATTTCCAATCTGCTTGATGTCTTGATATGTTACATATGCATATGTGGAGCCTAAAGGTTAAAGAAAACACTATATGCAAAATCCTTGCATGCAATAACAATAGTCATTGTTCATCTACAAAACTAGTGACTATAAAAAAGGATATTTCTGGTTACTTGGTGATTCACTTATGTGTCGCATATCCAAAGTACACCTCTGAATTAGCTGTTCAAGTCTATGTTCTTCTTCTTCTAGTGCAGTAACTTCTGCTGTCAGTATCTGTCTTCGGCTCAGTGCTCCTTCTACCTCCAACAAACTGCAGCCCCTGTGTGAAATATAAGAAAGTTGGAAGAAATGGCTTGTTTCACTTTCTAGAAACAAAAATATGCATTAGGATTGTGCAATATACCATTTTTTATATCGTCATACTGTCCCCAACTGGGGGAGGAGACACATCAAGAACCACTTTTAATTTGATTTGCAATATAGCACAATGTAAAGCAGTCATTAAGAAGGACTATGCTCCACTCTCTGCACTCTCTTACTGCAGTCCAGCCTAATTTACTTGCTCAGAAAGTTTAAATCAATTTCAGGATTTCTGCTGCATTAATTTGAGCGCAATTGCCCTCAACACTTGAATCTTGGCCACCTAGATATAACATTCCACTTTCAATAAACCAGGCTCTGTCCCACTCAGCGCACAGAGACTTTAGACTTTAGTTGTAGAAATATAGGGGATAAGCTAAAACAGACTGACAGACGTATTTTGTGGTGTATCATTACTGTATTTATTGAGAGCAACAATTTGCACATCCTCTCTGCTCTGTGACGGCACACAAGGAGACAGCGGGAGAGCGGAGCAGGGCACGCTCACAGACACACAGCGAGAACAGGATCTGCACTCACACGTGAGTGAAGCAGAGCAGGACAACTAAATGAAAGTAAGGTAAGAAAGATTTTAGCGGGTATATTCTCCTGTTTGTCCACAGTGTAAGTGTGTGGTTGTTCAGAAAGTAGCATGTTTTTGCAGCGAGCAAAAGCTAATAACCTGTAGCTAATCTAGTTTTGCAGCCCTTCCCCCTTTTTTATTCAGAATATTCACATGTTAGCATGTGTTAGCTATGGCATGAAATATCTGATATTCCGCCGCCGCGTTAGTTTGTGCCGCAGACGCAGTTCAGAGAATCGGATCTGTTGGATTTACAACCTCTATGTTTACAACACGTGAATTCATCCACTTCTCCCAAAATACTTAAAGTAAGTGGCTCGTGAACTTGGAATAGAATAGAGTAAACATTGAAGTTACTTACACAATGTGTATCTGATATGAATAAAACGTGTCGAATTATAATGGAAAGGATTATTATTACCTCTTCCATAGACATCAGTGTGTATTTTACAAACTCTAAATGTATTGTTTTTTTAGTTCTTATGTGAATTTATATGTTTGAAACCTAAAATAAACAGTATGTGGTTGAAAACACTGAAAGGTTGCGATATAGTTGTTGATCATGTGATGCACTTGATCGCACGCTCCAGGGACCATGAAATGCTTGGATTTCACCGAGCATATAGTCATATCGTATTGTATCGATATCGAGATATCTGGCATGAAAATCGAGATATGAAATTTTGTCTATATCGTTCAGCCCTAATATGAGGATAAAATATGAGGATATGCTCACAAAGTGATTTTTGAGAGAAACTAAAGAGGAAAAGCTGGCTTCATGTGACGAGAGCATGAACGCATTTACTTAGCCTGCTATCTCATTGTGGGGATGTTGCCTGTAGGCAGGACACCACTCTCTCGTCTCTGAGAAGAAGCCAGTGCTGTACCTCACATGACACACAGCACATAGATTAGGGATGCGCGGTATACCGGTACTGCAAAAATACCGGTATATGTTATATTTCAAAAGGTACAATATCATTATTTTGCTCAATTCGGTATTTGATGCGCTGCAGTTTCGAAGTTCACCGCTAGGTGGCAGTGCGCTACTCAAACAGACGCAGGTCACTTGAAACCGGCAAAAAGTGACAACGGAGAAACAAGATGGATCAAGCTAATTTTACACGCCCACAATTAGTCAATAAAGAAGGCAGTAGGAGTGAAATATGGCATTACTTTGCCTACAAAGGTAATGAGAAAGGTGAAGCTACAGGCGTGAATGCACCACTATGCAAAGCGCTGTTTGAAACCATGTGTAGCAGGAGGCAACACTTCAAACCTGGCTAAGCATTTGTCTTTAGCTCATCCTGACTCATTCAAGGGTTCAGAGATCGACAGGTGAGTCCATCATTCAACTGATTTAATTTAGACTTTTATTTACAACACAGATCAGCGCACATAGCCTACTTATAAGATCACGGTAAACACGAAGGCTCAAATGTGCTTGAATGACATGCTAGAACCAATGAATGAAGTTTAGGTCTCATAATTTTTGCACTTTCAAACAATAATATATTAATTGAATTTGAATGAATAAAGAGATGAGTAATACCAGTTTACTCAATTGATAAGCTACAATTGTACATGTGTAAACATTCATAAGGTAACCTGACCTAACAGTATTATAACATTTATTAATCTAGATGAATCAGTCAATTCATTTCACTTTTGAGGCTGGTTATTTGTCACCTGTGGTATCGATTTAGTATCGATACCGAGGTATTAGATTGTGGTATCGTACCGAAGCCAAAATTGTGGTATCGAGCCATCCCTAACATAGATAGTACACTTTGTGCGAGAGTTTAAAAAACACAAAAAGCAAACATACGCAGTGTCATGCCTTTAATTTCAGTTTCCTCACCAAGACTGTGTGTGTCAGCAGGACTATTCTAGCAACTTTGGAGAGAAGCACTTTGCACGGTGCCAGGGCGTCCATGAATGAGCATTGTCTCTGTGACTAAGCAGCCTGCCTA
Source organism: Perccottus glenii (assembly GCA_024416835.2). Lineage (NCBI taxonomy): Eukaryota > Metazoa > Chordata > Actinopteri > Gobiiformes > Odontobutidae > Perccottus > Perccottus glenii. The sequence goes on from CM044551.2 coordinate 11,902,810, forward strand.
ATAGCTCTTGACCCAAACACAGACAGAAAAGATATACAGCATCACTGCATGTACAGGCAGGTCCATAAATATTGAGACATCGACACAATTCTAATCTTTGTGGCTCTATACACCACCACAATGGATTTGAAATCAAACAAACAAGACTGCTTTAACTGCAGACTTTTAGCTTTAATTTGAGGGTATTTACATTCAATTTAGGTGAATGGTGTAGGAATTACAACAGTTTGTATATGCACACTTTTTAAAAGGGACCAAAAGTAATGGGACAATTGGCTGCTCAGCTGTTCCATGGCAAGTATGTTATTCCCTCAGTATCCCATTAACAAGGAGCAGATAAAAAGGTTCAGAGTTCATTTCAAGTGTGCTATTTGCAATTGGAAACTGTTGATTGAACTCTCAATATGAGATCCAAAAGGCTGTCACTATCAGTGAAGCAAGCCATCATTAGGCTGAAAAAACAAAACAAACCGATCAGAGAGATAGCAAAAACTTTAGGTGTGGCCAAATCAACTGTTTGGAACATTCTTAAAAAGAAAGCTCAGAAACACCACCAGAGTGAATACAGAGGGTTCACCACAAGATGTAAACCATTGGTGAGCCTCAAAAACAGGAAGGCCAGAGTTTAGAGTTAGCCAAACATCTAAAAAAGCCTTCACAGTTCTAGAACAACATCCTATGGATCGATGAGACCAAGATCAACTTGTACCAGAGTGATGGGAAGAGAAGAGTCTGGAGAAGGAAAGGAACTGCTCATGATCCAAAGCACCTCATCAGTGAAGCATGTGGTGGTAGTGTCATGGCGTGGACATGTATGGCTGCCAATGGAACTGGTTCTATTGTATTTATTGATGACTGCTGACAAAAGCAGCAGGATGAATTCTGAAGCATTTCGGGCAATATTATCTGCTCATATTCAGCCAAAGGCTTCAGAACTCATTGGATGGCGCTTCACAGTGCAGATGGACAAGGACCCGAAGCATTAGGGTTGTGCCGATGGCCGATATCATCGTCCATCGTGATGGCTGATTAACATCACGATGGAGAAACACCACCGTGATGCCCCGCCCCCGCCCCGCTGCGAGTCTTGCATGTGAGCGGAGTGGAGCGGCGGCAATTTCCCCTCCGCTCTATGCATTCAAGAATCACTCCGCTCCAGCTCCGGGTTTGCCATCTCCCGCTCTCCACTCCCTATGCATTCAAGAATCCCTCCGCTCCAGCTCCGGGTTTACCATCTCCCGCTCCCCGCTCCACTCCTCACTCACTGATATCAGAAACACTGCTCCATCTTCGCTCCGAGGAAATTTGCGGCCAACTGCTCTAGTGATCCATCTGTATCAAGCTGGTTGTTAACCGTGTGAGTTCTGAACACTGCACTATGCTTATTTAAATCTTTTCGTCTCTACACATATTAGGCTACATATTTATCATGTCTGTAAGGCAAACCTGCTGAGTTTCAGTTTATTTGAGACGCGCTCCAGTTCATGAGCAATTAAAGCGATCGCGTCCATGACCTCATAGTCTACTTATTTGCTTCTTATTTATTAAATAAATGCAATTGGCCGAAGAACCCTTTATTAAAATTGAGACAATTTGTACAAAACGAAAGAAAGGCTTTTTACAAAACAAAACTTAATATTAAACTAAATATAACCACCAAAATCATTTCTGACCCACTCGCATTTTTGCACTTATAGTCTATCATAATCAGATGAAATTTATTTTAAGTGAAAATATTTAAACATAAATATGGAAGAAAAAAAACATTGTTTAATGACTACAACAAGTATAGTAAGCTAGAGATTTATGTCATGTCTGAGCTGGATTTGAACAAACATAATTTTACAGGTGGGTTCATGAGCGCGCGCCTGCGAATTATTGAGCTGAGTCACACCGGCTCCGCTCATTAGTCATTACAGGCTCGTTCTCCTCAGAACGCCCACGTATTAAAAAATGGTCGGGTTTAAATCGGGCTCGGGCTCATAATTAAAGTTAAGGTGTAGGGCAGGGCCGGTCTCTCGGGTGCACGGGCTCGGGTAGGGGCGGGCTTGATTTTTTTTGAGCCGACCTAAGCTCTAGTTCTGGCTAAAATGTAGTTATTATTTGCTGGCCCGTTGGCATGAATTGTACTCGTGATGGAGCGGCAGTGGAGCGCTCTCAGAGCGCGTGAAAACCACAACCCCCCCCCAGGATATCATCGTCCATCGCGATGTTTTACTGTACACATCGTCAGCTGCCGATTTAGATGACATCGCCCAACCCTACGAAGCATACTACGAAAACCACCAAAGGGAAAGAATGGTAAATGGCATGCATTTATATAGCGCTTTTTTGCACCCTTCTCGGGCACCCAAAGCGCTTTACATCGTGCTTCCACTCACCCCATTCACACACACACCTGGGGCAGACAGAGATGGGGGCTGCAATACAAACGGCGCTCAACCTTCTCCTACCACCACCAAACACACCTCTACAGTCACACACATTCATACACCAGTGCTACGGACACTGGAGGCAAGGACGACTGCTCTACCACTGAGCCACTCCGTCCCGGAAGTGGAATGTTATGCAATGGCCAAGTCAATCACCTGACCTGAATCCAATTGAGGATGCATTTTACACAGACAAGACTGAAGGGAAAATGCCCCAAGAACAAGCAGGAACTGAAGACAGTAGAGGCCTGGCAGACCATCACCAGGGATGAAACCCAGCGTCTGGTGATGTCTATGCGTTCCAGACATCAGGCTGTAATTGACTGCAAAGGATTAAATGTGAAAGTTTGATTTATGATTGTTAATCTGTCCCATTACTTTTGGTCCCTTAAAAAGTGGGAGGCACATATACAAACTGTTTCCTACACCGTTCAGCTGATTTAGATGTAAATACCCTCAAATTAAAGCCAAAAGTCTGCAGCTAAAGCACATCTTGTTTGTTTCATTTCAAATCCATTGTGGTGGTGTGTAGAGCCAAAAATAATATTGTGTCGATGTCCCAATATTTATGGACCTGACTGTATGTACAATTCTGTCTCCTCACAGAGACAACTGTGTATGAGCGAGACACTTCTTTGTTCTCGTGGCTATGTTGAGAAGCTGACGAGCAGTGTGCAGATTAAAACCCGTAAGCGGGTACTGTGGTTCTTTGAGGGAGCCAATGGGTATCCTTTACACAATACCAAGTGGTACACAATACCCCCCCCAGTCAACTCCACTGGCTTGCAGTTAAATTTGGATTATAAAAGTTTAACTCCTCACTTTCAAAGCCCTCCATACCTGTTAGAAGTTTAAAATATTAGGTTTTATTATGTCTGACTGTTTTACTGTTCTTTTATTGACTTTTATGCTTATGTTGTTTTATTGTGTATTTATTTATTTTTTATTTACATGCTGTAAGGTGATTACCTTGTGCTGTAGCGGCTGATGGTGTGAGCAATTGTTTTATCGTTATGAAAATAAACAACATGGTGTTGCTCCGATTTGATAAAACTGCAGTTACTCACAGATGATAAATCCAATCACGGACCACAGATTGATTTAAAGTACCTGCCCTTTGCAAACACTTTTTTATGGAAGCCCTCCCACGTGTTACTGTGGAACATAACAGACTATGTACTGTTGAGCAGGCAAAAATAAAATGTCTTATTTTTTATTTAGCCTTGTGACTTTGCTCTCGTGGAGAGTCCGGTGGCTGCATGTGAACTGTCGTAAGTGGACACAGAAAACACCAACTCTTGCTTTAGTACCGAGCTATTTGGGTCTGGGTTCTCTACACAAAGAACTACTTCGGAACAGCGCGGACAAAGTACTGAGTTCAGTCAAATACATTGAGAGAGTCAAGCCCATTTGTTTTATGTGGTGCTTAAAACCTGTCTCTCCACTCCACTTCCACAGAAAACACCCAAACCCTTCTTGTTTTGACTCATCTGAAGCTGTAGCAGGTGTCAGTAAAAAAAAGAGTTAAGAGTAAAGTAGTGTGGGACACTATAAATCCCATCTGTTGGTGTCATTTGCCATTACTGGCCTTATCGTCCGTATCGTGGAATCCACCTGTGTGTAATCAAGTCTCCGTATAAATGCACCTGCACTGTGATAGTCTCAGAGGTCTGTTTAAAGCGCAGAGAGCATCATGAAGAACAAGGAACACACCAGGCAGGTCCGAGATACTGTTGTGGAAGTTTAAAGCGGTTGGATACAAAAGATTTCCCAAGCTTTAAACATCCCAATGAGCACTGTGCAAGCGATAATATTGAAATGGAAGGAGTATCAGACCACTGCAAATCTACCAAGACCTGACCGTCCCGCTAAACTTTCAGCTCATACAAGGAGAAGACTGATCAGAGATGCAGCCAAGAGGCCCATGATCACTCTGGAAGAACTGCAGAGATCTACAGCTGAGGTGGAAGACTCTGTCCATAGGACAACAATCAGTCGTATACTGCACAAATCTGGCCTTTATGGAAGAGTGGCAAGAAGAAAGACATTTTTTAAAGATATCCATAAAAAAGTGTTGTTTAAAGTTTGCCACAAGCCACCTGGGAGACACACCAAACATGTGGAAGAAGGTGCTCTGGTCAGATGAAACCAAAATTGAACTTTTTGGCAACAATGCAAAACGTCATGTTTGATGTAAAAGCAACACAGCTCATCACACGAACACACCATCCCCACTGTCAAACATGGTGGTGGCAGCATCATGGTTTGGGCCTGCTTGTCTTCAGCAGGGACAGGGAAGATGGTTAGAATTGATGGGAAAATGAATGGAGCCAAATACAGGACCATTCTGGAAGAAAACCTGATGGAGTCTGCAAAAGACCTGAGACTGGGACGGAGATTTATCTTCCAACAAGACAATGATCCAAAACATAAAGCAAAATCTACAATGGAATGGTTCACAAATAAACATATCCAGGTGTTAGAATGGCCAAGTCAAAGTCCAGACCTGAATCCAATCGAGAATCTGTGGAAAGAACTGAAAACTGCTCTCCATCCAACCTCACTGAGCTTGAGCTGTTTTGCAAGGAGGAAAGGGCAAAAACGTTAGTCTCTCGATGTGCAAAACTGATAGAGGCATACCCCAAGCGACTAACAGCTGTAATCGCAGCAAAAGGTGGCGCTACAAAGTATTAAGTTAAGGGGGCTGAATAATTTTGCACGCCCAATTTTTAGTTTTTTATTTGTTAAAAAAGTTTTAAATATCCAATAAATTTTGTTTAATCATGGTTGTGTCCCACTTGTTGTTGATTCTTCACAAAAAATTACAGTTTCATATCTTGTTTGAAGCCTGAAATGTGGCAAAATGTGGCAAAGTTCAAGGGGGCCGAATACTTTCGCAAGGCACTGTAACGCATGCTGAAGGAGCATCTAATTAATGTGTTTATATGAAGTTTAACAAACATTTGATGTGCAATATTCTTCACATGAATTTTATGACCTTTAGTCAGACACTATCAAATACGAGGCTCAAAAAAAAAGTCTTATAAAAACTGGATAATAGCCTACTCCTCCAGAGAGGAGCACTTCTCCCCAAGTTGAACTGTGGCCACACTCTGCTGTCCCAAATATTTATATAGGCTATAGGAACTGTACATTTTTGTTTTTATGACCCGTCCCACAAATAAAGTGACAATTTCTTTACCTGCCCCAACCCGGGCCCGCAGGCTATGTGACGACTCGTGCATTACTATTGTCTATAAATTCATTATCCAATATCAGTTTATTGGCGATTATTCAGGTCCTCCATCCTCCACAGACCCAGAAGCTTCACAGGAATCTATCAAGTTGAAGCTAATAAACTGTGTCAATGTAAATGACAGTTTTCCCTTTGTATGCAGGCTATGTATGTTCTGTTTGTGTGAATTTGCTGATGCACTTGTGTTGTAAATGCAACCGTAACATGTCCAATAATTAAAAATCAATTGCTCTTGTATTTTTAGTATCGTCTATATATTAATTTTTTAGCCCCCTGCACTCACCACTACTGGTAGTAAAAATCATGCCAGTCTCACAGCCCTACCCATGTTATACGGTATTATTATGATATCACCCAACCTAAATATGTACGCATGTACAATTGACAAGAATGGATGCAAGTAGACAGTATTAACTTTGTCTTTCTTTAGAAAGAGTGCAAGTGATTGTCAAAAAAAAAAAAAAAATTCACTTGGACACTACTTACATCCACTGAATGTTGTTTTTTGACTTTTTCTTGATAAGGTGAATTCCTTCCAAAACATTGGTGATGTCGTACAGCCGTCTTTTCTGGACCTGAATGGGATATTACGTGTTAGAAAGTTTAAAATCTAACATTTAAACTAACAATTGACAACAATAGAGTGCCACTTCCAGCAAATAAAAGATAATTAACCAAGTACATTTTTTTTCCCAAGTGAGGTGATTTAATATTAGGCTGCAAATCAGTTCAACTAGTGTGCATTATTACATGTTATCCACTCCTAATTTAATGTTGTATTTTTCTTTTTTCTTCTCTTTATTTAGTACGTCTATCACGTGTAATTTACATTTAGTTACACACTTGTCTCTGATCAACATGTGCTGATAAAGACTTGCTAAAGTAAAAACACAGTGGCCTGATTAAATTTGCTGTGGCATCTCACAAAGAAAACCAAAAGAATTGACAAACAATTACTGTGCAGTGCTAAATTTAAAAGTAAAAACACACAATATAAAAATCATTTGGCCACATTACCTGTAAGGTTTCAGCAGCAATGTTGAGGTCCAGAACTCCATCAGAAGACTGAGCCAAAAGATCGACAAACTTTTTTGTTAATAATCCTAGTGATGTGTCATACCGTGTTTTCTCTGGTGGCGACTTGGGTGCTACAGTGCAGAAAATAGAAAACAATGGTCAATTCACTCAGAGTGTAGAGAAATGTAAGAAAAAGAGCTTACGGTATTAATGGTGTGTTGTAAGTTCAATGTGCACTTTTTATTTTTTAAAGAAGTTAGAAAAGTATAGACTTAAGAATAAAGGTTATAAAAGGTCGGATATTTACAGTAACGTGAACAGATAACACCCATATTTTTGTAAATTATCTTTCAGAAAATTAGCCATGGTAGAGGAATTAAGAAAGCTTCATATTAATAACAGTGAATAGAGAGAATGAAAGGGTAAGTAAAACAAACCCAATACGTTGTAATGATGCAGACAAAATACAAGAGAATAACTTACTTCTAGATGTCTTTAGGCCTGCTCCATTGGTGGCTGCTGATGTTCCCCTACCTCTTGGTGTCCTGGCTGGTTCAGACTGGTACAGGTGGTCGGAGTCATCAAGCGCCAATCGTCTTTTAGCCTTAGGCAGAAGACATAAAACTGTTCATGTTCATACAGTTTACACTAGGTCTTTTTCCTTTATTGACAGTAGGTTGACAGCAAACGGGGCGAGAGAAGGGGGGATAACATTGGGCAAATGACCCGCCCGAGATTTAAACTTGGTCTCCCATGTTCTTGCGTATTTGTGAGCGCCCTACCAACTGAGCTATGTGCGCCCGTCTTAACAGTTTTAGCTCGCTTCTTATTCCTTAAAAACATGCGACATAAAGTAGTTGAAATAACTTGTTTTGAAATAACTCGTCAGGGCAATCCTACATATCTTTAGAGTGATTCATGCTCCTGTCTAATCATACCAGAGGTGATAGTTTTGCTTTCAAATACATTTTGTATTAAAAATTGTAATCCGTAAAAGCTACTTGATATTTGTGTTGGCTGACATATTCAATGTTTATTACTTTAGACTAGTCATTTTAGGGCAGTACACTATTACATGGTTTCAAATGTAGATTAACAGACTTCTATATATACACAGACACCTCTAAAAATCAAACGTGGCTTTACACTTTCTGTTCCCCCCATACCAATTTATAACTTTTCCATTATATCTATATTAATTAGCGGTTTATGCATGTTTGTAAAGGGCAACTCAATAATCAGGGATGCTAGTCTGCCTTTAACTCATGTAAGGCCAAAGGATCACATGTTATCTTTATCACATATTATTACACTCCCAACTAGATTTATCAGTGCCACATCATGGAGCTGCACTCAAGGTATAATGTGCCCTCTGACAGTCAAAATGTCAGCCATTTTATTTCTGCAAGCAGTTCCCCTCACCCCATGCCTCTACATGGCTACAGGCTGAGATACAGAGACTGGTTAAGCTCATGAAAGATGAATAGCAAAGACTAAACCAACACCCGGAATGACGCTGGGGCGATTTTGTGAGGTTTTTTGCAGATGAAGGATACAGGAAATGTGCAAATACACTGGAGCTTCACTTTACATAGCACATACGAACCATAAAAGATTACACTTTATTTAAACACAAAATGTACATAAACCTTTTATAATGTATGGTCAAGGCAAACAATGTTGTAATGCTGGTCTTTGAGAATTAATACTAGCAGCCTTGAGCGCTAAACTAGATTTTAAACTTCATCCAAGTTGGCTTGCATCTTCAGACGACAGGAACAAATATCAGCCGATAGTTTACTTTGACAGTGAAGTGAAGCTATCATCGTATTAACCCGTCGTTTCTGCACGTCAACCTCCCCAATTCTCGTTACAAATGTTACAATATGCTAACTTACAAGCCAAGCAACACACTCCCCAGCCCCCCAAATTAAGACACCAAATAGCAGCCACTAGGCCAGCGCTAATGTTACTCATCTCTTACCAATGTTTCCATCTGAGTGCAAGGAGCGAAGCGTACTCAAAAGCGCCACAAAGTTAGCATTGCAAGCAAAAATTATACAATGATGTGCTTTTATTGTCATGAAACTAACTAAAAGTCGCTCTGTATCCAGCGATAACTGACAAAGCATTCAGTGAATCCACTTGGGCAACTTAGCTAGCAGTAGTTATTCAGCTAAGGTTCAGCCAATGCTAAGCGGCTATCGTAGGGTTAGCTGCCCGAACAACAAGCTGTTAGCCAAGGGGGCTAACATTTCGTTTCGTTTGTAGCTAACTATAGCAAGCTAAACACGTTAAAGCGTTTGATATTCGTTTTACCGGCGGTCTTCCTAGAGTGGGTCGTTGTCCTGTTCCGTTTGCTGCAGCTTGTTGTGGAGTTGTGTAAATGTTGTTTATCTGAGGGTCGGATAAACACACATTTGAGGTCTGTGTACCGTTGCAAGGCGGTGGGGTGGTTATTATTTGAATATAAGTAGCATTGGATTGCCCTGGGTTTAAACGATCCGACAGAGTTGTAAAAATTATATTATTGTCCAAAGGGGAGCCCCCAACCCCCGCTAAAATCACTTTGTCCGGAGCCGAGGAGATCCCTCTTCTCATCTTGCGTATTCAGGGAACCCTTTCTCGTTCCTGTACTTTTAAGATCGTATTTTCGCTAATCCGTAACAAAAATTAAAAAAATAATCAGACCAAAGTACACATCAAAGTCTGATTCATCGACTCTTGTTAAGTATTTTTCCCTATAAAAGTGCATTTAGGCAGATGCAATGGATTAAAAAGTAGCGCAACTCTCGTTTCACCCGTCTAGAAATGGCTTCAGGAAACGGCCTGATGAATGAAGGGATACGGTTTACGCGCTCAAGAGCCCTCCCGCGAAACTCAGATTTCCCGGCAAATTTTCAAACTGAATTTACATATTACGGCTTAATGGTCCTTCACAGAAGACAGCGTGCCCGTATCGACTCTGTTCTGACCAATGGGAACACGGAATTTAGAACGCCACGTGTTCATTGGCTTTTGTAAACACCTTGCGTCACTGGACACGCCTCGCATATTCCGTGGCACAACGCTAGGTGGCGTAAGTTACCAACAATACTGACGACACAGTAACAAGCGTGTAGCAAGGAGTAAAAGCCCCATAAAAACAAAACAAAAAAGCTAATAATAATTTGATTAACTTAAATTTGTTTGCTGTAGTCTACATCCATAGCGTTAAAGCAAAATTACGATGTGTCACAAGAGTTTAAAGTGTTGGTAAATGACTGTTATATTCTTTAAAGTTGTATTATACATTGTACTAAAGCGGCTATTTGTTTAAAGTTTAAACTACTTTTCCCAGATTATTTTTAGTGTGTGCTTTTTCATTATTAGTGCCTTAGAACATTTTGTGTTGGCTAGCTACATGACCCAAATGTTACAAGGTAAATAAAAACTAAATTAGAGTAAATTAGTACTCAATTCCCATGGGCAATGGACATTAAAAAAATAGTAAGAAAATCTAAGTAATTGCTCAAAACATGACAACAGTTTTAAACAACAGTTAGAGTAAGGAAATGTATAAAACATCTAACATTTAAAATACTAATATATAGATATATTTGGTCTTAATTATTATAATTTCTTGCAACATGGTCTTTTATCAATTTCATTTTTTTAGGTAACACAGATTTGACCTAACTGCTTTAAAAATATTTAGCTACTGTAAGTAGATTGCTATTTTTGAACACCCATGTAAGACCTATTTCTAACAACTCGCATGTCAACAGAATTTCAAGTAGCCCTTGAGAGTTTTAAAGAAAACACAATTTTTTTCCTTATCAGAGTTTAGTGTTTGCTTGTCTCTCAGACTTTCCACTTTCTCTTTGTGCACTGACATTGTCTTAACAGAGTGAAGTAATTTCTCTGTTGACAGTGTGCCTGACGTAAAATGAGTAGGATACTCATTATGTCTGTATTAGACAACTCAAAGTTGAAAATGAGAGTTTTGTTAGACTTAAGTCGTGTTTACAGTCTGTTATCTGCCTCAGATGCTGGTCCCAGAGCACACACACACTCACTGAACTTCTCCTAGTTTCTAATAAGAGGCTGTATTATTAAATTATCCTATGTGTCCTGTTAAGATGTGTATTTTTAAAGTTTATTCTCTAATTACTACCTCTCTTTACTTTTTGTGTTGAAAAGCTTTGAGATGCCTTTACTGACGTGTTTGATTTTATTATCAGTGATGTATCTGAAACAGTGTTCAGTGTCTGAAGAATGTTGGATAGCAGTGACATTAAGTATTTAAATAAATTGCAGATTTTCTGTGTTTCCTAAGGAAATGACACAAGAAAGTAATTCAACAATTAAAAAAGCTTTAAATAAAGATTACTTGTTCTTAGACACATTATTGTTGTTATTAGTTATTTCTGTCCCAGTAATTCTACTGAAGTTGAACAGCCCTGACCTGTGTCATGTAGTGACTGTCCTGTAGTAAAAATTCACCTCCAGGTCAGTAGTTTCAGTCAATAGCACAATAACGGCATTAGCTATTCTTAATGTCATTAGAGTCTTATTCAATTAGTTGGTTCAGACTTTATTGTTGATTTTTCAGTTTTATGGAAGTCAGTTATGTTACTAACAATACTAATGTAAGTCATTTCTGTAGTTTTATACTTTTCTGGCAGACATTATGGCCACATACACTAATCAGATGTCATTCGTTTTATATGACTTTATGTTGTTGAATAAATGGTGAAAGGGACATGAACCATCATCTATTCAAGCAAATTAAAGTATAAACAAAATTACAAATATTTAAATAATGTTAAATAGTAAAAGCCACTAGCAGATTAAGTGAATGTGTAACTTATAACTGTGGAGGTGATAAAATAAAATTAGAGACATTTTACACATGGGCTAAAATAATTGATCACTTGTGAAAGAGGATGTAATCCCTAAGTTATGGCTTTGAATTAAAAAGGGGTCTTTATTAACATTTAAAATTCTCATTTTAAAATTGGAGAGTAACAAAAGCTGTCGCAGTATGAAGTCTGAGTAGCTCACCGGAAGTGAGAGGTGCTGAAAACTCAAATAAAATACTATACATCGTAGTTAACACGAATAACATAAAACATCGTCTTTAATTAATGAACACGTTTATAGCATCCCATTAAACCTCTAGATACATGAGCAAGTATTAATAAACGGTATTGCGCGTTCCCTTGCACCGCTTTTATTTAGGAATCGGCAACCGGAAGCACATTTACTTTTGTGGTGCTAGTATCGAGGAGGAGACAGGAGACCAGTCTCGTCTGTTGCCTTTTGTGCTGTTTGTCTAAATTGTGGACTGGTTTGACTATTCGAAAAAGCTCAGCCACACGATGTGTGCCCGAAGAAAGTAGCTCAAATCAAGACGAGAACTGTGGAAGTCGCGACAGAAAAAAAGTCGTCAGGATGGGCAAGTCGCTGGATACTGCTTTCAAAAGCACTGGCTCTCTGTGGCTGCTGCCTGTGAGTGAATACCTGGGCTTTCCTCTTGATCAGGTAAGAGTAACTTTTTTCCGCTCAAGAAAAACAAATATTTCCTAAAATACTTTAAAACGCCCACAATGTAGTCAATATGGGCTACTGGATGTGAATAAAGTAGAGCCTAGTGAAACTCTTTCAACATTTGTAAATGATTTTAAAAATAAAACTTGCAATTCTTTACAACTAGTTATGAATAAACAAGTTATTGTGCTCAAGTTATTTTTATTAAATTAATTTTAACCTGACAACTGAATTTCTGCTTTATGGACTAATAGTAATTTTAGTTTGTTTGAAGTTATCAAACACTCTTCCTGTTGAACAGGTGAACTTTATGGCTTGCCAACTGTTTGCTCTGGCTGCTGCCTTCTGGTTTCGTCTCTACCTCAGTCCAAGCCACACCAATCCTCTGGTCAGACATGCAGTGGCCTTCCTCTTCGGCATAGCTTTCCTCATTTTCTGCTTTGGATGGTACAAACTGTTGCTGAGACAAACACTGACACAATAGTCCATTCATTTTCTGTCATATGATGCTACACCTATCACTCACACTTAATTATCAATTCACGTGCTTGTTCTGTTGCATTCTTTAGTTAAGTAGGCTATACTGCACAAGATCTGCATTTTTGTGTCTACAGCAGACAATGTTATCAATGTAACGTGTTGTACAGTCTGTCATATCTGTGTTTGCTTTTACAGGTATGCCTCTCACATTCTTAATGTAGTATTTGTAAGCTACTTGATCATCATAAAATGTGATATCAGTAAAGTACACAGGTGAGTTTTCTGTGTGCTTTGCAATATATACTTTTTAAGTTATGCATGATCTAGGAAGTTATCAACAGCAATTAAATAAAAAAATGTTCACCGATAAGAAAACTACATTTATTGATTCTGATAAATGTTTATTGTTCTCCCTTGCCTTGTGCGGATTGACTTATTTATGCTTCTCTATCCGCTCCATCAAAAAGTTTGGAAATCATGTGGTATTTCCTTATGTTTAGACTAGTTTGAGCAGTTATCATAACACTGAGATGATAATGATAGTATTGCTGCAACGGAAACAGTGGCTCAATGAATAATGTCAGGAAAATCTTGTTGGTCAAGATTAGCAAAGGTATTTTTGTTTACGTCATAGGTGTGTTTTTGGCAGAGACAGAGTGTGGGCATGCTGTCTGCTATAAGCTTAGAACCACTGATTATTTTACAAAAATGTTATTACAACTTTGCAGTTTTTTTATGAATGAACTATAATGCCTTGGCTTTGTGTTTAATGTGTTTTTAACGTCCATGTTTTTCACCCACAGGTATACCATGGTGTGGGCTATGGGCTATCTCACTGTGTGCCAAGTGATCAGAGTCTTTATATTTAACTATGGAATACTTTCCACAGACTTTTCTGGGTAAGAATAGCCTCAGCCTTCTACCTCACCCTTTTCCTACATTTCTCAAGGCCACACCTGTGACAGCACATGAGTCATTTTTTTGTTTTTCTGTGTTATCAGTTAACATTACCTGCTCTTACTTTGTCACCACAAGGCCGTTCAAATACTGCTCAACCAAATAGAGAGCTGTCCAAAGTTAACACATTGCAAAGACAGTGTTACTGTGCACACCGATTCTTGCAAACTAAACCTTACAGTGTGTTCAAATATTGACCTTTTATTTACTGCTAAACAAGTGTCTTAAAGGACCAAAACTTCTATTAAAACAACTGAAAAATGTATCTTGAGGATGGTGAAGCTCATTGCTGTATTTAAAACTCCTTCTAGTGTTGATTTTTTTCACATGACTCTGGTGATAAGTGGAAAAGCTATGAGTCAGATGGGCAGAGTCTTCATATTTTGTCAGAAGTGCACTAATTGTCCTCATAGGGAAATTATTTTTTTTTTACATTTAACCCGTAAAAATACACAAACTTATGATGCTGCTTTGTTTCAAGTCTGTATTTTTTCCTATTTAGTAAATGAGTGTTTTCCTCAGGTCAAATCTTGTGTAAAACAGAATCCCTGGGCTTCAGTGGTAACATACTGGCTGGCACCCTAAAAGTGTTTCAGTAGAACCGTCTGCCAACTCTCATTGAGCTGCCACTGCCATCCACTCTGCCTCAGTTTGCCATGCAGTGCACACAATGCAGTTCACTCACAGACCATGTGTGTCAAAGAGAGGGAGAAACAAGAGTGCACACACTCGCATATTAGGGACAGAGAGGTCTCTATCTGGTGGGTGATAAACTGGTCTGGAGAAGTTCACTGTAAGGGTCTTCAGCATACTACCAGAATTATTTTGGGAAGCATGAAAAGCATGTACTGTATTATGCTCATTGACGTTAGTATAGTTTACAAATTATTAGATTATTGTCATCCAGAAATCATTGTGAAAGGCTTTACTTACTAGTGGTCTCTGATATTTCTCTGTCTTTTCTGCTTAGGCCTCTGATGATAGTTACACAAAAGATTACCACTTTAGCTTTTCAACTCCACGATGGTAAGTCAGAGCCAACAATGTATTGTCTGATAACACACACAACACATAATAAGATTAAGGTTAAAAGATTCATTGCTGTCTAAAATAACATCTGTAAGAAATTTGGTGTCTGAAAAGTAATTGTCAGTAGTTAAGTTGCAAATGTTCAAGATGGTTAAAAATGTAAATAAATTTGTTTGTGTCAGTCTAAATCAAATAGTAGTAAACTACACTGAACTCTCTGTTGACATACCTTTTACTCTTTGTTTTTCAGGTATGTGTAAGAAACCTGACAGACTAACCCAGGAACAGAAGCTGCTGGCAATAAAGTAAGGGTTAACTGTGGTCATTGCATAACAATGTTTTTAGTGTAAAGTATAAACGTACAAATAGTACGGTACGGCCTGTGTTCTGGAGACCAGGGAATAAAGAACACATTGCCAATAATGAGCTTCCAATTAAATGCCCCTCCCAACATATTTAACATTTTCACTGGTATTTCAAATAAGGCTAAACAACACATTTGCGATAAAATTGCAATATCAAAAAAACAAGATTTTCAAATGGAGGAGGCTGCAATTATTGGTCATGTGACAAATAATTTGTGAGAATGCAGCCATATTTGCCTCGAGGCTGTGTTGACTCTTGAGCAGCATTTGTCTGAAAGATGCACTGTTCTTTCTGAACTTGAGCGTCAGGCAGGGTCATATCTAGGAAGGTGGGGGCTCAACCATATCTAAGGCCCCCTTTGGGGGTAGTCTGGGGGCCCCCCATTGTCATGTGTTTTTTGAGACTCAACAGGTCTGCTACATACTTTTTTCCTTTCTGTTCTATAAAGGAAATTCAACTTTCTCAATGACTTAAGTTAAATCAGAACAAACAAAGACCCCCTCAAGGCACCAAAAGGTTTTATCTGTTGTTTGAAGCTAATCAACCTCAGAGAAAAAAAAAGTACGAGAGACAGAACAAAAACCCCACAGTTTAACCTCCATAGGCCCAGGAGCCTAACCCAGTCTGTAATTTAAATGGTTCAATAAAAAGATGTCATTTATTTAATTTCATGCAACATCTAAATGTCTTAATAACAAATAGGCCTTGCCAAAAAGAAACATGAGTTTTTTAAGCTAAGTGTTACATTTATTGATTGCGGATATTGCAATTAGATTATTTTCCAAAATTGTATATTATCGTATATATTACTATAAAATTATGGCTGGGGAGACTATGCAGACACAGTTGCATCTTAAAACACTTAAAATTGGCAATAAATAACTTTTTTTTTTCCTCTAGCTACGGTGGAGAGTGACATGGAGATGCAACAATGGTGAACTACTTGCTCATGTAAACAGCATAAAGGGTTTCAATTTGTCATTCATCAATTTGCATGAAAACACATGGAAATAAACAAAACACACTTACTGAAACAAGAATCATACCATTTTTAAATAAATAGAAATCCAATTATAAAATCCTGCAGCTATTGTCTATCTGTGTACATGTTTTTGGATTAATTGTTTACTTCTTAACCGCTGAAAACGTTTTGATCATTCCTTTCTTTTCTTTTTTTTTTTTGGTTTCATGTAGTCTATCTATAAATATATCAATACAGTTTTGGGTGTTCACAACAGAAGTTAATCCTTCATTCTGTTTTTAAAGCCAACATTTTTTCTCTCAAAAAAGGATCCCAAACCAAAGTTCTTATCTAATATTTACACCTAGATATATTTAGTGAGTTTTTTTATTTTATTTATTTTTTTACATTCACTGTACACTGGTTTTATTTATCCCAGTCTTTAGCATTCTCATTTGGGCATGCATGTGAAAATAAAATTGGTAGCATCACTGCTGCATTTTAGTTATTACTGCATGTGATTTCCTTCTGTATCAAATAATTTCTTTGTTCACTTTTCAGGGCAAGGCCATCTGTAATTGAGTACCTCAGTTATAATCTCAACTTCCTGAGTGTTTTGGTGGGACCATGCAATAACTATAAGGACTACAAAGACTTCATAGAGGGTCGACACATCATCAACAGGCTGCGTTCAGGAATGTGTAATGGGCAAAATGGATACGATATGAAACTAGAGCCATCCCCGTTGGTAAGATTATAAAATCTCTAAAATGCTCCTTAGAAGACAAGACAAAGAATAACGTAGACTTTTCTTTGCAGAGAGCTGTGTGTAAAAAACTGCTGATCTGCATTGGGTGCATGTCAACTTTCCTATTTGTGACCCGGACCTTGCCGATAACATACAATGTGGACCCAGACTTTGTCGCCAACGCGCCTTTCCTCTCAAGGCTTACATATGCATTTTTTTCAATACAAGCAGCAAGGCCTAAATTCTACTTTGCTTGGACTCTTGGTTTGTATACAGACTCCGTGTTGCACAATTAAATGGTATGACTCATTATTATTATTATTGGTGGCTAATATAAGGAACTTGATCAGCTGATGCAGTCAACAACGCAGCAGGCTATGGTTTCTTGGGGATGGATGAAAATGGAAAGCCATCATGGGACCTTATCTGCAACTTGAATATTGTGGGAATTGAGGTGCCTTTTAAGATTTTGAAAGATCGATTCCAAAAATACAGTATTCAGTACTGTTCACTGAAGTGACACAGCTATTGTTTTTAACCTTTTGCAGACAGCAACTAGTTTTAAGACATTTATAGACAACTGGAATATCCGTACAGGAATTTGGCTCAAAACGTAAGTGTTGGATAAACTTTAATATAATCACAAAATACTACTCCTTCAATCAAATATTATCCCATAATCCTTTTTGTCACTGTAGGGTGTGTTATGACCGAGCTTCACAACACAGGTTGCCTTTGACATTTGTCTTGTCTGCCCTTTGGCACGGCCTCTATCCTGGTTACTACTTCACCTTCCTCACTGCCATTCCCATCACTATAGCCGCTCGAGCTGTAAGTATTTCCTTTCCACTACTTTCTTACGTTAAAATCTTCTGTATTTTGTCAAAAGGGGTCTATTAGATAATTATAGATGGGTAACATATTCCCTACTATAAATACTTGTCGGCACACACCCAGTCTGGAAGCACAGACAGGAGCAATGGCACAAGTTTTGTGTTATGTATGGCTGCTGATGGAACTGGCAAAACCACACTTTGATAACAGAGCTTCTAAAATTTCAGGAACTACTATTAGTTATTTAGTTGGTTATTATTCTGTTTTTCATTTATACAACCCCGCAACATAGCACTCCCCAGTAGCTCCTCAATGTGACCGTCTGAACCAAAATCTAAATGGACATTCAAGTAGTTACTGTCTAACGTTTACTGGCCCCATTTAAACTTACACGTGTGTTGCTCCTGTTTGCATCTCCAAACTCGGAGTCTACTAGTGCCAAAATTATCCAACAGCACTACATTTGTAAAATATTGAGCTCATGAAGTATGGTTAATCTGCCACTCAAATATAATTTCACTGGCCCTGATTTTTATTATTGTACTCAAAGTATTTAAAATGAGTTGTTTTATAAGTATTTAAGTCATCTGTATTTCTATACCAGATAAGGAAGTCAATCCGGCACCACTTTCTGGGATCCAGAGCTTTAAAGTTTGCTTATGACATTGCAACTTGGGCGGCGACACAGTTGGCTATCTGCTATACAGTCATGCCATTTTTGCTTCTAGCAGTTGAGCCAACCATAATGTATTACAGGTAATATAATATAACAAATACATAAATATGTTTCAGCTCTTCTTATCAATACTACAAACTAAAAGGCTTTCTGTTACTTTAGGTCTATGTACTTTCACATGCACATCATCAGCATTTTAGCAGCGGTCGCTCTGCATCAGAAGCACAAACCCAGGGATCCCTCTGCTTCCAACAACTTGTCCTCCATTTCGTCTCAGTTCCAACATGTTTACTCCAACAACAACGACAAAATAGAGTAAATTCTGCTTCTACACAACTCTCTTGTTATTTATTGTTTGGGACAATACACAGCAAAGTGGAGATAAAAGCTTAAGATGCAGGATTTGAAACCATGATACTTGATACTATAGTACACTTTAATAACTCAAAGTGCAGAAGAACCGGTCTACAACAGTTACGCTGCATCTGTAGAAAGGGACAGGGGGTGTTTTGGCTCTGTGCTGTTGAATAATGGAATTGAAGCCAGCACAGTGGGAGAGCAGCTCATAAACAAGGCACAAATACCAGGACACACTCTAAACTCAGCATGGCCATGCTAACTTAGACACACTTGAGCTTGGTCATACTTTAATGACCAGTGATTGTAAAAGGGGCCCCTTATACCGTGAATGATAATGGCACACAAAAGCTGCCATGTCTGGCCAGAATATGAGGAGAGAAGGCCCACTGCAACAATCATCTTATATTTCTGTGCGTGTTATTGATTTTTATTTCTAAGTCTTCCAATGTTAATCTTGACTAGCTTGATATAAAGCCATAGATACACTTTCTTAACTACTATACTCAGTATAAAAGCATTGTTCTAATTGACCAAGACTCTCCTGCAGTAACATTTTTTATAAGCCTATAGTTTTTATACATGTCTTTATCTCTCATTCACACACAATTTGTGCTGGAAACAAAGATTTTAAATTGTATTATAAGTCATATTCACCATTGCTCTTCAGTCTGTTTTACACCGTAGTATTGCGTGGACACAATGGCGATTGGTGCTGGTTACCTGTTGTCTTGATTTAAGGAATCAACTGAACACAGAGCTGCAATCTTTCCATCTGTGAATGTTTACATTGGAGGTGTTCATTTTATGCAAAAGCTTAATTTTGAATCTGTCGCCAGTTTTATTTGAAAAGATGCTTTAATGAAGCCATCTACTGTTTGTCTTTAGTGCCTGAACTCCACTTGTTATGAAGGCAAGTCGTGTGGGACTGACTGAATTCTGTCTTTGACTGATATACTGAAATATCACTAAAATGCATAGCTGTACTTCTTGATTTGACAGCTAATAGTACATTTTTCCAACTTTATCTCTTCATTAATTAAACAATTGGTGCTATTTGCGGCAGGCGAGCTTGTTATCTTTATCCTTTAGCTAAATGGGCTGCTATTGTTGGTGAAATTGCAGTACAAGCTGGAAAACAAGCACTATTTGACAGTTTAACAGAAGTTGATTGGAAATGTTTAGTTTTTATGTTAATTACTATTTTTAAGATATTTTCTTGTGTTGCTTTTAAAAAGTGTGTAAAGTAAAAGTTGTTGGTGGGGGTGCCGATTCTCAAAAATGTTCTTGAAGTCAATATGCACCAAGAGCTTAAAATGCTTTGTTATAAAAGAGGCCTTCATTAACTAAACTAACTTGTCAAAATGTACTTTGGCTTTTAAAAAACCTTTGCACTGTAGACCTAAATTATTTAGATTTTATTTTTTTTTGTGACAGGTGCACATGTAGGCCTCCAGTATGACTGGTGTGCTGCTACGTGAAAGAATTAATACTGATAACTAAATAATTGTTATTTTGATGTTCCATTGTAGTATTGCTCCTATTGCACGTGGAGAAAAGTGTATAAGTAAATAAATGATGCTATTACCTGTGTATGACTGTTTGTTTGATCCAGCTCACTAGACAGCTAATGACACCAGAGGGAGAAAGAAAATCGAGACAATGACATTGTAGTTCAGTGATATGAGGCGAGGAGGAGGAAATATGCACTGTATTGTTTCACAGCTCACACATCTGTTAACACAGAAAGTTACCATGTGCTATTAATATTTAATAGTATATACATAATATGATTGGCTCCAGTTTGCAGCAGACTTGATTTTATTATGACAAAGTAAACATGTACAATAAGATTTGTATTAGTGCATGCAAGATGGTCAAGCAATCAGTCTGATCAAAAAAAAAAATCCTACATAAACTACATAAATAAATAATCCTTATATTTTTCTATATTTTTTTTTATATTTTGTCACATTTTCACATAATAAATAAGCATCACAGCCTTGTACAGGGTAAGTCTCCTTTATCTCAAGTTTATAGGTGTACTTAAGGTCTGTATTATGTAGTACTTGGCATCAGAAGCTGAAAAGAAAATAAGACATGAAATATTTTTTGTATATAATAGAATAGTTTTTTGAAACATTTGTAACAACCAAAACAAAAATGAATACGCAAATGTATTTAGTCTTTAAAAATACATCTCTAAATGCTAATGCAGTTCAGTGGAATTTAAATCCAAACACAAACAAAAGTAAATTAAAATTTCACAACTCAGTGACAGAGAGTAAAAGAGTTTGAGAGAAATAATTGAGTCACTTTTCCAGACTTTAGCCAGTAGAGGGCAGGAAAGAAGTTAGATAAGAAGGTGCAGCTAAAATATACTTGGCAGCATACACAGCCATAGCCTTTTCACAGAAGGGACCCTGGGTTACAACTACAACTAGGTCCATATAACAATCCCAACTGCAACAGTCCACTGTGTACCTAAAACAGAAAAGGGGCTGACCTTGTTTTGATCTGTGATCTGTAAATTTGTCAGAAGTTTAGTGCAACAAGCAGATGCAGAGCTGTAAAAGATTAATCATATGAAACTGCGACGAACAGGTCATTATGCATCTGTTGCAGGCTTTAGTTGGTCTTCATTTTATTTCTGTCCAACCTCTTTCCCTTTAGCTACACTCTTAAAAGCTTTGAGGTACTTAATAGTTCTTCAAGACCTTACATACTGTATATATGAGCCCTGTTCTGCCTATGTACATTTTGTGCATTCTTTTAAAATAAAAGTACAAGTCATGAAGCATATGAAAAGACCAATTTAAGACCATAGATTTACCAAAAGATGGCATGCTTGTCCAAAAAAAATTAAAGATAAATCTGAGACTGCATCTCTACATGCAAAATTGTCTTGGCTTATAATTGTAAAAATGATAACTAACCACATGGGAAGTTCTTGTTTTTAACACTGCTTTTTCAAAGCCCTAAAACAACTTATGACAGAAACACCGAACTCCATCACCAGAAATAGTCTTTTTCCTTACATTTCAACACTTGGTCCTCGTGACTTTTATGTGTAATGCAAATACATGCTTGTTCCTTTTTAACAGATTCAGTCTAGATAAAGCAAAGAGAAGGTATTGCCCACTTCAAAATAATGAGTTTTAGTTGTGTCAGTCAAAAACAAGCTGAAGTTAGTTAACAGCAGCAGCCGTCCGGAATTGAAAGTAACTATCCTTCAAGTGACAGCCAGGTCCCTGTGCTTAAAGTCATTTTCTACAATCAAATAAACTGTGATCCTCTTCAAAATACCATTGTTTAGTTAGACTAGACTGCATGGAGTTCATTTCCATATAGTCCACCCAACAACAATAAGTCAAGTTTTCTAGAAGGTTGTAAATTGTCTTTGCCACCAGTAAATTGATAGCTTTATTTTTTGCTGCTTTCTGTTGTAGAGGCAGGTTGTATTTTCTCATTTGTCTCTGTCTGGACATCTTTCTTCTCCTCTTTCTTATCGTCATCCTTAAAGAACAGAAGTGGAAACATGCCAAGGATGCAGCCGATGCCAACGCCAATAGCTTTACCCTGGACAAACAGCAGAAAACACAAAACACATTTTTAGAGGAAGCCATTAAAAGAATGTATACCGTTTTATTTTGACACCTAACCCTCTTTATCTAATAACAAAGAAGACTTACTGACTCAACATCACTCAGACATTTACACTGCCAGTGACAAAGCTAAACAAAATGCCAAAACATGACCTTTTATTGTCAGCCTATAGACAAATTACTGGCAGACTAATTCAAGCTAATTAGGTTTAGGTGCACAGTAAACCAGTGCTGTAAAGAGCACACCTGTTTGTCTTATATCAGTGAACAAATATTTGACATGACCGACCATTCCATTTTACAGAAGCTATTTGATGTGTCCTCTGCTTTTCTGTGTGTTTATAATAGACATCACTGCACAAACCATAACCGCAATGGGAAAGTCATATTAGGCTTTCATCAGACCAAGGAGCCAGTTTGGAGAGATGACAGAAGGCTAAAAGGTTGATTGTTGTTACATTGCAGTACTTTAGCACTAACCGCGTGGGAGCTGACCCTTGTCTGCCACATGTCGGCCTGTTTGGGGCTCAAGTCTGGAATCTGCATCCCCAACCGAGAAGCCAAGGACTCTACGTAACCTGCCAGCCTAATCAGAGAGAGAAACAAAAGAGAAAACAGTCAGCGGTTGTTTCTGTCACAAACAGGAGGGATCTGATATCAAATGAGGCATACAAAATAAACTCACATTCATTTTATTGTTTGAAAAGTATATAATCTCCACTGTTTTACATCATTTTTGATTCTAGTGTTTTCTTCTGACATGTCTCAATCCAGTAAAGAGCATAATATTTATTGAAATTGAATAAATCTTTAAACAAATCTTCTCTGTTTACTTTTCGTTGTTGCCATCTGTCACAAAGCAGGAAGGGTTAGACAGCAGAACCTCTAATATTACAATAAACTAAATCATTTCCACACTTTCACTGTTTTAGACAGAGACATAAAACAGGCAATTGCTCGCTGGATGACAATGTCTTCAGAGTGAATCAATTTAAATTCTGAACATAAAAGCTTTGTCTGATCTAAAATTTTACATCTGTAGAGAGAAAATGCATGCCAGGTGCCTGTTGTCACACACTCGAAAAAGTCCTATTAGGAATGTTGGGATTAGCAGATCTTAAGGAGGCCATCATAGATCAGAGATTAAAAGACATTAGAAATGCCCTCTGTAAATGACAAGAAGTCAGAAAAACAACTGGAATTTGGAAATTAGCTGCAGGTCCCCCAAACAATTGAGACAACATTCTGACCGAGCAGTGGCTCAGTGACTGGCACTAATAAAGCCTCAGTTGAATGCACTCACAAATAAGCCTCAGCTGGAGCTGTTGAGTCAGGGGAGTGATAAATTAAAGCAGTGCATTGAGAAAACAGATAAGTATTAGCCTGTGTGTGTGTGTGTCTGAATGTTTGTTTTAATTTGCATGATTAGCAAAACTTACTGGAAATGCAGCCCAATTTGTAAAACAACTTTTACAAAATACTTCAACAGACCATGATTAACTGTATTAATGTCACACTTCAAATGAAGGCTCTAATGTGAACCATGAGCCCATGATGTGAACAATGACACATGAGCAGCATCGTACTTATTCATTATTCCTGCTTCAAAATTGGCTGTCACTGACAATATTAAAAATACTTCACACACTTGCAATGGTGAAAGCCAAATGAAACCAGGTCAACCTGATAAAATAAACACCGTATCCAAAAACTAGAAATGATGAAATTTATTGCAACTGCAGTTGAAAATTTTGTCAGAGCTATTCTGTGACGGCAGTGGAAACCTCTGCAGCTCCACCAGGAGAAATAATAAAGTAATTTTACCATGAACACAGTTTATTTCACAAAAACTACTCAAAGATGCTTGGGGAACCCGTTTAGAAAATGAATGGAAACTGATGGAAACTGTGTTCTGCTGAGTTAAAATGTCAAAGTAGATTAGCTGTGGGATTATTCAACAGACACCTGCCTCAGCTATACCACAAAAGGGCTTTCAATAGAAATATATTTTTGTGTTTTGTATGTTTCTTTCAGCTAATCTCTGCAAATCACTAAGAATTTTAGGACTAAATCAATTATGCAATAATCTAATTTCTTAGCCATTCCCAAATACAGTATTGCATTGACTCAACAAACCACTGATTGTTTCTGTTACAGAGAAGCTCAGACTAAGCTGGGCAGGAGCATCAAAAGCTTATTAAAATGACTCATCAACTAAATGATAGATTTCAGCATGTTTACCTACATGTCAAGTGTGGCTTATGAGACAAATACATGTACAAACATGCAGAGACGGCTCATCATGGGAACATACACTGTAGTAAAGTCTATGACAGCTGAGGTCGGTCACTGGCTCGGAAGAAAGCAGTGGGAGGATTTACAAACATTCACCGCCGGGTAATCACTACAACACTGGCCAAGGAGGCTCTGGAGAAATGTGTTGCACTGACAGCTACATTCGCTGGATCACATTGCAGAGTCAGGTGATTCATAGCTTACAGGAGACACTGTTTGTGTGGTTGCCACTGGCAGCCATTCATTGGGTTTGCCACAGTGGATTGTGGTTGGCATGCGCTTACTTCAGAGAAAAAGAAACCCAGTATGTGGCTTTACTTCTGTCTGAGCAACATTCAGTGTCCAGTACAGAAAATTGTACAATACAACACAATTATTCTAACTCTTCACCACCAAAAAAGTCATCCCAAGGTAATCTAAAGAATGAGCTTACAAGTATGAGGTTCTAGAAAGAGCTTAAACATAATGTAAATGTTGCGGTGAAGGGCACTCTGTTTAGCCTTCAGACTCTTAGCGTGTATAGCTAAATCCCAAAAAATCCCAAAAGCCTTGTCTTGTCTGGTCTCATCTTGTTTTACCTTGACATACCGGCCACAAGGGGTCTACTTTTCCAATTATAAGTGATTGACACACACAGGCAAGTAAATGTCACAAAAACCAAAAAAAAAACAAGGACCAATCCATCACACCAAACGCTCAAAACATTTTTACCAGCACAGTCTTCTGTCAGTCAGTCTAATTGTAACCTTCCCATGCTAATATACAACTAATAAGACTATTAATATTTGAACTCTACTGTGACTAAGCCTGTGAGGCAGTTTAAGAGGCTGATTAGTGTCCCTGTGGCCGTGAGGCGGATAATGGTCTTCAATTAGCTGATTAATCCTTCAGACATACAGCGCCATTCGAAAAACAACCTTATATTGATGGTTTATTTTGTAGCAGACAACGCCATCACATAATTAGCATCTCTCCATACTGCTTTGTTCTTGGTATTTGTTTGAAATAAAGAACTAGAAAAAGCCAGAGGCGAAAACACATTTTATGAATACTGGTTCACACTAATGAAGCAGCTGTCATCACATATAGCATTCATTCTGCAAAAAACTGAGACTATGTAAGACGAGACTATAAATATTTAAATCCTTATAATAAATATAATAATAATGGGTCAATATTAATGTGTGGTGTGTTCTGCTCTTCTTGTATGCAGCTTGTTTTGAATAACAAGCCACATTCTGCTCCTCATTAGACATTCTTAATATGCATTTTTAATCTTTATAGCTGTCTTTTCACTGGAACATTGTCTCCATCTATAACTTCAAAAAATGGATTCCTGCCGACGCTCAGAAATGTTCAACATCCCAGTGGTCTCAGACTACCTTTTATCTGCAGTGTTGACATGCATATTTGTGTGAGTGAGAAGCTTACCCTAGTCCTGCCAGATCAGACACCAGGTTGCCAAGGGCAGCAGCTGTGGAAATGAGCAGAGATGATTAGAAAATGAGCTGGGGGAATTAAGGTTTATGCCGAGCACAGCCAAAAAGCTGAAATCTTATGTGTCTTTTCAGAAAAGTAATCCAGTTTATATAGCATGCTGGCTTCACAACTTCACATTAAAAGTGCATTCAATCCTGTCTATAAAGACAGACATGAAAGGAAGTTACTTAAATGACTCATGAAAAAACAGGAACTGTCCAAGGGTTTTGGGAGTCCAAGAAGACTTATGAAATAGCAGCATTTAAAGCACTTGTGGCTGTTTATTGTTGTTTTTCTTTGTATTTGTTCCTCATGCTCTCAATAACACTGGGTTTGGAGTATTGCCTCAGCTGCTAAAGCTACACAACAGTCCTCGGAGGAACATAAAGAAAGAAGCACTAAGGGTCCATCTGCGTCTGGAGCCATAGCATACAATGGTTTAGCTGCAGTGTGTTCCAGGCTGAAAAGTGACTGCATTATTTACAAAAGTCACTGCAGGGACTACCTGATAATCTGCATTCATCCATCTTACCAAAGAGACCACAAGACCTGCACCAAATATATTCATAATCCAACTATTGAAGTCAGACTGTGCTGAGATAAAAAGGATGTTGAACAGCGAAAGGACGAAGACAATGGCATATAAAATGTGGAAATAAAAACAGAAGTCTGCAAAATGAGGGCATCATATAAAATGACTATTCAATTCAATTTTATTTATATAACCCAATATCACAGCTGCAGTTCCCTCAAAGGGCTTTACAGACTGGAAAATGTTATGTACCTATCTCAGGCCATAATGATATAATAAAGTAGCCTCCTGTCATAGTTATGTCCTGAGCTGTGTGGTTTGCTGCGAGCTACACACTCTGAAAATGTCCCTCCCATGTAAACAAATGAGCAAAATACTGGCAGAGGGAAGTGTTTTAAAGATATTCACCTATATACTAGTGTATATTCACGATACTGGAATTTCTTACTTCGATACGATACCTTCAAAAATATCAATATTCAATACCATTTTCGATACCGAAGGGAAAACAACTGTCACAATATTATTATTTTTTTATTTTTATTTAAAGATAAATATAACATGTCTAGATAGAACATGACAATGAGGTATATTTTACATTAACAAAAATGTCTTGAGGTTGTGCACTTGTTCAAAGGCCTCTCAGATTGTCATACATTCAGAAACCAATAGTGCAAGTAAAAAAAAAAACTTGTATTTTCAAGTAAAATCCAAAGCTCAGCTGGTATCGATACTTAGGGAAATGAGTATCATATCGTTTGAGATATTTCAGTATCGATATTTATCGAAATATCGATATTTTTGACTTTTGAGAGAGTGATCAAATGGATTTACTTTATGTCAGGGAGAATGTAATATTCCAGAGAAATCCTGCATATCATCTTTTCATTTATGTCCCTCACTGAACAGAATTTTCACTTGTGATTGGATAAAAAGAGACAGAAAATCTATTCTCCATCTGTTGAAAATCAGAGCAACAGGGATACCCATATTACAAATTCAAATATAAATATCTGATATCATATCACATTAGTAGTTGTAAATCTCTCATTGTTGCTCGCCTTACACCTCTGTGTCTTAATTATGCACTCAGAGTTTTTTAATGTAATTACAGGACAAGGCTAGTCTGTAAATGTATATTTTTTATCACTCAGAAAGGCTCCACATATTGGGGAGGACTGCAGTCATAGTTCAGCACACCTGAAGAAAGGCTGCAAGTAAGAAGAAAGGAGGTTATTAATGAGAAAAGATAGGGAAAAGTTTTGAAGTTATTTGAATTCCAAAACTACATGGGACTCAAGAGAAATGCTTCAAGGGGACACTGTTGAAGATGTCGGGTCAGAATCACCTTTGCAGTTTTTTAATGTATTAAATTCTGAAGTTTCTTCACATCATTACCTCAGTTTAAAATGATCTAATTAGTTCAACTCCACTGTGGACGTTTTTCTTGACTTTGGACTGAGCCAACCACCTGGAGCACCAGTGATTGGTGGACCCCAATCCATATTTGACACAAGCTTTAAATCACCCGGGACTCTCTTTGATAACCGCAAGTCTATGTAGACACCCGCAAGTCTTTCATGTAACTGGAATGAGTAAGAGAACAACTGGTGTGAAAAGTCTAGAGTCTGTGGGAGGAAAATGCACTCAAATCAGTGTTTCAAGTAGAAGCTTTGTGCTTCTGTCTATCAATTTAAACATTTTTTCTCCAATCAATAAAGAATTATTTCACTGCCTTGAGCTCACTGTCAAACCTAAATTGGAAATTCCCTATGCTGTGAGATAACAGGCTCCGTCTGTCAAACCACTAGAAGCCTGTCGCAAAATAAATTTGACATCTGCAGCTGCAACTGATAACACTTTTGTTCATAACCCCCGTCTGCATCTGAACTCCACTTTGGCTTAACTCAAATCCTATAAATACACTCTACAGTACATGTCCATGGAAAATGAACAAATGCATATCTGACCAATCTAAATTAAAATTAGGGCTTCCTTAAAGAGAATATCCAAGAAAGACTCCATTGTATTTCCTTGTCTTCAGCGGTAAATCCCAGTCAAAGTCTCTTTTGCTTTGTTACAGCAACAATAACTTGCACTGCGCTAAAACAATAACCTGACAAAGTTGTAAACAGAGACACGTGTTGAATGTTTAGGGTGATATTAACAAGAATTGATTGATCAGTAATGTGTGACATGGTAAACAGAGATATGGTGTAATGGAGTTTACAGACCTGGAAACTAAATATAATAGGGCTGCTGCCCTAAATATAGCGTTTCAGCGTCAGTTCAGGCAGGCCACGTAGTCAAGCTCTGCTGTCAGCTGACACCCAGATCAGCTGATCTGATTGCTATAGCACTCAATTGGTTCGTTCAAACAGGCGCTCAAACTATTTAAGTGCATTTTCAGTCTGCTGCGTGGCTGCTTCCACTGCATTGCTTGCAACCCACCTCCTCCCCGTATCGCCTCCTTAACTTTGTTTAACTTAATCAATGTCATACTGTTTTCATTGATGCATGCTCTGTTCTCAACGGGGGAATTTTATTTGCTGCTCTCCCAGTTTTAAATGGGAGATTGTCCCCAGAAGCTGCTGCTGTTACCTGACAAGCTTTCATGGAGCTCATGAAAGTATGGGTAACTTAGAACAGAGCCATACCTTAACAATCATGCAAATAAAAGTTATAAAAATTGGCTAAAGAATTGTCTATGGTATTTTTGACTCAAGTGGTCCTGACTGAAATAAGGAAATGTAGCTTCACATCAAACTGTATTATGAAATTAACTTGTGTGCTGTATCATTTGTTGGATGTTCATATTTTTTCTTCTGTTAGACACTGTACTGGCAGAGTGGTTAGCACTCCTGCCTCACAGCAAGAAGGTTGTGAGTTCAAAACCCGGCCGACTCAAACATTCTCGGCTGACTCCGGTCTTTCTGTGAGGAGTCTGCATGTCCTCCACCGTGGGTTCTCTCCGAGCACTCCGGCTTCCTCCCACCGAACAAAGACGTGCATGTACAGGTTAATTGGCAACTCTAGTGTCCCTAGTGAATGAATGTGACAGTGAATGGTTGTCTGTGACTGTCTGTGTCTAAATGTTAGCCCTGCGACTAACTGGCCACTGTCCAGGGTGTACCCCGCCTCAAGCCCAAAGCTGCTGGGATAGGCTCCGGGACTAAGCGGTAGAAAATGAATGAATATTATAAAACCGTGTCTGGGGAAAATGAAACAAGCCTACAATACACGGACATGACTCTAATGACCAAGATCAAAAACTCAGAAAAAAAATTACTTTTAAATTTGCATGTTTGATAAGCAGCATAGAAAATATAAATATATGTATAATTATATATATAAATATAAGAATAATTGTCTCACCCGCCATTGTTGAAATGCCCAGAATCACTCCAATGGATAACTCAATCTGTGTGCCCTGTAAAACACAACACAGACATATACATGATTCTTATCAAATATGGAGCCAGACTTTAACTGCAGACTTTTAAAGAGACAGTTCACAGACATTTTGATTTATCTGATTGCTGATTCATTTTAGCTTGCACAGACAGCCATACTCAATAGTCCTCTATTTCATAGAGGCTCCCTTTTGGGTATTCTGTGCTATTTTATAAGATCCTTTTGACTTTTAATTTTACATAAGCTTTCTCCACTCAAACAGTCATCCACAGTAGAAACTTTTTTTCCCAAAGCTACTCCTACTTACAGCAACAATCATGATGCAGTTGTCCAGGAATCCAAATCCAACAAACGGGAGTGCATTGTGCAGTAGAACTGAAGAATGACAAATGGGACATAGTAAATTACTTCAGATACTAAATGCAATGCTGTAGTGTAGGCTATGGCAAGAACAACAAGCACCAACCTTTTACTGTAAGCATTTTTGGAGTCAACAAAGCTAGTCACGCACAGCCTCAAGAATATTCAAGACCAAACTTTCAAACAGTTTGCCCAAAGCACTGTTGTTTTCAATGCCACTTATTTCCTTTGCAAAAATCCCCTTTTCAGCACTACTACTACCTCCTCCTTATTACTTTAACCTTCGTCGACACAGCATCTCTTGACATTTCATGTCTTGCTCTAATGCTACACCAGGGATGCACTTCACTTTAAATGGAGTGTGAAGTAGATCTACAAGAACACTCTGGTCTTTAGTGCTGAAACGACAGGGGTACATTGTTCTTTGGATGCACTTGTGCTGAAAAACAAACAAACTCTAGGCTCAAGAATCTAGTGGAACAGTAATGTAATGTTTTATACAGTAAATACATGTCATACCTAACACTTAATATTATAGTTGTTATATTTTGGCCCTTAATGTTATGAAATTGGAGAGAGAAAATAGAGTAAACAATAACAAATAAATAATTATTTAACTGTTATTGTAGCTGCAATGATCTAAACATGTATTATTAGCTCGAATAACACAAACAAATCATCACATATTGTTGTGCTGTGGTCCTATCAACTGAAACACATAATAAAATGAATGCTAATTAAACACAGTCATAACTTGAATAGTTAGTCAGGGTATGTTTTCTCGGGGGACACCTTGATAATAAACATGATTAAAAAAACACATTTAAACGCTCCATCATGTAAATCCAGCCTTATTAGATCACTCAACCACTTTCACTGTTATTTAAAAATGCCTTTTTCTAAATGTGTCTAAAGAGAATTTAAAATGGACATTCATGCTCAAAACAACAAAAGAGCATCCTACCGTATCTTATCTGAGCGGGGGTAGGTGGTGCAATTTCCATCTGACCTGGAGGGATGAAAAAGAAAAAGAGACATGCATGTTAAACATCTGCCTCTCCCATCGCCTGCCCAGTGTTGTTCTGTTGATGCAGTTAGACGCCTCTCAAAAAGCCAGGGCAAACAGCTGGAGCTTAGAAACTCTGGGAGAAAGATAAGGCTTATGACAGAAGCAGACAATTACTGGGATGAAAGGAAAGCAGAGGAGCAAATGGCTCTCCAGCATTTCCTCTACCCTCCGTGGAATCATGGATGAGGGCAAAGGTCACATTGCACTCAAAGGAGACCGCACAGCACACTGCATAATTAGTGTGAGTGAAGTTTGAAGTATATAACTTTCTAACTCTGAGGCCAACTAAACTGCAAGCTAGACCAGATACATCCAGGTTAGGTTTTAAAAGTAAAAACACTAGATGAATTAGATTCCTGTGCAGTAAATTGGATTTTGTGGGCTCACGTAATGAAGTCGGCTCTATAATCTGTAGGTAGTATTGCCTTTCTCTTTTCCCGACAAATCAGGTTGGAGAAAGTGCTATGGAAACCTCTAGAGCCACAAACAGACACACACCAACCCCAATACACACCATAGGCTTAGTTAGTGAAGGACAGTCCATTTTTCTGTGGTAAACTAAAGCAATTCTGAGTAAATGTCAAGCTTCTCATTAGTGTTAATTGCCCATGAGGAAAAGTGCAAATAAATAATAAATTCCTTCCTGCCACTCCCTATTCCCCTTCCATCTCAGGGTGTCCTATTACCAGTTTCAGACAGGTCTTTGTTCAGACTGTTCTTATGTTGCTCACACAGCCAGGGCTAATTGTAAACCTAGGTGAGTAAAAAGCTTCCAAAATATAGTCTGCTCACCTTTTGCATTGGCAAAACACAATAAACTCTTTTCTATTTCAATATCTTTTATGTATATTGTTACATTCACATTTTGTAAAATTATTTCAACAAATGTGCATCGAGAGAGCGGCATGATAAATAACAACCAGCAAAAACACACTTCTCGCTCGTTTAGGAGCAGTTTGACGTTTTAATTAGACTCTCCTAATGATCCTTCTGTGCTCATTGGAGAAGCACTACTGTCAACATCACTGCAACATCAAACAAAGTGAGACGTATCACTGGCACAAAACACACCACAACAGGTATGAGTTAATGTCATTTTGGTACATTTTACAAAAAGGCTGCTATAAAAGTCTTGGTTCATTAAAACTTTAGAAATCGAAAAACTTGAAAATAGTCTCCTTCCATCAAGGCTATACTGATGATAAAGCCTGTCTGAAAAATTGTTCTCAAGTAATGGAATCCCAAAAAAACGAAATGTTCCATCACTGTGAGAAATGAGGCCAAATGAAAATGAGGCAAAGTCACAGGCTCATTGCGCGTCACACACTGTGCAGGCCATTAACAGGAAGTGGTCCCAGCACACTAGCTTCACCTGGTGATTTATTAGATCCATGATGGCCGACATAGGTGTCTACCTGGCTACCAGACCTGCTCTGCTCTCACGTATTGATTGCCTTAGGTTTTAAAATCCCACTGAGCCGATGCCTCCAGAGGCATGGATTATAAGAGATGGGAGCGGTGAAAACATTTAATGGGCTGTGATAAGTGCCAACCAAAAGCATTAATTAAACACTAATTAATTCTTATCTGGTCTCCTTTTACTGCAGTCACCAAAAACAAAAGCCCTCATCGTCCAACGGAGAGAGGTTTACAGATAAACAAAGCAAGACCTGTTCATCTAGGATCAGTCAGCAGAAAATGCCACGGTTGCACCAAGCTTCAAACACAGTTATATCCCTATTCATCTTGTTAGATTTCTGCGCATCTATTGGCTGACCTTAATAACTAGGAAAGACATCAAGCTAGCTTTCATGTAACCAGTCTCTCTGAATAATGGATGGCATTAAACCCACTGCAACACGTGCTCGTAAAGCTTTAACCATTCCATTTTTATTTGGTTTAGTTAACCCATGCTGCTAATTTTGTTTGGACAAAGGAAGATTACACAAGCTTTTGTCTTTCTTCTGCCTTGACAACTGGTTTATTCCGCTTTCTCTCTTGTCATAGAAGCGTGAAGAAGGTTTTGTAAAGTGGTAATTCTGTGAAGCCGAGGTTCTTCTTTCCTCAAAGTTGTGTTATGCTGACAAAAGTCTGTACATCCATTCCAAGCAGTCTTTTTTCATTTATTGTTTTACAAAAAAAGATGACAGTAAGGCAATAATATTTGCTGCTAATAAAGGTTTTGGAGTTATTTTTCTTTGCAGGGCTGAGAAACAATTCAGTACAATCTTGTTTGTGTGTCATCCCTCTGCTTGAGCCGACGAGGACTGACAGCAAACATCCGCGTCTACAACAGGATTTTATCGATTTGTTGAGTCACACCACTCGTGTCCCCAGAAGAGGGTTGTTATGCCATAATGGGCCCTGAATAATGGGCCTGCATTAGACACTTCTATTGCATGTTCCCTATTAAATCTGTCACTGGATGCTCGCATTTGATTTGAGGCTACACATGTTTGTAAAAGATCAATAAAACAGCCCAAACAAGAAGAACGGAAAAGCGAAGCCATAAATCAACACCTCGGTATTCTTCTGTGATTTATGAAACAAGCCACGATGACCAGGGCAGTTATTCAGAGACACAAAATCATACTAAAGAAAATGTGTGTAGCTTGTACGGTATTATTATCTATTTATGAGAGAGAAAGTAAAGTGATTTGAACTGAAGGGCTCTTTAGAACCCATACACAAAGGACTTCTGAGTGTCCCAACACAACTTGAAATACTCTGTCTGCCGAGGCATATAATGAGCCACGTCAAAGAGAGTGAATGCAGAAACTCTACTGACTCAGGCTATACCTGGGAAAAGAAAGAATTCACAAAGCACTGACGCTTGACTCCACAAAAATAGACGTCTCGAAGTGAGTCTCGGGAAAGTACTATTTTATATGTTGAACTTTTTGAAAGCAGAAAGAGAAATGAGTAGACAAATCTATTCCCCTAGAGCCAATTAAGCAGCTATGGAAGGTCGGCAACCAAATAGACAAAAAAACTAACTGCAAAATGCAGTATCCCCTCGAGAAATAGAGAACCACAAGGGGCAAGATGGAAGAAGTGTCTTTGTTTCTCCTACAAAGTGGAAAGGAGAGATAATTTTAAACAAGCTGCAGGCTGCTTTAAATACAACTAAAAAGTGTTTACAGAAACATTTACCTCAAGCGAGACACTGTATTTCCAACGGGATACATTTTAGATGATAGATAAATGACATGGGCTAATTATTAAACCCCTGAACAATATTACCACATTAATTTATTTGTCATTAACTCCCTGGATGCTGACGATGATTACATTACAGACACTCTACAGCCTGTAGCTAAAGTGTAATTGCCAAACTCAACATGCTTCCCCATAAGCTTAACTGTTCTCATTCTGACACAGATGAACAGTGAAGCAGACTTAAAATGCAGGAGAGAGTTAAGTGTGGTTAATTGGCTGCACCAGGACCAGGGGGTAGTCAGTTTGTTATTGATCATGTTCAGAATAAAACTCCCCATTCAGCAGGCACAAACAAGTGTTAGAGAGTTAGAGAGCTAATTAGATTGTGGCGCCGCCATCTTTTAGATGGACTTTTCTGTCAGGGGACATTTGGACTTTTGTAAATGTCCTTGCTCCACATGTTTTTTCAATTTTGGACCCGGCTTTGTCTGGAGCTGCAAAGGAAAGACAACTGACTTAATGGGAGTGACAGTGACAGCAAAAACAAGGTAACAGGAATAGTCTTTAAATTAAAATGTATCATACTACACCTTACATAGGTCTTGTGTTTTAGTACAAGGGTTTTACTTAGTTTGGACATATCACGGGTTACACCAACAAACTATTGCAAGAATACATCTCAAAATCAGTTTTATAGCAGGGCAAACCTTTTGGAACAAGGACCTGTATGTTCTAAAGTGTGTCAGATGGGCCGGGGCTGTGGATGTTCGTATAGGGCATTGTCCAGTATTAACAAATACAACATAAATGACTCTGCATTTTTGTTCAACTCTGTGATTCTACATTTTCTGTTTCGCATTATTTTTTGTTTTATTTTTTTACAGCAAAAAACTTCCCTTAGTATTAGAAGTTGATTGTCAATATAAATAATAAAATAAAAAAATGTAAATTTTACCAAAACACATACCTATAAATAGTAAAACCAGAGAAACTGATAATTCTGAAGTGCTCTCAATTTTTTCCAGAGCTGTATATAATCTTGAACAGCCAAATTAAACAGCTCAACGGGGTGCAAGTTTAAAGATGGACACTGAAATCACTCACATTCACTTGTTTATATACTAATATACTGTGTTTTTGGACAGTGCTGAGAGGAAGCCAGAGAGCCCAGTGAGCCGTCCACAACAGCACAAGGTCTGTCCCATGACCATCTCAATGTGAGTCAAAATTTTTACTGTATATATACACAAAAAAAAAATGAAAACAATAGAAACTGAGGTAGGACTGTCCTGTAACCAAAGAAAATAATCCTGATATAAAAACCTCATAATCAACCAGACAGCTCCATCAAATGAACACCACCTTGAATATCAAACACTTCCAGCTGTAGATAATATTATCACGGGCTTTAGCAGCACTCGCATAATTTAATACACATCCTAATCCATCTGTTTAAGCTTCAGAAGGCTGGACCAAATGCACTGCATGGCGAGCTTTTCTAGCTTCTAAATTTTAATTGGTGTTAAAACTGCCAATTGGATGATAGCCTTACACAGACAGAGCTGCTTTTATGTGTGCTCCTACTTAGCTTCAAATTAGTCCCTTAAAAATGTCAGGAATAAAACGTTTTGGCCAAAAGAAAGTTTTCTAAAACCCAAAGCAGACAGATCTCTCCATAACAGAGCGGTACTGGTTTCAGGTTGTGCTACTACTAGTACCACCGCTGACAGGTAATATTTTAATTATGGGCGGCTGGTAGAAGCTTAACACCAAATTAAATTTAGCAGAGCAAAGTTTCCGCTGATATACCACTACAGCTTCAAATCCACTTGGCCTGCGGACACTGATTAGTTATTAATGGATGCAGCTCCGTTGGCAGCAAAGTGCACTCGTACAGTCAGTGTGATGGATGCTGGGTGTTGTGAACATAAATTACCAGATGGATGTCAAAGTACCAACAACCACCAAAATAAAATCAACTGTACGGGCATGTAATTACCTCAAGTGGTGTGGCGTCGACCAGTAAAGCTTCTTACTCCTACATCAGCTTCGAGGCACTGAATTGTTGTGAGGCCTGTATTTCACAAGATTGAAAGCAGCTATGTTGACAGCTTGATTAAAATTCGTGTGTCACCGTCCACTGTCAGAGCTGCCGTGTATGCCCGAGTGCCTCAGAATGGCACAGTACCGCATTTGGTTGAGACAAAATAAAGAGATGAAAAGGTGTTTCTCTTGCATGTGGAAATCTATTATAAGTGGTGGATGAGCTGTTGCAGAAGTATAAAGTCCAGAACAGAATATATTAAAAGTATGTGTGAAAACAAAAAGGAAAAAGTGTTAATAATAATTGTGTACATGCCGTTTGCAGCCTGTCAGGTCACTGAGGTCTCCCTCCTCCAGCATTTCCAATAACTCTTTTTGATAGTGCAATCTCATTTTTTGCTTCTTCATCTGGCCCGATCTCATCTCCTCTCACATCTTATCTTTTTCACCAGGCCTGTGCGAAGATCAGCTTAGTACAGTAGATGTCAATGAGTCATTCATTAACACAGCACTGTAACTGTATCAGAGTCTTGGTCCTTGTTTTCATTTGCATTACTTTGCAATTCTCATACTAATGTAAATCTCTAATTCTTGTTCTTGTTACATGTATTAAATAAGAAATGAATGTATTCAAAAATGATGTACCACAATTTACAAGATTTTAGCGAGGGCTGCTCAAATATGGAAAAAATCATAATCACGATTATTTTGGTCATTATTGAAATCCTATAATGACAACAATTACTCAATGACTTTTGAAATATTTTGGATTTTTTGAGCATTGAGAATTCTTCTTAAAATATAGAATATATTCAAATGTATAAATAAATAGCTTAAAAATAAATAGAAATAATAACTAAGATAAATAAATAAGAACAATGTCGTGCACTTCCACAATCTGGTGGGAAACAAGTGCAAATCTTGCACAAAATGTGTTTTATAATGTGTTCAGGACAAAATAAGATGCAAAACAGAATGTGACTAAATACAGTTTTTTCTCAACTACATAGGTTTTGGGAGCCAATTGCCAAAATTGCTGTAGTGACAGCTGTGCAATATTCAACACAGAATGCCACCCATAAATTTAGTTTGGATCACGATAATGCAAATGTCCGTGATGAAATGGCTTGAGGCGTCCGTGAGATATGAAACTTACCCGACTGGAACGACAAACTAAAACATAATTTTCTGAGAAAATGCCACAAACGCACTCAGGCACAACCAGAGAGTCGTTCTGCCGAGCACTGAGAAGTGTTAACCCAAAGGTGACAGCAGGCTTCCACACCATGGAGCCGCACATAAACATCAAGGAAATGTGAGTTCGCTTCAGGTGTCCCGCAGCATCTGAGAGGAATAATGATGGATGATGATAAGCGAGTCAAAAAAAATCCATCACAGTGAGCAAGTCAGTGTGACAGAGAGTGAGCAGACCGGTCCAACTATCACTGATTCAGCTTCTCTGCAGCCTGCATATCCAGCAGGTAAGAGGATCTCTGGGGGCTGTTATAGCATCAAGGTGAGGTGACAATGACTCCAGCCTGACGGGCTCGACTTATTGCTGTCATTTATTACCATGACCTCAGTCACTTTGGTATCACCCTCTTATTGCATAATAACTCAAGAAAAGTGGTACTTTTCTAATCCTGTGCAGTCTTTGTGGGAAACAGAGCACAGTTTACTCTAAGTTGCCACTGCACAATATGTGGGACTCTCAGAGGAAGCGTACACACTGCCATAAGGATGTTACCAGCTACCAGTGTCCAGAAAATAATGATGTACTATTAGGTGTGTGCGTGAAACATCACAGTGAAACGCCAAATAATGATGGGTCAGCTTCACTGTGTCTCCAAATAATTGCCAGACAATTCCCTGGCATGTGTCTAATACAGAGTGTGAATGAAAACAGGAGCGGAGTGGAGTATTACAAATCAAGTAATTACGCCAAGTGAGATTTCTATTTGTCTGCTGGAAACAATTTAAGTTCTCTTCCCACCCAAGCACCAGACCGAATCATAGCTCAATGTAACAGAGTAAATGGCATAACCAAAGGTTTTTGATTGACTTCCTGTGTGTAAGGTCAAGACAGCTAATACAAAACAACTTAATTTAATGACATTAAATCAATATGCTTAACAGAAATTGTGCTAATAGAATCCTGATCAATTTAGTGCAAGTGTGTGGTTTTCAATGTTTTACAAATTCCCACATAAAGAAAATCCATTTTTATTTCACACCTATGGCCCTGTAGAACAATGTGGAGGCCCAACCAACTGTCCTTTGTCTGTAATTCACCCCTTCCTTTGTTTGGAGGAATATTTTTGAACATGTAGCTTCTGTATCAGCTTAAAAAAGGAATATTCCAAACACAAGTGGCTGCAGATCATACAAAAGCCAGAGCAGACTTGGATTGGACTTACTCTTTGATGAGCACTGAGAGAGAGGATGGGGAACAGGGCCAGTTTAGTTTACAATAGATCCTGTATACTGTGCCTTTAAGATCCATTGTCATTAGAAGAGATGCTCTAGTCAGAGTTCATTAAACATTGATGTGTGTCCCCAGAGCAACATGTACACTACGTACAGTGCAGTTATCAACATTGACTTGCTCTAAACCTCAGTACACCGTGGGAGACGAGCTGCGTTCCTACTCGAGAAAGATCACATATAAAACATATGAGTATAAAGACAGTATGAGAGGGTGACAGCAACTCCTAGTGTACTCCCCGAGAGGCCCACATGCTGTAAAGCCTCATCACCATCACTTGTCTTCCATTTATCCTGCGCTGATTTGCTTTTGTATTGATCGAACCACTTCTCTTTCACCTGATGTCTGTAAGACCTTTTTGTGTGCGTCTCCCCCAGTATAAAGCACATTATGTAACAATAACATTTACAGTTAGTTTCAAGTGCCCCTAACTGACATGGATTCGACGAGGCTGGGGGAAATCATCTCGCACCTCTTCATGCTAACTAGTTCAATCCTACCACCTGTTTAAGTTATTCTATTATGTCCATGCTGTGAATTTATCTACAGAAACCTTCACAATCAAGAGCTATGATACAACCACAACAGTGCATTATACTGTATAATGGATCATAAATATCATAAATAGATTACGCATAAAACTGTGGTAGCTATTGATCCCATGAATTGCCTATTTTGGATGAAGGTCAAAGATCTGGGTCAGCTACAGAGCACTGTGAGATTTGCTGTCAATTTCAGAGACTAGTAGCCTATGGTCAAGTTAACATTTACATGCATTTTATTGTCCACAAGAAATATGTAATGCATTC
Organism: Perccottus glenii; assembly: GCA_024416835.2. Taxonomy (NCBI): domain Eukaryota; kingdom Metazoa; phylum Chordata; class Actinopteri; order Gobiiformes; family Odontobutidae; genus Perccottus; species Perccottus glenii. The sequence goes on from CM044551.2 coordinate 11,942,705, forward strand.
ATATTGTAAGAGGATGATAAAAAAATAAAAACAAATGAAAGTGTCACTACCTAAACGCCTGCCAGGTCATTTTGTTGTAGTGTGTACCCACCTTGAGCTATGGCCATGGACTCGAACTTGTGCAGTTCTCTGAGCAGACAGCTTCGTTCAGACGGGTGGAGACTATAAATAAACTCTTTGGCACCCCGGGGTGAGTTGAGGGCCTCTACGGGCTCCTTGAGCGGGTGCGTGCCCAGGTTACACCGTTGCACCAGCATAAACAAGGGCGGCGTGGCGCAGACGTGGCCCAGAGGAACGCCAGCGGCTGTTTGGTTGCTGCTCAGTCCGACTGTGGCCAGCCCAGTCCGGGTTCTTAGAGAAAGGGCGGGCCGCAGGACTCTTCGCATGCAGGGTAGCATCTCTGGGATGAGGTTGAAAGCTCAAGAAGCTGGAGAAGGACAGAGGAGAGAGTGACCCCTTGAGAGTCTACACTTAGCTAAACACATGGCATGCTGCTTTACAACGAACGCAGTTTTTGAATGAACTGCTGCTACTGAGTCGCATAACAACATTGTCGTCCTGTGTTGTATTAAAAAGGCATAACACTCTCAGGCCTGGAGATTACGACTATACTACTTTACTAATTTAATAATGTTTAAGTCTACGCGAGGAATATTGTGACAGCAGCGAGGAAACAAACCTTTACTTGTGCTATTGGACGCACCTCAGTCGATGGTCCGCTGTCCCGTCCAGCAGCCTCCAGAACAAACCTTCACACAAACAAAGCTGCTTCTCCTGAGCATACGTCTCCACTTTTTCCGCGGTTAATTTCTTGGCTAGCTACACCGTCAAAGTCCTAAGCGTCGCTAGAATTTACTACCAAATAACATTTTTGCACCCGTTATCCCGGCTGGTGTAACCTCTGGCTGACAGGAGGCTGTTGGGAGGCGGATGGGAGGGAACCGACAGCACTAGAAATATTCCCCAATCGCAGAGCTGCGTTGCTTCGTGCGTAACCGTGACGGCACTGAGACGTACGCACAATTCAGAGCGTACACAAAGAGAGATGGAGGGGGGAAAAAAAGTAAAAAATAAAATAAAAAAACTAAAACGTAAGGACATTGAACATCCAGGCTCTGTCATCTATGAGTTGTACTGCTACAGTCTTTGCCTTTTGGGCGTGTGCACATGCCCCGGTCTTGCCAGGTATGTGGGACATTTGAGCTATTTAGCTGGTCCACACCCCAAGAAAATATGACAACATGTGTACGTGTGGCCTTCAGGAGAAGGAATCTAATTCAAAATGTCTTATTTTGACAAAGATAGATATATATCTATCTTTGGAGATTACGACTATACTACTATTCTAATTTAATATCTTGACAAAGATAGATAGATATATCTATCTTTGTCAAGATATATATATATCATAGAGAATCATTAAATAACAAATGAAATGAAAAAACAAAGTTTGGACAACAGCGGCACCTGGTGGCAAAATAAGTCAACATAATAATCTGCTTGGAAGGATCAGAGGAAGTGTAGTTCTAGAGTTTAGCTGTAGTTGCTGGATGAATAAATCACATTCATTAAAAAAACAAACCAATTAATGATTCAAACATGTATTTTATTGCTAAAGCTGTCATTACACAAAAATAACAACCCCTTACGTTTTTAAACAAACTGCATTATAGACAGTTGAACTGTACATGGACCAATAAGAGAGGTCAACTCTCCTCTGAAGGGAAAAGAAACTAAAAGCTTAACTAAAATCCAGATTTAACTTCTCTGTCAAACTGTCACAAACTATAATCTTCTTATTTATATGCTGATATTTGGCAATTCTGATATAATATATATTTATGCTAGCAGTTTAAATATAGAATTTTGATAATACAACTCTGGTGTGTTTGGGCCGAACAAACATCTGACTGACAGGGTTTCCCAAAACACATGTTTTTTTAGTTTTTCTTTTTTACATTTAACATTACAGGAATGTTCAAACCATGTTTCTGATTTACCAATAATCTTTCAAATCTAGTTTTAGCAATTAGCCCATTACTGTATTTTTTTTGTTTAATCCATTTAATTGTGTACATCACATTAAAAACTGTATCTGCTCTAAAGAAAATATATATATATTCTATATGGAGAGAACACCATTGTGCACAATTTTTGTAAAAAAAATTGAATAATCCACTGTTACTGTAGGGCATAAAAATCCAACAAAGAGCAGCCAGTATTTGTGCCACTTCAATAACACATTTTATACCTGTGTGTGAAATAAAGGACATGAGTGAATTGTAGGAAGATGATTACAAACATTCGAACTGTTCTGATGCATCACATCAGATGACCAACCACAGATAAAAAAAAAAGAAACAGGTCTATTGCTTTGATAGATTAAAAGTATAAAAATAAAGACTGAGACAGGCTGATCGACTAACAAAGAAAATAAATTAAAAAGGTAACTTCCTGGACATGTTTTGCTAAACAATATTTACATTTTCATATACTTTGAAGTAGCCACAGTCTCACAGTGCTTGAACTGAAATGCTAACCAAATAGACTCAAATACTAACTGCCTCACATTTCTGTTACATGCCAAAAAAAAAAAAAAAAAACTAAGATTAACTTCTATTAACATATACATTAATGTGATTACTGTGCCTTGAATTAAAATCTGTATGCAACTATTAGCTTTCTACACAAAATAGCAGTGGTTTGTGACAAAAAATTAAAAATATTATACAGAATGCATAAAATGCATGCTACAAATTAGGATTCAACCTAAACGGAGGGAAAATAAAAGTATGAGATAACCAAAGGCTGCTTATCAATTTCAAAAGCTTAAAAATATTTAGCTATGTTCTCATATAAAAGTCTTAACATATATGTACATTTGAGTAAATGCTTTTTTTGACATGGCACATCTCAACTCTAAAGTAATGTACTATGTACTCTAAAGCAATCAATGCATTGTCTGCATGATTTGTCTGTGTAGTAAATGCTTCAAATGAGAATATGTCAACATAAGCATTTATGTATAGATCACAGATTATAGAAATGAATTTAGTGTCAAAATAAAAATTACTGATGCAAAAGCAGTGATGTCTTAGAAACTGAGGCATACAAATGTATTTACAAAACTAAGACATCTAAAATAACTACTTAAGAAAATGCTCCTCTAGGTGTCACTGGTGTGAGACTTTAGTCACACTACGTCTCATCCCATATTTCTCAGTTGGAACTCACATGTGATGGGACTGCTGCATTTTATAAACATGCCCATGATGGCCTTGTGGGGGTCCTTAAACTGCTGACTTTTAACATTAAAGCAGGAAGAATAGAAAACCGCACATAACCTTTTCAATGCCCTTCAGGAATCCACCCAAGAAAAGCAGGCAGTTCAGTTTGGGGAGCTGCCAAATAGTCCAAGACAACCTCTGAAGCTATTACTTCCTGCAGAACTTATTAGCACTTACTGTTCTTGTGACTATATGTTGAATTTGCACTGGTTATTTCCCCGCCTTGACACTAGGGGGTCAATAATAGTTAACATATACATAGTCCTTTACTATAACAGAGGTTGAGCTGGGTTAAGAATACTGGATACATGTGGGTTGAGAAACCTTAACTCATTAATAAAATAGGAAATTGTAGTATTATGCTACAGTGGCGTCTGGTATTACTCTCAGTTTCTCTGTTTAGTGTTATATGTTAAAAAAAAAAAAAAAAAGACAAAAACTAAATAACCAAATTCTCTTTGTCACTCTTAATGTCTGAAAAATCTGAACAACATGAAAAATACTTCTAAAGACATTCTTCATTATATAGGCAAATAAATGTAATATTTACAGAAGCCATATACTGTACTTCACATCTAAATATGGTACATTTTCTAAAGCCTTTAGCCCAGGTATCATTGACTTTTCAAACAGGTCACTTGATTTCTGATTGATGCAGTTAGGCAATGCGAGGGGCAGAGCGGTCATTAGTAAGGGTTCTCTTGAGTTTGACCCCTTTGCGTATAGCGTCAAGCATGTTGCCCTCTACCTGTGCTTCCGTCGGCTCTCCACCTCCCTCCTCTAATCCTCTCTGACACTGGTTGGCCATAGATGCTGTGGGAGGATTGGTGGATGCCTGCCCACTCCAAGACACCATGGGAAGTAGGTTAGCCTCATCTTCTGAAAACATTGGCGAATCAGGGCTCTCATCTCCTCGTCCCCTCTCGATTTCTTCTGTACTCCTGTTCCCATTAACTGCTGCTGGCATATCAGGCACTGTGGGGATTTTCACTGGGATGACAGGCGTGCGGATGGGAATGGGCCCTGTGCCCACCCCAGAACCTGAGCGTCGTGTTGAAGGTTTTGAAGACGGAGTGCGGCGGATTGTGGCAACTCCTGGGGTGACAATAACTGGTCCATGGCCTATAGAGTATGAGCCAGAACCATTATGGGAGCTGGATCCAGAGTAATACCCCTGATTTGGGCAGGAAGAACCTGGGAATACCAAATTTGATATTATTTAGTTTTAATATAATACAGTATACTTCATTATCATTATTGTTTCCTTGAGTTAAATTAGACTTGAGATAGTGATAAACACCTGTGGGTGTAGAAGGATAAGTCCCAGTCGGGCTGGATGGATAAGCTCCTGAGTGGATAGGTGTAGGTGGATAGCCCCCTATGGGATAGACCCCCTGACCAGGGTAAGGTGCCTGAGTGCTGGGGAGACCAGCTGTAGAGGCTGGCCGCTTGGTCTGGAACATGCGCCTGTATGATTGGCCAATGTCACTGTTCCTGGGGATTGTGGATGATTTGTCAAAGTCGGCTGACTGTTCAGTGTCTTGGTCTCCAGCTATTGAGAAATAGTCATAATCTGAAACTAAAAGAAAGAAAATATTTTGTTAATGCACTCTGAATCAACATAGTACTAAACAATAAGTAGAGAAACATTCTGATAAACATTTTGGTAAAATTGTGTTACCTTGTGAAGGTATCGTGTCCTCGGAGCAGCAGGGTGTGTTGGTCTGTGTGCTGTAACCACTCGAGCACTGAATAGAGTCGCGACTGGACCTCTGGGTGTCTAGCTCTAGACCTCGGGATAAGGCCATAGCAAGTTCCTCGTGAGGCCCTATATCACCAGCCTGAGAAAAAAGTAATACAATTTAAATATCTGATTGTTCAGAGATAATTGGGCACTCTTTATTAGGGCTGCAACTTATTTCTATAATTGATTAATCTGATGATTTTTTTGATTAATTGATTAATAATCAGATAGCGCATGACCTGGTGGAGTAACAAAGACAAGTGGTCAAAAACTTGAGGTGTTTTATTGTTCTGGCTTAAAACTGATGATAATACTACAAAAAAAAAATCACACAGATTTTTACTAAACCTGAACTCGACGAAGCTACAAGTATGCCATAGGAGTCTATGAATACCCCATATAGCGATTAATGGATTATTAAATTAGTTGACAATTATTTTAATAATCGATTATAATCGATTAATCCCATTAGTTGTTGCAGCCCTACTGTTTATTATTATAGTTAAAATTGTAAAACTCAAGATCATTAAACTGGAACATTAGCGGGGCTCATTGCTCATCATGTGTTCAGCTGGCAAAGACTCAAAAAAGGACACTCTGGAGAAAGACTTTGTAAAACCCGGTGTAGCACAAATAGTTCAAGCTGACCTTGAGTGGCATGGCCAATGTCCTGTTGGTCTCCGTTAAGGTTGTGTAGCTTGGTGTTTGTGACACAGCTGGAGACACAAGAGTTAATGTAGTGCTGTTCTCCCTGCTCACACTATTGGTACCATTGGTGTCTGCCACAGATGGGGTCTCCTTGTCTTTCTTCCTCCTCAGAGTATTGACCATTGGCTGGTCATAAGGCCCTGGCTTTGCCCAGTCCTGAAATAAACCAGGATTACTGTCAGCAGTTTGTTATCAATTTTCAAAGCAGAGCATTTACAGTTTTTTAACCAGTAATGAATGGTTCATGGATTTTATGATTCGGAAAATGTGCAGGATCCAATGAAGGTGAACCAAAATTAGTTCAATGAACAAACCTTCCAGCTGGGAACACGGGATGACGGAATCATTGGCGAACCCAAAGTACCATATTGAGGGAAGTCTGGCAGCAGGGCTGACCCGGGACGAGACCATGAACGAGTGGGGCACGAAGATGAGGTGGAGGATGGGGAGGACGGAGGGAAAAAGGGAAAGGCAGTGCCTGATCCGTTGCTATGAAGGTAAGGGGAACTGGCTGGGCTGCAGTGGTCAAACCCATTAGACAACTGGATGTGTGTGGAGTGTGGGATGAAAACAGAAACAGAAAAATACAAAAGCATAATGGGATAAATAACCAACACAAATAACAAAACAGAAATTGGAGAACAGATTCAAAATAACAATGAAAACAGACACTGACGATAATGAGGTCTAAACAAACTGAGAGGGGTGTGTGTGATTATTAAACAGATGTACCACCCACTACTCGTTTTACCAGGAGGAGGAAGCACTGGTTATGCAGGTACACCAAAAAGAATGGTTACTGAAGAGTGTTTCACCTTGTCAGTGTGCTGGGTTGCAGTAGCAGCGGCCAAAGTGGAGGGCAAGTCACTGTGAAGCTGTCCAGTCTCTGACATCTCAGAGCAGCTGGAACTGGGACAAGGCTGGAGCAACGAGGCCAGCAGAAAGCAGCAGGATGAAAGTGAGTGGAGAGGGGAAAGAGGGGTGACAAGACGTCCACGTCAGCAGGTAGACAGAGAGAAGGAGTTTGTTAGTGAGCAGGGACAACTTTTCCACGGATCTCAGCAGTTACGTAGGATCACAGCCAAGTGAATATAGAGCATATATAGAAGGTGTACCGGGAGTTGTACCAGCACTAATTGCAAAGGCATCAGCAGTGTTATATGAGAAGTGTTTGTTGAAGAAGACCACAGAGCTACTCATCTCTTTGGCATGTGTGGGAGGCATCATCAACAACTGAGCAAGTCAAGCTAAATAAGTGGTCTGTCATATTGCAGGAGCTGTTAGCAAATGAAGGCATGATTAAGTTATGACACTTTATCCATGCCCTCTGGGAAATTGTCTTTTTGCTTGACACAGAGGGTAGTTAATGGATGCACATTAAGGGAAAGCAATACACTGTGGTTAGCGGAAATAAAGTAGAAACAGACTTTTAAAGTAAGCATGGTTCAGCCACATTACTGTTTTGTTCAGATACAAACAACTGTAACTACAAGTGAGAGGCCATGAGAAGGCTCACAACTCCAAATGGGTCAGATTGTGCCAAACCATCTTCGCTAACATCATAAAAGTTGGAGTCTAAAGACACCAGTGTGTTCTGGGCAGGAGGGCTCTGATTCCTGGCAGCCTCACAAAAGTAAACTCACGCAGTGTCTCAACCACAAACCTCACTCAGTCTTCCAAGACCATCTGTCTGAAAATAATCTTTAACCCCTTTTTCTTAAATAGCCAAATAATATTAATATAGGCCCATCTAATTAGTATAGTCACTTTAAAATACAGCTGATGGAACTTTTATTTGTCTTTGATGCGTGTAATGAGTATAAGTTTAAGTACGTTCAAGATGTGAGCATGTTTACCAAAGCAGCTGCCACAGCGGTCTGCTCTTTAATAGTAGGATGGGGTTGATCTTACTTTCCCCTGGGCTAAAAGAGAAGCAGACTCATTTCCTGTGTATTTAGGCTATAATAATACAAGTCAAATGACTTTGCCATGATGACATATACCTCCAGCTGCCAGGTTGTGGCTGGAGAGATGTGTGAGAAAAGAGATGTGAGCTGTTCTGTGGATTTCTCATTTAGGGTTTTCTCTGACTGACTGCTAGCTTGTAAATCATACAAGTTTGTGGTTTCATAGTCAGATGCTTTCCTGCATCCAAGTACTAAAGTAAAGTGAGTTTTTTTCTTACCTTTGTTTCAGCTGGCATGGGTGACGATGACTTGGACGATGTGTATTGGTCTTGTGAGGAAGATATGAAGCCCGAGTCATGGGAAGAGATGCTAGAGAGGCGGGCCGGGGCCTGCTGGGGTAGCGTGGAGCTGCGATACCGGTGGCAGGGGTGATGTTGATGGAAAAGGTGATGTGAAGAAGAGGAGGAAGAAGAGGAGGAAGGAGAATGAGAGTGGGAGCCACTGGATCCCCTGGAGTCACTACTGTTAACGCTGTTCAGACTACTGTGAAAGAGCACGGAGTGAGGGGGAAGACAAAGCCATAGGAACGAGGAAGTGCACCCAAGACGTGGATTAAAGAGGGAAAGTTGGGCAAAACAGGAATATTAGAGTAAGGGAAGAATAAAAGGATTGGGGAAAGTGTGGAGAAGACAGGGGGAAACAATTAACACAGCAAACCAAGATGCAGCAGGCAAACCCTAAGGCTAATCTAGTCACAACCACAAACAAGCCACAGGATTATAACAACAATAAAAATTACGAGCTGACACTTGAATAATTTCTCTATTAAATATTTGATTGTATAGTGACAGTATAACTAAAAGTTACATAGCACTAAAAAAAAAAAAAAACAATGTGTACTGTACAACTGAGTATAGCTGGATAATTAAAGCTGCAAAATATTCAGAACAGAAAAAGTGCTTACCAGAAATTCTAGTACAAAAGTAACATTTAATAATTCAAAATAATCCTCACTGGCAGAAATAATATTAAAAGGCTTTCACAGCATACAGCAGAGAGTGCAGAGCAGGTACTGTGGTCTGTTTCTGCATGTATGACATGATATTGTTTTGGCAATAAAAATTTATATTTACTTAGAGTGAAATGATGCTTAACTTCTAGGTATTTACCACACATATTGCTACATTTCTCAGAAAAAAAGCTACATTTCACCACTAGGTGGCAGACATCGCCTCTGATAAGCAACAGGGAGTCATTTATATGTTGCTGTTCGTCATGTGATGCTGTGTGGTGGCCTACCTGCACATGCTAGATTTCCTGGATGTAGTGGTGCTGGGGGATGAGGGTGGTGTTTGATATGACCAATAAAAGTCTGAGCCCTTAAGATCAAGGATCACCTGGGAGAGAAAGAAAGTGTTTTTTATAATTTTGTTAGTGGAACATCCATTTGATTGCTTCTCATTCGGTGTTGAGTTGTTGTTTATTGTCACCTGCTCACTAGCAGCCGGTAGTTTGTGTGGGTCAGAGGTCAAGGCTTTGAGGTCATCAGAAATGGCTTGGAGATGTGTGACCTCCCCCAACATAGAAATCTCCTCAGCCTAAAAGAATACAACAGACATAGGGGCATACATCACATTTACTGTAACACACACACACAGACTGCAATTGGGGATGACACCTATTACTGATCTTATTTATTTTATTACTCACCACTACAGGCTGCAGCAAGGCTACAAAACAGCAAAACCTCTGTCGTTCCTCTACTAGAGCTTTTCTCAAGGCCTGCTTCTCTGTCTCTTCAAGCAGTATGTATTTATCACTGACATCCTGCATAGCACTGTCCAACTGGGGTTGAATATCTCCTCGACCTTGAAAACAAAAAAGACAAGGACATTGCAGAGTTCATTTCATTTAATTTCATTTGAGCAAAATAAATACTAGACGGAAAAACTAGTCTACTATCATATTCATACTAAAATATTCTATCCTGTATGAGTTTTTAGGTTATCTAGATGGATACAAGTGACTGCAAAACTAAGCTACCTACACAATTTGAATGTTGCAGATTATTATTTGGCACATAGCAAGTGTGTGCTGTGTGTTGTATGGGGCACTGAAAAGATTGTAAATGTAGGGCTAATCTCCCTTTTATCTCCCTATATCTTTGATAACTTCAAACACTTATGACCACTGTGATGTGGTAAAGCCACAATCTGCCCCATGCACGACTATCTCAACACTGCTTTCTGATAAACACTGTAATGCCCAAGTGTTCTGAGGCAGGGTTAAGAGCAGTGGCTGTGTGTGTATTTGGAAAGTAAAGTATGTTAAGAGAAGCTACCCTGATGCCAAATCAAAGCCTCTTGATGGAGGTAGGAAGGCTGGCGACTGCCCAGGGCATTGTACGGAGAGCATTATCTACTCACTGTACTGCAGACTGAAATATACAGACAGTTCTTTCTTTGATAAACCAAGGTTAAAGCCACAAGGAAAACTGTGGTCTTTGCATGTGAGGCTGGAAAAAAACTATTGTCTTTTGTAGACACTTCAAAAATCAACAGTAAAGAAAAAGGGAAAGAGTTACCCAGGAAATATCAAACATGGTGCCTTTATCAAGTGGACAGTGTGTTATGATACTAAGAAAGATGTCTGTTTTACTGTCAGTCAACCAGACCCCAATGCACTGTAAATGAACAGGAACTATTACTACAATCCACAAATAATAAATGGAAAGCACAATGAGTGGAAAATCTTGCTGCCATTGTGCATTCACTTATGTCAAATTGGTTGACACTAATTACATCTGACTCATTCTTTCAATCATGAATGCAACATTAGAAAAGAAAATATATACTTCCTATGTTTTACTGTGGCAGATGAGCTGAATTCTTCCTTATAATATCATGTCTACGCCTCAGATGAGGCATTTATAATTATACATCTTCAACAAAATTCCACAAACTGTTCAAATAGAAATGCTTTAATTAAAGGATAAAACTTGAAAGAATAAGGAATTGTTTAGACTTTGCAATGATGAACGTTTAGTGATTGTTGACTAAACAAATTAAATTTCCATATGCAGCACAGTGGAGATTTTTAATGGTATCTGTGGAAGGTTAATTCTGTCTGGGTTTATGGACGTTCGATCAATATAACAATATAGAGGCTATAATTGCAGAGGTTTCCAGAGTGGAAAATTAAAATTGGAGCATGTTTTAGTCTTTTGCATTTTCAAACATCTACGTTTTCTGTATAAATGCACATGAAAAATTTAGCAATAATTCAAAGAGACTTTATTACTCTTGGAATTAAGGGACAAAACAGCTTCACCTTTGAACATTTTTAACCTTTATTTATCCAGGAAAGTCACACTGAGATTACAAATATTTTTTGCAGGGGAGTCCTGGCCCCATGTGTGTGTGTGTGTGTGTGTGTGTGCGTGCGTGCGTGTGTGTATGTTGTACATTATTTTTTTGGTTAGGGGAAACTGGATCACCTGGAGGAAATCTATGCAGACATGGGGAGAACATGCAAGCTCCACACAGAGCCCTGGGAATCAAACCCAGGACCTTCTTGCTGTGAGGCAGAGTGCTTAACATTTTGCCACCGTGCCACTGCTGTAATTAGAGTACTGGTAGAATTACGTTTCCAGCTATTTATAAAAATCTCTTAACAGGCTTTGTCCAGCATTGTTTTCAAAAGGTCCTGGCCAGACTGAAAAGTTGCATTTTCATTCCTGAAGCCACTGGGATGTGGTTAAGTCTCACTGGGATGTGGTTAAGTAAGACATACATACAGCTTTCTGGTTTCCTCTTATTTCTTCAAGTCCGGGCAGACTCCATTTTCTACATTATCAAAGTAGTTTTGAAAGACACTATGATTAACTAAGGTATTATGTCTCCGACAGAGTGGAATTTCTTTTCAGTGTTGTTCTCAACAGCTTGGAGTTGATGTGAGTTTGGTGAATTAACAATATGACTGCACCTTAAAGTTTTTGGGATCATGCTGATATACTATAGTTAGCTCATAGTCTGCACATGTACACTATGAGCTACATGTGCAGACATGTGCGCACACATAAATGAGATTAGCTTCTCCACTTTTCACATGACAAATGATTTAATTAGGTAGCAGTCACAGGTTGTTTCTTAAGAGAAGCTCAGGTCCCAGGACAGAAAAACACCCTCCTTAGACACGCATCAAACTCCGTCCCGAAGAAGACAGACAGACGTTATTTCTCTCAAGTGCTAGGCCTACAAATGGTAAAAGGCATTCAATAATATATATATATATATATATATATATATATATATATATATATATATATATATATATAAAACAAAACATCTACATGAAGTACCCTTGTGTTATCATACAGTAAAAGGCAGTATGAGGCTAAGTGCAGACAGTGAACAAAAACAATGACAGATCCACAATGACAACAGATTCATAAGAAACATGAAGCTGACTGCATGAAAATGGTAATTATGGACTATGTGTATTCAAACCTCTAAATCTGTAAAAGAAACTAAACATGCCACTACAATTTAACCACCTACATTTATTTTTACATTAGATACAAATACACTGAAGTGAGCATTAACCTGGACTATGTCTGAAACTTACCCCAAGTGTCAGCTGAAGAAGAAAGATGGTATCAGAACCACATGGGGACAGGGAAAGGAAAAACATTTGTCTGTCACTTTGATATGACAAATCTAAATATACTTTCATATTTTAAATCTTTAACCTAAGCCAAGTTCTTCTTTTGTGTGCACAGTGTTTTTGTAGGTGGATGGATATGTTTACAGAGCCTGCGCTAAGACAGTTGGAGAAAAGTACGCCTCTGCCTTCTGCACTGTGTTTGCCATGTAAGGTAATGTTTAAACAGAAGTCTAATCAGTAAGGACTAGCTGCTGTCGAATAAATATACCCATATATCCACTCGTCTGTTCTCCACTCTGCCATGAACCTGCTCTACGGTTTAACAGTGCCGCTCGCAACAACAAAAGATGTTAGCAAATCAAGTGTTTACCTTTCTTTGCTTTCTTCTGAAGTTTGAGTGTGTCTGAAGACTTCTTCTTAATTTCTTGACGGGCTCTCTTATACTCTGATTAAGACAAATAACCAAGTCTTTTCAGCGTAAGATTGCATTCTGTTTACTTGTGAAAGGAAGATGGTGCCATACATGACGATCCTAATGCTAAATATTATGGACACATATATTACATAGGTTACTGTTACCTTTGGCATGGTCTTTGTCCAAAGAGTTGACTCCTCTCTTCCACTCCTCCATCTGTTCTTGCAAAGGGCTTATGAGACCCTCCATAAATACCCTGCAAATACAACCAAGATTATTCAAACTGAAAAGGAATACTCTATGTAGCAAATGTTAATATTTTAATGATCATATTTTGTGTTGTTGAGTGTTGTTTGCCTTTCTGTCTGAACAGTGTATGTCAAATGTTAACATAGTAAGTGTCTAACGGTGTGTCACAGGAGGAAATAGGAGTCTTGCAGTCCTGTCTGTCAATCATTACCCAAGTGTGTCCGTCTCCCAGGTTTTGTGAGTGTGTTTAAGAGGCTAGGGGGTGGGCAGCTGCAGGATTAGTGCATGCAACTAAAATTAGGCTTCTCCATCTTGCAGACATTTCTTAGACAAGTGTGCGTCTGTGTCAGTGGGTGGGTGGTGACCACGGCCCCCTCTGTGTCCAGACCCTGCTATGGAGATCCAAGAGGAATCTCTCCTGAAATGCCACCCGAAATTAGAGAGCCCCTTGTCTGGCCAGTGTGTGTGTGTGTGTGTGTGTGCGTGTGTGTGGGACTACACTGAAACATTGCAGATGCTTGTAGCGCCAGACAAATCGCCTCTTTTCTCGCATTCCGATATAAGGGGCGTTTTCACTGGTGCAGGCACACACAGAACGTCAAGACATGGAGAATATTGTGGTACAACAATTCACATAAGATTTTTTTTTTTTTTTTGGCCAGTTCTCTGAGGGCATGGGTCAAAATGGAGTAGATTATAAATATAAAAAAAGGAAATAATAAACCTCAATCCATTCAAATGTTTATGTAAAAGTAAGATTTTACGAGCACAGAAGAAAATCCCACAAAATGTAGTAAAACAACATATGAGATGTATTATATCGCCTGTAAAGTAAAGTAGTAAAAATATTCTCACATAGAGAAATGCTTCAGTTTGGCCTCTATGCTGCGGTGTCTCATACACATCCTGGTCAAGGCTGAGCCAATGTCTCTGGTTCCACCTTGAAAGAAGAACAAAACAGGTAAAGTTACATTTAACATCAAATAATTGGAGTAACAGCACTGATATTCTTTACAACAATAAGTCATTATGTTATATTTTTGCCAAGTGTCCCAGATAACCTCTTATCACTGGGTGGTTATTTTTTTGTATATTGTCCCGAGCTTGCAGTCAGCTAATACAAGTGAAAAGGACTTATAGTGTATTGCCAATGACTTTCTAACATCACTCTATGGTATGTAGCAAAAAAGTCTATGGCAGTTGTTGTCCAATACTGACATAACTGTCAGGCCAAAAGGAGCTAGTGCCTGGTGCTTGAAGCTAGTGTCAGTTTCCTGGAGTGAGGCTAACTAACAGTCCACTAAAAAGAACTAAACCGGGACATGTTGTTGACTGACAGGGCTATTGTTTGGCTGCTCAGTATGACTTGCTGCATTCTCAGTGGGGCCAAAGTTACTACTGTGTGAGTCTGGTGTGTGCGTGAGAGGAGGGCGGGTGTGGAGACATCCTGGATGAGAATCTGTATGCTTCATATAGAGTTGGGTTGCAGTGATCCCTCCAACAGTGCCAGTCATTCTGCTGTCAGCCTAGTCCTTGCTTCATGCAGAGACATGCACACAGACCTGTCAGTCACTCCCCAAACCCACACACTGAGATTCACAACAATGCAATACAGCAAGCTGTCACTTAGTGCATCAGAAGTGGCCCGAACGTTAATAAAGGACCCTTTGACCTGGCCACACTATACACAGTTCTGTCCAAATTACACCATGTCAAAGAATTAAAGGGCTACACAGAGAGAGCAGTATATTTAAATATTTCCTTGTGTCTTGATTTATGGGAATTCCCTCTGCGACCATTTAAACCCAAACTTTTACTCAATCCATCCAGTCATCCATGTGTCTATACTACGTGTCCTTGTTATTGCAGAGGGTGTGACTACTAGTTGCCAAAAAGGCTTTTTTGTTACACAACACCATAATGTTCATTCATTCATGCGTCAGCTTGTTTAGTCATCCTATATCCAGTTATTTTTATCGGCCCACAATTCCACTGGCAGTTTTTTAAGGTGGGGCTGACTGATACCACAGAGCCACAGGAGGGCCACAGGGGCCGCAAGAAAATTAAAAAGGCGGACCGTCAAACACTGGCACAAGTTTCAACCCTCACTAGTGCAGTCAGGGGAGGAATTGGGTTTCAGCATATCATTCATCGGCCTGTACCCCACCCACTTCCACTTCTGGATTTGATATGAGGCATACACAAGATGAAAATACTGCTGTTGGCTATTTCCACAGGTGCAGAAATATTAGTGTCAGGATTCATGAAATTCTAGCCAACTTTATTTCCGTGTCATTTAATCTTCACTAAATCAAGCTCTCAAGTTTCAAATAAAAATATATGTGCAAAGAGGCATGGGTTAAATAAAAGGACTGCTCACTTATTCTGATTATCAGTCTCTTGGTTGCTCTAAGGATGAAGTGGCTGCTAACACACAAAACACAGTCTACTCTGTCTAGCACTGAGTGACCTCTGGATAGAAATAGATGCTCTGGCAGCTCCAGTTGTCTGCTACACATAGACCACTGCTTTATGTGTGTGTAGTGGCAGTCAATAGAGACAGTCTGTGTCACATGAGGATTGGAAGGCTTATAATTATGCCTGCAACACTCCAAACCAGTTAAAAAGACAGACATACAGTTGCGCTCAACATTCAGTATAAGAGTTTCTAGTATATTGACATACTTGTGTATATTGACTTAGTTGTGTACTTCTTCAACATGAGTCACCACTAACATTGGTAAGAACATTAGTCAATAACTTACTCAGATAATAATCACATTCAGATTTTGCAATAACTACGGCACTGTTTAACTTAATTTAATATGGAGTTAGAGAGAATTCTAGTTCATTAATGTGTGTCATCTTTTAATGTGGTGTAATCAAATCCTTTCAGTGTCTGCTAACAACCTTTATGTCACAAATGGCTCAGTTTTCTGTGGGAACAGTCTTTGGGGACATTTGTGACAGAAGGTGACACATCTTGCTGTGTGAGAAGGAGAAGAGGTCAACGGTATTGGGAACTTGATGTCAGGTTGCCGAGTCTGTCTCTGTCCTTTACACCCTTCCAGACCCTGCTCCTGGAATGCTACACTCTGCTGACACAATCGGAGACACATCTGGAGACACTATATACATTTTATGAACAGGACTTATATGCGTTAACTGTTAACTGTGTTTCTTACTTTCTGTGAAATCACTAGAACAGGATTGCGTTTTACTTTGCAGTAAAAGCCGACATTATTCAATGCAATATGAAACCATCAATAAGGGAACACCAGCAACATGATATAGCACCGTTCTCTCATTTCAATCACAATGGAGCTGCCATATAATCTCCATATACTGAACTATATGTTATATTAGACATAATGAACTACTTTTACTAAACCTCTGCATAGGTTTCCCTCTGCAGGGAAGAGTCAGAAGGTATACCATTATACATTTGGACTATCAAAGAACGTGCATTTTTTACATTACATTTACATTTTAGTCATTTAGCAGACGCTTTTATCCAAAGCGACTTACATTCACCAGTGTTACATTTACGGTTGGCGCTTTCATTTAAAGCGACTTACATTAAGGTTCCATTCACCAGTGTCACAGCTGGAACACCACTGGAGGCAAGGTGGGTTAAGTGTCTTGCCCAAGGACACATCGACAGTATGAACTGTGGGGAGTGCGGGATTCGAACCGCCTACCTTCCGGTTGAAGGACGACCGCTCTACCTCTGAGCCACTGCCGCCCAATGTGCAAAGATATACTTGAAAATTCGGAGCTGGGGGAGAAAAGAAGGATTTGGCTAAAGAATTTTGTGTGAATCCGAGAAGCTTGGTAGCTAAACCCAGCTCGGTATGGGTACCAGATGGTTGCCATTAACTATGGGCCAGTGGTTACACTGATAAGAGACTAGAGCCTATACAGCTGGATATGCACACACACACACACACACTGCACATAAACTCCCCAGCTGGACAGAGCTGAGGGAGACTGTTTATGAGCTAATTAGAGAGCCAGTGAAAGTAGAAGGCAGTGTCCACACCGAGCTGGCTCAACTTAAAGACTTCTCCATGCTGGCCTGCGATCAAAAACACCTGCTACTTTTTAATGCAGTTATATTTCTGTAAAAGTAATATTATAAATAAAATGAAAAGTGATAATAGGAATTGGAAATATTACTCAATATGGTCAAGCTCAAATGTAGCCTAAGAACAATTTACAGTGTGTGCATTTAGCTCCATATACTCACTACAGATAGTAACAATACTGTATCTGTAAATGCGTCAGGACCTTTCCGGTTCTCTTTTTACTTTTTTACTTTACCGCCTTGATTGTTTATAGACATGTTAAGTTCTCTGCCAAAGAAATGTTGTGGTTTCATTCACAACTTTTCTTGTATGATATTCTTAATTATGAAAAAAAAAAAAAAAAAACAGTGTCAACTCTTTGTAGACTTTGTACAATTTTCTTAAAGGACATTTTAACATTGCAATGTATGGCGACATTGACACAAAGTCCAAGCAGAGCAGTTGGTGTGCCCAGATAGAGACACCCACGGTGCACATTTCCAGGCTGGCATTTCATTCATTTATTTGTCTACCCTTTGAATCTTGAAGTACTTTCACAAAAACAGGTAGTGAATAAGGGCAACACATTTAGTATAAACAGTAATTGATATAATTGACAAGTCAATCAAAAAACATTTGGAGCACAAGGATCAAGTTAGAAAATGTCTGTTTTCATAGTTTGGATGGGCTTCAAGGTTAAAAGCTTGTAATAGGAACTGGACCTTCCTCTTCATTCATCAGTAGCTGCTGACAGAAAGTCATCTTGCCAGTTTTACATACTCCAGTCAGCAGGTCTGGCTTCAGTAAAGTCCCCAACAAATGCAAACGTGTGGGAGAGCAAACACACAGGCACCTGCTGTACTACGGCCAGCGCCGACTCCACACACCCAGGATGGTCTGACAACAGCTGTCACCTAGAGACGAAGGGAAGGAGACTCAACTCAAAACAAGAGAACTGCACATTTGCACAAGAGTCCCGAGAGAATCAAGAGGCAGATACAGTAGCTGTGACTGCCTGTAAAATTTACTCTACACTCGTCCAGACCTACAAAGCAGTCCATTCAGAGTGCAAAGGTAGTCAAATCATATTAAAATAAGGCACAAAAAGGCCTTCCTGAGTTTGAATATATACTGCAACGCTGGATAAAGAACACATGTATATATACATTAGTTTATTTCTTTAGGACAGCACACAATGTCCAGAGATGCTTGTACCAGATTTTAGCTAAACAGATCATTTTCATCTGTAGTCCTATATTGTACATGTTTTTGGTGGTAGGGGAAACCGGAGCACTTAGAGGAAACCTACACTGACACAGGGAGAACATGCAAACTCCCCACAGAAAGACCCTGGGAATCAAACCCAGGACCTTCTGGATGTGAGGCTGGAATGCTAACCACTCTGCCACCGTGCCGCCATGTGATATTTCATAGCATTGTTAAATAATATAAGGACTACAACAACATGCAATATTTAAATGTAAAAATTTCAAACCAAAAAATGGGTTTCAGCTAACATATTATTGTCTTTTTTGTGTTGCTGTAATCTACAGTGCAGCAAGGATGAAGAAAAACTCTGAGGTTTATCTTTTATTAGTCCTGGGTGGGTCCATATGTAGTATGTGGCTGTAAACAGTTGTGCCTCTGCATTGCAGTGAAATGTGGCCTGAATAATAATGCATTACCATGTCTTCTCAGCTCAAATCTGTATCTCCTCTTGTGATTCGATTTTGTTCTCCCTTTCTGCTCTCATCTTTATTTCTTTTTCTCTGCTTGTCAAACAGATTTTCACTTATCACTGAACAGTCCTCCTTTTCACAATCTTCTATCCACATCTGCTTCTTCTTTCACCTATTCTGTCATGAAGAGCTGCCTGCACAATGGAAAAATGAGTAGTACAGCTAATGGATGGCATACACTGCAGAAAAAAAGGTAAAGCTTTCTCCAGTGTGAAACAAAAAGCTGATGCTGCTAACAGTATTTGTGTCAGTGTGCCACTGAGTTGCTGCGGCTGAATACCGATGAATGCAGTTCTAGTAGTGAAGCTTTGCTTAAGCACTAATTGTGAAGTGAAGTGTGGAGAAGGACAATAATGGTCTCTAACAGTGGATTATTGTAGATGGAGTCTAGATGGAGTCTTATGGTCCAGTTAACCAGTCGAAAGTAAAGAGTTGATCAGTGCAAAGTGGTGACATGGTTGAGAGCTTTTGAAAGAGATTGGTGCTTAGGGAAGACTACAAACAAACAATTAAAGCTAACTTACTAAAGCATTGTCTCCACTCCTACATTACAATGCTGATGGGGCCACTTACTTTACTTCCTTCTCTTTTAGCCCTGCTATAGATAGGAATCACTAAAGCAAAGGGCTTGTTCCGAAGACGAAAACAATATGCTAAAGAAAAAGTTTAATCTGTCTCTTCCCCAAGAAAATTTTACTCTGTACTTTAATCTCAGGTTTTAAACGCAGATAAAGTCACAAAGTGTGGTCTCTAGATAGAAATCCTCTGGTTGCTGATAGTCTTCAGACACAATTCATATGCTAATATACACTAACTGTAGCCTTCCAGCGCAATACTGTAACTGTTAATGTTGAATTTAGATTTTGGTCACAAGATCCCTGCTCTCCGTCTGTATATTTTTTTTCCATTTCAGCAGCATTTTCTCTGAAAAGTAGTTCAAGCATGCCTTAATTCATTTGTATGTTTACTTTGGTTTAGGCTTTCCTTCATTACAGGCTTGTTTTTTGTTTTTGTTTTTTTAACTAGTTTCTTGTGATGTCTGCTTGAATGTTGTTCCATAACATTAAAATGGTGCCTGAGTTAATCCAGTCAGTAAGCAGTTGGACAGTTCAATGGACGGTCAAAGTCAAGATGGAGATAAATACTCATAAAGGGAATACAGTAATGGCGCGTTTTAATATTATACAATGAGAAATAAAAAAAGACTGCGCTGGACCCGAGCTAATGGGATACTAAGTGAGCAGTTTACCCTAGAGTCCATTCTTGGTCTTTTCTGGGCTCCGGTGCCCCACTTTTGTCTAATTTTCCTTTCTGGGCTGACACACATTCCTCACACAGAGAAAAAAGGATTTACTTAATCTTTTACTAAAGAGCCACATTTACTACTGCATTTTATTCAGCGTTGCCATCTTTCTAAACACTGATGACTGTAAATATACCAAATCCACAGTGACTGACCAACAACAGTATTACACTAGATCATAGTGGGAGCATGCAAAAAGTCCTGTGCCACAGTTAATAATTGACATTGGTGTGATGTGTGGACAAAGGTTTATATTACCACAGCAAAGAAAACACACCATAAAAACTGAGAACACTGAGAAATCAAGAGTCAGATTTGTTATAAGATGTTGTTTTAGTTTATTTTTTTATAATGCGACTGTGTCAGAAGTTTATTTTGTTTTCACAGTAAATAAAATATGTGTGCAGTAATTACAGGCTTTGATACCACAATAGAATGCCATACAAAAAATACACCAGAAACATTAAACTGTGCCCCAACATGCAAGTCAAAATCCTTAAATCTTAGCAGAATTCCAGAGCAAAAAGACAATTCTTGTCCCATGCCTTTTCATGTACTGATACAAAGCCGTGTAATAGAATATCATAGTTTCTGGCTTGTGTGTTTACTGAAATATTCTTCTGTGGGCAAAGCCTCAATGTAAAACTGTGATGTGAATTTTTTATTTGTTTGAGAATCAATTGTTCTTGAAATCACTTTAAATGTGTAAACTGAAGATTCAATTTAAGATGCGACTTGTTTCTAACTTTCTATTAAGATTAACGGGATAGTCCTGATCCTGTTAAAAGACAAGAAAGCAGTGGACTGGTGACAAATTAGCAGAAGGCAATGTCGTTAAAACTAACCTCACTTAGACTAAATAGGGGACACATTATATTTTGTTTTGGCCCCTGAATGTGCCAGTGACTTTTCCTTTTGCTCTAGAGGGACTTAGAGGCCTCTTGTCTGTGAGATACTGGTGATAATTTGAACCAGAGACTGAAATGGTTGTGACTACAACACAACACAGCCTTGTTTGCAATAATGACCACCAGATTACATCTAGCTTTGCGTGCCTGTTTGAGTGTGTATGTAAAAGACCTCAAACCTATCAAAGAGTTAGTGACGGGGTATTCTTCACCTCAGTGGCACCCCACATCCTTACACCCACACAAAACTGGGGCCGACCTGCATAACCACATCATTTATTCAGAGCTTATGAAGTGTCTATGGGATGATAGTGTACCAGACACACTGAACTGAATCAGCCAAGAGAATGGCTAGTAGACAAAGTAAAGTTCAAGGCCATTGTTACTCGCACAGCTTGAATGAAATAAGGCTAAGCAAGTTCACCTTCTGGGCTTTTGCTATTCTCACAAGTGTTGATGGTTTCTTACTGTGTGTGTGTGTGTGTGTACGTGTGTGGAGGGGGTGTAGCTGTTGCATTTCATTATCATGTCAGCCATTTACCCCCCTCTCTGTCCTTGAAAGGAGTTCAACTGAGCACAGAGTTCCTAAAGACAAACAGCAAGTTCTGAGCATGGTGCTGTCACAAACCAGCTGTGTTTGCACCTGGCCTTGAACGCACTGACGCAGACAACAAGCAGACATGTAGAGAAACGTGGGCTTTGTGCGCTTGGCGCTGCTTTCAGGTTTTAATAGATGAAACTTTGGGAAGTGAGGGAGCTGATTGGTTGCTGGAGTGACCAGTTCATGTTACACATGTCTCTGCTGCACAGGACAAACTGACAAACAGCAGTCTTTTCTAACTAAGGTTGAAAATGCTGTTGTCATTTTGTGTAGTTTATGGTAAAGCTAACATACTTAGCCATACCAGCTAATTCATATTGTCACATAAATACTCTGAGGGTTTGTGTGACTTTAAACAGTCCGGAAAGTGGTTATGGGACACAAGAATAAAGCAGGCAAATCAATTTAAAGTGGCACTGCGTAACTTTTAGCCACTAGGGGCACAGATCCTTCTACAGACTGTCTGTGTTGTTTGCTTGCGAGAGGAAACTATCCAAAACCTCCAAGTTTGGGAGGCAAAACTTCTTCTGAAACGTTAGGGTCATACAAATACCCTAACGGTCTAGGGTCTAGTATATTGACCTATTTCTGCTCCCTCTGTTTGCTTGCTGCTTGTCACTCAGGAGAGGTCTGCTCGTCCCGGTGTCATGGAATTATATATTATCATTTATATCAGGTTTCTGTCCAGCTGAGTGCACTGTGTCAGTGAAATAGGCATGATTCTACCAATTGTGTATTTAAGAACTAATAAATCAATACAAAAATTTATATTTTTGGACTTTAAAGTTACGTGCTACTAGCTAAAGGTTACGCAGTGCCACTTTAACGTTTGTCTGCTTTTAATGTGATAGAGTACATAAACAAGTAGCAAGTGTCACTATTGTTTTACTGCCAAACCCTAAATAGTAAAACAGGAAAACCTTTTTTCAAACAAGCTCCCACTTGTTATTTTTATCACTTAAGAAGTTTATCTCAAAGGATGACAAAGTTTGACAATTCTCACTCCACTATCAACAGTGTTATGTCTACCAAATGTATTTTTGAAATGAGGGATTTCAGACACAAACTCTCACAAGGCCATATTATCTCTGTCTTGTCATATCTGAACTCAAATCAAGGCTTTATGGGCCGAAGTCTAACTTTGTTTAAAAAGACTTTAGAGTAACTTAAGTTGTGCACATTTGCCAGAGAAAATTGGTTGAATTTGGCTTTGTAGGTCTGTCAGACACATACTGGTCCAACAGGGTTTGTGTTTAAACAAAAGCAGAGAGCAAATAGTGCTTACGCCCTCGTACAATTACCATGCATGCTCATAGTCAGGTGCAGCATGTCGGCTCGGACTCAAACATGCTTTAAACGGTTTAGCCTACTGCTGTGCTAAAATCAGGTTTCTCCAGGTGGAATCTTATGTCTTTTCCATTTGGCACTAAACACACAAATTACTCCTTCAGCTCAATGAAAAGAGCATTTGAATGATCTCACATCTGAATTTAGAATAATAAAAATCAGATGCTCATTAGAGCAGACGACAGAGGCTAAATCTGTCAAAGACATTTTCTGTGTTCGTTTGTTTTAAAGTGCAAACTAAATGGCTTAGTATAATCAAGCATGAAATGTGACAAAAGAATCCAAGTCATACATTTTAAAAGAGAAAAAAGACCAGCCCTAAATCAGTTTGAAGAACCCCTCGCCTTTGACAAGAATAATTTAGTGCACAGGGTCACATGTTTCAATCTTGACACAGAAACTAGAATTGGTGTGTGAGTTTATACGCGAGTGTATTTGACCCATTAACCAGTTTAATTGTCGGTTCCAGTCATCTGTGATATTATTCTGGATTGGTTCAGGGCAATCAAAGGAGAACAGAGAGAGGATTGTAGCACACAGCGCTCAGAGAAATCTAGGTCTGCTCTAGACAGAGGGCAGGAAATGTACATGGCCAGTCTCTTGGACTGGAAAAAAGCACAGAAGGCTTTCAGACAGTTTTGAAACACTGGGCTAGTTCAGGCTCTAACACAGAGCCCAGCCATGAAGCAGTGGGGCAGAAAGGAACATTTTTTTTACTTGTGGAGCTGTTTGGGGGTCTGGGTATGGCAGGGAATACAGAGAGCACACTGAAAGGGGTAACACACATTAAAACAATAAACACTAAACCCAGAAAAATAGCTATGACATGTTTAGGCAAATTGAATGCCTGCTACCTGCAAAATAGAGCAGTGCGGAACTTAACGTAAAAAAAATCCTACCGACAATGATTTCATGTTGAATACATATTTACAGCAAATTAAAATAACAGAGGTTTGTGTGGCTTATTGTAGTTAGTAC
Source organism: Perccottus glenii (assembly GCA_024416835.2). Classification (NCBI taxonomy): domain Eukaryota; kingdom Metazoa; phylum Chordata; class Actinopteri; order Gobiiformes; family Odontobutidae; genus Perccottus; species Perccottus glenii. Next base: position 11,966,623 of record CM044551.2, read on the forward strand.
TGATTGTAGCCCTGCAAACCAGTAACAGGGATGAGCAGGAACAGAGAGCTCTTTGAGAAAAAGGAGGCCAAACATATGCCACTCTCATGAATGTATCCTATAGACTTGTTTCAAGCATATGTATGCCTTTCTGTTTCCCTGTCCCAGTAAGACCAACATATGACTTCAAACACACTTATTTAACACCTCATACTCTCAAATACACCAGTAAATTTTGCTCTGCTATTGCATTAAGACCCTAATTATTCTTGACTGAGTGTTTATTTCTGCACTAGTCAAAGCGACAGGCAGAGATAACATTTAACAGTTGGCCACAGCTTTGCCCTGCATTAGCAGTGGCACCAAGTGCATTAACAGATGCCTGAAAATAGTAAAAGGTAAGTCTTAGACTTTACAGTCTAACCTACCCTACTTATCTGTGTTCAACACTGGTATTTCTAATATCTAAATAGTATGAAGAGATATTTTGTGGTTTAAAAGTGGATAATTATTTTACAGACAACAGAACTCGGGAATGAAGTTATTTCCAGGTCCCATTGTTAAAAGAGAGCGCCCCAGTGGAACTAAAGTAGTCCGTAAGGAGGGGTAGCTGGGAAGTTAATAGGACATGGGAGAGAGGTTAGACAAAAGGCTAAAGCTAAACACAGAGCACAAGTCAGAAAGAAACATGTCTTGTGCTCAGTGTGACCGAATGTAACTGATAAAGTCAAGTGCAAGACAAACACATGTTTTTGAAACTAATAATTGATAACAATAGGGGACATTGTTGAGACCAGACAGGAAGCATTTAGACATTTACAGGAGCTTAACAATATTACAGGGATGAAACACTGGGAAACCACACTACCTTGCTCTAAAATAAATGCATAATTCATTTTGTGTCTGAACCACTGAAATAACTGGAGTGACTGCACTTTCCAAGTACTATAATTTAAAAACGCATTAGTGCAGTGATAAAGGCTTTTTAGTTCCAAGCAGTAGTAACAAGCTTCTACATGTTGGCTTTGAGGCAGGTGTCTAATTTATGTCTGCAGAGAAAGACGTGTCCAAACCAACTCAAATCTAAGAGCTGTCGACAGGACCACTGGGATTAATATACCCAGCAGCTTACACATGCATTTAAAGATACACATTAACACACATAGGACTTGTACAGACAGAGTCCAGGCAGCTGGGAACCCACAAGAAACAAAGACAGTGTTATTTATAACTGAGAACAAATGATTATGCTATGGCTGATGTAGAAATATGAGCTAGGAGGTTAGTTTAATACATTTTATGTCTGTTTCAAATGATGCCACGGCCACACACTAAACTTAGTCTGCTCCAAATGATGTCATCTCCCTGTGCCGCCTGGTTGCAGTCAGCTGTTTCACAGGGGCTGCGTAAAAGGAAATGGCACAAGTTGCCCACTTCGTCAATATTGCACTTGCTTGATGAATGGAATACCACACAGACGTAACAGTGGACATCAGCCAACTAAAAATAATGCTAGTACGAGCTACACTGGTGCACAACATAGGGCCATTGTAGTCTAAGAATGCATCACAATTGTGGTTTGTCGGCTTCAGATGAGATCTATAGCAATTTACTACAGGTATTTCTAGGCTTTAAAAAGGAGAAATGTGTAGTACAGGCATATCTTACAGCTTCTTATGTGTACTTAGCTCAGCCTAAAAGTATTTCCCACATATTTAATGTTCAAATCAAAACCTTTTGTACATGATACAGGCGTATTTCTACAATTTAACGCTGGAGCTTTGTGGGCAGGTTCAAAACAAAAACACAATCTGTTTTGGTCCAACAGGTTTTTGCATGTTTTTGTTGTCCTGGCTTGTTAGGCAAATTATGGCTTTTCATCGTGACCACATCAAATGATCAAGATCCACAGATCTTCCTATAGTGAGATTATGTGAGTTCTTAAATTGATTTGTGTTAGTAAATGTGAACTTATAAACCTGGTGCTATATAATTAGTCTATGGATGTCATCCTACTAAAAAGAAGAAATCAATGTCAAGACACAAATGTCATGCCTAGCTTGAATTTGCCAAACTAAGACCTATTTGCTGCAATAACTCCAAGATTAAAATCCCAAAGTAACTTTCATCTGAACAGCCATAAACATAAGAGCTGGGAGATATCAAAGTCTGCTGAATCCACACAACAACCCCTTTCATTTTATGAGCTACAATCACTGCCAATATCTGAACGCATTAGAGCATAAGAGGCAAATACAAAGACTGCCGAAAGCTTTGGTCTCACGATTAAGAAGCAAAATGCCCTTTAGTACAAGTGCTCATAAATCTGCGGACACATTTATGCTGATATTGTTTCCTACAATTATAACGTACAATATTATGTCAAAACAGTGAAAGTAAAGGGAGGTAAAATTATTTTATACTGTCTGATGCGCAGTCACAAACATATAGTTTCCATATAATTAACTTAGTGATGAGGGAAAAAGCCAAATTTGTACTAGGTCAAGAAGAAGTTATTATAATTTATACGTCACCAAATACAAAGGGAAAGCCCATCTGTGACGCAGACTGTAATCCTGCGTTCAACATCAAAGCTGTTATGGCGCACATAGCCACAAAGACAACTCCCCTGCTGTTTAATTCTAATGTTGTTGGACAATACAGTAAGTTGATATCTTCCCTGAGCAGAAAAATTATGACCCCCGGCACTAAACGTCTGTTACGTACACATAACAAATGTCTTAGTACTTTACAACAGAGACAGCTTTAGTGACAAAAGACCTGCTGTAAAGTTATACTTCTGAGGTCCTGGAACCCCATCGAGCTGTAGGTTTTTACTTATTTTTTTGGTCTCAAGAACCACAATGGAGTGACCAAAGAGGGACAATACATTTCAGTATCCGGAAGGTGATTAAGAACTCAGTATACAATGTCATCTTGGCAACAGATCACACATGCACAAATAGACTTCCATGTGAACCCACTCAGTAATGACTCAGCATGTCAAACAGAGAGGTTAAAGAAAGTGGTGGCAGAGCAGATGGACGATGACGTAGCACCTTTTAGCGAATGAATCTGACACCTCCACAACGGCCATTTATAATGCTTGATACACCAGCAAAAAAACAGAACGATGGAGGTTTACAAAGAAAGATCAAGAGAAAGACCGATGGCGGCTTTGTCGGCACTCTCTGCGGTGACTGAACTGATAAATGCGAGTGTCTATCTCAGCTCCTATTAATAGTAGCGAGTGGAGTGGGGTGTCAGGACCGAAGAGGGATGAGCTCCCCTACTCTCTCTGCACACAGCACACTCAACCTGGAAACCCAGATGTGGTGGAGAAGAAGTGGGGGAGGGGAGCCAAAATAGGTTAAAGACTATAGACAAAGGCAGATTTGGACAGATTTATTACACAGACAGCAGATAAAGCAAACAGCCCACAGGGGTTAGCACCAAGGTGATAAAGATTGAACTTTCCGAGGCACATGTCACTATGAAAATCACATGAGGACTACCTCCACTGAGGTCATGAATGTTTGGCAACAATAAACAACCAACAGATACTTTAGGTTCACAGTGGGAAATTGTGACGAGGAACCACCTCCAACTCTGTGCATATTCTTACCTCGAGAGTTGGTGGCCAAGTCAGCCACTTTCTGAAAGGCATCCAAAAAGGCAGCCACCGCAACTACAGTTGCCCTAGAGAAAAGGAAGACAGAAAATGAAAAATGTACCAAAATATATGTTTTAAAGTCAAGTAAATTTAGAATATGCAATTAAATCCTATGGGAAACGGAAATCATAGAATGAAAATGAACATGGCCCAGACACAGGAAGGTCCAATTCAGCAAATTCATTAATTGATAGCACCATATTTTTGAGTTCTTAAGAGTACTACTTACAACACGTGCCCATTTAAAACATGAATACACCTAAAGTAGATCTATGTATGTAAGTTAAAACCTAAGCATGCCCTGCAGAGTGAGGAATGTGTGTGTGATTACTTGGAGACTGCTGGAATCTGTCCAGCTCAGCAGAGCACACTACAGGTCATCAATGCCCAGCACAAAGTGAAAGCAGTTTCTATGGTAGACTCATACACAGGTCCTACTTCTTATCATCTTGTAAAATATTCACAAATCAATAAACATTATAACTCGTGGTGTGGAAAAAAAGGTCAAAGTCACTTTATGAAAAAGGCGCCTGGTGTTTTACCCTCTGTTTTGCTCATTACTGCAAGTGTCTCTTGGTGGTATTTCCAATGACTGGCTGTCTGGCGGCCTGACTGAACAGTTATTAAATTAGCTGGAAATGGCGACAGCCTGCTTTATTGGCAGGTGAACTGATTGGGTCACTGGCAAACCGATTCTCCCTTCCTTTAGATACGACAAAAAAACAGAAATAGAAGGACCCATAAAATGGCACATACACACAAAATCAATGCACCAAGGGTTTTCAATGCCAAACCAGCTTAGCTTGTGCCACTCAATCTGGAGACCAATGGAAATCTTCCATTACCCAACCTGTGAAATTGAACTTGACAAACCCCGGACAAAAAACTAAAAAGAAAATATCTTCAAAGGTTCTTCCGGCAAATAGAAAGAGTTGCCCAGCTATTCCAGAATAAAACCTTTTATGTTGACTTTGTTTTGCATTAGTCATTATACTTCCACAGTTAAAACCAAACTGGAGCATCAAGCATAGCCAAGCCAAATGTTTACCACTACACTGTGTGTGTCCTCAAAATGACTTATGAGTGGAAAATACTTAGTGTACATTAGACTTACCACTTACTGCTTAGCATAACAGCTGTCAGCTTATGATGAAGGTGCAGATATTGTTTGAGAGAGTCCTTGCAGTGACCCATCAAGAGACAAGAGTCACATGATCAGCACAACCCCGACACAACACAACTCTTAAGTCCTATCTATTCTTGCCAATCAGACATAAATATGGTGATCACTTCCTAGATTGCTTGATTAAGAAATGCAGTATCAGCTAACAGGCACTGCGTTGTTGCCGAGCTGACCAAAATATCTTGGGGTGTGTCCTACAAATGGAAAAACGTACGCCGGCGCATACAGATTCCTTTCTATTTAAAGTCCAGCAAAGACACCAAAGCAACACTATGCTAATTTATGCCATGTGCACAGTGGGCAACATACACTTAGTGCCCATTCCAGTACATCACACTGAGGTTGAAGGTTATAACGCATCACAAGAAATTAGGTTATTAGATAATTAGACGTCTACTTCTGCACTAATCTAGGATACCATGACCTGAATGAAACTCATTGATGAAAGGAACTCTAAATTTAAATCTAGACTAAATTAAGTATTGGGGTGGTTTCATTTTGGTGCACAAAATTAAAGTCTTGCTTTGACACAGCTGCATTAACCACATCCCACCAAACAGTGACACGTTAAAATGGGGCTGAAATCATGAAGCTCTATTCCTCCCCGCCCTCCTTCTTCAAAGCTGAACATATGTGTGTGTATGTGAGTGTGTCTGATAGCTGCTTAAAGCCAACACAGGCTCTCTGTGAGAGGGGAGCAGTGGTGCTAAATTACAGAGTGGTTTGCCTGAGGACGACATTAAACACACAGACATATGCTGGTTGGTCACTTACCTAGTCCAAGGAGGGATGGTGGGTATATAAGTGCTTTACTGTATATGTGTGTCCCTAAACCTGCGGCAGATTACAGGGGTCCTATTGCAGGGCCTGGTTGAGAGGAAAGTGGTCGTTGGACCGGACTGGACACTGGCTTTAAAGCGAACAGAAAAATGCTTGATTTGTAGGTCACTATGAACAAGCCTAGATAGGAGACGTTTGAAGCACTCCAGCAATAGCAGCATCATTACCATATGTATGCAATGTATGCCACAACCACGGTGGGTCTATAAATGTATATACTGAACTAACCACCACTGGGCTGGAAGTTGTGTAATGAATGACCAAGATTCTTTGGCCAACTTCAAGAAAGGACGCTCAAGTTAGGACAAATATTGAAACACAGTTGTTTAGTCAGTAACGGGATGTTCCGGTCTTTTTCTTTGCAACAATTGGAGAATTATTTTTTCCTGGTATTTTTCTGTATCATATTGCTATGAGAAAACTCAGCATATTTTACTCTACAGTAGTTTTGTTTGTGTTACATTTACATATTTTTGTACATACCTATTTAAAACAAATCTCCCCTACTGCTTTGGTTAACAGCAAACTGACTTCTTCTTGTTTAATATACAGTAGAAGAACATTATCTAGTGTACCGCATGACAGTGTCATTTGACTTTAAACGTAAACCTACAGACATTGTTTATTGTCTTTTCTATTGTCATCCTTTTTGGCTGGACATTGACTACCGGTAAACAGAAGGTCATTAGCAACAAGGCTACAAATAATCCACTGTGCTGTGGCATGGCAGGGTCACATGCTTGACCCCCAAATGATGGACACACTTGAATAACATATCACCTTTAATCAGGTTTAGTGCAGAGGAAATTGAAGGCTGAGACTTTGAGTGGCCCCTGGAAGGTATTGTTAAGGCTCAGGGCCATTATACAACTGTCAGTATTAGTCTGTAGCAGGACACGTGGACACTTAAATAGCAAAGAAACTGCCATGTATTGTTAATCAAAGAATAATTTTGAGCTGCAGGACACCTGTCTTTACAGGACCTGTTTAACAATAAGCTTTTATTTCAGCTGTCATAAGATGTTTGCATCCTGACACGTGGCCACTTAAAACCAACTAGGAGAGGGCAATGGACAACCATTGTTAGTGAGAAAATTTGGCAGGGGGTGTGCCCAATTTACAGTGTTACAAAGACAAATTAAATCAGGCTTGAATGGAACTTTAATAGAGAGATAAGTAGGACCTCTGCACAGTTTTGTTATTTTATTAATCAATTATGTTGACTGTCATTGGTGGTTAGGTTTTGGGACACGTGGCTTTTGAGTTTGTGGTATTTCATGGTCTATGCATCCCATATTATGTAACACTAGGTATATTTTTTTTGGTGCTTCCCATTTATATAATACACAGTATCATAGTATAGTGTACTACTGTATCCAATAGTTACATGTGAAGTGAAGTATAGGGTAAAGCAAACTTGGTAAAAAGACTCTTACCTGAGCTGTGACTGTAGTTTGCCTGCCTTGGTGATAAAGTCCTCCCAAATTGGGTAACTGCTCTGTGAGGAAAAGGAGAGATGAACCATCAGAACAGATTTTACAAGTCCCAGAGTTACATAAGCACTTAAAAGTACAACAACATGGGGCCACGGGTGCCTCACCTTTCATGAAAAGCCTACACTTTTCTATTTTCCCTTATGAGTTATAACAAACACACTATATTTGTATCTGTCTTCCAAACAATATATAATCCTACCTGAGCTGTGACTGTAGTTTGCCTGCCTTGGTGATAAAGTCCTCCCAAATTGGGTAACTGCTCTGTGAGGAAAAGGAGAGATGAACCATCAGAACAGATTTTACAAGTCCCAGAGTTACATAAGCACTTAAAAGTACAACAACATGGGGCCACGGGTGCCTCACCTTTCATGAAAAGCCTACACTTTTCTATTTTCCCTTATGAGTTATAAAAAACACACTATATTTGTATCTGTCTTCCAAACAATATTAATCCAAAATTGTACTATGACTTTAGGCATACTGTCCAGTATGTTTTTGTAGGTCACAGCAGAATTATGTTATAATAAACCTATGGGGAGCTACTCTAACCTAATAGGTCCATATAAATAGCTTTACTAAAACAATCTTTGAGAAAAGTGGTCTAATGCAGACAAGACGAAAGTGTGTACAGGTGCCATTGAGGGCCATGAATGTAGTATGACCAAATGCTTGGCACTAATGTGTTACTAACATCAGAGTCTTGAGGAATGTCTTGTTGTGGTGTTGGACATTGCACCAAATAACAAACTCAACTCACAGCAATATAATTTACCACTGTACTAGTACAACTATGACACTTAAATTCTAAGAGTTGGTGGTTATGCATGAATGGCTTTATTGCACAAACCCCACATTGGGAAGGGCTGAATATCATATTGGTATTCATAACAAACTTTCTAACTCAAGTAAATCAGATGGCTCACCATCTGACCTACACGTGTCAAACCCCTCAGACCCTGTGAGTAGTTTTCTACCATGACAGCTACATTCTCCACATTCCTTCAGGCCATACAACAGCTGGGAAATCAGCTAATAGTCTCTTCATTTGAGCTCTGTCAAAAATAACATAAAAATAAAATGCCCTAGTTTTATAATTGCAGATTGCCCTATTTATTTTTATAATGGCCGAAGACTGATTAAATTGAAATTAGGGCAGAATAACCTGTTAAAAATATGTGTAATTTAAAGTGGTTATAAAGGGTGTATTAAAGACATTTCAGCTTTAATAGAAATTGTATCATTCAAACAATGAGTAGTCTACACTACAGATAATTCATTAAAGTAACTCTGGACATGAACTATTCCCAGTAGCATTATGTAATAATTGCAAAATACATAAGGTCAGGAAAGACGTTTCAAACATAATATAACAAAAGTTACATTTATTTACCTAAATCCATTACTGTTAAAAGTGCAACCACGTCTGGCCTAATTGTAAAGAGTAACGTTAGGTAGAAAGCCAGCCAACAACAACTACCTTGACGGCGGCCAGAGAAGGAAAGCTTTAGCAAAGTTCAAAAGTTAGTCACTACGGCAGCTAGTAAAAGGCACATGGAGTCAAATTCTAATCTTAAACGTGGTTTAACGTTGGCTGAAAAACAGTGCAAGTTTGAAGTGTACGTTTTTTGTCTTACTTTCATGTCTCCGATAAGAGTTTGGAAGAGTCCTCCGAGCGCGCTGCATTCCTTTTCTATCACAGCCTCCATTTTCAAGACCAACTCCAGTGGTCAGTCCTTGCTTTCAGATTGTTAATCTTCAACCAAAAACAAAACTTAAGATGGAAAAAAAAGAATTAAAACTGTCTAATACCTTGCGGACATTAAAAACAGCACTCGCGCCAAAGTCAAAATCCTCCAAAACAACTCGCTCTTAATTGCAGCGCTTTTTACTACGAAAAGAAGCCGTAAGGGCGAAGAGAGAAATTTAAATCCCCCTCTCTCCTCCACACAGCCCCGCTAAAAGCCATAGCCGATCCACAGTAAACCTCTGTAGGTTTGTCTCTCGTACAAATGAAAAATAACAATCCAAGACTAACGTTATTCCTAGTTTGTCAGGTAACTGGGGGTTCACACCGACGCTCGACTCACTCACTCACTGCTTCCTAAACACTGGCCGGGAAAAAAAATTAACGGCAAGAAAAGAGTCAAGCTCAACAGACGAAAAAGGCCACTTCCGGTTTGCAATTCTGCGCAAAAGGCGTTTTCTACCTAAGTTAGCAATTGTTTAAAGCCTTACTTTCAGTCACAGCATCTGGACTCGGTTTTCAATCTGAAATCTGTCTAGAAATCTAGACTCTGAAACGAGTCTAGATTGATTTTACTTGAACCTTTTTTTCAGGATGTCCCGGATGACTGAGAACCTTCACAGATACTTTCAGTCACGTTAGTATGAGCTTTGTCCAGGTTGTTTGATGAGCATACATGTTTAATAAAAAGGTTGCATTAATGTTTTTTGATGACGCCACTTGATACTTTTATTGTTGAACATCCGTCCGTATACTATATATTCACTTTATGCAAAATCTGACTGGAGGAGCTAAACCTAGCTGTTAGGGTGTTCTACTATTTATTTTTTTGTGTGTGTGTGTTTTCTTATATGTTTTTGCCTTAGCCTATATCATTTTACTTTGAAACATGAGCCACTAAGCTACTTTAAACATGTCTTCCATAATATAGAACCATGAATATTTAGCCTTGGCCTATATTCTGTTGCCCACACGTTAAAGAATTGTTTAAATGGATGTAATAATATAAAAATATGAACACAATACATTTTACATGAAAACCCTTGACTAACGTGTGACATCTAGTGGCTAAATTCCAAACTGCAACTAAATATAAAATTGAATAAACTACGTAGAAAATGTCAGTTTGTTTTTCTCATGCAACCAATGTGTTTTGAATAAATTAAATGTGGTGGGAAAATTTAGAAAGACAAATTATCTAAAAATGTTTTATTAATGCATAATATTAACAAGTAGGCAACGTATCAGCATCATTAAAGCCATTACAAAAAAGGTTAGAAATAGTATAACAAGATTAGATTAACAAAACATTAAACAAATCTAAACCATCTTAATGTACTGCTTGTTCACAAATTGTAATGAATTATTACACCACTGCTTAAATCATTAACAGTTAACAAAATCAAATCAGTCAGTTATGCCAAGTATGTACTTTATAACTTTTAGGTTATATTATTGTTCACTTAAAAAGTACCATATCTGCAAAAAGTAATAACCTGTCCAATACTGAGAAAAAGTTGTTGTGTAAAAATGTACAAGTGCAAAATCAATAAAAACTCAAATACCACAAACTCAAATTGAAATTAAAAATATAATAAAAAAACATGTTAAATATAATTGATTTGAATGTTCTGTAGCACCAAGGTATCCGGGTACTATTCGTGTACACAGGCATACATTTGATGTGATTGGAAAGTTATTAAAATGCCACTTACATCTAGCATTACACTAGAAAGTGTACACAATTATGCTATAAAATTGTTTTGGAATTGTGAGTTATATTCTCCATCTCTTGAAGCCCATCATCATACTGCAACCGTAACAAACTGTTACAACAGAAGCAAATACCTGGAACAAAACCCAAGGAGACAGAAATAGTCAGCTTAGCTGTGATAGAAGAACACACTTTTTTTTTAAACAAAACAAGAACGAAAGAGGCCACTAAGGAAGTTAATTTCTTTATGCAAATGCATACACCTTTTTGCATGTTCTGTTTCTGGTTGATACCAAGGGACATCATTAACTGTGTATCAAAAAAGATTTTCACAAACGCTATGTGATGAGAATCTCTAATTTAATTGCTGTAAATTCGAACTAATTAAATTCTCATTTTCCTTTCTGGTTATTTAGATATAAATTATGCCATGAAATATGTGTAAAGCTATGCCACACTTACCGTAGCTGCCACATTAATATTGTACTGAGTGTGAGTCAGGACAGTGAAGATGTTGCCCGCTGGATTTGTAATACACAATTGAGTGTTGTTGAGCATGTTTTTGATGAAAGCTCCTCCATTAGCTGCTGTGGTTGCTGCCTCTAACACAAAGGCAGCAAAGTAGAAAAGCAATGCTAGAAAATGGTATACAACATCCTGAAACAAAGAACAGAGAATGTTTTTTAAATTAGACCATGGACAAAAATCCCATTTCAGCTGACATATAAAGACCAGAGAAGGATAAAATAAAAAATTTAAAAAGAAATGAGAGAGAGTGTGTCATGAGAGTATAGAAGGTTAATAGGAGTTTGTGTTGTTGAATCTGTGTGTCAGGCGGGACTACAGGCGGGCTTTTGTTGTGTTTCAGTGTGAGCTCATCATTCACGTCACTCATTGTTCGACTGACAACAAACAACTCCACATGCCTGAATACTCCTAGGAACATAGCATAAAGCCTGAGGAAAGGTTGTCTCTGTCTGCGAGGCCATACCTAAATCTGACTGGGAACACATTACTGAGAATGGAATATTGCATGGTAATGTCATGTTGTAAAACGGTAGTAAATAATTTCCCCCACAAACCACCACTATGTGGTGACTAACGTTTACGTTTGTTTGCCTTGTATTTATGTTTGCATATGTATATAATGTTGTATTGCAATCTTGCCATTAACACAACTGACATGCTGTTTGCAATTGTATTTAATCCATGTGTTAAACACCAGAAACTGTTGCTGCCATGGCAACTGAAAAACACTAGCAGTTGTGGTCAACATGCCAACAGACTTAATGTTCACCTATGTACACCTAAATACCATAAAGCTGTCATTTCTAAACTCTGACATTTACACATATGAATACTTAGTGCAATGTTTTGAGGAAGGATTTTTGGAATAGTACCATTTGAGTATTTTCAAAAATATTACATACATATTCTTTGTTTTAGACGAGAGGGATAAATAGGAATTTGTTAGCAACAAAAATGTTACATTGGTGAACAGCAAAATATCAATATTAATATCAATTTAAAAATGTGGTTTCTGTGAATCTTACCAGGGCGTCCCAGTCGGTGTTGATTCGCTCAGCCAGTCCGGTGATAAGGAGAGTGAGGTAGGCAGAGGACAGGAGGAATGTGGTGACGGAGACAAACATTACCCAGCCTTGCAGCAAAGGTACTGGCACGTTGGAGGAAGCCACCAGGATCCATACTAAACCACCAAACAACTGGAGAGGTGATCACACACTTGGGTTGAAAGATAGCTTATTTATTTCCATTCTTAAGTTGTACCAACAAAATCACCTGTGCAAGCACTTAAATACACACTTTATAACATCAGAATTGCTTGTCCATTCTGGCATGATAGTAACCTACTGAAATTGCACCACATGTAATTATTGCATTGGGTAATACTAATACAGCCGTACAAAACTCAGCAAAAGGCACAAGAATTGTTGCAGATATTAAACCAGATATAAAACATCATGTACTTTTCTGTAATAACTAAATTGTTGAACTCTTAACCCTTAGCGACAGAGGCCAAAAAAAGTGATGATTTGTAGTGTTTTATATATATATATATATTTAAAAACTTGGACTATAATGAACTGTGTTTTAGAGGTCACCTTGTGGTATTACAGTAAATAAAACTAAGCAATACCAAGTCAACATTCAGAAGGTTATTGAATGTTGTCCAGGAAAGTTAGCTAGAGGGTACACTTTAAGGGGCTGTTAAACTGAAGAACTAACAAAACAAAACCTGACAAGTAAGACACAACCGAGGCGTGTTGTGCAATGGGGAAAAAATGATTTGAGAATATAAGCTGTAATTTTTATTTATTTATTTTATTTATTTTTTTTGAAGTGCGTAACGGGCCTAGTTATTTGGTAATGTATTAGAATCTGTGGGCTTAGAACAAACTCAATGAAGAAGAAGAAACAATGTGTCAACAGCTCATTTTTATACTTACTATCTCCAAAAAGATAAGGGCTCCTGAGTAAGTCCTAAGAACTTCAAGTCCCAAAGGCAAAGAAAGGGCCGGCGCAGAGAACGAAGTGGCTGCGGGGTTAGTGGCTGGTTCCGACATCTCTCTGTGTCGCTGTCTGTCCCCCTCTCCGCTGCCTCTGTCCCCCACTCAATCCTGCTTCAGACAATGGACTAAAAGAGCCGGGAGAATTCCAGCGGAGTCATGTATCCCCCCCCCAAACAGGTCGGACAGGTGGATGGCCACTCCCTGCAAACCGGTGGTGCTTTCAAGGACCTCCCGTGTGCTTAGGACTAATGAAGCTAAGCTAGTAGAGTTCCAGGCTTTTAAAACGCAATATCTGTGCACAAAACGAGTCAAGTAGCCCACAAATATAACCAAAAAGGGGGCAAAAGTACTACTACTAGCCTACTATTAGTGTGTACTATATTAATCATGATATTGACAATGACATAAAAAGAAGTGAAGGTTAAATCACTTTATTGTCCCTGTTAAGACTTTGCTATGGAATGAGTGCCCTAGTTAATGTTTAGCTGTCATTTGGATTACGAGAACCAATGTTTGCGTGACCTCTAACTTAGAGAGTCCCTCTGCTCAATACAGTTTATGGTTGATCGTTGGAATCAATATTATAGTGATATCATATAACTTAGTGTAAGTGCTCACTCGCACGCGCACTGTCAGTTTATCTGCGCCAGGCTAATTCTCCCCTCCTCTTACTTCACCAGCTTAATAAAGCGTTGTGTTCAACAAACACGGGGAAATTGGAAATCTTTGTAGAAAGAATGACACTGAATCGATCATGTTTGCGCATTGAACATGCCTACCTACCTTTAGAAGTGTGGGCCTCTGAGATTTCACAATATCTTTATCCATTTCATTCATTTTTTTAAACATTTTTTTTATTTTTTACATGAACAGAAAATTGTTAATTCTGAACAATAAAGGAAGCATTGTTAAAAGCATGAATGTACAGATGATCTACCTGTAGGGTATACATTTAAACACACAGAACACAAATCTTTTAGTTTGTATTTTCATTTGCAATCTTAGGCTCACAGATGTATGAAAACGGAGCATCACATTTGTTGTCATTAAAACCCATACGATCTGCAGAGATTCTGTCTAAGTGGGCACAGTCCTCGTTGTCATCAGCATTATTGGGTTCACCTTCCATCCACAACTCTGTGCTCTCAAAGCTAGTCCCATCCTCCCACATCCACCCGCCCTCCCTCTCCCGGTCAGACAGACCTATCCAAGCATTGCGACGCAAAAGACTGAAAAAATTAATTTCAGATTTTGTAGTCATAGTGGCCAGACGACCTCCTCTCTGTCCACAGTCTTGCTTGCTATCTGGCCAGGACTTGGTCACTCCTTCAGCAGAGAGATAGTAGCATTTGTTGTTGACCTCTATCCAGTCCAATGAGCAGAGGTCTAGAGAAAGTATAGTCCAGTCATTTTCAAGGTTGGGTTACTTTCAAAAAGTATTCCAATAATTTTTTTTTAGAAAATATTATAAGTAACACAGTCTGGGAACCGTATAAAAGCAATATGAGTATGTTTCATTACTTTTAGATTACGTCACTCTTGTACTCCTAATTATATTATTATTGGTTGACACAGATATAAGATGCAGATTTGGTAGAAAAAGATTTATTATGTGTTTACTAACAATAAGAATAAAATTTTGACCAATAATTGTCAAATAAAATAATTAACTCCACTCTTTAAGCTCTGTTTTTTCCACATCAGTCTCTTTTTGCTTTCTGTTTCACTTCTTGATAAATATAATCTCAGAAAAATGTCAGAGCATCTCTTTGTTCACTCACCTAATTGCTTTCTCCTTTTAGGTAAGTTGTCCACACTCATCTGTAACTCATTCCATCGAGAAGTAATGTTTTCAAATTCATGGCGACTAATTTGGTGTTGGCTCCAATAAGTGATTGCACGGAAATCTGGCATAACAAAGTAGAAAAAGTCATGGGAACACTCAAAAATATTGGCCGGGTTCATTACAAGCATACCGTCCGCACTTACTTTGAGCGACCAGTCCTAAGATCACAACCAAGAGAATAAACAGAGCAGTCCGAGAAACACTGAAACAGCTCTAGTCCTCCTCGCTGAAATCAGACATTAGAGATTTCCAACTGCTGTAAATATTTGTGCTGGTATTTGCGTATTCCTAATCCTACCTGTGCTTGGGTGTCTTCCATCCCATTTGGATCTTTTGCCTTCATCTAAATCCAAACATAAATCGTTGTAAACCCCTGACATCTCTCAGATTGGTGTTCTTGGAGCTCTGTCTGACCAACAATGTGATGCACAAAATGAGGAACTGTCCCCTCTCTATCAGATTAAAATGCTGACAAAATAAATATGCAGCTGTGTAAAAAGGGATGTGAATTCTTAAAAATGTCTGGTTTTTGTTGTTGTTTTTTACAAACATTGGAAGTAGGCTGACTGCAAAAACTTGTAGGACCTACATCAATGTCACATTTAGTTTTTGTAATGTTTAGCATTTTAAAAGAACCACAAAAATATTGATTATAAAATGTGACTGCTGCCCTAAAAAGCCATACCATTTAAACACATGACAAGTTAATGTGGAAATATTTTGAAACAATTTCTGCTCAGCTGGCAAAAAAGCAAAATTCCAAGAACTAAGAAGGAGCATTGTGTAAGAGGGTCACTTAAGATAATTCAAAGAGCAGAAGCTTGTCCTTGAAATTAAAGTGTTTCTTCTTTTCTTGCAATTAACCAATTTAGTATATACAGTATATAGCATAGCGTATGTGCTTTCATATACTGTAGATTAGGAAGGAGAACTAAGACTCAACTTTGAGTATTTTATTTGGTTTTAGACAGTATGTTAGTAGTAGTTGTATGACACTTATTGTAACTGCATCTCAAATATCTTCAGCCCTGTTCCTTAAACAGGTACTGTCAGGAATGTAACCTCTCCTCTCGTTTCAGGGACAGGAGTCACTTCCTGTCCCTGTTTTTTCCCTCCGTGGTGATTGCTGGCCCCGCCCTAATGTCCTGCACCTGTACTTAGTCTGTGTCTCACTTTGTTCCTGTGCCAGTTCGTCTTGTGAATTTTCCAAATGCTTACCAGCCGTTTCTTTGTGAATTCATTGTTTGTACAGACTTCTTTTTGGATTTTGGACTCTTTCTGTTGCAGTAAAAAGCTTAACCTTTACCTGTCGTTGAGTCGGGCTTTTGAGTCCTTCCAGTGTCCTTAACAGATACTCAAAATCAACAACATCCCATGAAGCTCTTTTTCTTGCTCTTTTTGTTTTGCTGTGTGTTACTCTATAATACTAAAATAAGTTTCAAAAACCAAAACAATTTACCCCAAAGACAGTTTATTGTAATACAGTACAAGAAAGAAATAAGCTATCAAAATATTTTAATAAAGTATGTACTACACAAATTAGGAGCAATCTGAGTTAAACTCTATGTATATGTATTGACTTGTGTTTGTTCATATGTATATTTGCATCATGATACAAATGTAGGTGTGTCCCCCTCCTCCTCCTCCTCGTCTTACGCTTTTGGAAAACTCACAAATAAAAAACATGGTGGCATCACACTCAGTATGGCCCCATGTCCCAGAGCTGAGCAGCTCCACGCAGCTTGAGTTTGTTCTAGGGGAACCGATGTCCTGGTCTTGGCTCCAAGCTGAAAAGGCCTGGAGAGGGCTTGAGTCTGTGTATATGTAACTTTTTGTTCCATTCTATTAGAGAAGAAACAAGAGTTAATTAAAGTAAAATGAAACAACCTTTTCTGCAAATATCTAGCACACTTACTGTGTCAATGCTTTGAGCTTTCACTCCAATATAAACCCTTGTGAGCCCTGCATGACCGATATAGTCTGCCATAAGGCGGTTGGTGTTGCTGGTTTTTGGCATTGCCAGAATACCTCCTCTTAGCTTGCAGTTCATCAACGCTTCTTGGAACATCTTGGCCTCCTTTACAAGCAGATAGTACCTCTCCTCTGTTTCTCTCAGTCCCAAAAGGACTGCATATACATTTTCTGTGAGTTAACCATTACATACAGTTGCATCTAGACATCACAGCATTAAGAGCTCACCATTTTTCACAAACGTCACAGCATTCCTCAGCTTGCTCACACTGATATCCAGTTTTCCAACCACCTTCCTGTATCTTCCACAGTCACAAGTGGTGCCTGATGGATATGCAGGTTTTGTAAGGCTTTGTAACATACATGGTACTGGACTCATTTATAAAAAAAAGAAAAAAAGAACTCAAAATGATTGTTTTTTTTTACCTGGTTTTCCTTTTAAACCAGCAAGGCCATCCAAGCCTTTATCACCACTGTCACCTGTGTACAATATAAGCAACAGGAAATTAGTAGGCTACATACAATTATGTTATTATGTAATCATGTAGTACAATGAAATAAAGGCTTTTTCGTGTAAAGAGAAAACACACACAATTATCTCGTTATAACTAGAAAACATGAGGAAAAAAATTCTATTAAGACATGGCCAGTATGGATCTAATTTTAAACAAAACAACTCAAAAGTGCCTCTTATAGCTACTTATTACAGACTTGTAATGTACAAGATTTCCACTTGGCGGCAGTATTAAACAGAGTAAGCACTCAACAGTTTAGCCTACTTTAGAACCCATAAGATTCAGATTATTATTTGCTTACCCTTTCTTAACGTAGTCTTTATAATCTTTTTTTTTTAATGAAGAAATGTGTGTATTAAGAAAAAGAAAAATATATTTTTTAAAAAGCAAGGCACATTTATCTATATAGCACAATTTATACACTGGGTCATTCAAAGTGCTTTACAGAAATAAAAGACACTTTTAAAACACATAAAAATAATAAATAAAAATAATAAAAATATAAATCATAAAAAATAAAAAAAATTTAAAGATGAAAAGTGCAGATAAAAAAAAAGACATTGAAATGAAATGTGGAGTCATGTCAAGTGGCCACTGTGCGTATTGGGGAAGTATCCTGTGCAAACATCCCAAACGAGCCTATTATGATTAAGAGCTTGAACAGGCACATGGAATATATGACTACTTTATTTGTATTTTTTCCTAGTAATAGTTTAGTAAAAGCTGGTAGCCTACTTTGCATGTAACTGTTACACACATGCTCAGCTTGACTTATTTACTATAAGTGATGCCAGATTATATCATTTTCAGTTAATACATTTAATTTCTCTTGCAGTTGAGTTTTTCCATATTATGTCAGATAAGTATGCAATTTCAATTGTTAAATGGAAAGTTTCCACTAAATAGATTATTTAGTATCTTGTTTAGATAGGGAAAGGTATGAACCTAATTAAGTATGAATTTACTTCAGCAAAACAATTCCATTCAAGAGAGATTAAAGAAGCTTAATAAGGAAAATTAAAGGCAAAGTACAATTTAAAAGAGTGAAATTAAAGACTGACATTTTACCTTTTTCTCCAATTGGCCCCATCTTTCCTGAGTGCCCAATGTCCCCTTTAAGCCCCACATCTCCTGGGATTCCTGGTGAAAAAGACAAACACAAATGTCTGTAATGTAGTGTAATAAGCAATAATAAACAAACAAAACTTCATGTTTATGGGTGCCCAGTAAACAGTGAGCATGTTTACATGTTGTCTGGGAAAACTTACTACCAGGAGTGTAAGAAGTATTTCCTCAGCTGGAAATGTATGGCATTTGAAAGACTAGGTGACACATTGGAGAGGTCTATTGCTATGGATTTGCAACACACAAACAGATCACATACAGTTATTTTCTGCTTTGTTAAACTTAATTATTCGTGAGAGGTTTTCCTGAAAGGCGTGGCTCTTCTTCAGAGTGTGTGAAGTCTGCATTTGCTGCTTTAAAAAATACTGTAAATGAATTTGCAATTTATTGTCTTGGCTGAAAAATCACAGTCAAGACTGCCTTTAAACAAGAATGACAGTTAGACAGGATTGTGACACGTTTAAGGTGTGTCTACACAAGTTGATTAATGTTTTTTGCAGATCTTATGCTCGCCAGTGAAATCGCATTTCTAGATTTCAGATAACAGTCCTTTCTGTCATAACTCTTTTTATTGACTAACCTCTACAATCGGTCTAATGTCTGGATTATCCAGCGGCTGAAAGGAAAAGGAGAAACATTTAATTCTTTACTAAAATTAACAGGATTAAACATCACTTCTGCTCCTGCTCCTCAAGCAGTTTTCAGACATTAAAAGTAACACTATATAACTTGTTTTCTTGCCAAACAATCCTTTCACAGACATGTACTGTTTTTACAGTAAGATTCCAAAACGAAGCAACTGTTGCCTGTAAAAATGACCTTGATTTTGACACAGAATCCATGCATCATCTATTGAGCTGCTCACACAATGCATCAGACCTCCTTCCATTCCACACTGAAAACCCATAATGACAGCTCTGCTATAAGGTTTCAAATAACAAAGTTGAAAAGTTGAACAGAGATCATGTGCTGTATATTTTTTATATTATTATTATACTATTTTGGAAGAAGCTCAACTGTCTTTTACAAAGTTGGGCAAGTGTGTACATCAGTGTGTGCATGTGTAGATGTGTGCAGAGCAAAAGGGCGGCATACAGTTATTCCATTTAGTATCGAGTATATGTTCCTCTATGTCGGGTTGGATGCAGCTGAAACACATGGTGCAGTGGGACACCACGGCTTTTCCAGCAGCTATTAACACGTCTGCTTCCTCCACAGACACACAGCAGTTCAAAGCTGTCTGTTTGAGGGCATTGCAGCCATGGATCAACCACTCAAGTAGGGAAAACCAGATTGAAGCAGGGAAGCTCAAATGTAGGACAAATAGAGAGGTGTCTTGTCCAGTTAAACCTCCAACACAAATATTTTTGTAGGACTCACACAAGTAGGTGACACTTAACATTTTCTGTCTAAATTCAAAATGATCAAGACTATAATCTGGAGTTACCATTTATAGGGCCCTATTGTTATGAATAAGCCTCATATCTGGTATATAGCCTACCTTCTTGCATTTTGCATTTCCTTGTCCCTGTACTGAATGGACTTTGATTTATATTTCTGATTAATAATATGTAAAAATGTTCAGGCCTGTTTGTACCTGGAAGTCCAGGTGGTCCCCTCTTCCCCAAGTTTCCTTCTGATCCATCGTCTCCAATCTCACCATGGTCACCTTAAAAAAACATTTTTATTTCATCAATTTACAGAAATATATGCACACTATATTACCATGTTTATAGAAGCTGCAGGATCATTGTTCATGGAAATCTCTATAAAAGGCATTAATAAGATGTAACTGGAAGTAAAAATGAGGTGTTGAGAAATGTTTGTGGTTGGTTCTCCTTCTCTGGCAACCAAAAGCTTTCGGAGTGTCTGTTAGGGCTGTAATGAGGCCCGAGTAGTTCTTGCCAAGAAGACTTTATATCTTGTTTAGTGCTCTGCTTTGAAAAAGAGGTTTGTAACAAACCCCCTCGATTAGTCTGGAGTGGTACTTAAGGAAATTGATTATTCCATTATTCAGCATGTTTAGACATAATCCTGTAATCCCTTTTTGGTGCTGAAAGAGATACACACTAAATCCATATAAAGTGACTAACTATCCTCAAATGTTGAGATGGCTTATATGAAACTCAAGAAGAAATAAATAAATGATTTAAACTTTAATAACATTTTTTTCAGGAACCTGCCTCGATTACGCTTGTGTTTGACCTTATCAGTTTTCAAGAAAAAAATAAAACAAACGTTTGCTTTACTATTTTGATTCATGTTAAAATATACACGTGACACCCACTCCAATATGACTTGGATATATACACAATCAGAGCTGGCTCTGTGGTCAACAGTATCTTGGATGAGTCTTGTACAAATAATCACTCAGTTTAGTGGCAGCTGTCTAAATACATGCAGCCCTAGTGGGACTTTTTACTGCTACATAACATTCAGTGGGAAGCTGACAAAAAGTTTGGTGCTGTTCACAAGCCTCCACACTTTTTAGTGACTGTATGTTTTCCCAACTATTACTCATGCTGTCACATACTAGCCACTGTAATATAATCTATAGTATGTCCATAGAAGTTCATAAGAGAAAAGAAGAGCAAACGTGTCTTAAAGTTCCACAACTACTAAAGTTATATCTATGCTGGCTTTATAGTTTTCACTTAACAGACCTCCACAGTTTCTACATGATGTCAATCCCCTCAAGGAATATCTCTCTGAATTATTTTGAAGCCAAAACTACAAGTCATGGTTTTCAGTAAAGCTAAGTTTACTGTGTATTTTATAAGGTCTGTCTGTCTGAATCAGCAGGGAAACAAGCTACTGGATGTCATAAAACAGAAAACACACTGAGAGGAGGCTTTCCCTCCAACGTCTATGAGGTAGCTGACTCAATGCTAGTAAAGGACAGGACATTGCATGCTTCAAGTTGTCATGATTAGCTCTGTAAACTCAAAAACAAATTACATAGGTGTCTCCTCAGGATTTTCCATTAAGTCATTCAGTAGACATATTCAGAAAACATATTATAGCAGTTAGCATTACCTTTAGCTCCTGGTAGAAGGGAATTGGTGCACACTTCGGTGGAGGCGGAGAGGTAACTAATTACAAATAGAAAAATGCACAGTGCCAACAGTCCTGCAATGGTTTTTGTAGCCATTATCCAGAATATTAAAGCTTATGGATATAGAAGACCAAAGGATATTGTGGAATGCAGCCTCTACACTTAACTACACTTCTTGGAGCAGTGGATGAGTGTGGCTCTAATGAGCAAGCATGTTTACAAAAGTCTTATCACTGACTTGTCGTATGTCAAACAACACTTCCCATTTTGCATTCCTCGGTATGTCTTCCCATTGGACACGTTATTCTAGTTAATTATGAGAAATTCCAAAGAATAGAAAATGGACGCTTACCACAATTTCTTTTTTATCATTAGTGACTGCACAAACTGCCATCATAGCATTAAATCCGGAAATCAATGAGGGAAAAAGACATTTTGCAGATTTTTGTACAATTGCTTCTGGTTTGTCACTACATGATGGAAAATACAGGCCTTTAGAGGCTTTATGAGAAAGAGGATGGGTGGCAAAAAATAAGACGAGAGACAGAGCAAGAAGGGTAAGGGGAAAGAATGAGACATAATTACAGATGAAGATGCATTAGGATAAGAAAACAATGGTATGGAAGAGTGTGTGGTCTGAGCATGTGACTTGGCTCACCCTCAGAGCTGAGTATTACGGGTTATCTACAGTTCTTCTTTAGTTAGACAAGTAATCAGAGGCTTTAGTGAGCTGTGGTCTTTGAAGTCCAGGAAGGGGCTAATGTTAGGGAGAAATCATTAATTGGAAAAACAGATTTTTCTTCATCAGGCTTGTGGAGTTCCCTAAAGGAAAGAGTTGGCTAGTCCATGCATTGAGAGTCAGCCAGATTAAAGATAAATGTGATGCAGAGTTTATTGTTCTTGGCCTGAGTTAATGTTATTGGTATTTACAGAAATGTCTCAGAACACCCATGAATGATGGGACAACGTCTTTTTGCTTTTAATTAAATTCAATTGTGTTAGAACTGTTAATAAAGCTAGTCATTAATCAACCTTTGTTCTTATTTGCTTTTGCTGTATCCAGTGATAAAGTCTGCTAAAAGTTTCTTTTGGATGTGAAAATGGTTTATACTGAGCTCATATTAAGTTTATATTGTTTCTATCCAGGAATGTCTAGAAAGAATGCTGTGTCTTTGCTTTTCATGGTTTGAGAGTAAGGTTGCTTGTACCATTTATGTTATTTCCTCCATAGGTTACTTAGTTAAAGGGTTGACACTTCAGCCCACTTAACCAGTGTAGTTATGGCCTATTGTGTTATTGTATTAAGTTTTAAATATTTTTTCAAGTTGGGTGGGCACTCTCTGGCACACTTTTTGGCTATGGTCTGGAGAAGTGCAACATTCTTCCTCTTTGTGCTCTCTACATGCACACATGCCTGAAGTCCTGAAGGCTAATTGTTAACATGTGGTTTAAATAGTCTTCTCTAATTATGAATGTGATTCACACTCACACTGAGGCCTGACTCCACAGCAGTAACCACACACAACAGAACAGCCATGTTTCTCTGCGGGCCACAAACTCATTTACAAAAGCGAAGTGGGTGTAAGCTGCCCACATGTGTGTTGATGACAAACCATTTGAACAGAAGCTTTGGGCATAAAACCTTTGACTAACCTCTTGTTGGTGACAATGTTGCTGCAAAAGTGACATATTTTTGTTAGTTTTGGTTTGAGAACTAAGCAAGAAGTACAAATAACAACCTGTGGCAACAGTCACTGATTAATTTAAAAAGAGATTTCAGGTTTTGAACCATAAACATTAACGGTCTTGTTAATAACCGTTAATAACCATTAACAGTCTTTTTGCCCTCCACTTTACTCAGGTCATGATTAATTCAATATCTGGTCCAAGCATTTATAGAAATAAAGAAACATAACTGGTCCCTAAATGGTTGATAGCAAATTATTATTATAAACCTAAGTTTAGATTCAGTCATATGAGACACATGCATATTTCTCCTCTTTTTTCACTTAAAGAGTAAGCATCTATTGTTTGACATGGAAACAGTGAAATGGCATGTAATGTAATGTAATATAATGTAATGTTATGTAATGTAATGGCATGTTTACATCTGCCTTGCACTTCACTGACTTTGCTTTAATATCTAGCTCCTTCACAGCGAACAGAAACACAGAAAGACATCATGTAGGAATGATTTCATGAAGTGCATTTGTTCAGTGCACTGCAAGACATTTATTGCTGTACAGCCCAATATCACAACAACAGTTGCCACAAAAGCCTTTACAGCCTGTACAAGACAAGACCCCCTGTCCTTAGACATCAGGGTAAGGAAAGGACGGTAAATGAAAAAAACCCGTGGGAGGGCCACAAAAGGATGTATCCACCATAATACCATAGCGGTGCAATGAATTTTGTTTTTAACTTACAGCTAGTTTTCTGTGTATGATAAAGGTCAGAATATTAAAATGCTAGCCTGCCATTCAAATTAGTAACAAGACAAACAGAGACTGTTTGCTTTAATGGAGAATCTAAAAATACACTAAATAATATCACATTATAGTTTGTTCCACTCTGGGAATTTTTAACAAATGCCCGTGCTATTTATTTGTTTGTATTTTGTAGTGCATTTACGGTTCCACAGCTACCTGACAGACAAAATATTGTGTAAAGATGGGGTGTTTTTGCATAAACACTGTTAACAGCAGACATGAGAAGCTAAAGCTATGATTACTATAGTACGATGTGAAGGTTATTTGCATTATGAAAGTCCCCTGGGGAAGTTTGAACAGCCTATCAAAAAAACAAAATATAAAACAAATAAATATAAAAATAAAGAAAAAGATGCAACTAAATATCAAATTTATTTAAATTTGAGTGGGCACTCATATCATGTAGGCTAAAGGGAGAGGTACATGGAACATATTACAAGCTCACGTGAGACAGAAGCAGACACAGAGCTGCAGACAGACATCTCTTAGATAAACAGACAAACACTCTTAATAACTAAATGTGCATGTGCAGTGTTGCAGTAATGCACCGTAACCACAATCATTTATGTTCCAGTGTGAGCGACTATGTTTACACAAGGGTTTCTGAAATAGTTTTAAATAAACCTCCCAGGATTATGTGATCCATTACTATTGCATCTACCTACATGGCGGTGCTCTGTCACCTTGTATATTAGTCAAATTGCAAAGTTTAATAAATGGTGCGCAGTATTATAACTTACCTTGGACAGGTAGTCAAATTAAATCAAAAGCCAACTTAAGGATCTACTTCAGTAACAGATCAAACTAATTGTATTAATATAGCCAGAGTGTGGCAATTCTGTCTAATACCATAACCACACAGAGACATTAGGTACAGCATGTGTCTTGAGAATGAACGCACAAATCTTTTAATCAGATATCAAGATTAAACCCCTCCTATACTGGATTTAGAACAGTCATTTGAATGAAGAGAAATTGAGCAAGAGCCAGTATGTCACTCTCGATGAAACATTGGCTTACTCCAGATTGGGAGCTGCAAACCACAAATTGTTGTATGTAAGTAGCTGGTGATATGAAATAATATGAGTCAGATGGGTGTTGGGAAAACCACCTCTCGTCCCAAACGTTTCTCACGACTCCACCTTACAGCTTTGGGATGTCACACTATTTTTATAGTATACCTCATCCAGACTTGTGGTCGCACTTTAATACTGAAAATCCTTCCTACTCCGTGTGATTGACTTCTGCCTGAATTCCTCTGTGTGTCTACACCTAACACCTAATAGTTTGGAACACCTGAAAACTCTTGGCTTTGGTGAAAGTTCATCTTGGTAACAGGTAAAAGAGGTTCTCCAAAGCTTCTCATAACAATAATGACTATGGCCTGTGGAGCCGGGTGTTGCTTTGTGAATTAAGAAAACAGTCCTGAAACAATTGCTCCTTTCACCAAATACAGTATGTTCACTTGAGTTGTTTCCGGTAGAAAAACTGCTGTCTTTGTAGGAAAATAAACAGGACTTAGTGAGCAGTTTGTTGGGGGCAAGTTCAGTCACTGTATATGAGCATTTACGAGAGAAAAAGTAAAAGACTGCAGATACATGCTGTAAATGAGCCTCCTCTAATCATTGCCTGTTTATTTTATGCAGCTGTTTAGTCATTTTGTGGATGAGAGTGTTGAACGCTGTTAGATGAAGAACAGCATAATGGAAAAGCTTAAATGGTGCATTTATTTTACCGTGGGACAAATTAGTCTTTTGGAGAATTCCCCTTGGTTCCTTGAACACATTGTGAACGTGGTTGCAGTTTAAAGGCTTCCCGCTCTTCTACCTCAGTGTCTTGGCAGTGAGGTCTGTTTGTCTCACAATGAGTCTTTGGAGGGTGACTGAATGATGGATTTCGACATCAGTCTCCGTTACTCTGAAAAGAACAAAAACATTGGTAGCATCTCTGTGAAACATGTTCTTTTTAAAATTGTTCTTAAAGACATGCTCAGAATGCACATGTAGACATTTTTAGCAGCACAATGCCAATAACAACCTCTGGACATAGTGTCATGAAAATGGCAGTGTCGCATCGGCCGTGTTTGGCATGTTACTGGTCTTTTTGCCCCGTGTTGAGTAGCTCCCTTCAAATAAACTGCTAATTTATGTCAAAAAATACTCTGAACCACAAAATGTTCTCGGACATTTACAGAGATTTTTATTTTTATGATGTTTTCTTCACAGCGTAAATCACTGACACAGAAAATTTAATTTGTGGTGAATGACTTATGGAACGAGAACAGATGGCTGTAGCAGCTTTTCAAAGAATGTGGTTAGAGCCACTGGTGTTGCTTTACGCCCGGGCTGGACTCCTACTCAGGCGTTGGTGCTACTTCACCCCAGGTGCAGCACTGTAACCACCTGCCTACTTGTAAATAGGTCTGGATGTCTGTAGTGTATGCGCTAGTGCGTATCGTGATGTGTGGGCTGACATCATCATGTGTGGTTTTAAAGGCTGCTTGAAATATGGGTCCGTGCTGGCGACAGTTTGGGAGCGAGACCTGCTGGGCTTTGTGCTCTCACAGTCACCTCATAAATCTGAGCAGCGGGAGGAGGGTGGAGGGACACATTCTTTCTAGTGAAAAAAAAAAAGTTATAAATTAGAAAATGTGTAAAAACATTGACACTGCTGTTTCTGGGAGGCACAGTATGTGTGTGGAAACGAAGTTGTTAACAGTCCACCTGTTTTGTAACCTGACTCTGCCAGATAGAACTGCGACACAGAACCATCTGGGAGGGCTCCTGATTAAAGCATTTACAAAAGGGCAGGTACTTTAAATGAATAACTGGCCTGTAATTGAATTTATCAACCGAAGTTTTATCCAGTCAGAGCATTACCATGCCAAGACCTGTCAGTACTGCCATTGGTCACAATGAGCTGATAAGGCCACAGTTTGACTGTGAGTACATTGCTTGGAGCAGTTCAGATGGATTTTTGTGAGTTTCTAAACTTCCAAATCCAATTGCAGTGCAAGGTAACTCACTTCAACTTGCATGAGTCGGACTTCTGTTAGACATGGAAGTTCGTGTGTGCCAGTAAGTTACAGTAAACTCAAGGAAACAAGCTATGTAGGTAGCATCTGCTGCAAAGTCTACCAGTTACTTCTTGTCACTACTGTTGGAACATCGCTTTTTCAAAAGTGATTTTTATTAGCATTAGCACGAGGAATCCGACAGTCTTGTTCTATGTGCTGTGGCATTTTACATGGATAGCTTGTTTTTATATAAGCCCAGCGTACGTTTCTATTTGATGCATTAAGAGTTCATAAAATCTAGGACTTTCCCACTGCAGACTGTTGTACATGACCATATCTGATTCTTGAGGGGGCTAGAAATACAGATTTCATTAATCCAATCTATTGTCATGATTTTGTAAAGCCTGTTTCAGAGATTTGTATTTTTTTATTCAGGTCCAGAAAAAAAGAACAAATTTGAGACTTCTTCATCTGTTAAAACCTTAAACTGGAATTAGCCAACAAACGATGACAGCCCACCAACTCATCTCAATGTTCCTGTTGCAAATCTTTTCCACAAACAGTAATGTTCCCTTTACATTTTTTCCCATTGCTAATGTCCTGAAATGTCATTATGGGAGCTTAATGAGAAGTGAGAAACACTCTCAACATTCTCAACCGCTTAAGTGTTTTTTGAGACAGGCCCAAGTAGAAACAGCTGGAGTTTGACACTGAGGTGGTGTGATGGAAAATCTCAAAGGGCCTAGAAAATCATCTTCAGGCGCTTGACACTGCAAGTCTTACTTTTAAGTTCAAGTGCTCTTTTTTAGTAAAAGATGTTTTAACTTTACAAACATTTTTATCAAGATGTTAGTTTTCAGTATCCTGTTAAAGTCATCCTTCACTGTTGCTGGGAGTGCTCAAAGCTCTCTTGTCCCAGGATGAGGCAGTTTTTGTATAATTATGTGCTCATCCTTGTTTCCACATCGTCCTGCTGGTTTAAATTTCCACTCCAGAGCTTGCCTTGGCCTTCTGTCTTGACAAAAATCTCAGTGCAACACTTTTTTTCAAATCAATTTGTTTAGTAACTCGACCCGAGAAAGTGTTATTCTATTACTGCAGTGACACACACCTGTCACTAGCCACTTAAGCTTTTTAAAAGACAAATGATGGTAACATTTCTGTTTCCAACATTGCCAACAAGGAGGTGACACTAGCGTTTTCCTTTTCCCCCACCCAAACATTGACAAAAGTGCGTCAATGGTAGATGAAAGTTTACGTAAATTCTCGCTCTCAAGAGAATATGGTGGAACCTGATACAGAAAACGATGGGAAGGGCAGAGGAAAAGGCAAATACAAGAAGAGATTGATGCTTAAGTGAAGGAGGAGTGATTTGAGTTTAAACCACAGTCTATTTAGATGCTAGTCTGAACACTGCACCTCTGAAACCCATTCCTTTTAAAACTGTGATTCATTTAAGACATAGGCAATCATTTAAGGTTGAAACCAAGGAACTGGCACCGACAGTGTTTTTATTATGACTAAAATGACTGATTCTTTAAGGAAATATTGACCAGACTATAAATAACAGAGAGTACAATAGTAACAGTTCCACATGTCATAATTTACACACAGATGTTACATTTGACGGAGAAACATCTTGAGAAACCTTTGACCGCAACTTGTGGAAATGCGATTTCTGAGTATAAATCTCTCTCAAATGCCGTGCTGAAAGGTCTCACCACTTGAACTCAACACGATGCATCAAAGACTCAGCCAGCAATAGCTTTGGCTCACTTTGACATGTCCAACATAACTGATCTATGTTGAGATTACATTTACATTCAATTAGGCTCTGTCTCACCTCTCCGTCGCTGGAGGGATATCATAAATGTGGTGAAATCTTAATAGTTGTTTGGGGGAAAAGATCGAAGAGATCGAAGTTAAAAAGTTAAATGCTAGCAGTAGCCAGGGCCTTGAGGTCTTTTGGGCCCAGCTCTGTGGAACTGGAAATACAATACTTCAAGGATGTTTAGGTCTAATATACTGTATGCTTACATCCTTCAAGTCTAAGGAAAAAGTATGTACAGTACATATATAATAAAACAAGATCATAATATTATTATTCACAATCAAACAATTGGAAAGTTTCTCCTTTAATCAGTAATTTGTTTATGTTTTATGTGGATATGACCTGTTTTGTGAGACACAATCAAAAACCTATAAATAAACCTCACAACATACAGCTGCAGTTCTATGGGCACCATAAACAACAATTTGGCATTTTGGTTGAATACAAAAACAAAACAATCTATTTCTCTATTTTATTTGATTATTCCTGGCCTGAATTTATTTAGACTGGGCGTTAGTGACATCTGTGAATCTAAAAGACAGTTGCTGCTCAGCCCATTTGCAGTGACAAGAGTGTTTAGTTTCCCAGAATGGGGCCAAATTAGAGCCAGAGGAGCTATACCAGCTTTAATCCATCTAAACAAAGACATTTTATCATGTCTTTGACAGATGTATGATTCTTATTGCCTCCCTCCCTTGTCTTTCATTGCCTCTATGTCCCTGCCTGATGGGCTAAATCTGTCACTGTCCTGTTAGAGAAATAAACAGTGAGGCAAAGTCAAAGCGGGAGGACAGAGAGCGACTGTGCTCTGGTCTCACTGGCTCTGATGAGAGGAGCAGACTGAGCGCTGGCAGCACTACAGTTGGGCTGTCTGGGACAGAGCAACTTCAGGAAGAAAACATTACGCAGTTGCAGCAGACGAGAAAGGTCACTTGAGATGCAACCGAGATGCAACCCACAAAGAGAGTAGGGCAAAACCACAAAACTAATGAATGTGAGTACAGTTTATTTGCCACTGTTCGGCATCATCAAACCTGTTCTCTTTCCATATTAAATGTTTCAGAACCACTAAATAAAGCCCTGGTGATTCAAGTGTTTATGCAATTAAAGCTTTTGTTTCATATTTAAAGGCAACCACACCCTGACAACTTTTGGCTACAGTAAACTAAGTTCAGTTCAATCTGTATTTAATCCTGCAATATATTAAACTCTGTATCGTAACAACTTAACTTAGTTTTGGCCTTTGGTGAGCATCAAAGTCCCCCAGATTCATGGTTTTCATTTAGGATAAACGCCTCTGGACAAAAATCACCATGGTAACGCTGAAGCCTAATGCATCATATTTGACTGAGGTTTAAAGGTTTGTGCCGGTCTTAGCTTGTTAATCCTGGTAGCCACAGTAGCTTGGATGTCTGTTGATATTTAGTCATAGTCGCGTGTCTGCAGGCCATGTCGGTGGGTGTGAGTCATCAAATGGATGTTCTGGTTCTGAAATGTCCTGTGAAGTAACAAACTCTGCTTAATCATTTATTTAAATGATGGTGAAGCGTGTGCTAGTGAGGAGAGATAATCGGTATTTGAGCGAGCAGAATATTTTGCATTGATGAGAAAACGTGTGTGCAAATGTAACCATTGACTGCATGGGCATAAACTGTATGCGGACACACAGTGACCTATTCATAAGGGTCTGCAGAGTCTGGAAACTCCCTTGTCACAGCCAAATGCACTCATAGAAACGCACAAAAACTCACAGTACAAACTGAAGCACAACTGTCTTGTCAACTTCAAGTGTCTGAAGTTGCAGACACTTGAGAAATCTGCAACTTCAATAAATCTGTTGGGTTTTCTTGTCTGACATGTAAAGCTTCATATAATATTACGACTCTGTTTCCTGTTTTTGTATATTTGGCTGCAGCTGATTTATTTCTGGGTGTGGTTGGAATTTCACAAAAAAACTATGAAAGAGTAAGTTAGTACTTTTTAAAAGGTCTAGTTCATGAACAAATAATAATAAGGAGGTCATCCATCATTGAAATTAAAATATTCCCCGGAACTGCACCTCAGAGAGTGGCCTTATTTTGTTAGAACAGAGTTGAATAAAGGTAAAATAGTGCTGGGTCTCTATTTCAGAACTGGGATAGTTTTCAGATCCCAAGTCAACGATAGAAATGATTGAATTTGTGAAAAGAAAACATCGATAATACTTAATAGGTGGATACCAGAGATATTCTGTCGAGATATAATGGAGTATAATCATAATCATTATACAATCTCACCATTTTAACCATTTATTACCACTAATTTGTTGCCATTCATTGAGACAGAGTGAGATACTGTCTGACTGCTTTTGTAGACTGAACAAAGAAAAAATACAGATACACCAAAAGAAAGTGGCACGATTAGAGCTCTCACTTCAGATGTCTAATTTGAAGACCCTTGATGAAAGAATGAGGGAGAGAAAAGGATAAGAAGTCACAAAAAGGAAATTGGAACAGTGTGTGACCACAGAACAGCCATAGACACTTTATGATGCCCCAGTAAAGAAGAAGGGGAAAGCCACAAAAAAAAAAAAAGGGGGTTTCGGCAGGGCCTCTTTCGCAAGCGACCTGGCCAGCTGCTGGGACAGGGTGTGCAGCCGGACACTGTGTCACACTCACATGGGACCGCAACCTAGTACACTTTCAGCTTTCATCCTTTCAATTAGCTCTGTCTCAGTCAGCCCGGCAGTTGTTCTCGTGCTTGTTATCCAATCCTTAAACATCTTTTTGGGAATTTGAAGAATTCTTGAGGGTCTGTCCAAAAATCACTTTGTTCAAGCTCACTTGCTGCATACAGATATACACTCTGAGTAAAAGAATACCAAAATGTTAGTGTGAGTTTTGTGCAGACAATGGTAGAAAGACAGACAGAGATAAATACTGGACCACTTTAGTGGGATGTCAGCCATATAAACTTGTGGGATATTTGAAAAAAAACTAAAGAGTAGTACTACAACCTCTGGAACTGGTGAATTAATGGTGAAGCATTACTGGAAAACATTGCAGGTCCAAATCCAAATTTAGTGTCCAAAACAAACACAGGCCAGGCTTAATTAAAATATGTTTTGTCATTTTCTCTATTTCAGTCTCACAGGAACAGGAAATCCATTACCAAAACAAACACAGTTAGAAATACGTTACCCCATGGCAGAAAACAGACATTAAAACCGCATTTTCAAAAGGCACAAAGCCGATACACAAGCACACATACAGAAAGGGTGCATGAGGCCAGAAAACACACACAACTTCAGTGACATATGGGAATATCATATGCACAGAATGTTCCGGGATCTGTGTGTGCGTTACATTTACCAGAAACTGTATTAACAACAAGATTTCTAAGAAGATGATTGTATGATTATTACTGTCCAAAGTAGAAAGAGAGGATTTAAATTAAAGAAAGGGCAGTGGCGGTCAGAAATAAAATGACTTGAAAAAACCAGGGAGGAGCACTGGCCCAACATGAAGGGCTTCAGAAGATCTCTACATGCTTTAAGGATTTCCAGTTCTTTACAGAGAGCCCTGACCTTTAATATGACACACACAATCATACTTTCTCTCAAGAGGAGCACAGAAAGTCACAATTTAAGATTGTGTATCTGGTGACAAGTCATTTGGAACATATTAATAGTACATTTCAAATTTAGTACTTTGTGAGGTATGTTTGAAATCCTTTTTGTCCTTTGTAGTCTAGTTTCAACTCTGTGACTTAGCTCTTGACAAAAGTGTTCAGTTTCAGTGTACACAACAATAGGATTCATAGGCGATGAAAGAGAATCACTGACCATTTGAACCTGCATCCACACGCAAACCGTGCCTCCAGATGTTCATTGATAAACTATGGTCCCGTTTTGGCTAGAATGCTCATGTCGGTCCACAATACTCAGCCATCTGAATGGGAGCATGACAGAGTGGCCTTCTCCCCAAACCTCACTGCTCTTTGAACTTCCACAAGGTTTAGAGTGAGACCTAGGCGCTCAGCTCATAATATGGTTACTGGTTAGCCACTTGCGACCGCACTACCCTCTCTGATGTTGCCTTCAGAGGCTTGGTGCATCTGGCTAATGGTGGGGGCCGAATGGGCTCGGAGGCTGTTTGTCGTGTGGCAGGTTGCGATGATTGCGTGGTACATGAGTCGGGAATGCCCCTCACTGGATTACTGCGTGCTCTTTAAAATGGATTGCCAATGAATAAATGGGAGCAGTGTTGAACTTCTGACAGGACGTTCTCTCATTTAAAAAGGAGGGTTCTGTATAAAGAGTACCTCATAGACATCAGAAAAGCTCACATACAGCGAAATAAAAATAAAACTGTGACTCTGCTTTGTTTGCCAGTTGCTCTGTTTTTGTTTTTTGGAAAATAAAACTGGCAATAAGGCTGCCAAAGAGCAGGGTGGGTACAAGGAACAGCAAAAATGGCATTTGTCTTCTGTTAATTATCTGGTATTATAGGATTTTTTACGTTTCCAGATGAAATTATACAATTGTATGTCATATTATACTATAAGACTAATATTCTCAAACTATTTCCTTTAAAAATACATGCATCAGTATATTCAAATTGACACTATTAACACTGAATAGGTTAATGAAGCTAAGTTTTTAAATGCAGTGTTGTTTGCTCAATAACCTCTGGGAATTATAGAAAGAACAGGGATTGGCTAACATCACAGTGCAGTGTGAAACTTTTAAGCCACAGAGAAATTTGTGATTCACTCCAGGTCTCTGCCCAGTCATACACCAGGAATATCCTGCCTGGCTTTGTTCACACATCCTACAACCAGACTGACAGTAACATAAATGAGTCTGTGTCAGTTTGTATTTTTTCCAAAAAAACCCCACCCCAATGAAACTTAGCATTGGGACATTTCTGTGTTGCATGGACACTCCCTTTTCCCTTTTTGTTGAATTGTGACTTCTGTATTTTATACTTTCACATTCATTCTGTTATTGTCACTTTTAATCAAATTTATTTGTATTATGTTGTGTGTTTAAAATGTGTTGGATACACACTGTACAGAATTTCTCACAGTTACCTCATTCTTCACACTCTCCAACTGTCCCAAGCTCATTCATTGAAGGACTCATCCATGACCCCTTTCCCTCATACAACTCTGGAATTGTATCTAGACTCTTTCTTGCCACATTTGTTTTATCTGTGACAAATCTCTGCCATCATTTTAGCAACAGACCTCCCTGTTTGTTTGACCCTGACACATAAGTGGTCTCCCTTTACCCATTGCTGAGCCCACACACAACTCCATGACCAGTCGGCGAGCCAGGCTTGGCCTGGACTGCCTTCCCAGCACTGCTACCAGCCACTCAGTGCGATTCCACAAGGGAACACTCATCTATGTTTCCCCTTCCTTTTCAATCTGGAAATAAATAGTTTCCGACCAGACAGAGATCACTAAACTGTTTTTGGAGGCATCACCAGAGCGTTGCTGATTATGGCTTCCTAGACATGCATTTACACAGGAGCAACAATCAAATTTAACTGTTTATAACAAGATATGAGCTCCTACTCAATGGCTTAATCTACCGTCCCTTGAATAAAGAATTTTCTCGTCTCAGTTCTGTCTGCACCGCACTTATGGCTGACATGAAAAAGAATAGTTACATCTTGCCAAAACCCAGACGATGGCAAATGCAAAGTTTTTTATAATAAAGTAATCTTATAACCCACATACAGTAAATTCTGCGTACAGTATTTTCCCATCCAGATATTGGTTGTGGCTCAACGAGATGACAGATGGATTTGACATATGTCAGACTCTTTACTCTAATCCCTCCCCCTTTAAAAATCCACTGAAAAATCCCATCAAGTGACCACGTGTACTGTTATCCTGTTGTTGTCTTATTGCCTATGTTATGTCTGTACATTAATGCTCATTTTCCTGAAGATCATTGTGCCTGAAAAAATGGGCTTGGTGTGCCTTGTAATCTTTGTGTGTCTATTTATGTATACATGTGATGTTTCCCCTTGGGGACCAATAAAGTCTATCTATCTTATCTATCTTATCTATCTTATCTATCTTATCTATCTATCTATCTATCTATCTATCTATCTATCTATCTATCTATCTATCTATCTATCTATCTATCTATCTATCTATCTATCTATCTATCTATCTAATCTTATCTTATCTATCTAATATATCTAATCTATCTATCTAAAGTAAAAATATAATGTTTTGATACATGTTGTTGAAGCATGGACTGTAGACAGAACAGAAGCTGGGCCATGTAATTGGTTGCTGATAAAGAAGCTATGGTTGAAGGTTAATATAATTATGGTGCAACCTTTAGAAGGTTTTACTATATACTGAGAAGAATAATTAGACAATCAACAGTATCTATGATTGAACACTGTCATAAATAATCTAGACATTTGCCACTTGCACTATCCTCACCTTATCATGGTCCACTCCAGGTTTTGAGTTTCCCCATCCTTCTCCTCCTGCTCAAGGCTGGCTGCATACTGATGACGAGACTGTCATAAGTATGCAGTGTATTTAAGCCTAGACCTTCCTCCCAGACTCTGCCAGGTCATATGTCCACCTCTCTGATGAACTATGGCTCAGGCCGTGATTTATGTACTGGTCTTTGTGTGGATCGTTTGATTCTTACCTGCTGTTTTCTGTCCTCGCTTCCAGTTCCTGTGCCCACCAGCATCCTGTTCCTGCCTCTGCCTGCTCCAGTCTGC
This sequence comes from Perccottus glenii, assembly GCA_024416835.2. Lineage (NCBI taxonomy): Eukaryota > Metazoa > Chordata > Actinopteri > Gobiiformes > Odontobutidae > Perccottus > Perccottus glenii. The sequence continues at coordinate 12,002,374 of CM044551.2, forward strand.
TCCTGCTCTGGCTCTTGGTATTCCTCTAAGAACGGCCTCGGTCTCGGTACTGGTGCTTTGGTTATTTACTTACCTGCTCTCAATAAACCTTTTTGAACTGTGTCGGCTGCGTTTGGGTCCCTTTCTCGTGTTGTGTGTCACACCTAGAATAGTCCTCGGAGTGGTGTCATGTATGAACATCCTTCCGTGGGCGTACCGAATACTTAGCAAGCCGATTTCTTTTTACATATATATGTATATGCAGCATATATGCTGTACAGCTTGCCCAGGACTTGAAGCCAGGTACTCTCTGCAGTTTGTTTGCTCATTTGAATACCTTATGCCAATGTTTTTATACATATCAATGTAACTGCTGCTGTAATTCAGCGTCATACCCCGCTTCCACATAATTAGCCCATCCTCCATCTTTTCAGTAAAACTCTATCCACTATCTCCTCACATGCATCAATGCAAATCTTGTGGCCATCCTCCAAACAATTGAACGTACGTATGAAGGCAGAGGTCAGAAGAAAGCCTTTTTGAAGTTCACTGTGACATTTGCATTAAAAGTCAGTTAATTTCAGGGCTAACACTGACAGACATCCTTTCACACTCATACCTATTTACCATGGGCTATTTATATTCACAAATTTACTCATACATGCATGTGTTTGGACACTAGAAGTAAGCTGAAATGCCAACTGCACACAGGGATCCCACATTCTGCTTGCTGTGAGCGCTAAACATTCTACCACCATGCACCCCTACATATTCACAATACAACATATTTAAATGTTTCTTAGACCCGAACTATATAATCCTGGACAGTCTCTGTTCCTTTACTTCAGGCCCTGTCAATAAAATGTGCTGCCTTCTTTTGCCCTCCACACAAACAGCTGGTATCCACACATGCTTCCCATTCAACTAATTCCAGTGTAATGCTGTAATAAGTAAAGCACATCAAGATAAAGACTGATAAATGTGTATTTTTCATACTTGAGATACTCTTTTTGACAGACAGCTTTCCCGCCCATGAATTCTACTCCATTTTTTTGGATTATTCAATCTCTTCTTTGAATATGTGTGTCTTGTAATGAGTACCTTACAAGTCTTTGGAGGGAACTATTTGGTGTTCCCTCTTACTTTCATGTGGTCACAGGGCTTTTTCCAAGTAGGCTGAGCGGCTTGAGACCTCAGCCACACTGTGACCATCAGAGGACCACTGCTGCGGTCGGGGAGGGAGACCTTAAAGTAAAACCTCTCGTGGACTCGGCAAAACTTAACAAAATTTCCTCCTCACAACCTTTGTTAAACAAATACATGGTGTGGTAAAGCCCCAAAGAAATAAAGAAATTCATGCAGTGATATTTATTTTTTCCTGGTCTTTAACAATGCTTATATGTCATCTTTAGTCTAGATCTACATATATCAGATTAACATCACTTTTATTTATTTTTGTGTGATTTCTTTCTTCTCCTGTTTTTGTGGCATTTCTCCATCAGTGCACCTATCAATTTCTCTTTCCTTTAAGGATTCAAGGGTTTCCTCTGTGCTGTTTCCAGTCAGTCAGACCCCAGCTCAGACAAATATAGCCCTTTTACTGGCAGTGAACCCATCAGTGGATTTAGCTCTTTCAAATTATGTGTATATCTGTTTGGGTGTGAGTCTGTTCACTCAGTAGAGCGTAGTGTGTCTGTGTTCACGCTGCAGTGGGTCATCAGCCACTGTGTTAAAATGATCCTGGGCCAGAAGTACACATGATTAGAAAAGCAAACTCAAATAACTGCCTCTAAATAAAGAAGCCCTTTTGATTTGGAGAAGGAGGAATGCAACATCAATATGCAGCTGATACATTTGGGTTCTTGTGTACAGTATGAACTCAATTTGAAGTACATACAAAGACGTTTTTATTCTTTAACCCTTGAAAACAAATTTGATAATGACCTTTGTTAAAGCTAAGAAACCACTTAGAATCTTGTAGAAGCTTGGGATTGCAAAACCTCCTTTTTCATAAAGTGAGGAGAACGATTAAAGCCATTAAGTTTTTATAGCTGCGTGAGTCAGTTAAATGAAACTGTGCATGTATTGTTTGCTCCTGTTGGGATTACTGTTGAATTATCTGCCACCTCACTTTCCATTAAATATTTAGCATTGTGGCCATAGCCAAACAACAAGTATCTGACTCTATCGACTGTTTCCAGTTTTCCATGATTAGCGCCTTCTGCGGTCATGACTCTATACTTAAGAATAAGATGACGTGCTCTGTTCAGGTGAAGTGGAAGTAACCACTTTTGTTTTATTGCTCATTTATATATGCTACAAATAAAAAAAGTTCAACTTTGAACTGAAAACACAGCAATACTCAATTTAATACTTGGCTAAAACTGAACACTTGATTTTGCTTGATCCATTTTCCAACTGAAAATGAAATTTAAGTAATGCACCATCTCTAACCCCTATCCTTTCCATTGACCTAATACTAATCATGTAATTGCAGAGTCATTAAGCCTTAGATTGTATGCACAGACACTGGATTACAGGGAATTGCATCTGACCTGAAGTTGTGTATATTTCTTACATTGTAGAAAATCTTTATCATTGACATATACTAAGTGGCTTCTGACTCTATACGCCATGCCTTGGTCCACTTGGGTGCTCACAAACACACAGGCGGCCGCTTGGAGCAGAGCTAAGTGCCAGTGCTGGGAAAGCCTGTGCATGCATGCCAGTGGCATCCTGTTGAGAGAGCAGGAAAACACACTGCTGTTTCAGTGGCTCCTGCTCTGTTTGTCATCTTTTCCAAGGTAACCAGAGACTGCAGGAGATTAGCCCAGTGGAAAATACTTGAGATAATGATGGAAAAAGACAACAAAGTGTACTACTCAAGTAGAAACCCAGTTGTCAATTCTTGATTATGGTATTATTATATTCACATATTTTTATTTAGATTTCAAAAATCTTTCAGAAACAAATGAAAACAAATGAAAAAGAAATAAAAGAACGCTTGTCTACCACAGCGCTCCCCAGCACCAAAGCCACAGCAGAGCTGGCATTCATTTTAAAATTCACATTCATTTTAGAATAATGCACAAACAGTCAATCAGTTATAAAAGTAAAAAGAAAATCAAAAATGAAGACACACTAATACTGTGTTTTTTCTGTAATTATAAACTTGAGGTTTACTGAAATAAAAAATTACTGCAATTATTGAACTGAATAATTGAAAGAATCATCACTTTATTTTGTACCTATCTTTGGATGTTTATTTTAATATACAACTTGTGACATTCTTTATTAATCCAGAAGGTGCTTCTGATAAATTAAATACTCTATGTTTTATTTACATTTCTGCATTCAGAGGATTACAGGCTTTCTGTTGGTTGTATTTAATATTGATTATTGACAGTCACAAGGTTTCTAACCAACATTAACTTTCTTTTTTCCATGTGATGTGTTTTATTCTTTGCTTTGGTTACTTTACAGAGGTGTAAGGTCACCAGAGGTGAGCTCACAGTGTATCTCCACTCCTTTCACAGTGAGACCAGCTTTACATTGGATCTGTGCCACTGTATATTGTGGACCACAAGTAAGGACTGCTTTTTCCTAATTTAGGCAGTAAACATTAGGAACAAACACACATTCAACTCTTTTCTTTATTTTTTTATGAAATAAATTAGACAAACACAAATGCGAGCCTGTTGACTTTACCCTGGCTGTCACTTTTCTCATGCCTTCGACAAAATAATTAAAAACCTGTCAAACACGCCCTTCCCACACACTCTTCCCGTGTTAATCTATTTATATTGTGATGACCCTGTCGTCATTCAGGGCTGTCCAGTAATCAGGGGGACCTGGGCCCGGTGTTCACTGCTGTATGGGCCTACGCCTCTCTCTGCTCTCTCTCCCAGATGTTGTCCTCTATGGATGACAGTTCTCACTCTCATACACAGATTTCCCCCCCCAAAATTTTTTGATTCATTCACAGTAGGTGTTAGCCCTCCTGCCTCACAGCAAGAAGGTGCTGGGTTCAAATCCTGGGCAGGGAAGGGCCTTTGTGTGTGGAGTTTGCATGTTCTCCCTGTGTCTTTGTAGGATTCCTCTGGGTACACTGGTTTTCCTCACCACCAAAAACATGTACTATAGCCCTCCCCCCTCTAAAGGGGCCAGGCTGTTATTGTAAATTAGAATTGGTTCTTAATTGACTTACCTGGTTAAATAAAGAATAAATAAAAAATGAACATGGCCAACAAGTATTTTGGCCTGTGCTGTGACCTGTAATGCACTGCACCTGCTTGTACAGTAAATATAGCAGCTGAGTAGGATTTTAATTAAAGTTCCTGTCAGTGCATAGTCCACGGTCTAGTTCACCGCAAAGTTCATCATGGCCACCAGATGCGCTCTCATATTTCCAATTCAAAACAATACCTGGTTTGTTTGAGCAATCTCCACCTCAATCAGTATCATTTTGTACAAAACACAAAAGCACTCCTGGCACTGTCTTACAGTGTCTTACAGTGCCAGGAGGTCCACAACAGCCAATCAGGAAGTCTCTCACTTCATTTATGTATTTTTCTTTTTCAGTAAAGCAGCAATGTCTGATGTTGTGATGGTGCGTCCTTGCGACAGGAATTATATATCATTTATATTGTAGGTTTCTGTCCAGCTGAAGGTACTGTGTGAATGAAATAGGCATGATTTCACCGTTCTAATGTCTAAGAACCATTGAATGATTGAACCTGTTACTCAGGAATGGAAAAATTTGACCAATCAATGCTCGCAAAACCACATGCTCAAATAAGGAGCGCTCCCATTGGTCGACACCGGCTTGTCATATGACGTCCCAGGAAGTGTAATAGCTGCCGATAAAGTATATTTTCAGAGCTGAACAGTGTTGGAAGTAAAGGCGTTAGAGTATAACGGCGTTACTAACTCAGTGAAAGAGCACAAAAAAGAAAAACATCAACAGTTAAAAGGGAGGCAACATAAAACATGTATAAATACTGTCAATTCAATCAAACAAGGCAGAGATAAGCTCAGCTAACGCTAAACTCTCAACTTCATTTTGGTGTAATGTATTAGTTTTTTGTGGAGAAAATTGGTCTGGTTTTATTTTTTTAATAAAGGAGAAAAGGAGAGGTCCCCGGGCTGCTTTTGGAGGAAGAGTGGAGTCTGAGGCGGGGACGGCAAAAAGAAAATCAGGTAGTGGAGCTGCAGATGCACAAGTCAAAAACTTCCAGGTTCATTGCAAAGAAATGTGATTCTCGTTAAGCAGCTGTAGTTCATACTCTCCTCCACACCAGCTCCTCCTTTTGTTGTGTTTCTGATTGTTCTCTTATAATATTCATGCATCTTTTTAAGATTTACTTCAAAGATATTTTTGACAAATGACCTCAACTTTATTTATTTATAGCAAGGTTTGTGATGTAGTCTTTATGGTAAGTGATGCAGTGGCAAACAAAATAAGTAGTTTACTTACAAGGAAAGTTGTGAATCAAAGATAATCCCATAGTTCTTGCATATTTCTCCTCACTCATGTCCTGAGCGTGAGCCTTATTGCATGCGTCACTCTCAACACCAGACGTTTCATAAGCTCAGCTGAGTTTCCCCTAAATCATTTACAGAAACCTCACAAGGGAAAACAAGGCGACCACATCAGCTACTGTGGAAGTCCAGGGATCCCTCTGGTGTTATTTCTTCTCTCAAGGTCACATGCGACTCACTGCTTTGACTGGCAACACATCCAATGCTGGGTGCAAGGTCGGCTGCAACCCTTGTCCCCATTTCATGCCTGTCTATCAACAGAAGTGGGGTCGAGAAGCCAAAAATGCACTCAAATGTAAGAGTACAGTTACAAGGTCCTTGAACCAGAGTAGAAGTAAAATAACTTAATAGATTCAAATAACTGAATAAATGTGACTTTTATCATAAAAACATGCCAAGTAATAATGATACATATTTATGCTCTCAGTAAATGCTCTCAAAAGTACATTTTATACTTCAGTGAAATGTAATAGCGTGACTTTAACTTACTTATGTCCATGTTTTTCTCCACATATAGTCATTACAAACAACATTGTGTTCTTGAGGCTTTTTCATCACTTAGTAAAATAAAAACTTGTCCAGTGTGATTTCTGTCTAAGAGGCCTGAGCAGTGAGCAGATACTGAAACAAAACCTCTGAGGTGGACCGCAGGAAGTCACAGCACACAATATGAGAGGGCCAAGAACCCTAACAAGGCAACATGGTTCTAAAAAAATGTGGGTTTCCTGAATAAAATCTGTGGTGCTAAGTTCCCCATAACACATTGACACAAGAGAAATAAACTGATCGTAAGTAAAAATGCTGGAAATGCAGGATTATTTCAGTTCTAACATTTGAACTGCGGCAGAGTTCACTTACATTTACATTTACATTTATTCATTTAGCAGACGCTTTTATCCAAAGCGACTTACATTACATTACCAGTGTTACAGTCACTGGAGGCAAGGTGGGTTAAGTGTCTTGCCCAAGGACACAACGACAGTATGAACTGTGGGGCGAGCGGGAATCGATCCTACTACCTTCCGATTGAAGGACGGCCGCTCTACCACTGAGCTACTGCCGCCCCAACTTAAACCATCTTTCTCCTTTCTCCTTTCTCCGCTCATAATGTTAGTTAGAAGTAACCGAGTATGTGACAGAAGCCAATTCAGGGCTATAATAAGACAAAAATGTGCTGGTATTGTGTCAGAATTAAACTTTTTATTCATTCATTTTCTTCCGCTTAGTCCCATTAGGGGTCACGGGGCGACTGGAGCCTATCCCAGCTGCTTTGAGTACACCTTGGACAGTGGCCAGTTAGTCTCATGGCTGACATTTAGACAGACACTGACATTCACGCTCACATTTATTCACTAGGGACACTTTAGAAGTGCCAAATGACATGCATGTCTTTGGACGGTGGGAGGAAGCCGGAGTACCCGGAAAGAACCCACTGTAACACATGGAGGACATGCTGTGAGGCAGGAGCACTAACCACCCACAAGCATTCAATCAGATTAGCAATATTATCTACAAGTTAAACGTACTGAACCATCCCCTGTGTTGGGAAGATTGACTGGAGTAATGGACAGCTTTAATGATGTACTTTGAGGCTTTTAAGTCATTTGAATGTTTTATGTTAGGTGGCACCAGTTGGCACTAACAGCTCACTTTTTAGCAACATTGACCACAGTATTTCCAGTATACAGATCAAACTGGCATCTTCTTGTTTATGCAAACAAGATAGTGCTATAGTTGAGCTGTTCTGAAGTAATCACACATTTACATGCAGGGCGGAAATATTTTTATGTATGTATTACATTGCCATATAACCAAACACTACATTATGGACATATGGAAAGTAGTCTGTATATGTGTTGCCGTGTTGCAGCTAGTTCACCTCAGTACACCCACATATAAGTCGTACACTACAAAACCTCACTGCCAACAATAACAGTAAAAGTTTTTGTTTGTGTAACTGCTTATGCACAGTATGTGTGTTTGAGAAGTGCCCTTTTTCGGCTCTGTTATTGTGGTAAAAGCTGACCTTGAAGTGTGCACTTTTCAGTCAGGTTGTATTGAGCCATGCTTTGGTCAGCTGTGACCCCAGCGGTGTTCCTAGGAGGTGGGTTAGTGTATTTTTCTTTCATGAGGTTGTTGTTATTTTGTCAGCAGTTTGTGCTATTTTGTCATAATTCACACCGACAAAAGGCAAATGGAAAACCGGAGTGTTCTTTGACATCAGCAGTCCACATCATGTGTTTAGATCATCCAGCAGGACATGTCATTTTGGGTTTTCTATTGTGATATTCCTGGTGCTCACAGTGACATTCAGCTTGTTGTATGTATGCACTGTACTTACTCCCTTCAGGAGACAAAGACTGGGAAGAAGGGAGTCAACATTCCTTAGGTTTTAACCGAATAGTTAGATTTTATGACGCCATGGATTATTGTGGGCTGTCTATTTTAGAAATGATTTGTTGCTTTAAATAAGTTTTGAAATAAAATATGTGATGATCGGAAGTGAGTCCACTTTTTGATAAATAAAATTGATGAGTTAATTGTGATGCTATGTTATTAACATTGTGTTAAATGGGGTTATACAACTACAGTAGACTTAACACTATTAAAATGGGATTTCAGTCTATTGAAGGCAATCAAAGTTCTTGTTTGAGGTTGTGTCCATTGATTTTCCTGAATGTGTTCTGTATTGTCTGTCCTCTGGAGTGTCCAAAAAGGCACTATTTCTTAAAATTATTTCTGGCTGGTTTTGACAAGCTCACGTTCAGAGAAAGACAAAAAGATTGATCTTGGAAACTCATTCATTCACTCTGAACAGTTACACTTATGATTCGGACACAGCAGTGTGTTAAAGGCTTCCCAAACTCTCTAGCAGGCACACTTTTAACATCGTAAAACTTACGCGAGGAAAGAGTTACGTGACCTCCCAAAGCTACAGAAGCTTGAAAATACGGAGCCAAAAATGACTGGATGCTTTTCCCCCTTTTTTTCTAAACAGGGAAAATCACACCATATATTTTCTTTTTTGTAAAAGGGGTGCTACTGTTGCCACTAATGTTCGGTCACTAATAAACCAAAAACGCTTTTATTTGTAGCGCTACGTTTGTCAAAGAATGGCCTTATCGTGCCAAGAAATGCATCTCACATAGTGCCTATCCATCCTAATTTGCGTAATCCCATCTTGTCATCCAGTTATTTTGAGGCAGTGAGAGGTGCACGTTGCGCACAATCAGTGGGTGGGCAAACGCTCTCTCTCCTCCGCCACTCGTCTCCCTCTAGTGTATAAGAGCAGATCCGTGATGGAGACCCCATCGCAGTTGACTTTTACGCACTGGAGACGAGCGCTCGGATAGGGAAATCCAAAAGAGCCATGAAACTACTAGTGGTGAGTGATCAACATTATTTCAAGGGTTCGAGTTGTTCTTTTATTACGCCATGTGTTCAGGGACAAATCATACGAGTGTGTGGGAATTGTGGCAAAAACGCTTTTAGAGTCGAAGACAAAACTGGATACTAAGACCATACCGGATACCGGACAATCTCGTTTGCACTTGCCTTCGCTGTGAGAGGACCGCAAAGTAGCTGCAGTTAATCAGACTGAGATTTCTAAACGGGAACGACATACACCACTGTGTGGGTGTTGAAAGATGAAATTACTGAATATCGTTTACAAGCCATGTAAAGCATACTAAACAGCTTTTTGTTAATCTCTGTTTAACGTTCTCGTGGCTATTGCTTTTAAATATAATGTCTCCCATCAGGCTATATTTCTTCGACTGATTATATGTTGTAGTTTATGATTGAAAATTAATCTTAACCCTTGCTGTGCAATTAAGGGGGAAAGTTTGGCACATTTTCTTTTATTTAGCATGTGTAAATAAGGAAAACGTTTCAAATGAATTTCATATAGGCTACTGGCATCCATTTTCATGTCATGTGTAGACTTACTGGCATAAAGCTCTTGTAATATTTGCTTATTGGGGTGCTGTTTTGACATTAACAATATTTATTGTTTCACCAAAGGACAATGAAAGTCAGTGAACCTATAGATCCAAATTGACTGTTATGGCCTGCAGCCAGTGGGTTAAATCTAACACTGAGTTTATCATTGCACTTAATCATACAACACTTCTCAATACCTTTTTTACGCAACTAGTACCCGCCTGTTGCCTTTGTGCATTTGCATGCTGTGCTATGTTTTACAAGTTTTGCATATGTTGCACTGATCTATATCTAGAAAGAAACAGATCACACACCAGATACTAAACACTGGGCTCACTGTTATGCCGTGTGTCTACTTGAGAATAACATTTAATATGCAATCATGCATAAAAACCGTTCCCTTAAATTCAAACTTTCTTTGAATAGTCAAATATTTTACTGTAACACACATGATGTTCTCTAATAATCTAAGTTAATCAAATTTTTATTCCAGGAACTATTCATCTTGCCAAAAACAGTTCACTCATCAACCCATTTGTCAGTCGCTCCTGTCACTGTGCAGCCAGATATTCTGCTCCATTCTAGATTGCATTTCTATTTCTTTACATGTCAAAGTGATGGAGAAAGCTTTATATTATAGACATGTGCGCTTCATTGTGGAAACCATTGAGTCCTTATTCACAGTACACCAGCGTGTCCTTCCTGCATGCTTCGAGAACATGTGGTTGCTGTCTGTGTCCTTTTTGTTTGGGTTCTAGTCGGAGATGATGTCACGGGAACATAATGAAATTTAGGCTTTTTGTTATTGTCTGGGTGCAATAGAGAAGCAATCAATAAAAAGATAATAACTTTTTAAGTTGTAGTATCCAACAGGCATCCATCCAATCATCCATCTATCACATGTTATGATCTACTATCTGTGCTCTTTTTATCTTAACTTCTCCATCTCAACTCTTTGTTGTGATTGTTGGCTTCAGCTGCAGCAACTTCCCTAAACTAAGCTTGATGTTCACTCGCAGCACAACAAGTTAGGTTCCTGTCTTTTTTTTCTCCAAACGCAGGTGAAGTGAGTGTGAAAGGGTGGTAGACAAAGAGAGGCATGTGAGGATAAACAAACAAGTTCAAACGTTAAGAATTAGTTGTGGAAGTTGCTCCCGACTTCCTCTTTTGCACCAACAGTGGCACTGATAACAGACGTGGGCCGGTTATGAACTGAATGCATGGGTTCAAGACATCTGAGCAGAAAGAGAGTAAATTATATGTCTATATGGGTCATATTCAAATTAGTTTTAGTGAGACAGTGTTGTTGTTGCAATTCTTTACAGTTAAACATATTGTTCAACATTTTCTTTGATTGTGCTTAAATATTTCTGAGAAGAGCTAACAGACTAACTCTTCTTGGTAGATCAAACCTTCTGTTTGGCACAACATTCACAGCATTTAGATTAGAGGAAGGCATTAAAACATTTAACATTTAAACAAGGGCTTGTGTCTAAGAACATGTTTGCATAGTTAGTTTGAATGTTCAGTTTATTATTAATAGTAAAAATAGTAAAAGGCTTTGCATTGTTATACTATCTACAATTTCATTGACAGCCTATAGGCTCGTTTTTCAGAGGTGGGAAGACAAATATGACACACACACACACACACACACACACACACACACACACACACACACACACACACACGCACACACACGCGCATGCACACATTTTGCAGGACCTGGAATCCCCCCAGACCACCTGCGCTCTACAGTTAACTGAAGCCATGTGCCTGGTGGATAAGCTGCACTGAAGTGTGGTTTGGTCCCTTTGTGCCATGTCCTCTCCTCATGTTATGGATTTAAAACTGACCTAAAGTAAACTCGTTAGGTCTGCAATATAACTCTCTTATGACATATGCATAGTGTAGTGTAGTGCGTTTTCCTTCAGTGTATTAGAAGAGGGGTTATAGTGCTGGGGTGTGTGACATGGTGTGGTCAATTCTCATGAACCTGCAGCTTGTGTGTGAGCTGTGTGAGCACTATTTTATTGTAATGCACATGCTTACTGCTCCTAAGATTATTTAGCTCTGCGTAAACCAATGCTATCAGATGGTTCAAATGTAGGATAGGATTTTTTTTTTTTTAATTACAATGTTTAAATTCACAAGCTTTTTCTCCTTAACAATACTTTTCTTCATCAGTAGCATGCATACTAACTTGTAATCACGAAATCCTGGCTCTCCTCCCAGTAGGATATAGCCTGCCTGTTAGTGATTGTCTCTCTGATGATGCTTATGGTGTAATTATGGCTGTCAGTGGCCACTGGCTACTGTGTAATTGGGGTTTCCAGTGGTATAGCATCATATACTCAAATGGTAACTTCTAATGCTAGAACAAGGGTGAAAGGTTAAGTGACTCTAGAGCTAATAGAAACACTCAACAAAAGCTTTTCTTCACTACTACCTTCTGATGAGTGGCTTTGGGACAAGGGTCAATGTAATATGAAGCATATGTTACATACTGGTCATATCACCTCTCTGTACACTATGTTCTAATGTTTAATCTACAATCTCTGTACACTATGTTCTAATGTTTAATGGTCAGATCAGGACTGCCCAAAGACTGAAGTCAAAGCAAGTGTAATCTTAGCCAGATTATTAAAACCCAGGTGACCCTTCTCGGTCACTTCCATGTTCCACCCTTGCTTTCTGATGTCTTGAAATTGATTGGATGTGGTCTCAGGGCTTAATAGTGTGTATATACACTTCTTTATTTGAAGAGAAGGCTATGATTATGGGTTTGATTCCCGCTGGGGCCACCCATGCTACAAGCAAACACATGTAGCAATGGGACTGTTCTATCTGGATGAAAGCATTTAACCAAATTTTGGACTAAAGGTCGAAAGGTTTTGCCGGGAAAACCGCTGCTCTTGCCAGGCTGTTTGAAGCCTGAAGGTTTCTATCATGGTAAAAGCCATGCATCTATTTTTACTATCAGTTTCAACGACCTTGCTTGCTAAATAAAAAAAAGAGGAAGCCAAAAACTACAACTCATTTTTATTCCTGTCAATCACATCATGTGTCAATAAATCTTGAAAATGAAGTATGCAGGCTGTAACAGTGTGCAAAACGTCAGGCAACGACTATATCCAAAGGAGAAGCCACAACTCTTTCTTCTACACACATCCTAAATTTAAAGCATGTACATTTTTGCTTTCATTATTTAATGGTTATTGTGTGTAACACAACTTGGGGATATGATTAGATACACATGCACTTCAGAGACTGAAAGCAAAACTCCTTATCTCAGATTTGTTTTGTTTTTCACACATGCATTTGTACAGACAAGGCTTTGATGTGGCCAGTTGAAGGTAAATGACTAAATGCACACAATGGCAGTCAGTGGATAAACTATAGAATACAAAGCTTAGTGTTTTGGATTGTGGTGGTGATGGGGAAAGCCCAGTAACCTCCAACAGTTTTCTTTATGAACAGCAGACAGAAAGAAAGGCCACAGCATGTACACACAAACACTAAGGAGGACTGTAATTGGACATGAATTCAAGGCAAAAAAAATGCACACAAGCAGTGGTGCACATTCCTGCAATGCTGCACGCACATGAATGAATGTTTGGTAAATGGTAACAGTATCAATCCATTCAGCTCAAGATGCACAAACACAACCTGGTGAAAGGCAAAAACCGCACAGAGTCACACACACAAGACATGGACAGACTATTGTTAGTTTGTCCAAGCAGTGAGAATGTATCTGGGCCAACGGGGAAGTCCACAGAGCCAATGGCTGAGAGCCTTGTGGAATGGGCCTGTTGTGTCACATCTGGCCCACATGTGGGCCGGGGCCAGCTGCATGGCTGCATGTCAAACATGCTCTGCAACTGATAGTATACACTTTAGGTTTGGCCAACGTTTTTGGGGTTTCTGCTCGGTGATGATACATGGGCTTGTTTTTGAGGCAATTGCTACATATGTCCGTCTTAGATGATTAGTAATGGCCACCCACTTCACAAAGCAACCATATGGACAGTTACTTTTTAGTGGGGGACAGAGATATATGGGTGTGGTGGGCTCTTGCTCAAAGTTGGTAGTGATCAAACAGAGGCTAAGAAAAATTTACTGCACCATTGTCTGTGTTCTTAATATAAATAACTTGAATTTGAATGTCAAAAAATAAATATAATTGTTGAATATTGTCAAATACTGTTGGAAAAGTGCTTTGTTGCAGAATAATTGTCATGATCAAATCTCACAAGAATAAAATACTTAATATTTGATAATATTCCTTGTTCAAAACCTGCATTAACAAAAATACAGCTATAAAAGTATACTGTGTAAAGAGTTTGAAACTATGGCAATATGCAGTAATGTTGAATGCTTTCCTCAGGTTTCTTTAACACCACACTATAAAACAACGGAAATCATTTTTGTATGTCCACCAGGAGCTTCAACTTTACTGCTCTGGCCTGTCTCACAACTCCGTCTTACTGGAATAGTTCTTATAGTGTGCTTCCAAAAACAATTCAACCATGTTATCAAAAAAATAAATTAATAATAATAATTCCGCCATGGCTGTATCACTTTTATGACAGATATTGTCATTGCTTGTTGTTGAGTTGTTGTTGAGGTTAACTGTTCATTTCTTGTCTCTGTTAGCTCTTCACAGCTTCTCTTTCTTGGGCCTTCAAGCAGCAAGACGTGCCACGAAAGTACCAGCACAGGGACCCCATCACCTCTGACCTGCTTCTGTGTGACCAGTGTCCACCAGGCACGGCCGTAAAGCAGCACTGTACGGCTTATACACCCACACTGTGCCAGCCCTGTCCAGAGAGATATTTCACAGAGAAGTGGCATTGGGGGGAGACATGCCAATACTGCACATCTGTATGTATCCACTTTGAGATCTTCTGCTTCTGCTAATTCTGTTACAAAATATTATGTGTCCCATTTAAGATCTTTAAATTAAAAGTAACCTGCCTGTACCATCATTATTAAAACCCTTGATATTACATTGTTACCTCCAGCTAGTGACATGTATATTTTCACATCAGTCAGTCTTTTAAGTATATTAAAATGTTTTTTTTTTTAATAACAGCACATTCTTTATTTCTTTTGCTGTGAGCAGGTGTGTAAGGAAGGGCAGCTTGTGAAGCAGGAGTGTAACAGCACACACGACCAGCTGTGTGAATGCTCTCGAGGCTTCCATCTAGTGGTTGAGTTTTGCATCGCACACAGCACCTGTCCCCCAGGATTTGGAGTCACAGCTTTAGGTAAGAATCATAGTCTAGCCATTCCAAAGACATGTATGCCAAAATAATTTAGATCAATAAAATATGTCACAAAGAAAAACTCTAGAACTTAACAACAATGTTACAAAGATTTCAAAGATTAAAAGACATCCAATATTCATAACATAAGATCTAAGTTTTTGACAGAGTTAATAATGGGCGTCCAGATACTCTCATGTTGCTCAATATTGGAAAACTATTCAAGAAAGTACCAAAAATGATAATAACCCTATTCATCTTTTTATTCTGTTGGTTAAAAAAACTTACTTTGGTCAGATAGCTATCAGCATACTAACCAAAACCAGAGAAAATTTATAATTTAGGTTAAACACTCAGAAAAAAGGAAAACATTTTTTCACGGATAACGGATATAAAAGTAAAACAAAAACTAACTCGATTTTCCAAAACACTTAGTCAAGCCAGGGGTGGGTGGGTCATATTTGAGTTCATTGAGCTCAAAACTTCTCACCGTGTCAAATATTAACAAGCATGTTTATGATAGTACTTTATATTAAACAATAGTTTATTGTCTTTTCTTAAATTTAGCTATTCTTTGGGTATTACTGGGATAATGTCACAACTGTAAACATATCTCTCTGAATCTTGTATGAGCTGTTAAAGATAAAATAAAAACTAAGTTAAAAAATCAACAAGAAAAAATAAATGTGGACGTCCTTATGGACAGCACCATGGTCCTGTTGTTGAGCTCATTCCAGACTTTAATTTGTACAGCCCTGTTAAGTCAACTGAAACTCATTAAAATGAAACGCTATGACCTATTAGTTCTTGTGTTATTTCTGAGAGCGGTAACTACCTGTTCCACTTCATAAAAAATGTTTTTGTTCTTTCTGAGCAGAGAGGAAATATTAATGCAATGAGAGAGGATGTTACTCTCAGTTAATGTGTATGACCTTTAATGTGCTTTTTACTTCCAACTAAAAACGATTAAACTGCTGCAATCACATCACGTCAAATATAAACTTCTACCAGTTCTGTATTATAACTTATAAACTGGCGCAGCAAATCCCGTGACCTCATGTTAGTCTTTGGACCAAATGATGATGAGGCAACGTTTTCCAGAAATGCCTCGACCACATAGTGAACCCCGACAGAGTTGACACTAAAACACAACAGTTTCCATTCATTCCTCACGAATTCATCCTCTCACTCCAAAGTCAAACCAGTTCTCCAGACGTGACGCAGCAGTTCAGGGGATTCCCCTCCCCTGAGGATGTACAACTCATTATGTAACGCCTTGAGTTTTTCATTCTGTGGGATTTTAAACCACAGGATGTTTCAAAAGCCAATTCAGTCTTCCAGAAAAAATAATAATAATCAGTTCCCATTTGTCTATTTACACTGTTAAACAATGAAAGCAAACACCTTAATATGATTTTATGTCATCACATATCAATACCACATAGGTACACTTCAACTAAGAGAGACAGAATGGGGAATCCAGGAAATTTGTAATGATTTGTAATGAATTAATTGGTAAATTCCTCTGTAAAATAAGTATTTGGTCACTTACAAAAACAACCTCAAACAGTCCAAACGCCACTATGACCAAGACCAAAGAGCTGTCAAAGGACTCCAGAAACAAAATTGTAGACCTGCACCAGGCTGGGAAGACTGAATCTGCAATAGGTAAGTAGCTTTGTGTGAAGAAATCAACTGTGGTAACAGTATCAATCCATTCAGCTCAACCAATTAGTAGAAAATGGAAAACATACAAGACCACTGATAATCTGGGGCTCCACGCAAGATCTCACCCCGTGGGCTCAAAATGATTACAGGAACGGTGAGCAAAAATCCCAGAACCACACGGGGGACCTAATGACCTGCACAGAGCTGGGACCAAAGGAACAAAGGAACCATCAGTAACACACTACGCCGCCAGGGACTCAAATCCTGCAGTGCCAGATGTGTCCTGCTTAAGCCCGTACATGTCCGGGCTCGTCTGAAGTTTGTTAGAGAGCCTTTGGATGATCCAGAAGAGGACTGGGAGAACGTTATATGAAACTAAAATAGAACCTTTTGGTTAAAAACTCGTTGTTTGGAGGAGAAAGAATGCTGAGTTGCATCCAAAGAACACCATACTGTGAAGCATGGGGGGTGGAAACATCATGCTTTGGGGCTGTTTATCTGCAAAGGGACCAGGATGACTGATTCATGTAAAGGAAAGAAGTTTTGAGTTAAAACCTCACATCAAAACCATCAGCAAGGGCATTGAAGATGAAACGTGGCTGGGTCTTTCAGCAATGACAATGATCCCAAACACACCGCCCGGGCAACAAAGGAGTAGCTTTGGAAGAAGCATTTCAAGGTCCTGGAGTGGCCTAGCCCATCTCCAGATCTCATGGAGGAATGGGCCAAACTACCAGCAACATTGTGTAAAAACCTCGTGGAGACATACAGAAAATGTTTGACCTCTGTCATTGCCAACAAAGGGTATATTACAAAGTATTGAGATGAACTTTTTTATTGACCAAATACTTATTTTTCACATAAATCGCAATTTTTTTTTTAATCTGACAATGTGATTCTCTGGAATTTTTTATTATTTTAGTTTTTTCTCATTTTGTCTCTCATAGTTGAAGTGTACCTAAGATAAAAATTACAGGGCTCAACTTTTTAAGTGGGAGAACTTGCACAATTGGTCGCTGACTCAATGATTATCAAGCAAATCTTCTTTTTTTTTTTTTTTAAGTTTGTTTATCGCTGAGTTAGCAGTGACAGGAAATCTGAAAATTCTTAGTCATCTGAAAGTACAGTCTGACACATTTGTTTTGAAGCTTGTGCTACATGTGCTCAGTCCTACTCACTGCTATATTTGAACTCTTCATTCAATTAGAGTTCATGTGAAAACATGTACTGTGAGCGGGAAATGAATGTAAATGTCACTGCTTGCCAAAATAAGAGGATGTGATAACCACTAGTTCCACAGTTCTATGATATGTCATTGTCATGTGCTGTGGCTCGAAAACCAGCTTCACTCTTTACAGTAATTGCTTGGTGCAATTATAAAATCTATTTTATTTCATTTCTTTTATAAACCTGCTCCTGTATAAAAGGTTGTGAAGCCAAAGACAAACTCAAATAAGAAAATGAATGGCATTTATAGAAATTAATTGATTAATTAATCATGGCCTGAATTGTCGCAGTATTTTCTTTTTTTTTACAAAATAAGTTTGGTTTACTCATCAATGTTACAAAATATTTTATTAATTGTATGTTGCATTAAGAGAGAATAGATTAAAAAAATATGTGGTGTCAAGTGATATCAACAAAATTCAAACTTACTAAACTTTGCGTGCATTTTGCAGGTACACCAGTGAGTGACACAGTGTGTGAGCGTTGTCCAGCGGGTCACTTCTCTGCCGGACATTCATCCACAGAACCATGCCAACCACAGAGAAACTGCTCCAACCTGGGGCTCAAGACACTGAGATGGGGAACATCTTCTTCGGACACTATCTGTGGAACTCAGGACAAGACTGCAGCTTTGGAGTGCTCCCACCATCACACAGTGTGTCACAATGGTGAGCTTTCACACTACATCACAGCAATAAGGCCTCAGTCAGTTACTCTGAGGTGACTTAAGTGGTGGGACATGCACTGTTTTAACACACTCAAAAATTAACAAGGATTTTTCAGTGTAAAGCTCAATTGTCGGCAACATAAAATCTGCTAAAACCAAAATGATTTTAGACATGTGGCCATTATCATTCCTCCAGACAGGGGATTTCCTTGGTCGAGTTTGTTGCCCATAGTCCTTTCTTTTCCAACATTTTTGTGTGTTTGAAAACCAAACTGAGAGAAAAGTAAACATTTGAAGGGGTATGTTTATGGTCCGGCTTTCATAATAACCCATGATGGATCAATTAGTCATTTAAATGTTACATCTTTTAGCTGCAACAACAGCTCAATTCATTGAAGCACAAAAGCAATTGTAACTCACATTTGACTGTAGCAGATGCTGACAATTTATTTGGAAGGAGAACCTCAAAAATGATGCTGGATTCCAAGAACCTGAGCCACTGCTAGGAGCGCACAAACAGTAAAGCCTCTGGTGTTCCTGCGAACTACACAACCACAGAAGCCTGCAATAAATTAAAAATGGTTGGGGGTCCCATAGTTTCAATGTGATTTGTTACTATCAATTGGTTAGTTTACTAAGTTGTTGCAGCTCTACATCTGCAACTGTAAGATTTAGCACAAATTATGGAAAATGTTTTCTTTGGAAACTTACTTTGGAAAAAGGACATGTGATGATGTGATGTACCAACATGTAACTTTTCTAAAATGATGTGATACTCAGCAGCATTGTGTTTGAGCACAATGTACCACCACGACAGGGTAGTTTGCTTTGTCATGGTGTCAGGAAGTGAAATAAAAAGTTCATATGTTTCTTTACACCTCATTCAACACCCATTTTTTCTAAAATAATTTTATTTTTCTAATTATATACAATATCTTTTGTTGTAGATGTGACATTGTGTGAAGAGGCAGTCTTCCAGTCACTAGCTTCACTGCAACTATCCTCTGTCCCTCTTGAACGGCTACTGGAGAGTCTCCCAGGACGGAGAGTTGACCGTAAGAGCCTTGAGAGACTGAAGAAAGCTTGCTCACCCCAGCAGCAGGTCCTGCAGCTGCTGCGACTGTGGAGGGAGCGGAACAAAGACCAGGACAAGCTCTATGGCATTATACAAGGTACACTGCGAGAACATATGTATTTCTTCTCTATAGAGTTCAGTTCTTGGTTAACATGAGTGCCGTCTCCTAGGTGTAAACCACTGCGAGAGAAAGTTCTCCAGATGCAATGATCTCCAGAATTTCACCCTGGATGACCTCCTTAAGATCACAAACAGCCTGCCAGGAGTAAAAGTCCAGCATGAAGATGTCCTGGCTGTAGTGTCTAATTGCTCACCCCGGCAGTACATCTTGCAGATTCTTCATCTCTGGAAAAGAATGAACCATGAGCTGGATCTAGCCAAAGGCCTGACTCACAGTCTGAGAGTGCTTCGCAGCCAAGGTGCGCCTCGTTATCTGCTCAAAAGCCTCAAAAAAATCAGCCGAATCATAGGAACCACCTCAGCGCATAAGATGTATGAAAAGATGTTTGTTAGTATGCTTCAGAATGAGTCCTGTTTTAAAAATCATAAACCTTTAAATGAATGATTTGCAAATATATGGAAATATATGGTTTTAAAGTTCAAAAGCAGATACAAATACATACTGAAAAGGAATTTTATATGAAGGCTGTACCAAGAAGGCAGTGCCCTTCACACATAATGCCAGTAATGGTTGTTTTAATTGCATATTAAATATATGTCATTATGAGGTGCCAATCATTTTGGACAAAAAGAATAACTTTTTGGGGGGAAGAAAATCATATGTGACCCTAAAATGAAGTAAAATCATGTGGGAAATGTTTTAATAGGATTCTGTGAAACATAAAGAAATATTTAAGATGTAAATAGCACATTATTTGTGGATAAAGTTCCAGCAGGTGTTTTTATTTTTGCATTCTCACATAGAGAGAAAGAATTTGGTTTCATAATGAAATACATATATTTTCTACCTTTTGCTTGTGTTTGTTGGTTTGTTTTGGACTGCTCGCAAGTAAAGCTCATTTATTTTTTTATTTGTCAGCTTGAATGTACAAAGGAGTGCAATTGTTTTTTTATTTAAAATAATTAGACTTTCGGGAAATATAATGGCTTGTTATTATTTTACATTGAATACTGGATTCCTAATGCTGCAAGTTTATGAAGTGATATTTGTTTTATCTCCTTTTATATTATGATCTTGATATTTTGATGTATATATGTGCCACAGTCATCTCTAAGCTTGTGTAACTTGTGAACACTAAGATTAAAACTTATTTGTAAAAAAAAAAAAAAAAGCTTGCTCTACTGTTTTGACAGACTTACCAAACCCTTTGAAAGAGCAAATCCTCCCAATCAGCGTGATGTAATGATGAGTAGTGTTCACACTCATTTAGGTCTTTACTTTCAGTGGAAACACAAAACAGTACTTTCTTGACACATTACAGTATTTACAGTATTTCTATGTTTATCAAGTAAAATGGTACCATGTTTCCGCCACTATTTTTTTCAAAAGGAAACATTTGGTTTTCTCCGTTATCATCATTATGGCAATGAGATGACGTATTGACAAAGGGGAAATTTATTTTTTACATAAATTTATTTTTTACATAATTGTTTCTAAAGTTTCTTTAACATGCTCCAAATTCTCACATATAAATATGATACCACACGCTACTTCTTTTAGTGATAAAAATCTCTCAATTTATAATTAGCTACATATTTTTTACAATGTGGAAGTGTATTTGACCTTTAAGATAAACGCCCACAGAATCTCAGTTCCTTTGTAGGAAACTATAAGAGCCCAAATTCCAGAGTTCTTTCAAACTAAAGAGCATCACCATGGTAAGTCATATTCTGACTGATTCTATAGCTGTGGGCTTAGTGATGGATAGCTATATTACAGATAATTAATTACTGAGTGATTTAAACAAATCTTTCCAGACTTTTGTTAAAGGTGAGAATTGTAATTTCCACATTCATTAAAAATTGACAAATTCAAACTTAGTTATTGATATGGTTAGAGTTTTGCAACATGTGCTTTTTTAAACAAAAATCATACTTTTAAACAAACTCAAACTGATTTTAGCACATCAGTGATGTGGGGTAGAATTACAAACCAGCCAGTGACTGCAGTTAACCATGAAGTCGTTTCCTAAAATGGAACCACGTATAACAAGTTTCTAAGTTTAAAAAGTATTGTCACATCATTTCAACCACAAAAGCCATTGATATTCTTAGTTGAGCTGATGAAACATTAGATCTTCTCTATCAGCATGTTGACACTTGATGTTTAAATCAACAGTTACCTGCGCTGTTCCTGCTTTGTGTTGCTCTCGCTGCTGTCTCGGCTGAGGAACAGGCTCCTACGTACGAGCACAGTGACCCCATTACAGGCCAAACACTCAACTGCACCATGTGTCCACCTGGATCACACATGACCGCGTACTGCACTGCCACCACGCCCACCAAGTGCTCGCCGTGCGGAGAGGAGCACTACACCGCGCTGTGGAACTACCTGCCCAGATGTCTCTACTGCAGCAACTTGTGCTTCCGCAACCTGGAAGTGGAGAGGGAGTGCTCCCCGGTAAACAACCGTGTTTGTCGTTGCAAAGAGGGTTTCTTCATGACCTATGATCACTGTTTCCAACACCGAGAGTGCAAGCCAGGGACTGGCGTCCAAACAGCAGGTGACTAAAGCACGTAATTTTATCACCCAATTAAGAGACGTGCCATTTTAAACTACTCTGTAACACTTTAAATGCATTATGTTTTTTGTTAGGAACGCCACTGACAAATACTGTGTGTGAGACGTGTTCTGAAGGATACTTCTCCAACTCAAATTCGGCTCTAGACTCGTGCGTAAAACACCAAGATTGCGCCGACGGTCAGTCAGTGTTTCTGCCGGGCACCATTTACCACGATACTGTGTGTGGTTCCTGCGAGGATTTTAAAAAAGCAGGTGTGGTCATTTTCCCTTTTTAAATGAAAAATAAATATGCTACAATGAACTTGTGATTTATAAGCATATAAAGCTCATAATTACTTGGATGACTTGAATAAATCATTCTTTAAATTAATGATTGCAATTAAAACTATGCATCTCCACTTTTAATCTTTAGGTGATTCATTTAAGGCATTTATCTCAGCGATATTTAACTCGCCCAGGGTGCGTTTTACAAAACTGAAGAGATTTGTGAACAGGTAAGTCAACCTTCTGTAAACCAATGCCTTTTATTAATGTTTATCGCATCTCCAATTTCTACGTCATGCAATTGTTTTTATGTAAACATAGGCTCACCAATAAGTCTACAAGGAAGAGGGGCATAATGAGCACGACCAGGCAAAAAGTCGCTCCCCTGGACAAGATCCTATTCTGGCTGGCCCAGGATCTAGCGCAACTGAAACAGTTGCCTCATTTGCTAAAGAATTCAGATCTCAGCCACATCGCAGAGAAGTTACGAATCAATCTCGAGGAGTTGGAGAAAAAGTTCCCAGATTGTGTCATAAGCAAAACCCCGTGATCAGCAATGATATTTTGTTGGAATAAAATATGGGCTACCTCTTTTTAGATATGTAAAATGATTACCTAAAAACGGTTTACTTTTGTGTGTAAATAAATAAATAAATAATTGTTTGTAAAATCTGCTGTGTCCTTCTACATAACTAACTGCAAGTTAATGACCTTACCACCAGATGTCGCACTTACATGTACGTGAACGTTTTGACAACAAAACCAAGGTGTACTTTTTAACAAAAGTAAAATTGAAGAAATAGACAGACGTGCCCAATATAAGGGGTTTATTAACAAGAATCTACCTTCTGTACACGTTTTATCTTGTTAGTTTTACCATTTCCCCAAACACATCCGGGGAATTTGTCTATTTGGATTCTGCTATTTGATGACCTGTGTGTTTAACAATCTGCCGCTAGAGGACACTGTTAATCTGCGGAATACATGCGCTCATTCTTCTCAGTCTGACACCAGCAGTACTCCGCCTCCTGCTGCCACGCCACGCCGCTCCGGCATCGCCTCAGCTCTCCGGCTGTCGCATCAACGCGCAGGGAGGGGCTCCGCTTCTATCTATTGGTTGGCGCTGGATTAGCCACAGATTTACGGGAGGGCCACGACCAGAAAGGATGAGCTTGAGCTGTGGTCTTTTTATGTCGCTCAAGTGCCCAGTGATTAAGGTTTCAAGATGATTTTAAGAGGACACAACTGATTTTTCTCTCATCTCTTCCTGCGCGTAAAATTAGAGACACAACGAAGAAGTAGAGATGCGCGCACATTTACCAGAGAACGTTGTCCGGACACCGTTTAAGGAGAGGAACATGTAATCGTGAGAAACCCACCTGACACTTTCCTCTCCAGCTCCTTGTTGCCTCACTATCGAGGCTGCCCGGTGCGTTAACGAAACCCTTCTCGCTCTTTTGGATTTTACCTTCTGAAAAATGACCGAGGAAGTGTCAGAGGTCCCCAAAGAACTCGTGGGTAAGGCAACACTCTCTGTTTGAAGCCATGTGTCCCTACTCCAACAATCACTGTCCTCCATAGGTAGTTTTAATAGTGCACACCTATTGTACTCATATGAACCCTATGAGCAATCATGCTTTTGAGAAACACTGGTATTGCTCAGTGACGCTACCTTCCTGGCCCAAAGACTTATTCTTTGTGTGATTGTTTGGCCTTTTTTGATTTGTCATGCCTTTTGTAATTCCTGATTTTATTGTAAATGTTTTAGTTATAGTGCAGTTAAAGCTTATGCACACTTTGGGGTCACCACTGCAACTCCTAAGTAACTATTGTATGGTCTGCAGTCTATATTAGGAAGAAAATCCAAATAGTTTACATGAGAGTGCACAGCCAGTCATCCCCATGTGCACATAACTTTCAACACAGCACCCACAGTCCTTTTAGTGTGTCATGCCATATTTGTGCTGCTTGTGGACAAACCTAGGATCCCTGGCTCACACAGACTCTTTGTTTGGCAAAGTAGCTCAGTTTTTGACACAATAGTGCAATATTGGACAAGCTATTTTTCGGACATTTTTCTATCCTTTTGTTTTATTAACTGCTTTAGACCACAATACATAAAGTCAGTTAGTCATCTGGACCACCTTTGTTTGGGTCAGTAAAGTCTAAATATAGTTCACCAGTATGGTATCTATTATGTTGGAACTTTTTTTATGGACATAATCATTTGCATGTAGGTAGCTAAAGCAGGAATTGTGGTTTTCCCAGTTCGATGTCTTATTCACACAGGAGGGATTAGTGTTTTCATTCAGGTAGTTTGACTATGTTTTCTTGCTCAAACTTTAATGGATAGATTTTGGGTTGTCAAAGGTGAAAGTCAGTGTCGCACCAAAAACAAAGGTTTCAACATTATTCAAGAGTGTGTGAACTACTGAAAGTAACAGGCAACTAATGAAATTACATATTATTGGTCTAAGGCACCCATACTTGACATGACAAGCAATATCTGGATAAATGGCATGATGTTGTCTACATGAGTAAAACTAGGTTACGAGTTTAACGTATTTCTTGATGCTGGTGATTCAGCTGCGTCACATAATGTCACCAATCTCTGCATCCATCTCTTTTATTTGCTCCTAAATGATTACTAATTTAGTATTTGTCAGCTGTTACAAACATATTTAAGGATGAAATATAGACCTGTCCAAATAACTTTTTAAGTGGTGTTGAGCCTTATTAAACAGCAGACTATATTAGGCCCAGTATTGTGCTGTTGGAATACAGTGTTTCATGTTGTGTTTTTAATAGACATACTTTCTTGCCCAGAAACAAGAATCTGTTTATAATAAAAATTGATGATTGATGTATGAACCTGCTACTCTTTTGTTTTACTTGATAGATACAGATACAAAATAACATTAGAATAAAAAGGATATTGTACTTAATTCAATTATTGGGTTTGTGTCATATGAACAATGTAATTCTATTGGATGGACCTTGATCTAATATGCCATGTATTATGTCATCTTTATTATCTCGAGGGCAGTAAATACTGCCTTGTAAATTTGAACAATTTGTTTGAGCTTTACATGACCATAACACTCCCATCACCCCACCCTGCATGTGTGCCTACTGAAATTGAACCTCCAGTGAGACCTAGTGCACATGGTCGCTGCCAATAAAAGTACCACTTGTGTACCACCAAATTAGCAGTTGGGAATAGTGTACTCGTATTTAAAAGTGTCAAATATCACACATTTAGTTTTTTTGTATGTCAAGGGTGGTACTGTTTTACTTTGATAAAGATTGTAGGCAAAAATACATGCCAGCATACACAATCTATGTTTGAAACACACGTGAGTACAGACAGACCCTCAGCTGCTGCGTGGAAGGGCGGCTGACCCACTTCTGTGCTATAAGCCTGTCTGTGGAGGTTTCTAGTGGGCCTGGACTATCAGTCTGAACAGCAGAACACAAACTCAGTGTATGGCTATAAATCTACTCTGTATTTATTGTCACTTATATTTATGGAATAGCAAATTTATTTTAAAAAGAAAAGTTTTTCTTGTATACATTTGAGAGTGTCGCTTCAAAATATCATACATTGTCACACAATCGCCAGCTCAGCTCAGTTAACCTCACTGACCAAGAAACATTGATTTATAATCTGTTAAGGACATTATATTTTTATATTGACTGTCTTGTAGACTGTACAGAGACTTTGTGCCCAGCAGAGGAGAGGCGTCACAATATACAACAATATTGAATCCATTCGCTGTATATTCCTTGTCTAATTTTGTTTTTCTGTTCTGTACCCGTTGGAGCAGACAGTGTGAGGGATGCAGTGGGGAGAAAGGTAAAGCTGTCGCTGAGGAGGAGAGTTAAACTGGAGATCAAAGGAGACAAGACAGAAAACAGAGTCCTGGTGAGTCGAACGCTGGAGAACAACATCTCATCAAAGCACTCACAATCATTTTTATTTTTTTTCTCATCAGCTCATACAAGGTTTTTCATTCAACAATGTAATTTCAGTATTTAAGTCATTTTTGCTTTTTTTGCTTCACCCACATAGATGTCTGCCAAATATTTCAAACTCAGATCCTGTCCTTTCCAACATTTTGGCTAGCTTATTAAAAAAAGTGGCCAAGGATGCAAATATTGAAAAAACTCATTTAAAAACCCAGACGACTGTTTAGTGAAGTCCTGATAATCAGCTTTTAACCAAAGCAAGATAAAATCGATCTTGATAAAAGCTCATATTTTCATTGATGAAATTAAGTTACAATGAGTTAAATCTAAAAGTCTAAACAAACTAACTTGGGATTTTTATAACCAATTCAAACTTTGATTTTCAAATGTTCACAATTGCGTAAAATGATTATTACCTGGTGATCCATTAAAATCACATGGTCACAGGCTGGGCAGAGGCAAAAAGCTAAAGATAGCCTTCCTGTAAATTAATGCCTGAGCATGGTCCATAAAGTTTTATAGTGGAATCAGGTTTTAATTCGGACTTGAGACTGCACAATGTTACTCCTCGAAGGACAAGTATTGCAGCTCAATTTGAAAAAGGTTTGTTGACGGAAGTTCAGAGCCTTAAGGCATGGTTGTCTGCTCAGTAACAATTGTTTTGGATTGAAACATTTGTTGTTGCTGCTAGAATAAATGTGTGAGTCATTTTCGAGACAGAGGTGGGTGACTGAATGAAAAGCTTAACTAGCTAACACATTCCCCTGTAGTCTCTAAATGCTCTGGGAGCACACTGAGGTGAGAAGCAGCAGGCGTAAGTGAGTTTATGTTAGATAAATTACCCTTAGCACTTCATAATTCCCCATAGATGCCACAATGTTAAAATGCCTTTTAGCTGTTGACTGACTTGCATATTAGAGAGAATCATCACCAGAAAAGAATATAGACATAATACTATAAATAAAAGCTGTTTATCTACTCAGAAAGTGTTGTCCTCACTATTGCTTGCCTGGGGGAATAAGATAATACAATGACACAATGTGGGAGCTGGAGACACAAGGACCTAGTGTGTACACACAAACTCATGGAGACATGGTACAACAATGCAAAACTGTGGGAGTCAGTACTGGGAAGTGAGGAATTCCAGTGGAGTGATTCTTTCTAGTATTTCATCCAGACGCAGAGAATGACTCGGTGAGTTTGTATCAACGCTCCACTTGACCGCACTGAACAAATAAAACAGTGTTGGTTGTTGTGTGGAAAACGGCTCTGCAGAAACCAATTATGAAAGAAGTGGCTGAAGAAAAATGACATTTCACGGAACATATTGCAATGTTGGATGTTGAAATACTAAATATTTACTCAATGATGTGAGATCAGAAATTGAATACAGATGATGTTGTAGCAAGTTAGTATACAGTCTACAGATTTGCCAATGAATAAAGACATAAGACCTTTATGATCTCCAAGCCATGTCAACATTTTACCGTAAGTGTGATTTATGAACTTTTTTTAATGTTATTCTTCAACATGACCTGGATGACTGAGAACCGTCACAGACTTGTAAATATGCCGTATTAACGCTAGGACA
The DNA here is from genome assembly GCA_024416835.2 of Perccottus glenii. NCBI lineage: Eukaryota > Metazoa > Chordata > Actinopteri > Gobiiformes > Odontobutidae > Perccottus > Perccottus glenii. The sequence continues at coordinate 12,030,268 of CM044551.2, forward strand.
TAAAATTATGCTTATTTGAATTTTTGACAGTAATTAATTATATTGTTTGAATTTGTTTCAAACACATTAGATAGGTGGCTCATTTATGTATTTATTTTATCAGGTTGTTGTCATGAGTAACTCAATAATAATGTGCATTCACTTATCACTAAAAATCCCAAACAAATGTGTTTTATGTCCCAGTTAGCTTCACATTCCCCATATTTGATCTTTTTATTAACATTATTGAAACTTACAGCAAAACATTCAACAAAATGAAATAATTAATTCAAACATTGCAGCCAAGAACATGCATTTTTCTGTCAAACACATGAACCTTTTCCCACCAAGCTTTGCTCAGACTGGGACTGGGGCACTACGGTGCTCTAAGCATCTCTTAAGCACGCTCAAGCTTTATAAATACAGTCATCTCCCTGCTTTGAAGGCAGAGTTAATAACCAGTTCATCAAACACTCCCTGGGGAAGAAGGGAGGAAAGATGGGTGGATGATAAGAGGGAAACAGGGTGGGTAAAAGAAAGAAAATAATTGTGAATAAAATAGACATTTACTTCATGCAGCCTGACAGACACACGTCCGATGGGACAAAGTGCAAAGCTGTAAAAACACTCCCAACAGATTTTGTACACGGGAATGTAAATATGTATAAAAACTATATACACACGTCCAGTATCTACTGTATAGAGAGATTATTGCCTCATTATGTTCTCGTTGAATCACAATTTCCCCACTGTGCAGACTAGAGTGACAGAAAGTTTGGCCTCTTGTTAGCAGTTTTACCTTTTACAATGTTAAAAATGTTTTGTATAAAGAATGTTGCCATGAATAACACTTGATAAACACCACCCTTTAGAACAACCGTTTACTTTTATTAACATTCACTGCAATAACTGCAATTTCTCAGTATAACATGCATCTGGTGGTTAGACATGATATGTTAAGGCTTACTTCACAGTAAAGCTAAAAGATATGACTGTGTTTGTGTCATTATTTTTGTGTGAAAGAACAATACTGCATGAAAACAAAATCTATCAGGACAACGTTTATTCTGGCCATTATTCATCAGCACATGGCTTAAAACAGACCATCTGACCTGTCCTAACATGACTTGGCAGATTATAACCCTTCATAGTGAGCAGGGTCTTCCTCTTCGGTCATTCAATGGCACAATGATTTACTTTTTTTTCTACTTTTGAAACCTTTTTTATCCTGTTCTTTTGTGTTAACTGTTTGAAGTAGAGCTGTCAAAGCTGTAATTTTGTTGTAATTTTTTCAACAACAAAGAATATTTACCCACAAGAGGAAGATCACTGAAATAAAGAAGAAAAAGTAGGGGACTCAGAATACTGCCTTGTGGGACACCCTATATTACAAGTGGTGATATTTTGCATTTGGTCATAGAAATACTCTCCTTTTGTCCTTTTTCAACCAAAGTGCTCTACTAAATAGTTAACTGCTTCATGCTCCCCATAATCAGGTGACATTCAGAGCTAACCAGGCAATGAAAATGTGATAAATGGTCATCAGTTCCTGCTTTATATTACTTTTCTACAATTATTTTACAGTGACTAGTCATTCTCTAAGCCTGACATGTGCACTTTATGTTATCATTATAAACAATAGACTTATGCTTACAATTATTTTGTATTTTAGCTTCTATTATTGATTGTTGCATTAACGTAGGGGTCCACTTGATCCTGCTGCCTCTGACTGAATCTAAGGTTAAATTCAAATTACAGACTCATTCAGTTCTGCATTTCACACTGTGACCATTTCACTCAGAAATAATTCAACAGTGAAGGTGGTTAAATTTAAGGCACTTTGTATCAAACATTTCTTAAGATCCTGGGACCAGGATTCAAGACTGAATAATGTTAACTGTTCCATATTGTGCCCTACTGTTACCATTTATACACTATTGTTATACACACTAACACTATTATAAATGTGCCACATCATGACAGCTGTTTATATGTCATTATATCCACTGAGTGAGAAATGTGTTGTGCTTCTGTCCCAGTTGAATAGGGAGTTTGTGATAGTCTTTGAGGTAATTTAATTCCCCTGAGAGACATTACACAGCTTCAGTTCCTGCCCCCACCTCCAATCATTCATCTTCGTTTGGTCAGGGCCATTGTCACTCACATAGCTTTAGTAATAGAATTGATCCGTCCCATGTCAATGGTTGATTGAGTTTGTTTTTTAAATCTCATACCCTTAACTTCCTATTAGTTCACCAGAGTCACAGATGTTTGTTTGTTTGTTTGTTTGTTTTGATCATCTTCTCTACATTGTGATTTTGACATACTCTGTGTATAGTGTAATAATGGCATGGCGTGCTTGGTGCATTGTTGGTCCTTGTGGTGTATTGAATGAGGTTTTTAGGTCACCGAAACGTCCATCATTGATTGCTGTAAATAACATTTTCACACTTTTGAAGTCCAGTAGCATGTGTGTGATGTGCTCTGACTCAATGACTGACATTTGCTGGCACGTGAGCAGCAATTTTGCAGCAAAATACCTGCTGTGACATAGGGCAGTGCTGTCGTGTTTTTGCTGCATGGATGGCTTTTATGTTGTTTGTGGAGTTAATGGTGAGTCACAGTTTTTCATCAAAGACATCAAACTGCTTCCTAAAATTTCTATATGATGTGTAGTGATTTTTTTAAATTGTTGTCCGTGTGATTTGCAGCTGTGCATATTAGTATGTTGTTAGGCTCTGAAGTAAGCTGTGTCTTATGTGCAGTGTGTAGGAAACTAGTTTCAAATCCCATAAAGTGGCCATGGTAGAGGAAATGCCTGCCCTTGTACCCACCCTGGTCACTTTGTTGTGGTCTTTGTGTGCAGTCATGTGCATCTGCTTTTCATGAGGGTGATTATCAGGACATTTTAGCTCCAAAAATGAAGCAAAGTTATATCTCTACAATTTACTAGATCTAAGCATTTTAAATATAAATTAGCTGAGGGTGTATGCTTTACAGTGTTATGCCATCCACATTTACTGAAACGTGTTCCGTTTTTAACATTCCCATTTAATTATTGATTTATTTATTTATTTATTGACATAAGGGCGTCAACAGTTCATTAGTTTTCTTAATTTTCCTTTCATCATTTTTATTTTGATATGTAATTGATAAGACAAACTTTTATTTCATTCCAACAAGAGCAACTTTATTTTGAACATTGAAATTAGCACAGCAAGTTGTTGGTTCAGAATGATTGTATCTCCCCACTCTTGAGGGAAGCCATGGGTAACGCCAACACCAAACCCCCTCCGTTCCCTCCTCCCATCTTGCTGCTCTCTCTTTGTCTCTGTCATGCCTTTCTTTCTCTTATTTTCCCTCTGTCATACCTGTGTGCCTCTTGTACTGCATTGTACTTCAATTTGAAGAGGTTCCCCACTTTGAATTTCTCCACAAGTCTAAGCAATTCTCACTTTTTTAGTTTTTTTTTTTTCTCCCTGGTCTGTATTAATTTTATTTTCATCCTACAACATTGGCTTGGCATGACATAACTACACACGCCTACAATATTGTGTCTGGCTGGCATGCTGATCAACAAACCCTATTTCTTATCTGTAAATGAAACACACAGGGACCACCTGCAGTGGGACAATGGTCTTATGGGACCCCCTCCATCAATCCTGACAGCATAGAGCTTGTAAACACCTTTATATCCATTACTACAGGGGTCCTGCCAACATGGGCTATAATCTTTATCTAAAAGTGCAAATCTTTTAATCCTTGCACCCTTTTTTTATTTTTATTTTTTTTGAGGCCTTTGCCAACTTTGGATCTGTTGTGTAGGTTTGTGTCTATTGAATATTTTTTACCCCTCCTGTTGAGCAATATAAAAGACAATATGAATGAAATGGCAACAACTCTGCCTTTATCAGTCTTGTAATAAAATAGAAAGCTAACAGTGTGTAGCATATCTAAACAAAGCAACAGTAGACAAAAAAATTGATGATCCAATGCCATCAAAACAGCATTTATTCATGCCACCACTCGATGCAGCTGTGGTCTGATTATAGAGCAACCAATCAAATCAGTCCAGGAAGTGCCACTGTCGGTTGCCTTTGTTCTTCACCATGCTTCTCTCCTCAGCAGTAAAACACATAATGATGAGCATGGCAGTGATAAAAGAAAATTGATGTCTCTCTCTTAATGGTCTCTTGGGCTGCTGGCACAGTGTGAGGAAGCCCTACATTGTACAAACGGTTCGGTGGTTAAATTAGATTTCCGCCATTACAAAAAATATTAGTAACGAGGCTGGAGTTGGTGATTTAAATGCATTTGTATTTATTTGTGTGGTAGTGTTTTGTGATGCTATCAGCTCTGTACATAGCCTGTGTGATGTGTACCGCTCCTTGTGCATAATGACCCTCAGATGTATTGGGTATATACAGTATACTACTACACTATATGTTCAAATTGTGCAGCATTTCTTTTGCGCAGTGTCTCTAGAGATCTAGACCTCAGCTGCCGTGTCAGCAGCTTGTCCTGGCTGTGAAAAATCAATTTATTGTAAAACAAATTTTTTCCCTGCCCGGCTTTAGTTTAGATATTTGTCTTTACAGCATTCTATAAACCCACCTCCATAATCGCCACCCAACAATTGCACCTGAACACATGCTGATGAGATTATGTGTGTCTCAAACGATGCTATACCGTAAACCTGACACTGCTCCATATTGGTCTAGCATTCTGGTGAGTCTTTCCTCTCTCTTGCACCATCCATGACTGTTAAATCGGAGTATTGGTTTATTGTCTACAAACAGTCTACCCACACACTCATATTTAATGTAGCACATGCATATTGAAGAGGAACTGCAGAGTGCTAGAATATATTGTGTAGAGTTTTTTTTTAGTCTGTAAAAATGCAAAGAGTGTGTCAAGGTCTGGAAGAGGATGAAGATATTAAGAGATTAAAAAGGAGTGGGAGACAAGAGGTAGAAACTTACTGCTGTGTCAACAATGCCTGATTGACTGTATTCAAAGAAAAGATGGGGTCATCTCTGTAGCATTGGGTTAGAGACAGAGATGAAACGGCTTTTACACACTTCCCCTTCATTATATATCGACACTCTGATTGGCTCCTTATCAGCAAAACAGCACTTACAATCTATTAAGTCATTCCTCTTGCTTTCCCTGCTGCCTCCTTTGTGGCCTCCTGGAGTCCACTCACCAACTGATCTTTCATGTGCATATGAAATATATATATTTTTTGCCCACAAGAGGAAGTATAAAAATTTGTTCATCAGCTAAAAATACCTTGTTTCCCCTGTGCTGCTCTGACAACCAGCACATCATGACTTATTTATGTGACACATGGGAAACTTGCTTCTGTGTCTAATTCTGTGTCATGTAGCCGGTCATTACTTTCAGTGTGCAGTCAGAGGTGCAGTGAACAATTTTATTGCAAATTCTGTGGCTGCTCTAATTTATAGATGTTGTCTGATCTCTTTTGAATTTGAACCAGTGTTTTCTAAAAACCAAAAGACTACAGTAGACTGCAATATTGTGAGTGATGGGACCCACTGAGTGTGAATAGATTTCCTGTGACTGCTACAACTGAATGACTGCAGATAAAACGCTCTGCTGTAGCCTACAGTAGGGATGCAGAGTAAATCTAGACCATCATGATTGTGTAGGGGTAAAACCCATTGACATTCCCAGTTGAGGCTTGGCACAGCAATACTTTTATGTGTGACTGAATGTCTATCAGTTTGTGTGTGTATGTAGTATGGGCCAGCCGTTGCCATAGCAACTACAGACTGTGTGAATGGGTGCACATGTGGGTAGCCAAAAATGAAAGGGGGTTGGATAGGGTTTGACTGAAAAATAAAATTCCGGGATGGCAATAATAAACTGCACAGTTTTGTTTCTGTTTCTTTTTGAGGCGCCTGTGTGGGACATGTGCTACAGGCCAAGAAGATGAATGGTCCTTCATGGTTTGTGGGACTTAACTTCCCTGTGCACTACTCGTGTGTGTGCTTTCTACGTATCTGTCCATGTTTCAGAGAGCATTAGCAGATGCCCTATTTGCTCACAGCCAGGCTCTGCCACTGCTGCCATCTGGTTGGCCAAATGAAGCTGGGGGCAATATGGTGGTTGCTGTGAAACTCTGGCTCACAGTAAAGCCCAGGTCCTGACGTCAAAGAGAGAGAGGAGGCAGTAGGGCAGAAACGGAGTGGGAGGGCAGGGTCATGGGGTGGTTGTGGTGGGGGTGTAATAGCGCTGTCCACTTTAAAGTACATAAGGAAAGAACGCTGGAGCAGTCATGCATTTACAGAAGACAAGACTTTGAAGAGGCTCTGGCCCTTTTTAGTTTTGTTAACTTTTAATCAGTGCAGTTGGTTCAGGGTTTGTTAAAAAACTGCAAAACCTGCACAAGTTGTGTGGGCTCACCACAGTGCACACCACAAAAAACAGGTTTGTTGCTCAATGTCATCCCCTTCTTTCATGTTTTGTGTCGGAACAACTCTTTCTTAAATGATTTTTAAATGATTTTTAAATGATTACGTCTAATAAAATATTGTCTGATCTGTGGAGCTTCCTGGGGTACAGTATGTTGCAATACAAGTAGTGTAAGTCTTAATGTTGAACATTTACAAAGGCAGTCTCTCTCTGCCACTCACAGCAGTATTACACTTTATACTGAAAAGCTGCTACATTTTAGAAAACAAACCATGTCCATGGCTGGTGCTCTTTAATAGAGGTTATGTGTGGTCACCCAGCGCAGCCTGTCTGTGTCTATCACATCAAACCTCTCAGACCTCGCATGTCGAGTGGAGACTTGAAGAGCTGCCAGATACCGTCAGTCATTTCCTTTTCATTTTTTTTCCATGTTGCCTACACCAGTCTTCAAAAAGATTGGTTGTTTTAGATGCTCCTTAATCTCACCTTATGTCCTCCTTTTTACAGGTGGGCCTTCAGACAGTTGTTTATTTGGTCTTTGCCATCTGTTTCCTATTCTTTGCTTGTATCATTTCTCACAAGACGACAAGATTTTTTACACATTCAAAGTGACATTAGTTTAGCTTGTCTAACAATAGTTATATTACGTGTGAGCTGGCAAAAGAAACCAAAGCTAAGTGACCTTTCAGGAGTGCTGGTCTAGATTGGAATTTCAAGTTTTTGCATTCCACTTGTGCCTCCTTCAGTCTTGACTTTTGTTTCTCAGAAACTCAACAGAGGCAACTTTATTCTCTTACAATGTGCTCTAAGCAGCAGTATTTTATTTATACTTTTTGAGCTGGTGTCCACAGTGACCTGTGATGTCTTTACATACTCTATGTTCCATGTTCTATAATTCATACAGTGTAGCTTTTTTTGCCTTGTTCCCATTTCAAACATGTCTCATTGTCACCAGCCTTTCAAATTGATGAGTCAGCATGGGAGCTTTTTACATTTTTGTCGTTTCCTTGTTTTTCTTTTTAGACTAGTTTATATTTACTGTTGCAGAGTGTGAACTTACAACTAAATACTCATTATTCTCTCTGATCTTTCTCACAGGCCCTTGCATCTCACCGAGCATACCTCCTGACAGCCCGCATTCCCGCCAAGGTAAGCACGCCATGCTCCTCAACATGTATTCTCTTTTTGTCACTTAAACACTAGTTTTTGTTGCCGTTTCTTTTCTGTAAGTCCAATTATAAAATAGTTGCAGCATTGTGTGCTTTCTTTTAGTCAAATGATATACTTTGTCTTCTACTATTTATTCTCCAACATATCATGTGACACAGATGGCACCACTGCTGTCACCTTCAGCAGCATTGTCACTACAACCACATAAAACCAGCAGCGTTCTAACACAATGCAGACATCACTCTCTCCTCTTACTTTGGCTACACCAACTGTATCTTTATCACATCACAATATTATTATGTTAAGAATCTCTATGAAAAAGACTTAATGTACAATAGTGTAAAGTATTATATGTGTGAAAATAACTGACCAATCTGGGATTTAAACCAAATGGAAAGTCAATGCCATGTCTGTGGGACCAGTAAAAGTCAGTCTGTAGGCCGTTAATCCTTTCACATGATAAAGTAATACTTGGCTTGTATGCTTAAAAGTAACTGCCCCAAGAATATAAACTGTAACCAAACCCAGTTCGTTCCAGAAGTGTGAAGTCCACAAAATGTAATTAAATGTTTTATGCTCTGCCCTTCAAAATGCTATATATTGCACGGTCAATTATATCCCTCTAGGGAAGCTTTAGGTGATTGATTTAAGGATTCATGGACATCACTCAGCTGACCCCTTTCAACTGTTCAAATTGTTTTTCAGTGTATTGAGCTGTTCTGTTTATTTAGCTGGATTGAAGTGTTTTTGAGTTGAAGCTGTCTTTTGACCTGGCGGGAATTTAGCAGTCAACGGTTTTGTAAAGCAAAAGCCGTCATCCCGACAAGCTGCCTCTCTGCTGCTCTCAGCCAACCTGTCTGCCCTACGCTCCAGTTTTTAAATGATGAAGAGGTTTTACTACTTCATGGAATCTTCCAGTTGTGAAAGCACAAAAAATTCATGTGAAACCATGCATCTGTTTGAATTTGAAGTTTCCATGTGGATAGCTCTATCATTTATGTTTTGGCTCTTGTCAGATAGAAATAAATGGCTTTCTTCCACTCTTTGTCTCACTCTTTGGATTACTAGACAAATAATTCTTCTATTCTTTCGACTTTAATTCATCACAGCACTATTTTATACTATCCCCTCTTTGTTGCCCATTCAGTGCATGTTCTTTAACTGGCTTATGACGCAATAGTTTAAACATATGGAAATAAAATGTTCCCAGTTTATCCACACCAAGTTTAGGGAGGACATGCTGTGAGGCAGGAGTGCTAACCACTCTACCATTGTGCACCCCCACAGCCTTGCATCATTCATTTAAAAATGAGCAGACTGCTTTTCTCAGCATTTCTCTTCCTATTGATTTTCTTATGTAAAAAATCTATAATGCAGTAAATTGAGATGAGCGCTTGCTCACTGTTGCAACATGTAAGCCATTAAGGGTACCCCTCTATTAGGTTTTATTAACGTTCCTGGTTTAAAAAAATCATATTTTGGGCCGCCTTGGTGGCTCACCCGTAGAGCACATACCATATATTTGGGAGACCCAGGTTCAATTCCTGCTTCCTTTCTCTTACCTACATTGTTCCTTGTCTGTCTAGACTGAGTCTATCTAATAAAAACAAAAAATTATCTTTTGAAAATGAACATTTGTCTTTGTATTTTTGGTATTAAGGAGGTTTACCCATGAGAGTCACAACAAACTATCTTGTGCTGGGAATAGTGTCAGTTTTTTGGAGTGGAGCTCATGGATTTTATTTTGCATTTGTAGAAAACCTTACCGCTTTTTCTGTTTGTTTTGTCTGTTCTCAGTGGCGTAAGAATTCCCCTCTAGCTCTTACACAGACATCTCTGTGGGTTTGCAATTGAAAACTTGGCTCCTTTTTAAGATGCTGCAGGGCCTACAACCTGTCAGTATGTTGCAAACCTAAACACACATGAACCCAGTTTCATTCATCTCCATTGTGTTTTGTGTTGTGTTTGATGCCTCTTTTTAGATGTTTATTTTTCTGTTTGTCCTGCTTTTGTGAGAAGGTTGATGTAAAAAAAAAAAAATGTACATTATATTCCTGTACAAGTAATACAAGGTGACAGACGGGCATTAAACGGATGAGTGAATGATGCAGTCACTTGTTTTGTTGCTCCTCACACCTTTCGGCGTGACATCTTCTTGTTGGCTGCAGCTTATGTTTATCAGCTCTTATCAGTGGCTGCAGCTCATTTCACTTAGTGAGTCATTTACTCACTTAATGCATTATGTCCTGAGTGACCTTGTTCAAGTTGGGTATGATGGCCACTACACTGGCCACAGTAATACACAATGAAATGTCAAAAAAACTGCACTGAATGGACTCAGACAGTTTCTGAGTAAGCACAGGCACTAAAAAAACATTCAGTGTAAACACACAGGCTGCATACTATAGTCTGTAGACAGACAGTCTGCTCTCATCTATGAGCCAAGCCTCAGGAACACAGCACCCACCTGGAATAGACTGGCTCTGCTCCCTGGCCTGCCCTCAGGCACTCGTCTGTCTGAGTGTACATGTGAGCGGCAAGACGCTGTGCTCGCTGTACAGTAGTCCGCATTTGTATGCACACGAATCCCCCTCTTCCATTAAAACGCTCTTGTCCTTTTTAGGTATGGAAAGACAGGCAGCTGCTTTTTCTTTGTTTGGTCTATCTTGAAATATCCTCCTGACACAGAATTAGAAACTGAAGATGCAGGGCAATCTTCAGTCTCGGCTGTTGTGTTAGGTTTATCTGATCCCCCTAATGCAGAGATTAAAGTAGTATGAAGTAATGTCATGTAATTGTTATAAAAGTAATTTATTGTGTAACTTAAGCAATGTAAAGGCTGGTGAGTCAGTGACATTTCAGCACAGATGCTTAAAAAAATAGATAGATCCTAAGCTATTATTGTTGAGCCGATATTCCTCACAGTGTTTTATTAATGTTTTAAAAACTCGCAATACTACTTTTTTAAATTGTTTTTTAATAGAAATGGCTCCTAAAATCTATTTTTTCTTTTCCAGGTGGACCACTCCTTTAATTACCTGGAGATCCTAGGGGTTGCTTGCAATAAACCTACACAGGTACAGAACAATGCACAGGTCCACAGGTTTTTACAGCTATCACAAATCCATGAGAGCTCATTATCTGAGTAGATCTCTGAATACTCGAATACTCTCTATTACTCATTTGAGCATTCCTTAATTTGAGTTTTGCACCAGAGCTCACTTTCTGCCATTTACCATGATGTACGTATTAAATATGATAATCCTTCAGTAACTACACTGTCCCTGCAGCTGAACCTCTTTACCACCTTTCACAAGAGATGTCAGTCCATTACTTATCGTGACAGATGGTTTAATAAATAGCAGCTGGGATTATGATAATTTCGGCCTATGGAGAAAGCACGTATTACATTTGCATTTGCATAATTAGCATTGCATTGGTAAATGTCATTCAATCTTTACATTCACCTCAGATAAAGTAGTGGGATTGACATGAACCAGTGGAATACAGTGACAGTTTTAATTTTTGGTTTAGTGGATTCGTTTTTTTTTTAAGTTAAGTAATAAACTTGTTTGTTTTTTAGCTGTCTATTGAGTATGAGCGTGGCTCCTTCTCTCTGAAGCTGCTCTCCACAGATGAGGTCAATGAGGTGGTGGCGCACATAGGAAACTGCCTGCAGAGGATATGTCCAAGTCTCCCACCGGCGTGAGTTCAGCCATGAATGTATCATGCAGGGTATATTTTCACATTGGTCAGAACACAACAGGGGAAGGGTCCTAGATGTGTTCACCTTTATGTTTTCTAACACACAGCCCAGACATGTGATCAGACATGAACTTTACAAAAAAAAAAATTTGTTTGAGAGGAACAGGAAGCATAAATGCAGAAATTGTTAGAGCTGTAAAACGATAAACTTCAGTAACATACTTGGCTTGGAGTGTCAGCACAGATTGCTGTATATTGTGTCTCTTTCCTTTTTATTATAGTATAAATCATTCTTTTAACAGAAAAATCATGAAGAAACTGAGTATGGAGCCTCCAGACAGGCTGACGTCTTTACAGATGCTATGGGAAAACAACAAGTCCGCTGAACCTGGACCATGTGGTAGGAACTAATGGCTTTGTTCTAAGCTTGATTGTGACTCTCATAGTTTCTGCTGTTAGACGGCCAATATCTAAACCACACATTGTCAAATATTTTGTTCAATTGCCCTGCAGTTTGGTGTTCACTGACCTTGACTTTGTCTCTCGGGGCAGGTGGCTTTTCTCAGATGTACAGATGTGTTTGTGACTGGCTTGGGCTGCCATACAAAGAAGAGGTGCAGTGGGTCAGTATGCTGTTATTCTACTTTTGCTTTAACAGATAAAATTGTGGCTGGTTTAACACATAAAGGAGAGAAAGGGACCGCCATGAAATGCATGGTTGGAAAAAAACAAACAAACATGTAATTTGCTTTTCCAGGATGTTGACACCATCTATTTAACACAAGACACCAGAGAACTTAACCTGCAGGATTTTAACCATTTGGAAAACAGGTAAGAGTTGACACAAAACCCAAAAAGACCACAGGTATTCCAGCTCACATTAAGTGTTGTTTATGTATTATTGTGTGTGACATAGCCTTGTGTTGATTCTTGTTAATTGCAGCTGTGTTTTTTTTTTTCCTCAGGGACCTGGTGGCCATAATAGCAGTGTTGGAATTTAACCAGTGGTTTACCAAGCTGTCCACCAAAGACTGTAAACTGGTTAGTACATGTTCCCTCAATATATCCCATAATGTGATATCTGACACAACTAAATGATTCAGAATGGTTCAATCATTGTTTCAAACAGTGTTTATTACTGTTTTTATTACTATTGGAAACTGCGTCCTTTGCTTTTGCCGTATTTATGAGAAAATCTGCATATGAGGATTTCTTTTTGTTTCCCATGTATCCATGCTGTGTGTGGATGGAGGATCAGTACAGTGGTCTTGTGTGATAAGATTCCTAATCCGGACCAGACAAAGAGGCATAATGTCTCAGGCTGTTGCCCCCTGCAGCTCTCCATTACCAACTCTGTCTCAAGCTTTGCCCAGTCACACCAATTACCGCACAAGATTTCCTTGGTGCAAACGATTATCCAGCACTTCTGTCATGGACAGCCGCTTCTGAACTGAATATTAAAATCCTGTCCTTTTCCATGGAACTATACACAATGATGCTTGTGCAAATGTATCTCTGATCTTTAATATTATATATATAAAATAATTTGAAACTGTTAAACATTGAAGACCTCTGAGAATGCACTAATGAAACAGCTTTGACTGGTAATTGATTTTGTGCTAGTGGAAATAACATGTTAAAAGAAAGAAGAGCAGAAAAAATGTGATAACAGTAAAACGGAGTAGTGAGAATTGTGTATGTAGAGGTCAGTAGGCAAGGTTTCCTGATGAAGGCGGAAACACGTCAGCGGGTACCCAGATAGATCGGGAATAAAGAGTAAAGCTGGAAAAAGAAGATAGCTTGACATTTTCCATCTTGGGAAAACGAGACTCGACTTTCCACCCAGATGTAAGCCTGATGATGTTCCAGCCAAATCTGTTGACACACACAGTTCAACTGAAGGGCAGCTGTCCTGTTAGCTTGTGTGTTTAGTACTACACTGGTATAATCGTCCAGCACGTTTTTGTTTTGTCCACATTATGAGAAAAGAAGAAGTAAAGTGGTAAATAAGGAAGTTATGGTAGTCCAAGCCTAGAACAGCTGCATTCATCTTACAGTATAACCATCTCAATACAAAGATAAGTAATTTCTCAGGGCGTTGGAGGGGATAATAAAATGCACACATACAGTCTGTTTGTATGGTTGTAATCAAGAGGCACAGGGTGAAAATGACAGAGGAGGAGGGGATGAGCAGTGATAAGAGGACTCATAAAAGCCTTTTATTTTTAGAGAATGTGGCTAATATTTCTGCACAACAAAGGGCCATAAAAGCACAGCCTGACTTTAACAAATGCCAAATGATGCAGTGCACATGCTGCCAGTCCTTTTTCCTTCTTATGACCAACTCCTGTCTTTATTTCCCATTTCATCCTTCACTAACCTTAAATCTCCCTGTTTGCTGTTATCGGTCACCCCTCGCTGCCGCCTAGCATACATATTGTTCCTCTGTAAACACATGAACAACACTTTCTCTGTCCCATTCTCCATTATCCCTCTTTCCCTTCACGTCCCCTTGTCTTCCTCCCCCCTATATCCCCCTATTGCTGGAGATAACACTGAAGGACAATGTTGACCGTGTTGCCAGTGGCTTGTTCTCTTGAACAACAGCTCAATCTCAGTAAAGTTCAATTAAATTACAAGAAGCCATATTTGTGTTATGATTCTGTGCCACATATTATTACAAGTGATTAACTGGAAGTATAGTAAAGCAAACACAAGACTAGCACAGTGAAGCGGGTTAGTTAATTACATTGATGGGACACGGACATCAAACTGTTCAATATTTTATTTACTCCAAATATAAGTGCTTTTCTCACTTTCACATCCTGTCTGCCTTTCTCGGTCTTTTGCTGGGCTGCATCTGCTCCCTGCAGCTCGGCTTTAGATAAGAATAAATTAACTATTTTTATCTTTAGTCACTGTTTTTTAACATAAGAAGACTTGCGGGAATGATTTTGAAATGAACGTGTTTGCTCATGACCTTGAATGTTTCTGCTGTGGCTCTGCTGTTTCTGTGAAAATTGTGTTTTTAACCTTGGAGCTAATTCAATTAATTAGAATATTTTCTGTAAGCCTCAGATAAAAGTAATGAACTAAACATTGTAATAGATCGTGTGTGTGTGTGTGTGTGTGTGTGTGTGTGTGTGTGTGTGTGTGTGTGTGTGTGTGTGTGTGTGTGTGTGTGTGTGTGTGTGTGTGTGTGTGTGTGTGTGTGTGTGTGTGTGTGTGTGTGTGTAAACTAAATAGATCAGTGACTGCACACCTATTTATAGTAATTGTTGGTAAGGTTTAGAGGAAAAAATATATAATCTGCACAATATGTTGTACTTAAAGGTAATGTTTTAGTTTTTACTATTGTTTGTTTTAATTTTTTATGTGTCTTTAGTCTGCAGATGTTTGTGAAGAGATCCTTAGGGTGGTGTCAAGATCCAGTCGACTGGAAGAGCTGGTTCTGGACAACGCGGGACTCAAAACGTAGGATTCATTTCACATTTAAACTTTTTCGTTTAGGGTTGATATGTTTATACTACTGAAGCCATGCAGGGTAAGCAAACACTATTTTAAAAGTATTAAAGAAAAACTAAAGATGCTTTCATCAATCATATTATATTTTACTTTAAGTCCTTCACATTGTCTAAATATTTGTAGCAGATGTAAATAAAGATATAATTTAGATACTATAAACATTTTTATTCTACTCATTCAGTTGTGTTTAAACAGTTGTGCTCATAAGTTTACAGAATTTGTGATTTATTTTTTATTATAATTTCAGAGAATATGAATGATGACGCAAAACCCTTTTTTTAGTTAGTGGTTGGGTGAAACCCTTAATTGTCAAACAATTGTGTTTTACTCTTTTTAAATCATAATGACAACAGAAACAACCCAAATGACCCCCACAAAGGTTTACACACCCCAGTTCTTAATAATGTGTAATGCCACCTTTTAACATCAATGACAGTTTGAAGTCTTATGTGGTAGTTGTGGATAAGGCTCATCATTTTCTCAGATGGTAAAGCTGCCCATTATTTTTGGCAAAAAGCCTCCAGTTCCTGTAAATTCTTGGGCTGTCTTGCATGAACTGCACATTTGAGATCTCTCCAGAGTGGCTCAAAGATATTGCGGTCAGGAGACTGAGATGGCCAGTCCAGAACCACACTTTATGCTGCTGTAGCCAATGCCAGCTGCATTCATCTTTTCCTGTGCCTTTGTAGCTCATACATTCCCAAAACATCAGAAATCCACCTCCATGTTTCACAGTCGGAATGGTGTCCCTTTCATCAAAGGCCTTGTTGACTCTCCAAATGTAACGTTTATGGTTGTGACCAAAAAGTTTAATTTTGGTCTCATCACTCCAAATGACTTTGTTCCAGAAGTTTTGAGGCTTGTCTCTGAGCTTTTTGTGTATTGTCAGCGGGAGGCTTTGTTGCATTTGTGTAGTAATGGCTTTCTCAACCATGAACCCCATTTTTCTTCAAGTGCCTCTTTATTGTGCATCTTGAAACAGCCACATCACAGAGAGTCCTGTATTTCAGCTGAAGTTATTTGTGGGTTTTTCTTTGCGTCCCAAAATTTTTTTCTGGTATGGTTTCAACATAATCCTTAATTTTCCACTTCTTTATTAGACTGCTGACTGGCACTTTCTATTCCTTGGATTTATAGTTCAAATACTTTTTCCCCCACACATTTGACAATTCTTTTGCTCTTCTAATGACTCAGAATACAGAAACATCAGTGCAGCTCTGGATGAGAGATGCAAGGGTCTGTCAGGAGCCCAGAAACTCACGACCTTTATTTTTATATACTCACACTGATTACAGATCATGGGTGAGGACGGTTTTAGTATCCATTCAGACCTGTTTGTGTCAAAATCACCAACTTTTTATCAGGGTCATTTGGATATTTTCTGTTGTCATTATGATTTAAAAAGAGTAAACACAATTGTTTGACAATAAATGGCTTCACCCAACTACTAACTATGAGTGAAAAAAGGTTTTTGTTTTTATCATTCATATTCTCTGAAAAATGGCAAAAAAAATCAAGTTTTTTTGCATGCTACATAAGCTCCCATCCTTTTTTTAATCTACAGAGATTTTGCCCAAAAGTTTGCTGCTGCCCTGGCCAATAACCCCAGCTCAGGACTCACTACCATTAATCTTGCCAACAACCCTCTGGAGGACAGAGGTATGTGTATACTCTTATCTAGTACAATGTTTTTATCTGTGTGCTGTCCCACTGTGCCATCTTCACAGTTATAAGGCCAGAAGGGAATCTTCTTAACTGATATAAAAGGGTGGTATGCTTTGTCACAGTTCAGCAAGTGCACAAAGTTGAATATTTCATGACTCCTCCCAAAGTGTCTCAGTCTGTCCATGATATAAATAAAAATGCATGCCAGCACATATTCAGCACAAAACCTTCATAAATCTGCAAATCCTTCCTAAATTATGTTGTGAGAAATAAACGTATTGCTTTTTTCTCTTTTGCTGCAGGGATCTCATCATTAGGGGCTCAATTTGCCAAACTGCAAACGGGGCTCAAACATTTAAACTTTTCCAAGACCTCACTATCACCCAAAGGTAAGAATAGACAGATAATGAAAGACAGGACCATGGTTTTGAAAGAAATCTCTGTTTGGCTCAAGGCACAAGGCTCTGTCTGTAGGGACGCACTGTAAACCTGCTCATCTCTCTGCCAATGTACAAACAGCTATCATTTCCAAAGTCTACGGCTGTGCTGCATAAAATGAGCTCACTGAATTAAAGGGTCAATCCATAATCCTAACCCCTAAAAGCTCCAACGCTTAGCATAGAATTGAGGACAGATTTTTATGTCTGATTTGAATTGTTGAGTAAACTGTGAAATAAACTGACAGAGAAGCTAAAAGGAATCATTCGTTAAATTCCATCAAGCTCACTTTTTGTTTATGTGTGAAGTCATGCCAGATCAGAGCTTTCTGAAAGTGCATGTGATTGCCATGTGAATGAGTGGTTGAATGCACTGAATGCTGAACACATTGCTGAATGCATACGTGCATAACATTCACATTCTTTTCTCTCTAACCCACTCCTCACAAAGTCAGGCTTTTGTGTCATTTTTGTGGTGCATTTTTGTGTCATTTAATAAAAACAACCAAGAATAGGGTGACTGTAGCATTACATGTACACTTTTCATTTTCCCTACATTCTGTATGCATTCTGATTGTGACCCTGGCCGTTTTTACCCAGTCTTCATTTCCTCTGATATTTCCTTCAATATGCTGTCAAAACATCAAGTGGAGATTGGTAGGTTGTGATAACACTGACTGCCTGAATGTATGTGTTTGTGTTTCAGGGGTGAACAGCCTTTGCCAGTCACTCAGTGCCAATCTGTCCATCCCGAGCAGCCTGGTCCATCTGGACCTCTCAGGGAACATCCTCCGAGGAGACGACATGCAGGTACCAACCCAAACAGCCTTCAGTCTGACTAACAAGAGGGATAAATTACACCTAATTGAGGAGAACAGAACACGTTACATTCATGTGAAGGTCCTCTCAGACCATCCTAAATCTCTGTAGAAGGCTGACACATTAACCAGTGCGGGGCTACAAATCACAATGACTGGATCCTATTTATATAACATATCTTTGGGAATTGGAATAAAGCAATAAGAAATGGAAAATATTAAATTATTTTTATCTGATTTTTTATCAGCATTTCTACCACTTCCTGGCTCAACCAAACAGCTTGGCAACCCTTGATCTTTCCAACACAGACTGCTCCTTGGATACTGTAAGTCAGAAAGTTCTGTCAATGCAGTTAAATGGCTACCTTTTTGGTAATTAAAATGATTGCAATGAAATGAAAAAAACAATTACCTCATGTAAACAAATACATACAGTCTTACATTTCACAGCTTTGAATGATAAATATATGGCTTTAATATATGTGTTGCAACAGATGTAATCTAATTGTATGCACCCACTCAATCCATGTTCCTGTCCAAAGTGCTCTGAATACTGTATGTGATGTATCGATGTGGGCCTGCAAGCCAAATCCATGCATTCATTTGTTTGAGACGTAGCCAGCTGTCAGCCTGTCACTGATGATATTGATTGACTTTTAAATCCATATTCAGTCTCACTCACATAAAACCACTGTAGTTCAGGTTTTGTTTAAGGTAATGTGCTGTTGGCGTGTTTCCAGGTTTGCTCTGCTCTGCTGCGAGGCTCAGGCCAACATCTCTCTGTGCTCAATGTGTCAAAGAGTGTCTTCCCCCACAGGTACAGTAATGTAATGATTTAGTGTGCATATCAGCAAAAAAGGTACAACTAAAATAAAATGGATGTGCACCTGTTCAGCTGTTTTTAAAATAGTTTGAATAACAAAAGCATAATTTAGAAAATACCTGAGAATCTAGCTTTTGCATGCTTATTATTCTTTTATTAATGTACTGGGTGGGGTTTTACTGATGTTTTAATGGCTAAATGGCTATTTCTATAGTTTGACAAAAGATAATAGTTCTCTATGGCTTGAATTGTGTGTGTGTGTGAATTGTTAGTGTGCCACCTGCTGGTGAAATAGTACTTGTGATATAACATTAGAGCCTTACTCCAGCATGGCTATAGGAAGTTGAAGGGAAGATTGGATCTTTATGAACTGGGGGGCTGAGAATAGAAAGGAGAAGAAAGAGGAAACATAATTTAGAGAGAGCTCATTTGGATAGAAAATTAATTGTATATAAAACTAATGATGTGTAATGGTCTCATCCTTAAACCTGTATAAAAATGGTACCTTGTGCAGCATTAAGACCTGGCATGATTCACTGTCTTCTTCCAGGAAAGGCAAAGAGGTGCCACCTTCATTTAAACACTTCTTCAGCAGTGCCATGTCTCTCAGTTCTGTCAGTGTGTCAGGAACCAGGCTGCCCCCAGAGGCCCTCAAGTGAGAGACAATTCATTTCTTTTCTAATGAGTCTTGAGAAGAAGCTTTAACCATTTCTAATTATCTGCACTTAATTACGATGCTCTGAATAATTCAAAACTTTTTTGTCATTTTCATGTCACCTTTTTAGAGCGCTCCTCTTGGGCCTGGCTTGTAATCCTAATGTAAGAGATGTGTCTCTAGACCTCAGCTGCTGTGAGGTAAGATTTATTTACACAGAAACAACAGGGATTAAATCCTGGGTCTCTGTATATGTGCTTTTATTCTTGCTTATAACTTTCTAACTATGTATAAAAAAATGTATAATACAGCTCTAAATGCAGATAGTTTCAATCACAGATTAGCAATAGAATGCCTTTTGGTGTTTTAAATAGGACTTCAATTGTACTGCCACCTACTCATCATGGTTAAAGTGGCTTTTTAGATGCTTACTAGCTAAAGTTTGTGGGTGTGGTTTGTAGAAATTGAATTGAATTCTCAACCAATACAATACAATTAGCTTTTGGGATCTAATCCAAGCCCATTTGACAGTCCACTGACACTGCTGAGAGGCTGTATAATGCAATACTTGGCAGGCAGCAGACAGAGGTGGAGAGAAGAAGAGAAAAAAAGTGGTCTGCAGTTCCCTCTCTAATTGTTTCATCGCTACTCACCCACATACTGCACATGCACACGTCAGCTTCCTCTCCGCCCTGTGCTTCAACAGAAAAGAACAGCTTGTTATACATTCGGTGGGATTGCTAAAGATAACGCATGAATACAAATTAGACAGGAAATCCAGCCCCAGATTCCCATAGAAATCTTCCCAGATTTAATGAAACGTTTTATGGAGGCAACCCAAAAACTGTTCTGAATGGGCTGTCAGCATCACTATGAGGGCTGTGTATGGCTCCCTGTTGAGTGTTGCTTTGTACAAATGTTTGTGCCTTGATAACTGTGTTCGTGTGTGAGCTGGAGTATGACCATTAGGCATCTGTGTTTACTGTGTGTAATTGTTGGTTTGGCTCCTGACATACTGTTCTCTCCCCTAATGCCTCTGTAAGCTTGGCCATTGTGTAAGTACTAAGCCTTTATTGCTGAGTAATTAACATCCCTTTTCTTTTGCACTTGTGCCATATTTTCTTTTTCTGTTTATCTTTTTACATCATGCCCAATTCCCATCAACATTCGATCATTGAACCTGCCCATGAGTCTAGTCCTGTAGGTGGATAGTACATCTAATTTGATACATAGCCTTTAGAATTTGAATTGTTGGTGTTTGAGTTTTATTTATTTTTTCTAATTTACATGTAGGTGTCTCTTCAATTACTCTGCAATACAATAAACAATATAATAAACTTAACTAACACCGAACATTATTATTTATGTGTTTTCTACTTGTCCTTTTAGCTGCGGTCTGGAGGTTGTCAGATCCTTGAAGGATGTATTGCAGAGATTCCCAACATCTCCAGTCTGGATATCTCTGACAATGGTAAATAATCATATATTGTAATGTATAAATGTAAAAACAACAATATATTTACTCTTATAGTCAACAATTTTTCTATGTCACCTAGGCCTAGACTCAGACCTGTCCACTCTACTGGTGTGGTTGGCCAAGAACCGGTCCATCAGACACTTGTCTTTGGGAAAGAACTTCAACAATATCAAGTCAAAGTATAAGACTATGCTAACACCAAAATAAACAATGAGCTGCTGCAGCTTTTTGCTCATGTGCTACACTTATTCTTCCCCTGTACAGAAACCTTGCTCCAGTGTTGGATAGTCTGGTCCATATGCTCCAGGAGGAGGAGTCGGTGAGTTTTTAATTTCATTTTCTTTGATATCAGCAATATATCATCCATCACACAAAGACATCCATCAGTACGAATGCACAAGACTAAGATAGAGTGTCATTAGGGCAAAACACAACCAGAACGCAGTACTAATACCATCGCTATCACTTACAGCTGCATAAAACAGTATTATGTCTTTCTACTCATGCCTGTCAATTATAATAGAGGCATTTTAGGAAAAACCTGGTTGCAAAAGAAGATCTCAATCTCCAGGCTCTAGATATTCATCCTCGATCCATCCATACCTCATTTTATCACTGTCTTCATCAGGGGAGGTGTAACACATCTGGCCCTGGTGCAGGCCCTCTTTCATTTCCCATAGGATTAGAATTGCTAAATTGACTGAACCTCTCTGAACCTCTCTGTGTCAGATTGGTCTCTTGATTCTTGTCGTTTATCTGTGCCTATATGTGTGTGTGCACCTTGTGAGCTGGTTATCTGGCTGTGCAGACGCTGTGACACAAAGAACATGAAGAGGGTAGCGTAAGTTGATGGATGGCTTGTGACAAAGAGATACCAGCAGGTTAAAGGTGCTGGGCTAAAGAATGTAAAGAGAGTGACTAGAAAATGCAATGCAAAGAAAAGTAGTGGGTTTAATGGGTTTAATCCTAAAATGTCTTTTGCACATGTTTTTCTTTCTTTATTTCTGTATGTCTTAGAGACATTGTATATACACTGTGTAGACACTGTAGGCATGTTTTTCCTGTTGTATGTAATTCTTTGACCCTATTCTCCAGCATCTCTCTTGGCTGCAGAAGAAAATAGTTATGTGTAAATGGTAAAATAGAGAGATATTATATATAAGTGGTAGCAGAATACAGTAGATGCATATAATATTACACACCATGCAGCTGTCATTGAAGCTCATTAAGAAGGACATTTCTATTTGTTTTTGTCAGGCTTTAGCTTTCTTAGAATGGCCTAATTAAACCGGACATTGGTTTTAATAAGATCTGAGTAAATGAGCTCTTATCACTCTCCATTACTTTGAAGAGAGAGAGTGAAGTGGTTTAATTACCGCCAGCTACAACTTGATGGGGCAATGCCATTTCTGATCCACTATTCCATCTCTGACCTGTTTGTGATGAGCATAATTTGTTACTGTAGCTTTTAGTATATGTGTAAGGATCTACAGGGGGAAATGTCAACCAATTTAGCCTACCCATTGTGGGGTATGCTAAATTGAAATTTGCATGTTTTATATTTTGCATGCAGTGGTGACTGTATTTTTTTATTTATTTTTTTTAAAGGCAGCACAATGTCATGACAACATAGTCAATAGATAATAGGACAGAAGTTTTATTCTTGTCTTTGTTATAGCCTGCTTCAGTCTTTACCATGTTGGTAGCCACAATCTTACGAACAAGATAAGTTCCCTTAAAGCATCTTTGTTTGGGTGGTTGAGAGTTTTGTTCATTTTCAGCAAATTGTTGAAACATAAAGTTTCTTAAGGTGGTGAATCTAAATCTAGCTGGTTCAATAAGAGAGAGAGAAAAGAAACTTATGTAAATGACATTTTACACTATGTACAGAAATCTTCCTTTTCTTCACACATTTGATAAAGCTGTTTTTCTAATATAAAATCTTTCACACCTTGTGCCTCCCTCCCTCCCCCAAGCCCCTCACCTCGCTGTCTCTGGCAGACTCCAGACTAAAAAGTGAACTGACCATCGTTCTCAATGCACTCGGCAGCAACACATCGCTCACCAGGCTGGACATCAGTGGAAATGCTATGGGAGACATGGGAGCCAAAATGCTGGCCAAGGCACTGCAAATCAACTCCAAACTCAGGTGAGCAAGCACCCAATAACATAGTGGAGCATACTCTTAACCACTTGAACTGGCAGCTAAGAGATAAAGCCATACATTTGTCTAAAATGTGTTAGTTATGTAAATGTGTGGATGTTGTTACTGATAAGGTAATTGATGATGAACTACCCTTGACTTCCTCTGCACAGGACTGTGATCTGGGACAGAAACAACACCAGCCCTCAGGGTCTACAGGATGTAGCAGCTGCTCTGGAAAAGTACAAAATATTCCCTGTTTATGAATCCAAATTGCTATTTTCTGATTAAATATCTTTTGTTCACTTTACACTAGGACATCTACTAGTGGCAAATGGTTCTAGAAACAGCGCTTTAGTTATGTATTGTAGCAGACAGGAGAGGACTACACTTGGTGTTAAGCAGTAGGAAACCTTGAGGTGTGTTTCAAATATTAAAGGACAGGAGCGGATGAGAGGAAGGAAGCCCCAGAGGCCAAAGCAACAAACAAGTGACAAAGAGCATACAACAACAAAGAGAAACAGAAATGAAGAGAAATGCTGACAAAGAGAAAGAGGATGGAACAAAAATGAGAGACTGAATAATGGTGCTTTTTATGATTCCTATCTGTCAGTGCTGTTTGTGGTGGAAATGACATGTGCGTCCAACTGAATTAGCTTCTAGGACTCATCTGTACGTTTTCTCATCTTCTTACACTGTTTATCAGATTCTGCTGGCACCTCATTGAACCTCTGAGTAGCTATATTGCATTATTGAAAAAGAAGTCTTCTTTTTTTTTAGACAGATATAAGCTTTGGGCCCTATTACTTTATTGCTTTGATATTCATGATATTGTTTCTTGCTACACTGCATGACCACATGCACAGTTTTCAATCTACAAAATAAGCCACAGCACCTTCCTGTTGGTCTATAAATATCGATCACTTCTGGTGACCTCTATTACAACATTAGTAACCTTTTTGAAAAGGCACAATCTAACACACACAAACTACTATCTTTTTAGCAACGCATTACAAAACATGCAGATACAGAGAATTAGAAGTACTCATTCTACAAAAACTGAAAAATATCTTATTAAATGTTATCCTTGCTTACATCTTTTAGAAACTTCACCATTCGCTTCATGCCAATCCCCATCATCGATGCCTCGCAGGCTTTGAAAGCAAATCCAGAGAAGACAGAGGATGCCTTATTAAAGGTGTGTCAGCAGGTCCCAGGAGTAACTCAAGCTTCTTCTTACTGTATTATGGATTATTTCTGCAGCTAACTGAGAAACAAATTGTCAAAATCAAAATTAAATGAAACAATAACTTTATGGTTTTGTTAATATTTTACAAACGTTTCTTGGCTGCTGCTCCTCAGATTGAGAATTACCTGTACAGAAACCACGAAACCAGAAAATACTTACAGGAACAGGCCTATCGACTTCAGCAGGGAATTGTAACTACGACCACACAACAGGTGTGTTAATAAACATCCACTTCATGATGATAATCTCAATTCAATACAAATACACAAATCAGTTAATACAGTATTTATTCTATCCAGATGATTGACCGGATATGTGTGAAAGTTCAGGACCACTTGAACTCTTTAAGAAACTCTGAAGCCGATGCAATTTTAGAAGATGTCAAATCAGCTGAAAACCTTGTCAAAGATGCCAGAAATTCAAAGACTGTAAGCGCATTTTAGTATACCGTTTATGCAATTTTCTCACCTCTGCTGCCAGTAATGGTTTTATAATCTGTCTATGGCTTTGCAGCTGCTCCCTAAACTGTACCATCTGGGATCATCTTCCAGAGAGGAGGTGAACAGCTTCTCAGCGGGGCCCATTCAGGAGAAACTGGTGTCTATGGCCGGTGAGGTCACTACAGTTATGGACCAACAGTTGCAGGTGAAGAAAGTCAGCCACAACAAGACTTGACATTGTTTGCCTTGTTACTTAATTGTCCACACAACTTGTCTCACTCTTTGTGCAGACTCTGCTGGAGTCGATGGTGGAAACGGCAGAGCACCTGTGTCCACATGTGATGAAGAAGAGTAACCTTCGCTCAGAGCTGTTAAAGGCCAGCTCGGCCAAGATGCTTGTGCCCAAAAGTTTTGTCACAAAAACCCTCCTGGAGCAGTCAGGGATCGATATCATCAACAAAATCAGGCATGGATGCCATATTTAGAAGTAGTCGTGTTTTTACCTTAACACCTAAGACAATTAAATTTCTCTTTGTTTTAGTGAGGTAAAGTTGAGTCTAGCATCCTTCTTGTCTGATCGTATCGTTGATGAGATTCTGGAAGCTCTTTCTCTCTCACAACATGCACTGGTAAGATTACAGAAAATTGTTGTTTTTATTTGCACACTTCTCAGTTTTCATTAATGCTTGGTTCTCTCAGGCAGACCATCTTGTGCGACGAGGCCGTCCATTGGTTCAGCAAGAATCAGTGGATCTGGACATCCCAGAAGAGAAGATTCCTAAAAGGGCTTCAGCTGAGATTTTGGAGGGTGAAAGGCTAGAAGATATGGAGATGTGCATGGTGGGTTTTAGCAACAGTGCTTTCTGGGGGATATTTGTGGTGGAAATGCTCTATTGTAGTGATATATATCTTTTTTTTTTTTAGATGGGAAAAGTGTTAAAATATAGTTTATTAATTAAAAGTCTGGAGTTTATTGAAATATCATTACACTAGTTACTAATGAACTAAAAACAATCTAGGTCATCTAATTAAGTGTTTACTTGCATGGTTAATTATATATGGTTTCAAAAACAACTCAGCAGAATGCACTGGTGCCTTATTCTGAGCCTCTTAACTCTTTGTACTGCTTCCCATTTTTATCTTTCATTTTATACTGATCATTTCTTATGGCTAATATAAATACAAAGTCTATCTCTCTTTTTTATTTTATTTTGTGTGCATTAGGCCTTATTATGTTTTGTCTTCCTTACTTTCTCTATCTCTTTGCTCCTTGGAGACTCTTTGCTGCACCAGTGTGAGTAATTCTGTACTGCCACTTATGTCTCTGCTTTAAATGTGCTGCTTCGTGTTCAGAATCTATTTGGCTTTTGCTCCTTGCTGTGCCTGCTTCCTTTACTGTACTCTGTGCTGTTGCATTTCATGATTTAATCTGACCACAATCTAATTGGCAAAACATACAGCACAAGTATAGTATGATGCTTTAGGTTGGATTGACCCAGATGTTGGATGTTTTTTGTTGGGGTGGGTGTGGCCACATTTCACGGCTTTTGACTTTTTTTTTATCTTCACTGTACAAATGGCAATGCACTATGCACCCTGTCAGTTAAATAATGGCAGTTTATGCACTAATTTGAATAATTTGTTTTTGTTTTTTGTTTAGATGACTCCTAAATCCAAGAGGAAAAGCATCCAGAGTAGAATGCTTCGACCAGTGTCACGTGCCTTTGGTAAGTATTTCACAATTATTTGTAGCATAATCTAGCAATCCTTTATATACATCTCAATAAGTCTGATCTTGAGCTTTTAATGTACAGAGATGGAGTTTGACTTGGACAAAGCCTTGGAGGATGTTCCTGTTCATATGGAAGACACATCTCAGACCCCACCTACACCATCTCCAGTCCCGTCCAAACTGGAGCAGCGATCATCTGGAGGAATAGTTGATCTGCCATCTGAGGAGGAGAAGAAACTCCAGCACTTTACCAAACTACGGCCACGGAGAAACAAGAAAACACATTCTAGCAAAATACCAGTATGTTCAAAGAATAAAAAGCTGTTGCTTTTTTTCCACTGTTGACTGTAAATTAAATTTTATTTTGTTGTGCAAAACTAAATAATATAAATAGGATACAAAGTTTCAATTGGTTGACATGACAATAATTGAAATTCTGATTTTTAGCTCTTCAACAGTACACCATGTCAGGATGGGGAACAGAATGGACTTATGGGAAGGGTAGATGAAGGTGTGGATGAGTTCTTCTCTAAAAAGGTCACCAAAATGGAATCTAAGTAAGGACTTGACTTTAGTTGTAATTATTCTTTTTCATTTTGTGAATGTTAAATCTATTTCCTCAATTCTTACATCTTAGACGTTCCCAGGACGGAGAGAAGAAAAAGAAAGGAGGATTCCTAAATCTCATTAAGCGATCTTCTAAAGATAAACCTGACAAGTCAGACAAATCAGAGAAGTTGGAGAAGAACCAACCGACAGCCCCGTCCACTAATACTTCCTCAATATCATCTTCCACCATCCCAGAGGAGCCCTCCTCACCAAAGGTGGCACTAAAGAGTCCAGCACCCGAGCCAAAGTCCAGGTAGACTTTTCACTCATTTTCAATTATCAACTAAACAATTTGAGAATTTCATGCTTCGTGAAGAATGTGGAGCTTAATTTGAATGGACCGTCTTCCATGATGAGGACAATCCAGTGTTGCACATAATGAGTAGTGAAGGTTTAATAAGCCACTTATCGTCAACACTACCTGGATTCTGATGGACCCACTGCATCAACACTCAAGAGGAAGGGTAGTACATGTACTCTACAGTCCCATAGAACCCACTGGGAGGTTTGATTAATTACTGTTCATACAACTGCCCATGACAAACTAAGCATTGCTAGAAGAGAAGCACATCCATTTTTTGACCTATTTCTACTTGGTCTATCATAGAAAACAGAATGTTTCTAGAAAGAACACGTGTGAGGTGTGGAATCGCAATTTGTAATTTAGCCACCAGATGTCACCAGACTTTTAAAGTCCCAGATTGTTTTTACTACAGGGACACCTCTAGTCGCTCACAGCCCACAGACTACAGCAGCAGCTCGGACCGGTCAGAGGATCTGAGGACACCAGACTCTATTGATGAACCTTGGGAGGGGTCAGATGGTCGAGGCAGTCCCCAGGGAGGGAAGAGGCATCCAGGTGTGCAGATGATCGGCAGCGGACTCCTGGCGGAGATGAAGGCCAAACATGAGAAGAGAGCTCAAAAGGTGAAAGAATGGAACATCTGAACATCTTAAGAGCCTGAGATGTACTTTAAAGCTGGGGCATGTACAATTATAATAATAATCCAATTGTAAGTAAAATAAGTAGGAGCACCTTTGTGGCTCACCAAGTTTACCTCATAAGAATTAAATGAGCAAACTGGATTTGAGTCCTGAGTTGGCCCTTTTTAAAACAAAGAATAAAAATAATAATAATACATTGGACTTTTAGGTTGTACATATATAAACTGTAGAGTCTAGTAAAAATAGCAACAAGATTATTTTTTTTTTGAGGTGTGGTATAGATTGATAGAATGAGGTAAGCGGGGAGCTGTTAGTGAATTTAAATAACATGTTAAATTCACAGTAGGTGTGCATTTTTCCACTTATCAAGTCTGTTTTGTTCAATGATTGTTAACTGAGGACACCAGCTGAGAGAACACATACTGAACACATACTCAAAAGGCTTGGGTATATCTTCCAGCAACTCGTCCTGTGAGCTGTGATATGAAAACATAATCTGTAAAAACAGTGATGTGAGGCGCAAAAAGGATGCTACAGTTTGTTAGATGTATATTTTAATCTAAATATGGGTGCAGTAAGAGATTTATGGTTGATTCTTTTTTTTTTTTTTTCTCATATAGGCCCTAATGCTTTTACATCCTTCTGCTTGTTCTGGTTGCCTTCCAGGTGTTGGTATTCATCTGCATGAGTAGTAGGGGTCATTAGCATAAAGCATAGGTTTGCAAAATGTACAGTAGTGCTGATTTATTTTCTAATGCAAAAGCGCCCCCTTCTGGACTGATTTAGATATAGAATGATTGGTTTACACATCGAAACACTTAGGTTATCTTTTTCTTTTTCCTGTTTTTATTGTATGTCCTTTTATTAAGCAACATATTTACCTTCTTCCGTATACTTTCCTCCAGTCTTCCAGTCCTGACAGACCTGAAAGCAATTCCACAGGTAGTTTTATCTTGAATCTTTCATTTGCCCTTATTTCAAATTAAACGGTTGATTTGACATTTAACAAAACACCCTTCTGTGTGTCCACAGCTAAGCCACAGCCCCCCACTCCTGAAAACCGGTCTCCCAGTTCTTCTATGAGTAAACCGGACTTTTCCACTACATCTTCAGAGAAAACAGTCCCTTGTGGTGAAAACAAGCCTGAAACCGCTCCCCGTCACAGGGCTGCCTCCTCTTCTGGTTCCCCTGGGGGACCTGTAAGTCCCAAACCATCCAAGCCTGCCCTGGCTGCACGGCCCTCCATCCCACAGAAACCAAGGACCATGAGTAGCAGTAAGAGCATAGGTATAAAAATTGGAAGTGTTGTCTGCTTCATTTCTATCTTCAAAAACCTTATTAAGTATTCTTTTATCAAATGTGTTAGATGAAAGCCCAGATTCTCCGAGCAGTTTATCTCCTAAAATCACAAGTCTCCCTCTGACATTGAAAAGAGTTCTATCGGAGAAGGACAAAGATGGTCAGCAGCTTGCGGGGTCTGCCAATAAAAGCACTCAGGAAGGTTGGTTCAAGTAAATGACCATGTTGACACAAGTTCTTTTATCTGACTTAAAGCCCATTGTGTTGTTTTCTTTCTGTGTTTAGTGAAGGCCACGCCAGACACTGTTCAGCGGCCCAACCCTCCCCGAACTAACTCTGAGGATCTCGGCCCCTTCAAAAACAAGGAGCAATCCACAAATGCCAAGGACAAGGGAGCAAAGAAATCTGACTCTGGAGAGGAAGCAGACAATGAAATTATTTTAACTTAACTGTGTGTTTTTTTTTTTGCTAAGCCTCAAATGTTGTTCCAGCAAAAAAAAAAAAATTATAATAATTGAATTGTCTTTTCACCTTAGCAAGGGGTTATACATTTTAGAACATAAGCATAAGGTCATGTTTGAGTAAGAAGGATTACTTTTGATAATGACTGAAACAAACTGTGCAAGCTGTCCAATGGGCTTCCTTCAACAAATCCTATAAAACTCTCTTTTCTTTTGAGTAAATAATATAGTGATTATAGACCTTCTGCAAAGGTTTTAAAAAGCCAGGATGATGATTTTGGAAAATGGCTGACTATCAGTTCAAAGATCACACCATCTTCCTGTACTAATAATGCCTTTTTGATGTTTTGTTGCAATAGCTTGCCTCCCAGGGACTAACCACTTGTATACCACATCAGTATCTCAGTACTGTATCTAAAACATCCAAATGCACCAGGACCCAATTCAATTTTGTCACCATTTTTTTTCTGTACACATTTTAGAATGCACAAGGTGTATTTGATTTGTTTTATCTGGACATCTTGGGTTAGTAAATAACCTGCCAATATGCAATTATTTTTTACAGGAAAACACAGGTTCTGCTGAGTATCTCAGCTCAATATCCAGAAATCAATTTCTTTTGGATGAAGCTGTTAATATCAAACATACCTACAAGACTGACTGATGTTTCCTTGTGAGGGAGCTGAAGTAACCATATGAAGTGTCTGTGCTTTGTGAGGACTAATATCTAATCATTAAGGCTTGAACACTGTTAATACTAACCTTATCACTGTGGACAAGGATCATTCTGTTTAATGTGTTTAAGACTTCCTCATTACATTTTACTTCAAGATTCCAACTTGATTTTAGATACAGATGAATCCTTACAACTATAAAATGCATAAGCATAAGCATATGGGAACATAGTGTGCTAATTGTCCAGTGAAAACAGATAACAGACTGCAATGGCCACTTGAGTTTGTTTTCTGTTTTAAAAGCAGGACACTGAGGGAACTTCAGGCTTGATTCGAGCTTCTTCTAAGCTTTTCCTCGAGACTTCAGGGATGTCTTTTTAATACAGATACTTCTCTGGGCTTTTCTGTGTATTCTATTTTCATGACCTAAATACTGCACCCTAACAGCACAGATCCTACTGATTGCTCTGTTTCCTGTTGCACTCTTTTTGCTGTGACATGCAACTTGTCCTGCTCTCAGTATTATCTCCCACAGTGAACTGGAGCTCTCTTAACAAAAGCTTGTCTTTTATACTGTTTTGTCAGGGCCAAAGGTCTCACTTTTGCACCTTTTAGCTAGTTTAATGTCTTCTTGTAGACTGTATTAGGCTCTGTTTAAACATGGATTGGGAATAATGCAGTTTGTACATAGTTTATCCATCTTCAGTGTTCTGTTGGTAATATTTAGAATATATCCTTTTCTTCCAAAATTTATGTTAAAGACAGTTTGCAATATGACACGTAGCTGTGACTTCAGTGTCTTTATTGTTTTTAAAGAATAGTCAACTGTTTCTCATGCAGAATTGTGTTCTACTGTATGTGGGATTTCAGGAGCTGCAAGTTGCTGCCATTTAATTTTCTGATTCATTCTAAAAAAAAATGAGCACCTTGATCCTGTTAGCCAATGTTTTACGTGGAGCAAGTGAAAACCCCAATAGCATTGCATCTTTTTGTGTGTGATTGCATGACACAGTGAGTTGTACTGTTTGTATACATGTGTTTTCATGTGTAGGTCTATGTATATGAGTGAGTGCCATGTGGACAGGCCATATACATGCACCTATGTGAATACTTTAAATTTGATTTTGATTAATTGGTACTAAGTACAATTCTACTCTAGGGATTTATAGATTATTTTGGAATTTTAATAACCGTAGACCTTTGGTCCTTTGTTGTTTTTCTTCACATTGTGTACATTGTGTTTATAAAGTTTGAAGTTAATTATCTGTATGATTTGTTTTTAAATGTAATCAGTGTCCTGTTAATTTCATCCTTCAGAAAAGAAAACAATTAAATGTTCTTTTCCTTGAGCTGGAAAAAGTATGTTTGCTCATGATGAGTCTTGATATTTTTGTCTTAGACTAATATGTTCCACTAAGTCTAATGTTCCATTTGTGCAAAAATTAATTATTAAAATATTTTTTTTAATCTTTAACTTGTCCACATTCCTCAGTTATTTAATTTTAGGGCTATCAGTGAAACGCTTCAACCACTAGATGGCAAAAACTAATGCTTAATGTGCTACTTGGGTATTTCTCTCCTACTGCCTAGTACCACAACAGGGGGTGTGGCTTGTACAGAGTCAATCAGAACGTTTGTGAGCCTTGCAGACACTGAGCAACATAACAGTTTGTCACCTCATCCTTTGTTGTGTTCACGTGAGAGTTCGACCTCTCAAATAGCTACTAAAATGAACAGTGGGTTTGATAAACTGGATGCAGCGGGTTTCCTGGAAATCTGGCAGCACTTTGATGCAGATGGTGAGGATATTTTTTATATATATATACACAGATCATTAGTTAAAGTAACTACTGCTTTTCTGTAAATTGCATGCCAATTAAATAGTAACAGGAAGTTAAATAGCATGCTCAATACTAATGCAAGCTGCATGAAATCAAAGCAATAGGAGCCAGTTAGCCACTTCTGTAGCTATAAGATGCAACATAAATTTTCATTACCCATTCAACTTCTTTTTACCTGACAGATAATGGCTACATTGAAGGCAAAGAGCTTGATGACTTTTTCTGTCACATGATGAAGAAACTGGATCCACAGGTGAGTCATACTTAAATGTTAAATGAATCAATTAAAACTTAAATTAAACCCATCAATACTGGTTTTGTGACTAAATAAATGTAGGAATTGTCATCTAATAAATGCAGTTTTGGTGTATACTTGTGGCTTGTGGGCATTCAGTGCAGCCTCTGTGCATTTGTCCGGAAGGGTGGGGTGACTGCGTAATTGATGAGCTCTGGTGTCTGTCCGAGGAAAGCTATTAGCTTGGTTACATATTGACCAAACACACTAATGCTGTGTCTGCTAATGGTCAAAAGCATTTTTTGCTTGCTTGCTTGCTCAGAACCCTGCAGTTAAACACTTTATGGGGCCAATTACACCTGAAGCAATATGTAACATAGTTATCAATAAGATGCTGTGATTTGCTCCCTGGGAAACTAATGGGCTTAGAAGCAAACACACCTTCTTATCATGAATATTCTTGTTTTGATCTAAAACGGTATAAAAAGGTAATCTAAACATAATCTTTTTTTTTATTAATCTTTATTTACCTCTGTTTTGCAATGGGCTTCTGAGGTGGCAGTGACCACTCTCCGTCCAGATATGGTCCTATTATGTAAGAGCACAAAAACCATCATAATTGCTGAGCTCACAGTGCCCTGGGCAGAGAGGCTAGCCACGTCCCACCAACTGAAAAAAGCCAAAGTCTAAGACTTGGTCGACGAAGCAGTTCTAAAGGGTGGCACGCAACCAGCTATCCCATTGAAGTCGGCTGCAAAATTAGTAAGCTACTTCCTCCAGAGTGTGGGCCTGGAGCCTAAACAGCTGAAGTAAGCATCCATGGACATAGCTGCAGCAGCCGAGGCCAGTTCAAGATGGCTGTGGCTGACGAGAGCCCACAGTTGGAACCCTTCTGCAGGTGAAGGTTTGTCAGTCTTTGCTGCCCCACTCAGGCGAGGTGTTCAGGTTAAGGGGCGAAACACCTGAGACCCTGAAATCCCTGCTGACGATGCGGAGAACAACATTTATTATTCCTTTTAAATACATTTTTAATTGAGCTGCAAAGAATATTGTTCGCACTAAACAAGAATCTAATATCTGTACAGGAAGCAAGCAGTTGTATTTGGTTAACGAGTGCTGCAGTGCTACCCTGCAGTCTGCAGCCTGTGTGCTGCAGGCAACACATAAAGTTATATGTTACCCTCAAGATCTAGATTTATGAGTTTCTATAGTTACAGAAAGTGTTCATAAAAGTGTTCGCTAAGCAGGTGAATTTACTTCAAATATTATACTGTAGACCACACTTTCAGTTGGTTTATTTTCTAAAAGATGAAAACAGATCTAAACAGGAAAATTAACCTTTCTTCTTAAGAAGAAATGATGAGCTTAAGTCATATTCTGTGAGACATTTTGCAACATGTAGTCCGGCTCTCTGCTTCGCTATACTAAAGTTAGCCTCTGTTTGAGGAGACAGGCCTTGAAAAAAAAAAATAACCCTACAGTATCCATGGAGATACATTTTACTCAGTGACTCAGTCGTTAAATGACTCTTGACTCTTTTCTTTCTGAGATTTGTTCATGAGTAATATAAAGAAATGTCTTGCTACATCTTCTTCCTCCAGTACAAATCATATTACATTTGTAAGTTTGGCCCAGTGACGGAAAATCTATGTTTGCTTCTTGTTTCTCTTCAGGAACAAGTGACTGAGGAGAAAGTTCAGGAGATGAAGCAGCACTTCATGTCATCCTATGATGTCACTGCAGATGGCAGGCTACAGATTCAGGAGGTACAACATGAGTTTGTTTCCCTTATTTTCTTTCAGAGTGAGACTAGAAACGGGTCGAGTTGAGAGCTTTGACACAGCACTTTCTAAACCTTTGATGTATCTTTGAAAGGTCTGTCTAGTTGTACATATGGTATTTATTTGTGTTTTAGGAAGAAAACAAATGCATCATAAAATACATAATATTCTTTTTTATTGATCAGATAAAGGGTTTCTGCTTTTGCACTGTCTCTGCACTTGGAATTACTGCCATAATTCATAACTAACAGTGTAGATCATTTTTCCATTCCACAGTCTTTTCTAAAGCTTGTAAATGTTCATATCTTCTGTGTTTTATTCTCTTTATTCTAATCTTTTATTAATTAATCATGGCGTTTCTATGGAGAGTGCGCACTGCTAGTCAAGGAACTGCAGTATTAAAGGCTTGGTCCACTAAGTTTCACAATACTACAACTCATTTCTGGCTGATGAAGTTAGATTAGTGCATTAGTGCATGAAATGCTTAGCTACACGTAAAGTCATTTTTATTCAGTTGTGTGTCTTTGTAATGTGATCAGGCCGAAAGACCTGGTTGGCAGAGCTTAAGGGCTTCATCAAAGCAAACACGCTCTAAAAACAACTCCAAAAGTAGGCCATCCCTTCAATGGGGCCATGCTTTGCATTGCATCAGTTCACATGCTGCAGCATTTACCCAGGAAATGTGCAAAAGACACATTTATTGTGACGGTATTTTTAGCATTTTCCCAGATGTTAATTAATTTTATGGGAAATTTTCCAGTTTTTACACTGGATGCTCTCCCTGACGCAACCTTCTCCATTTTACCTGACCTTTGGACCGTCACAGATAGACAACCTACCGCTCTACCACCTGAGCCACTGCTGCCCCAAAACCCAAACACTACATATCATGTGAATAACGCAGGAAGCTGCTTAGTCAGCCAACCAGCCACAGGATCCTGTCTTCTTTCTGTTTGCTTCTCCATTTCAGTCAGACACTGACTGAAATGCAGAAGTTGATATAATTCTTGATTCCAAAATATACACAAACATATTACATTTCATGCTCATTTTTCATTATTACCCTCTCTGAATGTGGGCTGTCTTGCAGTTGGCAACATTGCTGGTGCATTGCGCTTGTTGTGACTTATTACAGTACTTCAGCGCTGGGACTTATAGTAAATGCTTGCAGTATCAATTGTGTTTGGGGGTGGGTCCAGTTTAATTTACTAATGGATGCCTGTTGTTTAAAAGGGCCACACACACCACAGAATAGTCAGAAAGCGTGCTGGGTATATACATAAACAACAAACATGAAATATTTAGAAGTAATAGGGACAGTTTCTTCTTAAATGAAAATAGGTTTTGGACCCAACAGTACAATAACTACTCCATGCAATATCCTGCTTTATAGCTGGCCAATATGATTCTCCCTACGGATGAGAACTTCCTCTTAATCTTCCGCAGAGAGGCTTCTCTGGACAACAGCGTTGACTTCATGAAGGTACTAATATGAATAGATTTATTAATGAGTTTGTGTTTAAATGGACAAAACCATGACAGACATTTTACTTTTCATTCCAACTAAACCAGTCCTACTTAATGCACCTGTTTATCTCTGATATAATGACGTATTCCAACAACTCAACATTCATGTATCATGTCTTGTGGATAAAGTAATGTGATGTGGATGATATCTGATGTTTCTGTAGATATGGAGGAAGTACGATGTTGACTGCAGTGGATACATCTCTGCTCAAGAGCTCAAAGTAATGGTTTAAACTTGTACGGAAATGTGCAGCTCTTTAATGCAGAACATCTATTTACTCATCCATTTTTACCTTCTAAGAATACATTATTTTATTACAATACCTTTTTGCCCAGGCATTCCTGAAAGATTTGTTCCAGCAACACGTCAAGGAAGTGCCTTCTCATAAGATGGACGAGTACACAGACACAATGGTATGGATACCTGTACAACCTGTTGGTTTACACATCGTCCTTTCACTTTTTGATAATTTTTTCACTTAGAATAAAAAATACCAAAATATTGTTCATCTCCAGTCAAAACCATTTGGCTCTTGAGTCACAGGTAAACTGAATAACACAAACACTAGCTGACGTTTCTTAGAACTTTTTTTTTTTTTCTTGCAGATGAAAATCTTTGACAAGAATAAGGATGGCCATTTGGATTTGAATGATTTAGCAAGGTATCTAATTGATGTTTACATACTCTTTGTGATGTAACCTACCACTTTTACGTTCTTTATGTGTAACTGAAATGTATGCAAGAAAATAACACCTTCTTTCAATATTAGGATTCTGTCTTTGGATGAGAATTTTCTGCTTCAGTTTAAAATAGACGTAAGTTTTTTTCTTTCTTTTATTTAAAAACAATAAGTTAAAAGCTTGTCAGCCCTGCGACTATCTGGCTATTGTCCAGGGTGTACACTGCCTAAGGCCCATAGTTGCTGGGATCACACGCAGCCCCCAACGGGACTAAGCAGAAGTAAATTAATTAATTAAAAAAAGATAAAAGCTTTTTTAATTTAAATTGCACACATTTTTGCAGGCCAGCAGTAAAGAGGAGAGAAAGAGGGACTTCGAAAAGATCTTTGAACATTATGATGTGGTAAGTAATGAACATTTTGTAACATTATGCACACAAAGGCGAAGAGCAGAAACGGACCCAGTACATTAGACACATTAGACACAGTTAGTCCAATTTGTGGCTCCATGATGAAACTAAATGAGACAAAGGTTGTATGCTCACTCTCAGAGATAAGGACTTAACTGAGTTATACTCATTCACCACACAACCCCTCAACACTCAGACTTCTAAGGGCTGTTAATAAATTAAAGCAGTGCAGGAGGGGTCCCAGCTATAGAGGTTTATGTAAGGTTTGCCACTGATCAACTTGATTATGAATAATGAATGCCAGAATTGTTTATGTGGGATAAATTGGAAGGATGTATTTGTTGATACAGAGTAAAACGGGAGCGCTGGAGGGTCCAGAGGTGGATGGCTTCGTCAAAGACATGATGGGACTGGTCAGAGTAAGAAACAGAAAATTATCATTTTTCTTTTGTTCAAAAGTGCAGTAACATTTTGACCACACTGAGAGAAGACTGAGAAATATATAAAATTCTGCATAATAACACAAATATCAGTTTTTGTGTATTTTTTAGAACTAGTTTTGAACACTTATGCTTCTTCTGCTCCAGCCGAATTTAACTGGTACTGAACTGGACAAACTGCGGGTCGTTCTTCTGAGCCACTGTGATGTCAACAATGATGGAAAGATCCAGAAAAATGAGCTGGCTCTGTGTCTGGGAGTCAAACTTAAGCTTTAGTTAGAGAGCTGTGTTTTGTCGAGCACAGTGTGTGTCGTACCCTCAGTGGCCTGTGGACTGAGAGAAGTGTGTTTAATGCACGTCTGTCCTCTTTTAGGTCAGTATTTATTAAGCATGGAATACAGAAGTGATACTGTTTCATGAAAAGATAAATTATGTTGTGCATGTTGTAAAAGAAATTAATAAAAAAGTGTGTTTGATTTGTAAGATACTTGCTACTTTTGTAGCAACCGTGTAACAACGTATTGGCCACATGTTTCTTTGTCAACACAGCACTATTGTTGTCATTGTTATTTTGTCAAACAGGACAAAATAAAAACATGTTGGAAGAAATGTTTTTGTTTTTTATGTTGTGTAGGTTTGAAAGATAAAATACAAACAGACATTAATACAATACATATATAAACTATGATACACAACAGAAACTGATAAATTATACATACATATACATTTATACATAATCATAGCTTTGAGAAGTGTAGCTTTCTCGTTAGCGAGATATGAGATATAAAGGCTAGTGTGTAATCAACCAGAATAGATGAGTACAAGTTGTACAGACAGCACATTGAGAAACTGTGCCAGTGTTTGTTTGGTAGAAGCCAAAGATACCATTTAGGAGGATGGAAACCCCTGCACAAAGGCCACTAAGCATAAGTTAATAGGGTGGACATAAAGCTTTCCTCCACCGCAGGCCACATGTGGCCATATACTAGAGCCTTCTGCTCTCCATTTGTGTATTATTCATAACATATATGCTCTAAATGGCCTTGTGTGGACTCATCTGTGGACACAAGTGTGGAGTGAAGGGCTTATCAGCTGTGAGTAAGCAGCTGCTGCAAAGCAAACAGGCTAGCTCTCCAATTAAAATGAAAGCTGTTTGCATGTTTGACTGTCATTGTAACTATACCAGGTGTTCACAAGTGAATATAATATTCGGCCTTTTCTTCCTGTGCTATATAAATGAAGTGTAGGTTTGGAATATGCTTCAGTCTTTTGTTTACTTGTTCTTGTCACTTTTTATTACATTGTTGCATTATGTAAGATTAACATACAAAATCATAAAAGCCTTTTGCATTTTGTCTCCATTGATCACTGTCTGCTTCTTTTTAGAGGCTTCTTGACATGGTATAAGCCGGAAGCAAAAAGGGAAACGTTAGTTCTAACCACACGTCTATGTTAAACCAGTGATAGACGTGATCTTAAGACAGATGAGACTGAACTCAAGTTAGACTTAGCTGGTCTACATTACACAACAGTGCCCTCTAGCGTTGCTGTCATGTACAACAACAACCTACTTATGAATCTACATACTACAATTGACAAATATAATACAGCTACAACTGAAAGTGTATTTTCTTGGGTCATTACAATTCATTTGCGTTTGTTGACTAGTAAAATTGCACAACATTTTAAGTTCCACTATCCATTTTACTATGACTTTAGAAATCTTTGATTAAAGCTCTACTGCTACCACACAGCCAATGCACTATACAATAATTTCTCAAAACATATGCAAACAATGTTGAAAAAATAAACAAGAAAATGGCAAAGAAACAGACAAGACTGGCACGTCCTTATGGATATAAATATTCAAATAGGATTTTGGGGCTTTAGTTGCAGCTTCAGTAATGAGAGATGGCAATTAATTCCAAGTTTTTACAGCTCTATGCATCATCGACCTGCACATTGCTTCAGTTCTGGGTGTTGGTCAAACTAGATCAACACCCACCTGGTCAAACAATCATCTCTCACATGATGCAATGAACATATAAACAAGGTTGTTTTCTTTCACATATATTTATTAAAAAAAAATAAACATTTGATTATATTGCAGTCTGTCTTCAACCATTTATTTTTTATATAGTGCTTTTCCACCTAGTAGGCCCTCAAAGCACTTTTACCAGTGTTACAGCTGACCACTGGAGGTAAAGTGGGTTAACGACAGTATGAACTGTGGGGGAGAGCGGCACGTTCTGGGATGTTTTGGGATGTTTCGAGCAGGGATCGAACCACCCACCTGCCGATCGAAGGACGGCTGCTCTACCCGCTGAGCTACTGCCGCCCCATTAGTGCTTTAGATGCTGGAACCAGATAGAAGCAGCATCTTTTAATACAACCCATGATCCCTTGTTGGCTCTTACCGTAAACGTTTTAGTGGAGCATCAGTGTGAGGGTCATTTCTACATCTTTAGCTGCTAGCACATGGTTCCAGTCAACCTGCGCTAAGTCACTCACAAAATCATTTCCATAAATCTTCCAATAGCACTTCTTCAGTGATATTTTGGGTCCAGCTTTTGCAGCCTTTGATCTTTGTGCAACAGCTACTAAGTTATGGTCAGTAAACCATAAACCGCCTCGAACAACCAAATATCCTAGTGTGCTTTTTAACATTCTGTTTTAAGTTGATAATAAGTGCAGCGCTAATTCACTTTTTCTTCAATGGACATGTTTCTGACAGGCAGGTGGTTTCCCTTTCCCCACAAGGTAGTAGTTCAGCCCTGTATTTCTTCACTCTTTCTGATAGTCCTCACTGAAATAAAGTGACAAGCTTCACAGATGACATCTTGCTCTGGCCAGGATCAGTTATTTGTCCTTAAAGTGCAGCAGTTTTACCACCACAGGGTTTGATCTGTTAGTGTCCTCCTGGACTTTCCCAAATATGTGAGCTCACACAATCTCCACAGGCCTGGCATTTTTCAGTTTTCTTGTGAATAAATCTTACTTTAGCCTCAGTTTTATTTAATCCCTGGTTTCTTTATCTGGTCCAAGTCTATTAATCCTTCTGCATGGATTCTCCACATAGTCAATCTGTTCATCACAGCCCTTGATTACCAGTCCTCTTTGAGCTTCTTTAACTTGTGCCCAGCTTAGTTGGAGCGAATGTGCAGGAGGCCTGGGTTCAAATCTAGCTCAAGTAATTTTACAAAAAAAAAATTCTAATTTTTAGATTATCAATATAATTTTGAGATTAACTTAAACTCACCTTAAGTCGACTCTTGTGGTTGCTGAATCCAAGATGATTTGACAAAAACTGTAAAATGTAAATTTCATGCCTCTTTAGCAGGTCTTTATAGAAGTCCTTTTGTTGATCCAGTAGCTCCTTAACAGTTTCCATTGTGACATACTCCTCATTTTGGGTTACTTACTTGTTAGCACCCCTGCTCCCTGCCATGGAGTAGCTCCAAACACAGTTCTAGCACAGAGTAGTGGTCTCAACCAAAATTAGTTATGAGCTTCACCAAATATCTTGTTTTCTTGTATACGGTTCAGTTTCAACTCTAAAGTAACCTGAGGTAAACTAGCGGTCTCCTCAATACACACACTAACATGAACAGGAAGTGATGATGCAACAGGAATCTGTACTAGACAACTATAATCATCATTCAAAAAGTGGTTTCCTCTGACCATGATTGATTCATTTCAGAAGAACTAAAGTTATCACTGGTGCCAGAGGTCAAGCATCGAGGCCTACTGACCCTCAGCTCCTTTTTCTTTTTTATTGTGTTTGCCTTTAGTTGCTGAGTAAACAACAAATAAGAAAGGTGTTGTAAATTGTGACCCTTAAAGTCTCCGTGTGGCCTTTTTAAAGCTGCATGTTTTTCTTTCTCCTAGGTGAAGTCTAATACTATCTTTCCTAAAATGCCGACACTAAATGTAGTGAATAGTAAATATAATATGTAGCATTTGTATGAATGAGCTGGGCCACTGGTTTCCATGGCTTCTCTTGAGCGTCTTGGGGACCTTTACAATTGAAAGTCAGTTAAAGTGGATTAAATGTTGGCCCACAAATAAATTTGTCTTTGTTATATATAGCAGACATTAAAACAAAAACTTTTTGAGTAATTAACTAATGCAGGTTGTTGTAACACCTTGGATGTGAGTTATATTTAACACACCCCAGACAATTGATTGAAGTGAATAAAATTAATGTCCCAACTCCATTTCCTGTATAACTTCTGTAAAAATAATGAGTGCGTCATGCCACATTCTGACTTTGTGTCAAATGTGTATATGTAACCAGGAAATAAATGAACTTGTTTAACCTGGTGCTGCTATGCCAATAATGCAAAGAGTGTTTTTCTGTGGACGTCACTTTACTTACGTCAACAGTAGCTTTTGTGAACCTTAGACCAAATACTCAAACTGATGTACACAAGCAACATACCTATGAACAATGTAACTGGAAGGATGTTTGGGTTCCACATTTGCACATGATAGTCTAAATTATGCTGTAATGCAGTTGTTTTTCCTTTCTGGATGACATACCTGTGTTTAATGAGTTTGTACCAGTCAGGCCTCCCAGGTTAGTTTTTCTGTGAACAGAACTCTTAGGGCTAAAAATAGCATTTGAATATTTTTGTTTGTTTTCCTTTGAGCTCTTCCTCAAGTGGCGGCCATATGTTTGGCTCTGCACAAAAAGAGTTTAAACAAGCACATATACCGACTGCCTACAAACTGTGAGAACACTCAACTTCCTGCTGGAGCAATGTGGAGCGGGTGATGACCTCGTCTTCTCAAGATTTATGGAGCATTACTTCACTTTGCCCACTTCTAGTCCCACAGGTCTATGGTCTCAGAATATTGAACTGAGCTGCCCATGTTTGATGCATAGTGTGCCACATTGTTCCAGTGCCACCCAAAGTCTCTGTGTCTCAGCTCATGTACAGTTGCATAAAGCAAATAAACCCCCAGTGAGAGATTTGTGGTGGCCGCACAAGATGTTCAAGCTGATGACTGACGGCCGCTCAGTGAGAAATGAAAAAAGTGGAAACCTGTAGGAAATAATGAAAGCTTTATTTATATTTACTGAATGGTAAAAAAAAGGAGGCATTCAAACCACTTGGACTGTATTGGTTATTAGGTGATAATGATAAAACTCTTATTTTATTGGTTTATAACTACACCTGGGTTAGTATGCATCTTTTCTTTAAGCAACATGTACATGGATAGGGTGTGTTGCTCTATATCAAGCAGAGTTTACAGAGGAAATGTTAATACAATGATAATGATAAGTGGCTAAAGTTCCTTCAAAAGAAAGAGTGATTTTATTTTTGGCCATTACCTTCTGGTTAGGTTTACAAACAAACATTTACCAGAAAATCCTCCATCTTTTCTTGTATTTTGTTTTGGTAAATAATCAGTATGGTAATTATTTACTGGTACACAATGTTGTCACATTACTATAGGATTATGTAGATGTCAGTGTTAGTTAATGAACTCATAAAAAACAATGATAAGGATCATTAGGCTTTGTTTTGACCATTTGAAAAAGCCAAAGCTGGTTCATTTGGTTTCCACACACAGCTGACCACAAGTAAATGTAAATGTACTTTAATTATATAGCACTTTACAACCACCCACAGGTGAACCAAAGTGCTTTACAAGAGACTTAGGTGCACAATTAAAAACACAACAGTTATGTGCAAGTAAGACTAAAAGATAAAAACAGTAAACAATACAAGAAAAGTGTCACCCTCTGTGTGGCCCAACCACCATTCTGCAATATTTCTGAACTTACATTTGAAAAGACCAGGTCAGTGATGAGACACATATTCCAGAGCCTATAGGTGCAGCCAGTGGACAAGTGTTATGTGCAACTTGTAAATGGTAAATGGTAAATGGCATGCATTTATATAGCGCTTTTTTGCACCCTTCTCGGGCACCCAAAGCGCTTTACATTGTGCTTCCACTCATCCCATTCACACACATTCACACCTGGGGCAGACAGATTTACACCTGCTCTAACCAGGGCTCAACCATTAGACACACCTCTACAGTCACACACATTCATACACACAGTCAGACACTGGAGGCAAGGTGGGTTAAGTGTCTTGCCCAAGGACACAACGAAAGTATGAACAGGGCAGAGCGGGAATCGAACTTGTGTTCTGTTTGTATGAATCTTTAAGTGGATTCATTCTCTGTGTGGCCCAACCACCCTGCAATATTTCTGAAGTCCAACATCAGCAGCTACCAGGACGACAGAACCACTGTTGATTCAGTGTTTTTACTGTATCCCTCAGACTTTGTTTTGAAAAGACTGTGTCAAACCACAATTTAAAATATTACTGAAAAATCTAGGTTGGATGTTTGTAGGAAGTTAAACAAAGAGTCATATTAACATACAGTCAGGTATAATTTACCCTCTCTAACTTTACATTAGAGGAGAATTAGTTCAGAGATACAGTAAATATACACAGAGTAGGATACAGATGTTATAATCAGAGTTGGTTAGAGTTTATGATTAGCATTACAGTACATTGTGTATATTTTGGATTTCTAACAACCCCAACAGTGCCAGGACAGACACAAGAGTGCACCTGTGAATCTGCAGCAAGTCTCAGTAATTACTGTTCTGGTGTGACAAGAGCTGGGCATGTATTCTTCTCTAACATTTCTTCCTATTAAAACGCTCTAATTGTCATGTCCTTCCAACACAGAGAACAATACAGCACCTGCAAATAGCACACTTGAAGCGGACCACCTTAAAGTAAGCCATTGCTCTAAACACGGTGAATGCTCAATATACTTTCAACATGTGGTAACCTCCTTCAGACACGTGTGTGAGGGCTTTCTTTTGTGTAGATGCATCCACCATGATACAGACTCCCATGACACTGTGCTACATCTGCTCATCCTCATAGAGCTTTTATACCGATGCTGGTCAAAGTGCCTGGGCTGTACTCACACTGCATGTAAAGGCGGTGTATATACGATTAGTTTTGTTCATCTTAATGTTCATTTAACTTTATCTGAATTATATCCAATGTTTCTTGTTGTGGACTAAACAATCAGTTTTGGACAATATTGTTCTCTGTGTATTTAATCACAGTACTTCAATTATAACTATTTAGGACCATTGTGAAAGTGATGATTTTATAAATATATAGGACACTCTTTTTAGGACTCCATATTTCACATCATCTCAACGCCCGTTTTATCCCCAGCTCTATGCAGTACAGCTAAAGAAAAAGCACATTTCTCACCACATGTTGGGCACGGTGTCAGTCTTCCACTGATTCAAAGCTACTGATGAACCACATTTTCCACTTTGTAGCTATTTAAGGAAGCAGGGACTACCCTTGAGGGAATAAAAGACTTTTACTTTGTGACCTCGTAGAAAGGGGTTCGAGTAGAGCGGTCAAAGGTCACC
The DNA here is from genome assembly GCA_024416835.2 of Perccottus glenii. NCBI lineage: Eukaryota > Metazoa > Chordata > Actinopteri > Gobiiformes > Odontobutidae > Perccottus > Perccottus glenii. Next base: position 12,074,855 of record CM044551.2, read on the forward strand.
ACCCACTAACAGTGGAACCTCAGTAATGTGTGATAAAAATAACCTCTGTTGCAGAGACAGATTATTTACTATCTACATTGGCGTTGTTATTATTATACACAAAAAATAGGTTGATTTTAAGCCGCAACATGAAACATTGCAAAGCCTTTAATGGAAATCTTAAATTTTGAATATTAAAAAGTAAAATCCAAACGATTCTTTCTTTTTAATTTGTGCGTTGTGTTTATGGTTCCATCTTTGGCAGAAACCCACAATAAGAAGTGAGTCTCAACTCTCTGGGCGATCTCTCTAACATTCCTTCCTGTTTGTCGTCATAGCGGCAGAGAGACCACTCCTCTATATAAGGCCCTCTTCTCCTGAGCGCTGAGCCACAATGACAAAGAGATTTCAGCCTTCTGCTACAGTCTAGAGAAACAGAAACAAGACGAGAGGAGCCTACTCTGAACCAAAGGGGATTACATGGCTCTCAACTGAACCCTTTGACACTGAAGATATTTTTGATCGTGCTTGATTGAGATGTCCAATATGTCCGTGCGAGCTCTTCTTGTGATTTACTTTTGGGCACAGGTATGCACAAATAACAATATGTTTTTTCTTAATGACTTTTTAACAACATTTGCTGTCAAAAACACAAAGATTTAACAAGATACAACCAAAAAGCATTGATTAATTAAAAGTGTCAATGTGACAATAAATTTAAAATAACTGCTCAAGGAAATTAGTACATGTCAATAATATCTTATGTATGTCAAATTAAAATATGAGTTACCTCCCCATTCAGGTATTAACACTGGCATGGTCTCAGATGTGTCCTCGAGCCTGCCATTGCCCTAGAGGGCCCCCCGTATGTCCCCCTGGGGTACTTATCCTGGATGACTGTGCATGTTGCCTTGTATGCGCACGCCAGAAAGGCCAGCTCTGCTCTGACCTCTATCCATGTGACACACACAAAGGGCTGCATTGTGACTTTACAGCCGACGTCCAAAAGAGGACTGGCATCTGCGCTGGTGATTGCCCGCACATTCACAGTCAAATTTTTCATTGTTGACAAAAATCTCATAAACTTCCTCTGTATCTGTCTACAGCTCAAAATGGACATGTGTGCGTTCTGGATGGGGCCATCTACCAGAATGGTCAGATCTTCTTCCCGAGCTGTAAATACCAATGCATTTGCCGGGATGGACAGATCGGCTGTGTGCCTCGCTGCAATGTGGACGTTATGCTGCCAGGACCTGACTGCCTCGTGCCCAGGCGGGTCCAGATACCAGGAGAGTGCTGCGAGAAGTGGGTGTGTGAACCCCACACTGAGGCAGGTGCCCTAGGAGGCTTTGCCATGGCGGGTGAGTGAACCTCAACTAAAAATGTGGGAAAAAAATAAACTCCTCTCTGACTAATATATCAACATAGTGTGGGACATAAAGTCAGAAGGTTATGTACATTACTTTGACCTCTTTATGGAATGGAAGAGAAGAAAAGAATGAAGACATAAGGCGAGAATTTGTGGTGCCATGATGAGAATTCATGACACTAATGCTTTTTTATATTCATAGTAAAACAAAGGACATGAGACACACTTTTGCATTTCATTACTATAATTTTTAAATAATAACCTAATACCTGTTTTTGTTTCTGCAGCCTATCGCCAAGAGGAAACAGTGAGGTTTGATGGCTGGGACCCAAGCCTAAACTGTATTGAACAAACCACAGAGTGGGGAGCCTGTTCTCGTACCTGTGGCATGGGACTTTCGACCCGAGTGACCAACAAGAATCCTAAATGTGAGATGGTAAAGCAGAGTCGTTTGTGTATGATCAGACCATGTGGTGACCAACAGACTCACCTGACAGCAGTGGCACAGCTGACACCCAAGGTACTTTTATTTCTTATTTAAACCTGTCTAAACAATGGTATTGTCCAGAAAGAACCAGGATTTCACTAATGTGTCCTTGCAGAGAGGCAGTAAGTGTCAGAGGATGGTAAGGAGCGACACAGCCGTCCACCTCTCCTATAAGAACTGCAACAGTGTTCAGGCCTACAAGCCTCGCTACTGCGGCATTTGTACTGACGCTCGCTGCTGCACACCACACCGGACCAGGACCGCTTTGATGGACTTCCAGTGTGCCAATGGTAAAACCACCAGGAGGCCTGTCATGGTCATTCTGACCTGCGTCTGCCACAGTCACTGCCCTAAAGACAATGTGGAGTGGAATACACTTGTGTTATAGTTTATACTAACATGTATCTGTGACTAAGTAAGATTACTGAGGTTTAATCCTAATGACATATCCACAGTGAAAACATACTTTTTCTTATGTGGTGAAAATCATCTATATTTTTGTTTAGAGATGGAGATTACAGAGAATAAATCTGCCCCTTTTGTTTGAAGAGTTTTATAATGTAACATCCTGTGGAGAAAAAAAAACTGACTATTGCTAAACATCATTTCAGCACTAAACTCATAAACCACAATATGTCTCTCAACATTCTTTGCATACGTTTTCCTTGTGTGAAACTTGCATTTGCTTTCAGAGCCCGCTATAACGGGACTCTAGCTAAATATGAAGGACTAGAGCCACAAGGTATAGGGCACACTAGTGTGTCTTGGTTACATGGTTACTGCATGGGCATTTTTAAAAAGAATGTAAAGACAGAGTTGTAACTCTTCTTAAAAATAATTATCCTAATACAATTTATTCTGTAAAAAGGTAAGGCATATACTGTTAAAACAGGAAGGATCTTGTTGGAAAATTTCTAACTATGAAAACCATTTTTGAAATAACTAGACTGTGTTCTCTGACCTGGTCTAAAAGCAGGGCTCGGCTCATGAATGCTGGGTATTTATTGTAACTTGGAGTCATTTCTAACTTCTGTACATAAGCTTACTCTCGTTGCAAAACGTGTCATGTCTCTGATAATTACAGGCTTGAGAATGCAAAGTATTTTAATTTTGAAATGCGCATTCTAACGATGACAAAAGTTTTGTAAATACTTGCTGTATAGTTTTTTCTTTTGACCGTCTCAGTGTGTATCAAATGTGTATCAAATACACTTTCTGTATCGTAGCACTGAAACTGGTCATCAAAAATGTAAAGATGAACTGTACATATTTTTGGACATTTATATTTCTGTATCTATGAACATTTGCAATACCATTTTATATCACTTTTAATAAAAGTCAATTTATTAAAAAGGTAAAATCTTTGTCTAGCTTTTATATGCAACTTTACAGATTATTTATTTTTTTCATTAAATTGTTTTATAAAGACAGACCAGGCCTGTTATAAAAATTTATATTTCTACTATAAAATATTTTCTTTACATATTTATGTATATGTATATATATATATATATATATATATATATATATACATACAGTATGTATATATGTATATATTTTTCTTTTTTTTACTGAGCCTTATGTAACTAGTGTAATATGTGAAAATGTACTTTTCATATAATTTTTTCTAACTTCCACCAGTCAATGCTTTTCCTAGGGTTTCTTTTTCAGCACTGCAGCCAGTTCAAATCATTTGTGTATATTCTGAATTCCTCTGAGCAGCTCAGATGGATACTGACCTTTGACCTTTCTCTAAGAGAGAGCCCTCCCTCGGAGGTCACATTGTAAACCATCTGATTCCCTATGGAATAGTTTGTGCTTCTGAAAATAGCCTGACAGTGGAAAGTTGTGCTCATCTGAAGCAGGAGTCTGCACTGACAGTGTGGTCCACACATCTGGTCAGAGACAGCTTCCAGAGAGACGAGCGGGTCTATGCAAACAGCTTTCTATGTGGCACTCTAAATGGCCAATAGTCACAGAAGCATGAATGTATTCAATTCTGTCAAACAATAACACAATTTTCTTGTCAATCTTGCTTTATGAATACGTACTTTACTGGTGCCTGCCTTAAAGGTGAGTTACACTGAGAATTTATAATAATTTAAAAAGGACCATGCCCTCGGTATAAATATGTGAACTATATATTGCTTTGTTTAGACTGTGCTTCGATTGTCTGAGTTTATTGCTCCCTCTAGTGGCTGTACTACAATATGACCAGTAATCAACAGATGGTGATGACAAAATAAACAGACGTTTTAAAAAGAAAGACAATTGTATTTTTTATGTAGACATTTTAATTTGTACTGGAGCAGATGAAAACAGGACAATGTTGGGTAAAAGATCTAAATGTACAATGAGGTCATTTTTTACATGAGATTCTACATTTTTTAAACAAAACCTCTTATAAAGCTGAAAAGCAGCAGTTAATGATGCCACCATTAAGAACCTAAAAAAAGAAAAAAAAAAGAGAAACAATAAAAAACAATAAAGACAAACAAAAACATCTGTGTTTGGTGTTTTGTGTGGAATTTTGTGTACAGGCCACAGAAGGTCCAGAGTACCTAGAGAATAAAAAGAGTTTCCCGCTGAAGCTACAGTTCATTAATGAGAAAATGACAAGCCCATTGTATGGATCACAGAAAAACATGAGCCCCTTCACATAATCCACACACACCAAAATTCTGTCAGGAATCCTTATTGAGTTAAGGGGGCATCCTTCTGTGCATTTAAGATGACTATCTATCCTCATGATCCATCTTCCATGTGTGTTTTGACTGAACATCCTTTTTCTATGCATTTTTTCACTCACTACTCCTAACTCCCAGCTACTGTTAGTGTCGATGTGTACGTTATAGTAGAATCTTCCACTAGAAAAGCCACATTTCACAGAGATGGGTTTAAACGTGTAGAGCTGTTGGTTGAACCAAATATGAACATCTCCAAGATCCACACTGTCCTCAGTCCCAAAAGCCTCATCTGTGGTATTCTTTCTCTCTGATGATGCATTGCTGTTCTTAGCTGTCTTACTTTTCTTTGAGCTGTTTAGTTTAAAATAATATGCATCTTCAGGCTGAGCCTTGTTATCTTCACACTTCTTTTCAAGTGGGACAGAGCTCTGCGTCTGGCTCTTGGCACATAAGGCACAAACAAGACTTGGATCATTGCTGCAGACCTCTTCTTTAATCCTGTTGTGTTTTCCGCAAATCATTTCCTCCAGGTTTGGCACAGGATCAGTTAGTTTGTGGCCCTTTAATGTAGCTACTGTGAGATGAGGTTTTAGGTGTGCCTTACAGTACGATGTCAAACACACCAGACAGGTTTTAGATGCTTTACGTCTGCTGCGAGGGCAGTAGTCACACAGCACATCCTGTGGATTGGTTGGCTTCTCATTGTCTCTTGGAACATAATCCTGTTTATAATTGTCAACAATCTCTCTAAATAAAGTGTTAACACAAAGGTTGACACCCTTGTTGAGCTCCTTTCTGCACAATGGACATTGAAATTGTTTTTGGTCATTCCAGTGACGAATGATACAGTTCTTGCAAAAGGTGTGTCCACAAGGAAGTGACACAGGGTTTGTGAAAAAGTTGGTACAAATGCAGCACTGAAACTGGTCATCACTTAAGAAACAGCTGGCTGTGGCCATATCTAGAAAAGATACATGACATAAGACTTCTGCAATTAAATATGTTGTGATCCTGAAACATCATGACAGGAAAAAGATAAAACAAATACTTTGTTGTGGCATGTAAGACAAGAGGGGACCAGTGGAATGTGTTGACAAAATAAGTAAATAATGGATGGAGTACTGACAAATAACATGTAATACAATAAAACAGAATATTTACAAGTTAACAGGTAAAATCCTATAATAATAATAATAATAATAATAATAATAACAATAATAATGACATAGCATCATCATCAAACCTAGGCTACATATAGTACAATAAAATATAAGATTATAGATAATATAATAATACATTACAAATTTACCTTCTCTGATGTGAAGTCTCTGTTCGGCTAATTCCTTTTGGGTACAAACTGAACTGTGCTTTTGTTTTTGTGCAGCGCCACAACTATAGTTTCATTTCTGTGTAAACGATTAAATGATGCCCCTCCTCCTCCGGCTCATATTCCTGATTCAATTTTCATAGAAAAAGAAAGGAATTGCTTCAGTTTTACTTCATAATAAAACCATCCTCCAAATTAGTGACTTGTTCCTGACTCAAGTTCAAGCCATACATGTTTGCCATGGCTCTCCAGTTGGACCTACACTAAAGTACTTTTCTTTCTCTGCTTTCTTACCAAACACCACAGTACCTATTTAGGGACTGTTCCCAGGACAATCACTGTTGCCCTCTGGAAACTGTTGCCCTCAGCAGTATCTCTTCTTAACCAACAAGACACATCCTTATCTGTTTGTTTTTCTTTTAAATGTCTCTTATTCCAATGTGTTTTTACAGGGTGAATGTGTTTTCTCTATATTACTGCTTTGGGCATAAAGCGGGGTACACCTTGGATGAATCTCTGACAGAAAAGCATTCATTCTCACATTCTTTGACTGTGTTTGTGTTTCATTGTGTTTTTGCAAAACAATGACAGTAAATGCTTTTGACTCATTTATTATTCTTTTCTATAATCACTCACAGCTGAGGTGGAGTTGAAACTATGCCCAGTATTTAATTTCAACCACTACTTCCTGTATTGTAACTTTGTGCCTGCATATCTTGATAAGCTCTGGAGTTTACTGTTATTAGTGTGTTACTATTTCTCAGAGACGATGTATAGTGCCTTTGCTTTTTAATATGAATATTTATGTCTAAAGCTTTGTGTTTTTCTTGAGCAACATTCTGGTTTCTTTCAAAAATCCTTGCCAGGAATTACACCAGTGTGACCTGCACATGACTTCTAGGACTAAACTCAGGACTAATCCAAGACCTCAGAAAGAATTAACTTGAACTAAGGACTATACAAGACAAGCAGCACTAAACCAGGGTAAAAAAAAAAAAAACATCTTTGCAAAGAAAGCTTGTTGTCATTAAAACCCAGCAATAAATTTCTGTGTTTTTTATTTTTTTATTTTTTTGCAATATCATTAACAGATGGAGAGGAGTCACGGGTTTTCACTGTAGAGTGGACTTGCCCGTTTTTATTTGTATGAACAGTGGAATCACAAAAAGGATTTACGTCTGTGTGCATTTACAGAATGCTGATTTGATCAAGGACCTGCCACTGTGTAACAGTGAGTTATTTACTTTCACAGTCAGAGTTTTTATAAAACCTTGTATATATAAAAGCTGGAGGATTATTATTACAACCTTTTCTTTTTTTGTTGGTTTGTTATGAAGGTCATTACCACAACAAAGAACATACGGTTTGTCTGATATCTCATTTCCATATGAAAGTACACAAATCAATTGCAACTCCTACACCTAATTAAGATTAAAATATTTCTTCTTCTGCCTGTTTAAAAAATAAATAAGCTTAATTTCCTCAGTTCAGTAATGAAGGACTGTGGTGCAGGGGTGCCCAAAGTAGGGCCCGGGGGCCAAAATTGGCCCGCCCAGGGGTTTGATTTGGCCCACCAGTGGCCCATCATGTTTTGCAACTGAAATAGGTTTATCGGTTGAGCATTCTTAGCCATTGGTAATGAGCATATTGCATTAATGAGGAGCCATTGGGTTTATATAGCCCAGAAAGAGCCTAGTGCCTTCATATGGTGCTCACATTAACTCCAAGTTTAAAAAAATAAGACAATTATTACTATAAAACAGTTCAGGTAAGTTTGTGAACATTTCCACACTTTTTAATTCCTAAACTAGTCTGATTTTTGAAAAGTCTGGGTCAAACAGTGTAACGTTTGAACGAAACGGAGCAGAGTATTTCTTTCAATGACATGCCAAACATTTCTGTGTTTGATGCGTGGCCCATTAACACATTTGTCCCTCCGAGGGAAAAGGTTTGGGCACCCCTTGTTTAGAGACAAAGGATGTAAAGCCTGGCCCGGTCTTGTACAACTTATACTTATTATACTTGAATGATCACACAAGAGGGATTATCATAACTCATATATTAATCAATAATATGGAGGAGAAATTACACTCTATTAAAAAAAATGACATTACAAAAACTTGTTTCTTTCTAAATAAGAAATCTAAGGTTAGTGCACATTTATGTACTTTTTTGTTTTTAAAGTGTTGGTTAAGTTACAGCAGGACTGTTGCATCAAGTGGTCAGCGTTCATTTCATAACTCACCACTAGGTGTCATTGGTAGCCTACTTTGAAAAATTGATGTGAAGAGGCATTAGGCACTGTGCAACCCAATCCTAAGGACTCGACAGTATTACGGCGTTTTAGTTGCACATTTGCTGGGAAGGAAGTCACTGAAGAGGGTTTTTTTTGTGGTGTATTTTCCTTGTCCCGTCATGGCTCTCTCTGAAACTCTTCACCTTCACTCACAGAGACGGCCACAGAGCTTGACCCAGAGTCACCTCTAGTGAATGACAGCGCAGGGTGCCCCGGCAATTGTACTTGTTCTGTCTGACCGCTGGTTCCCTCATTTGAACTAGGAGCCAGAGCAGAGTCAACAAGGTATGAGGATGTTCAGTGGACTGATGATGACAGTGATGGAGCAAAGAAAAGAGGCTCAGAGGGGGGTCTTTCTGTGTCAGGGCTCTCCAACAAAACGGCTGCTCACTCTCTTTTGCTTTGAAGCGTCAAACCGGCACAGGCGCATTCTTGTGTGCGCGCAGCCGGGCTCTGGCTACTCCGACGTGAACGCAGCACAATGCCTACTACGGCAGCACGACTGGACATCACCGGAGAAAACTTGAGCCCATCGTTTGTGGCTTGGGCTTCGAATCTTTGGAAATAATACCAAGGAGAGTGTGATAATGCTGCTTTAAAAATATACATTGTGTTACAATGTATGTATTTATAAGCTAATTTAGTCCTGTAGATGTTTTATTGCATGCTGTTCTATTTGCAATGCACCATCTCGTGAGTTTTTAGAGAAGTGTTTTGGGAGGATGGGAATGATTTTGCGCACAGGTTCAGGGGATGGGATGAGTCGACTTCAGGGGAGCTAACTCCACCCATAGTATCTCGAGCAGGCGGAGCGGTGGGCGAGTTTGTGCCTAGTTACAGGACTTCTGACAACTTCTGCAGAAAACCTAACGAGGGCAAAGTCCAGTCGGGGTGTACGTGGGAGGAAGTCACGCAAGTCGAAGTAGGCTAATTCATTTGAGAAGAAATGCGACTAAGATGGCTCTCGTAATAGGGACGGGACCAAGTGTTGCGCCGAAAAGTGGTTTTCTGGACGTTTTAGTGCGCGAACAGTGGCATAAAGTTTTGGTAAACTTGAATGAGGAAACACTCACGTTGAGCTGCGTGGAGAGCGACAACTTGAACTCCAATGGCGTCAGTAATGGGTCATACCTGGACAATAATAACGCAAATTCCAACAATGCCCCCCAAAGTATGCACTCGGCTTGTAACGACTTACCCGAGCGAGTGCCTGAGGCCATTGCCAACAGGAAACGCTCAGTAAAGGTAACCAAGCAGGAGGTCGGGGGACTGGGGATCAGCATCAAGGGGGGCAAGGAGAACAAGATGCCAATACTTATAAGTAAGATATTTAAAGGTTTGGCCGCGGACCAGACGAAGGCGCTGTACGTGGGAGACGCCATCCTGTCCGTAAATGGCGTGAACCTGAGAGATGCCACGCACGACGAGGCTGTGCAGACGCTCAAGCGTGCCGGGAGAGAGGTCACTTTGGAAGGTATGGTACAGAAAATGTAATGAATAGGGAACTAATACTAATACTAAAACATTTATTCCACATATAGGCAATCTAATGTCACACTTGCAACATAAGCCTAGACAGTTTTTTATAAGCAATGTTATTATATGCTTATGGGGGTTATGGATATACAACACTGCCTCTACTCTTTGGTATGCACTTAGCATAGTGGTATAACAAATGCCCTCATTTAGCAACACAGAAAAGTCAAAGTGAGCCAGCACAATCAGTGTTAACAGTCTTAAGGACTTAATAACTGTGAAGATGTAAATAAAATCTTCCTGTGTCAAATTCACTTTCACTGAGGGACACAACATCGGAAAGCTTTTCTGACACTCTACCGTGAATGAATGACTTTAGAGAGGACATAATGTACCACTATCACAACAGTCTTGTTTCTGAATGATTCGGACAGAGGTGTAAATATTCAGCACAAACATATCTAACTTTGTGTTCATGTGACAGTGTGTACTGTAAAGGACAACCTGTCTTCATGAAGCAAGGCCACTCAGATATAAGCTCCAGGGCCATAGTAGCCATGGCGTTAACGTTTACAAGGGACACACAAGTATTGCATTGCCATTTTCAACTAATTTTTAACCAATTTCATTTTTAACATGCCCTTTGAAGACTTTTATTCATCCAGGTTACTGTATATATATAATATATATATATATATATATATATAGGATTTTAGAAGAAAGCACATCTGGACATAGAGTAGTCGTGTACACTATTACCTCAACAGTGTACACTTTCAACTAGGGTTTGGGACAAATATAAGACAAAAACTCACACTCAGATTTTTTCACACTAGTGGCTTCTTCTAAGTTTTGTTCTTGATCCTGTCAGGGCTCTCTGACTCTAGATATTAAGAAAAACCTTCTTTCTTTTCTCTCTATCTCTTACACACATTCACATGCAAACATGGTGTTGTGAGTCTCCCCAGGGGGACACCGGGGCTCGACTACAGAAGGAGAGGCTATAGTCCCATTTGAAAGCTTGCTCAGATAAGAAAGTAGCAGTAAGCAAATGGGACATGCAGAGGGAGAGAGAAATCAGAAATGTGAATTTAATGGGGGAACGCTGAGAGGAAAGAGATACAGAGCCAGAGACTGAAGGGAAAATCTGATTTTAAGTTAACAGTACAGGGTTAATTTGAGGGGAACCGAGAAGCAGAAGCAGCACTGGTTCATTTGCATGTCAGGAAACAAAGTGAGCACAAGATAAAGGCATGTTAAGGACATGGCGTTGATTGAATGGTTTTCATGTGAGCATTTAGTCAAACATGTACAGTTTCAGTTCTAAAGGAGAAACGGTGATTAGTGTCATGTAGAGCCAGTGATATGAACATTCTTGTATGTAAGGTCTGACACTTAATTTAGCTGACAATATAGAAAGTTGTGTTTCTGTCTTCTAACTAGTTTGGTGTGTCTTTGTTCGTGACTGGGAAAATGCATCTCGATTGAACACGGTTAATTTACTTTGGACGGGTACATTTAGGTGAAACAGGCAGCTTGCTCGTCTACCTGACTGATACGGCTGTAATCGGACATTAGAAGAACACATGCCCAGTTTATATTTCCATTTCAAACAGTGTCTTGATCTTATTTATATATATCATTTATTTAACCAGGTGTTATCCTCCTTGAGATTAAAAATCTCTTTTCCAAGAGAGACCTGGTCTAGACCAGTGTTTCCCAAACCTTTGTTGTGGGGACACATATTTTTGAAACGCCAACTTAGTCGTGGCTCAAACCTAAAACACAGTAAAGCACTTGACAGAGATCAGTTATGGTCACAAAACTGAACTCTATTTAAAAACACTTGAGTTCATATTCATAATGACTCCAGTCTCAGGAGCCAGGGAGTTCCACAGAGTGGTGCCTTGAACCGAAAAAGCCAACTGTCCAAAAGATGTTTTTCTTAGAGGCACTTTATAGTTTCCATTGGATGCTCCTCGTGTGATGGAGCTGAGCCCACAGCTCTTAGAGGAATTATTAAGTCACTTAGAACATGAAGGGCCTGCCCCCTGAAACATTTATATATTAATTTTAACTGACAAAACATAAGGAAATTATTAAAACTAAGGATGCACTCAAATAGGTTTTTTTTTAAGTTTTTATTTTTATCCATAATCTTTATGGCTCTGAGATCTTATGTTGTTTCTGCTATTTTAACTAATTTCAAAAGCAGCTATTTTAATAAAGTGTCCAATAACCATCACAATCATGCTTTCAGGTTTTTTTTCCCTTATTAAAACATAAATTCTATGCCGACCAAAATTAAACTTACCATACCTCCCTTTGGGTCCCACTATTTGGGAAACAATGGTCTAGACTACTGTAGTTCAACAAGTCAAGAGTGATTTCCCTGTGGGGATCAATCAGAGACTTAACCACTGTGTCTCATGTCTCCTAGCAACCAGCCTAATGCTCGTAAAAGGGTCCCATTAGGGGCAGATCATTATGTATAAAAAATGACTTAAAAAAATTTTTTCCAGGTGGATGTGTGCTGAGTTTGGCCACTGTACACCACATCTTGTCCAGTTCAGCTACAATAAGAAACAATAACATGGTGCACTTGAATCACTTGTAATCAGTGCCTAATTCATGCTTTACAATGAGACAGCATGATAAAAAAAAAAAAAGCCACACTGATGATGCCTTTACGTTGACAACATTTAAAGGCATATACTAAAAGGGAGTGTTTAGTGGAAAATAGTGATTTAGTATTTTAGAAGTATAATAAGAGTCATACGGCAACATCTTAAAGTTTTTTCACAATTTCTTTCTCAAGAGCTTTGACTTTGATGCATCAACAAGACAAGTCAAACTGTTACAATCTCCATTACTATTTCCCTGTTTTAGTAACTTGTTCATGGCATACTTTTTGTATTTCTTTATTGTGTTTCCAACATTTTGCACAGATTAATCAAAATTCAAAATTTTCTATATTAAATTCAACAATTTCAAGGTTTATTCGGATCATTCATACAAGTGCTTATAACATAATACCATATTTGATTCCAAAATAAAGAAAGAGAATATATATACTATGTATTAATACAAATGTGTTCAAATCAAACTCCACTTCACAGATTCTGCACAATGTCTACATTTACAGTATTTCAGGCATAAAAAATAGTTGCCATATACTTCTATTATAAGTGTGAAACAGAAAGCCGTAAGACCAGCACGTTGCTATAAAATGAGAGCATCTGCCTGAGCCCAGATGGGAAGTGAGTCAGTGTCCTGTATATTCCACCGTTGAGCCCTTAACAAGACTTACCTGTCATTGTTTGACATCTGTGTGTGTGTATGGGCTCCAGTCGGCACTGTGCATGTCTGTGTCATCTGTTGTAATGTCTAGAGTCTAGACCGGTGCTGCAGTCACTATCTGCCCCTGTGTGAGAGACAGACAGGAGATATCAGCTGACTGATTTTTGTCATTAGAAAAACTATCATCTCGTCTACCGCTGTTTGCAAAGACTGACTCAAAGCAGATGATGATGTTGATGATATAAACAGTACCTTTGCTGTTGTGGGGAAGATAAAATACATTGAATCATTCTATCTTTTGTTGGTGTTTATGCTGCCAAACAAAAGCAGAAAACCTGAGCTGCTTTTCCTTTCGGCTTTATGTGAACACAAAAACTCCTTTCTTTCCAGGTGGAATCATTGTGTCAGTGTCCTATTTGTTTTTGACCTAGTTTTCTTGAGATGGTCAATATAACTATAACTGATAGCTTTGTTATTTAACCTTGAATTAAACTTCTGTGTAGGTGGACTTAAGGCTGTCTGTCTGAACATGTTAACCTGCATTTGTACACATAGATTACCATTTGTCATCAGTTTGGTATCCTGATAACAGAAGGCGGTAACTTAAGACTCAGAGGCAATAGTAGTTACTTTTTTGGTTAAATGTCGCTGATGCGCAAAGCAGTAAAAAGATGCAATGTTAAAGCCTTAATACTTGACAGATCTGACTCATTTTGGCCATTTTTATTTTCACTTTGTTTGTCATTATTTACTACACACACACCCACGTATGTTATTATGACATATCTTGTTTTATTGTTATCTGTGTTGGTCAGATCAGTGTGGTTTCCCCTTTTGCCTGAGAATGTGTCAGCAAAAGCCGGTGAGAAACGTACTTAGTCATCACTCAGTAACAGTGACATTTGAACTCTTTTGAAGCTGGTCCAACTCTTCCAAAACGATACCTCAAGGCTGGGTTTGTAAGGGGTCTTTGTGCTGCTCTAGTATCCCGCCACCGTACCTGCTCCATGCCCACTGCAGAAAAAGCCTTCTTTCTGCAATCACAGGAGGCTTTTCCCCCTTTTCTTTGCCTCTAAATTGCTCTCCTTCCAACTCCTGCTGATGTTAAACTTTCTTTCCCCTTCGTGCCCCAAGTACAAGGTTTTATTTCAATGGTACATTTTGTTACCAGTTCCCTTTTGGAGTATGACTTCAGACCTCATTAAACATCATAAAGCACCATTCAGTGAAAAACACACAATGGCAAAGGTTTGTAAATACACTTGATGAAACAGAACAAACATGCATGGGTTTAGACAGCACTGTGAAATTCAACTGCCACGGACAATTGCTCCTCTGTCTAAACAAAACTGAATTTTGTAAAATATGAATGGAAATGAATGCTCAGAAACAAGTAAAAAAAAGTGTTTGTAGCAATGGATGTTCTGATGTCGATAAAAGAACAGTCGGTTTTCGACGATACATTACATACATTACAAAGACATCTGCATTATGACAGCTCCTACACCTTCAACAGGAAGAGAACAGCCCTTTTTTGAATCATTTGCTTTTTTTATATAACCAGCCTGCTTTTCAAATCAAAGCTCAGAGGGAATGAGCCTCATTCTCTCTGAGCTCTTATCATACAATTGGGGTTATTGGATGGAGTTAGCTGTAGTTGGCTGGTACTGTAATGGAATAGAAACACGACCCAAGGGACGCACACATTTACGCACTTCCACTGTAATGATCACACGGACTCCACCCGTTTATTTTCCCCTCCGCTGGAAACACTTGACGCTCTATTTCTGGGCAAACGCTTCGAGGCTGGTCAACAACCATATATCCCTGCTATACATGTTAACTGGAAAAACATCATCAAATGGACTTTATATTGGTGTGAGAGCTGGCTTTGTCCTTGTTTTTTACTGTAGCAAATTTGTGGCTTTATCGCCCAGAGCCTGAAGACTAATCTCTACAGTTAAGTGGCTAATGAGCTGATTTCAAAATATATTTATCTTCATCTACTTATCTCTCTCTTAATATACGGTGATTAAATGAGTTAATAGGCTGCCAAGGTCTAAATAGGCACCATGCTTTTCAAGAAGTGCATAGGTCATTATCGTCCAAGCTCACAAAAACAAATCAGATAAAACCACACTGTTGCTTGCCAAATAAGAAGCCCAAAGTGAAGACTAAACATTCAATTAAAGGTAATGTGGGCTCACTCTTTGGCAAGCACTAACAATTTCTGCCTTTATAGTGTAAAATAACCTATTCAAATTCAAATTATTCAAATAACTTCATTATACGCCATGGGGAAATTTGTTTTGTTAGTTTACTCAGACGCCCTCTTCCATAGACTAGTCTTATGGCAGCGAATAATAACCAAAATATATACTGTATACTGTATATAGTAATGAGCCAAAACAATTTCTAAACCTCTTATAAATGTAGACTTATAAGAAAGTGGAGACAATACACTTACCTTTTGAAGATTGAAAGCACAAACCACGTTTATCAATATCTTGACCACACATCCTTGTGATATCTCAGTTGCTCCGGTTAAGACAAAAGGCCCTGAATAAAAGCTGGGTCCAACACAAACTGTCTCAGTATATCTTCCCTCTAAGGGTTCTCATCTTCACAAAAACACACATCAATGATTCAAGATATGCTTTTGTTTCACAGCCTCTTTATTTTGCAAAATTTGTGTCTCTGTCTTCACCAATGTATCTTAAGTCTACATTTAAATCCGGCATGTTTTCACAGCATCATGTTTCTGTCAAGTCACCATTGCCAAATTTTACTGCACTAGATTCCCCTTCTTCTAAATCAGCTCATATTGTTCTTGCGTTTTTAACAAATCCATCAGCGGTTCCTCAGCCTTTAATCTGATGATCTGGTGTGTGGGCTTTTCTGTTGTGAAACTACATTGTACCATAACTGTTAGTCCATTAAGGACATGTCGTCTCCCGTGTGTGTGAGTCGCCCTGTCAGCAATATTCACAAGTTGCCGTTTAGGCTTGTTATGCAGTCTATTGGGGTCTGTAGTGCTACCTCCTAGGAATCGTTCACATGCTGGATTACAAATGCCACCAGCCATATGCCAATTATACACAGCTCATACAGTGGGATATGCCAATTTAACATCCAGAGCAGACATTCAGAGCATTCAGAACAAGACAGCAACTACTTTATCTCGGCACACACTTTTTTGAAACATGTGTCCTGTCCTCATTCTTTCTGGAGAGTTGAAAAGTTGAAAAGTATGAAAAGTTACCTACTAGTTCCTGTTTTACTGGTTTAAAAGTATAGAATTTTCTCACTTGACACCTTCAGGTATCAGACGTGTTATTTGGTACATCATCCTAGATGTTATTGTGGTGCCAAGATGTGAAGATTAGTTGAAATTGCTGCTAAAAATCCTGCATTACAAAAAGATTGACAGGGAACATTTTGATATTTCACATTACCAATAGACAAGCCAAATAACAAGTCTCAGAGAGGCCAGAATATCTCCTGACATCTTTCTTTTGCCCTAGTTTTTTTATTATTACTATAATAATTATAATATTATATTCTTATTATTTAATTATTCAAACATGTCTTCCAAGACAAAACGTCCATCTTCAATCTTTAATCCATAAATGACTACTAATTTACTGCTAGAGTTGCATGAAATCAGGATTATGTGAGACTCAGAAACAGTGCATTTTTTATAATGTTTAAATTAAAAGTAAAACTTTGGTGCTTAGACAGCAGGAGAGACATTGTGGATGGATTATAGGAGAAGAGCAGAATAGATATTTTGGCAAGTCTTCCCTGGAGCCTAGACACTGGTGGTGGTGATAAGATGAGGAGGCGAGAGCTGCTGGTGTTGATGATGAGAAGAAATGCTGCACAGCTGAGTTGGTGATGGGTTGGGTGACAGAGCAGAGAGGGTGCTTTAAATATAGGCGGCTTAACTACGATTGGCTCAGAGAGGCAGGTAAGGCAGCAGCTGCAGGTGATGAAGGAGAGGCGTCTTCCAGGCTGACTCTTTGCTTCAGCTTCATGTAAATACAGTATACTGGCAAGCATGTTTGCAAATAGAAGAGCCTTTGTTGAAGGGTTTTTCTATATAATTATCTTGCACTGCAGCTGGATTCTTGTGAGATCTGTGAGTCCACATACTCACCAAAATATATCTTATTATTGTACTTTATTAACAACAATAAGGCTCTGATTGGATACAATTAGCTGGATAGGCAGTTACTGGCACTCCTGGATAGGCAGTTACTGGCACTCCAGCCCTTTGCAAAAGCTCTCTGTGGTCGGAACCACCTGGCGAGTCATGCTCTGTACGATACACAATGAGATCATTATGACAGTAAATTGTGTCATAATGATCATGTTTGACCACACTGTGTCTGTGCATGTCAATTTCAGTTTAGTCTGATATACAGAGAGTTGAAAGTAAGGCATTTAAAAGAGCTTTGTAATCTCTACATGACTGTAACTTTCCATATGGTTTATGTCTTTGACCTAGATCTGGTCATTGCATTTTTGTAAGTAGCCTATTGACATATTCTCTTGCAAAGGTAAAAAAGAAATAAAGAGAAAAACATTTACATCTGTGTATTGTTTAAGATTGGTTCTCAAAGTCTTTATGACACTTAAACTGTCTTTTGTCTTGTTTTCAGTGAAGTACATGCGTGAAGCCACTCCCTATGTAAAGAAGGGCTCCCCTGTATCAGAGATTGGCTGGGAGACCCCTCCTCCAGAATCTCCTCGCCTCAACAGTCCAAGCAGCCCGTCTTCCTCCTCAGACCCTCCCAGCCCCATTCAGCACGTGCTGTCCCTGCACGGTGACCGGAGGTGCATCCCTCTCAAAATGTGCTACGTCACAAGAGCCATGACCACTGAAGATCCGGACAACAGGTGTGTTTCCGTTCTGCTGCATCATCACAAACCTGTCACATGTTTGGTCAATGATCAAACACCAGAGGTTTCTCTTGATCCTGTTGACCAGACTGACACTACATTCCACTGTACTATGCTCTCCCTTATTTTGTCTTTATTACACTATTAGCATAGAAACAGATGCTTTACTCGATGAAGCACAACTCAACCCCCTTAACCCCATGGTTTGACAGTGACAGAAAAGAGAGGTCCTTCCCTGGTTCTGCAACTGTCTAATATGTTCTTGAAGGGATTACTCGGTGTGTTTCCATAGACTTTTTTTGTTCATTTGGAATTTTCCTTAAAGACAGACTTTTGAAGTAGACCATTTCCACTCAGCAGGGGGTGTACTGTTCGGAGGTGTCCTTAAGTTAATTGGTTTGTAATGGGAAAATGCCCCAGCTCAGTAGTGTAGTAGGAGAGAGTCTTGTCTTTTTGTGTCACATGACATTGTACTGTTCTGTTCTATTTTCAATGGGTTTAGGTCTTATATCTTTTAATTTCTTTTTTTATTTCCACTTTTGTGTCTGACGTGTAACAGTTGTGGGATTTTACAATATTTGTGCAGTTAAAGTTCAACATTTGTGTTTGACAGACTCTATTGCATTTTGTTTCCAAAGAGCCAAACACTATAAAGCCAGGAAGCAAGCAATACATTTTATTCAAAGTTAAACATTTCACACAAAAATATTACAGAGCCATTTACTTTCCATCACGACTCATCATGTTTCTGTCCATTTCCTGTGATTTCCATGGCCTTCTTCCCATTTGTGCCTTTCCCTTTGCATAAGTACAATATAGATGCCAGATATTGTAAAATCCAACTGAACTTCAAAGCAGGCAACATCAAAGTCAATCTGTAACAGTCTTTAGAGACATTGTTAGACTTTTTCACAATCTGTAAACACACAATAATAACTCACCAATCCGATAATCGAGAGAGCAGATACCTAGCAACAATCTTTTTTTTTTTTTACACCACATATTTTCAAAATTCCACTTTTGATCCAGTGTGACAAACTGAACATGAAGTACTAAACCATGTTAGAGCAGCGTTATACATGTACAATAGTCAACATAAGTTTGACTTAACCGGGTCAGCCTGCTGTACAATGAGTCAAGATAAATATCTCATCCAACTGTGTGTACCAAAGGAAATGTTTCTATTGACAGATCACAAGTGACAATTACATTGTTTGTACAGTCTTTTCTCACACTCTCTCTTTGGTAAATATTTACCTGACATTGAGGCTGGAATGACAAGGCGTTTACGATGATAGATTCCATTTATTATGAGTTTTCTTTTGCTTCAGAGCAAAATGGTGGATGAAATGTTCCTTATCTTTGTTTTCGGCAGGCTGCACTCTTCTTAGGATTTGTTCTGTTTTAGCAGATGTTGTTTAAACTAGGCTTAGGTCTGAGACAGACTTGAGAAGATTGCAGAAAATGTGCAGCGCAGTGATAAGAAGAGAGATAAGACACTGGATAAGAGCCGGTAAAGTTGTGTTCTTTACTTGTTTACCCAAAAAAATGTGCTTTGGACGCTTTCTAATATTTAAACTGATAATACATTTACACTCAAGTGACGCTATAATGAAAGTTTATAGAGTTTGGAGCTGTGCCACAAGCACAATGAACAGAAACGACTAGAATGAAACCCGTTTTGCTTTCATCATTTCTGAGCTATTACTGCAGCAACAGCTTAGAAGTCCATTGTTAGCTCAGACATCTCCACGGAGAACGTTAGGTGTAAAGGGATGAGGTGACTGGTGGCAGAAACAGCACGGCTCCTCACAGCATGATGTTTTCTGCCTCCTCACTTTAACCTTGACAAGTCTTTAAAAGGTTACTATTCTCGTTGCTTGTCTTTATCCCTAAAGTTCGATATAATAGTACAGCTTGTGCAATTTGGCTAACTCACTCTCTCATTTCTTTAGGATTGGAAATACTCTATACCTCAATGTAAAAACATATCTATTAGTTCTCATCAGGTTAAATATGATTACGGAAACATGAACAATGTCTTCGACTAGCTGCCCTTTTCCTTACAAACTATTCACTGAAAAATCCACTCACAAACATTTAACAAGTCTTGTCACTGTGCAGACTTTAAATTGACGTTTTGAGGTGAAATTATAAATGAGTTGTACTGAGGCAAGCCTTTGAACTGACTCTCACTTAGCACACTGCAACTTCTCTTCAAGGACGTCAGACAGCATGAATCCTCATCATCATTATCATCTGTATGCTGTGACAAGTCCTACATCTGCACACAGCCATAAAGTAAGAAACCACTGTGAACACTTCCCTCTTGATCTCTGCGACCCCTTGTTTAAGAAGGGGCACACTTATGTAATATTACATAGTGTATATATATACATATATATGTATATATGTATAAATGTACGTAGACACAGGGAGAACATGCAAACTCCCACAGGGCAGGGCCTTTCTGTGTGGAGTTTGCATGTTCTCCCTGTGTCTGCGTAGGTTTCCTCCAGGTACTCCGGTTTCCCCTACCACTAAAAACATGTACAACAGTCCCCCCCAAACACACATGGGGCCAGGACTCCCCTGCAAAAGAGATTTGTAATCTCAGTGGGACTATCCTGGTTAAATAAAATAAAATATATGAGTCCTTGTCACAGTTATTCACAGTGCTAATCCCATTCAAACAAACAGGCCCTTTAAAAACTACTCGACTCCCCTTTCCTCCCCCTCTGTGCTCCTGGCCTGTCCCTAATCAGCTTATACACTTTACAGACTGCAGGTCTATTTTTAGAGATGTCTATTTAGTCTGTTTTGGAGTAACACCTGGAGTTGACGTGAACAGTCCCACCTTACAGAAGAGCAGAGTCATCACATTCACTGGGGCTTTTCCATGTCCCCAGAGTGTAAGAAGTGTAAGAAGCTGAATCTGCAAGGAAAGCGTGTTTGCAGATGACTTGAAACCACTCTGGGTTTATTTGAGTTTTTTTAGATCACTGAACTGCTAAATAGAGGTGTGTGGTCAACACAGTCAATACTGTTTTCGACTTTGTACAAATTGTCTCACATTGTCTTTTGCAAAGAATAAGAGAAAACCACAAAGAAGTGAAGTCATATTATGTGATGTTTGGATTTACTTCATTTTCAGCTAACACACAATACCAGATGCAGTTGTGTAAATGCCTTGTCTTAAAACTCTCTGTGTCAGGCATAACTTCTTAAACTTGCTCAATGCCTATCAAATACTTTTTGTTGACAGTTTACTAATGCAGATGTGTAAACTTGACAAAGGTGAACACTAGCTGTACCAAAGCACCCATGCAATATATTCTACAGTGTGAAAAGAAAAATTGCATTGAATATCTTTTTAAAATTCATATACAGGGCACACAATCCTAAAGTCATTCACTAGCTTGTTGTGCACTGCAGATACATTCTTCTGAGGGCCACAAGATTAGTTATGGAAATTTGGTGGGAGACAGCATTGTGTCATATTGTCCACAGAGAGTGTTTTGTGCTTGTTGTGTCTTGAATCGACTTGAATAAACTCAAATTTCAATGCAATTCACTTAGATTGTTTTCAACTGAGTGCCCATTTCCGAGTGTATGTGATAAACAAGCATCTGCTGAAGCTAAATGATAAATACATAACATTTGGTTTCTAACATTATGATGAAGACCAAGTTGGGTTAAATTGGGCTTGGATGATAACACTAGCAACAAAATGTGGAATTCATAAACTTTGTCACCAAAGGTTATAAAGTATAAATGTAAAGAACACCATGTGAAATCAGAGGTTAATGCAGTTTAAACTTTCCTTATCGTCTTTACCAGACAGCTGGAGCTACACTCCCCAGACACCAGGCACACTGTGGTGCTGCGCTGCCCGGACCAACCATCTGCCCTGTCCTGGTTCGCTGACATGCACTCTGTCACAACCACACTAGCACAGGTGCATCTTTGATTTCACATTCACACACATTTATATACTGATGAGAATGCAGTATGCTCTACACAATCTGAGCATGATCTAATCAAATAACTGTTGGCCTCATCATCACAGCGTGCACTTGCAGAGGTCATCCAGAACCAAGCCAGGACAGGGATAGCTGGCAGCAAAGAGATACGACACCTGGGCTGGCTGGCAGGAAAGGTAGGAGTTTGGTATTTATGTGTGGAAACAAGTGTGAAATGAATGCATTATAAAACTATACAGTCACCTGTTTCAAAGACTGCCGGACACCCACATTACATTTCTCACATTTTATTGGTTTGTCTTTTATTGCCAGATTTTCATGGCACACCTGTTAGTTTTACTGAGGAAACACATTTATTTGGAGTCAGTAATTGTGGGCTTTTACTTAGCCCTCTTCTCTCTCAAAAGCATTGCCTGAGTGTCCTCACAATTATAAAATTAGAAGGGTTGGTATGTGACTGTACAGCTTGCGTGCTATGTGTGCATGCATAATTTGCATTTAACATTATCTGCAATAATTCATACAGTATTCACACAGCCACCTGATACACACCTGTAAACACACATCCATACCTCTCTAATTGTCCATATAAAATTGCCAATATCAGATTCTTCCCACATAGTACAACGCTGTTACTTAGCAACATATTGTCATTATGTTTAAAAGTTAACCTTTGACCCTCTAATTCTTGCGATGTGATTGGCTGAGGCAGAACTTCAAAGAGCAGCTTAGGATTCCATAGCTATGCTGCAGATAAGCTCCTATAATGAGAATAGTTAAAAGGCATTGTAAAATAAAACTCTGCAGCTGAGTATGCGTTTAGAGATGAACAGTGTGTGTTTTAAAAGAGAAGCAAGGGGTCTGCTCATTAGGTGGGACTTGTGGGTGAGAGGCAATCAGAGAGAAAATATGGGAATTGCTGTTTTGTCTTTTTGGGTAATTTAACTGTAGCTGGTACTCTGAATTTTAAATTTAGACCAGAACAGTTCTGAAAAAGTCTTTTGTTTTCAAACCATTGTTACAAGACTCTCTGAGAGGCTATTTTGCATTCTTGCGTCATTTATTTGCTTAAAAGAAAAAAACTGCTCCTCTTCCTCTGCTGAGTACACAGAAAGTTTAAATGCAGCATCTTTAAACATATCTCAATGGTCTTTCCAGAAACATCAGCCCTATATCACAACTCTTTGGCATTAAAATATTTTTTAATATTACTTTATAATATAAAAATATAATATAATATAAAAAAGATACTGATGTTTTTAATGTTTTCAATGCCAATACCTTGTTGACATTACTATTTATTATTTCTTCTTCACATATGTTTAACTTATATATAAAGATGAGAACATGCTTTCAGTATTTTTCAAGTGGATTTCTCTTGACCTTTTATCACTTTTTATGTTCTGTTGTGTACAATGCTACAAAGCTTCTAATTAGATGTAATGTATTTTTTTAAACTTGAAAAGCACTAGGGTTAGGGCTTATCAGTTAGGGTTAAGCACTACTTCTGGTGTGCACTAAAAAGCCACTGGACTACCTTGACCAAAATTGTATTTGTGTCTTGCAGCAGACAGGTTTACTTTGTTTGCAGACAAGAAGTCCAGTGGTCCAGGACATTCATCTTTAATAGATTCAAAAAGAATCTCTGAGTCATTTTCATAAATTTTACAGATTCTTTACAGTATTTAGTCTACAGTTCAAAACAACATAGCCTGCAGTGTAGCTAGGTGTCCACTGACAACAGGTTCTCTGTCCTGTCTCATTATTTATGGTTGTGTTGCAGACCGAAAGCGAGAAGCAGAACTGGAAGCCGGTTCTGGTGGTACTCACTGAAAAAGACCTGCTGTTATTTGACAGTCTCCCACGAGGCAGAGACGCTTGGCAGAGTCCTGCGCACACTTATCCTCTGCTAGCGACACGGTAGGTCCACCCTAATATACACAGACTCACACTCTCACACATAGAAATCTACCCTGCACTGTTTTCTATTCAATCTACAGTCTTGTGCTGTCACAGCTTTGTGGTTTAGACTTTTAACTTGGTTGTATCTGAAAATATCTATAAAAACACATATTGTGGACTTCATCGTGCAAGTGCAAAGTCAGTATATTTCCCATCAGCCTCAGCTGCTCAGAAAATGTAAACAAGAAGCTCATGTAAATATTTGTTGCTGCAGTCTGGTGCACTCTGGTCCTGACCGGGGATCCCCTCACTCCGGCACAGAGCTCTACTTTGCCACTCGAACTGGTACACGGCTTGGCATCGAGACTCATCTGTTCAGAACTGAGACCACCAAAGATCTGTCCTCGTGGACCAGGCACATAGTCAATGGATGCCACGCTTCAGCTGAGATGATTAAAGAAGTCTCTACCAGTGAGTCTGACACACGCATTTCAAATAACATCAGTAGAAGTGAAAACAGAACATAGGCCAACATCAAAAAGAGGAACACATATAGGCATATAGAGTGGAGTGGGCTTCACGGGTGATGTGTCTTCATATGTGTTCTAACAAAATATATGCTGCTGGATTTAAGAGGCTGCAAGAGTAAGTATTGCCTCAGGTCATGTAAGCCTAAAATAAAACCTCAATCCTGCAGATAAAGCTGAATACACATGCTCTCAGTTAGAAGAATGTCTGTGATATAATGTGACAGCCATATGGAAGATGTGGACAATGCACTCGCTATTTTTAGAAAGGAATGCTATTTTTTCATTGCTCAGTATGTTTCAATGTGCTGTTTGGCACTGGGCATTGGTTGTCCTGGGAATTACAGTCAAGCACCCTCCTTTCCCTCTTTGCTCCCTCCCTCCCCAGGCCCCAAATGTCCTGGGAACAACACTTTTCCCCTGAGCCTCTACATGGCTCCCACTAGAAGACCATGCCAAATTAGATTTAGCCTTTTTTCTCATACCTGAAGCAGAATACATGAAGAACTGCTCCTGTATTGTGTCTTAGCAAAAAAAAATCTCCTGTTAGAAGTCTCCTGAATCATAGATCTCTGCACTTCAGGTAAAAATATTTGCACTGTAATGGGAACAGCAGGAGCTCACTACTGCTGGAGCGTTCAATTATAATGTAGCACTAAGGTATAACACGAAAGACCATTATATGTGTCATGCTACTTGGCTTGACTGTCATAAGATTAGGGTATCGGCTCTTCAAAACTCATTAACAGTTTAATTGTTTTGCAATTAATTAATCTGCTTGTGTATTCAGCTAAAGAATATATATTTTAGAAGTGTGTAGGTTTTAAATTTTGGCTGCATATCTGCATTTGATCAAATAAAATAAAAAATTGAGGCCCGCTTTAAATCTATGTTTTTGTTTTAAGAATACAAATGAAAGTATAATTACAAGTCCAAAGTGCATTCACTCTCTGCAGCGGTGGCTGTCATGGAGTTGACCTTGTCAGTGTTTTGTCTGAGTAACATTTGGATAAATTGCTGGGATCGTTTCACTGCTCATTCACTGTCAGGCCTCGTGATAAAGATTTGCTGCACAGATAGATGATCCCTCAATCACTTTCTGGGCACCGGGCCATTCTTAGAGGAGTTTTTAAAAAGGAATGTAATTTATTCTCATCTGAAATCAAATCTTAACAACACTTGGCCTGTCACTGTCACTTCTGAATATTGCTAGCGCTGCTAATTCTTTCAACTGTCCAGATCCACATCTGCTACATACCTTGTTGTCTCCAAATTGCAATTAATGTTGAATCATTCATGGTCACACGTGAAGATGGATACATGATTTTAATTAAAGTCTTATAACCATCCTCTGCCAATACATCTGTTCTGCTATGAGGGTTTGATGTTTGAGAAATACTCTTTCCAAACGAAGGGCTTTGAAACACTGTTTTTATTGATGATGCTTCTATATTTCAGATTCTGTTGTTTGTGAGACATCTCATTAGTCTGGCAGAATGTGTAAGATTGATTTTGAGGTCAAATGCACTAAAGAAACAGGTAAACAGCTTAATGACTCACGGTGTGTGTCGCTGTGAAAAGCACTTAACCGGAGCAGCTGTGCAGAACTGAACCCGTTAACCTCCTGTGACACCCAGAGTCCTGCGCAGTGGGACGCACTTTCAAAAACCACATAATGTCACCTCAGAACTTTTAAATAACTGTCAAAATTGAGTTCCTGTCCTGTAATGACCTTAAAGCGTTCCCTCTCGCAGCTATGTGACATGAGCGTTTCTCTCTAATTGATTCGACTTCATTGCTCAGTCCTGTCACTTTGCAATCAACTTCCTGTCTTTTCCACTCACCGTCATGTAGAAAGAGGGGTTTTTTTTAACTGCCCTGGAAAGCCCCTTTGTATTGTCTATGTGAGGAGCGTTCTGGTGGTAAACCTTCACAGATCACGGCTCTCAAGTAGAAGAGTGTAGAATTTCACAATTGAACAATACACCTTTTTAGTTTCAGTTTCAGTTTTCATGTTCAAACTGAGTTCAGGGCCCATTTCTACGTTTGATCTACAAACTGACAAGCAACAATTACTAATGATCCTCACAATTATTTATTCATTGTGAACTGCCCCCTGCTTTTAATAGACAGCATTAATATTTTTGTAGCATTGTGAAGATCAACATAAAGATGTGTATTGATAATTAAATTCTGAAAAATGCGGTGTCTATTGACAAAATACTAACTTCATACATGGTTAAACATTACAACACGAAAGCACATGAAAAGTGAGGGAACATCTGTGACATTACTGCCTGTTTTGAAAGCAGGTTGGACTATGTTGTGGTAACTGTGTCCACATTTCCGATCCCTCTGCTTCCTTTAGAAGAACTCAGACGTTAAGAAATGTACATTATGTAACTGACGTCGCAGTAAAGCTGTCACTGAATCTGCTGAGAGTAAGCACAAAGGCTAATATGCAGATTATTAATGTCCTACGGGCATACACTTCACACGCCATTCAAAATGTCATCAGCTTGAAGGAATCATGTGTTCAGGGAAGACACACACACATCATGCTCAAGCTGTCGGCAAACAATGAAAAAATAAGTCAGAGAGAAAAACTTAATCTGTTACAATAAGGTTTTTATCTCGAGGTCTTTGAGTCTGCAAAAAAAGGTGGAGGTGTGATGATAGAGAAAAGGAAAGGGTGTATCTCTGATTTAAAAGCTTTGGGGAAATAAGATTAAATGTAGCTCCATCACGGTGTACAGCTTAGACAGATTTTGTCATAAAAGCTGAGGAAGTAAAGTGGTAGAGATATAAAGACGGTACATTGTGCTTTCAAACCAGCCGTGCTGTGGAGACAGGACAAATGATGTAGAACAGATAAATTACGCAGTTTTCAGCACGCTGGTGCCGTCATGAAGAGAAAAGTCTGTTACTTAAATGGGGTACACTGTAATGTATGTAGACAGGGGGCACAAATTCGACTGAAGCTGGCTCCTTTGATAAATAACTGAGGTACGAGAAAAGCCACAGAGTAAACCAAGGACAAATATAACAGATGGGACTGTTTCCATTTTATTATTCAACATAATGTTGGTTATATTTATGTGTGTTGAATAAAAATGATAAAAATAAGACTGATGCAATTACAATTATGGTTGAATTTATCAGTGTCGTTTTATTGATTAACTGTGGTATGCTTACTGCAGATATTATCCCATTATATAAATATATAAGACTTTGACTAAAACATGGGTGTTAAATCAACTAAACTCTTGTCATATGTTCAAAGTAATGTCAATCTGTTAAACATTATAATTCCCATCAGCTTAATCCATGATTGCATCTTCAAACAAAAGATATTATTTGAACTGAACGGCACTATCCATTTAATGCCATTAAGAAAAGCCTATCTAAAATGCACAAATATATATACTGTATATAGGCATGGCAGGTTTATTTATATAGCACAATTCATACATACAGCAATTCAAAGTGCTTTACAGAAAGAAGAGAGAAGAGAGGTTTAAAACACAAATATAAATGATATATTACAATATATTACAAATTATTAATTAAAAAAATTTATAAATAAATAAAATGTATTAATTAAAGCAAAACAAAAAGAGAACAGTGCGGATATACTTTCAGTTGTCATGTGCACAGTTAAACAGAAGTTTTCAGCCTGGACCTAAACATTATCAGAGTAGAGGCCTGTCTCACCTCCTACTGTTTCAGATTTTAGCTACAAAAACTGAAACGCTACCTCACCATGTTTAGTCCTGACCCTGGGTACCAGCAGGAGACCTGTCCCTGAGGTCCTCAGGGTCCGAGATGGCTCATACGGGTCTGACATATCAGAGATGTACTTTGGCACTGAGCCATGGGGAGCCGCTTTAAACTCTATCCTCTGAGAGACAGAGAGCCAGTGTAGAGACCTGAGGACAGGACTAATATGGTCATACTTTCTGGTCCTAGTCAGTCAGCCTAGGGATGGTAAAAAGCTGTTGATGTTATAGCTTTAATGTGGCAGTTAAGATTCGTGTCAAGTCCATTATTTCCCCCAGATCTCTAACTTGATTTTTAGGCTTTAGAGAAAGTGACTCAAGGTTTGTGTCGGCCAAAGATGATGACTTCTGTCTTGTCTGGGTTAAGTTGTAGAAAGTTGTTTTGCATCCACACAGTGATCTGTTGGAGGCAGTGACAGAGTGAGTCCACAGGCCCATAGTCGCCTGCTGTCAGTGAGATGTACATCTGAGTGTCATCTGCAGAACTGGGGTAGGACACATTGTTACTGTGAATTAACTTGCCCAGAGGAAGCATGTAATGATTAAACCCCACAGTTCAAGGCCATTGGGTCTGAGAATTAGTTTCCAATTTCAAGTACTCAATGTGCTTTGGATTACAAATTACATGACACCAACATTAAATTTGTGTCTTGTGTTGCAGGTTGTCTTTACCAAGGGCAGGAGTGCAGACTGGTCATCCATTATGAAAAAGGCTTCTCTGTGTTGACTGATCCCAAGCTGCTGGACGATGAGAACCACGAGTTTCGATTGGCCCCCATCAAACCCCGGGTACTCCTCTCCTACCCCTTTGAGAAACTTAAGATGTCCTCCGATGACGGAATCCGCATGCTTTTCCTGGACTTCAGCGGAAAGGAGGGGGAGATTGTGAGTGATTTATGAGTGAAAGTAGTTTTCTGCCTACATTATTCAGTCTTCTGATAAGAAATGAAAATGTATAAAACAGCTTCCAGTTAAAGGGGCAGCCAACACAGTGCACACTTTTCAAAACACGTTAGGCTAGATGATATATCCTTTTTGCATCTACAGTTTGTAAAGAGGAAGCAACAGTGTTAAACAAGGATTTAACCTGCTGCCTAGAATGTGCTAGGAAATATTTGGACTATAAGGCACTGCCTGTTACATGTTATGATCCATGCATTTCTTTATGTATGAAAATAATTTCTAAGTATTATTATTCCTGTTTGAGTTTTTACAAATACAAAGATAACAACCATCCCTTTAAAATCTTGCTTTATGTGATGTGTGTTATGTGCTGAACCATCTACGTAATAGTCAGCTTTGGTGTGGTCTTGTACAACTCACAGTAAATAGAACAACTTCATAGCCGTTCTCAGGGGGTTTCAAGGAGACCACTGGGAAATGAAGCAAAAATATCAACTAAAAGTGAAGTAGCAAAGCCAGGCAACGGGAGCAGTGCAGCAAAAAGTAAATTACAGCACTTCATCACAAAATAACCCTTAAAATAAAACGCATTTCACTTTACAGAGCTTTTCAGAGTGCTGTTTTCACCAGAGAAAAAAGACTAGCTTGTCAGTTACTTTAACAGTTTTAATCTGTTAGCAGCACACAACGGCTTGCTCTATGAAAGACCTGGCCCTTCGTATTTCATGAATGAATGTTTGGACCTGAAACCAGCCAAGTTTCTATTGTAACAGGTTTGAGATTTACTTAAAATACTGATAAAAATATTAGTGCACTAATGAAAGAATCTGAGCTTTTTTATTACCTTCCCTTGGCATTAAAACTGGTTTTGCCCAGGAATACAGTGCCAGTGTTGCATCATTTATCCTGCTGTGTGGTTTATTGTATGACTGTGAATCTAAATTATTGACTTTAGAGGTGTGTGGAAATGAAGGCAATCAAATAATTTGCTAGGTGCAGGGAAGTCCATATATGGCTGTGAATCAATTGAGACAGAGGCACTAGAGTCTAAAAGCAGTGAACTCTGGTGGAAACCCCTCTGTTGGCTACTTCAGCAGCACAGATTTCAGTGCATTTTGTAGCAGTTGTATGTCCCAGCTCAGTTATAGACGCTTTATCAAATTCTCAAAGCATTTAAGTGGCAGTGATGTGGCTGATGGCTCATTAGCTCAGTGTTTGAAATGTAATCAGCTGGGTATTTATTCTCCACACTCATTATGTTGACAATAGTTGGCAGGAAGTATGTATGCCTAATTTGTCTCAGCATTTAATGCCCACACAGCATTAAATGCTTATAATAACACTTTTTGCTAAACCATTCATAGGGTATTGTGAAACAAAAACATGACACACAAATACAAATACAATGTTTCAAATAATTGTTTTCTAGGATTAAATTCAGTATTAACTAAACTTAGACTAAACATGTCACTACCAGTTAATTGCCTGCATTAATATGGCAGCAGTGGAAAGTTAGGTTTTTAGAAAACTGAACAAGTCTAATGTAAACTTGCTGTGTACTACATTTAGTCTACAAAATACACTTTTATGGATCCCAATGTAAGAAAACAATATTTTAAAACAAACAAAATTCAAAACCAAATCAGTTGCTGAAATGATAATGTTGATATTTTTATTTTGCACTGACGCTTTGTTTCTTCTTCAACTCTCTCATAAATCTTGTTTGAATTCATTTTTTTGTCTTATTCCTTTTTACATTGAGTTTTCTGTTTTGCAGCAGTTGGACCTTCACTCATGTCCAAAACCGATCGTCTTCATTCTCCACTCCTTTCTGTCTGCAAAAATCTCACGTCTGGGCCTGGTGGCCTGACCAGCCTCGGACTGTGACCAGAAAGGACTGTCTGTGAAAAAAGAAATCTATCTCTCTGCCAGCAGACTGCATGCAGCACACCACGTCAAATTATTTCAGCCTGGGCCCCAGGATCAGTGAATGTACCCCAACCCTGGATAGTATTTTGGAATCAAGCTCAATCCTTAAGGAACACCAGAGAAACAAATTTAGACTAAGTTTTATTACCAAGAGTGAAAGGTTTTTATGAAGGGCTGGAAGAACTGAAAAGTGGCTGAAGAATTATAAGAGAAAACACAGCAGGATGATGTGGAACAAGGTAGGACCACGCCAGAAGAAATAGACGTTACTGTTGGAAAGAGAAGAAATGTGTAGCACTGAAATGATTGTACTTTTAATTACAAAGTCTAATATACATTCAATTACATAATTTATTTACCAGTTGTTATTAAAAAGCATTATTCCTCTATGAAACACTGTGGTATGCTATGCATTTGCGATCATGACAGTAAACTCATTGGCTCAGTATCTCATAAGTCTCCAGTGTTGCAACACATTTTTATATAATGGTTTAAACATTTTACTTTTAAGATATTTTAAAAATGCCTTTATTTCTGAATTATAACTTGCATCACATCTTACACTGAGTCATGCAATAGATCTTCACAAGGACATATTTTATTAATGATAAGAAAAGTGTAATGTAGTTTAAGTCAAAAAGTTACGATTAAACAAAATAGTTTACATTACAAATTAATTTAGCATAACCTCTGTTCCGTATGAGTGAACAGTTTTGGAGAATAGTAATTAGATTCTTACTTAGTCTAATGACACTTAAGCAATAATGTTAATGAATAAGTCTGATCTGTTTGATTTATATGAATAATTATGAATAGTTAAACTTGGCGTTGATGTATTTTTTTCAATTAGTGGAGGCTACTTCAATCTAATGTCTATAACTCTGTTCTGGTCAAGACTGAAAACACTGAGACATACTTTTAACTGAGAATGAACTAATCTAAAACAACTCCGAGTGATAACAGTAAAAACTACTTATGATTTTAAAATTACTATTCTTTTTTTGCCTTTTTTGTTTTCACTGATTCCATTCACAGACATCACTGTGAACATAGATTTACATGTTTAGTACAACACTGTGGAAAAATCACACTAAATGATGGAGAGTCATTATAACACATTTGCTTAAAGAAGAATTCAGACTTACTGATAACCTCAAGTGGAATGAACTGTTTGTGCAACGGTTGATTTGGTATAAGTAACTCTTATGCCTTTGGCAGCTACTGTACGGTCACTAATAATTGTAAAGCTTATTTTTTATCTAAATGTTCACATAAATCATGTAATTAAAAGTGACAAGTGCGTTCTATTGTGTGATCCTTCCACAAACGATCAGGGACCACTGCATTGTTAAAATGTAAATGTTGTTGGAAATGAGAATGAGAATTACTTTCTAATGAGAATTACTTTCTAATGGTAAAAATAGACGCAAACACACACTAGTGTTTTATTGACATGTTGATCTCAGCAGAAAGAATTCATGTGTCTTATGTAAAGCCAACAAAGCTCAGGAGTGATTGTGTTGTCAGCACTACACAATGGGGAGTCTTGACAATGTTTACTCCCCTTGTTAACTCCTGGGTAATGAGCTGGCACACATGTTTGAGTTACTAAGGGTAGGTCGTTTAGACCCACCACACACTTATAACTTTTCTCTTTGTTTACGAGTCGCAATTGTATACCAGCCTGTGTAAAATCTCTGCACAGTACATTCTGAATGAGTCTCAGTTGGAAACTAAATGTGAGTTCTCAACAGGTCAGATCTCCCACTGTCAGCAAGAGACATTTTGGCAGGGCCTGGCTGTTCGATTGCCAGTCTGAAGACCAAAGCAGACAAAGACATAAATGAATCATTGTTTCTTTTTTAAACAGTGAAACAACTTGTCCTCTCACCAGTGGTCTGTTTTTCTGTCTGGACAAACAGAGAGTGAAGGCTATATTGATAGAGGCAGTTCGGGACAAAAGCCAAATCAATCAGCCATAAAACATGATTGTGTCTCCATGGCATGCTAATTGTTTCTTGCTTTTTGAGTTGTTTACTTAGAGTGTTTGTTGGAGTGAATATCTTTGTATCATTCTTCTGCTGCATTCCTCAGCTGTGGCAAGATCTTACAAGTTTTGAGCTGCCTCTGAGCAGTGTCTGTACATGTGATAAGTGCTACTAGCCTGGGTTTGTATCAGAAAGTACAACAGAGGAAGAAAAGGGTGAGCTGAGAACTGTCCTAGTTATAGATCTTAAAAAGACACACTAGTTTTTAGATCATGTACACAGGCCTTTTTTATACTGAAAGCAGTTATAGACATGCATGAACTTTTTAATAAATGTGCATTTTTTTGACCCCAGAGCCAGTTCTCTCAACCATTATATCCAAACAACAAATTATGGAATATCTTTTTGGGGAAAAAAAAAAAACCTACACTAGTGCACTGCCCCCGACAGAATCAATGCCAAGATGTTATAAAGCAATTCTGGCACAACATCTTTTTGCTCACCCATCTGTATTTCAAACCTAGTGATTAATTAAGCCCTCATTTCTGGCCAAAATCTTCTTATTTCATAAAGTCTGTGATTGTGCTCTGTCACTGTCTGCAAATTCAGAACAGAGATTAATTACAGGATATCTACAGGGTATTTATTTTTAGTACTTTTACTTTTACACCACCATAGTTAGAGACTAGTCATCTAATGTTGTGGCTGTAGAAAATGGAACACAACCTTTTATTGCCGATTTTATGGTTAACAAAATGCATGCAATTGAAGTCATTATCAACAGATGGCTTTAACGAGTGGCTATGATCCAAAAGTGACCATATTGTGGAAATTGGCTCTTTAATAGACAGTACTGATATGAGGCCATAAATTAACTTTTTACACCTGCTCTTGTGGAGACTAGCTCGCTAATATCTCCTTGTAAATGGAAAACTCACACTCAGTATTTGGATATAGCTACCTGAGCGACAACAGACTGGGCTGTTTTAGACTCCTACTATACCTTTATTTGTAAAATACATTTCCACACAGATCTGTTTGATGAGATTCTGCACAAGATCAAGCCCCTTCATAACTTCATAAACTTTTATAACAAAGAGCACCCACACATTATTGTTAGACTCATTATGTGAGTCATAATTGTATTTTTAGTTTCACTTTGCTCTTTGCATAACACTTATACCTACTTGAGGCAAATGTTCCCAGGCACAAAGTCATCTCATCTTTTCATCTGAAGCTGAAGTTATACAATGTTAATATAAAAAGGTTCTGCTGTGAGGATTAAGCTCACAGTGGTAAAAAAGACAGGCTCCATCAACAGCATCTGTGTGGCAATGCTTTTTTTTTTTTTGGCAGCGATCTTGATCACAGAATAACAAGGACAAACTAGAATACAGTGTGTGATTGTGACAGTCAGGAATGTGCAGGACTGCTGGTCGCATTGTTTTGCTGCCTTAACAGCTACATGTCCAGGTGTTTATCTGTCAGCCCACACTATGTAATACATATTTCTTCAGGACAGCACATTTTCCTATCAATAAGCTTTGCCAGTGTAACCCACTCATATTCTATTCACAGTTAAGACTGCCCACAAAGTAAACCCACAAACACTTTATTATGTTAACTTTAAATGTAGATCAAAACATAAAAATTAAGATTTTTACAAAAGAAAATAAACATTCACAGAGATTTAAAATCACAGTTGAAAGAGGGTGCATTTTGTGCCATTAAAGTAGTTTGTTTGATCGAAGCAGTTAATACCATTTGAAAGCAGATTAAGGTGTTTGAACACAAATAGGAAGCACAAATAAGCCATAAAAATCTGAAATCAAGACAATAGCAAATAAAATGAATTAAAAGGATTTGGGTTATTAAAAAAAGCTTCATGTGACACACTTTAAAAATAAACAATATACAATTTGTAAAATGAAAAAAAAAAAAAAGAAAGCACTAAATGGAACAACGTTTTTCTTTAAATGTAGCATTACTTCTTTGAGTTTTTTTCCAGAACCCAATCAATGACCTAAAATCAGAAGAAAATTGTGTTTAAAAAAAATGGAGGACTGAACCAAAAAGCACATTAAAAGTAATTAGGGGCATTACTTGTTTGACGTTGCTACTGGCAGCTTTTTTCATCTCATCGTGCAGGCCTCGGGATGTCTTCAGATCCTGAAATCAAACGGCAGAATAAAGGCATTCATAATAACCAAAAGACATTAATAAAACATGCTAAATGTCATGTACTGTCATATCAATACACAATGTAACATAGTATAAAGTAGTTCAATGTAGTAACAAATTAAACTTTTATTATCATAACAGACAAACTGTTCATAGGACAGAACAAAATGTGCTCAAAGCTGCAATGATTTTTGGGTAGATGAGACAATGCCAACATAAGCCGTCACTGAGGCTGTGTGGGCAGTAGAAAACTAACCTTGAGATAAAATTTTGAGATATCAAACAGTCTTTTGCTGCAGGCCTCAAAGCACTTATGCTCGGCGCTGATCCTGTGGTGTTTGAGTGTTTTAGCTACAACTTCCTGCAGCATCTGAGAACACAGACAAAACACACACAGATTTGTCAGAGCACAATTGTGAAATCAAACACAGAGCTCAGTTTATTCCCAATACACCTAATGCTATACCGGTTCAGAGAAACTAATTTTAGATAGGCTCAAAATGTCTTGACTTCTGGGGATGTCCTTGCACTGTACTGCAAATTCACAGGATGAACCTACAAACATGTTTTACTGGAATCGCTGATAGGAAAAAAAACATATAAATACATGCCTTTAATCTTCTCACAGCAAGGTATACTATAAATTATTGTGAGTTATTGCTGGTTCAGTCTCATGAGGTGGTAAACGGCAGCTTTTAATCTCTCTCCTGAATAAACTGCTATCATTATTTCTGAATAAGGCCAACTATTTTTTTTTCTTTGCTCAGGTTTGAATGATAAGCCTGTTTGCAAAGTAATCAGAAATCAGAACAAGTCAAGGTCGTAATGTAGATTGGGAGCTGTACATTGGGCAGAGGAAACCATGAGGGTGTGTGGGGATATGCACATTTTATGTATGTGTTACTGTGTAAAAAGATGGAAAAAGGAGGTAATGGCATGTGACAGATAATATGATGAATTATATTTCACAAAGTGCTTTTACTACAATATTATAATGCAACCTGCGCATTCACAGTGATTACATGCAAAACATTAAACATTTATCTTCATCCCATCTACAGCAGACAGACTGTATGTGTAAGTTTTGTTAAGTGAATCTGTCTTTGGCTTTCTTTAAAAAATACCTGTTGTTTTTAGTTGAATTAACAAACAAAAAAAATACAGACAAATGTTTATAGGATTAAAAACACAATTCATTTTACCAAAATATATTTAAATACAGGAATAAAAAACGGGGAAAGCTTCTATTCCTGTTCAAACACTCACTCTGTTATGTTTCTGGGAACGGGATTCCTTTGCTGTTTTGTCATCTGTTTGCTCAGAATGGGTGTTCTGCTGTTGCGGTTTAGGATTGTCAGCAGGAGTTATGTTCACTGTATCTGGGTAATAATTGTCAGAAAATAAAACAATAAGGCCATGGACCACTGACAAGACATACTGCAATACTTTGTAAAATTCTTCTTCTTGTAACCTGAGGTTGATGCTCTTGCAGACAAAGAGGAGGTAACAGCGGAGGTGGTGGATTGAGATCTGCAAGACTGTCTTCTAAGTGACTTGATCACAGGGCGTGTCCCACTACTGCCACTGCTCTGGGAACAGAGCGAATCACTGCTCTCGGACTTTACCAGCCTTAAAACAATGACAAAATAATTTGGCTGGTGTTTTAACTTATCAAGGTCTAATTATGAAAGTGCTTTACCTCTTGCGTGGGTGTCCGCCAACTATCTCTGTATCCCATGACCTGCGTTTGAGTCGGGCCACATCAGCATTCTGCAGAGTCTCCCCGTCAAGCACACTTCCTGGTTCCGACATCACAGAAGGGGAAGGGGCAGGACTCAGAGCAAATGGAAGGGCACTGGGCTCTTTGGTGCAAGTGGTTTGGGTCTCATAGCGTATCAAACGTGACTGCAGACGAACAAAAGACTGGTCTCTGTCCAAGGACCGTAGGTTATCTAAACAGAACCTACAGATAAAACAATGTCAAATGTATCTATAGCTGTTTAATGACGTACTCATAAACAGATTTATACATTATAAAACATACTCTATTCCATGGTAATGTGTGGCTGAGGCCTTCCTGAAGGACATCTGTCTGACTTTGCTTGGAGACAGGTCTGGTGAGAGCTGGAATACATTATTTCTGAAAAGAAAAGCAGGGATGAGGGCAGAAACCGGGAAAGAAGAACAGACCAAGTAGTGTTTACTTATTAATAAACTGGGAGATAAAAAAATATATATTATATATAATTTTTATTACACAAAACACATTTGGTCTGACAATTTCAACTAATGGATAAATAATGTCGTTTTTTAACTAAACACATTCATTTTTGAAAACGTCTCAGCTAAAGAGACTAATGATCATAATCAAATCGTCATTATAGACTCATTATCATCATTAAGAGGCAAGTGAGAAAATAAATACAGATGTTTTTATCCAGACAATATGCACTATTTTGTCTTTTTTTGTGTATAAATCTGTCATAGACTGCTGCTGTGTTTTGGTCTGACTCTCAAAACTCCTCTGTGTGCCTACCCTCTATTAAGAGACAGTGGTTGTAGCTCCCCAGCTGGTGTGCCATCAGATGTGAAGTGTTTGAGAAGTTCCTTGGCATCCAGCAAAGCAAAAGTACTCTTCTGATTGTCTTTAGGGCCCAGCAGGCTGTCACAGGACCCAGGACCTAACAGG
Source organism: Perccottus glenii (assembly GCA_024416835.2). Taxonomy (NCBI): domain Eukaryota; kingdom Metazoa; phylum Chordata; class Actinopteri; order Gobiiformes; family Odontobutidae; genus Perccottus; species Perccottus glenii. Next base: position 12,112,562 of record CM044551.2, read on the forward strand.
CCAAATCTGAAACAAATGAATACCAGAGAAGCTCAGAAGATTCACTGTTGCAGGACTATTTTAGAAATGATTGAGCCGGGAACACAACACATAGACCAATAACCTTCTTTTCTGCCGTCTTTTCTGCAGGTTCTCAACGTTGTGGAGCACACTTCTTTCAGGCCAATCAGCTTGTTGGTAGAAGGTGTTCTGAAAGCCTGCAAAATAAACATAAATATAATGTCAGAGAGAACCTCATTTCTGAAATTTTAAACAGATAAACTTTTATGAACATACCATAAATAAAGCAGGTGTTTTGTGTGTGTACCGTCTAAGATTATTCCAGAAAATATATGCAAAATAGGATGACACACTATAGTAACATGAGCCCCACAATTTGACTATACTATATTATACCCTATACCTTTAGGTGTGCATCGTATAATTCTTGTGCTTTGTCTGACATGATGGATTGTAAAAGTTACACAAACTATAATTTAAACCAGGTCACCATGCTGAACTCTTGGCAGACAGGACCTTGAAGAGATGAAATCTCAGAGACCAAAAAAAAAGAAAAACCTGCAAGTCTGCATTTTCCTAGTGTTTGAGCAGAAAGATACATCTCAGTGAGAACAAAATATGTGATAAAACCAGATACAACAGCCTCACTGATGACACAACAGTTTTCACTGTACAGAAACGTCTTGAGGAGGTTAACATTATATGACTGAAGCACCCTGCCAGCAGTTTGGCAGCCCACACCGCTGTCATTTACACCTTTAGATGATGGAGAAAGACATTCCTGATGGATTGCTTAAGTTGTTTACTGCAGTAAGGGACATTTCCTTCACCAGTCGAGAGTGGGTATAGAATAGATTATGGTAAAAAATTACCTGATTTTCAATATGCACTGTGTTTGCTCAGGTTTGTGCTGCAACATCACTTTTGATTTTGAGGTTTGCTGTTGTCAGTTTTAAGAACTCAAAGTCCATCTTCAATACAGAGCATTTAACATAACTATAATGTAAAATGATGTGACATGCTGTAGAGAAAAAAATGGGTTTAAGGGATTGCAGTTTATTTTATTTTGGTAACTGCTAGGTAACACTTTAAGATAATTAAACTGTGATCATTGTCATTAAGTTGTTTGTACAATTGCAAAATAGAGACAAGCATTTACATGTTACCATTATGACATAAGAACTGTTTAAAATGCAGAACTATGTGGCCTGAAGGTGCGTTTTTAAAACCAGCACAGCCTTCACTGCGGAAATGTAACTACCTGCAGCCTTCCACTTGTTTTATTGTTCAGTATTTATTGAAAATAATGATAGTATAGTATTTATACTATAGTATAAAGTCCAAGAGTACTATAGCTTACTATAGTATTTATTGCGCTTTAATATACAATTAAAGAGTTACAAAGCACTATTTACGTATGTTGTATCTCAACTCTATGCAAATGGTCACTAGTAAAAAGATTTTTCAAGATTATGTCTGAACGAAATACTGGTGAGAATAGCAAACATATTAATGTTGAGTAAAAAATGGCTTGTCTGTGGAGGTTCTCACCCAAGACATATTTAAGAAAATGGCTTGTTTTTGGCTCTGTGTGACTCTACCTGAGCACTGTGTAGCAGCACCTCCATAGTCATATGTCAGGCAGGTGGAAGCAGAGGGCAGAGCGGAGTCAATCACTTTCAGACATTGTTCCCTGGCCATATTCAGAAGGACTTTCAACTCGCTGACTGGCACCACACTTGACTGTAGTGCCTCTTCTCTTCGTCCTGGACATTCAAATTGAGTTTTAAACCATCACAATGCAGGACTATACTGAGTGTTTGGTGAATTTCCTTTCAAACAAAAGTGGATTTCTTTACTTTACTTTATTTTCCAGCTTAACAGGGTAAATACAAAAAGAATGAATAAGCGTGTGCAGAGTTTATACCATTCAAACTGAACAAAATGAAAAATACCTCAACCTTCACGTTATCAGAAAAACTTGGAATTGTAAATATGCCATTGTTATTAACTAAGAATGGGATTTCTCCAGATTTAAAGCTAGAATATTTGACAATATTTCAGACACTGTATTATATTCAAATATATGACAAAAAATATTCCCTTTATTTTAATTAGGCTGGTCTTCCACTATCTTGGGTTGCCATGGGGACATTACGATTGTCTGGATGAAAATTTCCACTCAGTCGTCTGTTAGTGCCTATGCAAAGATTGGCGCTAAGAGCTTGAAGTTAAAATATCCAGCAGGGAATTATGAAAGATATACCAGCTCTTCCAAATGACCTCAAATTAAGAGCAGTCTAACTCTGCAAAACATACATGATTTCAAAAAGTACTTCAGTCATCATTCTCATCATAAAGCCATGTTTAGTAAACCTGTCTTTGTTGACTTCAGATTTATGGATATAAAATACGTATAAGGCTTTTAAATCACTTACTCAGATATTCTTTAAGAGCCAGTGTTTGAACCTGGGTCACCTTTCTCTCTCTCTTAAGTATGCAATCTCCTTGGAGACAGGGCAGGAGGGGAACAAATTTGCTTACAGCTTCTTCTGGTGAAGGAAGACAAGGCAAAGAGCAGAAGAAGAATATTTAGTTAATTCACTTTTCATTCAAACTGCTTGGGAAGATACATCTGCAGCTCCGGAAACAAACTCTGCACTTAGTACACTGTACTACTTTGTAAATCAAAGCCTTGGCTCAGGTGAAACAATGCTCAGATTAGCATTAACAGATTTAACAGAACATTAACAGACCAGAGAAATATGCTGTTTAAAGAGTTAAGCAAAAAATTACTTTAAACAAAAGTGTCAATTAAGAAAAAAAATTCTAATTAAAGCCGCAAGTGGCGATAAAGGCCCTGGCCTCCCCTGTCCACAGCGGGGTACACATGTCCTCAGAAGGACCACATCTCGTTCTTCAAAGCCCAAACTGCAATGACAAATGTGTCAATAAAATAACTAACCATACTGCAAAACCCGAATGCCAGGCTTGTCACAGGCTCAAGTAAAAAGGCAAGGCATGTCCAGATGATATTAAGAAATGTTAACTTTTTTATGTTTTATGTTATATTTGAAATGGCCACCCTCCTGAGTGTAATAACGCGTCATCTCCATAAACTTTTCTACTCCTGATCCTTGTATGACGTGTGTGCCAAATTTAATTTGTGTGAGAGTTACAGAAGATTTTATTGTCCCCAAAATGGCCGCCTCGTCACAGGCTCACCACAGCCTTACCCATTTTTTTTTTTATTTTCTTTTGCCAGGCTTGAAGTTTCGTGACTTTTTGTGCATGTTCAGGGGTCAAAGAGCAGAAAAAAGCGGAACACTGATATGGAAACTAAAAGATATAATAAATAAATTATTGTGGGATGTCCAAGTGGCTTACCTCGCAAAGGGGTAACGACCCCACTGACTACCTACAGTCTCTGTCAGACACAGACCAAAATGCCAAAAAGTATGTTCACCTGATGTGGGCAATAATGATTCGCTCAGCAGCCCAGTGACTGTTGCCATGGCAGCTGAGCCATTAAGTTGGCTGTCAGAGTGCAAGATCCTGACCCTACAAGTTCCATCGTTGTCATCTGAGCCCTGGACCAACAGGAAGTAGTGGCTGCTTTCACCTTTCACCTCCGTCTCAGGCACTAGGGAACATTAAACAGAGGGTTACTCAACACAACCAATTTGAAGCATATATATTTTTCTAGAATGTATACATGAATTAACTGCCAAAAAGCAGATCAAGTTTTAAATGCAGTCCTTACTGACCAAACTGTATGCAGCAGCAACTGTCTCACATCCTTGGGGTAGGATTAAATTGTGCCTTTTTATTTTATTTCCTGTGGCGTTTCAAAATTGATTTAGTTCTACTTCCGAGTTTGCTTCCCCAAGGAAAGATTTATAATCAATTTGCCAGTGAAAATGGTATAGACCCTTTCTGTTGTTGCCAAACGGTCATCTATTTAATGCGATAATGAAAAAGGAAAAAACATGTCATACCAGATAATGACTTTGGTCCTGTGGCTAGAAACTCTCTCCAGCGCTGAGAGCTGAGTTGGTTAGCAGCAGGCTGGACTACAGATGTGACCGTACAGCTAAGGCTGAACAATGCTCCAACCTGGACACATTGATAGTTAAATGCACAAACTCAGTCACATCAAACAAGCATAAAAAATAAATAATAAAAATTATTCCAGGCTCTGCAAACATACTTCATGCAATTCAATAAATGTTTGTATCTGCAGTTACATTTTTGATTTGAAATATGGATATACATGGATACCTTTTCACGCAGAGACCTTAATTGTTCCAAAAACAGTTTAGCTTTTTCTGATTCTCCAGACAGACCTCTGCATGGAAATAGTGAAGGAACAAAATATGAGGTAGAAACAGTATATCTGATATGTGAACAAAAAAAGGATACAATTCAAAATGGGTGGTGGACATCAAAAAGCTGGGCAGGTCTGACACAGTAACCAGCTGAACCAACTCTAAAACCGGGGCATAGTAATGGAAAACCTGTAAACACACACAACAGACTAAATAAGACCCAGAATAAACAATTCTACCAAAAGTCATTCAACTCACAATTTTGAGTAAGTGATTACAAACTAGTGTTCTGTAACCAGTTTGTGAAAAAGAAAGAAAGAGATCAAACATCATATTTAACAGTACAAATAAGCAAGATAAATGTTAATTGTGATGCAAGTATTTTATCACAATTGTTAGGAAAATATTTAGTGTCACACAAATCATCTAATTATTTTTTCTTTTTATTGGAACTCACCAACGTAAGGACTATAGTTCCTAAAGTTGCCCTACTTATTTAATGAGAATATGTTTTGTGAAAATAATATACACATGCCTTATATTAAAATATATGCCTAGAAAGCAAGAAATCAGGTCTAATGATTTATTGATTGGAAGCAACAAGTAAATTGCACTCAATAGAATGAGAGAACATGATGAATTGAATGATCCAGCAGGCTCTCCATTAAAGCTAGAAAAAAGTTTGCAAACAGACAGAAAGATTAATTCATCAGATTTATGGCTACCATCTCAACATTTGTACTTCCACTGTGTATAATTGCACATTGTGCTGAGACAGTGAGTAGAAACCCAGTTAGCAGCAGTCTCCAGTTCCAGTTAAGTCTAGTGTTAAATGTGTTAGGGATACTAGCCGTTTAACAAAGGTTTTACACAAAGCTTTGAATCAACTAGAGTTTGGGAATCTGAATAGATTTTCTAAAGCCACATCTGAAGTCTAGTTTTGTTGTCATTTATTTTTTATTTAATCAACACCATATGGTAATATCAAACAGGCATACAGCCAGTCAAAGTCACTTACTACTTTGATGTGTAAGTGAAGGATACCACTGCTACACTCAATGTAAAAAATAAAAACCCACACAACCATTTCAAACAAATTGTACAATAAGTACATGCACTGCGGATCTCCTAAGGAGTTAATGATTATCTGACTGTGGAGAAAACAATAAATTGTTTACATGATTTCTGCTGCATCCTAATGCTATTAGTCTGTATAACAGCAGGAATGTATGTGAATTATAAACCCCACGAGACCAAACCTTCTCACTTGCAACCCCAGTGAGCTTTTATTGCATTTGTAATTAATCTACATCAGAAATCTCATTACACAACTCCAATTAAAGTACCCCAACTGCTATAAAAGACCTTTGCTCGCACATTTCCAATACTGTACAAACACATACTGCTGCTTGCAGTCAGAATGTATTTTTATAGCATATACATACCGTAGCTGCATTTTGAAGGACATGTACAATCTAATCCCTAATGATGTCAAAAGGGTCATCTAATATTTTTGAGTAAAGAAAACAAAAAGTTTGACTGGGTCATGTTCTTTCAGGTTTCTGCCAAAAAACTAACCACTTTGAACTTGTTCCAACTAGGTAATGGTAATAATTAGAAAGGGAAACTGTGCCAGCAGGTAAGTGTACTGAGGTTAAAAGAAAAAGAAAATTCAGCAATTAGCTCTTACACAACTTGCCAATCATCACATCCACTAAATTTCTAGAAATAAAGACACAGACAAAGCATTTTTAAAAGAACATTTTGTGTTGAGACCTATTGGCAAAAACACAAGGTATTTTATTGTAATGTACTTAACATCTCAGAAAAGACAAAGACAAAACTGTGAGAAATGTAAATGGTTCAGGACTCACCTCAGAGTTAAGCTTGTGGTCTGTTGGGGTGAAGAGTCTGGATAAAGGATTTAATGGACAGCGCAATGAAAAACCATCAAAACGTAGCTCTGAAATATACTGAAATACAAAAACACAAAAGAGAAAAATGTCATATCTATAACCTATCATATCTATAGATTGAACATTAGTACAGCATTATGGCGATATGGACAGAGTAGTGTAGTGTATGTACAGTACAGCAACCACTGTGGTTATGTTTCAAAATGAAAAGCTCTTGTCTCAAAGAAGTAGCCTGTGTCATACAAGGTGACTTTGTTAGATGTAATGCAAAGAATTGCTACATCAGTAAAGTGATAATAGTTGTTCTTTACAGGGTCCCATGCCTTTGAGTATTCTCTTTTGTTCTACGCTTTCCAACTGTGAAGCGCTTACTGCCTGAGCCCACTCATTTCTGAAGACAGCAACTTGGAAAAGGTCACTTCGGTGGAGGAGAGGTTCCCTGCTTGCCTCAGCAGCCTCAACGCACAACAGAAAGAGCAAAGATAAGTGGAAAAGACTACAAGCAGTGTGTAACCACTCACTTGCAAAGATCATCTGGGAATTCATGTAATAGCCAGTGATACTTGATTTCATAAGATTAATAATGAAGTGATATTGATGTTTTAAATAAAATGTTTGATTTTAAATATTTACAATTTGACAATTCTTTACATTTACATTTAGTCATTTAGCTGACGCTTTTATCCAAAGCGACTTACATTAAGCTTCAATTCACCAGTGTTTCAGTTCAAAAACACTGGAGGCAAGGTGTATTTCACAGTATGAACTGTGGGGAGAGCGGGAATCGAACCGCCAACTTTCCAGTTAAAAGACAACCGCTCTACCACTGCTTATTCTTGTTGCTGCCCTTTTATTTATCACAGTAATATCTGAAAATTGCAGACTTAACAAGTTATTACAATGCAGATTCTAAGGCTTATGAAAACAGCAAAACAAAATACTCTTCTCAGAATGAAATATTTTGATGGTAGCAGATCTTAGCAGTGCTCTGTTTTTAACATTAGTAAAAATGGAGGTACAACTGAAACACACAGTTGCTCCAGTTTCAATGTAGGCTATTCACACATGTAGACTAGGCACTAAATGTATATCGCAATAATTGTCCTTAAAAGAAAGACACTGCTTGGAGTTCTCTAACATGTCTCTGTATCTAAGTCATAGTCAATAGTCAATTCCTGCCAACTTGTTTCAGCAGTGGGGTTGAGTTAGGGCAAGGCTTTGCAGAGAAGAGCAATGAGAGCAGGCAGGGCTAGTTCCCATTACCCTTTACTAACCTCCGGTGAATCCACCATCGTCATTCAGCAGCAGGATAACTCATAATCCCCCACTGAGGTCAAAATTACTTCATTTGAAAGAACACGATTGAAAACATAGCCTTTGACTTTGTGTGCACTGAATATTTATTTTTCCTATAAACAGTTAAAGGTACAAGTATTAAAACACATATCAGGTCACCAAAGCCCTTGTTTTTTTCAATTGTGGGAAAACACTATGTTCTCTCAAAGCCTCAGCCTACAGAAAATCCTCTTTATAATAAAAACTCCAAGTGAAGATGGTCTGATAAAAACACAATGTTTTCTCTATGGCCTCAAAGAGCACACTCACTACACTTTAACAGGAACCTACAAAAAGCAGATTTCTCCTTTCAAACAAGCAGAACTATTTCAGAACAACACACAATCTCAATTAATACTAGGATATTTGGGCATGCATGTGAATATCAAGCCTCTCCCATGGTACCTCTTAAATGGTCGTCGTGTAAGGGCGCCGCCATACGGTGATTTTACAGCAAAATACAGCGATATACATCCGTCCACCAGAGGGCAGGCTCCAAAAGCGGAAATATAAGGAGAAACCCAATGGCGACTTTACAAGAGTAAAACTCATGTTTACAGCCTGGTACAAAAGATGGCTCCGGTCTCTAAAGCTAAGTTTTTACTACGTGACAACTCTGGGGGGGGTGAATTTTTGAAAATTACGTTGGTTTATGCTATCTAAAAACTATTGTTTTACTATGGAGTAAAACCAAAGCCCGGATGTAACGCCATTTTATTGCCCATTCGTAATGCAATATTGGTGAATAGGGGACCAATGGGCGGATATCATCCATAAATATACTATCTATGGTGAATATATGCATGTATACATCACTCAACAGTAAGAACATGGATTGCCAAATAATACTTAACACTATGGCATTGTCAAATGAATTCAAAGTGCCTTATCGTCTTATTCTTTTCTTAGTGTGGGTTGTGATTATGTGATGACCGGGAGGGAGTGTGTTTTTTTTTTTTTGTGGTTAGAGTGGTGTACTTCAATAAAAATAATAAAATATTATTTAAAAAATAATAATAATCCTATTATATTCTTCCCTTTCTTCCTCAAAAGCCATTACCCACATAGCGTGTGTACACATTTTCCAAATGTCTCAACCTTTTTGTAATTGGCAAATAGCTTCATCATAAAGCTGTGGAAGGCACAAACAGACTTAACCTTAAAATTGCTCTTTCTTGTTTAATAAAGCATTTTTTGCCTCCCCTGTGCCCTGTGTTACAAAAACACATTACACTGTGTGTAACCATTATATTATTCTTTCAAAACAACTACTGCTGGATCTAGTACGGGGTGTGTGCATGACTGCCGTGACACACTTCCTCACTGAATTATACAAAAGAAATGGCATACAGAATGTCCACAATGCTGTTCTCATATTGTTGACATCATTACCTTTTTCTCTCTAATAACCAAGCTTCCCCTCCACATTTCCCTGTGGTCTACACAGCTGTCCAACTCAGCAGGCTCCACCAGACCAGCACTCAGGTAAGAGGCAGCTTGCTGCCACCTGTAAAAAAACAAAAGCTCAGTTAACAACTAGTACAGGGAACTGCCTAGAATTTTTTTTATACATAGTTGAGAGGGATCACGCGCAGGACCAGCTTCAGTTATGGTCCACTATAGTACATACTGGTACCATATAATTTACTGACAACTAGTAGCTATTCTTTTTTAAAGCTTAATATGACTATAATCACTTATAATGAAAAAAGAAAAGCTGCTCAAATGTATTCTTACAACTCCTCCTAGTGGTAGAATTGGGACTTTTGCACTGCAAACTTACACTTACACTACACTCACCTAAAGGATTATTAGGAACACCATCCTAATACTGTGTTTGACCCCCTTTCATCTTCAGAACTGCCTTAATTCTACCTGGCATTGATTCAACAAGGTGCTGAAAGCATTCTTTTGAAATGTTGGCCTATATTGATAGGATAGCATCTTGCAGTTGATTTGATTAGATTAGATTAGATTCAACTTTATTGTCATTACACATGTACAAGTACAAGCTATTACAGAAGTGCAATAGCAGCAAGTGCAGGGTATTCATATGTATTTGCTTAAATAAATAAGTTAGTGTGGAAAGTAATTTGCAGATGGGTATATACACATGCGAACTATGAACATAAAATGCAATGGCAATTACTATAGACAGAAATGATAAAATAGGTATATGCAAACTATGAACATAAAATACAATGGCAATTATTATAGACAGAATTGTATTGGATATATACAATGATAGGTAAGGCTATGGTGAGCAGTAGTGCAATAGAAATAGTGCAAATATTTATGAACAGAAGCTGTCTGAATAACAGTAGTGCAGTGGAAGTTATTGCATATTTATGTAAAGTGCATGTATGAACAGTTGGTACTGTAAATGAACAGTTCGCAGTGCAAATAGTTCAAGTAAACATAATGCTATGTATAGACAGTCCAGTAGTGCAAAAGACACCGAGAAGAGGTGTGCGCAGTGAGGAGGGGGGGGCAGTATATGAGGGGCAGGGGGATCAACGGGGTGCAGAGTTCAATAAAGAGACAGCTCTGGGGAAAAAACTGTTCAGTCTGCAGGTCCTGGTCTTGAAGCACCTGAAACGCCTGCCGGAGGGCAAGAGAGAGAACAGTCTATGGGCGGAATGAGAGTAGTCCTTATGGATGCTGCGCAAACAGCGTTTCCTCTGGACGTCCTCCATGGCAGGAAGTGGAGTCCCTGTGATGCGTTGGGCGGTTCTCACCACCTGCTGCAGTGCCTTGCGCTCTGCAACAGAGCAGCTTCCATACCAGACTGTGACACAGTTGGTCAGGTGCTTTCTATTGTACAGCTATAGAAGTTCACCAGGATATCTGAGGACAGACGATTCTTCTTTAGTGTCCTCAAAAAGAAGAGTCGCTGGTGAGCCTTATTGACCAGGCTGGAGGTGTTGGTAGTCCAGGACAGGTCCTCCGAGATGTGGGTCCCCAGGAACTTGTAAATGGAGACACGCTGATGGAGACTACACCACCACCAGCAGCCTGCACAGTGGTAACAAGGCATGATGGATCCATGTTCTCATTCTGTTTACGCCAAATTCTGACTCTACCATCTGAGTGTCTAAACAGAAATCGAGACTCATCAGACCAGGCAACATTTTTCCAGTCTTCAACTGTCCAATTTTGGTGAGCTCGTGCAAATTGTAGCCTCTTTTTCCTATTTTTAGTGGAGATGAGTGGTACCCGGTGGGGTCTTCTGCTGTTGTAGCCCATCCACCTCAAGGTTGTGCGTGTTGTGGCTTCACAAATGCTTTTCCGCATACCTAGGTTGTAACGAGTGGTTATTTCAGTCAAAGTTGCTTTTCTATCAGCTTGAATCAGTCGGCCCATTCTCCTCTGACCTCTAGCATCAACAAGGCATTTTCACCCACAGGAGTGCCTGCCGCATACTGGTGTTTTTCCTTTTCACACCATTCTCACGCTCAAAATTGCTTAAAGCACCTTTCTTTCCCATTCTAACATTCAGTTTGGAGTTCAGGAGATTGTCTTGACCAGAACCACACCCCTAAATGCACTGCAGCAACTTCATGTGATTGGTTGATTAGATTATGCATTAATGAGAAATTGAACTGGTGTTCTTAATAATCCTTTAGGTGAGTGTATAAACCCACAGGATGGTAAAATATGTATAACATATGTACTCACCTCCTTTTAGTAAAGTAAAAATGTTCAGAAATACTTACACACTGGAGTGCTGTGCCACTACAGTGATTCGAGCAGCATGCCAGCAAGCCATGTGTTTGAGAGCTCCCAAGAGAGGCAGCAGGTCTTTAGTAGCAGGAGACTGAGCATCAGAGCTCAACACTAGTACATCCAACAGGGCTTTACCTGTTTACAAATAATTGGACGTAAAACCCAAGATCATAATTATATACATAAATAATAATCTTTAAAATAAAAATTAAAATACATATGCTCAAAGTAGAGATTAATAGTTAAGTAGAAATACCATTTTTTTAAACAAGCATATTTTGGAACAGAGTCTGTACCTGGAGGTGGGAGCTTGTCTGATAATGAATGCAGTCCTTCTGCAGCTTCCTCTAACAGCCTGATCAAAAAACAGAGTAGCTTAGGAAGAGCCTCTTGTGCCAAATGTAACAACCAAAAACGAATAAGCAAGAACAGTTATAACAGGTTGAATCTTGCTTATTGTTATTCATTAGAGACTAGACTTATTCATGGGATTAAAATCTCTGATGTATATGAACTAGGTGCTGCATAATATATCACAAATGTATTGTTATTGCAATATCATCAACTGCAATATCGCAAAAATGTTATGGCATTCCATGTGATAGACATTGGACACTTTGTATGTCAAAACAAATGACCAGAGTTTCAAATCCCACTTCTGCAAGCATGACTATATTAGTAAATAGCATTACATGTTACAAGTACATGTCTTTTTCACAATATTCAGCATAGTTATCATATGTTTTTCTTATTTTGTGCAGCCCTAATATGAACATAGCAGTGACACTTAAGTAATGCTCACTCGGTCAGTGTTGGATCATCAGCCTTTTGATCAAGGGTCTCCTGAACACTCAAACAGCTGATACATGACTCTATAGCAGAGGGCATGTCCTCTTGACTCTCAGTTTTCTGAAGGCATGCTCCAAGCTCTTCCCATTCAGAGCTGCAGAACTACAACCATCAACACAATTTAAGATTACTGTAAGCCGTTTTGAAATTTTTAAAATGAGTAAGAGCAGATATGTTAATGTGCTCAGTAAATGTCCATTGTAATTAGCAGTATTATTATAGAAGTACTAACCTGTATAAGTCCTTGACAAGCCTGAACAGCAAAGTACAACTTCTGAGCTGAAGGGCTTCCACTGAGAGAGCAAGCTAGACAATGGGCAAAAGATAACAAGAGAAAGAGTGTCTTCAATTGAATAAGTTTTTGTGCTCATCAGACAAGTATAGTGTTAATATTACCTGGAAAGAGAGAGGTCCCTCTCGCTGATTCACGAGTTGAAATGTCCACAAGTTTGTCATAAACCTGTTTCACTGTTTCTAGACCTGTCATGAGAGACCACAGCATCAGCTTTAATGTGCCTAGCTCTTCATAGATGACATTAAGTGCCAAACCAGTGTCTGTTGTTATACAAACCGTAACGTTAGTAGTTAGCCAGTGTTAGCGACACTTACATTTATTGTCATGCGGGTTGTCGTCAGTCTGGCAAAAAGATACAACCAAAACGTAGTAATCCATCTCGTTCACGTTCTCATAAGAAAGCCACTTGATCGTATTTATTTAAAGTAAATTATTCAATAATTTGAGGACAACAATGTTTTTCGCGCACTGTCAAATTTCCCACCAGCTCTTCTTCTGCACAAATTATGTCTTAGTACGTTTGGCTAAAGGCTAAAAGGTACAACATTGCCCCCTGCTGTTCAAAGATGTTTTGATCGGTAACCTCAAAAGTACTTCGAAAGGAAAATGTCATATTAATTCAAAGAAATTACTAAGAAACTTGTAACGGTAAAAATGCAACTGTACATTTTTATTAAAATAGTTTATAACTAAATTATAACAATTTATAACAAACAGTCACACAGTTACACAAAGACAATGAAACCCTTTCAGTCACAACATGTATTTGTGAAAAGTAAATTCTACATTCCTGAAAAAAAAAAACTTTTTTAAGTTTTATAGTAAAGTGTAATTGTTCTAGTTTATTTCCACAGTCTGTTCCTCAACATAGACTATGTAGTGGTGTGTGTTGTCTCCCTGAGTGAGGACTGTCAGTGCTTCCAAGCCGTCTGCCTCCTCCACCACCATCACCTGGTCAGCTGCAAGATCTTCATCTGCATTTACAACCATCAGTTGTTCATTTCCCATTTCCTGTTCTTCTGCAACCTGCAACAACACACATTATGTTTTATGTATTTATTCATCAGTTTACAATAAAACCATGCTGTGAATATTCAAATAACTTTTGTTTACCTGTTTCATTACAGCAACAGTGCCTGGAGCCATAGCAACCATAGGAGTAATAACAGTGTGAGTCTCTGAGTTTAACTCTGTTATCTGCTGAAGAATATTAGCTGCCTCTACAAATAGAAGAGCAACAAAAAATAAAAATATTGTATATGTGCTGTATGTTGAACTGTTGTACTGTGTTATCAAAAATTGCTTTTCTTACCGCTGTCTTGTAATGTTTCTACTGGTACTTCTGTCAACTGCACCTCATTCTCCACTGGCACATATTGTGTCTCAACTGCCCCACTCTCCTAGATATGTCCATTTATGACAAACATATTAGCTGCTAAAATTCAGACAAAAATGTTTACTGCAGTTTCTTTCAGGTTATAAGCAAATAGTTACCTCAAAAGAAATTTCCAGCACATTCAAGTTGTGTTTGTTCTTCAGGTGACAGTTCAACTCCCACTTGGTCCCATAAACAAATTCACAGACAGGGCATTTTAAAGCACCTGTACACCAAAAAAAAAAATTTAATCATAGCATTGGTAACCTTTATAATATCTTACTATAAAAAGTTATATTGTGCTGGTCACTGCACTGTTTGCACATAATACAATTTTAAAGCTGTCTACAAGATTAAATAAAAGAACACACCTTGCTGTCTCTGGGCCTCTGGGTGGGAGACTTCCACTTCTGCATCCTGATATTTCTGATCGGGATGTTTTTTCTTGTAGTGACGCTTAAGAGAACCAGCATTGTTGCAAGAGTAGTGGCAGTGGGCACACTGGAAAGGCTATACACATAAAAGCATGAGCTTTAAGTTAATAAATATTTTCCAATAGAATTTTTATAAAAAAAACATTTCTGACCTTAACGTCAGCATGCTGGTCCATGTGTCTAAGAAGGGAGGGTTTTAAAGCTGAAGAGAAGTTGCACTCTGAACACTGAAATCGCTTACCTGGTCAGAAACAAAGTCAACAAATTAATTTTTAGCAAATGTAACACTCTATAAAAGGTACATATATAAAAAGATGCAAATACCTTCACTGTTGTGACTTAGGCTGTGACTTTTCAGTGTAACTTTAGATTTAAACTTTTTACCACACAGATCACAGAGGTGACTTTTGTCCGTTGTGTGTCGATTCATATGAAGCTTTAAGTTACTTTTCCTATAGCCAGCATAGTCACATATATTACAGCTGTATGGCTTAAAACCTACAAAGAGATAAGTTAGTTAGATTAAACAATTAAAAATGAAAATAAAAAAAAACAAAAGTAAAACAGTGCCCTATTCCTCTAGATGCCCTTTGTGCCTACATATCCTCTCTGTCTCAGGACAGATGCCACTTCAAGGTAAACTGATCATTAAATTCTAGCAAGTACTAATCTGATACTGAGGGCAGCGAGTAAACAGATGTCCACAAGGCCAGTACCTGTGTTATGTATTTAAACTGGCATTCTCTTACTGCTTGTAAAGGAGTACCTTGGTGAGCCCAGATGTGCTGCTGAAAGTCATTGCTGTTTTTCAGGAAGTAGGAGTCACAGTAGGGGCACTTATCTGCACGCTTCTCCATCCGCCCTTTACCCTCGACTGGGACTATCTGTGCAACCCACCAAACAGAGTGAAGACGGTCAGTGGTTTGTGTCAGTTAATAGTTGACAGCAAGGTGTCATTTTTGGTAAATGAATAATAACTTTTATTTTGTAAAGCTATGCTCAAAAAATAAGTTACCAGGGTGGATTTTTCTGATATGCTGCTTGAGTCTGTGCTCTGGATAGTTGTTGTTACAAACAGGACAGGCAACATATTTTTTCTGAAAAAAGTTGTTTTAAAAACGTCACACTTTAACCCTTTAATAATAAGTGCATATTTTTAACACATAGTATAGAATTATGATTTAAAATGAAGTATTCCAAGATTATTACCAAACCAAATATGTTTACTGTACCTAGTAATATTTACTTTATAAGTCAACAAGGTAAATATCCATAAATTAACATAAATATCCCCTTTTTACCTCTTCATGGAATCTTCTTACATGAGCTTGTAGTTGGTATTTGTCAGGTGTAGCATATTTACAGTCCGCATTAGGTACAAGTCAGCAACACGTCACTATGCTTCTGGATCATATGCCGATTTAAAGAGCTTTTAGTGACAGATGAATAATTACACTGTGCACAGTACTGCAGGTGCTCCTTGGTATGTGTACGCACATGAATGTTATAGTGAACTTTGAAAGCAAAAAGTTTTCCTGTGGAGCACAAAGATTCAATAAATATACTGGGATACAATTGTAGAATAAATTAAGGATATAACTTACCACAGTATTGACATTCCAGGTCTCCATAAATTTTCCTTAGTTGTTGTAAAGCCTCCATACTTAGCCTAGTCTTCTGAAGAGATGAGAGCACCTGTTGGAATGCATTTTCATAAAGGACCTCAGATTCCTATGGAGAGACATAAGAAGAGAAAGGGAGTCTTAGCCTTCAAACCTCATGATGCTGTTTATGATGAAGTAAACACCAAAATGAAAACAATAGCATCAGTGTATTATTATTATTATTTTACCTTTTTTGACAGTTGGATTTTGTCATCAACCAATGGAAGGTTAGATGGTGTAGTATTTGTGGCTTCACAGGTGTTAATAGGTGTTATGATGTTTTCTTGATTTCCGTCAGTGGCCTCTGAAACACCTGTGTTACTGATTTCTGGGATAAAACTCCCTGCCTGTGCTCCTCCCGTTTGTCCGTATTTTCAGCTGGGCTCTTGTTTGAATTCTCATCAGCCTCTGTCCAGTCAGCAGACATAACTGGTTTATTCTCTGTTTCAGTTGGAGATGCATTTTCCAAACATGATGTTTGACAAAGCTTATTTTGGGAGGTTTGTGATAAAGCTACATTTTCTAAATGCATGCCTGGCTCTTGCTCAATAACCTGCTGCATTTCTGGACTTTCATTTGGACTTTCTCCTGCCTCTTGTTCATTTGTTCTTTGCAGTTCTTCTTGACTGTCTCCATTGACTATTACCTCCTCGATCATGCCCTCATCTTGGCTTTTCTGCTTTATTATTTTCTCAGCATCGTGCGCCAAAATGGATGCACCGTGCTGTATGAGCTGGTAGCTGCTATTGATGCAATCATTGAAAGCCTGTTCTTTTTCTAGTTCTGGGTGAGACACTGTCAAGTGAGTCCTAAGTCGGTGACAGCTCACGAAAATTCCATTGCACACACAGCATACATACAGGAAAAAGTGCTTTCTGACGTGAGCAGCAAGACCAGATAATTTGGTAGCAGCATATTCACAGAGCATGCAGCCAAATGGACGCTGAGGTTCATGAATGAGGAGGTGTCGTTCCCGCTCTTGTCGGTTCTTGAAACACCTCTTACATGTAGGACAATGGAAAAGAAGCTGCCTAAACCCCTGACGAGTCTTTAACCTAGAAACAGAAAATAAATCAGATTAAACAGGTAGGTAAAATGGAAAGTAAAAAGAGAATAATTCTGTCAATCCAACCTCAGCTCTTGGTAGATCTTATTTACAGCAGCGTCTTTCAGGTTGTGATGTTTCTCTATGTGTTTCAGTAAGTTCTTCACATCAGAGTACTTACTCTTACAGAAACTGCAATGCTGCTTTAACTTCAAATGGACTCGTTCAATATGAACCTACATCACATAATAATAAAATACAGTCACACAGTGAAGTAGCAGACCATAAACACTGCAACAAAAAAGAAAAGTTAGAAACAGAAAATACCTTTAGATGTCCAGCGCTAAGACAGGTAAAAGAACAGTGCTCACAAGTAAAACTTGTCTCCAGTGTGTTTCCTCACATGAACATTGAGGTTTGCTTTCAAAATAAACAAATAGTTACTCAAATTGAAAAGGTGCTGCAACCTAAACAAACTATTGTTATTTACATTTTTTAGGTAATAATTTCTCAGTATCACTGAGTAAATATTTACCTTTGATAGCAGAAGCATAATCACAATGAGGACATTTAAATGGTTTTTCTTGGGTGTGTGTCCTAAGGTGGGCAATCAGTGAGTGCCTGAACTTGAAGATCTTATTGCAGAACTCACAAGTGAAGATTTTCAACTGGTTCTGCACTGAACTGAAAGTGCAACAGGGTTCACTTTAGTTTGGTCAGTTTCAATGCAGCAGCTTATATGGTATAGCTTGGTGTTTGTACGCTATACCTGGAAATATCCGGTTTAATTGAATATTCCTGAAAGCCTTTGCTGGCTACTGTTTCTGCTGTTGGGTTTAAACTGTGAAAAAAAGAAAACATTAAAAAAACATTGACAATAAACTTTAAAGAAGTAAAAGTATGTCTTATTTAATTTCTTGGCTGTATCATCACCTCGACCCCTGATCTGTTTTAGGATTATCAGAAGGAACAGCAGCTTCACTTTCAAAATCTTGTGGTTGACTCTGCAAGATACATGAGAATACATATTTTCATTGGTGGAAAATCTTTGTTAGGTTTGGTGGTATTATTTTACTTACCTGAGGTGTAACCTGCACTGATGCAGACTGTCCTTCAGTGGAGCTTTCTTCTACTGGGACCATTTTACTAACACCTATTGGACACAGGTAATACAAGTCCTAAACCAGTACTGTAATTATTAATTATCTAACCATTAATAATTTTAACACACACCTGGAAGAGTCTCATCTTCGGTCAAAACAACCTTAATCACCGACTTTTTGCATGATAAGCTTCCTTCGTTTGATGTGCCACTTTGGTCTGCAAACATTGGCCGATGTCTCCTCTTAGTTTTGGGGGATCCATAGCTGCCTATGTCATACAACAAGCAATGAATATACTGTATATAAACCATTGTAAATGTACACATGCACCTCTCTTCTTTAATAGCTGATGGGGCCCAAGTTAATTATTGCACATCCTGTAAGAGAATAATCTATGCTCAATATTACTTACTATTGTCATCTTCCTCATCCTCTTCCTCCACGACTTCTTTTAGGCAAATGTGTTTGAGGATTTGTCGTCTGTTACTGAAAGAGCGGTGGCACTCTTTACATTCCAACCCTAATATCTCTAGATCGTTTTCAGTTACAAGACAAAAATGAAAAATTAAATATTGCAACATATGAATACAAAAAATACAGGAAACCTAGTCTACAGCAGTATGGTACCTTGCGCCTGTTCCTTGTCCATCATCTCCCCTTCTCTTTCAGTGCTGTCTTCAGTGTGACTAGGAGAGGTAGGTCTGTTTGTCTTCTTTGTTGAACCTTTTGGCCTTCCACGTTTCCGCTTAACTGTGGTTTCTGTTTGATAAAAAGGATAAAATGTTTGACTGAGGTTTTTCAATGCTGGAAGCACTTGTAAGTCCTGATACACTAACCTGTAGGCGTCTCTACAGGTCGTGGAGAGAGTGGCTGCAGTGAAACAATAATGTCATCTGGGGGTCCCTGCTGAAGGTGCTCCTGGGAGCAGTGGGCCAAAAGCTGAGAGTGACTGGGAGAAAAGAGGTTGCACAGCCGGCACATGAACACAGCACCAGCTGAAGAGATGGGGAAAAGGAAAGGTTTTTGATCCAGTGTGTCAAACATTGCATTTATGTGTTCATACAGTATTGCAGTTGTGTTTAAAAAAGTTTCTCTCTTTTTTTCTTAAAACCAAAGTACATTTAAATTAAAACCATAAAGTCATTTTTCAGAACAGGAGATTGCCATCTTTAACGGGAATCGAGCAGAGAACCTCTGACACATCTGTTTATTTTGTTTTGGCCTAATGATACATGAAGCCATGATAGACATATTCGTACTGAGCTGGCTTGACATACCTGCCATTTGTCCATCCATATTCTTCAGCAATTAATAAACTAAATACTTGTATTCATTTTAAACCATCGCATTGCTATTAGTAAGATTTGGCGGCTCATTTTACTTCATTATACGAAAAAGTCTGTCGAATCTGCTGCATAAGCACGCACAAGTTCTCCAACCGGAAAAGACGCAATGCTATTTGTTAAAGTCTGTGGTTAAAGCGCGCCTCCCATGGCTGGCTGACTTTACTGCACTTTCCCAGTAGAGTCTCATCCTCATCACGTTTTTCAACAATTATCAAACAATTTTTTTGTTTATCATATTCAGGAGGGACTATATCGTGAAGTAGACTTAATGCTAACATAAACATACATATTCTTCCAAGCAGTATTGAAAAATATGGACAAACAGTTATAGCATTTCTTTTTATTAGGAAATTACCAACTTAGGACAGTTCACTCATCATCAGCTAATACTACAAAACACACAGTCAAATAAACAAACACACTCCCACACATTATAAACAAGGAGGCTAAAGAGAACTGCAGCCAATTGAATTTGATAAATGAATGCATTTTTCCCTCATCTGAACATTTTACATACATTATCATCATTGTGTACAAATTCTTCCTTAGGAATGGGTTTGGGGTATTTTTTGTTAAATACAGGTTGAGTTTGTACATAAAATGAAGTGATAAATGAAGGTCCAGTGAGAAACTTACAAAAAAATGTACATGCAGTATCATCAGTGAATATAAGCAACAGTTGTTTTCATGCATTGTTCAAAATAAAGCAAATAGCCACGGACAAATCAAAGTCTAATAGATACAAAACAAAAGCGTGTCTGTAGAGGTTCTGAGTCATCCAGGTCATCTGGAAGAAAAGGTTAAAGCAAAAGCATCTGGTCTCAGTTTTTAAGGTGAAGACGTTTTGTCTCTAATTCCAAGAGACTTTATCAATTCTGAGATCAACTGGTAAAGAGCTGAGCTTATATCTCTAGAGGGAGGAGGGGTTTGACCTGAAACTAAACCTGATGGGACCAGGCTGTTCTGGTCTCATAGTCGTTAGCAATGAAAGGGCAGTGGCCCTAAAGGCTCAGGTGAGTTGTTAGTGCCACCTTTCCATTCAGGTGTTGTTAATGTTCTAGATGTCTGTGAAGGTTCTCAGTCATCCAGGACATCTTGACATTTTATTTCAACCTTTTTTTTTATGTTCTAGAGTGAAACTGTTCTGATTTAGGTTCCAGAACACTATTGTAAAGTACTGTTGTACTAGGCAACAAGAATCTAACAAAAATGGCTTCCTTCACCCCTCTCTCAAATCATCTCGCCTCTCTGGCCAAGATTCGGACATTGCTGTCCTCAAAGGAATGTCCTTTCTCTTTGAGGTGGAGGTGGACTGCAGACTCAGCTCCACTAGGATTGGCTCTTCTGTGCTGATACATCCTCTTGTGAAGCTGTAGCTTTGTTTCTCAAACATAACTGTCACTGCACTGCATAGACTACATTACTCTGTTTGTGCAAGGGGGTCTTATTTTTAAGGTAGACCGGTTTTTGACGCAGAGTGTTTCCAGGTTTAAAGTGGACTGGAATGTTGGAGTTGGAGTAGAAAATTCCTTTAAGTTTTTTAGATAAACCAGACACATAAGGTATAACTACACCCTTTTGCTTTAACCTTTTCTTCAAAACAAAAGCGGTATACTTCATCTCAATCGTACCATTTCAGACCTATAATGGCTGTTGCTTAAATGATTGTCTATTCAGCAATATATTAATGCTGAATGCTTCTTCCCTGACCAGATAAAAATATTATATTATACAAATACCTGAAACAATCTCATTTACATTTTTATAGTTGAAAGCAAACTCAGAGAAGTGGAACACACTGCTTATTATTTACACTTAATTTACATATAGTATGTGTAATATATTGATGTCATTGTGTTTCTCTTTTTAACAAAAAAGAAAAAAAAACACAAATTCTGCAGAAAGTAGAGTGACAGTAAACAGAGCATTTGATAATGCACACGCTGATATGTAAACAAAAAGATGAGCACAGTGTAATAAACAATATACAATAAAAGGTTCACATTAACACAAGCTTCAACTGCTTTAGTATTATGGAAGCTATTTTAACCCCCACACTCAAAATGTCTAAAGAAATATTGCTTTCCCAATATTTTCTATTAGTCATATAAATGTACCCACCATTACTCTATTTTGCTACTTCATTTGGAAGGTTCTTTTGACTTTGTAGTTGACACTACAGTGTTGACACATTGCTTTACATGGTGAGGACAACAAAAAAGTATATAAGTGTTCTACTTAAACACACTGGAAATGAAACTGTTCTTTTGTCATTGGTATATTAAAGTTGAAACTTATGCAATATTGTTACACAATGCCTTATTCCAGTCAAATCTATCTATCTTTGTTTTATATGTTTACAATAACACACTCTTTAGTAACCTAAAAAGATAATATGGCTTAAATATTTTTCTTTTTTAATTGACCTCATTTATCCAGGTAAAATGTTTGAAAACTAGTTAACATTTACAATACATGACCTGGACATTTAGCATGTAATATACACATGTATATACTTCTTTTTAGGAACTATATGATGACTTAAACATACCAATAAAATAATCTCAAACAAGAGAAAAAGATAAACTATGGTTTGCCTGTTAAACTCCAAACTAGGGGGAACTGGGCTCATACATATGAATTCCTGAGCACAAATGTGTCTGTGAGTGTTGGACTTCACATGATGCAGCATTTGTTCTTGTGCGTTTCTAAGTCTTTGAAGCGCAGTCTCTGCTTGGATCGGTATTTTTCCAGATAAGTAAGTTGTTTACTGTTGATGGCTCCTCGACGCTTCCTAAAACACACACAGTCCATTTTTAAACTTGGCAATATAACAGAACAATGTATTTTCTGGAATTATCTAAACCCAATGTGGACAGTCAGTAAAAACAATCCACAAAACAGCACAAATAATGCTCTACATCTGCCACCAGATGGCGCAAATATAAAGTGCTTTAATTGTGTCATTGTTGAATTGCACTTTTTTATTGTAGTTTTATAAAAAAAAGTTTTATTCTATAGTCTTTTCAAAAATATTATGACTAGATAAACAACATACTTACTGTCTAATTAGTTGAATAGCATCTTCATACTTCATTCCACTCTCTATCAAAGCCAAAGCAACCAGCACAGGAGCCCTGTAAGCAAAAAAAAAAAAATGTAGATGTGGTTGTTCAGTTTTTATTATTTCATCACCAAATGAATGTGTCTCGCTGAAATAGTAAGTAGTAAGTGCAGGGCATTAGCCAAGCATGAAACCATCAAGCCAGAGGAGTATTCAGATTTTTTGTAACATCAGACAAAAGTAGTCACATAAACAAAACCACTTGTAATCAATTGTGGTTTTCATCATACAGTGCCATTTAGTTTTTGTTCTCCTACCGTCCCAAACCAGCCACACAGTGAACAGCCACACAAGATCCAGGATCTTCTTGAAATTTCTTTTTTAGCAAGCTCAACCAGTCATCAACCAATTTACTGGGAGGCGGAGCTCCATCGTCAAATGGCCAATCCTGAAAAGTATGCCCACAAACATCCATGAAATGTCTCTACACAATATCCTGTTTTGCAGACAGTGTGTTGTCTCCTTACCACCACAGTAATGCCATCTTTCTCTAGGGGTGTTTTGTCATATGTGCTGTCACAAACTCGAACAACTGTGGTGGCTCCATATCGCTTCAGGTCCTATACAAGAGAAAATAACATATTAACATTTTGACATGACATAAATAATTCCTTTAGAAAAAAAAAAGAAGAATATATTAGTTACTTTAGATTATATATAAGCAATATATACATACACAATGATAAATACAACATACATCATTTCAAAACAAATTGATTACCTCTACAAAGGAGCCAAGTGTGCTGTTTGTGGGGTTGTGTGTTATTAGGAATCTCATGTTTTTGTAGCATAGTTCAACTGGAGCTGGGCGGTTCATGGTGACAGGTTGACCTTTGAGAATATTGTAACAGTTTATGTTAAATGTAAACATCAACTTAATAAATCTAACTAGTAAGTGATAAAGTAATGGTCTTTTTACACACAACTTAAAATGTAGTAACTGTGCCTAAAGATCTCTGATCCTTTACCTGTAGTTCAGCTGTTATTTTGTCTTAGATCTCAGTAGGACTCTGGTTGGTTTCTTCTTGTTTGATGGAATGAAATCTCCAGTAAAAAATAAAAATAAAAAAAAAACAGTTCTTAGTTTTTTTCTTTGATGTTGTCTTGATAAATGTTTACCCCATCAGATTATTGTATCCAAGTGTCCAAAGGCTATAGTGCATAAGATTTAACTGAGTCTAGTTTTTGTTTTGTTCTGTCCACTATTTGGTTCCACTCGGCGGTCTCCACTTGTTACCCCATCAGCTGGCTGGCTTGATGTCAAAGGGATGGGTTCAGCGTTCAAAGTCCCAGGATGACATGATGCAGCTTCATCCCAGTTACAATTTAATTGTGTTGAGCGTGGCAGTAGTCACCACTACGCCGCACAAACTCCATCAACCAACAGTTCTGTCATGCAAAAGAGACAGAGAAATACTTAGACACACATAACTAAACAGAAAAAGGGAAACTTGGTGCCTGCCATTTATTGAGCCCACACAGGTAAATTTATCTGTTCCTCATATCTTAAAGTTCACTAAAATGTATTTGTGCTGCCTGTGTTTATAGTGTTCAAGGCTTAAAAACATAGAACTGTAGAAACATATAATGATTTAGAAATGGACATAAACTTAATGAGAACAAGTTTGTAAACTATTATAAACCCTTTATAAAGGAGTCTCTATTGTAAAGTGTTCACAAATAGTAAATTGTAATGTGTTTGTATTTTTCATATCCTCAGTGTATATACATCTAATCCTGTTCAGACTATCTGAACACTCACAAACCTGCATCTTGATTTTTGAAAAGTTGAAATTACATATTTAGTGTTGACCCAGCCTTGGGTTTAAACAAACCATTGTTTGTGGTACAATGCCCTTATTACCTGATTAAACATAGTTTCAACATTAGAGATAAGTGGTGTTTGTCATCCATCGTTTTTAGCACTATATAAAGGAGACACTGACGTCTTGCCACTTCAATGTTGCACAGGGTACATTTATCCTTTGATAAATAACCGGTTACTACATTTAGGCCCTTTTTGGTTGGAAAAACATAAAAGGTTGCCAATGTTGCAGTTGTTTTCCTACTCACATGTCTAAACTCTCAGACAAACCATCAGGGAAAGCCCAGAAGTAATCTAGGTAATCTGTGGGCATCCTTTTACCTCACCTGTAATAGTACACACACTGGCAGTCTTCACATGCCAACTTACTCACTCCCTCTTTGAGAAAGGTGTAGTCTGTTCGAGGCTGTTGACTGGAATCAGACATTTATCCCTTGTTGCCACTAATATAGATTTTTAAGAGAAGTCAGCTTTTACATAAGACACTGGGTAAAATCTAGCTGAAGGTGAAATAATGAAACACTACAATAACATGTAGTTTTACTGTACAATTTATGCATTATAGTAATGGCTAGACACTATTAGTAATTCCAATTAAAACTGTAAAGCTGATCAGCCTTGTTACCTGAATGTATAAATAGGTTCATCCACAGTTGGTCAACTGGCTGCCTGGCTCTTTTCCTGTCAAATGCCGGGTCAGGACCCAAAGAGGTTAAAACTGGATCCCAATAATATTTTAATGCTGTGTTAGGTTGCCAAATATTTTACACAAGCTAGGATAAGGCTGAATAAATCAGTCTATTGTGAAGCAAACAAGTCAAAGCCAAAAGACACAACAGGAGCAACTCCGTGGAATACACAAACACTAGAGCACCATTTGCACAGCGGGGTACTAAACAACAAAATTAAAAGTGAACTGAATTCAGAAATCCACAAATCACTGACTGAGAGTAACACCAAAGTCCAGCAGAAACGGTGCCCTACAACAGTTTGAGCGCTGACATGCAACCAGCTGACTGCCTGTTATACTAAACGCCTGTATTCACAAATACCTGCAGCTGTATTTATAGCTGCATCTCTACTAACAGCTAAGTCATGACACAACATTTTTTTATGGAAAACCTGAAGTGTATTGCCAACACTAGTAAAAACCTTTTATCTATTCAGAAAGGTCCTTTTGGGATTGACCTAATTTATTATCCTGATAGCACCACTTTTATGAAATTGTACTCGTCTGTCTGTTGACTAAATCCAGTCAACTCAAAGCTAATCTAATCTACTGTACTGTACTGCTAATAAAAAGCACTTTGCTGTCACACTCCTGGAGTCAGTTACTTTTCCCAAATAGTGTATCTTAAACAATGTGAATGAGCTCTTCAATTGTTGTCCTTACCGCTTAACTCTTCAATGTCAGTCTAAAGATCAGTTCTTCGGTGTCTTTGCCAAGTAGTCCAACTTTTCACTGTTTCTGTCTGGGGCTGCTAGTCAGAGACTGAGCCAATGTAAGTAGCACAAAGTAAAGCCTGTGTGTAACAACCTGTTGCTCTGCCCCGCTCAAAGCCTGAAATAGAGAGCTGTCTGGCTCTCCCTGTCTTTCCTGCGCTGATCTGCTGCGCGCAGTATAAAAGCTGTGTGCAGTAAGTGCCAGCTCTACCTATTGCAGGAGTGCAGTGCTGGGCAGAGGATCTGCCGTGAGCTGGTCTAATCAGGCTGAGCAGCCATCTGACCCTGACATCCCTGTCACCACCAGAACCCAGAACACTCGAGAGTTAATGCTCTTAGAGGGAGAAGAGCCTCACTCCCCCTCCACTTCATTGACTTCAGCCCTTTTTCCACAAGGGGCTGTGCACTTTTAATGCCCACACCAACAAGGCGCCTATAGGATGATGATTACGAGGTTTAGGCACATGTAACACTTTACACAACGCTCTATAACATCACATCTATATCAAAAACAAACCCACAGCATGTATAACTACAATAATATAAACAAATTGTTCCAGTGGGCATTTCTGCTTGACATCTCTGTCTGGACCTTCTCTTGTTTTTCTCCCTCGCTCACCCTTCCCTCTCTGATCCAACTAAAAATAGACAGCCCTAGCCCCAGCTACTAGACCGATTGGTCAGACCTTTGAGTCCCAGTTCATGGAAGTAACTTTCTCCTTAAGCAACAAGTGTGTGTTTTTTTCTCAAGAAGCACTTTTGGAGCCAGTGCTTCATTCTTAGTCAATAAAAATGGCATTATTACAATTAAAGGCATTAACCATTTTTTTTTCTTTTAATGTTTTATGTAATGTGTACACAACATTTTGGCATGCACTGAAAGTCACAAGGTGGTCCTTCTTTGGCTCAGACATTTTAAAGCACGGGGCCTCATCAATCACTGAAGGTCAATGTGTCTATTCACTCTTTAAAAAGTACCCTTTTACTGGTTTACTGAAGAATTAGCTGCACCTTCATTTTAAAGATGTGCTGGTGGTACCATTACATTTTCTGTCAATTTTGACATGTTTATTTTTGTTTGAAGGAGTTTCCTTTGCTTTGCTGCTTTCATTGGCAACATGTTTTAACTCACAAGATTTACACTGGGGTTGTCCACTTTTTTTAGCACTATTTCATTGAACTAATTCACACGTGAACATGTTATCACGTTTCTAAGAGAGTCCATTACGTCCTGTAGCCATCTGTTTTGATGCTCTAAACAGGAGCACAGTGGCCTGAACGTGGGTACTGGAATGGATTTAGGAAATGTGAGCTGCCACCCAGTAGGTCAAACCTCAGCTAGTCTTTCATACAATCACACAAGACCTGAAGTGAGAAATTAGAAATGCACAACAATCCATCTTGTTTGTTTGTTCAGCTCACCCACATTTTAGTGAATGAAAATCAGTTTGTTGTTGTCAAATGTGATTGTTCCTGGTTTAGCACCTGACTATTCTTAGCATCACCATTCCTGCTTGTTTGTTTCTATATAAACCTGCTTTAAACTGGCTCAGTAGCTATTTGCTGCTGTATTTTTGTCTGATGCAAAATAACCCTCTGGTGACATAGCATTGCCATGTGACTATTTACCTCTGAGCTTACAGAGAAATTAATGTCAGGGTCATATTCGTAACAATATTTATCAAACAGGTCTGTTCCCTATTTGCCAAACTTCCTCTCTGGGGTAGTCCTGAAAGTATATCACTTATTCAATGGTGTGAAATACTATGTAATTCCCAGAGCAACTAAAGAGAAATTAAATCTGAAAAGGAAGCATTGTATTTCCTGTAGATTGGGCACCGACAAATAAATTCTTGGCCATCATGCATGAACTTCTGTCAAATAATTCCTAATCTTTCATTTTATTGTGCATACCTTGCATTTTAGAAATCTTTCAAATTGAATGAGGAGGCTCAGATGTTCCATTGTGGCTTACTATGTTGGGCCGTGCTGTCATTTTACAATCCCCAGGATTGACGTGGATCAGGAGGTAAATTTCACATTGGAACCAAACTCCAAAGAGATTACCAATGGTGTATGGCAAATACTGTATGTCAAATTCTAACACATCCCATGTTGCAATTTGATATAAGGTTGCCCTGCTCTGATACAATATGTTGCACACATACAATGACCGTCTACTGCAGCCGTCTTTGTTTGACCTGAAATTGTTTCACAATATGAAAATGTGTTTTTCTATAGCGTAATAATAAGATTGTGTGCACGTCCATGCATTCCATTCACACCTACACACACACACACACACACGCACACATACGCACACACGCACACATACGCACACACGCACACACACGCACGCACACACACGCACGCACACACACGCACACACACACGCACATACGCACGCAAACACACACACAAACAACAAAACACAAGCACACAGAGTCAAGCATGTAGCAAGCAGCAGCAGCTGCTGTGTGTATAATTAGAATGTTTCGAAAGATGAGAGTGGGACACCACTCACCTGCAGAATGAGTAGTTACTATGACAACCAGTCAGCAAGACAATGCCACTTCCCTACAAGCCAACTTATGTCAGCCTGGTGCACTCAAGTCAAGATGTTACTGCCAAAGGCAATAGGAAAACGTCCCATTAGTGTGATATGTCCTCAGAAGGCCTTGAAACATAGCACTGAGGCATGGGCAGCTCTAAAACTATCTATAACATGTACTGACAGCATGTACAGTTCACTTACTGTAGGCCTATGTCATGGCAAACGCCACAGTTTACAGAAATACTTACACGAATTTTCTACTTTGATTTTGTAATTTTCTAACTAAAGCACTGACATACAGTAGCTACATCTCAAGTTTGGGCCATCTTCAGCTTTGAAACTCAATCCATTTAACTCAATCCAGTGTAGCTGCCTAGACTAGCACCAGACGGCTCAATGGCTCCGAGCACAGACTGGCTTGGGGTACTATTATTAAAGTATTTGAAATCAATAGATGCTTAAACACTAACTGACTCTAAGGTTGGCAGGAGCCAAACAATTTTACTCCAAATCCTTTGGAGTAAAATCCTTACCCATAGCAGTACCTTTCAAGACCAAGTTGTGGCTAATTGGGGATAAAGTATACCTATAGCGCCATCTAACGGACAAATCGATGGATGGAAAGTGGAAAAGCACATAGCAAATGCTATTATATATATATATATATATGTATATATATATATATATATATATATATATATATATATATATATATATATATATATGTATATATATAATTTAATATTAAGCTTTAGAACATAGCACAGAACAAACATTTCCCCATTTTTTTAAAAGATGCAATTTACCACGTAAATATAGTCTCAACCTCTTTAGAGTTACCACTTCAGACACCAGAGATTTCCACAATTGGAGAGGACATCACCTCCAACCCATTTAGACATTATGGCTTTTCTAGCCAGCATCAGTAGGAATTGAACAGTTTGTTTGTGTGTCCTCAGAGCTTCAGGGATAAGCAATGGACTGGGGAGGAGTGTAATATAACCAATAAAACACTAACAAGAGGTAACCACACTCACTCCTCCTTTTGGCTGCCTCTCGTTTCCCTACACTAGTTACAGTGTAGTTACAGTCCTTACAAAGCGTTTGATTATAGCTACAGATATATGATCGCATTTTCTTATCGTCTTTTCAGATTTCTGTTTGAAATATGTAAAAAAAAAAATCCAGCATTTAATCACACAGTTATAGTGCAGGGTGGGGGCCAATAAAAAGGTATGTTACTTACAACATAAACTGTGTAGGGTAATGAAAGCAACGTTTTGAGGGAAAGGTTTTCTAAAGCACATCAACACTCATTCTCTCACTCACAGAGTAAAGTGAAGCTAAAGGCAGGAACGGCTACAAACAGCGCCGGAAGACTGGACTGTACTGAACCCCCCGGAAAATACGAATTGATCACGCACCAAACTGGCAAAGGCAAATAAACAGAAAGAGACTCGCTC
Organism: Perccottus glenii; assembly: GCA_024416835.2. NCBI lineage: Eukaryota > Metazoa > Chordata > Actinopteri > Gobiiformes > Odontobutidae > Perccottus > Perccottus glenii. Next base: position 12,142,387 of record CM044551.2, read on the forward strand.
CGCAAACTCTGGGGACGCACCTTGCCCGTCTTTCTTTCACAGTTTGACTACGCTGCACACTAAATTATCAGAGTGTGGCTTTTATTCCCTATTTCAATCAGACAATTAGGCATTCTGTGGTGCATCCCCTCATTTTACATTACAAACCAAACTGGCAAAAGCAAATAAACAGAAAGACTAGAGTGACCATCACATAAGCAGACATTTAGCTCTTAGAGACAAGGAAGCCAACTGCTCACGGAGTTTAAAGTTTTCCAGACAAGACAATGGTGTAATTGAAGGAGCAATATAAAAGGAATAAAATATCTACAATTTGAGTATGTGATGCTTAGATGTGACACATTAGGCACTGTTGCTGTTGGTTGTAGATCAAATTGAATGAGTTGAGTGAGAGCAGACAAAGAGACAGAGGCTGACAGAGAGAGAGCACCGAACACAGGCTTCTTAAAGTTATTTTGTGTTAGTTCACACTTTTACTGTGGGTTCTCTCCGGGTTTTTCGGCTTCCGTCCAAAGCCATGCATGTATAGGGCAATTGGCAACTCTAAAGTGTCCTTACTGAATGAATGTGAGAGGATTTGGAGTCTATTGTTGTTTTGAGAAGTGTGTTCCATGTTGTCTGTAAAAATGTTGTCCTGTCTGTCTTCAATGTCTGCAATTCAGAGTAAAATCTGGAAACAAATCATCTACGCAGTCTGGCAGTCCATTACAGCCTTTTCTAATTGATGTGTATCCTCTGAGAGTTCAAGAGAATAAATTTTTCTTTTTACATAATGCCTGATCTGAAGATACTTATCCTTAGCAGGTATATTATATTGATATATTATTTGCTCTTTAGGAAGTTGCAGATAATCCAGTAAATCTGTGATTTAGTATGTAGCACTTACAACATATAAGGGCCCTTTGCACTGTAATGGGCTTGCAGGTCAAAGCTTAGTCAGGGTTACTGTGGTGTTAAAATGGTCTCTGACTGACATGAGGCTGAGTAAGATCCATCTGCTGCCCTTTGCTTCTGAGCCACCTCTAAATGGATTACACCTGGTTCTCACAAAGCACTCCATAGCTGTGTGCATTCAAAACAGTGCTGACATTATGTACGTATTAACAAGAGATGGTCACGGGTCACGGTCGGTTTTGTTTCCGCTCAGCCAGCTGTTAATGTCTTGTATGTCCACCTTCCTGTCTCTGTTGTCTCCTTACTGCACTTGGGAAGGGATAGCTTGTGAAATATGGTGCTGCTTTAATGCTGCTAATACCACTGTAAAACATTTATCTTAGCTAATTATCACATAAGTCATAAAATTAGCCTTTTTTAACCTAGAAACCTAAAAAAAATTAGATGGCCTTTCTCCATTTGTTGTGCAAACACATTTATTTGGGAGTGCTTTGCTGTTAGGTTACCTTGACTGTAAAAGTATTAAAGAGTTTGAAGCTATTGTTTACCATAAGTATACCGAGAAATGTGATTGTGTATACTAAAATGATTTGTGTAATAAAGTCATACAAAGTTAGCTGGAGGGTGAAGGTCAGCTGCACTGTGGGGAACATGACATTTACTGTAAGGGACAGATGGCAGACTAAGATTAACCAGCTGACCTGATCAGTGCTTTGCTTAAGGCGTTCCCTCACTTCCTTAGAGCAAAATATTAACAGTGTTAAGTCTATATATTTACATGGGACCAAAAAACATAACATCTTTAATCGTTTTAGATAGGTACATTTTAAAAATAAATAAATAAAATAATAAACAAAATTACTAAAATGTGTTTCTTTAACATTCATCAAGAATAATTTTAATGTATATGTCTGTCTTATATTTAATCTTATGCATAACATTGTTTGTGTCTCTTTGTCTCTCTCTCTCTATTGAACTGCAGCAGACTGAGGTCAGGTTAAAACAGAAGTAGGCCGGTTGGCCCACACATGTGAACCGGGTTAGGGCTTAGTGACAGATCAGTGGTCAGTATATAAACCAGCTCAAACTAATGGTCTGGCACAGTCATGCGGCACTGGGGACTATACACTCTCAGTTGTTTACGGTAGAAACTTTATTGTCTAAACTATAACTAGACAATAATTTGTTTTAAATTTGCACACAGGCCATCTCCTTTCCTTTTTGTCTGTGGTTGATATTGCAAGTCTACTCTTTTCCATATTCTCGTCTCTTCATCAGCCATGGTTCTTGAGGACAGTGAGTGTGACTCTGTCTTTGAGCCCCAGGTCACTGTAAGTATTCTGTCTATTTTATTTACTGGTTGCTTGTATTGAAAATAAATGAATAAAAAACATAACAAATTATACTCTCATAATAAGGCAGAGAATTTAAATACTGGCCTGAATTATTATTATTATTATTATTATTATTAACTATGAACATAGTGTAAATGATGTTCATATGTTCATAGTTCTGCCTATAGTGTACATACACTTTTACATAATCCATCTGTATAGTATGTTCATAGTACACCTACCTGTATATCATGCTTATAGTATTTAAAATCTGTCAATTATGTCCATAATACTTATCTGTATAGTTATTGTACATATTATAGACCTTGTATATTCTGTACTTACTGCTTATTGCACTTCTGGTTAGATGCTAACTGCATTTCGTTGCCTTGTACCTGTACTTGTGTAATGACAATAAAGTTGAATCTAATCTAATCTAATCTAATTAGCAGTAAGTAGTAATATTTTCAAAAAATAATACTAATAATTAAGAACTTGTTTATTATGTTGCAGGAGGAGCATGTTGACACTCAGTATGGAAAGGTCCACTGTGTCATGACCGGGACTCCAAGGACAAAATGTCCTGTCATCTTGACTTACCATGATGTTGGACTCAACCGTAGGTCCTATTTTTCAACTCATTCTTCACAGGAAACAGTGCACCATATATCGTAGCAGAACAGACACCTATTCTAATATATTGTGTGTCTTTGTTGTCTTGCTGACTATAGACAAGACCTGTTTTGAGACCATCTTTAAACATGAGGACATGCATGAGATCCTTAGACATTTTCCTGTTTGTCACGTTGAAGCACCTGGACAACATGAGGGAGCCAAAACTCTTCCTGCTGCGTTAGTACACTAACTTTTATAGCCCACAGCATCACTTTATTATCAGAAATTTAATTGATATTTTCCATTTTGCTTACAGATACACCTACCCATCAATGGACCAGTTATCTGAAACTCTGCCCACTGTCATCAAACACTTTGGGTAAGATAAAGCGCATAGTCTTTACGATAATGCCCCCACAGTTTAAATAAAAGACTAATCTAAAAACATTTTCTTCAAAACATAAAAGTTGCTTTTTTTGTCACTAGGTTTCACAGTGTCATTGGACTTGGAGTTGGCGCAGGAGCCCATATCCTAGCCAAATTTGCTGTGACTACATTTGGATATTTTTCAATTTTACTCTAATTTATTTGAGAAAAACAATTAAACTAAATGACATATAAAAATGTAACTAAATTAAATGTGTGTACATGTGTGTGTAGTTGAATCATCCTGATCTAGTAGATGGACTAGTGCTGGTCAACATTAACCCCAATGCAGAAGGTCTCATGGACAGCGTCGCAAACAAGGTATAGGCAAGATTCTGTGTTACATAATGTGGTTACCAACTATTATTATCTTAATTTTCAGGGTTGTATTATGGTTTTTATGTGTCTAACAGATCACTGGATGGACCCAAACTCTCCCGGACACAGTCATTGCACACTTGTTTGGAAAGGTAAGTTATTACATTTCACTGGATGAGAATTACTACTGTGTACAAGAGTAGTAGACTTAACATTTTTTTAAATGTCTTTTTTAGGATGAGATCCAGACCAACCATGATCTCATAGCTACTTACCGTCACCACATCACAACAACTGTGAACCAGACCAATCTCAGTCAGTTCTTCCGTTCCTACAACAACAGACTTTCTCTAGAGGTGGAAAGGCCTGTCCCAGGTGGAAACATCACAGTCCGGACTCTAAAGTCAGTACAAAAATGTTATTGTGTGTTTACTGTAGAAAAGGCTGAGAGAGCCTTTATGATCATATTTCATTGCACCTAAGTCTATAACTCCTCCAATGTGTTGCATGCAGGTGCTCCACTCTGCTGGTTGTAGGAGATAATTCTCCTGCTGTGGACCCTGTCGTTGACTGCAACTCAAAACTTAATCCCACAAAGACCACATTCCTCAAGGTGATCAACTAAAGTCTATTTGTGCTATATGTAGAAAAAAATGTCTCTCTGACAGAAATGATCTAAATTCTGTGGTGCATTTTTTTATCTGCACTCTTTGACTTTAATAATTTAATAATTTTCTATTTTCTATATTCTAAATCTTGTCTATGTATTTAAAATATGTATTTTATTTCTGTAAAGGACTTTGAATGACCCAGTATATGTATAGTGCTATATAAATAAACTGCATTGCCTGTGTTATACTTGTTGTAGATGGCAGACTGTGGAGGACTTCCTCAAGTGGATCAGGTAAACCTTTATTCAACACCAACAGCAGCAATGTCAAATGTTTGATCTTGAATTATTCATTATTTAATTATCTGTGCCTCTCTATTTTTGTACACAGCCAGCCAAAGTGATTGAAGCCTTGAAATATTTCATCCAGGGCCTGGGATACTGTACGTTATTAAATACCTCACTAATGTGCTCTGTAGTATTTATAAATAAAACCTATAAAAAACATTCCAAAATATTAATCTTCCAAAAATAATCTTTTGTCTCTGTTTCCCAGTGTCCAGTGCCAGTATGACCAGACTTCGTTCACGGACAGCCTCAAACTCCAGCATTTCATCTCTTGATGGCTCTCGGAGCCGTGCACACACCAATGACTCACAGCGTGGTACAATACACTCTCACGATAGAGGCGAGAAGCGCGGGCGCTCTCACACTGATGTCTCCATAGACAGTATTAACAACAGTAATATCGATCATCGCATTTCAAAATCCACTGAAGTGACATGTTGATGGGAATGGTAATGATTTAACACAAAGTTATGTACCTTCTTTCTTTAATCTGTATTCTATAATCTATCATGGTCTTTCCTGTGCACTGTCCTCCTTTAAGAGGATTTAGGACATTTAATGTGACATGTGTGTTTCCTATGTCTTTTGGTCTTTTAATGTACTTATTTGACTTGAGCTCTGCCTACTTCTTCTTTCTCTATCCTGCCCTGAACTGCTGCTGCTGTGTATCTACAGTATGCCCCCTTTTTGAATGTTTTTTTTTTGTTTTTTGATTCTGCTGTCTGCCTATGACCAGAATAGCGCTCTTACAGTCATTTTCTTTCCTCATGTTGATTGTAATTTAGGAAAACAATGTTAAAATGTAGTCTATATTTTTGTTAACAGTGTGAGTCAACATGAACACTGTATGTATTAATGCTTAATGGGTGTAACACACATCTATAGAAATTAGTTAAGTGTAATACTTACAGAAACTATTAAAATGTGTAGAAACATAGATAATAAAACTTTATTCAGTCATAGCAGATGTATATCTTTTAAGATATATATATATGATTAAACATTTATAATCAGCATTTCTGTGTCATAAGAGTCAACATACTTTGCAATTACAACCTGAATGACTTTGTACGACTCTGAGGCAGTCATCAATATTACATGTGTACACCTACCTACTCATTTTTGATCAAATTGTACTAAGTTAAGTGTACTTTTTAAATATGTCCACTAGATGGGGGGCTATGACTTCTCCTGTGAAAACTACATACACAATAAAAGCAATGGGTGTGGAGTCAAATATGAACAAGCCACTATATCAACTCTACCTGAGAGAGAACGTTATTCTATACATGTGCAATACCACAGAGGCATTGTTTAAATGACTTACAATAATGCATGTCATGTCAGTTTAGGTCCAATAGAGTGTGAGCTGTTAATTTAGCAGAAGGAGAGAGAATTTAGACAAGCATACACAAATGTAGCATGTGAATATTTACCATATTAATATCCCTTTTCAGAGGAAAATATGGAAAAATATGGTATGGAAAAATATGGCATTATAAAAACCAGATAGACCACCAGATAGACACGCATGAGTAGAAAGTTCAAATATGGATCAGTATGCATCTGGCCTCAAAACCTTTCGGCTGTTTATGCTGACACTTAAAATAAATAAGTCTTGTCCAGTGCAGTCTACTGGTTGTGGGAGTGTGTGCATAGACACACACTTAGACAAAGACAGACTGGTGTGTGACAGCAAAACAGATTAAAAAAACATGGTATTTAGCCTCTAAGTCTAAATAATTGTATTCACTGTGGGTGTGTTCAAAGCCTCCTTTGTTTGACATACACAATGAGACTGTTATGAATAATGTATGACTGAAGCAAAAGTACAAAGTGCAACCATGTATCTATTATAATTTTACTGTAAACACAATTGAAATTTGTAATTTAGAAAGTACTTTTATGACTGCTCTATGATGAAGACTAACACAATGATTAACACTAAAATGACACTAAAGCAGGAAAGATTTCAGAAAAATGAGTTTGAATAACTAACATATAGCCTGAATGCACCTTCTGGGACAGAGCCATCTTTTGATCCCAGACACAAACAGACATCTTAGAACAGAAAAATAAAAATTATGTATCTATATTTAAATAAAAATACTTTAGAAATATTCCTTTGAATGCACCTTTGACATAATGTATCCTAATAATGAGAACTGACCAGTAGTTGCCTGTGTCAACATATCTTGCCATGAAAACAATAACAGACATACAGTTTAGGCCCACAAAATTATAAAAAAAATATTGTATGTATAATTTATGTGATTAAACTAATTTTTTTTAGATGGTTTCAAGGTTTGCATATGTCTGGGAGCCCAGGAGTTTCTGTTCAGTAAAGATTTTTGTGCAGGAATAATTTCAAACGCAACAACACCTAGGGGTGTGTGTCAAACAGGTGTGTAATGCAGCAACATTTTGGGACCCCCTGGTCTACCCCTGCCTGACAGTCTGTCAGCTCTGCCAGCTGCAGCCATGTTGGAAAAACTAAGGCTCCACAGCAGCAACAGTGCTAGCAGCTAGCAGTGGACACCGACAGCCTGGCACGGCGCTGTTGTGGACAAAACAGACTGGGAGAGGGAATCAAAGCACACAGACCTACAGGACACCAAGCCGGTTCTCATATCAGAAGGTTTATGTGTAACATTTGAGAATACCGCCTTGAAAAAATTGGTTGGTTCTGGAGATTAACCCTAGGTGCGGCCAGGTTCTGGAGAAAGTGAGTATTGATCCTTCTTGGGGGCCGATTGAGTGGGAATAGCCCACCGTTAGCAGAGCTAGCCTAGCATTAAATGGGGTGCAGGTACAGACAATGAGTTTCACGCATATAAAGGAGTTTTTTCTGTATTTATTACGAGATTGTATGGGGAAATGTAGAAGAATATTGTGATGTGATTGCTGCGTCTGACTGGTCATTTTGGCACCGTTAAGTCATTTGTATTCCTCGCAGACAGTGGTGCAGTGGCCGAATCCACCCCTCTGTGTCTCTCTTCGAGGTGCAAAGGTCCAAGCCAGGGAGGATATTAAGGCTTGTAGAAAACATCTGTCTTTTGTTGACTAGCGTGCACGTATGCTTGGGCTTAATTGTAAAAAGCAGCAATTTCAAGACAAAGGGAGGCAGTTCTTCACAAACCTGTGCGTCTCAAGTGTTTTGGGTGCTTGTCAGCCACAATGTTGTGCACTCACCACTGTTTCAAGCCCATTTAATGTATTAGTATTTGAAGTCATTTGGATATTTGGACTCTAAAATACCCCTTTGGCATCACTTGATGAGATTAAACCACCACTCAAGCGCTGTGCTGAAATTCACTTTACTAAACAGTGCACTGTTTGGTGGTGTTTGTAGCTGTGACTTGTCAGTGTGTCCCCTTGGTCTTAAGGAATCATCGCCTGTCATGTCTCCTACTTATTGTTGTTTTCCTTCCAATTTTTTGTTGTGATGATGTTCATATCTATATCAGACCTTGAATAAAGTTGTATGTCAGGAGCCCAAAGTGTATCCTATAAAATTTGTTATGGATAAAGATCACAATTGTAATATAAAAGGAGTATTTTATAAATGGTCACAATGTGAATGTATTTAGCATAAATTAGATGGATTGATTCATAGTTATGTTATATTTTGTGGTTACGTGTAATTGTACCCCTTGATGTTTTGACGTATGTATTAACAAAGCTTTTTGTGATAGTTAATGATTTCTTAGTGATGGGGAAATGATTTCAGCTTCAATTTATTTGAATGTAAATCGCTCTAGTGCTGGTTTGGTCTAGCTTTGTATTGAGATCTGCTGATTGTATTGTGCAGATGTTTTTGAATTTTTCGGTAGATTTTGGTGTCTTCTATTGCTTTCAGTGATCTGTTCAGGGATGGAGAGAACTTCATTGAGTATGTTACAGTGATCTTTACACCTGTCTGTTTTTAGGGAAAAACAGACAAAAGCTCTGGAATGAATGAATGACGGTTTGAAGAGGAGAATTGTGCTTTGGAACAGCACACTCATGTTTTGTAATGAAACTCAGCCCCCAGGTGTGTCAGTCCAAAACAATCAGTGGGCGGGCATTTTTTCTCTCCTATAAGTGACAGCATACACTCCCACTAGGAAGTGGCGAGACAGAATAGGAACATACAGGCTTGTGTGATTTGGCGGAGGTGTAGAGTTCCGTGAACAGATTGCCAAAATGCACTTCTGGGATTTCCTGGGCTGCACCAATGGAGGTATGTACATGCAGACATTACTAACAGCTGTCTGGCTGCGTTCGGCTTTAATTGGACTTACTGTTTGGGTTCCTGGTGCTGTATAGGCAGGTACTGAGGGTCTGGTAGGTTGAGGGCTTGAAAGGAATTTGTGCTGCTCACCGCTGTGCAAGCAGTTGCATGTGAAAACCTCACAGACAGGTAGAGTGTGGCACACATACAAAAATGAAGAATACTCTGCTCAGCCGTCACTTTTTTTCTTTGATAAACCTGGTTGTTTGTGACCATTAACCAGAAATCAAAGGTGGTGTAACATAAAACATACATTTAGTTATGTCACACTTCCTAAGCACAAATAAAAAGCTTTTTTTCTGTTTAGTTTATTGTTCACTATAGGCTATGAGGAGATGCTGCAGATAGGTTTAGTTTTTTTGTTATTGTAGCTTTTTCTTCCTGACTAAATTTGTACCACAAAGAGTTAAACTTTAGGTTTCTGTTCCCGTATATACACTAAAAGCTAAACAACCACAAGCAACAGTGCTCATATGTCACTTGTGTTGTCTACGGGGCTACATTTAATCCTGCTTTTGAAAGGTAAACTATAACTATAATGAGACTTGTTTTTGTCCCTTTAGTTTGTTATATTAAGTATACAGTCAACATTCTAGGAAGGGATGTGTCTTGTCTCGTGCCTTTGCCTTAGTTGTGGTTACATTTTATTGTGCTGTATTGCATTGCAGGATAGGTCTATTCTGATACCCATCCTGTGCCTGGGGCTATATTTTCTGTTTTTTCCACCAGTAGGTATAGTTAAGATACCTGATGGCTTGTGTCACTCTTGTGCAGCTGTCAGGTTAAGGTGGACACATTATACTTGGATTGTTTATTTAGTAGCTGTGTATGAATTGTTGTGATTGTCAATCAGTATTTCGTTTCAATAGCAAAACTTTTATGAAAAGTCTTGGTGCTTTTCCTCACTCTTCCTCAGTAGCACAAAAGTTAGCTTGGAGAAGGTTGCCGTCTCTGATCATTTTCCTCTATTTGCATGCATTGTTAGTTGTTTTGCTTAACCTCTTCTAATAGGGATGTAGTAGGCTCTCATTGTGATATGTTAACTTACCTTTCCTCACTTTGACAAAAGTTTCATTACCTCTAATTTCTACATCATAAAAAGGGTTTGCAGTCCACACCTATAACTGAAAAGGACAATGTCTTGATAAGAGTTGACTGTAGTAATAATGGTAGTAATAAAGTAATAAAGCAGCAGACAAGTTCATGCATTTCAATTGACTTATTACTGATTACAATAACATTTTTGGGCTGTGTTTTGTGCATATATATGTTAATTGTACCAGACATTTAATGAATTACATTTTTTCAAAGCAACGTTGTGATAGGGAATAATATTTCCATACAATTACATGACTTGATTTTTCTTTTTCACAACTCAAAATCTAATCCTCAAACATAACTGTAATAGTGAAGATGAGCTACATCAGCTACATCATTAAAGCTATAGCTGCTGCTCAGCTAATGTTAGCCCTGTCTGTCATGTTGAGCTCAGTCCTGCCTCACTCCACTGTGACTGACTGATCAGTGCAGGGAAGCTGCAGGAGGCTACTGCTGTTGTCTGGATGTTGGAATGGAGTTGTGCAATGCTGTTAGCGTAGTGTCAACTGTAGCGTAGACTCTGTGGTTTACAGCCAGAGGCGATGGACTTCTACTGTGAGTGGGAGAGGTAAAGAGAAAGGCACGGCGTGTGAGAAGAGAAATGCGATGAGAAGCTCTGACGAGTTGATGGATCTGAAAATATTTTACTGCTTCAAATGACTGATGTTTCAGTACTGTTTTGAATGTTTTATTGTTGTCTATTTTGTCTCCAAATTACACAAGCTGGTAAAACATAAACATACAGCCAGAAAGCAGAAGCACAATCAGTATAGTTCATTTAAGATGTATTTTCAACATTTCTCTGCACAGTTCATTAGTGAAATTAATTTATAATTGTAATGGATTAGATTTAATCGCACTTTTCTCCCAAGGGACTCAAAGCGCTCACAGGCCATTATTCATTCACTCCACAGTCACACACTGGAGCTACGTCTGTAGCCACAGCTGTCCTGGGACTGGCTGACAGAAATGTGTTCATAGCCACCAGTTGAATCAAAATTCTGCCATAAACAAACTGGACCATGTGGAAGAACACATCATACACCTGTATTTGACAAATAGTTAAAACGTCTCTGCCATATTATTATTATTATTACTACATCACATTTATATAGCGCTTTTCCGGGGATGCAAAGACGGTTTACATATCATTTATTCATTTACTACACAGTTACACACTGGTGGTGGTAAGCTACAGCTGTTGCCTGCCCTGGGCCTGGGGCAGACTGACAGAGACGTGGCAGCCATTCCGCGCCTACGGACTCTCTGACCATCACCAAAATGGAGGCAAGGAGGGTTAGATTCATGCCCAAGGACACAACGACAGTATGAACTGTGGGGAGAACGGGAATCAAACTGCCTACCTTCCGTTTAAAGGAAGACCGCTCTACCTCTGAGCCACTGTGCCATATTGCATACACACGTGGACAAAATTGTTGGTACCCTTCGGTCAATGAAAGAAAAACTCACAATGGTCACAGAAAAAACTTTATTCTGACAAAAGTAATAATAAATAAAAATTCTATGAATGTTAACCAATGAAAGTCAGACATTGCTTTTCAACCATGCTTCAATGGAATTATTAAAAAAAATAAACTCATGGAACAGGCCTAGAAAAAATTGTTGGTACCTCTAACTTAATATTTTGTTGCACAACCTTTTGAGGGTATCACTGCAATCAGACGATTCCTGTAACTGTCAATGAGACTTCTGCACCTCTCAGCAGGTATTTTGGCCCACTCCTCATGAGCAAACTGCTCCAGTTGTTTCCGGTTTGAAGGGTGTCTTTTCCAGACGGCATGTTTCAGCTCCTTCCAAAGATGCTCAATAGGATTGAGGTCAGGGCTCATAGAAGGCCACTTTAGAATAGTCCAATGTTTTCCTCTTAACCATTCTTGGGTGTTTTTAGCTGTGTGTTTTGGGTCATTGTCCTGTTGCAAGACCCATGACCTGCGACTGAGACCAAGCTGTCTGACACTGGCCAGCACATTTCTCTCTAGAATCCCTTGATAGTCTTCAGATTTCATTGTACCCTGCACAGATTCAAGACACCCTGTGCCAGATGCAGCAAAGCAGCCCCAGAACATAACAGAGCCTCCTCCATGTTTGACAGTAGGGACAGTGTTCTTTTCTCGATATGCTTCATTTTTCCGTCTGTGAACATAGAGCTGATGTGCCTTGGCAAAAGTTCCATTTTTGTCTCATCTGTCCATAGGACATTCTCCCAGAAGCTTTGTGGCTTGTCAACATGTAGTTTGGCATATTCCAGTCTAGCTTTTTATGATTTGTTTTCAACAATGGTGTCCTCCTTGGTCATCTCCCATGTAGTCCACTTTGGCTCAAACAACGACGAATGGTGCGATCTGACACTGATGTTCCTTGAGCATGGAGTTCACCTTGGATCTCTTTAGAAGTCTTTCTGGGCTCTTTTGTTACCATTCGGATTATCCGTCTCTTTGATTTGTCATCAATTTTCCTCCAGCAGCCACGTCCAGGAGGTTGGCTACAGTCCCATGGATCTTAAATTTCTGAATAATATGTGCAACTGTAGTCACAGGAACATCTAGCTGCTTGGAGATGGTCTTATAGTCTTTACCTTTATCATGCTTGTCTATAATTTTCTTTCTATTCTCCTGCAACAACTCTTTCCTTCTCTTCCTCTGGTCCATGTTGAGTGTGGTACACACCATGTCACCAGACAACACAGTGACTACCTGAAGCCCTATAAATATGCCCACTGACTGATTACAAGATTGTACACACCTGTGATGCTAATTAGTGCACACACCTTGCATTAACCTGTCCATTTGGTCACATTATTTACAGTCTTTTCTAGGGGTACTATCAATTTTGTCCAGGCCTGTTCCATGAGTTTATTTTTTAAAATAATGGCGTTGAAGCATGGTTGAAAAGCAATGTCTGACTTTCATTGGTTAACTTTTGTCAGAATAAAGTTTTTTTCTGTGACCATTGTGAGTTTTTCTTTCATTGACCGAAGGGTACCAACATTTTTGTCCATGTGTGTAAGACTCTCAGTTAATCAGTTATATTATAAATATAAATATATTTTATAATAGAGTTGTAAAAATTTAAAACCACTATGTAATGGTAAGAAAGACATGCTATGTGTTTTCTGTTGTAGTCAATGTTGTACCTGTTAATTGCCAAATAGTTTTTATTGCTGTTGCTTAGTAACGGGTGCCTGAATAGGCCAAATAGATGTTGACATCTGTTAGGTAAGCGTGTGAGTGAAGTTATTATGACTGTGTAATGGAGATGCTATATTTCTGTCATGTCATGCCTCCGGCCCTGCCTTAGCAGTTTTTAATGTCACACATTTTAATCAAATATCTGTTAAATCCTCTGAAAGGTATCAATACATATTTCTTTATTTCTTTCAGATATTTCCAGAATATCATACTACGCTGGTGAGTAACATTTTTTAAGATCTATTGGCCAAACCAGATGCATTGTTTGACTTTTTTTTAGCACCAAACCTATATTACATCACAAAAATTTGACATTTGTTTAATGCTTCCCATTGATATGTACCCAACCGTAAATTTGAAAAAAAGATTATTACATTCATAAAATTCAGTTAATGTACATTGAGGGACTGGTCAGACAATCACAAAATCTTTCTGTGAGCATTGTTGTGTAGTCGTCACTACTCCAGACCAAAAGTTGTTTTAAACATTGGGATAAGACGGTCCCCACTCTTTGAGCTATGTGTGTTGACATGAATAGTTATGCCTTTATAAAATCATCTTTACTTTCTTACAGTGTAACAGCAATGCCATTTTGTGTATAATGAGCTGACAGATGTAAGTTTGAAGTTTATTTTTCATTGTTTACTGAGACAGTGCTGAGTACATAGGCAACGATGAATACACTATAATGACTCTAGGCTCTCCATGGCTGTTGCTAGGTAACTGATGATGTTATATATTAGGATGGGTAAATGTTATTCTTTGAGATCCTAACCTTTATATTGGCCATTATCCTGATTTGCCAAAGTTTGGGTCAGGTTTGAGGTTAACTAAAACTTTTAATGAGACAGTGTTCGAAAACCTCACTCAAGGGTGAAAAGCAGCTCTTCTAAAAGTGCACGGACTGGCAAAAAACAGCCTCTTGCTGGCATCACAGTACTCGTATTCTTCTAAATAGGTTCGCAAGTTCATTTTTAAGTGGAGAACCTATGCGCACAATACATATTGCTCTGTAACTCTGTTAAGCAAGAATGTCATGCTTCCAAAATGATCATTTAACTCGAAACACAAGCTTTACACCAGGCTACAACAGGTTACACAGTTTGGGAATTTGAATGCACATTTTTAGTATAATAGTAAAAGCCATGGCTGCTTGATTAAAACCTAAATGTTTAGATTAATAGAAATGGTATTTTTTGTGAGTTCAGTTGATCTTGATAAATCCTTGTGTTTACATGTTTGAGTTTGTGTTTCAAAGTCTTGGATTGAAATTCTGCTCTACCATATTAATATTATATGTGCAGTAATGAGTGGTCTTACTTTCCACTGCTACAATGCTCTCAGTATATTTTCTTACTACCTCCTATCCCTCCCTTTACAAACCTGCTCTAAGCCTTTCCCTCAATGCCTGATCATGAGCAAAGCAGCTTTTTTGCCCCCGTGGTCACAGCAGTGTACACCAAACGCCCAAACAGCAGTGGACAAACACTTTCTTCACATGCTGACTTTCACTACCATTGCTACCTCTCTTACTTCAGATTTCCTCACATGTTTGACTTCCTGCTTACACACTCCCCCTCACATCCACTCTCTCAGGCTTACACTCCCTCACTGTACAGTCTCTGTGGCGCACTCACGTCTGCTGCTGGGAGTTTTTGCTGGATATACTGTTTGTATGTGTTGGTCTGCGGCAAGATGTTGCTCTGTTTCCTGCTACAAAGGCGAGGCCAGACTGATCGACGCATATCACTAACCTGGAAACCCTGATAATTAACATTTTGGACTACAGAATCCTACATTTATTCTGTTGCTGAGTTTTATTCGTTCTTTTCTTGCACTCTTCTGGTCTGTGTCATTCAGCCAATCTTTCTCTGACATCAGATACCTGTTCTGACCTGGTTCAGTACTGCAGACTCAGAGCGCTGTGGGAAAGCTTTGGGCGATCAGGGTCTTGCCTCTCTGTTTTCTGGTTTATTTAATTCTTAACCGAGAGCTTATTCTTCCCCTGAGTTACCTTGTTCTGTCTACTGTCCTGTCTGTTTTTATCTTTTTCGTCGCTCTTCTCTGGCTGCGTTTGTCACTCATCTTCTTTGCCCTCGTATGCTCCATTTCTCTATGCCCTACATTTTGCCTGTGTCTGCGACAATGTAGACTACCAGTGTAAAAAGTATGCTTGTACAATAAAGTGGTTGGCATTGGGCTATTGTTACATGGATTATTGACACTACCAGACCTTGTGTCTTGATAACTGTGGCTACAAGGAAGTGGCCTTCCTTGAATATGACATCAAGAATGGATTAAATGTATCAGCAGCTCTACACTGAAGACCAGTGTTTTATATGTTTAGAGGATTTATTGGACAAATGGGATAGCCTAATAGGTGAAGAGATTATTCATTGGTATCAGACTCAGACAACAATGCTGGGTCATAATCAGTTCACTTGTGACTGCATGGAGGCAGACTTTATCTGTCATTTTAAAGTGAAAACATTTGGAGCATCTCTATCATCTGGACTTGGACTCTGATAATGGATGAAGCACTGGAGTGGCTGCCAGTGTCATCGGAGGAATAGACATTTGTGTCATAGTGCATTTGTGTTGCATTCTCCACCTCCTGTTGGAATATCTGCTGTGTCGCCATTTTCACTGTACAGAGGATATTCAACATCCTCCTTTTCCTGCTTCCCTCAAGTCACTGACAGTCCTGGAGAACTGGCTTTGATTTATTCTCCTGCAGCTGTCTGAGAAGGTTTACTATGGATTTCAGCCATAGCTTTGTTAAATGGCAAAAACATAACAATTTTTTGTTTTAGTTTTTGTAGTTAAGTACCTTGCTACAGTTTGGATTTAAAGCTGCAAGCTGTAATCTACATTAGGAGCCAGTCTAAAGATCCATGCTTGTTTTGGGCCCTGGCAACTTTGCCTGGGCCCTTTGGCCTGCTACACAAAGAATGGAGAACAGTGGCTGCATCCCCCTTTGTTGGAGCAAGGGGGCCTGTATTTATGCACAACACCCCCTACCAAGTATGTACTAAACCTATACATGCATAATGGTATATTTACATTTCCTATTATGCATAATAAGGTGTTGCTTTGAAAAACAATATTGTCACTTGCTCTAAAACACTGTTGAATTATAGGTATGTATCTATGTTTATTACGAAATTCTTCTCACCATTTTACCGGGATTATAGTTTATCATGAGCTGTAATTAGGTTGGTGAATAAAATCATGGAAAGCGGTGGTTGGACTCAGTAGAACTAAAACAACTGTTTTGAGTATGGGTAAGAGAGATGTGGATGTACAGGTGCAACACAAAACATCCTCTTGTGCTTCTTGTATATTTCTGTAGCTGTTTTTATCTACAGAGGAGTATATTCACATTCCTGTTGTAAGTTCAAATAGTATTGTCTGCAAAAAGCATAGGGGAGGGCAGAGCAAAGGGTTGGAGGATGAGGGAAAATTGAGAAGGAGGAAGGAAGTGTGGTGGTTCAATATGACAGCGGGATTGAAATGGAGACGTGAAGGCTGAATCTAAAAGGTTTGTTTGGTTATGGGGGGGGTACAGAGGGTAGGTTACATAAAGGAGCTATAGGAGATTTGATATATGAGAAGGGAAACAATACAGAGGAGAAAAAAGCAGATAAGAAACAACCAATTAAGGTAAAAAAAAGAAACACAAGAAAGAAAGATGAAGAGTCACAGTCCCCCTAGGATTGTGCTAACCCCAGTAACCCAGATACAAGCTAGATGGGGGAGAGAAATCGTCCTTATACTGCAGCAATGGGACAGCGCTCAACTCTAGCTTTCTGTAGTGGTAACGGAGCTGCCTGTCAGTTACTGAAGGGGGATTTATTGGGCTCCTCCACACAGCCAGAGTGACCTAGTTGATTTGATTCCCCTTCTTTTTCTTGACTTTATGATGGTAGGGACATGGTGCGTTGATTCTGGACTTTTTTTTTCACATTAACAATCAACAGCATCCACACAGGTCATTAAGTATGTCTCCTTGTCTAATGGGATTTTCTAAAGCTGTATGAAGTATTTAGGCTATGATTACATGAGAGTGATTTTGAGTGTTGCATAGAATGTGTTTTCAACATTTCAGTGCTTTGACATAATCTGATTACTGAAGTGAATGAGCATATGGCTAATGGTGGAGGCTTGTGGCTATATAGTTCTTCTGGTGTAACTGCTTCTGTTTAGAAATTCATTCAAAATAATGCCCCCAATACATGTTTAATGTGGCCTCTTTTAGAAATCAGTATGCTGGCATATGAACCCCCTCACAGTACCAATTAAAACAAATGACAATATGATAACCCTCCTTCAATGAGTGGGCTCTAACTTGCAACTTCTTATTTTATTATGTCTTGATACTTACAAGCTCTTTAGGTTTCAGATTATAGAAAATGGTGTTACTCTAGAAGTGTTTTTCACTTTGAAGACTCATGTAGGTCATATTGCACAAAGTGTGAAACCTTGGCTATTTTGGTTTCTTTAAGAACGTAAACAACAACCCACAGAAATGCACTGATGTCATGTATCCTATTAATATGAGGCTGTAGTTGGCATCGGTTCTTCTTGTATTACTCTCTTAATCCACACTACATACATTCAATATAAAACCTATGCCATGTATATGATAAATTACTCTCAAAAATCTTTTTCTATATTCAATGGTGGCCTAGGTATTTAGGAAGAAAGCAGTTCCATTATTGTATTCGTTGCCACATACAATCAACAATAGTTTTTATTAAATGTGAGTTGTGTTAAAGCTAAGGATATGTATGAAGAGGAAGAGAAGAGAGTAAGACAGATCTAAAATTGCCCAAAATAGATGAAATAAACATGTCAGAAAGAATAAACCTGTAGTAGCTCTTGATCTCTGTATGCTAGGTTTATTTATTTATTTATATATTTTTTTTCAACTACAGTTTTAAGGGAATTTCTTAAACATATTATTGTGCTTGTCTGACTGCTGACTATTACTGACCACCTGTTTATAGATTTGCTGCAATAAGTCTATTAAATTAAGTACTGAAAAAAGGAGAGAGAGAAACTCCATGTTTAACAGAGCATCACACTATTTGGTTGACTGTCTGTTCAAAAGACTAATTTATGTGTATATATTTTAATACATTTAATGATATAGGTTGAAGTGTCAATCTTTGTTGTCTCTGTATTTGTCTTATGTAGAATATGACGGCCAGTTAGCCCCTGCATCTGAGTTGGGCATGGCGTCGTCTTCCTTCTTGGAACCCAACCTCAACCACTCCACGACGGGTGGTTGTGGGGTTAAATCCCGCTCTGGGATGCCAGTTGGAACCAGTGTTGGGACCAGCAGCTCTGCTGGAGGACTTGAAAGGCCCCCAGGCTCCATGGACAGGGTTCTCAAGATCTTCCATTATTTTGAGACAAACAGTGAACCTTGTACTTGGGCTAGTAATATCAGGCATGGAGATGCTACAGATGTCAGGGTAAGGAAAAACACAACTCTGCCTTTTTTATGACTATCTAAATGTTCATTTGTTTACTCTGCATCCTAATTTTTGTTTAAACAGGGAGTTATCCAGAAAATTGCAGAGATCCACAAACTGCGTTGTGTATCCTCTCTGGGTCTTCGTTTGACCCATCTACACTCGGACACTATTCACTGGCTGCACCCTGACTTAGGTGTGTCCCATGTCAGAGAGAAATATGAGAAGCAGCAACCACAAGAGGAGTGGAGGTAATGGATTCAAATAATACTCTCCTTTTATTGTTTGCTGTTGTCTGTCGAACATAGGAATAGCACAGACTGTTTTAATGTGTATTATACTTTCAATAAATTAAACTACTCAAACTCAAAATAAGTCCAATCAGATGCTTAAATTAAACTGTAGAGGAACCAAATATAAATGTACTATAAAATTTACTATATTAAAGAGGAAATTCAAATATCACAGTTCATATCACAATGTATATTTACTTGCTATTGTGAGGCGCTACTCTAACCCTTTTTTCAACTGTGCAGCTCACTCAATATTGTTAATGGTTCAGTCCATTGTTTAGCAGTTGGGATTAAATTTGAAGTAAAATGATAATGACGGCCCTCTGCACACCACTGACATGCATCACAAGAGCCCTGCTAATTGTTGAATACATCTGCCTCGCTGGGCAGCAGCACAGCAAGCCCACAGGAGCTTCTGCTGCTGCCAAGCTATTGTTAGAACAGCAAAAGTAGCCCAGGGGGTGGACTGACTCTATCTCACTTCTTTCTCACTCCTCAGCATGCTTCTTCTTATTCAAACTCATGCACTCCCATTTGCTCTTTTTCACTTTGATCTTTTTATCCATCCATTTTCCTCTCATCTTTTACAGCTGTTATCTTTTTCTTACTATCATGCATTTTCTGTCTTCTCTCACACTCTTCTCGGTTCATTCATAATAGATGGAGGATGTTTTATTAATTTTGTTTTTAACCTTTTCTTTGTCATGTTGCTATGGGCTGAAACATCACAGCAGCTTTAAGCCAACAACACTCCTGACCCATTCCACTCACTGTGGCCACTTGAATATACCAGTCTTAAAAGAATGTAAAGCTGTGCAATTAATTGAATTTTCAATTAAAATTTTGGCTCCCCACAAAAAAAATGTAATCGAGAAAAAAAAAATTCTTTAGTCACATTTTGTTCTGCATGTTATTTTGGCCTGAAACATTATAAAACACTTTACATGGAAGATCTGCACCACATGAAAACATTTTGTTTTTCAAAACATTGTGGCAGTGCACTATGTTGTTAATCTTTTTTATTTAGCTTAATTATTTTTGTTTATTTTGTAAGCAAAAAATCACTGCTTTGTTCAAAAAATCTGAATATTTCAATGAGTCGATGAGTAATTGTGTAAAATAATAGTGATTATGATTTTTAAAATAATGTGTCACTATAATCAAAGCTGGCCCATGTGGCTGCTTCAATGACTGAATAAGGATTATCCATTGTTGTCTTTTTAATAAGAAGTCAAAACAAATCTATTTTTGAACATGGGTGTCATACATTCATTAACAATTCAGGATGTACCTCATACTGAGCCAGAATGGAAGTCTTTGAAATGTATTGCTGTGTGTGCTTGCATCAGCTGCATGTATGAGACAGCACTCCCACATTCTCGTCCTCAGGCTCTGAATAATTAGGCAGCAGTGGCACTGGTCAGTGATTCATATTGTCTGTCATTCTCAGGTATGAGCTGCGAATGCGCTACTTTCCGAAAGGTTACCTCAGTCATTTCTCAGAAGACAAACCCTCCCTTAACTACCTCTATCACCAGGTGGGTTACTAGAATAGTTAATAATTCAAAAATAACACCCTTTACGAGTCTCTTACCACATTTGTCACTTTCCTTTGATATTTCTATCAATTGCTTAACAGTGTTTATTATGTTTTGTTCAGGTAAAAAGTGACTACATGCAACATATAGCTGACCAAGTGGATCAAGACATTGCTTTGAAACTTGGCTGTTTAGAAATTAGGTAAGAAAATTAACCAATGTGTTGCTTTGTAAAAATATATTAATAAACTTCTTGTGTATCAATATTATCTTTTTTCAAATAAACAGAAGGTTTTTTAGAGAAATGCCGGGAAATGCTCTGGACAAGAAATCAAACTATGAACTACTAGAGTAAGATATAACGCTTCCATTTATTTTTTATATACATTATATTGAGAGCACTACTTTTGATATATGAAAACAAAATCTGTCTTTTTAGGAAAGATGTTGGTTTAAGAAGGTTCTTCCCTAAAAGCCTGCTGGACTCCCTAAAGGTATGTTGAAACCAATAACAATAGCGATACCCATCAGTTATTGTCACTTCTTAGGCAATAGGGCTCTGCCTCAGCAAGCTGCAGAGCTAAGAGCTGACGCCTTTTTAGATTGAGCAGACTGACAAGGAGTCAGCTGATTATTGTCTTATGCTGGATTATCTGATGTTTGAAACTGAGTTTTAAACCACTGCCTTGTCACTGTATATGTCTTGTTATTTGGAGGTTTTTCAGTTTGTTGTTTTTTTTTCAATTTAAGTTGTCTTTTTGTCTCATCAATTGATCTAATCTTTGTCTTTTCAGGCAAAGACACTTCGTAAGCAGATCCAGCAGACGTTTAAGCAGTTTGCTAACTTCAACGATGAGCAGAGCATCCATAAATTCTTTGAGATTCTCACTCCTATTTACCGCTTTGACAAAGAGTGCTTCAAGTGTGCTTTGGGGGTAGGACAACACTCATCTCATGAAAAGAATATATGCATAATAATGTCGGTGCTTACATTCCTAATGGCCACAAGCAAAGTCACTTGTATAGGCCTGTATAAAGCATGAGTGAAAGCTTATCTTTAAGTTAGATATTTTGCCACAGCCAAGAAAGAAATGTGTGCATACACAGTAGAATGTTGCTATTCCTATTCAGACAATAATAGGGGTTATAAGAAAGTCTAAATGTAAGCCATCATATTCACTTGGATAACAGATTTGCTACATCACAAAAACCTTTTACAAACTTACTGAAAAAGAGATGACAAGACAGCCTTCAACTTTTACTTTAATGGTGTTTTGTTTTTCTCCCTCTCAGTCTAGTTGGGTAATATCAGTAGAGTTGGCTATTGGGCCAGAAGAAGGAATCAGCTACCTCACAGATAAGGGCTCAACGGTGAGGTTCCTTCTTTATATTTCTCTATAGCAATATTTTCTCTCTCCTTGATATTGCGCTTTTATATTCTTATTACTTTGTGCTAAAGAGTAAATATAAGTTACTAAGCTTTTTAATCACAGAAAAGTAGGCTCAGTGGTAATTAGCTACGCTGCCCTCTACTGGTTCATTTTATCACAGAATAATTATAACAATAATATTTGTTTAAATACACACTTTGCATCATTGCATTGTTTCTGTAATAATAAGTAATTTAAAATACATTTAAATGTTTTGCTTTATGTTTGTTTTCTAGAATAATTTATTCTGATGTTCATAACTTACATTTGCTTTACCTTGTTTCTGCAGCCAACACATTTAGCTAACTTTAACCAGGTTCAGTCTATCCAGTATTCAGCTTTAGAAGAAAAGGATAGGAAAGGAATGCTGCAGCTGAATGTAGCAGGAGCACCAGAGGTATATACACCTTTCTCTCTTTGTATAATCCTCTATAACAACAATGCATTATGTATTAATGTCATATAATGTGAGTGGTTAAAATGTAAAAAAAACTATTAAGGCTGTTTGCTAGTTTTAAAATAATACTTCTATTGCAGCATCAAACACATTTCCTAGTAATTTGCAAGAATGTGAGGTTTTAGTGAGAAATATGCATTATTAAGGATTTGTAGTTTGGCCAAAATAAGGCTCCTTTTGTGTCCTATTACACTGTGAAGCAACTCTGTGTGTGTGTTTGTGTGTGTGTGTGTGTGTGTAGCCTCTCACAGTCACCACAGCATTGCTGACCACAGCTGAAAATATGGCTGACCTTATCGACGGTTACTGTCGACTTGTCTCCTCAGTTTCTCATTCTTTCATTGTTCGAGTCCATAAAGGTAAGTTTCTACTTTTTGACACTCACTATATTCATAGCATTTTTCTGTTACTTTGTGGCACAAAAAAACTCTGTATTAAGTTCTTATTTCTTTTATTGTTTTAACTTTTATGCCAATTATATTATTTATATTTTAGTAGTTTAAACTCTTCCACTGAAGTTGTGATTTTAACATTCCAAACTTGTGAGTAAGTCTAGCTGTCTGTCTGTCATGTTATTGTGTTTGTTCTGTAACCTTTTGTAAATTCTGTCATTGTGAATGTTTGTATCTTGATGCCAG
Source organism: Perccottus glenii (assembly GCA_024416835.2). Classification (NCBI taxonomy): domain Eukaryota; kingdom Metazoa; phylum Chordata; class Actinopteri; order Gobiiformes; family Odontobutidae; genus Perccottus; species Perccottus glenii. The sequence continues at coordinate 12,165,348 of CM044551.2, forward strand.
CCTTTGGTTTATTGCTGCAGAACAAATCTACCTACGGGTCCAAATAAAATTAACTGAACTGAACTTTTTGCATTATTATCTACATAAAATGTACATCCAAGTATGTGGCTACTTGGTCCTATGTACAGTATATTGTGAGTATATTAAGTATATTGTTGAAGTAGAAAACTGTAGCCATTCTGTAGTCATTTCTGATTTGGCTAATGATGCTCGATCATGTCACTTAAAATAACCAGTCTATGTCTAAAATAAATTGTAACATTTTTTTTAATAACTAGATTATTCTCTTTTATTTTGTCTTGCAGAAGGGGATCAAAGGGCTCTTCCTTCTATTCCAAAGTAAGTGGACAGATGCTACATGCAGGTAGAGAAATTAAAATTGTTGCCTTTTAATCCAATTATAATCAGAGTTTTAGACTGCAACAGTAACACCTTACTCCGATTGGACTAATGCACCTGGATAATGTGGTTTATTGATGGACTAAAGTTGGATGTATACAGCTTACTCTAAATAAGGTTGTACACCGCACTAAGCCTTCTCCAGAGTCGGACAGAGAGTAACACACGTAAATAAAGGAGAAAAACATGAATAGCAATGTTTAGAGACAAACTAGAGATTTTGGGAGAAAAGGTGCCAATCTGTTGTCTCGGAAATGTTTGCTAGTAGATCAGTCATTTTGATCCACTTTATGAAAGCCAATCTGGTTGATGTCATATAAGTTATGTTATGGATTAAAGAACCTTTTGAGCATTTGAGCTTTACTACTAAAAATAAAATGTACACCCATAGGGAGATGCATCTTGCTTTAAGATAGGCAGAAGGTGAAACATCTCTTTCTTCTCAACAGGGTTTCAAATCATGAGAAGCGGATGGAAAACGATGGATGGTGTACGGACCAGAGCTGTTTGTGTCTCAGGTGCACATCTCTTGACTTTTTTTTTTTATATATATCTTTTAAAGCTTTAAATGTCATAAGAGTGAGAGAGTGTATAGTTGTGTGTGTGCACATTAGGCACTTCCTTTTCCTTATTGTGCCTCATCTGTGTGTGCAGTGAAGAGTCCTTGTCCCAGATGTCTACATGGAGAGCTTTAGTCACTGTCACTATCTCTGTTCTGACCATATACTGACCTCTTACATACTACCAGTGGAACAAAATGACTAAATAACTTTGTTTTAAAGTACTATTACATTTGTTCTGTGTATTATTTTCAGTAACAACAAACTAAACAAAACTAATCTGTCATCTCTCTTTCCTTCTGTGTGTCATTGTGCATGCTGCTTCCGCAGGTCAGACTAGTGGCGATGGTAAACAGCATTCTTTAAATTAAAATGTCTAAAAATATTGTTGGTCCTCAATTTGTGTCACAGTAGTGTAGTGTATTTGCGATGTGGATAACTTTTTCAGTCTTACCCATTACAAAAGTTAACAACAACACTTTTCTTTTTTGAGTTCCCCACATTCAGTATGCTTCATCTGTCTACTATGTAACACAGATGTTCCATAGTACAAACTGTATTAATAGTTCTGTGTACATTTGTCTTAACATTAAACTTGTTGATTTCTTTCTTCTGTTTAATGGCACATTTTTCCTCTTTATTTTGGCTCTCCAGAAACAGATGACTATGCTGAAATCATAGACGAGGAGGACACCTATACCATGCCTTCAAGTAAGTATTCATGCTCATGCTGACACAGACCAGATATAGGTGGCTAATAAGAGAAGCACAAAGAGAGAAAAGCTCAGTGGATTTTATCTCACTTATTTGTCATAATGTATTGTCAGATTTTTGTTATAGAAAACAGATTAAATTTGTTCACCAGCATATTTGCACTTATTTTACATCGAATGGTGAAACTAAAGAATGTTAATTAATTGCTAACAAAATTCATTTTTGCTTTACATGTCTCAAGGGAATGCACCTTTTAGATTTCAATTTTGTTGGTCAGATTTGTTAGTTGTCATATACATGGGAGTCTAAAATATGAAAATTAAGCTAACAGTGTTCAGCTATGCTCATGTTGCTGCTGATTGCTGGCTGTCCAAGTGAAGTTGTTAGTTATTGTTGCTTAAGTGCAAGGCTGTGTAGTCATGCATAGGCAACATTTGGGGCAATATTCAGACAATGTTAAAGTTCAACAGGAACAAAATGTATAAGAACAAAGGGTATTAGCAGCAAAATACACAAGTAACCTGCCTTAAAATGTTGCCTCTATGTCAGAAGCACTTCCTGTTTGATGCATTTATTCATACTTAACACTGTAAGTATTACATTGTAATATAAATCTATTGTGAACTCTTTCATATGATGGGAAAACTATACATTAAACCAGCTTGACCCATTGTCATTGTCTTACAATCTACTAAACGAAACCCAACAACTACAAAAAATACAGTTTATTATAGTAATTAACACAGTGGTGAAACATAACATAACAACTTTCTGCATCTGTGTACTCACAGTTAGTTATGTCTGTTTCCTATCACTAACCCATGTTCCCAGAATACTATGGACTAGATCAAGGTAATGATTGGAACCAAGTCTGGTTGTATTGTGATGCCTCTTTGATTTGGTGATTGTGTCCCTTATTTTAATTTTGCTTGCAACTTTTAACACTATAAAACAGATTTGTTACTTTATCTGTACCCTGTTGATTTGACCTCCCTCTGTTGATGTTTGGTATTTTAACATTTTAAATGTTGGTAAGTAAATAGTGTGTTAGCCCTCTGACTAACTGGCCATTGTCCAGGGTATACACCACTATAAGGCAATATAGCTGCCGGTATAGGCTAACTGGAGTAAGCTGTAAGAGCGGTTAGCACTCCTCCCTCACAGCAAGAAGGTCGTGAGTTCAAAACCCGGCCGACTCAAACATTATTGGCCCGACTCCGGTCTTTCTGTGAGGAGTCTGGATGTCCTCCATATGTTGCCGTGGGTTCTCTCCGGGTACTCCGGCTTCCTCCCACCGTCCAAAGACATGCATGTATGAGTTAATCGGCAAATCTAAAGTGTCCCTAGTGAATGAATGTGAGAGTGGTTGTTTGTCACTGTCTGTCTCTAAATGTCAGCCCTGCGACTAACCCGCCTCAGGCCCAAAGCTGCTGGGATAGGCTCCAGTCACCCGCGACCCCTAACGGGACTAAGTGGTAGAAAATAAATGAATGAATGAATAATACAAAGGAACTGGTGAATAGGCTGGTTCATTGAAGGTCTTTGAATACGACTAGGAAGGGCAGCAGACTTCTACTGTATATTTAAACTGAAATGTGTCAGAGCAGTCCCATTTTTATTGTTAAATCATAATGCATGAGTATTTGAAGATCAAGTTCCATGAACAGCATTTTACATGGGATTAATTATGACTAGCTGTACAATTTTGTCACTGTGTACTGCTTGTTTTTAGCCATTTGCTGTCTGTAATTATTGCACAAGTATTGAGCTATTCAGAGTCAAGTCAGGGTTCTGTTAAAATCCTTTTAAAATATCATCTACAGCCTCTCGTCCCCTTTATATCCCACTAACATGGACAAAGTCAGGTCAACAGTGTCATGCAAAACAAAGCATCCGCCCCCAAAACAGGCCAGTGCTTTGATCTTAAATAACACACTTTGCTAGTAATTGATCTTCTCAATTTAACAACCTGACTTTATCCATATTGCATATATTTGATGTTCATCTCTCTTTGATGTTAGTGTTTGTGCCACATGGTATATTTGTCTGTGGGTTGCTGATGCTTTTGTTGCATGATGCTGACAAGCTATTGTCTTTGCAAAAAAATAAAAATCAAGCTTGTCAGAGTAGCATATGCAACGTTAGTGGATTAGTCCTAGAAGAAAATTAATTGACAAATCAATCTTAAAGTTACTTTCTTTAATTGCAGTCAAAGCTATGAAGTTAATGCCTGGTTCAAATTGTGAAGCTCTCTGACAAGATTGGTTATTGTAGGCCCCAAATAAGAAGCACATGTTTGTTAGTGTTTATGTATCTTGTCTTATTCTGTTTCTGTGTGTGTGTGTCTGCCTGTTCATGTGTGTTGTGTATCCAGCGCGAGACTATGAGATTCAGCGGGATTGTATTGAGTTAGGGCGCTGCATAGGTGAAGGACAATTTGGAGATGTACACCAAGGAATCTACATCAGTGCGGTATGTCACTTTTTAATTCACTTTAGGATCCAAACTTAAGTTACTGTGCACACATTACTACATTATGCACATTGTAGGAAAGGAATATGTTAAATAAATATTTATTAAACTTGATAAGGAACTGAAATTCAACTGTTTCTTATTCAAAGTTGTGTTTGTTTGCGCAGGAAAATCCAGCCTTATCTGTGGCAGTAAAGACCTGTAAAAACTCAACGTCAGACAGTGTTAGAGAAAAGTTTCTTCAAGAAGCATGTAAGTTGCTACATAAATTTCTGTCACATTAGTACCACCAATTCTGGTCATACTTTACAGTAAATACACAATGTCGGGCATTAGTAAATAGTACAGCCACAATTTCTTGATATGATACACAAATTATATGCTGGATAGATGATTTCTAAAGCATAAAAATAAAATGTTCAATTTGTTATATTTACTCTTATTTAGAATAAATGCTTAATAGTGTGTGTGTGTTGTTGTTCCTGTTGTTGTTATTATATATTATTTGCTAGTGAGTAGGATTTAGCACATAAATCTGAAAAGTCTTGAAAATGAGATCTGATTTATTTTAATTTTCCTTCCAGTGACTATGCGTCAGTTTGACCATCCTCATATTGTTAAACTGATCGGTGTAATCACAGACAATCCTGTCTGGATCATTATGGAGCTCTGTACACTTGGAGAGGTATGATTCAAGCCCATGTGAACTATAGATGGATGTGTCCATTTGTCTGAAAGCACAAGGATTAACCTAGATTTATAGCTATTATGCACTACCAACAAGGACAATTTGACTTTTCCACCCAGGGCACCTGTGATGTAAATCCTGTTTTTCTCTCTCTTTGGTCCCTTTAGTTGCGTTCTTTCCTCCAGGTGAGGAAGTATAGTCTGGACTTGGCCACGCTCATCCTGTACTCCTACCAGCTCAGCACAGCTCTGGCCTATTTGGAGAGCAAGCGCTTTGTACACAGGTACACATATGGCATTCATAAAACAACATATTTCAGCATTATAAATTAATGCTACGACTGATATAATAAATTGTCTTTTAAATGAACTAAATCTCAGATCTAACTGAAGTTAAACTTTTGTTGTATTGTATCTTCAGGGACATAGCTGCACGAAACGTATTAGTGTCTACAGTGGACTGTGTAAAGCTAGGGGACTTTGGTTTGTCACGATACATGGAAGATTGCTCCTATTATAAAGGTAAATTGTAACAACATGCATAAATATGGCATAAATTTACATTTTGTCTTATTCTTGTTCAGTAACAGTACAGGTCAGGATACTGCATTAGTATTCATAGCACTCCTCTGAATCAAAATGAGCAGTGAAGTGTAACACAATTTCTTATCTTTTTGCTACAGCATCTAAAGGCAAGCTACCTATTAAATGGATGGCTCCAGAATCTATTAACTTCAGACGATTTACCACAGCAAGTGATGTGTGGATGTTTGGTAAATTCTTGTTTAATCATGACTTCACTTTTGTTTCTTTTTGCTTTTCTTTGTATTTTTCTTTTCTATAACAAAAATAATGGTTACTGAATGAAACATGTTCTTTCTTAGGTGTTTGTATGTGGGAAATTCTTATGTATGGTATCAAGCCTTTCCAAGGTGTTAAAAACAATGACGTAATAGGAAGGATAGAGAATGGCGAGCGACTGGCTATGCCCCCTCAGTGTCCACCTACGCTCTACAGTTTGATGACAAAGTGTTGGTCATACGATCCCAGCAAGAGGCCGCGCTTCAATGAGCTCAAAACACAACTAAGGTAAGTAATGGCAAACTAAATCATTGTTCACTAAGTGGATTGTTTTCTTACACCTTTCTAACAGCAGGTGTCACTCTGTCAGTGTTCATTAGTTATGTGATGCCTTTCTCGCTTGTGTTTTGGAATTAAAATTACACCTAGTCAATAGAAATATAATTTGGATTGTCAGTTGCTTAGTAGTTAAAACGAGAACAAAAAAAAAGTAACAATATTGTTTCCTTGCATTACACATGTGTTTTAACTTAATAAGTGGCTCAGGTGGCTTCATACTGGTATATGAATGCGTTTGTGTGATTATGATGGTGTGGTTGGCAAAGCCGTTGGTATGTTTCACCGTCAGTCCGCCCCAGAGCACGTGTGACTACAGACTCAGAGGTAGCTTGCCACCACCGCAGTGTGAATGTGTGAGTGGGTGAAAGAAAGCTTGATGCAAAGTGGCCAAGAATGTAGAAAAACACTCTAAAAATGCACACCATTTACCATTTATGTATATGTCTATTATGTGATGTTGTTATGGTAACAGATTTGTGATAATGACAGAGATAAATTAGATCAGATGTGTTGGTCCACACCTTGCATTGGAACAACCTTTGTTTAAGCGGTACATTTGAGAGGAGGAAGACTAAATTTTATGAGACAATATTTAGCATATGTTGCAGTTAAAGCCCGTATTCCATGTGTCACTTGGATAAAGTAACCAGTAAAACAAAAGTACATACCCTTTTTTTATTTCTGCAAATTCATGGTATTTTTAAAATTATAGGTGCATGTGGGGACATAGTGGGATTTTGGCTTTTCCCAGCTGTAATGACTCAACAATTCAAAGTAGCATTCAACATGAACAGACCTGTAGTTGCAAAAGCTGAGCTTGAAAACTAAATAAGAGTTACACATTCAGTGGATAGACATGCTTTAGATGACTTTTATTAAGATGAAGAATGCTGACATTGTCTTTTGTTTTATCAAAATTGTCAAGAAAGTACTGTATATGCCTCTTGTACAGCAATTTTAGGAGCACAGCAAAGACACTCAGTTTCCTTGAACATGCACATTCCCTATCTGAGACAGAGTAACAAGAAAATAACCATGCTTTTTCAGCCTCCTGTGGTTTTATGAGCTTGCTAAAAATCAGCATGACTCGCACCTTAAATTCCTCTGCGAACCCCCACATTGTCCTCAGTGTCACCAGTCCTTTTTATGTGTCTTTTAACATACAAATCCTTGTTCTTAGACTCCTCCTACCTTTTTGCTGCATTGATTTATTTAGTGGAACCAACATCTTTGAGTTCTCCTCATTAGTGTGAGGTGTACATTGAACATGTTTTATTAGGCTAAAACCCCTGTATACAACATGGTGTGTGCTGGATTTTGATGCTAAGCAAATAAACCTAATGACATTTCTTTTAATTGACACAGACATTACCATGGTGCAGAGAAGTGGGACTTTTAATATGCCCTGTTCAGTATCTTGGAAACCAAGTCAATATTGTCCATGTTCGCTATTAATAGTAGAACTCATTCCATATAAGGGGTTGTGAATTTGTTTCCTTTCAGTCTGGGCAGCTTTTATGTCATAATATCAATTATAGGGTTCTCTTGCCAAATATGCAGCTTTCAGCTAGGGCTACAGTTTCCCTAGACAGATGAATGTGAGTGTGTTTACACAGTGGGCAGCTGCCAGGAGCTACAGTCTCTCAAAGAAGCGAGAGAGAGAGAAATATAGACAGAGAGAATAAAAGAAGGGAAGTAAAAGGCAATGTAGGCTATTGGAGTTCTATTGTCAATGTTTGCAATCTAGCTGACCAAACGACCTGTTTTAGCTTTACCTGTAACCTCTAGTATTTAGCTTTATCTGCACAACAACAGCCAGGTGAAGAGGGTCCATCTTTTTACGTGTTGGTGCTTGTGGTTCAGTAACATGTGGCATGCTGTTGGTCTTAGTGGACATTAGTGGATATGTTCTTTTAAAAGGATTGCCACCTACACAACTGGATTGTCTGGGTCTGAAGGTAAGACATACTTTGTGGAGATGCAGAAATGAAGTGTGAGGCATGTCTGGTGTAAACGTATCCTTGGTTACTCTTTAATCCATCACTAATGAGCTGCCCATTAATTAGACCATAAGTAAGAAAAATAAGTATGAAACAACAGCATTGTGATTTGTGTATTTCAATTTGTGTATTTTTGAAATACAAACAGATCCAATTTAAATAAGAATAATACCAAATGGCCACTTACAAAATCTGTTGCAGGTCAAAGTTGATTCTCAGTCCAAATGTTTTTTTAAAGCTAACTCTAGTTGAAAAAACAGGACACACTCAAGCAGTATTGTTACAAATGAAGCATTTGAATGATGGAAAAAGGACCAGACAAAGAATGACTTGGACAGGTGCAGAGACACGCCACACACACACACACACAGACACACGGATACAACACAGCAGGAGACCGAAGAAGGGTGTAATGTTTCTACAAATAGCATTTAGTCTTGTTGAGGGAACGAGAACAGACGTGTGTGAAAGTGGGAACTTGCTTTGTTGGATTTATTAAGCATTATTTTATTTGTAAAACCAACTGCAGCATTTCTAAGGGAATCTTGATTTGTTTTAGTAACAGGTCAGTCTTTTTTTCTCAAAAATGTGGTTAGCTTAAAATGTTTTCCTGCTAGAGTTGTTTTAAAAATACAGTTGGTGAGCACTTTGACAGCTGACTTAATATTTAATACTGCATTTAAACCAGTTTATTTTTTTCCATTGGATTTATGAAATGAATGCTCACACTTTTAACACACAATGGTTTCCTCATTTGCAGTAGGAGATGGAAAACCACTTAAGCTGGCATTTTGGTTTTACTAGCAGCTGTTTTGGTTGAGTGTTGTGCTGTGCCTTGTGTTTTTGTGTTGAGAGGTTAATTTTTGTGAAGGACAAAAAAAATCTGCGGTGATAAAGTGGCTTTGCTGGTTGTCTTACCAACACTATTTCACCACCTCAAGGGCAAACCCGTTGTTGGATGATAAAGGAACCAAATTACTATTTTCATTCTTTTCAAAGCATGTGTTGGAGCTCAACTTTACCTTTTTTTTCCAGCACTATTTTGGAGGAGGAGAAACTTCAGCAGAAAGAAAGAAACAGGATGGAGATGAGAAGACAAATCACTGTGTCTTGGGATTCTGGAGGGTCTGATGAAGCACCACCAAAAGTAAGCCCATTATACACATTACACATATATGTATGGGGCTGGCTGTGTGTGCCTGTTTTTATTTTTTTTTTATCCACTGATATTTGATCCTCATGATATTTGTAATTCTCTTAAATTATACTTTAATTCAAATATACTTATTTCTAAATTAGTAAATATTGTTCTTTAACTAAGACCGTTCAGGCATAAAACATAAAAAAGAAGGCAGACATAATTACTATATTGTAGGATGGACAGTGGATATCTCACTGTGTCATTTCTAACCACACGCCATCTAACATTTCCTGCCATTCCCTACACTGCTTCACCCTCACTCATTCCTTCTGTCTTTGAAATCTGTTCACTCAAACTATATAGAATGGATAATTTGTGTACATCTTACATCATGATTTAAACCATGTTGGGCTTATTTATTTTTTCCACAGTTATCTGTTCTGCCTTGCTTTATTTTCATTTCTTTCATTACTCTTGATATTTGCCTTGGTTGTTTCTTCATCTCTCCGTCCTCATACCTTTTCCTGCCTTTGCCTGTTGTCCTCTTCTGTCTGTTTGCAGCCAAGCCGCCGTCCTCCCTGCAGCCAGCCTTTAGAGTGGATTGTCTGTCCGCTCCTTCACCTTACCACCATTGCCATCCAAACCAGCGCTTTGACTCACAGCTTTCCCTCTGCCTTGGAAACCCTCCTCCTTCAACTTACTGCCCTTCTTCCCAACTACTCATTTCCCAATCCTCCACTCTACCATTTCCTCATCACTGTTCCTCCACTCCCACTTCTCAATCACACGCCCTTCAATACAGCTTTAACAACAACTCTTCTCCACATCGTATTGATTTTAACACTGAATCTCAAACTAACAGCAGTTTACCTCTGGATACAGATGCACGGTTTTGTTCACAGACTCTGCCCAGTGGTAGCTGTTTCCAGAAGACAAACCCCCCTTCTAACAGCCACCTCCTCCCCAAGTCGTACTCTCATCCGAGACACTTCCCTTCAGTCCATTCCCTTTCCAGTCCTAACCTTAGCGCTCTGCCCTACAGCATGTCAAACATTTGTCCTAAGTCTAATTCTAAGCCTAAGACCCTGCAAATCTTTCCTCCTGGCTGCCAAACTAATCCCAGTACGCCTGTCAAGCCTGAACCCGGCTCTCAGTCTGAACATCCCACTGTGAAGCCATGTGGCAGACCCCCACTGGGCTCTCCTGCCCCCCTCTCAGACAGAGAGAGAGTCCTCCCTTTAACATCTGCTCATGCACTGGCTTCAGCTAGCCCATCTCCACACAGTCAAATGCACAACTTCTCTGTAACTGACCACATGCCCTGCTCTGAAAGATCCATGTGCAGACCACTGAAGGCAGGTGTTCTTAAAATTAATGTATCAAAATGTTCAGAAGCCTTTTGCATGTGGCCACCCATCCCACAATATCTTTAATATCTTGTTATAATTTATTTAAGCACCATGTGATTAAATGTAGAAAATATGCTCTAATTAACAGTAGTAATAACAATTTATAGAACTGTATTTGTCTTGTGACAGAAAACATTGTTGCAACTTTAACCATAATGAATATCACAAAGATAACCATTTACAAGCAAACGTCTTGTGTCATACATATCAGTGAATGTGTGTATGATAGGATGTAGTTAGTTGTGAATGATGCTGTCAAGTTCATGAAGACCATGCTCTTGCATTGTCTTTTGTCCTGCCCATGACACACAAATGTATGTGTCTGTTTGTGTCAAACATGGTTTAATGTCCTTGGATTACTGCACTCTATTTCCAGTCACTTCAGGATGCCTGTGATAAATCCTGATTCCACTGGGCTTATTGTCTTTATTGACCTTAGACAACTAGGACTGTTATACTTTTGTTGTTGATATAGAGCGCAAGCTGAAACATTGTTTATTATGTGTTGACATAATAATAAATCTTGTCACATTCTAAATACCACAGACATTTAAAGAAATGACAGTTAATAAATTATCTGGGGAACATTTTTACATTAGGTGGAAACCAGATGCAATGCAATGACTTTCCACTGCTGAGGTCATATTCTTTCAGCAGTTGCATTGCTTATTAATATTATTATAAGGCACACACTATATTGATGCATACTATAAATACAAATGTAAGGCTAAGGCTTGTTTCTGCCTAATCCTGTTTACAGTTTTTTATTACCATGCTTAATTACACATGTACACAAGTTGTTTATGAGGCATTATAGTTTTCTTCTTCTATTGCTTTTTCCCAGCTTCCATACATTTATTCCATTTTAAGGATATAATCACAACACTTTGTGTCTGTTACTGATTTATTCATTCATCTTTATTCATCCATACATACATTTCTAGATAATAACCAGCTTTGTCTTCCTCTGGTCTTACGTCACCTTCTAGCCTGTCTACTTTCCCTGTGTCGTTCTATTTTTACACTTGATATTCCCAGGAAATCCTCCACTTTTACTGTCCCTTAATTACCCTTCCAAGGCATAACTCTCTATTTTTGTGCATTAGCTTGTCATCATCCATGTTGTTTATTTGCCTTTCTGTGTAAAACTATAAACCTTATTTTTTTTGTCCCATCCTCATTGTCTTGTCTGCTTCTATTTGTTTCCCAATCTATTTCCTTTTCTGTTGTCCTGCGTTTCTACTGTCTGTTACCCTCTTGTTTCCTTGTCTGTCTTTGTGTCTGTCTCGCTGTCGGAGGTGTGGTCCAGAGAAAGCTACTATGAGAGACTGTGGAAGGTAGTGGTTACAAAACGTGCTGGACATACTAGTAGTTAGAAAAACAAAAAAGATGGAGGACTATTTGTAAATCAGATTCAACAAGTACAAGTACAGTCTGGAATAAGAGTTTGGGAGTTCACCAGGAGCTTCTGTTTTTAGCATTAGACAAAGTACAGATCTTCATTGTTCCATAATGTTTCATAAGGACTATAAAAAATAAATGTTCAAATCTTTCTTATAAGATTAGTAAGTACATTTTATTTATATAGCACCTTTCACGGATATAAATCACAATGTGCTTTACAAAGTGCAACAAATTTGCACTTTGTTTAATAATTTGATTATATTATAAGAAGTCAGTGCTTGGAAAAAGAAGGTTTTGGTGAACTACGTTGCTAGCTACACATTGCTGCATCACATCTAACATTTAAGGCTAATGGTATTTTAAAAACTCACTGTGTTTTTACATTTGTGACAGAGGAGCTAGTCAGTGCCAGTTCAACTAACAGCTTGCTGGACTTGCCGCCCAGTGGGTGTCTCCTGTAATGACAGCTAACTCAGCCACACAAACACACCGTGGTTTGTGTGTTGATTGTTTAAATGAAAAGTGTCCTATTGTATTTATGTGAAGAAAAAGTGTTATAGTTTTTAACTCTACAATTTTATCTACTCATGTATTCACTAACCTGTTTTTTCTATTTCTAAATGTGTAGCCAAGTCGACCAGGTTATCCCAGTCCACGCTCAAGTGAAGGATTTTACCCCAATCCCCAACATCCAGGACATTACCAAGTATAAAGACTACTTTCCTAATGATATGTATTTTTCTCTCAGTGCAAAGAATAACTAAGATTTGCTTTGCTTTTCTATCTCTACGTCAGCTGGTTGGATACCCAGGCCCTCACACGCTCCCCTCTGTTCCCAGTGCCCTCTATCCCCCACAGGCCGCCATGGTGGACACGCACCATGCCCACACACACCCCAGACACCATGTTCATGGACACTCACACTCACAGCACCATCCCCTGCCTCATGGACAGGACATGGTCGTATGGGCCTCTGCATTAGATGTAAGACACATTCTAATATTTGGTATTTAGGAAATCTTTTTTATTTTGCCTATTTAGCACTTCAGTTCTCATCAGTCTGGTGTATGTGTCCATCTTTATGTGTTGTCGGTGTGCATGTCGTTTGCAATGCCTCGTCTTGTGTTGCATGTTTGTTGTTTGTGTCTGTGTGTAGGACAGGGCAGTAGACATGCAGCAGTGTGTAGGCCAGCAGTGTCTGTTAATGGAGGAACAGCTGATAATACAACAACAGCAGATGAAGGAGGATCAGAGGTGGCTGGAACAGGAGGAAAGGCTGCTGGTAACAAACACAGCACACACCGTGGCAATAGAAATGACATCAACTAACTAATGTTTAGGTTAAGGGACATTTCTGTAAGTGGTTACACAATTTGATTTCAGACCTAAAGTAATCAGTTGCTTTGTTTTTCCGAAATTTTCATTATTTTGCTCAATGTTATGGCACTGTCTTTTCTTTTTAAGCTTTACCTTGCATGTTGCCATTTTTATATTTTTATAAGAACAAATCTTTTGGAAAGGAAGGTAACTTCCTTTTCATTTTATCAGCTTCTGAGCTAAATATGTCTTATCACTTGCATTTTGTTTGGTGTAAACTTCATTTGCTTAAAGCAGAAACCTAAAAAGGGCTGCTTTGAACTAGAAATAATTGCCACTTATCTGCTCAGTAGTTAGTACGGCTTGTAACAGTATATTTATATTCTCTAGGACCAAATGATGCATTTTCAGCAAAAATGACAAAAAAAAAGGGGGAGGGCAGTTGAATCTAAAAAGTGAGCGTGTGAGAAAGAGCAAAAGTTTGCAGGCAGGTGTGGCCTGTGTGGATTCCATGCTAATGATAGGCTTGGAGAATATGTCTCTGAGACACAACCACTAGCTGACAACACACAGATTACTGAAAAGCTGAGCAGTGTATACGGCCACACATATGTGACAGTGTGGCTTAAGGGTTGACTTTTATTTTTTGTAAAATTGTCGATTTACTGTGAGACAAGAGGTTTGAGAAAGGAAGGTTTGGGAAAAAAGGATAGGACATGCTCATAGACTGCTAGCTTATTGGCAGCGTGCTCCTTCACTCCTCCTCTCTTTCCCTCTTTCCATGAGTTAGAGTCGCATATAAGTGTGCAAGAGGCAGGAAGCTGAATCAGTCTAAATTCTTGACTTAATGAAACTGACACAGGTTTGACATACAGGCGTAAACCTTAGACAAAAGGCTGTATAGAAAGAAGAACAAAGACAAGACAAAACACCTCAACTCGGACAAACAATCAAAGAATTTGGATGAACACACTGGAAATGCTGGTCTTTAAGTCCTGTCTTGGAAAACTGGTAGGGAACGCTGGTGTGAGTGAAAGTAGTAAGGAGTTTGTCAGTGAGCTTCACAGGGAGCTGGAAGCTGAATGTTTATTATAATGTGGGATTTGTGGTTTTGTGTGTGGATGTCCTTCACTAAGACATCCTGCAGCTTTGTACAGTCTGTGCCTGTTAGGTCGGCGTTTTTTTTTTTTTTTTTTGTGTGTGTTTTAATCAACTGTCCGCTGAATTTTGGAAAGTCTAAAAGCAGTTTACTTGGGGAGATTATTGTTTAATGTGACACTTGATACTCAATCAATAAAAACAATCAATCAGTGTAAATAATGTTACTGTTGATAAGTGTTTTATTATTTGTGTGTGTTTAGAAACCAGACACAAGGAGCTCTAGAGGCAGTCTGGACAGAGAAGACGGCGGGTTGCAGCTGCCAGTAAGTAACTGTCTAAAGCAGGTCATATCAATAAAAATAAATTTTCATTGATATGACAGAGCAATGACTAGTGTGTTTTCACTCTGTGTAATGTATTAGAAACTTTTCATGTATTCCCAATGATACGAGTGTTATAAAGGCAACTCTTGACGGAAATCTCATGGGTTGGACTGACTTGAGCCAGCATGTTTGTTTTGACTAGAACGGAGGGTAATAAACAGGACAGGAAGTGACCTGTATGGGGCAGGGTCAGCAACGAGAGGTCAATGTATTCCCATAGTATCATCTGTCATCATTACACAATTGTAAACAAATGTACTTTCTCATCCACTGCTCCCACAATAATTTCAGACTCAGTTATTTTTAATTATACATGGAGACATGCGCAATTATAGAATTGAAAACACTTTTATCTTATTTAGACTCATACTTCTCCAAGGATGTCTTTGCTCATTTTGTTTGTTTGCCCAAGCACTAAATTACATTGTAGAGCTTAGCTATATCCAACTCTACCCAAAAGTAGCAATAAAGTGTGCGTTGATGTCTGCCCCGATGCCAGCAGAGGTTGTTGCAGAAGTCTGAAGTTGCCGCGGGGTAGATATTTCTGTCTCTGTAATTCACCACTCTGCTTGTCCTCCTCTTCTCGTTGAGTGGCTGTGGTTTGTGGTGGGAAAATCTTCCTTGTCTGTGTGTGTTGAGTGTGTGTGTATAAAACGTTGGCATTTTGGGGTGTCAAGGATGTCAAACTTAGTGGCCTGAAAACAAGTACGATTCGGTAATATTACAACATGATGATACCAGTGATTTTTTTACCCCTTGAAAATGGATGACTAAACTGGATGTGCTTTGTGAGAACACACTGAGATGTGGACCCCTGAACTTTTAATTTCCTGTGAAGTGGATTATGTGTGACTGACTGCTAACCTAATGTTTGGTTTGGTTGTACAGACAGGAAACCAGCACATATACCAGCCCATTGGCAAAGCAGGTAAAAGGATGTTCTATTGTTTTATTCTTTATAAGTTGGCTTTAAAACAGAAATGTTTTGACATAAATAGAAAAAGCAAAGTATATACAAAAATTATTGTAATGTTAATGTCCATAAAATGATAAATTCAATTGTGAGCTCTGCAGCTTTTTGGCATGCAACTGAACAAATCAACCTGTTATACATATCATAATGGTTTGTGCTCATATTGTGAATACATAAACCATGAAAGAGGTTGAATTTAAGGGAAATAGTTATAACAAAGTACGAGGGGTTTTCAATAAATTTGTAGCTATGTAGGATTAAACTGGACTCAAAATATAACCAATTTATAGTAAGTGAATTTCCCTTTCTTTGTTGTTTCCCTCAGATCATGCAGCGCCCCCAAAGAAACCGCCTCGACCTGGAGCCCCCGGCCAAGTGTGTGGTCTGGCCTGTGTAAATACCGGAGACAGTTACAATGATGGAGTAAAGGTGCATACGCACACTCCACGCACGGATACATATTGTATAAAATAAAAAACATTCACACAAATGGTGTTGCAAAAATGCAGGTTTATTGATGCATCCCAACTATAACTGGCACTATTAACAGACAGATAAAAAAAAAAAAATCAAAATACACATTGCATGGTTTAATATTTCCTTGTATCTTCTTTTATGGATGCACTCTGTCCCTCCTCCTTCCCTCCTGCACTGCACTTACTGTTGACCCTAGCCCTGGCGGGTAAGCAGCACACTGTCTGTTTGTGTTTACTGTATGTCTTGTTTCTTCTAGTCACCTCTCACATTCTTTCTTCTATCACTCTCAAATCATCACATTTGTTTCCTGTACAGTTTTTATTTTATTTTAGTATTTTTATATCTACAATAATACATTGTAGTATATAGTGCATTTTGAAACTAACATTTAGTACTACATTGCATTCATAATCCTGAGTTCACTACTGCTAGTTCAGTCTCAAAACAAATGTTTTATTCCTTGTTGTTCTACAAATTGTATTGTCAAGTATCTAAATGCCAAAAAAGGAGGTTCAAAAAAATGAAACTGAATTAAAGCTTTGTGGCAGACACTTAATTGACAATTTGCATAGTTTTAGGGATTGTCTTGACATAACTTTAAATATTTGCCCATTTCTACTTTTTTATTTTATTATTATAAAATGAGTTCCTCAAATACAGGTTATATTATTCAGATAGTTTAGAGATAAAAACTCAATCACAAATTAATAGGATAAAGTGTGATGAATTGAATTTCTATTTATCCTCAATGCCTTAGCGCTACCTAGTGGTAAGAACATAAACTGACACACATGCACATGTTATATCTTTGAGAACCTAACCACCTCACATTTTCATTTATTTATACTCATTAATGAACTCATTTACCCTTTTTCAACATTTATGTGAAAGTTTAATGTGTTTTTATTAATTTTTTTAAAGTAGTTACTGTGGTGGTGTTATTCAGGATTAGTCAATCCAGTATGCGTTACTGCTGCTGGTACTGTTTGTACTACTTTCTACTTACCACAGAGTATTTAAGCTTTGTTTCTTATTGCTGCTCTCATGGTTTAGCTGCAGCCCCAAGAGATTAGCCCACCTCCCACTGCCAATCTGGACCGCTCCAATGACAAGGTGTACGAGAACGTGACAGGATTGGTCAAAGCTGTGATCGAGATGTCAAGCAAGATCCAGCCAGCTCCTCCAGAGGAATATGTTCCTATGGTCAAGGTAACAGACATTTAGAAAAGACTGAACATGCTCCTCTTGTTAAGACCATGAAAAAGGCAGAACTTTTTTTTTTTTTTTAGATAGTGACAGTTGTAGATTGACCTTTACCCTCATATAACTGCATCTTTCAGCCGTTAGTGATTAATGCATGTGAGATATTAATATTAAAAGATTGAGCTTTCATCAAATTGAAGGTCTCTTGTGTCATGTCATCTTCATAAATTACTAAATGCCTTTGATTTGTAATGTAATGAATAAACTGGGTGTTTCTGAGTAATTACATCTGCGTTTTAGGATGTGGGTCTTGCTTTAAGGACGTTATTGGCCACAGTCGATGAGACCCTTCCAACACTTCCAGCCAGCACACACAGAGAGGTAAATATAATATTCAATCTGTAACACAAATACCTACTTTATAATCAGTTACCATGTGGCACGTTACATGTTTTTTTTCTTCTACAGATTGAAATGGCACAAAAACTTTTGAACTCTGACTTGGCAGAGCTGATAGGGAAAATGAAGTTAGCCCAGCAATATGTCATGACTAGGTAGGTACAAAAAGGCCTAATCATACGATTAAGTAGAAAAAAATTTGAGCATGTTAACTAGGATAGTGAATTAATGATCAACACCTCTACTACCTTTTAGTCTCCAGCAGGACTACAAGAAACAGATGCTGACGGCAGCTCACGCACTCGCTGTTGATGCCAAGAACTTGCTAGATGTCATCGACCAATCAAGGCTCAAGATGATGGCTCAGTCCCACTCACACTAGCTTACCACCAAGGGTTTGGAGTGTCATTTTTAAGACATCATTGTTTACTGTTGGCACTAAGGACTCCTGGATTTTAGTTGTGACTCTCGTCCTAAGAGAAAATGAAGACTGCTCCGCCACAGGGGAGAAAACAATGGCTCTTATATTTTGATACAGTCTGTGAAGAATTATTCAAATCTGTGTAAACCAAGGTAGTGCATTAATTTGGGATACAGCTCTCCACCACTGTGACTTTCTTATGACACAAAGAGTAAATAATCAACTCCTGAATCAGGGACCTGGCAGCTCTACTCTGGTTGGACTGGAATAAAACAGTGAGAGGAGCTAGAGAAGACCAGTATCTGGTGATTTCTTTCAAACTCTGGATGTAACATAAATGAGCCAAACCCATGTGATCCCAGGTTTAAAACACAGAAAAGAAGAAACTATATCATGTAAACATCTAGTCTGCAGAGTGGACTTTTAAAAAGCCATGACAACTTGATTTAATCACAGTGGATTTGCATGAAACTTCTTTTACCCACATGATTTGAGTCCTGGACTGCATACCAACTGTGTAATTAGGCTTCTGGATTTTACCTTTCTTTTCAGCTAAAATTCCTCCACAACAAAATTCAGTGAGTGGATGAAACGTGTTTCCAACCATCTGCAGATATGCAGCCATCTGCGAAAACCACCTCTCTCACGTATTCTATCCGTCTCTTGGTTTTTTATTTATAAATAGAAATTGCAGAGGAGACGAATGGGATGGGAGACGACTACAATAGATTAAATGGGGCCTGTGTAGTTTTCATATGCTGCTGGAAAAACAAAATTAGCCTCCTCTGGTTCAGCTTTTCTACTTGGTCTCCCAGGTCCTGATTGTTCGACAGTCTTCCTCAGCTAGAATGTGGTTTCAAACACTGAGACCATCACACACTTCTCCTAGTGTCTCTTTGCAAATATTGGCAGGAGTATGAAGTCACCATAATATCAGAAACAGCTTGTGGTTTATTAGTGCTGTGATCCAGACATGCCACTCAGATTTACAAGCTCAATATCCTCTAATTTAACATGCATCAGCCACTAGTGTCCCAAAGTAAGGTCCCAGTGACACCACACAGTCATAACCTTTGTGCGGAGTCCCAGTATCAAGTGTAACACTTAAATAAAAGGTCCCTGCCTTGAATCACCCCGACAAACAGGGAAACTCATGAAATGTGGAACCACAAAACTGGAACTTGTCTGTGAGACACAAAACACTGAACGTACAGTACATGTATCTGTGTTTATTTTGAGCCCACGTGGAGTATGACATACTGTTATGTGAAATATATTGGTGGCTATACTGGTATAGCATGATATACTGGTACAGTGGTGGATAGCATATTTGCACAGCACTAAAATATGAAACCATTTTTACCCTGATTTATCCAGATAATTTCTGTTTTGCCAGCAACAATATCAGATATCACAAATCTGGATATCAGGGGTAAAAATGTACACAAAAAAATCTATTTTAACTCCCTGTTGTGTAAATCTGCTCTTGTTGTTATATTATAAGCTATACTGGTGTGTATCACTAGTAAATTGTACAGAACTCGTACTAGTAAACACTGGTTTTTATTTTGTCTTCTGGGCTTAAGCAGCCAACTGTCAAAAAGGAGGAAATAAGCAATGAAATAAAATACAAAAATATAAATTAGTCTCAATTTTTTTATTTTATTCAGTTTATTTCTGTTTGTTAGGAGTAATAAGCACATAAGTTGCCTGTGTCTTTACATGATGCATTATATTAAATGGATACAATTTTGTAAGTTAACAGTATTTGTATTATTGCATTTTACACTGCTGCAATTTCTTCTAATTATGCCTTGAGTAACATATTCACTCCATCTTCACTTTAAACATCTTCTACATTTAACCATGGACAGAGCAGTAGCAGCAACACCAGCGACAGCCGTCAGAAGTGTGAGTGTAGAAGTACGAGGGAGGGAGTATGTGCATAGGTTGTAGCTGCTGCAGCAGTTGATTATGCTGTCATTTCTGTTGACGTCAACTGGTGCTGAAGCTGCTGCTGCTCTTCTTGCTTCTATAGAGGAAGTTTGGTGCAGAGTAGATATGCAGTCATTACTTGTTATCACCAGTAAAATATTGCCTTCATGTTACCTAGGATAGTCATGCATGTGCCGTGGTGTTCTGGTTGCACTGATCATTGGTGGTTGAAGAACTGCAGAACTGAACATATAATGAAGATCAAGATTTTTTATCAATTAAAAATTAATTAAGATATATTATGACTGCCAAGCTGCATAAATAGCCAAAAAGAGAACAACGTCAACTCCCAAATACAACTTTATTAAAACTTGTCAAGCTATATTTCTCAAATTACTCATTGACACTATAATCTATTAGCCTGGTATACCAGACCATAATAGGAAAAGTGTTAGTCGCGGCTGGCCAGGCTAATAAACTATACTGTGCAAATCCTAAAATTTAACAAAATGCTAATAATTCAACTCTTTAAAAATGGACAGCATGCTGTAACATTTTACATAACTATAAAGAGATATCCTTAAAGGTGCATTTAAAAAAAAAAAAAAAAAAAAGTCTGCTTGGTTCATTCCTGTTAATCTGCCGTGCCAATAAAAGGAATACTTTGGCATAAATCAGAGACCTAGTCCACTCATAATTGAGTTACAATTATTAGCCTCTTATGATTATATCCTTTCATCTCATTTACCTAGTGTTAAGTAGGTTGTTTGTCATATTAACCATGCCCTCAGTTGAATACTATCAATGAGTTTGTAAAAAAGCCCCTGACCTGACCTTCAGTGTGAGTGGTGCCAGTCAGTCACATACTGTACCTGGCGTGAAGAGGGGGCCAAGAAGCATGAGAAAGAGCTTTGTACTGTCTGCCCTTGTGCTGTGTGAGTGGTTTGTCTAGTTTGTTTTAGAGAGACACTTCATCCACACAGCAGTCCCACCCATCTCATGACATAAACCAAAAAGCATCATACGTGTGTGTGTGTGTGTGTTCTGCCAACACAGACACAATGTCAATTTCTCAGTATGTTTCACCTGTTCTGCAAGACACCTTTACATAAAAAAAAAATTCTTTCAATTTCAAAAATAGAAAAATAAATAAAATGGACCACCAGAGTAACTTTAACAATGCCATTAAAGTCTTTTAAGAGGCAAAATAATTGCAGACATCAATTCCTAATGCTGCTAAAATATTCACCGCTAATAATTACTAAACTATTTTTAAGAAAGATTTAACATACTGAATTTCAGAGCAAATGATCCAATGAAAAACTTCTATAATTATTATATATATTTTTTAAACAGAGAAATGCAGAGCCACACACTCTGTGCACATCCAACATTCAACGCACAAGGCAATTCAAGATGATCGACCTGTTAATATATATTCCTTAAGTCAGTAACATTATAAATATATAAATAGGTAAAACTTTTCAGTCCTTGTCATAAAACACAAGACAAAAGCATTGTTCGAAATAACTGTACAGTTGAAATTATTGACATATTTTCATCCACAAAGGAAAAGACTCTAGTGGGGTGTCAGCTTTACAGTTGTCATGTGTTTGTGTCATCTGGAAACATCAGTACAACATGAGGTTAACTGCTTTAAAGGGCTTTCACAGAGTCAGACGTTAACAGCTGGGTTTTGCATGCAAGTTTCTTTGTCTTCAGTGTGACGTAGACAAGCAAGTTTATATGTCATAGCTTCAGCTTGTGAGATTTATAAAGCTGTAAAAAGATGCCGGTTTAAATACTTTTGTAATTTACATCCTAATCACAGTTTATCGTTGTGTGTTTCAGATGACTATGTTATAAATTTTTGTTATATCCAATGGCCCATAACCTTAAACCACATTTATATCACTGATAATAAATTACCAAATTTGATCTGATGGCTTTGTCCTTCACAACTAAAGCAAAAAAACTTCTCACCCAAGCGTGTCTGCAAATGTAAGAAAGTGCAACATGAGATATTTCGGACATGACCATTTCTCTTCTTTTAGTCCCCTTGGATCATTTGTCTGCCTTGTCTTTTTACTAATCAGAAGGGCCAATGCAGATCCTCACTGAGTTTTCAGTTTCTTGCTTTGGGTCCCAGAGTCTCGTTTTTTGGCTTTAGAAGCATATCGCCTAATGTAGACACAGGGTACACAATTAATAATACAGCAATGCTATTTGTGTTTATACATTTTCAATTAATTTAAATGTATTTGTATAGTTTACTACCTGCACTGGTAGAGGTAGAGGAGAAAGAGGAGTTCATCTCTGAAGCAGCACAGTTGATGAGAGGATGTTAGGGAAGAGGTGGCGTTAAAAAAGGAGGCAAAGTAGCACAGGTCTGAGATTAATGTGTTACACTCCCTGTAAAAAGAAGGGAGGGTTAGCAAATGAATGGAGTCCTTGACGTAAGTAAATAGCCAGAAGAAGCTTTTTGTAATTGACTGAATTGTGTGTACTCACTCTGTACATTAACACTGTCCTCTGCAGGTGGCTCACAGACATCAGCTGTAATGTTGTCAAAGAAGGAAAAAAAGATATATGTTCATGTTTGATATACACATAATTTACAGTAGTACTCATCAATACATCATAAACAATCATAAATGTTAGACAGACCTTTTGATTAATGAAGAGCTGTGGAGCCATAGACAGGAAGCCAAAAGCATACACACCTGAGATGGGGAAAGTTACAACATCCAGCACATAATAAACAGACATTAATGAGATTTAGTTTGATTAGATGTCCAATCTGACACCATAAAAGTTAACTCACCAGTCACCAGGGTGTTAAGTACCCAGGAGTAGTAACTGAAAACATAATGGCATTCACTATTACCTTGAGTTGAGTTAAATGACATATTTAAAAACACTCATAAATAGCTCACCACTTCTGGCGTAAGTAGGCTAAACAGAAAATAGCTCCACTGATACAAAGAGGATAGACCAAGTAGGACAAGTATCTGGAAGCCTACGGAGGAAAAGGGAGAAATTATATTAATGTTAATATTATGACAAATAACAAGGTAACAAAACAATATGGTGTGTTCGTAAACATGTACCTGTGTATCGTACTCCACTGTTTTTCTTTCTTCATCATTCATTTTGTTTACCTAATCACAGGTAAAGGTTAAATTAAATAAATGATTGCACTATCACAAATTTGAACTGTAGATCAAGCATGGGCAGAAATATGTGTCATCCTCCTCACATAAAGTTTAAAGCTTTCCCATTGCAGTTGGATTTTATACACTTTGAAGACCTTCCACACCTAGCAGAGTGATAGAGTGAAACATTACTATAGTCAAACAACTGATTTTTATTTAACTTGTAGCTAGATAATAACTTTTATTTATTAAATAATAACGTTTTCTACCTCTACACATGCTCCCAAGCCAACAGGAATGAGCACCAGTAGACTTGTCTCCTCCAGCAGATGCAGGAATATCAGTAATGTACCAAGACTACGCCACAGAACTAGAAAACACAATATAGTAGAAAACTGCCCAGGCTTGACAAATAGCATTTGAATGATAAGCCATACTGACCTGCTCTTCTGGACATTCCCGCCATGCTGTTCTTTTTTCTCCATGAACTGATGTCATTTTTCAGAGCCAGAAATTCACAGATAAGCTTCAAAAATAATATTAATATTTGTTACACTGCACATCTGCCATAGGTTGTCTGCAAATCTGTGCAATTTGTCTCCTACCTGTAGAGATGTGACGAGAGCGGTGAGCACTAACAGATAGAAGTTTGATCCCACAAGTGTTTCTTTAATCTCATCAATGTTCTCCTCTGTAAATCCTGTAAAGACAGACGTTTTTTCTAGATGCCACAGAAATGGGTTAATTAACATAAACTCTTCCATAAACTCACCAAACTGTCGAAGGGAATAAACCATGTCCTGTAAATGAATCAAAAACCTGAATCTCTTTAAAGATGTTCCTTTATAGGACACAGTCAGAGGCAGCTGCACTGTGCTGCTGTTGATTTCCTGCAGAGACAAGGATTACTAGTGATAACATTAATACAGTGTTATTTAAAACACTACAGTCATTGTCTAGGAGATTTATGATTGAAAATCCTACCATGAGGTCTTTCACTCTAAAGCTGAGCTCATTTACAAGTAGAAGGGGAAGGTAAATGATCTGTCTTTCATTCTTAGATCTACACAACAGAAACAGACATAGTGGTCACCTTAAATCTTTGCAAACCGTCATGAATAAGTATAAAAGAGATTCTAAGCAGACTCCTCCTTAACGACCACTATAATATATCTTACCAGTATATATGTAGACGCAGGTTAATTATCATCAGACTCACATTCTCATGTAGCGGCGTACGTCACTGGGAAGGCCTGCCTTGTTGAAGGAGAATGCCTCTGACATCGCTATAACAGACAGATGGGGTCTCCAGTGTGATACGTGTGTCTCTCTTCGAGAAGTGCTCCTCTGAGAGAAAAATAAAAAACTTTCTAGACACTATTTTTTTTGGCTTAACTCATACATATAAAGCCTGTTTAGTTACGTTTCATGAATCAGCAGCTTTAACTGTGTCTAGATGTTATAATACCTTGTCCTCTTCTGTTGTGACGTAGGTGGTGAGCTGAGCTGAGAGGTGGACTTCTCTACTGTCGTCCAGAGGTGAAACTCCGGCTTTGTGAACATAAACAACAGCATACAGGCTGCCATTAGCTCGAGTTTTTTCTGGCACAAAGATATCAACCTGTCTAAAGAGAGACAGTATTGGGTATTACACTTTCTGTCGCACAAAAACATGTTAGTGATATAAGTGTTATTGCTTTGCTGTGGGAACTAACCTTTCAAAGGAAGAGTGTGGATCAAATGGGTCTATTTTAAAAGCAACGTTGAGCTGGCTGTTGTCTGGTATGAGACAGGTGAACACACTCAGCTGAAAAAAGTTATTGTAGAGATGTTACAAAATTAGAATAGCCTACAGTAGATGTCTAAATTAGAACCAAATTCATTAATACTTTTACTTTACTTTTTACTGAAAGATGTGCACATGCTTCCCCTCATCTAGGATCAGAATTGTAAAAGCTCTATTTAGTATGTTCCAATTACAAATAGTATTGTGGACATTTATTCTCGTATAAATAGGTCAATAATAAATCCAAAGGAGGGCAGCTATCCAGATATAGGCCTATTCTACATTCAATATATTGTCCTACAGGACATTATCAGAGAGGCTTTACCTGTAGTCTGGGTTTTGCTGCCAGGTAGGATGTTATGCAGTGCTCTCCTCCGTCGCAGGGCTTGTTGTTGAAGAAGCCGTACAGCAGCCAGAAGGTGTGGAGCATGTAGACCGCAAACACACCGAGCAGCAGCTTAGCCAAAGAGCTCTTCTTTCCACCACTGCCCGACGATTTAGAATAACACGATGGAAACATAGCAACAATCAGAAATGGCTCCAACAATAATGAAAAGTAAATACTGTCCTTCAGAGGTTCTCAACACAACAAAGCAAGCACTTCCTCTCCGCACAGCATCCTTCCGGTGTCTGCATCCACTTTACGGATGCTGATGCTGACAGAATTCTCACCTGGCGTTCATTGCGTTTCACAGCTACTTCATTGCAAACATGTAGTCCTATATGTTTATGGGTAGGCTACACGTAGGCCTTTGTTTGTATGCCCTTTCAGTGTGAACTAGCCTGCATCTTTTACTTTTAATAAGTCTGTTTTGTCAACACTTACCTACATTTACACCTTTCTAAAACAGTGTGTTCACTGTATTGTATTTGTATTGTATTTGGTACATTTACCCTTGCAGAGCGAGTAATACGTCTTCTGTTTATAGACGATCTTCGTCTTTCAGCGCGGTGCATCATGGGGAGACTCATTGCTCTTACTACTTCTGTCGGACTCCGCTGTCTGGGGTCCTCATTCTGCAAGCAAGGAATCTATGTTTCTGCTTTATTCAGTTTTTAAGTGGCTCGCTGAAGTGTTTTATTTTGACTTTAAATCGCCAATACTGTTCAAGGTTGTTTAAGAAGCACAGGAGCTACTTGCAGTTAGCAGCTAATTAGCAAATATGTGCGGAAACATAGTTGACTGACAGTGGTGAAATAAGATGACAAGAGAGTGGAAAAGCCGAGCTTAAAGCTTTTTTATTTTTCCTCTCTTGTTGTCGTCAAAGTCAAAAGGACGCAATCCCGTGTGACTTCTTTTGTGTTTTTAACTTGGACGTGTTACCACCATGTTAAGTGAGCACAGGACATCATCAGAGGAGAGGACACCAGACATCGGGAGCTTGTCCACACTCACCATTTGAACACGACCTTTTTGTCACCGCTGTCATTTAGTTTTGCAGGAGTTGAAGATGCTGTTTTCTGGCTGCATGACCAGTTTAAGGATTTACTTACCATTTGTTATGAACTTCTACCCACAGCACGTTTCCAGACCTTTAAGTTTGGGTGGGCTTCGAACTTTTATCCTTTATAGCAGTCGCACAGGACCTTTACTAAAGCCAACTACTCAACAGGAAAATAAAAAAACAGGATTGTGCAGGACTCCTTGTCAAATTAACACATGTACATGCTTTAGCCAGCAAATTAAACATTTGTCTGGTGCAGCAGGAAAGAGGAGCATACTACAAGTTGGAGCAACATGTTCAGGTAAAACTAAAAATCTAAAAAAAAATTATTGTCCTGTTACTGTGGTTTTGATGTAGCTTCTTTCAACAGTGTCCCATATGCGTCACAGGATGTCAGAAGCACCTCTTTCCAGTGTGGCTCCATCGTTTGTTGTGGTAAGTCAGGATTGAACTAGTCCATTAACCGGTCACCCTCATGTGTTTACTGACCATAACTATATCCTTGGTTTCCAGTGGTGTTTACTTACAAAATAAATAACCATTTTGGGCTAGGATAAAATGTTTCACAGTACTTGCCTTAGTGTTTTGTGCATGGTAGCACACTAAACCAAATACTAAAAAGTAAAAACTTATATACATATACAGTATCTAAAAGTTAAATTTAAGATTATTAAATTATTATGGTGTATGTTTTAACAATTGTCTTTTTTAGATGAAGTTTGACCAAGAGGGAAATGTGACAACATTTGGTAAGTCATGACCACAAAACATTGATCATCTAAAAGAGGTAATTGAGGCATCTCTATGGCTTAATTAGTGGAAACTTTACCACATACACTACACTTTTTGTTTTGATCCTTCTAGAAGTGAAAGCTAGTCTGGCTAGAGCATCATTGACATAACAATTTTTATAGATATAGTATAGAGTATACTTTTCACCATTTTTAAATTTTACATTTACATTTTACATTTATTTATTTAGCAGATGCTTTTATCCAAAGCAACTTACATGAAACTTTCATTCACCAGTGTTACAGCTGGAACACCACCATTTTCTCCACATAACGCCTTAATATGTATTGAGTTGTATTAACTTCACATATTTTTTCATCTAAATATAAGTATTAACTAAAGAGAATCTTACTTTAAAAGTTTGATTAATTCTAAAAACATTCTCTAATGCCTTTTTTCACCCTCCTTTTCCTGTTTTCTTGTTACAGAGAAGAAGAAGACTGAGCTTTGTCAGGAGCTTAGTCTTCAGGCAAGAGATCTTCGTTTTCAACATAGTACAAGCCTCACTGCAAGAAACAACTGTATCATTATCCGAATGGAGGTATCATCAAACACTCGTCTGATTATACATGTTACACAATACGACCAGTATAGAACTGGAAATGTATAAAGGCATTGCATGGCGTGTGTATATACTGTAGAACAGTGTTGCAATTTAATTTGTTGCAATTTATTTAAATTCATTAACCTATTATTATTATTATTATTATTATTATTATTAATAAAAAAAAGTCAGAAGGTAACTAAGGTAATTTAAAGTATGAATTAGTAATAATTACCAATTGAGGTAGATCCATCACATGACTACAGTGCACAAGGACATTCTTTAGCCTGTGCTTCCGTCAAGTGACCACCAGAGGATTTACTGGAAAAAGAGAACTGTCATCCCAGCTCATTATTTTACAGAGAGGTCCAGGTAGATCATTTTTGGTTTCCACTTTTGTCACAGTAAGGTTGCCACACTCTGTGAAATTCTTTTATGTCTTACCTGTCTTTCTTCTGGCCTGTTTCAAATACTCGGCACTCAACACAGCCCATTTGTTCTTAGCACCTATTTGGAGAGGTAGGGCAGAACTCGCAGGTTAGGCCTCTGTATGGAGGTTCACATTTACATAGTCCACAAACACAGATTTCCCTTCCACTACATATCATCTGGTTTTCCACCATGCACCAACAGTTTACATGGAGCAACTACAGCCCTCACCAGTCCAGTTATCGCAAATGCACTCTCTACAGGTGCCCTTGACACCACATATCCTGTCAGATTTAAAATGGGCAAATGTTTAAAGTTGTTAAAACTATCTAATTACTTTTTAATCTTTTTATTTTTTTTACATAGCACCTACAGTATTGTTCAAAATAATAGCAGTGCAATGTGACTAACCAGAATAATCCAGTTTTTTTGTATATCTTTTTTTGCTAAGTGGCAAACAAGTTACCAGTAGGTGCAGTAGATTCTCAGAAAACAAACAAGACCCAGCATTCATGTTATGCACGCTCTTAAGGCTGTGCAATTGGGCAATTAGTTGAAAGAGTGCGTTAAAAAAATAACAAAAAAATATTGTCATTCTATTTTAATAAAATAATAATAAATAAAAATTTCAAACCAAGAGAATACATTCACTCTTTTGGAGTAAGTCAGCAAATTTACATAAACGTATAGTTTGCATTTGAATGTGTGGGCCTTGGTAGCCAAATTGATGGAAAAAATTAAAAATAACATTGTTACAGGATTTCTTCAAATGCTCCTAAAACATTGTACAGTAAACAATTATTAGATTATAAATAGAGTTTGGTGGGTTTGGTGTTTTCTTGTTGTAGCTGCTTTTCCAACTGTCCAAAACCAAAATATCCAGGATGAGGAAACAGCAGTTTAATAAAGTTGTTGTGTTTGCATGTTTGATGTCATTAATCTAAACCAAATATTAACTGACCAAAGGCCAATTAGTGGAATGCAGCAACAGTAATTCTTGTATACTGTATTAAGTGTAACACATGATGACAAGAAAGTTCTTACCCATCCATCTGATAGTAATTTAGTTTTAAATGCCTACCTCAGAGGTAGGTTTATGGGTTTATGTTCTGATCATTTTAAAGCTTATCTCATTACAGTCTTTAAAAGCCATCGTAACCCTTCAGTGCCTTTTGGTGTTGGATTTTCGAGGTGTGGGATTGGAACGGTGGTTGGTACTGGAGCTTGCCCCCCAACTAGCATCTCAGACACACACACTGCCTTTTGAGTTCAGAGCACTGGAGGCCATACTGCAGCACAGGGTGAGAATGCAATGCTCATCATAGCTGACCATGAATTGACAAGAGGCAAAGTCCTAACACAGGGAACGTCTGTCAATAGGTAAACACTCTACATACTCGGTTAAATGAGGTTGAACCAGTCATATTGGACACACTGGAATATCTAGTGGATCCTAAAATTCTTTCTGCTGATAGAAGTAAACTGCATGTTCTTCTACAGAACAGCAAGAGGTATCACACACTACTGTACAGTCACTAACTTTAAGGATTACATACAATAAGGATTCTTCATCAACCATTACTAAACAGTCCACTGTGTCTTATTTTCAGTTTGTCAGAGTTGGAAACAGACATAAAGGTTTTTAAGGATTCATTGCTGAAGATTTTGGATGAGGATGAGATCATTGAAGAACTTTGTCTGACCAAGTGGACTGATCCCAGAGTTTTGTATGTTACTTGTGCAGCAACATTTATGTACATTTAGGCAGTATTTAAATAGCTTTCATAAAATCATGTGCTGAAACTGAAGAAGTGAAGAATTTTTCATATGTATTGCTTGTAAGATTTTGTTTATTGATGCATGTACAGTCAGGTCCATAAATATTAGGACATCGATTACTTTTGGTCCCTTAAAAAGTGGGAGGCACATATACAAACTGTTGTAATTCCTACACCGTTCACCTGATTTGGATGTAAATACCCTCAAATTAAAGCTAAAAGTCTGCAGTTCGTTGTTCGTTTCATTTCAAATCCATTGTAGTGGTGTATAGAGCCAAAAAGATTAGAATTGTGTCGATGTCCCAATATTTATGGACCCGACTGTATGTCTGACTTGTTGCTTGATTTTTCTAGTGAGGAGAGCAG
The DNA here is from genome assembly GCA_024416835.2 of Perccottus glenii. Classification (NCBI taxonomy): domain Eukaryota; kingdom Metazoa; phylum Chordata; class Actinopteri; order Gobiiformes; family Odontobutidae; genus Perccottus; species Perccottus glenii. Next base: position 12,195,778 of record CM044551.2, read on the forward strand.
CCTGGGTATTGACCATGCTGAAGAAATGGAGCTGCTGTTGGAGAATTATTACATGCAGGTAGAGATATTCATCAGCTGTATTATTATCTGTTATTTACAGCTTCTAAGAATGTTCAATGTAAAATATGTCTTAAAATACTCAATTGGCTACTCTAGGCTGAGGAGCTTGGAAACAAGGCTAGAGAACTGAAAGGACTGATAGATGACTCTGAAAGTGTTATCTTTATCAATCTGGACAGGTACATGCATTGCCACAATGTTTTGTACTTTATAATCTCCTTTCTCTATATTCTGTTATTGTTGTTATTATTTGGTTTGTTCATTTTCTAGTCATCGAAATGTTATGATGCGTCTAAATCTACAACTGACTATGGGAACCTTCTCCCTTTCTTTGTTTGGTCTAATCGGAGTGGCTTTTGGAATGAATCTGCAGTCATCATATGAAGAAGTAAATAATCTTCTGTCAACTTATGCATGATTTGTTTCCCAAGTATCTGTTTATAGCCTCATCCTGTATGTTTTTTGTGTTCATTACCAGGATCCCAGAGTTTTCTGGTTAGTTACAGGTTTTATGTTCTTGGGCAGTGGGTTAATATGGAGGCGACTGCTCTCATTTTTGGGACGTCATCTAGAGCCTTCAACACCTCCACTGGTAATATACATATTTTTATTTATTTGATATAAATTAAAAATACAAAAAATTGTATTTATATTTTGTAATCGCAGAACATTGTGATAAATGGAGTTTTTAACCACACACTTTCTGCTGTAGATCCCTCCAGTTTGGAAAAGAAATCTGAAAGCCTGGAGTCAGATGATGTTTTATTGTTGCTTTGTAAAAATACCATAGAGCTGCTTGGGACTCTGGTGTTGGACCTGGGGTTGGACACGGATGAATTCCTAAATTCTCAACAGAGGCTGCTAGGCTAATACATGTCATACATGTACGGTATTGTTCAAAATAATAGCAGTACAATGTGACTAACCAGAATAATCCAGGTTTTGGGTATATTTTTTTATTGCTACGTGGCAAACGAGTTACCAGTAGGTGCAGTAGATTCTCAGAAAACAAACTAGACCCAGCATTCATGATATGCACGCTCTTAAGGCTGTGGAATTGGGCAATTACTTGAAAGGCGGTGTGTTAAAAAAAAAAAGCAGTGTCTGCCGTTGACTGTACAAACTCCAAACTATTTTGTACAAACGTTTTTGTTTGTAGGATTTAGCAATCCTGTGAATCACTAAACTAATATTTAGTTGTATGACCACAGTTTTTTTTAAACTGCTTCACATCTGTTTGGCACCAACTTGTGGCACCTCTCAGCTGTTATTCCACTCCATGATTCTTTAACAACATTCCACAATTCATTTACATTTCTTGGTTTTGCTTCAAAAACAGCTTCTCGATTGGATTAAGGTCCGGGGATTGGGCTGGCCACTCCATAACATTAATTTTGTTGGTTTGGAACCAAGACTTTGCTCGTTTACTAGTGTGTTTGGGGTCATTGTCTTGTTGAAACAACATTTTTCTCTCATCAGTCCACAACATGTTCCTCCATTACTTACTTTAGACCAGTTGATGTGTTCTTTGGCAAATTGTAACCTCTTCTGCACCTGACTTTTTTTTTAACAGAGGAACTTTACGGGGGATTCTTGAAAATAGATTAGCTTCACACAGACGTCTTCTAACTGTCACAGTATTTACAGGTAACTCCAGACTGTCTTTGATCATCCTGGAGCTGATCAACGGCTGAGCTTTTGCCATTCTGGTTATTCTTCGATCCTTTTTGACGGTCGTCTTCTGTTTTCTTCCACGTCTCTCTGGTTTTGCTTTCCATTTTAAGGCATTGGAGATCATTTTAGCTGAACAGCCTATAATTTTTTGAATGCTACACTGCCATTTATTTGAACACACCCCTTTCAACTAATTGCCCAATTGCACAGCCTTAAGAGCGTGCATAACATGAATTCTGGGTCTTGTTTGTTTTCTGAGAATCTACTGCACCTACTGGTAACTTGTTTGCCACTTGGCTATAAAAAATATACTAAAAACCTGGATTATTCTGGTTAGTCACATTGTACTGCTATTATTTTTGAACAATACTGTATGTGTTGTATTGTCTAATAAACCCCAGTAGAGGTCAGGATTGCATCTTTTTTGTATGAAGACTCTTGCATTTAATGTATCTGTTTCTCTGTTGTTAATTGAGATTTATGTATAAACAATATACATGTATGAACAAAGCATAACTCTGGAAATAATCTGACGTGTATCAAAAATGAATAACCTGCTCAAATCTAAAAAAAACGTCATTTGTAAGTTAACACATTTGAAAAATATGCAATAAATTAAATATACCAATCAAAAATTAAAAGTAACATTTACTTCTAAGCACATTTAAATAGGACTTACACTAGTTAATCTGTAACTACAAGGTAAATTGTTCATGTGTCAGAAAATCTATAACATTACAGATAGTCAAGGAGCTGTCTGTCTTCATTTTTTTTAGACATCCAAATCATATCTAGTAAAGCTGTACACATCAACGACATAATTAGGCAGCATAACAACATTCCAAAGCAGGAGTCATACAATATACAAAGGCCCTTTGGTTGAATAACACTTCTAGAAACAATTACCAAACAGTACATAAATACCATTGTGTTGTTAATTATATAAAAAAATAACACAATAATAAATTATTTTTAATATAACTAACAACATGGTGACTTGGCTGTTTTTCTTTTTCTGCCGCTGTCCCTGTTTTCTTGAATGAACGTTTGGTTGACGTCATCACGCAGTCACGCTGCCAGATCCAGACCAACAACTTTTGCAAAGCTCCACATCATAACGCGGCCGAGTCTTTCAGCGAAAGCAGAGATTTAGCGAAGTGAACAGAAATTAGATAAACGTGACGTGGATTATTATCGATACTTTATTACTTTTTTTTGTTAGTTTCAAATAGTTTCCTTCTATTTTAGTACATTGTTTAGACATTTGGAGGAATTGGAGATGAGGAATCTCTGGCTGGTGATCCTCGTCGGATTGGCGACTGAGTTCAGTGTAAAAGTAAGTAGCTTTTAATTTTGGATTTATTGCACTTTGTTTTAAAATTGTTAGAGATTTTATATTGTTTTTACCTTAAAAGTAATTTACGTTTTATCGGCCATCGGCTTCATAACTCCTGTTTGTGTTTAAGTTGGGTACATTCTGTCTGAGTTCTATCCTCAAACTCAAAAGAAAACATTTGGGAATGTTTTAACGCGACATCGTGAGCTAGTGGATAATGGCTTGAAATGTTTAGACATTGAGATATTGCGATATCTGAGCGGTTTGTGCACATGGTTTAAAACTAATAAGACACTTTCAAGTACAGGGATAGTATATGCAAATGAGGCTACCATATCAGAAGATATATTCTTATTTATCAGTATTAAAGTTGAGCACTTGCTGTCAATGTCACTTTAGAGGCAAATTTAAACTTGCAAATATTTCCCATCTCACTTAAATTTTTGTTATGTATTTGTCATTAACATTATTAATATAGTTTCAAATGCTGTATGTAATACATTTTAAAAATGCCAAAATCCCATCTAAACCTGAGTTGCCTTGCTCGCTTGTGTGTGCGCCTGGAAATGCTGGAAAACACCTGGAAATGACAGGCTAAAGGCTCACATGGCTCTGCACCTTGTCACAAGTGCAAATATATTCTGCCTGTTTGATTTATAGACTGTGAAAGTCCCCAAAGAAAGCCTTTCAAAAACCCACTATGCTTATGATTTATGGACCATATACTGTTAAAAAGAGTGAGCTGAAACCTGAGAGTCCCAGTGGGATGTAAAGCAGGAACTTACAAGTTGGCAAACGTGGCCAAATACTTAATGGTAATTTTTCCCAATACATACATAGTCTACCAGATTCATATTATTACAACCAATTTATTTTGGGATTTGTAGTTTTTAAACTTTTCCTCTTACTCTGACTCCAGTCCTAAATGCTGGGTGTGAAAGATTCTATGGAATTTCTGTCTCTTTCTGAGTGTGGCTGGAAAAAGTAGTCATTGATATTGCTTGCACCTGAGAGATGTATGTTGAAACACAGATTTATACCTGTGTCAATTTGTGAACTGGTAGTTTGGTAATTTCTAGGTGGATGAGTCAGAGTTAGTCACTGTGGACTAGTCCAGACACGCACCAAACTGTAGGATAAAGGAAGTTTTCCACCCTGCTCTCTATTGTAAAGATCTTGTCACATGTTTTGTCTAAGCGCATCATCTCACTACAACTGACTTGCATTTTATGGTTTATTATAACCCTTCAAAAGTAGCACATTAAAGTAATTGTGGGTACAATTGTAAGGTAGATCAACAGGACTCAGTTTTTACGGCTGCCCTTTGCTCTACCTGGGATACCAGTCTAATCTTACCAAATACAAGAATATGCAGCAATATGAGTCAGTCTATCCAAATATTAATCTAACTTGTCACACCAGGGAAGCACTTGTTGGATTTATCTTGTGTTTGGGACTTTACAAAAAACATTTCATTTCAAAATACAGTAACATCGACCTTGTTTCTTCCAAGTGTCTTTGCTATGACAAGGCTCTCAAACCAGATGGTTAATTACTGCTGCGTGTTTCCATATGTAAACTATTCTTTCCAGATGCCTCAATGCTTTGGAATGATTGTTTGAGTAATTGTGAACGCATTAACATGTATTTTGTAAAAGGTGCATCAAAAGGTATTAGTTTTAAATGTATAAATGATTGTATAAAAGTATGTGATTTGGTAAAGCCAGTTTTCTATTTTGTAATGAATTATGGTTTTAATATGGACCATTGAAGAGCTTAGGCTTTTAGTTAATGACGATCCATTTAATAAACAAATAAATAAACATAAACATAAAATAACAGTCAGTGGTGGTTTTCCACTACTTTAGTTTATTGATTGTATTTGATTATTTTTTTTTTTTTATTATTTAAGGCCAAGTAAGTACAGGTGTAAGACATGATTAAAAAATAAAGTCAATTAAGAAGCCATTACAATCATTAGTAGTATCATTAGGTCAAAATCAGAGGAGTGCTTGTGTGTTTAGTTTAGCCAAGCAGAGCATCTGCTTTTGTAATCCATGGTTGAAGACGGCAGGAATGTGAGATCCCCTCTGCTATTTCAGTCAACCCTGCCATTGTGAGACCACTGTCTTTTGAAAAATGATGTTCATGACTTTTTTGTTTCATCACTATGACAACACAACAGCTGGTTTGTCTTATGTCTTTCTCTTGTTACAGTCTCAGTGGTTCAAATAAATATCAAATATCTCAGAAGTCACAATGGAACCAATTAAAAAAGGCATATTTTATTAGTGGATATATATGTTTATATATGTTTAATTTACAGCATATGCTGATAAATGCCAAATAAATAATGGGAATTCCAACAACCCTTTATGTTACTCTATCTATCTAGAGTCACTTTAGACTTTTAGTCCAACAAGACAGTTTGGTAGACCACGTCCACCGTGTTTTTTGAGTTCTTAGCACCTGTTTTATGAGAATCATATTCTCTCTTCTTCCCTTCCTCCCTCTTTTTATTTTTCACCCACTCTTCAGCACCTGTGTAAGTGGAAGCATAGTATGCATACCAGACATACCTCTGGCCTCAATAGGCCATATTCATCTATGTCTCTGAGCCTCTATGTCTGTCTCAAGTACTACTAACATCTGCTGAGTCTTCTTTTATTTGTAATTATAGACTAGTGTTTGCTGTTAAAAGTTACTTGCTCTGTTTAACCATACACATTTTATACAAAGCAACATCTAGCCCTTGGGTTTTGTCACACCCTTTTATATTTGGATTGTAGAGAGCTTTTCCATGGCAACAGTTTTACTGTATATGTAAACCTTTTTTTTTTTTGGGATCCTTTTGCTATTCTGCTGTTTGAAGTGGCTTTAATTCTTCCTCCACCTTTTTCCCTTATATCTCTGCTGTCTGGCTTTGTAAAGAGACACAAATGACTGCCACAACTTGATATAAAAGTAAGCTAGACCCCACCCATTACAATCTGGATGCAATCCATACTATAGACTATCACACACCAGCCCAATTCTGAGAGCTATCATCTTACTGTTCACTATAGAGGCAGTCACATGTTTTTAGTTAGCACGCGAGAACCCTGAAAGTGTGAGAAGAAGCTAATCCGGGTGTTTGTTTGTTTTTTTGGTTTTTTTGGCCATGTCTTGAAAAAACAATGTTTCCCTGTATTCCCTTACAGATCTTAGTCTCGTCCCAGCTGCCCTCTGCAACTGATGACCTGTACTTGGAAGGACAGACATCAGGTGACCTTCCATTGATGATGATGATGATGGTGAAGATGATGGCTCAGGCTCTGGATCTGGAGACTATGGTACTGTACAGTATCACACATTTTTATGTGTAGCAATAAATCTTTTTTAATCCACACTTTTGCCTGAGTAAAGTATATAACAATCAAAAGTGGCCGTTTATTCAGACACAGAAGTGCAGACAGATGTCAGATGTTTGACCTGCGGTGATCTGAAGTGAACCAGTTGAGAAGCCAACAGATATTTTTATTGCAAATGACTCTATTTTGTATGCTCCAACATTCAGTACTGAACTAAATCTTAAACTCTACATAAAACAATAGACTGACATTGTAAAGATTTCAGTAAAAGAAAGACAGGAATTGGATTATGCTCCAACATTCAGTACTGAACTAAATCTTAAACTCTACATAAAACAATAGACTGACATTGTAAAGATTTCAGTAAAAGAAAGACAGGAATTGGAAACATCTATCTTAATTATTTTTTATTTTTGTTTTGTTTTTTTAGTGTACAGAATAATCACTGAAACTACATTAAGCGGAGAAACGCTTCCAGTTGAGCCACAGCCAACAGCAGGCCCGCCTCACTATGTACCAACCACTGCAGCAGAAAGCCAGGAGCCAACAACCATGGTGACAGGCGCCAAAAGGACACCAGGTGCACCGCCTAGCAGTGACAAGGATGAGGAGGTATAGCTACATATTTAGAAAAAGAAGACCATTTGTTTCTCATCTTTAGAAAATTGTGTTTCTCTTTTTTACTAACACTTATTCCATCAGGTGCCTGGTATTGGACCAACTCAAGCTACCTCCTCCAGGGTGCCTCCAAGTGAGACCACTGCCATTGAAACCATCATAGTCAGAGATAGTGATAAAACAAGGGTTAGAAGTGGCTTTAACATCCCAGGAAAGGGTGTTGAAAATGAGATTGTGGACAAAAATGGTCAAGACAAGATGTATGAGATGGACTCTCCTAAAGAGATCACCTCTGAGAACCTATGGGAGCGGACGGAAGTGTTGGCAGGTAAGACACACTTAACAGTATTGTATTTTGTTAAGCACAAATATTTGACACAGGTGAACATTGAGAAAATATTCTAAATACAATCTTTATGTGTACACTGTCCAGCTGTAATAGCATGCGGTGTGGTTGGATTTCTGTGTGCTGTTTTCCTGCTGCTTCTCCTCGCCTACCGCATGAAGAAAAAAGATGAAGGTAGCTATAACTTGGGAGAGATCAAACTTTCCAACACTGCATATCAGAAAGCACCTACCAAAGAGTTCTACGCCTGAACTGAGAAACAGGAACTTAAAATGGAATATGTAATCAAATCAGGATATATATTTTGGATCTGCAAGAACTGAAGATAATTTCTTCTGTTGAAGTTTGAAGTCGAGCTTGTCAACTACCGTGCGCCTTACATTTCTTTAGCTATCCCTTGGTTTTGGTCCTCTTTTCCAAACTGTGTTTTAAAGAGGACATAAAAGAATAAAATCAGCCTATTCATCCTCATTTTGTCATTTTGTTTTTGGGAAGGAGTAGAACAATAATGCAAATGCACCTGCATTCTCTAGAATAGCACTACAATCATAGCCAGATGTCAATACTGTGCCTCTTGATTCCTTAAATGAATATTGCTGTTTGAAATTTGTCTATTTTTGTTTTTTTTTTTTTGTTACTGGCACAATGAATGATTGTCTCCTAAAATCAATCTCAGTCAGCTCAAATCAAGTGAAACTTAAGTAAAAGTAATAGAGCAGCATTTCCACTGCTGTTGGCCAGTGTAAAAGGTATTATAAATGAATATTATCATTTCTCTGAGGAAATATTTGGACAGCTTTTAGTTGCTTTGTTGTTTGATCATTATGCTTTCTGTTCAATTTTAGGGAATAATGTGCTTAATTTCATTTGCTGTTACGTATGAAAGTGGTATGAAAGGCAGGTACACGTGTAGTTGTAGAAATGACCAAATATATTTTTCCTTTTTTTTTTTTTATTGGAAATATTTCCGTAGCTGAGAGGTATTTGTACAAACTATTTTGAAGAGATTTTAGACAGTGTAATTCATGTTACATTTGTTTAATATTACCATTTAATATGTGTAGTGTTGAGAAATATGGAGTGCAGTCAGTGTTTGGTAAAGGGCTGCTTAAGTTGCGCCAAAGTTAATGACTATAATTTAGAAACTGTAGAAGTGACCAATGTTCTGCTGAAAGCCAAAGAGCATTCCTTTCTTGCTGTTGACTGTATACTGTTATGTAATGGCAAGTTTAATGTTAAAACAACAGAAAGTGCCTTCTGTAGTCTATAAAGTCGGATGTGGTTGACTATTTGAATTAATTAAAACGTTTGTTCCAAATAGTTTTGCATTTGTTACGTGCTAGGGAAGTTGTGGTAGAGACACTTTAATGTCTACATATAAACCAGCTTTTAATTTTAGTTATTTACAGGTCCACACACATCTACATCTAAAAGGCAGCAATTCCAACCAAATATGATGGTCTGTTGTGAATGTGATGACTTTATGGTGTCATTTGTTGTAGGTCATTTCATGTGTTCAGGTCAAGGACAAGGCACTTTAGCAGTCAAAGTCTGATGCATTAGGTTACTTTTGGTTCATATTGGGTACTTGCTAAATCAGGTGATTATGAAATTATCTATCATAGATCATAATGAAAATTATAAACTACCTATCATCAATTGCTGCAAATAAAATAATAATAATAATGACTGTGATGTTTTGTTAATGTAATGTTTGTACAACACAATCCAAAGTGCCTTTTAGAAATCATTGAACAATAGTGTTTTTCAGTGTTATTGACATGCTTTCTTTTTCAAGACTTGATCCGAATGGAAGTTTGTGTCATTGGTACCAATAAATTTAATGTCAGACATAACTCATTTCCACACAGGCTTAACGGAGTGGCTTACTGGCCATCCAACGTGTCATGACACACAACTTTCTGTATACAGTATATTGATGTTTTAGTTTGTATATTAATTTATACTTGCTTTCACTAATCCAGGTGTTATCTAGAGAATAATGTACAGAATTTAGACTTGTGCCTACAGTTCAGTTCAGGATTTTATTTATTTCATTTCACAAGCCCTGGTTCAGTTCATGTTAGTTGCTTTTGAAGAAATTGCCTTTTATATGGATTAATTTCACAAATGAATAATGTTATTTGTAAATGCACTGCAGCCTTTATTTTCACTTTCATGCAAAATTATTTTAAATTGACTCAAGCTTTTGCTTCAACCAAGTAAAACCTTCATAACAGTGGAGAGCAACTGAGAACTGGGGTGTTGAGACTACAGGCCACCATTACAGGACTGTGTGACTCAACTTGTGTATTTGATGAGGTTCATTACTGAATAAAAGCTGTATCTTTAATTCAATGTTTACTTCTTTTTCTTTGGTTTGAGGTTCATACGTTTACTTATTGTCTTTACTGTTCAGCAATGTGGTTCCTAAGACCTGCAATAGGCTATATAATATATAGGCCATATTTTTTGTTATTATTGCACATTTTTCTACCTTGTAATTTTGGGCCATGCTGTGGTGTATCCAAAGCACATAAAGATTGAAGACTGGCTATGAGCCCAAATTAGCAGGAAAATCCTCAGATTGCTTTGTAGAAACAATGTGCCAAAAGATAAGTAGGGTCAGAAGCAGGTAAAACACTTAGCTAGACGTTTTGTTCCCCTTGTTTGTACAGAGGCACAGCAAAAACATTTCCTCCTGGTCTTAATATACATCTTTTTACACATTTGGGTGCCGGAAAGTGTTCAACCCAAGTGTTAAATCAAGCACCCAATTAAAAGGAAAAAAGGCAAATGAACCACTGTTTTTTCAAAGGTCAGTGCTCTGTAAAAGAAATGCACAAGTAACAGGAATGGTTGCAACCATATAAGATAACTGTAGAAAATGGGGAGAGACACTTTCTTTATTAGTTACAGGATACAGGGTTTGTCTTAAAAATCTAGTTTTCAAATACGTCAGGAGTTCACTTTTTCTGGCAAATGTACTACTAAAAGTTTGTTTGGCATCAATAGGGTAATTGTTAGTACGGAAGCCGTAAGCGGCCATGGATCAATAACTTTTTCCCCCTCCTATTATCTCGTTATAACGATTTAATTCTGTCGTTTTCCCGAGATAACGACTTAATTTTGGGAGGAAAAAAAAGTTATTTATCTATGGCCGCTAACGTTTTCCATATGTCTGTATAAAGGTATTTTATCTGACTTATACGTCAATAATACTATACATATATATGTATATATAAAAAAGACTAAAGAGTTTAAAAATAAAAAAGTTATAGGCTACCTCACTTTTATTTTGAATATTGCCGGAAGTCTACCGGTTAAGTACCGTGACCACACTCGAGTACGGAACCTGTTTTATTGGTATCTTTCTGCCATTCCATAATAAATGTATTATGAGTGGTACGAGTAAGTCTTAGCCAACGACTATTTTCTGAGCAGCCTGTCTTTTATGAGACGTGAATGGTGACAGTTTGTGTTTCTCTCATTGAATAACAAGTTCGAGTAAAAAGCTGTACTTTCACTTTCATTATTTATCATCATTTATTGTGTTATTCGGTTCCAGTCAAAGATTAAAGCGGCGAATTTGAGAAGAAAGACAGGGTGAGTGTAGATTAATTGTCTACTTTAATGCTATATTTAATTCCTAAACTTGAGGTTATTTAACCGATCGCCATATTTATACAATACGTATTAAATACAATATCTGTTTAGTTTAAAAATGTCCTTTGTTATATTTTGATCATTTTTTTTGTGTGTGCAATGGTCATCTGATTGCAGATGACTCAGGAAGGCAGACTACACTTCCTTTCTCTCATTACCCTTCTCTACATTGGTTCAAATCTGTGTTACTCTTTTCATGCAACCAATTCAACATCTTCTAAAAAAGGTATCCTTACCCTACACAATAATCACATTCCACAAATGTGTGACTATCCTTTTTGTTGAACCCATACTTGGATAATTGTAATAAATTGTGTTCATTTGCTGGGATTAAGAAAACAAGATAATGATCTGCTTTGTAATTCCATGGGGTCTTGGGAAATGTGTAACTGCTTAGAGTTTAGTCACCTTTTAAGTTACACAATGAAGTGTACATACATGATGCTGACAGTGCACCATTTTTTGATGTTTGGCAAGTTAGTAGCCCGTACTGTAAGTAAAGGTGGCATCTTGTCGTCCTCATGTGAAGCCATTGATATAGCAACAGAAGTGGCCTCCTATGCAGATGTGGCCAAACAAATTATTGACCTGGCTGTGAATGGAGCTGCCAAGAATCAGTCCTACAGACGGCTTGCCGACTTCACTGACAAAATAGGAAACCGTGTCAGTGGCTCAAAAAACCTAGACATGGCTATTAATTACATGTATAAAGCTATGATGCAGGACGGCCTGGATGTCCATCTGGGTGAGTAGATACGTATATATTACAAAGCAGTGTGGATCTCAGCTGAAATTTGGAATGACAGACGTTTGCTTTTGTGTTTGTATATTTTTAGAGCCAGTAAAAGTCCCCCATTGGGTAAGAGGGAAAGAGAGTGCTGAAATGATCAAGCCCAGGGCCAAAAACCTGGCTATACTTGGACTTGGTAGCAGTGTAGGAACACCACCTGAAGGTGACTCACTTTTTTAATCTTAAATAATTTACATTGTTTTTGTGAAAATGGAATAACACTGTTCTCTTACTGCTTCCTCTCATACGTGCAGGTATTCAGGCGGAAGTGCTAGTGGTTCAATCTTTTGATGAACTGAAAAGTCGAGAAAGTGAGGCCAAAGGGAAGATTGTGGCTTTTAACCAGCCTTTTGTCAGCTATGGACAGACAGTGGCTTATCGTGCATATGGAGCTTCTGAAGCAGCCAAACTGGGGGCTGTGGCTACACTCATACGATCAATCACTCCTTTTTCAATCAACAGGTATCAACAAGGGATCTTTCAGAAATCAATGAAAGATGAACATTTTACTGACATCTTACCACTGCCTATAATTTGAATTTAAGGTAGCATCTCTCCCTTGGTCTCTGTAGTCCCCACACAGGCTGGCAGGACTACCAAAAGGGTGTTAAACAAATCCCTACAGCCTGCATCACAGTGGAAGATGCTGAGCTGATGTGGCGTATGGCACAGAGGGGAGAAACAATCATTGTAAAACTCACAATGGGAGCCACAACTCTGCCAGATGCCGACTCCTTTAACACTGTGGCCGAAATAAGGGGCTGGCAGCACCCTGAGCAGGTATCACACACAGTCCTATCACAGATGCCTGCTTGTCTGATATGTTTGTCTACTGTCTACTGCCTGTCTACTCTAGTTATTCCCCCCAAAATAGTCTGTTTTGTATCTACATCATTGAACTTTAGAAAATGCACATAATGTAAAAAGTGTAAAAAAAGATAAAACAAAGTACTGTAGATCTAAACACTTACTTACTACTAGACTTTGCAAGAGGTTTGCAAGTAAAAAAAAAAAATCCATTACTGTGACATTATTTGATGCAACACAAAAAGTGGTTTAAGTGAACTGACAGTTCAGTGGAAGAGTTGTTGCAGTTCACTGGAAGAGTCATTTGACCCACTAAGCTGGGTCACAGATCCAGGCACCTGATATATAAAGGTTTTCAGCATTTGTGCAGTTGCTTTGTCCTCTCCACGAGGTTTAATTTACCTTTTAGATTTCTGTGTCACAATTTGAATATTCCATACTGTATTCACAAAGGCAGGGGTGTTGGTTTTCACTGTTGTTAGGGAAATGGTTATGAATCAGGTTCCATACTAAAACAAGAAGAATAGTGGTGTTGTTTACCAGCCCATAAACTATAGTTTAACAATTATATGTTTGCTATGTTATGCAGCACATGCACCGAATGAAAACCTATTATCACATGCTTTTAAATGCGTTTAAAGAAAACCATTTCCTCTTTTTTTTTTGTGTAAATTTTAAGCTCATCCTACATTAAAATTATGAAAATTATGAACATTGCTGATGTCAGATGCAATTTAATACTAATATTTAAGTCTCTCAGTATATAATTTATTATTTATTATTGCAAATTATTGCTTGCATCTTTTGGAACATTTTATCATTATATCTTTTGTTTAGTGAGTCTAAACAATAAATTGTTTGGTCAAAGCATAGTAATAGTTTATATAGTTTTGTGTTTTATGCTAGGCTCTCTCATGGAACCTCTCAAACGATCCTCGAGTAAGGGCGTCACCATATGGCAATTTACAGGGGGGTATCATAAATGTCCGTTTATGATGTGTGTTACTATATAGTGTTTTACTATGCAGTAAAATCCGAAAAGCCTGGATGTAACTGCCATTTTATTGCCCTGTCATAATGAAAATATTGGTAAATAGGGGACCAATGGGCGGATTACATCCATTTTATTTACAATCTATGGTTTTATGTCTGTTTTTAACACTGACCTAAAGGTTAGTACAAGGTGTACACAGAGTCAATACAAATGAGCCTTGTTCAGGTCAGAGTGTGTTTTGTAACTTGACTCATCAGGTCTGTTCACAGGAATTGAATTCCTTGAAACTGTAATATAAGTTGCTTACTGTGTTTTGTCCTTTTACTTAATCAAATAATTAATTCTCAATGTGCAGAAACTTGCCATTTGTACACACCTAGACTGGTTGTCCCATTATATATATTTTGTTTTCCACTATTTGATTCGTCTTACAGGTTGTGCTGCTAAGTGGTCATCTGGACAGCTGGGATGTGGGCCAGGGTGCTATGGATGATGGAGGTGGGGCCATAATTTCTTGGGAAGCCCTGACACTCATAAAAGATTTGGGTAATGTAGACAGACTCTTGCATATGTAGACGTAAATGTTTCATATGAAATGACACACAGGCATCTTACACAATTCTAAAAACAAACAAGGTCAGGGAGAATATTTACTTTTAGCTGTAGTTAATAAGTGTCTTGCGTAGATCAACAAGTATGGATCAATTCAGATCCATGGAAGTGTAAACATGTAAGTGGGAAATGGGAATGTTTAATGTTTTATTTTTGTTCTTGTCAAAACTAGTCACTGATCTAACTTTATGTCGAAAGTAAAAATAAAATTCACTTCCCCTGTCTGTAAAGAGTAATTTCCTCAAATCGTTTGTTGGAGCAACCACACAGAATTATAAAAGACACTTACAAATACAATATTCCCCTGATTAAAGAATGCATCCAAATCCGGTAAGAGGGCATTATTTAGAGATGCAATGCCTGCTTTATAGGCTCGATAAAAGTTTCAACAGACAAAGATTTTACCTAATATTACATGTCCAGGTTTGCGTCCAAGGAGAACTCTGCGCACCGTGCTTTGGAGTGGTGAAGAACAAGGTGGAGTGGGAGCACAGCAATATTTTAATCTGCACAAGGTACTTCTACATGTTATGGCAAAGCATAAATAATCACTTAAAGATAGTTCTCCTCCTCATTCTTCCACATAAACATGCTCTCCCTGTTAGAAGAACCTGTCTGATTTTGACTTGGTCATGGAGTCTGACATGGGGACGTTCAAACCGCTGGCTCTTCAGTTTACTGGCAGTGATGCAGCATGGAAGGTGGGTATAAAAACTTTTAGTGTGCTACTAAACATGTGGATCTCTCGGACCTGAAAGCCAGTTAACTTTAACCTGCTATAGACCTCTTATGATTATAATATTGTTTAGCATTGTATACTGCGCTGGGCTTAAACTGACTAGTTTTTTGTGCACTTATGCTTTTTGTACCTTGTGTTGTTAAAATTGCTTCCATTGTTATCCTCACTTGTAAGTCGCTTTGGATAAAAGCGTCTGCTAAATGACTAAATGTAAATGACTAAATGTTTATCATTAAGATTATGTGTAAATGTGTGTTTGCTAACAGCTGCTGTTTTTATGAATAGGTGATGGAAGAAGTGGTCAAACTGTTGGCTCCCATTAATGCAACTAAACTCGAGCCTCACGGAGAAGGGACGGACATTTCTCCCTGGATGCAGGCAGGAATACCAGGTGAGATTTGTAACAGAATGTCTGTAAGCTTATTTATCAAACGGGAAGTTATGAACTAAAAGTATTCATAATTTTGTGGGATAGTTCCTTTAAAAAATGCATTCTACACAGTATCATATCCTCATTGACAAAACCTAGAATGTACTTGATTGCACAATAGTTTATAATGTACAGTATGTTATCTAAAAGCTTGCGTCATGAACACATGGCAGCAGTCTGCCATCACCTTTTAATAAACCAGCATTGCAGTTCATAAAGAGGTCAATAAAGAAATAAGTGCATTGAGTGCTTTGTTGCAGTTGCTGTTGACATTGACCCCTTCTTTTTCAACCAAGGCTCACATCCGCATTAGGTCCCACACAATGACTGTAAAAGGTCATTTACAGTCATTGGTCCCACACAATACAATTTCTAAAGTAAAAGTTAATTGATAATAACATTGGAAGTATTCCAATGTCCTAATAGGTATATTGTTCTGTCATCCAGGTGCCAGCCTCCATGTTGCTGACAGTCGATATTTTTGGTTCCACCACAGTGAAGGTGACACCATGACTGTTCAGGACCCTCATGACATGGACCTGTGCTCAGCATTGTGGGCCATAGTTGCTTATGTTGTGGCTGACCTGCAGGACATGCTGCCCAGATAGTGCTGCATCAGTCATCATTCTTTAGTGAGAACATTTTTGGAAATAGATAAAATACAATGACTTGGGACATTTTTTTTGCGTATTTTTGTATTGAATATGTATAAACTTACAAAGGATAAAGAATTGAATTATAAAACATAAATCAATGATTAAAAGGTTAAAGCAAAAGCATCTAGACTCAGTTTTCAAGATGAAGACGTTTCGTTTCTAATTCCAAGAGACTTTATCAATTCTGAGTTCAACGGGTAAGAGAGCTGAGCTTATATCTCTAGAGGGAGGGGTTTGACCTGAAACTAAACCTGATGGGACGAGGCTGTTCTGGTCTCATTGTCGTTAGCTATGAAAGGGCAGGCTAACTCCTTGAGTGCACCAGCTGGGCATAACATAAGCTAGTCTTAACTCTTGACTAGCTACGTCAGACGTTTAAATAGAATTTAATACCTTAAACGCCTTCAGTATGGAGGGGGAGCATCCACAAAACTTTTATGAAAGGAAAAGAAAGGCAAATTTTATAAATAATGAAATACAAATGCTATTAGAGTTACGTTCAAAACATAAAAATGTAGCTAAATTCAATAACAACAACAACACAAACAAGAAAAAAATAATATATCTACAGTTGTGCTCATAAGTGGCAGAATTTGTAATTTTTTGGGGGGCAATTTTTCAGATAATACAACACAAAACCTTTTTTTTCACTCATAGTTAGTGGTTGGCTGAAGACATTTATTGTCAAACACCTGTGTTTACTTTTTTAAAATCGTAATGACAACAGAAACTACCAAAATTACCCTGATCAACTGAGGAGAGAGCTCAAAAGTGTCTGCCTGTCGAAACAAAATTTCTCAATTAGTTCAGTGAAATAAATCATATATCGAAATATATCAAATATATCATTTTAACAAAATTATAAATGATATATTTTAACTTATAACTTATTTCACACCTATCTCAGGCCTCTGATGGGCCTCTCTGGTCAAAATCCAGACATTGCTGTCCTCAAAGGAATGCCCTTTCTCTTTGAGGTGGAAGTGGACTACAGACTCAGCTCCACCAGGATTGACTTCTCTGTGCTGATACATTCTCCTGTGAAACTGTTGTTTTGTTTCTCTAACATAACTGTCACTGCACTCGTCGATATACTTCGATACTTTAGAGATATAAGCTCAGCTCTCTTACCAGTTAATCTCAGAATTGATAAAGTCTCTTGGAATTAGAGACAAAACGTCTTCACCTTGAAAACTGAGTCCAGATGCTTTTACTTTAAACTTTTCTTCAAGTTGAGCTGGATGACTGAGAACCTTCACAGACATAAATCAATGATTGACTTTTAAATATAGTATTGCTTAAAGCTTGGGTTTGAAGAGACCATTACAACACCTTGTTGGACCTTGACACAAACCTTATAAATAATGCAGTGAGACGAATATCTATAAAATAAAACTTATTCATTTTAAATTATTACTATGAAACTGAATTAAAAGTGACATACTGACCATGTTAACTTTATTTTTGTAATCCATTGTTAATACTGTATATCATTATTAGTTATAAGTTTAAGTAGCTGTTATGAATGAATGCCATATAATGTTATCTCAGTGAGAGTATATATTTTAAAGAGAGGTCTTTGTGTCATTTTTTACTTTTTAACCCTATTTTTATTCATTATGTAGTTTTTGTTCCTTAAAGGGGTTACTTTAACTAATCTAAAAAGAGGAAGTGAAAATGTAAAAATAAGGAACAGCCAAAGAAAAATTGTGGTTCTGAGCAAAAGGGGGAAGTAAAGAGATTTGTCATTAATTGATTATTAGTCTGCACTCTGTAGGGCTGATGTCAGGGTTAGTCAGAAGGCCAATGCACAATTGGTCATGACAGAAACTCAGGATGTGTTGGTGGGTTGGTGTGTTGAAACATGGACATCTGTGTACTTTTTCCTTCTGTCTGGTATATGTCATGCCTCTGACAGTGATTCATCCTAACACAATCCATGACTGTGATGGTCTGAAGAAATAATCTGGTGCTTTTAGCTCAGTGACACACACACACGCAAAGGGCAGAAATGACCTATAGACTCAACAGGCCTGACTTCAGCACTTTGTCAAAAATATCCATTCTAAAAGGACATTCAATGTACTTTGTGTTGTAATGTTGGGTCGTGTACAGACATGAACTGTACCTTCTATCAGAATGAAAGACTTATTAAATGAGGTTCGTTAATCAAAACTGTCTTGTTTCATTCTTTCAAAACACTGTTGTGGCAGATGTGAACAATGATAGTGACTGTGAAGCAGATAGTGTTTTGAAGGGCACCACCTTGTGGAGAAACTGTTAGAGAAACCATTATAGCATACTGAAGAAGACTACATGCATTAATATTTATCAACATTTTATTTTTAACAGAATAAAAACAGCAATGACATTAACTAAATCAAACTTGTCTTTGTGAAGATACTTTCATGTAGCTACAGGCCTTCGAGAGTTAAAGACCTTGATTCCATTTTGCATTGAAGATCGAGCATATTTTGTGAGTAGTGCACCAGTGGTCTGTTTCTCTCCACACAAATCCCTGAAAGAAGAAAAGAGAATTTATATACTAATAAATACACTTATAGGTCAAATATATCAAATTAAACCGCAGTACTTTATATATGGTGTAATGTCATCTTCTGTCCATTTTTCTCTGAGTGTAAATAGGTGGTTGAAGCGCTCCTGTGTGTCCTCTGGAAGGTCCTCAACTCGCAGCAGGCAGATGGTCTCTGGGTGAGAGGTGCGGTCAACCAGGGCTACACTCTGGAAAACACAGTTTTCAGAAGAAGTTAAGAAAGAGAACACAATAATCAATGATGAACACTGTGACAATGATGACATGAGAAGAACAGATGCTAAAAATGCTCTAAACACAGTTATGTCACCTTGAGCTGCTCCAGGCTGGTGCTCATGCCATCTGGGACACTCTGCTGCCAGACTTCCTGAAACTCCTTCAGGTTGAACTTGACAGCATTCTGCAGCAACAGTAGTGCCAGTGCTCGACAAACTTTATCCTCATGAAGTGCAAAAAATACTTGCTCTGTAAAAATGTGTATATAGAGATGTTTTTAAACTGGTCAAAACCTATATAACAAAAACTATTTGTATAAAACTATTGCCAGCGGATTTTCTACCATTCTCAATGTAGCGATCTCCATAACTGTTTAAGCAGTGCTCTATCATTTCTCTGTAAATGAAACAAAGACCATTGGTAGATTCTGTAGATTGTAGATATTAAACAAGTATTGTTTCAACTTACTTTGGTTCAAGAGGAGCTAACTCTTCCAGACAGTTTTGAAGGGGAACCTTGTTGAAAGACCACGATTCAGAATCTACCAGCTGTGTCACATGACCCAGGATTGTCATCTCATAGTCAAAGTCCAGCAAACGCCAGTATCCTAAAAGGAAATAAAGCTGTTTTAGCAAATAGCAACCCTTTGCTCATTATCACTTTGTGTTTTTGATGCCGTCCTAATTACCATCTATTTGACAGGCATGGATTGTCTCAAATGGGTCTTTATTTCTTCTTCACTGGCCTGGATCCTCTCAAACAGATCCAGCATTGTGTACTACCAACAGTGAGATAAGAAATATTACTTTTGGGGTGGGCTTATATTTGTCTAATATTGAAATAGTACTTATTATATATAACATTACTCTGTTTTCTGTGACCTCATCTTGTCCTCCTACAGCAGGTCCTTCATAAGGATTCTCCATTAAAAGCTTTTTTAGTTTCTTCAGTTTTGGCCGCTGTTTCCGCAGTTCCCAGTAGCTGTTAGAGAAGCCCCAGATCTTAAAAAAACAAAACACAATATTTCACTCAGCTCTGTATTGTAGCCTAAATGTATATTAGTTGTATATTATCAGTGAATTATAAATTATAACCACACCGGAGCATGAACCACATGGGAGCTTTCTAGGTCGTCTGGGAGCTGGTCTGGTGTTTTACATCCAGGTACAAAAAGCAGTAAGTTGGATGTGTCTGCTATTTTCAAATCATAAGTCTTATCTCCACTGCACAACACAGCACGCTCATCTTTATCTCCACGAATCACCAGCCTGGAAAAGAAAAGATTTAGTCAACGTCCATCCCTACTGCCTATTAATATATTAAGTTAAACCATCTGCTGCGGATTTTAGGCTGTACTATAGGCCTACTGTAAATTAGAAAATGCATTAGACTTAAAACCCAGGTAGTTGTTTCAAAGACATGTATAAAAAAGTGAAGGTTGTAGTTTAATATTATTATTATTATTAGATTTGTTTATTTCTTTAGGACAGCGTATAGTCTACATTAAGCCGGAGCAGAGATGCTTGTACCAGATTATAGCTTAACAGCTAATTTCTCCCTGTAGTCCTATATTGTACATGTTTTTAGTTATATATAATATATATTATATTATATAAACCTTTTACCTTTGGCCAGCTTCAATGTGTTTGCACAGGGTGTCATCCAGCTCCATTAGGCAATAGTCTGCAGACGAAACGTTTTCCCCAAAAGACAGGCATTGAATCGTTTTCTGTAAATCGTCCTCCTTTAGTTTAGCAATCTGCAGAGTGGCCTGCACCTCTTCCAAAGTCCGCATGTTTAAAAAAACTACAAAACACACAGGCAAATACGTGCTATTGCGGAAATGTTAACACAATTTTAAAAGTATAAACTTTTTGTTTTCTGATTAAGACCTCCTGTTTATGGCTGTCAATTTAGCCCGCTTTCTCTGTCAGGAAAGGAAGTGACATACAATGGGCTTTAGCGTCAAAATATGA
Source organism: Perccottus glenii (assembly GCA_024416835.2). Taxonomy (NCBI): domain Eukaryota; kingdom Metazoa; phylum Chordata; class Actinopteri; order Gobiiformes; family Odontobutidae; genus Perccottus; species Perccottus glenii. The sequence goes on from CM044551.2 coordinate 12,216,602, forward strand.
CCGTGTAGAAACATCATTTGGACCAACCCTATAAACATCGGACACTATAGTGTGTTCATAGGTGTTAGACAAATACAATTACTATGTCTTCATTTATATTTTATTACGATGCACATTTTTGAAACTGTCTAGCTAGCTAAGCTTTTATGGAGTAAGTATATTGGAAAAGGCTAAAGATGGTTGTGTTTTAGCCGAGAAAGAATGTAGGACGGACCGCTAGTCACGCCGGGGTCAAATACTTTTCGGAAGGATGTGCTGATAGATTTTTCGTTATGTCAAGTTTCTCTAGATCTGCCCAGGTAAATATATATATATCAGAAGGTTAAACTCTAAATTCATGTAATGAATCTATAAATAAAAAATTTAGACTTTGTAGAATTAGCGCCCTGGCTAAGGATTGTAAACTAGCCTCTGCATATTTTGCGTAATAGATAATTGCTAATAATTATTTAGCGGTAGTTTTATTTTAGATAGCATTTATTTATTTTTTTGCATTGTTGTACTTTTTAAGATATATATCAATCATATATCCATCTGACGCTGGAGACTGACGATACAGTGTTGTTTCCTCGTGTGATTTATTTACTGGTAGTTGTGTTGATTTAAATTAACTGTGGGGGTTGACATTGTGTTTAAAATGTCATTGGAGGTGTTTTATTGCAGTGTGTTTATACCTGACACGTTTGTTGTATCTTCTTCTCTCAGCAATGGGCAACTTTTGCACGTTCCTGGTTTCTGATCGATGCCAGGATGCAGCCTCCAGGAAAGATAGCAACCATGTGTGCTGTCAGACTACAAGGCAAGCACAAACCTATCTACCATGCACTGAGTGAGTACAAAAGTATATTTTTAAATTTATGTTTTCCCCTTAATTTATGGTTGATCATTACAAAAGATTCTTGCTCTTTAGATATGCACCCAAGGGGATTTTTTTTATTTATTTTGGTTTTGTTTTGCTTTTTTGTTTTACTTTGTTTTTCAAAGAGGCTCAGATTTATATGATATCTTTAAGTGAAATGTCTTATCATTGCAGGTGACTGTGGTGACCATGTGGTAATAGTAAATAGTAGAGAAATAGCTTTCTCTGGAAATAAATGGGAACAGAAAGTGTACTCCTCTCACACAGGGTAGGCACGTGGTACATTCAGTTGATTTATTTTGGATGGTTAATATCCTAATGTCCTATTTAACATGATATACTAATGTTGTTATGTCCTATTTAACATGACTTACAAAAAATGATTTATCTTAAAAGGTATCCAGGAGGATTTAAACAGGTCACGGCTGCCCAGCTTCACCATAAGGATCCAAAAGCTGTATGTTCTGCTTTTCATTTTTTTTAATACACTCTTGCACTGAAATAGGCCAAAATTTTATGTTTAAACATTTTTTTATTCAAATATCTATGCATATTGAGCTGCAGTGAACAGAAGTGGGAAGTGGTGGATTTTGTCTTTGCAGCTGATGGACTCTTAAACTCTGAACAGGATGAACATTTTACCTGAGGTTATGCCTGCACTGTTCTATTGTGTATGTTCATGTTTTGGGTACTTCCTTCTGTTACATCCAGCCTGTTATTGCAGATAACAGATATTAGATAATGGAAGTCACAAATCTAATATCTTTAATTTAAATCCATGATCTGTCTCTAAATATAGAGACTTAATATAACATTTATTGATTTGCTGCAGCATTTGCTGACTTGTGCCCTGTGAACACAATGCAGAGTTACTAAATACTGGGCTATTGCTCCTGTATTTTTTTACAGTTCACATTCTACACAGAACATAAAAATGGTTGCAGTTGTCAGTCTGTAGTTTATAATTCTGCCTCTGGCTTAGATTTGAGTCCAGCTGGTGGTCACAGACAGACAGTGTCTTGATGGCAGTTGAGTTAAACTGAGGTTTGGAGGTTTGGCAGTAGAGGAGGGAGAAATGGAATTGAACAGATGACTCCTCAGCAATGCCTTGGTCCAACATTTCTCTCCAATATTTTGGTCCAGTAAATTTTGTCCAAGATTAATTTACGCAGTCGGCCAACAGTCACCAAAAACCCAGACTAGTAGAAATGTAGAAAATGTGCTGTTATTTCAGACATTTTCTTCTTAAAACTGTAAGATCTAAATATTTTTAGCATGTTTAACCCTTTGGGCTTTTTATCACCAGGTTTTGAAGTTATCCGTCTATGGCATGCTGCCTAAGAATCTGCACCGTCGCACAATGATGCAGCGATTACACATCTTTCCTGATGAGGTAAGTCTCCTCTGGTCTTTATCCGAGCCGACAACTCCATAAATAAATCCGACTCCAATATCTTAATCAGGCATATTGAGGACAATAGGGAGAAGTCATTTATGTCTATGAGCACATCAATCTCAGCCACTGAACACATATTTTAATTACATTTTTAAGTATGATGTTTTAGATGCATTATTTTTATATCTACTTAAGTAAAATATATGGTCTCACTAAAGATTACTATCTATTTATTTTTTCAATTGCTTTAAAATTACATTTTGCTGCTCAAAAGCAACTGGCAAAACTCACCTGCATTAACCAGGACGTGAAATGAGTGTAAAGAAAAAGCAGTTGTCAGGGCATCGGTTCAACCTGAACACGGGCCTGTATAATATCCAGCTAATTATAATATGTGAAAGGTCTTTTACACTCACTGCAAAATATTTATTTCTCCCTTTATCCTGCATTTCACAAGGTGCTGCCAGATGACATCAGGGCCAACCTGACAGAGGAACTGCCTCAGCCCAGAGAAATACCTCGGAAGCTCAGTGAATACACACAAGAGGAGATTGACAACTTTCCCCGGCTCTGGATGCCGTAAGTTTACAAACCAACAAACTCCACACTCTTACTGACAATGTAGTTTACCTCATGCCAAGTTCACATCCCACTTGACCAGGACACAACATTTAGTTTTGGACATAAATATGAATAATATTCATACATTTTATTTATAATCTACTAAAAATAAAAATGATACGGCACAAAATTTTAAACCATTATAAATTGTTGGATATTGTTTCAGCTATAGTCTGCCATAGACAGGTACAGCCTGAGGGTGGTGCTGTTGAGCTGAGAACCACGTTGTGTTTCTTATTACAAGTCCGAGGGAGCTCAGTCAGTTCTGGGATGTATCTGTTGTACTAATGACTATCAGCCTACCTGTCTCTGCTATTTTACTATCAAATGTGTTTATTTATATTCCAAATATATTCAAATAATTTTGTTATTTTGACTGTATATAGTGTTTGTTTGTCTTTAATTTGCAACATTCAGCACAAACTGTTTTATGTCCAAACTAAATGCCATAATACTGGCTGTTGACTGCTCTGGAACAGTGCAGCCTTTATGGCAGTTAAAGTGGGTTGTTCGCTTGGCTGTGCTGAGATCTGTATTTGTGTGCTTTTACTTTGTCAATGATCTAACTTAACGGCACATAATACCACAAAAAATGCTTTCAGCCTGCCAACCCCTTTGTGGACTTAATAACTAAAATAAAATGGCATGTATTGTTGTAACTACAAACGTTAGTGTGAAAGAAGTCAGTTATTTTTATTTCTCCAGCCATCAGCCCTTCTTTGTGCTGTTTCAACACTCTTGGTCAGTTCTTCAAATTGAGTTTTGTTAATGTGTCTTTTAAATATTGCTTTCTCATAGAATTTCCATCTTTGAAAAAAAAACCTTGGTTGAATGAACTTAAAATATTAAACAGTTTTCTGTTTACTATCCTGGTTGGAGACTACCTTGACATTGTGGCCCTTGTTTTCGACATGAACAATGTGATTCTTTTGCATGTTGAGTCAGCTTCTAGAAGTTTAACTGGGTTTTGTGCAGCACAAGTGAAACCTGCTTTATCAGCTTAGGATAGCTCTGTAATAGTTTTTTACATCGACCTATTCAGTAAATCACTATACATAGCCTTGTGATTTAAAATATCTGCACTGACTTCCTGTTGCTCAGAGAATAGACTTTAAAACACTGCACTGCTGGTTTACAAGTCTCTTAATGGTTTAGCACCAGAATATATTTCTGACATGCTAGTTGCTTATGAAGCAGCGTTTAAGTTTCATGCAGCAAAAATCTGGAACAGCCTCAACTTAACAATGTTCAAGGGGAGGTTAAAAACATTCCTTTTTAGCTCCGCCTACATTATAACTTAAAGTGTTTTTTATCTGCACTCATCTTTTTAAAATGTTTTTAATTTTTCTTATGTTTCTTAATCGAAATCTTGTAAATTGTCTTTTATTCCTGTAAAGCACTTTGAGTTTCCCTGTGTATGAATTGTGCTTTATAAATAAAATTGCCTTGCCTTAATTTGTAGGTAGGTTTTCATAAAGAGCCGTCTTATAACTGCTAAATCATCATGCAAGTTTGAACCTATTTGTATTACCCACAAATAGTGAATTTAAATTAAATGTCAGTGACTGTCTCTCTGTCACAAGGCTGACAAACTGAACCCCAAACTGTTTGCATTCACTTATTGTCTTGGTGCGCATTGCTTAGATGCATACAGCATGTCTGCGTTATGTTCTGTTGCTGTCAGACTGTGCGCAGTGATAAATGAGCCACTTCTTATTGTTTACTGGCCCAATCTCTTCAGCCAATCAATGCGTTCTCTCAATCCTGTCACTGAGTGGTCGTCAAGGTCGAACTAATTGCGCTTGGACTTAGAGATTGGCCTGAGTCTAGTTAATATTCCCTCACTCTTTTGCATTCATTTCACTCTTCAAACAGATGTGTGAAAGTGACAGGGGAGAGGCTTTTGAGGTTGCAGGGTGCAATTCAATCTGGTCATTTTATTAAACACATGGTTAATATTCTCTCAGAAACCTTGAAGTCGAGGCAAAGATCACAGAGATGCAGCGGCTGTGTTCCGTCTCCCACAACAGAAAGACTCAACAGTGTAAACATGCTGCTGTAGTTGATAGCAGAGCTATTACACTTGATAATAACATTCGTATCGAACCTAATACAGCGAGCCCTGATAGTATCAGTCCCTTGCAATCTCAGTTTGAAATTAAACAGGAAAAAATACACAAAGAGAGGGCTGTGTCTGGTCTCATTTTGAAAGCAAAAGATAAAATCTGTCTCGTTTCTCATCTGTCGCTTTGCCTCCGTGTTTTCAGAACTTTTCTACCTTCCCAGACTAATGTTATGTTGTGTTTTCTCCACAGACCTGAAGATTACAGGATGAAATGAAGATGTTTATTTATATGTGGCATTGTACACAATCAGATACCAAACAGGTTTATAACATGTCTAATTGACTGATCTATAAATTTCTATTTTGTTGTTTTCTCTGCTCAGATTTTGCTGAGCTGTGCTTTTTATGTTATTCGTTCTGGTTGACAGCTCTGGCTGAGTTCACTGACTTTGCTCTAAAAATGGACATTACTAAACCAATAAAGCCAACATAATCAACACTAACTGCAGTGCTTCTGTGGGAATATTTACAAAATACTGGTTCAACTACAGCAGACCATGACATGCCAGAAACAGCCAGAGATTTTTACTTTGTGGAAAAAAGCTATGATTTAAAACATCAAATTTGGTGGGTTTTCTGTTGTACAAATACAAAATGATTTACTCTGGCTCGTCACATTGTGTGTTACAGATGATCTAGCTTTTGAGTCTCTTTAAAGTTCACATTAAACCTTTTAAAACGCACAACTGGAAAATCCAGAGACCGTTTTCTGTCATGGTGCAAAGAAACTCAGTAAAATGTAAATCATTTTGAGTGAACTATAAAGATGCTTGTAAAACTTTTAATGAACCTGTTTCCATCTTTTATTGTTGTTTTATGAAGTTTTAAGTTTGCCCTTTTAACACTGGTTTAGTTAAATTAAGGCTCAAACACATTTTGTAGTCCTATTACAGATTTATTTGTTAGAAAAGAAAACAACCAAAAATAAATAGGATCATTATGAGCTAACGTGTGTAAAGGTGACACATACTATTTAATCAGTCTAATAGTTAAAATGTGAAATGGACCAGGTCACAGTCAATTATTTTAGTGCTTGTTTTTCATACTGCAGTGCACAAAAGCCAGGGCCAGTCCTTATTGGCTTCACAAAAATGTAACAGTATAGTTTGGATAGGTTTCATTCCTACAAGATGTGGAGCTAACACTTCCACAGTGAGCTGGTGTGACTTTTGCAAAAAAACAAAACAAAACAAAGTCTGATACGTGAGACACACAACACATATTTGGGTTTCAAGTCAAACATGAAATAAAAATCCTAGAAGAGATTGAAATTTGACAAAAAATAGTTGTAACCATAACCTATTATAAAATGGACTGTATTACTTTTTTGCAAACTTAACATAAGACTTGATTCATATAAAAAACATTCTGTACAAAGTTGCTATCCGGTTCTGTGTGACAATTTAAAGTCTTCATAGTTACATACAAGTAAACTGAGATGAATGGCCAGTTACACAGCCAGTCGGTACAGTACACATCGGTAGTACATGCAACTTTACAAAAAGCAATTCTAAAATCTGAAATCAAGGAAAAATGTGCATACCTTTACATTACCACTGGACAATGCAAACATTTATCAGGCACTTAATCTCCCCATTTCACAAAATATTGTACAAGAGTCCAAAGGGTTATTTACACAGTTCACCGGGTGAAGTACACAGGCAGGGGTTCACTTTGGATGCGAGCAGGACAAACTCAGTGTCCGATTAGTTTTCTTGTGTAGATTTAGTGTGTGTTGTGCAGTGCTTGAGCACTTGAGGTGAGTTTTTCTTTAAAGTCCTCCCTCCTCACTCTCCTCCATCCCAACCATACTGCTGCTCTCTTGTTTCACAACATCACGTGAAAACCTCCTGACCATACCTGGTGACCTCAGCTCCACATCCTCTGAGTGGGTGGGGTTTGAATTGTAGCCATTGGGCATCTGAGAAGGCTGCTGGGGGTAATACTGAGGGGGATAGCCACGATAATAGGGGTCCTGCTCTTCCTCCTCCTCTTGTTCCTGGTTGCTGTTGTAGGCCACTGCTGCAGGGTTGTATGGTGGGTTGTGGGGCTGGTACCCGCCATGAGGCAGAGGTTGTACTGGTGTGGTGGGAATATTTGGGTCAGTTAATTGTACTTAGTTGTGTTACTACAGCAGCTTAAAAAGCTTTGAACGTTCACACTTAGTTTGGAGAAGCATAGTGTCAGGTTATGCAGGGGCACATCATGCACCAGATATCAATTCCCTGTGGTTCACATAGGTTTAAGCTGTCTCCTAGCTCACCTATTGAACAACTGAAATTAGTGCCCTGGGACTGTGCGTAAGCAGATTTGGGCCCTCTGATAGCATCCAAAGGATTAGGTTAGTTGAGAAGTAGGTTAATGAAGCTGAAGTTTTTTTTATTGCAAGCTCACATCTGGGTCACAGAAAGACTACCACAGTGTCTTTGATTTACAGAAAATAAATGGAGATAATCAGCATCAATATTTAGTTGATTCATTAAGCTCTGAAAAATGAGATTAGCTCCAAATAGCTCTGAGCCTCAAACACAGTGAAGCTCCAGTGAAGCAGTGTGTCTGTTGTTTGTTGACAGATGGCAATGTGAGCAGTGGTAATGATCACTGAAGCATTGTGGGAAGTGGTTCACACTTGGAGGGAAGTAATCTAATCCTTTTTATGTTTGTTAGACTGAAGACTCAGTTAAAAATACTGAGCCATACAGTAGCACATGCATAAAGATTGTCATGATTTGTATAAAAACCTGCACAACAATATTTAACACTGCAACAGGCTTCCTTTTAAAATCAATGCAACTTAATACACACATAAAAACATGTGTCTTAATTAGGTGCATAAAAACATACCAAACGTTTTATGCTTAAGAGGGTTAGGTAGCAAGAATATTTTGGAAAAACGTCTCCAGGAAAAAGTGCTGCTGCAGGGATTATGGTTTAAGCACCAGGGTCAGGAGTAATTACCCACCCATGAAAATATGGACCCTTGAGGGAATTATTGAGTTTGTGAGAAAGGGGTGGAGGGAGATGAGCACAGGAGATGTGGAGGAGGAGGAGGGTGGCTGAGTGATACAGTTGTTCTCAGTAATCATTCCCATAGTCCTGTTGAGCTAAGTCAGACAGAGACAAGGAGGGGAGTACAAGGAAGGAAGAATAAAATGTTAATAACCCAACAACACCAAAAAGTTATACCTCTCAAAATGCAACTTTCCCAGCTGTTGTGGGTTGCAGTTTTGGAGGATGTAAAATGAGAAAACACACAACAGACACAGAGCTTAAATAGTGTAGTATGGTATTCATCAAAGTGTTGTTGAGGCTCAGAATGTGTTGGATCTTTATTTTCTTTCTGCACACGAGAAAGCATAGATAAAAATTCCTGACACACAACAAGAGTATCGCCTCTACGACCAGTCCTGTCGATTAGAAACGTGCCTCGTGAGCCAAACATTGAAATGTATTACACACATCTGCAGTGCTACTCACCAAACATTAAAAGCACTCCCAAACAGAAGCTCTGAAAGCAGCCACTTTGAAAGGGACGCCGTGCTACTTTTTTTTTTTCTATTGGCAGTTTCTCTTAAGTGGTTGGAGAGGCAGTCTCACAGCCAAGTCATAAATTGTGTTTATTTTATGTTTATAGAAAATAAATTTGGTTTGATGTAATGTCTCATCTATCGGCTTCTTTTAGTGGATGACATTTCACCGACCTGTCATAAGGTGTGGTGTCCTAGTGATTCATTCTCGTCACTATGAAAACTCTTTGTTTGTGATGATCTCAGCACAAATCTATTCATCAGTGACAGTCGTGACTTCTTAATCCGCCAGTGTGGACGCCAATGTGTAAACTTCAAATAGGACAGCCATAAAATCCAGTTTACTTTCAATTCTCCCAGAGCTTTATGAGGACAATAAACGCGTCAGAGACTGCTGTCACCTTCAAAAATATATTTTTCCTGGTTAAAAAGACACTGTTATAAGCAAAACTGAGCTGTGTAGTTCCTACTCACTCAACATTTGCCCAGAGTGCAAAGATCACATTTTTTGCAAAAGGTCTAACTGTTGATGTGTGTTATGGCTGGATAATCTAACTTTTATTTTATTTTGGGAAAATGGAGACATAACACTTTTTCAGCAGCTTCTGGGAAATGTAAAAAACAACATTTTTGCACAGTTTCCCAGAAGCCGACAGACTGTTTTTTCTTTCTTTGTCCTCACACAGACACACTCTTACAGGTAACATATCAAAGCTGCCCACCACAGATCCGGTTTGTCTTTTTCAGTTCTGAACACATTTTGACAAAGGTGTAAAACATGCTCACCTCCAACGTTGTATCCAAGACAAGAGTTGGGGTCACAGTACCCTGGGGGCCCTGCTGTTCCTGTGCTACCTGGATTTCCAGGTCGACCTGGTGTCCCTGGGTTACCAGGACGACCAGTGGGGCCTTGGCTGCCTGTCCGTCCTTCACCTGGCAGGCCTTTTTGATGTAGAATATTTTGTGTTAAAAGTGATACATTGATTATTAAATAAATGGACTGACTTGGCACTTATTTAGAAAGGATAAAGGAATATGGGAAAAGTAAGAAAATAAACCAAAATTGTGTGGTTTAGGGTACATTTTGTCACAGTAGTGCCTGTAGTTTTTGGATAAAGGACAGGACAGCGACCGTCCTCAATGCAGCCGCAGAAATAACATAGTTTTTAGGTCGAATTTAGCAAGAGAGGTTTTGTTTTCAGAAGGAAAGGCTCCTGGACATACTTCAGCACACAGCAGAAATATGAAATCAATATTTTGGAGTTTTATTTGCCCAAAAATTACCATTCCTCAAATATTCCAGAAGAGAACAGGAGGTGAAGCCAGTGCCACAGCCCTTTTTCTCAGAAAACATCTTTTTCAAATATTGAACTCTGGGATTTCTTTTATCACTTCGAGCAGATCGAGCAGGGGTTTCCGGGGACTCTTGTCAGCTTGTTGTGTAAGTATTGATTGCACTACCGTACACAGAAAAACCTAGCATATTTTCATAACATAACCCTTATCTTGGCTGCACACAGGAAAATCAATAAAGAGAATTATATTCATGGTCCAAAACGTCAACCGACTTTGCTTTGACAGAGACTCTACTCAAAATAAAGCCCTAGTGCTTTTTAATTTAGTTGTTCAAATCAAATTTTAATGTTTTGGGTTTTGACAACTTGATGACAACAGTAGTTTTAGTTCAATTGTGCGCTATACGTTTTAAAGCATCTACAGCATTTTAAATATAATTTAAGTTAATTTAATTTTTGTGTGGTTTGAGTATCATATTTGTAGCTTTGCAGTCCAAACAGTCTGTTACCTGGAGGTCCGGGTGGTCCTCGTGGTCCCTGGTTGCCCACACCAGGATTTCCCCGCTCTCCTTTCTCTCCAGATGTACCTACGATGGAACACTTTTACCAAACTTCACATATCACTGTGAACACACAGCTCTGTCTATTGTTTAAAGATGAGTTAACCAAGCAAAAAACACAAAAGAAATGTTCTGGATATATTAACATTGTAATAAATACTGACAAGTGATATAGTGGCCTAAATGACCTCATGCAGTATTTTTGCTAATATTAGTAACCACAAACTAGTAATCCCATTGACTGCTTTTTAAGAATGACTCATTGACTCAGTAAAATAAAAATAAATAATCACAAGGAGCTCAAGATGAAAATATTCAAGACCCATTTTTATACTTTTAATATAATATTCAACTTTTTAAGCCGAAATATAGTCTATATTTATAATTACACATAAATTAAATAAGCAATACCACCAACACATCCTCTCTCTAAAATTCAAGACACTGGTTTGAGCTCAGCCTATAAAAGATTTAATAACTGTTTGTATTGGGTGCGTGGTAGACCAATAGCTGTAGATTACAAATGTTACAGAAGAGAACCAATGCTCTGGACTTTGTGGCGGAGAAAACACTGCCGGACTTTTCCTGTCAGTGCTCAAGCTACTCTCTGTTTCACTTTGTGTCATTTGTAGTGCTCCACTTTATTGTGGGTTGCATGTTTTAGTGATGAGCCCTCATAAAGCTGTTTCTGCTCTGACGGCTGGTGGAGGAATGACCTCATGGATATTGAGCTTACTGTCTTCTGGCCTGGACTCAACCTCAGGGGAGCTCAAACCCTAAGTGAGTTTGTCTGAAGAGTCACAGAGCAGGCCAGAGTAAAACAAGAGGCAAACAAGCAAGCAGTGGGAAGCTCCAGCTGGACAGACACACAGCTGTTTTTTTTTTACAATTTGAAAAAAAGAACAGTCTGCTCTATAGAGAATTCTCACACTAAAAACACTATTGATGCTTTTTATTCTAAATGATACTACAGATTGCATATTGTATCTTTCTCATTCATATTTATTGCCTTACCTCTCTCCCCTGGTCGCCCATTCTGGCCATTGGTGCCAGGGAAACCTGGCCTGCCAGGTGGCCCTTGCTCTCCTGCTGGGCCAGGGAGGCCTCTCCTACCCGGCTCTCCAGGTGGTCCAGGCACTGTTCGCACAGACACTGCTGACTGGACAGGGATCTGGTTCAGTATGGAGTTAAAACGGGATAAATGGCCTGCAAAAGATTAATAGACTTATGTAATGTAACAATGGCAGGACAATGAAGCAGTAGTAAATATAGTGTAAAGGTCACAGGCATGCTGACATTACTAATACTTACTCTGGATCAGTTGTTCACACACTTGTCTTGCAATGGCACGTATAGCTGCTTGAGATTGCACATCACCCTGAAAACAAAACAAAGTGCTTTGAGAAAATTACACACACAGACTAATGTCACCCTCTATTTTAAACCGCTGGAAAAAACAACGCTGGAAAGACCAGTGGATGATAAATTGTTGCATAGTGCCTTAAAATTAACATACTCCACCTTTTCCTACAGTTTACCACCCTGAACTTTTACACTGACAGAAACAGACAGCAATCCTGTAAAAGCACACAGTAAAGCTGACAACAGAAATATTTTAAAACCTTCTGCCGACTAAAACTAATGTAATCTTTTTTACAGTAGCTTGACTTAAAAGAAGTGTAGGATGTACCATTTCTTTGTCACATTTTGCATTTTTTTGTATGTTTTATTGTACAGAAAACACCAAGAACTTTTCAGGTGAGCCTTGAACTACAAATGTATGTTATATTCAAGGGTATGTCTCTTAATCTTTATGCAGTGATGGCTGTGTCAGCAAACAGTCTGCTCCGCTGTGAATGTAAACCATGAACACTGATCTGATCTGCTGGGAAAAGATAGTGGAGTAAAAATGGAACTAATGTAAAGGTTTGTGAAAAGCAGTGAATGGGGATTCAGTCTCTACGAAACACTTTGTAAAGCTTGTACAGCTGTACTTCAGCTTCAAAATAATATTTCCAGTGAAAAAAGGAGCAGTAAACAGAGGTGAGTGGAATGACTTACTCTTTCTCCCTTATCACCTTTGGTACCAACAGGACCCTAGGACATAAAAGCACAAGAGGAGGGGGGTATAATAAACTTTCACATACAAACAGACACAACCTCTCATTTGTCCATTGATCTTCACCTCTTAGCCTTGTATGGCATATTTAAGCCTCTATGTAATCCCCGTATTCAATCTTTTCTAACCAACAGTGGGTGCAAGGAATACATTTAGACTGACAATATACGACCATGCTTTTGGTTTTAGAAAACACATCACCTATGCCGCGATACTAAACCTAGAAAATGAAATTTGTGTTCCTTCATAATCCACTGGAGGCCTTGGCACTGACACTGCTGGCACTGTAAAGCACCCAGATACGTATCAGTGCAAAGCCTGCTCAAAACCCACCAAGCACATAAAGCCTGTGAATGCATATAAGAGTTTAACGCACTGAGGCAAATAAAAGACAAATATTTCCAAGTCACAAAGGCAGGTGCTGATTTGAAAAATACAGCTTACAGCTTTTGAATGAAGGCTTGTTTATCTTGGGTGAATATGTCATTGGCTATTCACTGGAAGCCAGTGTGTTTAAGCAATATGTTTGTGTGTGGAGGTAGACAGAGACGGTTGTGTTTATAAATCTGGCATATCCTGAATTTTACACTGGAGATGATATTGTGTCTGTGCCAGTATTAGTAGTTGATGTGGAGTCTCGGTCTCCACAGTAAAGGTTGTCTTCCTGGACCTCCTCTGTGTGTCTGGGTTTCATCAAATCTTCCTGGGCACATTAATGTTTATTTCTTATCATGTTGACATGGGAAAATCCCATAAACTACAGTAAAAGCACATGGTGAGAATAGAAGATAATTAAGGCCAGAGCATATCTCATAACATTCTGCTCAGAACGTCGCTTTACCATAATATTACTGACAGAAGGAATTCAATTAATGAGGACTGACTCCTTGTATTTATCTGCAACTGGGTCGAATTAGCTTTTTGACTTTACATTAGATTGAGATAGCGACTATTTTCAATTGCATAAAATCAAATTTTAAGAAAATCATATGTCGCTAAAAAGGTGCGGGCCGGGAACACAATTAGTTGGATATGATTTCACTGCAATTACTTTTAGAAGAGACAACTTCCTCCTTGTATTTGTTACATTTGCTCAGACTAAAGTGGAACATCTGTGTCTGTCTAAGGCTCTCTAAAGTGATTTATAACTCTCCATCTTTGAGCCAAACTTTGCTGCTGGCCGGCAGAACTTACCCGAGAATAGATTAACTGTCCCTGACATCAAAGTGTAATCTGTTTTTGTTCACTTTAAAGCCCTGATAGAGTATTGTCTTTTGCACACCTTTCTTGTTAATTCCAAAATATTACTTTAACCTTTATAAACAAACTACAATTTATTTTACAATGAACGTAGTGGCAGTAGGTCAGCTTTATTTGTCCATGACCAGATGCACAACAAGGTATGCTGCTGTGTGTCACTGTCAATGACACATTTTAGAAGGAATAAAACATTTCCTAACATGAGCGCTGTGTTAGTTTATGCTCTTACTCAAAGGTCTAATATTGTGGAAACCTAATAATTGCGGATGCACAAGAGGAAAAGACAGAAGGAGAAGATATAAAAAGAAGGAGCACAATGACTGGTTGAGAGGATATGTCCTCTTTGTTTTATTTTAGAAATTATTTAAGACCACAATGAACATTACTAAACCAATTAATAGTATTTTTTTTTTAAATGACCATTATAAAAACTTACAGGAAGTCCTTGTTCTCCAGTTGACCCTGCAGATCCAGCTGGGCCGGTAGCTCCAGGTGCACCTGGGGAACCCTAAGAAAAAAAATATAAAAAACATAAAAGTAACTTAAATATTTTTTTCTGACTGCCTTCATCCAGCTCTAAAAGACACAGATAAAAAAAACAGGTCCACTTACGATAGGTCCCGAAGGTCCCGGTCGCCCCTGTGGTCCAACATTACCAGTGAGACCCTGTAAGACAATATGCACAAGTTTATCCTTCATTTCATAATATAACATTCCACAACCCAAAAAAAAAACATTTATACGGCATAAGGTTATATATGAAGAATTCATTTGCAAAAACTGATAAATGCACTTTTGGAAAACTAAGGCTTGTAATTTATTCTTTGCATAGCGCTGTTTTCAAAGCTCAGATTTAGTGGTCCTACTTGGTCAAAGCCACTAAAATTTGGTTTGACTGATATAACCTATAGCAAAAAATATCTGCTATTGCAAATGCACTCTTCATATATATATAATATAGTTTGTTGCAAAAAGAAAACCAGTGATATTGTCTCATGTTTACATTAAATTGATTTCCTCTTTTTATGAGAAGCTCCTCTGTGGTGGAGAGTGTACCCGGTTTGGAGGAAGTCCAGCCACAATCCCACAATCTCTGTGCCGGTCTCAAGCCCGGGTAAATGAAGAGGGTGGCGTCAGGCTTCCGGTATAAAAAACATTGCCAAGCTACTCATGCTAACTACTGCTGTGTAAGCTCAAAGACACTTACTAAGGTTAATGTAATTCAAATTGTTACGTATGTTCAATAAAATGCATTCCAATGTGCTGGTTCTGTCAGTATAAATGCTCCTAAACAGAAATAATTATTAATGTGCAGGGTATGTTTTATTTTTAAGATCCTGTAATTTGATCTGGCATAGCTCAATCCAACCTTAGCCATTAGGAATGTTATGAACACTGGTTGTTGTTTAAACAACATTTTTGGTGCACAGACATAACCAGCCCAATTCTGGTCTCTATGGACCAGACTAATATTTTTAGTTGATTCTGCCTCATGAAATAAAGACACACACATTAAACTGCTTCTAAAGGCAACAGGATACACTCATTTAATTATAGATAAACAATCCTGACTGACAATTTATATCAAGAGAAAGTCCTGTGAAGAGAAGGGATTCCAGACTTATTGCACTTTGCAAAGTAAGTAGGTATGGCTGGCCAGGCTGGACCAGACTGGTTAGCTGTACTTAACTGATAGCACAGAATGCAGCACAAGGCTTGTGAACAAATATTCAGGGCTGCTTTATGGCCATAATTGCAGTTTAGTTGGCTGCATCACACTGAATAGCTGTTAAATTAACACTGATAGCAGGGATTGCTGTTGCGTTGATAACTTCTAGTAAATTAATTTTCATCACTATTCATTACACCCTCCTTCCGACTGCTTTTAATGCATGTGCTGAAAAAGGCATTTACAAGGGATAGAACCTGGATTGTATTTAATTATCAAGCTATAAAAAAAAAAGTCTGATAGTAGGATTTTAATATTTTAACAAATCCACACCTCAATTAAATCTGAAGCCATGTATGACATATCCTGAAAACTAGCAAAATGAGTCTGGACACCTGTTATCCAGCACTTGCACTGCAGATGAATTATGTGTGCAGTTTTTCACCTCATCAATAGCCAAGCCAGGACAAAACTCTTGTGGCTCATAATGTTACTCCTCTTTCTGCATGCTGATACATTAGGCTCTGGCTGCATCTCTGATTTGGTATTTAGAGCGCAGTTGGGCTTTGTTAAAACCTATTCTCTGACAGATTCTACTATAACGAGCTGCTACAACAGAGTCTTCAGTAGTAGAAGTAGAAGTTTCTTATGTTTCAATGTGGTAAAGCTGTAAAAACATGTTAAATATGCACAATAGTAACAAGGCTTTTGCTAACTTAACACTGCAGCAACAGCCAATATTGTGTTTTTATACTTTTAATAGGCAATTGCATTAATAAAAATGTACACCATCATAATGTGTGCATGTCATTATTCAAATGACCTTACCCTTGGGCCTGGGGGGCCATCTCTACCAGGTGCTCCTGGGCCTCCAGGGACACCCTAGAAACACACAAATTCATGTTACACAACTTTTATTAATAGGGGACACCGCAAAGTAGATAGGTGGAGAAAAGAATTTAAATGAAATGATGTGAGCTCTCAGTGCCCGACATGTAAATACATTCTATTAACCAGCATATAAATCTTATTTTCTTAGACACCAATGCCCATAATCTTGATATGTATATGATAATTTAAATCCTCCAGAAACAAGACAATTCTCCTTTGCCTTTATTCATCTCTCAGAGGAAAATGCACTCAGCTGATTCCAAAATACAGTCATGATTAAAGTGTTGTGGTAATGTCCACACTTGAAAACTATTGAAGAGCTCATAAAGAAAGACAGTGAAAGCTGTTAAAGGTTCACAAATTATGGAACAGGGTTGTAGTTGACAGGCTGCGTATGATTAATGAGGTTGTTCAGGTCTTGGCTGAGGTACTTCCACAGAAAGATCTGGGTTGACTCTTTCGTACCAGGCGGCTCTCTGACCACACACTGACATTCATCACAATACACACACAGAGTAAACACAATTCTGTATGGAACAAACAAAGCTCTGCTCCTTGAACCTTATCATGGTGGAAGGGGTTTGAGTACCCGAATGATCCCAGGAGCTATGTCGGGTCTCTCAAGGCAAGCAGGTCCTAGGTGACGGGTCAGACAAAGAGCAGTTCAGAAGCCCTTTACGAAGAAATTTAAATCAAGGACCGTGACGTCGCCCGCGACCATTTGTGAGAGAGTCGCTTCCCTGCATCTTCAAGTCAGGGACAGGTCTCTCACTGTCGTGTGCTTCTGGACTTGGTTGGTGGACTGTTTCTGGACTTCTGTGCTAGTTGCTCGGTCACTCAGGAGAAGCTCAGAGTAGAGCTGCTGTTCCTCCACATCGAGAGGAGCCAGCTGCAGTGACTCGGGCCTGAACACCTTCTCGGGAGGTGTTCCCCGGGGAAGACCTAGGACACTCTGGAAGGTCTCTCGGCTGGCCCGGGAATACTTCTGGAAGAGCTGGAGGAAGTGTCTAGGGAGGGGAAGTTTGATAGGGAAGATTAAGTCTCTGTTTAGACAGCTGCCCCCGCAATCTGGCAGAAGAAGATGGATGGCTAAACAAAGCTTAGTAAGCCGTATTTTTATATGAAAAGCCAATACTCTTTAAGTTTGGCCGAATAAAAAAAACATATTAATAAAAAACAAAAGGCTTTGAAGTATGCAATGCACTTCCTTTTCTATACAAAGAAAGCTCAAAATATCTTGATAATTTGGTATTTTCAAGGTAACAGCCTTTGTGAGGTAAAATCTCATAAACAAATCTATCTCAACCTTATACACACACACACACACACACACACACACACACACACACATACACACACACACACACACACACACACACACACACACACACACACACACACACACACACACACACACACACACACACACACACACACACACACACACAGATGATTTATTAGAAGTAATTATACAGGCACGTACACACCAACCAGGAATAAATAAAGGAATAAGGTTTATGTGAAACACACAGTATGTATTGCTATACATACACAAATGAAATGAGCCGTGATTGCAAAGTTACATCACATCGTATTTAAGAAATAAAGACTGAGATAGATAAAACTGGGAGGGAGAAAGAAGCAGAAAGACCAGGAGAAGTAATTGATGTTTTAGAGCAGTGATATTCTCTGTGGTCTCCCATATATTACAACAGGACCCTGGAAGCTACAATATTCCCCCCACTGAGGTTCCCATTGAAAACACACACACACACACAGACATCCATTCATATTCCTCTTTGACAAAACACATTATTGCCCAGTAACATAGAGCAGTACAGGGCAGCATTGCCAGGTTTTATTAATAGGGCTGTGCAGCTAGACAGTGCCAGATAGTACTGCATCAGGAGTGTTGCACTTTTCTGAGCGTTCCTTTATTTCCCTTTTGTGAGATACTGAATGTTACCTTTTCATCTTCTTAGAAAGTCTTAACTAATTTAAAGTTGAATTCAAGTAAAGTCTATTATTGAGGAGGTATTTGTTACGTGGTTCAATTGCACAAAACAGAGAAAGAACCATGGAAAGATAAAAATGCGACAGAAACCTCTTTGCCAACAATCTTAATGTGGGTATTGGCTGACTGATGCTCTCCGTTTAGAGTTTGTAAACACTGTTTTCTAAATCGACAACTGCCAAAGTAAATATTTTTATTACAGTATAATATAATTTGTGTGTGGACAGTACTGTGGACAGTACTTCATGACCAAATGTATCAAAGCAAAGACCTATAATTCCTGGTTTACTGTTTTTGATTTGATCTAGCCAAAAATACAATACACACTAGATAGGGTACGCAGATATAAACAAGATGATAAATATAATATATATTTATAATAAACCCCAGGGGAGCTTCCAAAGATAAATATTCCAAGCGTAAAGATTATTAAAGACAGACCTTCACTATCTCTGCAGCAGACGGAGGGGCAGATAACTGCGTCGCAATCTGCTGGGACTCACTGC
This sequence comes from Perccottus glenii, assembly GCA_024416835.2. Classification (NCBI taxonomy): domain Eukaryota; kingdom Metazoa; phylum Chordata; class Actinopteri; order Gobiiformes; family Odontobutidae; genus Perccottus; species Perccottus glenii. The sequence continues at coordinate 12,235,444 of CM044551.2, forward strand.
GTGCAACTGTGATGGATCCAAAAGAGCATTTTTAAGCATTTTAGTGATAAAAAGTTCTGCAATTTAGTGAAGAGACTGAAACAGAACTTTTCAAGGATGGACTGTAGAACTGTAAGCTTGATTATTATTATTATTATTATTATTATTATTATTTATAATTATGTTTAAATGCAGTTATAATGAGATAAGCCAAGATCGTACAAATAGATTTAGCAACTAACAAGATGTCACATTTATTATTCACAGAAAACAAAAATGTAATGAGAAATGAAAGACAAAAGCTCTCTGGGACAGAATCACATTTGCAGATGATGTTCTTGCTGATGACCAGGGCTCCCAGTAGAACACTATAAAATTAATTCAGAATTACCTTTAATTGGTCTACTGCCCAATAACAGAGACACTAATTAAGGCTCATTCACATCTCAATGACTGCATTAGACCGCTCTGTGTGTGTTGAAAACAAAACAGGCCTTTCACTAAGACTACAAAGTGGGCCTTTCCCTCAACACAAAAAGTCTAAAATTCTAACAAGGCAGCAATGAGGTTTCAATATTTTGTTTTCTCAAGACAAAAAGTCACATCATAGGACATATCTGCTTAAATCCTAAAGCAGAAGGCAAAGTATCAGCAATCATGGCTAGATTTGTTAAAGGACAACACTGGTCATCATTATACAATCTGTTTTTGACAACTATTTGTACAAGAAAAGCCTTTGTGTTTAAATGTCTTACCATTAGTCCGACTGGCCCAGTCTCACCAGTGTCCCCCTTCTGCCCGACAGGTCCCTGTGACAACAAGCACTTCCTATTATCATCAACAAAGCAGTGTGCAACCAAACTGAAAAGACTCATTATCTGAGATTGTCACCCATTGGTCTAACACAAGTTATCATTAGCAGCTACATAGCACAGAAGGCGATATCTTACTGGAGGCCCCTGAATAGAGAGCCCACTGGGTCCTTGAGGGCCAGGTGGTCCAGAGGGTCCTGGGGTGCCAATCTCTCCCACTGGTCCTTGAGGTCCCTGATAAATAAAACTAATGTATTTTTGAATATTGCTAAAATATACTGTATAACAGAAGAATATCACATTTTTTCCTTTTTAGAAATAATCATACCTACTTTTGTCAGACCTAAGATTAAGCCTTGAAACAGTATAATACACAATGATAAAAACTGCATGTAATAGAAATTAGCTTATTTTCTCAACATCTGCACTTCCACATCCTGACAATTTAAAACAACAAACCAAGATGACAATCTCTACTACATGCAGTAGCTTTTGCTACCAGTAATTGCTTTCATAATTGACTCCAGAAGCAGACATTTGTCCATCTGTCTATTATCAAGTTGTGCTGGTGTGGCAGATTATTTGATCTCCGAGTAAGTGTAGCAGAGGGTTTCTGAAGTCAGAAAGACTAATTTCCTGTAAACTGCTCCTGAACTGCAGCTTTTGTAGATTGTTGGCTCAGCAGTAGCAGCAGTAGACAAAGTTATCCTCACTCTATATTTATTGTTTTACAGTTCACCCATGCAATTATTGGCTTTAAGTCTGTTTAAGTCTTTATACATAAATAAATTTACCAAGACACAAGTCATCAGTAAAAAGGTTTTCATGTTTCTGTGCAGTATAGTTCTATATGTATTTATACCTCTGCTCTAGTGGGTCTATTAAAATGGATTAGTGAGGATAAATAGGGTTGAATTAATGCAAGAGCAGCTCCTATGTGAAAAATAATCTTTTTTTATAAATTTGGCTGGGGATGCAGTGGCACAAATGCTGCTGAGCTAAGACAAGTAAGACATGAATTAATTTATACGTGTGTGCTATTCTATATGTGTGTGTCCCCAAGACAGAAAATCTAATATTACTCCAAAGCTAACACAATTACAGCCATTGAATATAACACACATGTTTTCTATTGGAGAAAAAAATACATTTTGAGGTTTTATTGTCAAATGTTTCTAGATAAAAGTAATCTGTTTTCAGTTGTGGATAGGAAACTATTGTTAAAAGAAGGACATATGGTTGAATTAAATAACCTCACTTTGAGTGGCAGCTCTGTGTATATGAGTGGATTAAACTCATTTATTGAAATAATAATCTTATCATCAAGTATCAGTGCCTAAAGATTTCCAGTAGCATCAGAGCTTACAATATTACGGTGTTCGCTGTAGTCACAAATGTCAGAAGACAAACAAAAGAAAGAGGAAGCCTTAAAAACTATACACAACTTTTCCAAATTGGTCATTTTCTTTGGGTTATTGGTGCTCTATATGAAGGATGATGTGGTGCAAGTGGGCTGCAGGTGAAAAGGTTTGAAGACAAAACAGAAGATAGAGGCTGCTTTGTCAGTACTCATGGACAACAAAGATGTGGAATAGATAGTCTGTAGAATACGTTATCTGCAGGATCAAAATAGTGTGACTGTGAAGGATCACCTACCGTCACTCCAGGCTCTCCCCTGTCTCCTCTGGCTCCCCTTATGCCAGGACCACCCTGAAACATAAACCAAAAATCCACAGTAAATGTCTGTTTGCAGAGAAAGTGGTGCAATGAAACCATATAAAAAAAATAGGGCAAGATGCCAGTGCTCATCTAGGCTGTCCCTCTGAGCACTGCACTTTGTTGCACTGCCCTTTTAAGTAACACCAGGAGTTTGGCGCAGTAAACATTGGACTGACCCCTCTAGCTTCAAGGTTTAAAAGGGAAGAGGCGCTACACATCTGCTAATGATTGGCCCATTTGCAATGCATACTCTTTAAGTGTTTGCTCAAATCGATCTCTTTGGACATAAGAGTTTCTACAGAACCATATTCACCTAAAAGGGAACATCAAAGAGGAAGAGACTTGAAATAAAATAGGAACTGCTGTAAATAAATGTCTTGCTCATTTCAATAGTTTTTGTGTTATTTAGTAGGAGCTTTTTATAGATAGGGTCCTCAGAATAGATAACACCGCAGTATTTTACAACACAGACATGATTGCATAGATGAATGTAATTATTAGAGCTGGAATAAGACTGTGGCGTATGAGCGCAAGCTAAGAAGTAGCCTAGAGCATCAAATTGGTCTGCATCTGAGGCGCAATTCAGTTTTAAGAAACGTCAATAGTGGGCAGAACATGTCTTGTTTTCCTTAATGTCAGACTGATTGCTGACTGATGCTCAGTATTGAGTGGACTCAGCACCAAATCAGGCAGTACAGATTGCAGTTCAGCTGGGCCAGTCAATTTCATTTCAAACATGAGTCAAAGATTAAAATAAAAGTCAAACAAAGTACAGGTTTGTGAGACACGAACTAACGAATGCTTAGTTAACACACATTTAGACTAATGACAGTGATTAAAATTAGTAAAAAATTCAACTTAAGCATTAATTACCAACTAAATTTTTTTTTCCAAGTAACCCATGCACTTTATTGTGTTGATATATTATGCAAATTGAAAGCACATAATGTTTATGCATTATGTGACATATGACTCGGCAATGGTAAATTTTTATAACTCTGAAGATGAATCAGTGGACCTACCTCCAAACAGGAATAAAAATTTAAGCATTGTAATTGGCTCTGGTAAATGAACTTGCCATGTAATTACTTTTTCAAACTACACTGCTGTTGATCCATTCCCCTTTCTTGCCCTAGACAACAAGTGAGGCGGTGGACAAAGTGAGCCTATAAACGAAGAGGGCGAAAGAAAAAAAACTGAAATGGCAGAGTGTGAGAAAGCGAGAACAAGAACAGCGAAAACTGACAAAAGTCTCAGGCAGTAAATGAGCTCATTTACTTGGTTCCATCTGTCAGCCTCTATCAGCTTTTACCTGCTGCTGCCTGACAAGAATATGGCTGTGTCACAAGCACATCTCTGTAGCTGCACTAATGCCACCCTCTGCCTTAATGGTATTAGGTACAACCTGGACATAGCCACTAATGTGCCCTTCAAAGGTTTGTGAAGGTTGTCACTTATCCAGACTCTACACGCCTCATACAAAAGGCTTTAATGTAACTTTAAGCTTGCAAACAAATTTTCAAACAAAAGTTGTCCTACGTACAGCACAACAATATTACATTTTTTCAAGTCTCTAAACTATTAGTAGGACAGTTAATATGCAGAAATAAAACTTTAAGGACTGAACAGAAGCGTATAGAATTCACTTACAAAATAACAATACAGTGATTACTTACAGGTGGTCCTGATGGTCCTGGGGGTCCTTTGCTGTCCTGGGAGCAGGTGCATGCATGAGGCATTGGTGGGCACTGTTCTTCAACTCTCTAGATACAGTATATGAACAAAATGTTAAACAAATTAGAGTTGTCCCTGTTCCGTGCCTTATTTATTCATTCATTCATTCATTTTAGTCCCATTAGGAGTCACGGGTGACTGGAGCCTATCCCAGCAGCTTTGGGAAGCAGCAGCAATGGGAATCAAAGGATCCAAGTAAACATTCATAAACCTTGTAACACAAATTATTTGACATGAAGTAACAATACTCCTCACTGCATTATGAAAGTAATGTTATATTAAACACTTATGTAAGTAAATGACACATTATTGTGTATGGCCATGCAACTGCATAAAAGCATATTAGCTTCATACCAATGCTGGCAGTTCACAGCACTTATCTCTGCTTGCCCAGGATGTGCTGCAGATGATGTCAAACATCTGGAGCTGAAACTATAAACACACACACAAACCAATTTAATTAAAGCTACAATTCTACAAAAAAAATCCTTAGCAAAAGTAAATCAGAAATGCAATGTGAACCACAGCCTTATGAAATGCTGTGTTTTGTAGTGCTTCAGTGTTGATAAGAAAGGAGTGTTGCTTCTTATGGGTTTTAATGAGTGGCTGAAATATTCTGGGGGAAAGGCAGCAGCAGTCAGGCTGATAGCTTAATAAACAGTGTCCTGGAGGCTCCACTAGTAATAGGCTCTACAGCACATTTTAAATTAGGTCACTGGCAAACAAAACTGCATCATTGTTACTTTGATATGTTGGTTTATGAGCTTTGTAGGAGCATGGCTGGTATAATCAGAACACAATATTTACAAGCTGTCAAATTTTTTATGTTTTGAATCCAACCATTCTTATTTTTATTAATGAGAAGATATCTTCCATTCTCAGGCCTTAGCTACTAACTGTGTATCTCTAAACAGAGCCTAGTTAAAGTGTGAACTGCAGAACAGGCTATATATGAATTCAAGTAAGAAATGTGTCAAACAGAAAAAAGAGCTTCCCTGACTGTCGAGTAAAAAGGGCTTATCCTTTAATTATTATCCTTATATTACAGTGCCACAGGGGGTCGTAGCCAAACTGGAACTAATAAGACCTCAAAAAGAACATTTTGTGATTAGTTTAGGGTTTTATCCCAGTTGACACAGAGATGTTTATAATAAATTGTCCATTTTCTTCATTATCACATATTCTTGCAATGTCAGCTAACACATTCCATCCTTGTTCCAACATAGTACAGTTCTGACCATTTCAGAAAGTAACACTGGTTTCTAAATGTGACAATGTTGAGCAAAGGGTATTATGTGTATCAAAAATATTATATAAACTTTGTTTCTCTTTTTTTAATGCAACAAATTTACTTGGAGCAGTTCCAGTTCATAAATTTACTAATTGCAGTGCTTAGTATTCCCAGCAGCCCAGGACACCTCACCTTCTTTCCTGTCTGCATGTGCCAAAGTGTGCCTAGAGTGCCACATAATTGATGGAGCGCAGCTAGCAAAGTATATGTTGAGCACTTTCCACTTGCAATAAATAAAATGAACTTCTATTGGTTTTCGGTATTTATAGCTGCTATTTTGCAGGGAATAATGGTTCACACATAACCGCACATACATTGATTGTAGACATTATAATTTTGATGTTATTATCAGTCAATTAATATTGAATTCACCTTGGTTTATACCAGAAGGTATTTGAGTAAACTCAACATGAAACTGAAAAAGTTGATACTGACCGGAGCAGAACTGTCACGTCTGCCTCGAGATTGTGCCATGCGTCCCAGAATCTCCACTCCATCGGTGGTGATGTTACCAGCTGCATTCAGTGATTTTTCCCCAACCATTGAGCAATCTAGGACCACTTTTACAGAAGTCTTGCTGATAATAACATGTAGCTGTATGAAAGAGGGAGGACATGTATTATTAAAATAACACCAGACAATAGCAATGGTAATTAAAAAGAGTTGAATACAACAAATATTCCATTAATAGCTGAATCAACTGAGTGAGTAAAACAGAGTTGTTGCATCTTTAACTGTCCAGCCTTAAACTGTTGGCATTTGCTGGCCAGAACACAAACAATTTCACAACCTCTAATGTTTTGATTACTGAGTTATCACACTAATGATGATGATGTGAATTTTTATAAACACAAGCTGAAAGGATTCAACCCTACTCTGTGAGCTGTACCTTCCTCCACTGCCAATGCTATGAACCATAAAATTCAGCAGGTTGCATGAGAAATGAGCGTATAGTTAAGTCGGAACAGAACAAATTACATTTTCACCCACATTTTTCCTTTTTCTCTTTTGTACAATAAAGCCCAACTTTATTACAGGGGTCATACACATACTTCTTCATTTGTTCACATCTTCTTGTCAATTTCTTTTTCCTGTATCCAAATCATTTTGTTCTTATCATTTTCCTGGAAAAAGACAAATGACTCTTTGTTTTCTAAACCAGTGACAGTGCTGCATTATCTTTGCCATAGTGGGTTCTCTGTAATCTTACAAACTGAAAAACGACTATTTTGTCGGCAACACTGAGCTATCTGCTTCATGTTATCTCCAAAAAGAAATGTCAAAACAAAGATAATGACAGGGACCTATGGCATTATTCATGTATTTGTGCATTAGTGAATAATCTCTTACAGACATTTTGGACAGTTCTATTCATCACACAATGCACACTTTGGTATATTATAATAAAGTACATAAGGGGAAAGAATAAGGGCAAAAGAGGACAGTGGAAAACTGGAGAAGACATGCAATTTATGAGGAGTAGAAAGCTTGATATGTATAACCGCCTGGTATAACGTAAACACAAATGAATCAAAGTCTCAGATAACGTAATAAATCTGGAAAACTGGCTCTCTCAATCGAACTGGGATTGTTCTGGCACTTTTTGAACACGCTCTCTGAGTTGATGTGGGTTCAAGTAGAAACTATCAGCTATCAACTATTTCTGCTGACTCTGCAGTTTCTGGCCCACTGTTAAAATGGTACATGTGCCCACTTACATTTGCATTATTAAATGTGTGGACTATATATTGTGTATTTCTGCATTGCAATGGCAGGATAACATTTCACATTAAATCCGGATTTAAGATATCAGCTGACAATAAACAAATCCACTCTTGATATAATCCATGCAATTAGTGATCAGTGTTCCTTATCCTCATTCTGCAGAGATGACCACACCTCACACACAGACGTATTGTCTTACTGGAACAAATCAGCCTATACTGACAAACTTGGCAGCTGTCACTGATATTGAAACAATTTTTAAGGATGAGCCAGTTTAAGCAACAAGAAACATCTGCACTGTTGACATACAGTTCAAAGATAGTTTGGGTTCTTCAAAAACATTTCAGACTTCAGGCAACACAACAAAGACCCTATTCTGGTCAACAGATTTAGATTTTAACATGGTCATCCTGTTTATTTTGTTTAAGTTATAGGTTTATTTGTTTGCTAGCCACTGTTTGGTTGTTTGAGAAGTTTTCCTTTAAGTGGGCAGTTCTTTATGGTAAATACTAGAATCTATATACAGTATACTGATCTAAGTGAGCTGTAATGTAGCTGACTTTCTTTTTACCTTGGTCTCAGAGGACTATCTAAGAATTTCCCACTGAATGTCTCCTTTTCATTTTAAACATTTCTTCCTTTGCTCACTCTCCTTCAAGTTTTTGTTTCTGCTTTCTGTGTCTCCTTCAGTTTCTCTATGTGTGCTTCACAGAACAGTGACTGTATTCCTGCTCTCATGAGCTGTTTTCATATGGAAATCCTCTCAGAACAAACACACAAGCACAACAAACACTCTCTTTTACACTTGTCATCTTGTCTAAACAAAGATGTACACTTGCTCAGGTTGGGCACTCGACTGCATCTGTTCCCTCTCTGAACATTGTCAGCAAAAAGACAGAAAACAACAAAGAGAAAATACACCGAAAGCTTCTCTGTGAAATTGTGAAGCTGAAATAATCAAATGACACAAGGGAAAAACATGGTCCCAGATGTTGATTTGAATTTGAAACTGATAGACAACAGTAAAATGTCTTTTAATTGTGCATTTATGTCTATTTTTAGCACTTTTTAGCAAATAACAAACCTTGAGAAGAAGACAAGTTGTTTTCTCAATAAGCAATAAAATCCCAAAACTTGTTATATAGTCCACACATGTATCCCTATTCATACTTCTTCTTGACTGAGCAAAATATTATGGAAAGGTTTCAGGTTTTAGATCCAATTTATAATTACAAGTAAAATGACTTGTGGTATAAACTTTCAAGGTCCCTAGTTTATTGGGCCACTGAAATTACTTTACAAATCAGCAGAAATAAGGATCTAGCATTTTACCTACAGTATTGGAGGAATTAACAGAAGCATAATATTAGCATGACACTACTGCCAGAATCACATGTGTCTCAATTTCCTTTTAGACCTGACTCATTGAATTTGGTAAAATTTAAGACTAACCTTATGAAAACTTCCGTGAAAAATTCTTTTAATTTCCTGTCCCTCAAACATGACGTTCTGGAAGTCTCCTTTGTAGTCATAGTTGAAGAATGTCAACGTTTTTCCAGAGTCTGTGCACAAAGAAATGATGTAATGAGAGGCAAAAGAACCATTATCAGAAATCGAATTTAAAAAAATGAGGATTGTTTTTAGCGCACGTTTTTCTGTCAGCCAACCAGAAACTGCAAAATGTCATGGTGGGTTTCGCCTCTTGTGCAATTCAGCAGCATCAGAGGCGCATTCTTATTTGCATTGTGGTTCATGTTTCACACTAACCATCTATTTCCGAACATGTACTGTGTATATATATATATATATATATATATATATATATATATATATATATATATATATTCCCAAACAGAAAAACCTACTGTCAAGGATTAGTCCAACCAATGGCTCATTGTCTTTATTGAGGATTTCCCATAATGCAAATGATTCTTGTGGGGTCTCAGGAAGTAGGCGGAGCATCATAGAAATGGTGTAGTCAGAAGGCAATCCTTCAGGATGAAGATACCTGGTACACATACATAAAAAGTTTTGTGATGTTTTAAAGACATGTATCAAGTCATGCTGCTCTACTGAAACGCTTTAGGCTGTCTTTCAAAGCTCCTTCTTGTTGATCTAAGAGCTGTGTTTTTCTTGCGCCTTTGAGCACTTCACGTTCATCTTAAACTTTTAGGATGCTTGTCACTACGACTTTTTCACAAACTGAAGAATTACAGTGCAACCTAAAGTTCAAGCAGACATCCTAAATACTGCAATTTTTCTGCTTTGAACAGCATCCTTTAATGTGCAGTACCAAGGTGTACAGTGTTACTCACTTAGTGGGCTGAGACACCACAGCATCACGATGTAAGCGATAACAGGCAAAACTGTTGAATGACCCTGGCTCCAAAGAAACACCTGGTATAGTACTGTATTCCTTTTCCACCAGGCTGAACTTCTCCATCATACGAAAACCTCCAAACAATATGAACAGAATTATCATTATGAAAAACGCTAATCACAAAAGTAAAAAGCATAAGTCCTTTTGAGCAACCTGTGGAGCTGATCCTTTGTTATTTTGGTACCTTACCTGCCAGTGTGCTACCACTCATCAAAACTGACGGACAAGCTGAAAAATAGAAAATATTTTTTTCATACAACCTGTTCTTATTTTTAAGTGTTTTTCTTCAACTTTCCTTCTTAAGCTGTCTACATTTTTACACCCAATCTGTCTCTGTAAAAACTTTGGGTTACTTACTGGCAGTGGCAGCTTCACAGACAAATGTTATAAGTTGTTCTTCTATTTTCTTCACAGCATCCAAGTCATCCACAAAGAAGACATGTCTGTCGCTGGGTTTACTGGCTATATTCACCAGCTCTCCATAGTCAGCATCCGCAAAGCCGATGGCAAAAATGATGTATCCTGAAAGTTTTAACACATACTATAATGAAAATCAACAAAAATAATAATAATAAAAAAAATGTAATGAGTAAAAAACACACCCTCCATCTGCATCTCTTTTGACACTTTGTTAACATCGTCTTGTGATCGTCCATCAGTGAGAACCACTAAAACCTTAGGAACGCCCTTTCGGGCTCCAGCCTGAGAGGTAAAGATGGACTCCTTCACGTGTTTGATAGCTCGTCCTGAAAAAAGACAGAATGCAAAGGATGTTTCACCTTTCAGTGTAATTATTTAAAAATAGAAAAAAATTTTTTTTTATAAAATAACCTTCCAATTCCAGCTCAATATATCAAATTTGCCAAGTATTCTTTTAGAAATTTGTTAAAATAACTTATTAATGTATTTTTGATATTAATAAATACTCTTGTGTCTATAATTATTACTTGGAGTCCCAGAATTCTAGTCTGAGCAAAGGTCCCATTAGCATTTAAATATGTTGGACAATGTATAATGCGTGTCAATTAGATGAAGCCACTAAGACGAGGTAAAGTTCAAATGCAAATGTCACAAACCAAGGTATCATAAAGATAAAATTGGATAAACCTTTGATGGTGTGCAGGTCCACATCACCTCCTAATGGATCTAATCACTCAATAAAATATGTCTAGACAGCTTGAAAAGGTTTTGCGGCCCACCCACAAAAAACTATCACGGGCACAAACAGATTTGTTGTTTCACAATGCCTCGTGTGTATCACTGGGCTTCAAGCTTTTCAAAAGATCTCATAAAGTAACATTTCACATTAGTCAGGTGTGCAGCATATTGGCAAATATATGTATATTAAGTGTGTTAATGCATTGAGTTGTCATTATGATCAGTAAATCCCACAAATGAGCAATTAGCCAATATGGTCATCTCTGTCTGACCTTTTGGTAATCATATGGACAATCACTATCATTACTCTTAAATGTCTCTTCTGTTCAAAAGATTTATACTTGCCTTTTAAAAATACTTTTCCTTTTTACAAGATAAAAAAAACAGGGTTGCCAAAAATATATATTTATACCTCTATGTGAATGATACGACCCCTTCTGCCCAAGAAAGTTGTTTTTGAAGACATCAGATGCCTTTTTTTTTTTTTTTTTTTTAAAGAGATGTTAGTGATGAGAAACGATTGAGTGCTCGGCCTTGCACACTGTTGTTTTGTCAGTCATCTACAGTACATCTGTTTCTACACTGTCCTCTGATCATGCTGGGCAAGAGTGGGATTACAACAGCCAGTCAGGCATGAAGGGAGATGAAGGCCTGAGATGAGGAGGGAAAATGAGACGGAAGATGTGTTGAGTGGGTGGTAGAAACAGGCAGGAGGGCAGGTGCGAGTGCAATGAGATGTGGCGCTCTCATTGTGCAGAGACAAGACAAAAAGGAATGCATAAAAACAGCACTAGACACACAACATAACAACAAAACACCAAAATCAGCTGTTTTTTGATTGGTTAACCTAATCATAATTTTGTTTTAAAAGGATGGTGATTATTGTATGTTTTGTTAAATGTTTGTGACTACTGCTATTAATAGACTCATTTATACATTTAGTTCCAAAGAGAAATTCTATTTACTTAAAGCTGTGATGAAAATATCACAGATTTCCAATAAATCCATTCACTGAGTATTTGTACATTTATTCTTGTGTCTTTTAAAAATACAATAACTGAACTGGGCAATGATCTCCGACAACTGCATTATACAAACCATAGAAAAGTTTTTTTAAAATCCACATGCCTCATGATCCACACACACTTGTATATTTAATGAATACTTTTCACAAGCCACAACTTAAATCAATCACTCACTAGGCAGGTCAAAGGCTTTCTAATACCTTAATGAATAAATGCATAGTAAAAAGGCAAATCCCTTTACACCAACATTAGCATATTGAATGTGTGTGTACTCACTAAGAATTAGTGAAAGAAATTAATCTATAAAGGTTGCATCATTTTTATTATTTTCTCAAAAGGAGCAGTTGGCTGTTGATAAAATGCAAAGCTGTTAGCATATACTTTTTAAACACCTAGCAGCTGGTCTGGACTGTGCATGTATAACAATTTAAATAAATTGAACATGGAAAGTAAAATATATACTATTGAAGCAGACAGGGGCTGTCTAAAATTACCTGAAATACTTGCTGCTGGTTTGAAGATATGTGAGAAAATGTGCTCAACATGTTGGCTTGACCTAAAGGGTTTTGGGACCTGCTGTGGGATATCACATAATTGGTAGCCTTTTTCAATAAAAAAACATAAGAAGCCATAAAAGCTGCGGGGTTTCTTGCTGGTTAGCTGTCAGTTTCTACACAGACGTAGCTGCCAGAGAACCGAGGTTGGACGGGAGTGACAGCTGCAGTGTTTTATTGAACAGCTTTGAGGGATTTAGACAGTCAGGGGCCCTGCTGGGATGTGCAAGGAGAGCTTGGGGTTTAAGAATGAAAAGAGTTTTGTGGGCCTTAAACGAGCAAACGTGAAATGTAAACTGTTGCGAATAAAGCCAGATGGTCCAATACTTACAATATTTAATGGAACAAAGAAAATTAATTTAATCAAAAAAAGTGACTTGCTTTTCTTACAACTTTTAAGAGCACTAAATAACATATCTGAACTCAGTCTATTCAAGTGACAATCCTAAAATATATCATTTATTAAAGCATAAAATTAAAATGCAAAAAAAGATGAAGGACAGAATGTGATGAATAGGCTTGAGGTTTTCTCTGCTTGAGAAGATTAATTATAATCCAAGCTTGTACTGCGTGTGCGAAGTGTATTTGTTGAGAAACAGATATTGTGGTTGTTACACAGTTAAACCTCCCTGTGTCATCTTTCCCTTTGTGTGCAAAATATAAAATTTCTTAGCTCTTTTCACTTTTGCTGTAGACCAAATGTGTGCGATCATACACACTCAACTGTCATATTAGATGGCAACTGTTTCCATCAAGAAGCATAGGAAAGAGATTAGATGCAATGCAGTAAAAAGAGAATAGATGAAAAAAAAAGTGTTTAGAGGAGAAGGGGATTAAAGATTACAGTGAGCAACGAGAACTCTCAGACAAAGGGAACAGATGCATTTGAGGCAAATGGTAAACTGGGTAAAGCTTGAATTAATGTATGGGGCAACAGGGTATGGAGATTTAGAAAATATGGGGGAGTAGAAGGAATGTGCTATGGGACAATGGCTTTGACAAAAGTTAACAATGGGTAAACCAGGGGAATGACAGATGAATATATATGAGCAAATCAAAAACAAAAAAATTCCACTACTTATCTGTAAAAGGAACCGGTGAGAGAAAGCAATGGCAAGAAAAAAAAAAAGTGGAAGCTGTTTCTGAGCTTTAGCCAGTTGTTTCAGAGTCAGCTTTTGTCTTTTACTTTTCCTTACTTTGTATAAAAGAGCAGTTGCCAAAACATTAGACTTTAATTGTAATGTGGTGTGGCCTTTGTCCTCGGGCTCTATTACTGCATTAGGCTTACTAATACAAAGTAATTACTTATCAAGTTCTGACCTGTCTTGGTGTTTCCTCCCTTGTATCTAATTTTCTGAATTGCTTCCAGCAGCGCTTCCTTGTTGCTATGGGAACTCAGCTGGAATTCAGTCCGGGCATCGTCGCTAAACTGAGAAATGGCCACCTGGAGGGAGAAACAGACAGTGATTATGCTTTCTTCTTTAAATTGTTTTTACAGTAAGCTGCCAAAGTATGCACTAACTTTAAACACACCTGGATAAACTGCTTATTGCACAAAGCTTCCTTTCATAGAGGCGAGTAGATTTAGGTTTATGCAAAAAGAAAATTTAGTTCATGACCTCAAGTATAATGATTATTACAACCCTGCATTGTATAAATAAAGTTATATTTCAGAACTACAATCAGGATAATAGTCTTTCTCTGTGAGAGGTGTATAACTGTCATTATCACCAGATTTCTAATGGTGCTGTTGTTGGCTTAAGGCGAGCTACTGTTACTAGCCAACACTCTCTTTATTGTAAAGCCAAATCTCTCACATTACACCTACTGTTTTCCTTCTGGTCACTTACTGCCAGAAAACTATGGAGCACGGAAAGGGCAGCAGATGATTTAACAGAAAAAATAACATAAAGTATCCAACAAATTAATCAGCTGAGCTTCCCAGAGAAAGTAGTAGCTATGTAGGAATGGGAAAGAGAAAGTAGCCTATTACTTTGGTAAACTGTCCCAGAGTTATAGTGCCATTGATGACCCACATCGATGACAAACATTCAACCTGAATTACTGTCAATAGCTGTTAACTTCATTTAACCATTTATTATGAGACTTATACATTACAGACGTATACAGTCAGCTTTATTACTCTACAGAACAGGCACTTGTCTGGATGGCTTATTTTGATGTTTACTCTCCTCTTAGCTCTTAATCATGTATATGTCACGCAGCTCCTACTCCATGTTTGATGACAGGTCCAGGACGTGGTGCTGCTGTCTCAATCTGACTCTAAAATAACCTAATGTTTGATAACTTTACAGAACAAATATCAGTCAGGACATTTTCGTATGAACTGTTTTTTTTTATTTTTTATAAGACACGTCTTATTGTTATTATAATGATTTGGTGTCATTCACTGTTTAACTATGAATTTAGTCATCAATAGATGAGTTTGTTATTTTTCACTCTTCAAAACTTTGTAGATTTAAGGCTGAGGTCCAGGGACAGCCAAACCTGGCAACCCCACTGCAAAGCATTGTTCTCAAATAATCAAATAATGCCAAGGAAACAGCCTTTGTGAAATAACTAATGAGTCCAACCCAAAAAAATCAAAGTCTGTTAAAAAAGGAGGGATTAATAATGCAAATTTTGATCTGAAAGAAAACACTAAGATAACATAAGCACAAAAATCCTAAATTTTCCTTAACATGCTCACAGTATGACCACACAGAACTATGTCTCCAGCTCTCCAGTATGAATGGACTCGTACACTATTTTTTTTTATTTCATCATTTTATGGGTTTAGTTTGGCTGCTTTTGGCAAGATCCCCAGCATCTGCTTTGTGATGCACTTTCCATGAGCATGCATAATTCAGAGGCTAATGGTATAACGAAGAGAACAAGTTACAAAGAGAAGAAAGACGAATTTAAACTATTAGACATATTTAATTTCTTATGGTTAATTTATAGCTCTATTGAAAAGTCTATATACAGTCATTTTCAGTAGACACAGACATTAAGGCGAGACACAAGAACCACTAGTTGGCCTAAATGTGAATAACAGCACCCTGAAGACAGTCACTGTAACATAATTCAGACCATACCTCATCATTACTGTTACACTCTTGAGGTAGGACATTTTCATCTGAGGTTGAAAGGCATACTTTAGGCACGGTAAGGTAAAGACACAACTTACTTGGGTGCCATCGGGTCCAATCAAATCGAGTGAGCCCATGGTGCTGTAGAGAAAATGTGTTATCTTCATGAAATTGTCATCTCCAATGGACCAGGAGCCGTCAACCAGGAACGCCAGGTCAGCCTTTGCTTCTTTACATACTACATATAGACATACACAATAGATTAAATAAGTCTGTCATTTGAGATGATCAAATGACTTTCTAAAGAGAATAGAGCCTGTGTTAAAAAAAAGAATAAACTCATATTTAAAGTCTATTCTAGACTTTTTGCTTTTATTGTTATCAGATTTTCTAAATAACTCTGCAGCTGTGCAGTTGTTTGAGGCCAAACATAACACGTTAGTAAACACACATAAGTGCATCATTACCGTCTTCCTCTGAACTTTATTCTAATGCACTCTGTTTTGTATCTGTCAACACATTGAATCACACTTTTTTGCAGTAACTGTTGTCTGCTACATTGAGACACCCAGGAGCAGTGTACTGTGCATGTCTTTTTCACTTCTTGGTGGTTCAGTCCAAAATAAAGGTTGCTGTCATTACAGATGGATTCTTCTGTTTGACAAAGGTCAGAAACTGAGACAGAAATTGTAGACAGGCCCAGCAGGGGTGGGCCTCTGTCTTTAGGTCAACCTTTTACCTGAGTGCTCCAGACAGGAACAAATGAGGAGAATCCTTCCGATGTGAGGGAGCTACTATGAACCTCTGTTCTGCTTGTAAATCGCTCTAGGCTTGTCGGACTATTTAGAAAACTCCTCGACAGTGATCTTTAATAATTCAAGACATTCAAGGTATGTCATTTAGGTGAGATTTAAAAATAAACAAAAAAGTAGTTGTGAAACTAAAAAGGGATGGAACTGATCCGGGTAACTCACTTGAGCCAGATGAAATAAACCAACAAAGCAGAATTAGAGAAATTGTCTATAAGTAAAAAAGTCTGACAATGACAAAAGTTAACAGAATGAGTAAAATGCATGTAGTTGTTTGAACTGCTGAGCATGTGTCACCTTCTTTAGCAGGCGGGATGGTGGGAGGAGGCTCTGTGACCGGAGGTTCAGTTGGAGCTTGAGTGGGAGCAGGCACTGGACAAACACACAAACACAAAAAGACAAGTTCATCAATCACAGTGACAGTTACAAGTAGGATCATCTTGTGTTTATCTGCTGACCACACAGGCTTTCTCACAGATAAAGTGCACTATTGAGAGACAGCAATAACTTTCTCTTCAGCAAAAACTTTCCTAATCCAATTCACAACCCCCAACAGGTGAGAACTGTTCTTGGGAAAAAAACAACAACATTTTTTTTAGAGTTATTATGACCAAAGGGTTAAGACATGCATGCTGTAATATGTTCTTTTTTTATATAGACCCCTCTTTCTTTTCACTCTACAATATTAACTATACACAATGTTTAAACAACAGATGAGTGTGTGTGTGTGTGTGTGTGTGTGTGTGTGTGTGTGTGTGTGTGTGTGTGTGTATGTTTGTGTGTGTGTGTGTGTGTGTTAACAAAGACCATTTCTCTATCTATATCTCTATATAACCCTGATTGTGAGTAGAGACCTAGTTTCCCCTGGAGCTGAGCTGTTCACCTCAGCTCATCAGCCAACCGATGAACTGCAACAGCAACCCCTATCTTTTCAGAAAGATTGAGACCAAAAAAAAAAGGGGGAATTAAATAAGTTGGATTGTAAAGTAAAGCTGCAGTGGTACGATAAGGTTCCTTAAGTGGCAGAAGTTGGCAAAAGGGAAAGACAGAGGGAGAAAAATGTATCATATGATGATATAAATATACAATGTGTACATACTCGTCATGTCGGTGATGGAGACAGCAGGCCCCTCCATCTCCTGCATCTGTGTGTGAATGCTGATCTCATATTGGCTGCTGGGAGTTAGGTCATAGAAGCATTGTCGTGACGCCCCGCCTCCCAGGTTCACCTCCTGCCTCTGTCCATCTACAACAAACAAACAGGTATAATGGCATTCTTGGGATTTTTAAACATGTCAAAAACTCAGACCTGATTAATTCATTGTAGTGAATGTAAAGTTTAAACTAGCTGATGATAAATGCCACCTGCTTTTGCACATTTGTCTTTATTTATCCCACAGCTCCACGGAAAATAAAGTTAAAATTGACACTCAACAAAAACAATATTGAATTTGATGTTATTTGATTACAAATAATGTATAGAATAAAAAAAAAACAAGCTCCTGCAACCAGACCAAAATGGTTGAGGTCGTATCAAAACAACAAAGTTTAGAGTATAATGCACTTTCTTTCGAGGCCTTGATTAATAATAAGTAATATACAGTAATAAACATAAACAGTACTGATTTGGCTTTTGTCTAAATAATACATATTAGGCACTTTTGCAATAATAGAGTAAACTATGTTACTCACTGAGTGTAGATTGTATGGAGACTCTGTACAATGTGGCATGTAGAAGCGGCTGCCATTGGACACACATGCTGTTAGGACGCACCTGGTAGGTCGACAAGCCAGAAACACCAAGGAACACTGAAGAGGGTCAAAGGGGAGGCCATTATTTTATTTCCAATTAAAAAAAAATATATATATATAAGTTTGTTGAGTACCCTATGTAACAGTCCATAAACAATTATCAACTTTATACACATTGCAGCAAACTGAAAAAAGTCCTTCATGAGACTGCAGGGTTTCAGTCTAGAGAGTGCAGGCAGATCTCTGAGGAGCCACTCAGCGCTTTACTCTCCCTTCCTCTTGTTCACAGAATTTGCTGATAGTATTAAATAAACTTGGCTCATATGTATATTATGCCATGACCATATGGCCTCAATTTAAATACTAGTGAATAATTCATTATTCTAATATTATTCCTTCAATAATAGCATTTAAACAAAGACAAACAGCATACAATACATCTTCCACGAGCAGAGGTGTGTATGCCTGAACCAAATGTGCCCATGTGTAATATATGTGTAATATACGAGTATATCACATTTGGGCAGTTGTAGCTGCTTTTTATATTTTATTCTTGCACCTTAATTGACACACACACAGACATCTGACTAACCAGCTGTAACCTAAAGTAAAAAACATTATCCCTGATGTTGATTAAATAAAATAAGTGTGTTTTCTACACTGTACATACACACTGACATATTCTTTTACACAACAGAGCAGATTTAACCACTATGTTCTGTTTAAGGCCAAATTAACATTTGCCGGCATCAGCATTAATTAACTCCATGTACTCGATTACACTGTATTGAGTAATATCTATAGCTCTATAAAGTAATAATACTTGTGCAATCATATATTTGTGTACACATGTCAAATGAAATTAATTGAACATTAAACTCTAGGAGAAATTAATCAGCTATTAAAATTTCAGTATGTTTGTATTATTGTGACAAAGGCTCTACTCTTTTATTGGATCCTTTTAGTCAAGCAGAAAGTAAACTCAGAACAAGAGTGGATGAGACAGCACTTTTTAAGAAGTCACACTTGCGGCACGGCACAAGGCACAGAAAAACTTTGCAGAGTTCACTATTTAGCAGTTTAAAAACAAAATTGCTAAAAAGATATTGTGTCTTAAATGTATGTGTCATTGTCTGTCTATGTCATTTTGTATCAGTCTGTAGTAAGTGTTTATAAACCTCTCAGTGGCTTTTCCACCAACACCTATTTGTTTTAGACGAGGGGAAAGTTAAGCCTTCATTAGTTTTTTTGCTGCACCTGCAGACACTAAATCTATATGCAAAATGGATTGTGTTCTCTAGCTACAGGAAGAAATTAATATCCCTCTGTCTGTTTGCTAACATCTCACTGGAAATGAGACCATATGGCTTCAGCAGGCAGTTCATTTACATGTTATACCTCACTTCATTTCAATTTATAATCTCACTTTATTCCAACTCGTTTGCATGTATTTTTAATTAGCCACACCATACCACAGTTCTTAACAAATATAGACTGAAATTTAAATTTAAGTAAAATAAAGAGCGTGTTTTCCATTTCCATTTGTGCCAGTTATTCCCACAAGGTGATAAAGAGATAAAACTTGGGAGTACTTACATGTCTTTGTATTAACGAACAGTGGTTCACTTTGTCCTGTGGGGTAGAAGGCTGTCAACTGAACACTGTACTCTGTCCCAGTGAGGAGATTGAGGAGAAGCAGAGAATTTACATTGTCACCCACGGTTGTCTCCAAAACTGGTCCTGGACCTGAAAATGACATAGACGCATCTGAGAGATACAGCTCTGGAAAATTTAAGAGACCACTGCAATTTTTGCTAGCAATCAGCTTCTCTACAAGTATGGAAACCATTCTATTCCAATGTCTGTTGAATCCCAACACAGGCACACCTCATTCTACTGAATGAGGTGCTGATTACGTGATCACCTGAACCAAATCTTATTTAATAAGGAAACGTATAAAAAAAAAACTTCTGCAAATAAATGCTCTAAATTACCATCTTTTTTGGGGGAATTTGGGAAAAATGTTGTCTCTAGAATAAAACAAAAATGTTAATTTTACCCAAACACATACCTATTAATAGTAAAACCAGAGAAACTGATAATTTTGCAGTGGTCTATTAATTTTTTCCAGAGCTGTACATGATACAGTATATATACAAGGGTTTCTGAATTCATAAACCCTTGTATAAGAGCCTTAACATGAAAATATGAAAATGTGCACATACACATCCTCTGAAAAAACAGAGAGAACAGAAAGTAGTTTAGCTGCTGTTGAGGTAACTGCTGCAAGATGTGCTGATTATAACACATTAATTTAAAAAACATTGTGAGAAATGCTAAGATGAGCTGGTAGGAGTAGTGAGCTAAAGAAGCAGTAGTGGAATAATACAAACTATACAATCCATAATTATCAACACCTCTCTTTGAAAATAGTCAAAACACTGTTAAAATCTCTTTAAAAAAAGAAGCGTGGCGTTGCATGTTATTTACTGCCAGGTCCTTAGATTGGTAGAGTATATTTAGACAAGCCTCTGTCCCGGAGCTAAGCAAACAACATTAGGCGGCTTTGTCTGTATGCATGTCTACCATAAATCGGTTGGTAGACAATCCTGTAGCCCACTGTTGGAGATTGTGGAGGATCCCAGAGGACCCTGAAGCGGTGGTACCACTCTTCTGATACACGCAGGTTACTCGGCAACGAGAGAGGCACTGCAAAAGACAAGGTGCACAAAAATACCTGTTTAAGTGCCTTAGAATAGTCTTATTAACATCATATTATTATTCATTTTGGTATAAAATCTGAATCTGCAAGTATGTCATCTCAAAAACCGTTACACTTATTATGATATAGATTTTCTACATAAGTGTACCTTTTATTTTATATATTAATCATATATCATTTATAAGAGACGTGTGACATTATAACTGTCTGTACAATGAAGAGACAATCACTGCAGCTTATGAACGTTAACGAAGAAAATGACTGAAAAAATCAATTAGAACTAAGCACAATAATTTAATCATTTTATTAATAAAAGAAGCTGCCATAAATATGAACAGCCTTCATTGAAACAATGGAGAATAAATCAGTGTATCTCATCACGTTAACTTACATTCTCTTTTGGGAACACAGATTAAAATTTAATTATTACAATGCAAATTAACAATGTGCTTAATGTAATAAAACTAATTTTCATTAACTTTTAAAATGATCAAACATGTTTTCACATCTGGGACTGAATGATTATTTCATTAAAGTGAAGAACACACGAGTGAGTGTGAAATGATAAGATGGTTAGAAACGTACATGTTTTACCAAGAGAAGACATAGTGAAGCCATCTTGCCCATCTGTATACACTGGTGTAACAGACACTTTGTACTGTGTGTCTGATAATAAAGGTTGTAATACTGTTCTTCTTTGACCACCAGGAACTAACACCTAAACACCATGAAAAAAAGCACAAAAAATGAACTAATATCACCTGGAACTTGCACGCACATCAGAGAAACAGTCCTTGTGCCGTGTTAGAAAATACATGTCAGTTAATCAATCATCATAAGACACTCATTTAATAAAGTTATCAAAACATGACTTGTTACCAAACTGTGTATGTGTGTGTTATTGAGCTAAAGCTGTAGCAATCACAAATTCAAATAAATAGAGCTGTCCACTCTGAATGAAGTGCTGAAAAACCTCTAGCTTAAATATTAACAAAGTAGATCAACACATCAAACAAACTAGATATTCTCAAATTCAACCCTTTTGGAAAAAGGCTGGAACCCGCTTTATCTATATGAGCCAGTGGACAAGCTTAAGGCTTAAGTCCCATTTTGTTAAG
Organism: Perccottus glenii; assembly: GCA_024416835.2. NCBI lineage: Eukaryota > Metazoa > Chordata > Actinopteri > Gobiiformes > Odontobutidae > Perccottus > Perccottus glenii. The sequence continues at coordinate 12,257,314 of CM044551.2, forward strand.
TAATTGTTTCTTTTTCCAACTCTCAGTTGCTTCTGCACTTTTCACTGCTGCCCTCCGTCTCTGCTCTCAGTGAGGTAAATGGCTGCTGAAAAGATAATGGAATGTCTTCTGGCTTGGCCTGGCCTCTCCATCTTCCATACTGCGTTCGGAAATTAAAACGGGGGAATGTAAAGAAAAGTAGATAGGAGGACAGTAAGTGCCTGGCTTTGGAGAAGACAAGGCAAAAGGAAAAGCAGAGGAAGCTGAGTTGGGCAGATGAAAAACTGTGTGTGTGCATGAGTGAGCAGGGTCAGTACATGGCACTGAACTCAAGGGCTCTTACCACAGGGATAGATGAATCAGAAAGGAAGGGACTTGGTGAAAAGGGGGTAAAAATCTTTCATGATTGGAGTAGATGACTCCACAATGAACACTCCAGTACCATGCATCTGGTTAGAAGAGTTGCAAGTGCCCCCTCTACATAAACCACTCAATGGGGGTAGGGGTCTGTATTGGTGTTGACTTGAGAGCTGCGCACCAAAAAAGCAACCTATATGACAACAATATTGTGGAAAAGTATACATAAACATATTTCCGGAATAGTTAATAGGCCAGAAACTAAGTTTTTTGGGTTTTACAGAAATGGCTCATGGCATGATTAACTCACAGTTTCCTCTCTGAGATCACCCCCAAGGGCAGCATAAGAAACTCTGAAGCTCTCCACGTAGGGGTCTTCCAGCTCCCATGATGCCTTTAAGCTCTGGGTGGTCTCATCACTCAAATAAAGGTTTCTAACCGGCTGCCGTGGTACTGAAATATAACATTACAAAAAAAAGTGTTAGGGCATGATATATCAGTATCCACTGAACATAAAAATATTTTTTCAGCATCTACATGCTCCCCAGTGTTTCAGTGATAACCATGGATCAGGAAAATCCTTCAAAAAACCATATGCTAAACAAAAATAATACTTCACCTTCACATGACTGTAATGTAATAGATCCTAAATCTCTGACACCTAAATAATATAACACTATATTATATACAGCATTAATTCTTCTAGGTTTATTGTTTACATACTTTAAGTCTCGCTTTTGTCATAAGAAACCTTCACTACAGAATGGAACATTTTACTACAACAGACGCTGATATTTAGTCTTCTTTTTGAAGTTGTTTACAGTGTGTGCAATTGTTTTCAGTTTCTAGGACAGTATATTAAAGCTTTAACTTGTAGAGACATGTTGCTATTAAATTTTGGAGTGAATGGAAAAACTGTTCAGACTCAATTATCTGTAGCCGGCTCTTCCCACTAAACACAACCCAGATGGTCCCTGTGTCACTGCTGGGATAATCCAGCTTTAACCACTTTTTCTTTTTGATGCCAACATGTTAAAAGAACAAGAACATTTATATTTAAAATAATACATACCAGCTGAAAATCATGGTTTGATCACATTTTGTTAGCACAGGTAGTCTGAAGCTTTTGTTAGCTGCTACTAGTATTTCTACTTTAAATCAAACTTAAAACCATGGCCAAAACTATGTTGCTGGAACTTTGCAAACTTGTAATTGCTCTCGGGCAACATCAGCATGCACCGGCTGAAGCAGTGGTTTCAGAGAAGTGACAGAAGACTTTTTTAAATATGGACATTAGTGGGTCACTGCAAGTACTCTTTATGTTTTTTTCAGTTTACTCTGGCAGAAAGGATTTTATATATATTCATAGGATCATCAAACAAATCGTCAACAGCATCAGCAATCAGCATTAAAAATTCATAAATCTTTTTTATAACATTTATACACTGTTTGTCTGATAATGGCAGATGTTACCTGCGGTTGTAGTAGCAGTAGTTGTGCTCTTGGCTACTGAGGGAAAAACGCAAAGGAAGTCAGTAAGAAAATAGAAAATAGATTATTCTCCTTAGAGAAAAGCTGACACAAACTAATCAATTTAAAATAACTCATAGATCCAGAAGCACACACGTCACAGCCGTCCGGAGATAGGATATCCTCCGGTTGAGAATATTTGAGTGGATTGTGTTCACACAGGCCCTCCAGATAAAGTCAGGATAAATGAGAATAGTGCAGGTGAGAAAGGAGATTTTTGTTTTCTTACATGTGTTTTCAATCAGAGAGACAGTGTCACTCTCTGATTCATCCTTGAATACAGCTGTTAACATAACTTCATATTCAGTAGATGGGCTGAGGCCGGTCACGATGTATTTGTTATCACTTCTACTCAGGATCACCTACAGAAACAGACAATACATAACATTTTTACTTGCAACTATGCCCCAGAAATACAATGAATATTTATAGAGTCTTTAGTTATTCACTTTATAAGTACTATGAATATATATTTCATTATAGGTTCAAGTCATGTATTTATTTTGTATTAATTGTAAAGTATTAATTTATATAGTTTCCCTTAAATACTAAGTCAGCCAGTTGGACCACCTGCTGTTATGGCGTCCAAATAACCGCTACAGTAAAATGTGTATAACATAAAATGAAACAAACCCTGAGGTAAATACAGCAAGGTCATTTAAAGTGCACACTGAAAACAGACTTTGGAATTGGAACTTCAAATCACTTGAACACATTATATGCACAGTTACATCCATTTTTTCTGATAGGGACAGCAATGTTTTTTCTGGAGCAATTTGATGTAATGATCCAATCTTTCCATTTTCTATTCAGTCTGCATCAGTTTTACTCGTTTACCTTCATGCTAATAAAACTCTACCCTGAGTCATATTTATCTTATCTAGAAGACATAGGTTAATGCAAAAAAAAAAAACAGGACTAACAATTATAGTATTTATTTACTAAGGATTCCACTGTGTTTAAATATTATTTTATTCCAGGTGGGTATTATGTATATAGAGTAGGTTTGTGGTGGGAAAATGCTCTTTTGACCATCTTTTTTCTCTCTGAGGAGTTCTTTTCAGCTCTGATGGCTCTCACCAAACACCACACACATACACACTTTCACACAGACAAAGGCGCTATCACTGCCTCCCAGCTGCACAGACCACAGTAATATAACACACAAACTATTAATTCCCAGATGTATTTAGCCTTTTCAAACATAATTATGACAGAGGTTTACCAGCTACCAGTGACACTGTTAAGTGTTCATGCACTTGAAGTGAATCCACCCTGGAAATAATGGTATTAAGAAAACCATGGGATTATAAGTTCCTTTTTTATTATAAGTGAAATACAGCTTAATGTCATGTTGTTAAAACGCCTAAGACCATTTTATTGCAATCCATTCCTGATAAGACTTCTTGTTTTAATGGTGGCACTAACCTCTTTTGTGTGACCTCCACTGAAAGGTGCCCAGGAGAGTCTGTAGAGGACAATGTCATCGGCTGAGTGATCCCAGCTGACTTGGAAGCTGTCTACTGAGACATCACTGGAGCGTAGATTCAGGGGACCAGGGACAGGAGCTGACATAAACAGTAAAAAAAAATCAATTATTACAATACTAAACTTTCAAATGTATAATTCGACCTGCAGTGGACAAGTTCTGATTTTCTTTGTTTTTCATTATTGTATCACAGCAAAATAATCATTATCATTCCACTGATGGATGCTTGAATAAAGACAAAAGAATGAATGAATGCCCTTGAGAGGCAGTGGTTTAATAGCTGCCTGCCAGAAAAACTATTCTTTTTGTCGAGTCAGCACTGGAGCTCAAACGCTTGTTGCTGAAAGGGATATTTCTCAGAATCAATAAGTGTTAGCGTGACAGAATATTCAGAGACCTTTTAATGTGACCGGGCTATTTGCTGTGGTGTAAATGAGATAGAACCTCTGCGGATAATAAAATCACCACTGTCTAACACAAAAAAGAAAAGGCTATGCTGATGGTATTGATACTGAATTCAGAAAATTAAGACAAAACTGCCCTCAACAGAGATGTTTATAGAGAATGTAGTAGCAACACTGTTGATGACAAACTAGGCTAAAAATAACAAATGAATATGCCTGATATATTGGTCTTCATCTTTAGCAATCTATAATTCATAAAGAACATTCCGGGAGTGATGCATCTGCATTAAATTAGTACCCTAGATTTTCACTACTAATCTTATTCATTTAAATGTGAAATAGTAGTGTCTTACTGGTAGTGAACCCATCAGTAAGTGGCTCTGATTGGCCTTCATCATAAAAGGCAAAGATGGCTACTGAGTATTCCATTAGAGAAGTCAGGTCACGAAGGTCATAAGAGGTCACAGGACCCACCAGGTCCTACAGAAAACACACAAACACAAAATATTTAGTCCATTCAAGTCATCTGGAGTAATTTTTGGCCTTGATGCTAAAATAATATTCTTAAAGGAGTTATGAAGTGATGTGACTACACAATTAATACTTAGGCAATAAACAAGTAGTACAGATACCTCCTCTCTGATTTCAGCCTCCGTCTTTTTCCACAAAATCCTGTAGGCTTTGACACCATCGGGGGCAGGGTCCCAGCTGAGGTGTGCCGAGTTATGTGTGATGTCAGAAAACTGGAGGTTACTGGGAGGACTCAGTGGCACTGAAATGAACCGAATCGATTTGTAAAAGATGGAAGTAATACATAAATTGTTTGTGTGTAAACACTGCAGAAGTTACATGTAGCTTCCTGGTTTGTTACTGGGTCACTGGCCTCCTCTCCATACATGGCATAGACATTAACAGTGTATTCTGTGTGAGGAGTCAACCCATCCAGCTCTATCTCAGTTACAGCGTCTGAAACTTTGATCTGTGCAAATATAAAATACCCTTTACCGGTCTATTATAATATAATATTTGCATTATTTATATTCTCTATTAACATATTTAACACAAACATTACCTCTTTTTCAGTTCCATAAGAAAGTGGTGCATACAGTATCATATAGCCAGATACTCCATCCACACTGTCCCATCTTGCTTTCATTCTGCTATGGCTCACATCGAGAAGCTGAAGGCCTGTCACTGGAGGAAGTGCCACTAGTAAAAGACCAACATGTTACACTCAATGTTACCCATTAGTTATCTCAGATGTCTTAGAGTGCTGGAACTTACGAGTTGTTTCTGATCCTCTCAGAGCTTCACTCGCCTCATTTGTGTAAACTGCAGAAACTGCCAGCTGGTATTCAGTTGATGAGCTTAGATGCTCTAATAACACTGAATTTTCACTGCCTTCCACTACAGCCTGGGGTTCAAAGGTTGAGAGAAGAAGATGGTGTGAAAACAGTTCAAAAAGAAACCACAGAAGAAAGAAGAAAGCAAAAAAGAAAACAATCAGTGAAAAGAAGAACAAGAAATAAAAAATACTTTTCTTACAGCATAAACATAATTGGAACAGTGGAAATGTCTGACAGATTTAATTCTTTATTTCTTGAGCCAATGGATGACAGCAGTGATACAGATCAGTTAGAGAATAAGCCAGCTGGAACGGTCAGCTCACATGCAGCTCAACAACATCTGGCACCTGTAAACCTAGCTGAGCAAAAGATTTAATGGTTTCTGTAGTCAAACGCTATGGAAACAGGTGCCTGAAACAGCCAAAGAATTCATGATAGTGCAGCACAAATGAATAATGCCACCATGTCTCAAGGAAAGAATGCGCTCGATCTACACACCTGCCCAAAGACCTCAAGATGTTTCCCACTTGTGTAGTAAATAAAATGGAAAAGAGGAAGGTACCCTAGACCTGACACTACCTCAGTCTGCTTCATGTCTTTAAAATTTTAACCATGAACATAATATGTTATTGTGCAACTTTTTATATTGCATACAATGAATTGGTTCTTTTTTGTCATTTTGTTTTATTTGGTAAAAAGAAAAACCCATTGTACCTCCTGCAGCTCTCCTTCCTGAGCAGAATACACAACTTGGTATTTCTCTACGTTTCCAGGAGCATGCCTCCAGGAGACCCGAAAGCTGCGGGCTGTGACCTCTGATGTGTCCAAGTCCAAAGGTGGCCCCACCATCTCTGGGATATATTCTGGTGAAAGATTGATGCAGATGAGTAAACAAAGCATCTGTGAACTTAAAAGCCTTACAAAAAAAATTAAAACCTTTTTCTGCATATTATTCTCAGTCTTCTTTACTTACTTAGTTTGATATCCTTCTCTTGCTGTTCCACTTGTTCACAAACTGTTCGGGTCAGCCCTGTCACAATTGAACTCATGACGTTGAAGTCCGCCACATTGTACACATGAGTGTCTTCGGGCTCCGAAGCAATGGAGCGCAATTCATTCTCGTCAGCATTCTTAACACCTGCAAATGTTGGCATAGGATGTAATTGTGAGCTTGACAAAGAAAAAGGCCAACTTCCATCATCTGTAAATATTCTCACCAATAGCAAACAGCTCAACTCCAGAATTTCGCAGGCTTTCAGCAGGTGGTATAACATCATCTTGAGACTTTCCGTCCGTAATGAGGATTCCAATCTTAGGTACACCAACTCGTGAGCCAGACTCTGGCTTAAAACAGTTCTCCAGGATGTAGGTCAGAGCAAGGCCTAAAGAGGAGACAAGCGATAACAGGGAGAAAGATTTAGAGGCAACAAAATAACTGGAGTATTAGAGAATTACCTGTGAGAGTGTTTCCTCCTTTGTAGGGCAAATTCTTGACAGCATCAATAACTGCATCTTTAGTGCTGAAAGAGTTCAGGTGCCACTCTATTCTAGGATCTCCACTGTACTGAGCCAGACCTACAAATCCAAGCAAAGAAACACAAATGTTACATAACTTCATAATGCAAAACTATGTAAGCAACCATTGGACAATAGGAACAGGGCTGACCTATTCTTGTCTTGTCAATGTCGACATCAAAAGCATTGACAAGGTTTTCCAGGAACAATCGGATCAGTCGGAAGTTGAGTCGGCCAATGCTCCATGAGCCATCCACAAGGATCACAATGTCTGCTATAGCTTCAGTGTGGCACACAAACTCATCCACTGGGGAAACAAGAACACAGGGGACATATAGATTTTGTATTCAATAAAGATAATACACAGGTCACAGTCCAAAGTCACAAAACAAACAACATTAATAAAACATACTGTGCAGGAAATACAAAACACTTCCTATGTTGGTCAATTGAAATCTTGCATGCTTCAATAAGAGAGATATGTAAATAACAATAGTCATCATTATTAGACACGTAAATACACAATATATTATATGTGTCTTTCATTCCTGTTTGATTTAAAGCCATGCAAATGATTCTGAATGGGAATCTAGAGCAGACTATTAGCCTAAGAAGACAATAAAGGGAATTTTTATTACAGTAAATAAAATCAAGTGCTTTACATAGTGCATATTTGGCCATAGTCTAAGTCAGTGTTTCCTAAATCGGGTATACGCAGAATTATTTGATCATTAATTAATTACATTCGTGTGCCCTGCGTTTATACTAGTGTGCCTTAGGTTATCAGTTATGCCGTGGGAAATTATTCAATTTTACCTAACTGCGGTAAAGATTATTTAGTTACTGGGAATATATTGCTATTTTTGAGCGCCCATGTAAGACCTATTCAGCTAACGACTCAAAGGCCAACAGAATTTTTAATAGCCCTTGAGAGGTTTAAAGAAAATACAAGTACTCCCTTTATTGAGTTTAGTGTCCGCAAGTTTCACTTTCTTTTTGCGCCTGAACACACCATTGCCGACACACGCATTGGTCACACGTCGTCTGCGTCTAATGGAACGGAGTAACTTTTCTATTTACAGTGTGCATCGGAAAATATGCTTCTATTAGACCCATATGTTGTTCAAAGTTGAAAATGACAGTTTTGTTAGAGTTAAGTTGTGTTTACTGTCCGTTATCTGCCTCAGATCCTGGTCCCAGAGCAAGCCTTTAGTCTGTATCTGTCTCTGCACAAAATCACACTCACTGCCCGTCGCCTAGTTTTTAATGAAAGACTGTAATATAAAATTATCGTATGTGTCCTGTTAAGATGTGTATTTTTCTAATTACTACCTTTTTACAAGAGGAAAATTAGACTGTAGCTGCAATGAAACAATTAGGCCAATCTTTACCTTTTGTGTTGAAAAGTTTTGAGATGCTTTTATTGACGTGTTAGATTGTATTGTATAACGGTTTAGCACCAGAATATATTTCTGACATGCTAGTTGCTTATGAACCTCCTCGGACTCCGAGAACATCTGGGACAGGCCTTCTGCTCGTGCCCAGAGTTAGAACTAAACAGGGTGAAGCAGCTTTTAAGTTTCATGCAGCAAGTAATATTTACATTTTGCCTTTTTAAACAGGGTGGTGCAGCGATTTCTGAGTCATCTCAAATCTCCAGCCAGTACTTTGTTTTTCTCGCATTAGCCCAAGCATAATCTATTATTTTCAAAAGTTCAGACAGCTCCTAGGAAAACCAAGGATTGTGGAGTCCTTTAACTCTAAATTACAAGGTGGTGTAGCAGGCCCCAGCAGTAGCACAGGCCCGAGGTGATGAAGCAGGCTCCAGCCAGAAGAAGATTCAAGCAGTAGCACAGGCCCGGTTATTTGACATTACCGTGCAGTTTACGCTTTAAAGCACGAAATGCAATCCTCCGAGTGCATGTGTCTCCGCGGTCTCAAGGGAGGCGAGGGCCTTTATCGCCGCTTGCGGCTTTAATTTTCCTTTTGTTTCTTAATCTAAATCTTGTAAATTGTCTTCTATTCCTGTAAAGCACTTTGAGTTACCCAGTGTATGAATTGTGCTATTTAAATAAAATTACCTTGCCTTGCCTATTAACAGTAATGTGTCTGAAACAGTGTTGTAAGTAAAAAAAAAATAAAAAAAGAATATATATATATATATATGACCTGTGTCATGTAGTGACTGTCCTGTAGTAAAAATTTACCTCCAGGTCAGTAGTTTCATTCAATAGCACAATAAATGCATTTTCTTAGTGTCATTAGAGTCTCACTGAATTAGTTAATTCAGACTTCACCTTTGAATCTAGAGTTTTATGGCAGTCAGTTATGTTACTAACATCACTAATGTAAGTATTTTTTGTTGTTTTATAGTATCCCAGCAGACAATATGGGCCACATACACTATTCAGTTGTCATACATTTTATGACCACTTTTTGAAAAATCATTGACACTTATGGGGGTACAGATGGTATGATAAAATAGCCCAGGGACCACACAAAACAAGACTATGTTACTTACAGAATATGGAGAACATAACACCTGTATGATTAGCATACTAGAGGTTGTAAACAGGATTCACTTACAGATTTTTCTTTGGCGTCCTATCACACACACTCATTTGTCTTAATACTGTAACTGCTTATCAGCTCACTATGACACCCTAAAAATGAACACATCCACTTAGTCATAATATCATAAATCGTTATCAATCTGCAAAATTTCTAATGAATAAATCTGAACATGCTGATAAGGAGAATGCTAACTTAATGAGATATGAGCAACTACTTTGCATTGTGTTTAAATGATCAAGACCTCATTCTGTCATGAAAGAAGTGATAAACTTTGTTTGTATATATATATATATATATATATATACACATATATACACATACAGTATATACATACATATATATATATGCAAACAAAGTGTAGCTCACTTTACAGAAAAATTTCCAAGCAAGCCCCATATAAGGCTGTGTTTTGCTCACTCACACTAGAGATTGTATTGTAGCTTGAAAAAGGGTGAGAGACCAAAAAGCAAAACAAACAAGCATGATCATGACCTTTGAAAAAACTCCAAGATCTCCAACAGTGGCCCTTTTAAAGAACAGAAATGAAAAAACAAAAATAAAAGGTGCGAGTTATTAAGCTTAAGAAAGTCACTCAGTGGGTATTAGTATCTACAGTGAATGCTGTTGAGACAAACAACCGAACAGAAGATTAAAGGCTTGGTAATTGCAGCTAATTACAGTTTGTTAGCAAAAACAAAGTAATTTGATGGTGTTGCTGGGAATATCCGGCTAACAGACTGGTGTTGTTCATTTCATCTCTAAGGACTGCATTTGCATTGCATTGGATTAATATCACATTGCAGTTATTGTGCTTTAGAAGTTCATAACTTTTAAACTGTTGACATCATTTCAAATTTCTCGGGATAAAATTTCACAATCAGTTTCAAGTTTTCCACTGTTTTGGAAAATAATCAAGAGTAGCAACAATATACTAAAGTTACATGCAATCAAATCACGTCATGTGTCAAACATGGCTGCCTAAAATTCACTTTGCCGAATTTCTTTTTTTACAATATCAACCTAAATATAAGCACGCACAAATAACTCTAACCTTTATTTATACATTTGTAATCTATTAATGAAGCTTACTGTAGTGGTTTTAAATAATTAATTATATTCTCTGATTGAAAATATTGCTGAAGAAAACATACGGTTGGCTGAACTGCACATGAACCTTATTTGCATAGAAGCACAACATCAGAAAAAACCTTGCCGTCACCAAACCTATTTGCATGTGAGCACACAATTGGACAAGCACCAACTCTAATTGGCATGCGTGCATGTGATTCGACAAACTGTCCACCTAGTGCCTGCGAGTGAGCAGCCGCATTTTACAACTCACAGCCCACAATGCAATCTGCTGTGCTGTGGGAAAAAAAGTATGTGACTCAGAGACAATTGAATTAAGAAAGGAATGGGGCTGCCACAAAGGAAGCCACTGTTGGCTGGCTGCAACTTTGAGCAGAGCAAAGACAGACATGTATTGACAAAGGCTCTACACAAGCTGATATCAACACTACACAAGCAGTTCAAGTATCGGTAACTGATAGTACAGACACAAATAAAGCGTATCAAGACGCAAAGCCAATATGTTTTTGTCTAAGCAGGACAGATTAATTAAAGAATAGCACATTGCCAAGACATTTTCTGAGGTCATCAAGTCACATTGTGAAAAAACAGGTGTGAATCAGGTGGCCCAAATTTAAGGTTTAGCACTTGTTAAACATGCATTTGAAAGCCTGAGGAAAATGGGTCATTTAAGACATTGTTCAGAAGAACAGCGTACTTTAAATAAAAAGTTGATTGGAGTAGTGTAAAACCTATAAAGAGGTGCAAACAATTATAGGCTGTTCAGCTAAAATTATCTCCAATGCCTTAAAATGGAGAGCAAAACCAGAGAGACGTGTAAGAAAACGGAAGACAACCATCAAAATGGATCGAAGAATAACTAGAATGGCAAAGGCTCAGCCAATGATCAGCTTCAGGATGATCAAAGACAGTCTGGAGTTACCTGTAAGTACTGTGACAGTTATAAGACGTCTGTGTGAAGCTAATCTATTTTCAGGAATCCCCCGCAAAGTCCCTCTGTTTAAAAAAAGGCATGTGCAGAAGAGGTTACAATTTGCCAAAGATTACTGGCCTAAAGAGAAATTGAGGAACATTTTGTAGAGTGATGAGAGTAAATTTTCTTTTTGGGTCCAAGGGCCACAGACAGATTGTGAGACAACCCCCAAACTCAAAAATTCAAGGCACAGTACACAGTAGAGACAGTGAAGCAAGCATCATGATATGGGCATGTTTCTCCTACTATGGTGTTGGGCCTATTATTGCATTTCAGGGATCATGGATTAGTTTGCATATGTCAAAATACTTGAAGAGGACATGCCCTTGAAATGTTTGTTTCAACAAGACAATGACTCAAAACACACTAGTAAACAAGCAAAGTCTTGGTTCCAAACCAACAAAATTAATGTTATGGAGTGGCCAGCCCAATCCCCGGACCTTAATCCAATCAAGAAGTTGTTTCTGAAGCAAAACCAAGAAATGTAAATGAATTGTGGAATGCTGTTAAAGAATCATGGAGTGGAATAACAGCTGAGAGGTGCCACAAGTTGGTGCCAAACAGATGTGAAGCAGTTTTAAAAATCTGTGGTCATACGACTAAATATTAGTTTAGTGATTCACAGGATTGCTAAATCCTAGAAACAAAAACGTTTGTACAAAATAGTTTCGAGTTTGTACAGTTAACGGTAGACACTGCTATTTTTTTGAACACACCCCTTTCAACTAATTGCCCAATTGCACAGCCTTAAGAGCGTGCATATCATGAATGCTTGAATACAACAATATGCAGGCACTAGCCCAGTCTTTTGGTTGTTTTTTTTTTATCTAGGATAAAACTTGAAATGTTATTTATTTTCTATTTCTCCTCTTGTCTCTTCCTCTCTTCTCATTAACAGTGCCTCTTCCCAGTTGGCCTTGATTTATTGCTGACCTCTATTTAGCCAAAGAGCAGACAGAGAGCGCAGTCATTTCAATCTTGGGGGTTAACTTTTATTTCCCCCGCCACCAGTACTGGGTATCAGCGTCTGGTGCTAACACTGACAGGCACTCAGATAAATTGATATGGGCTGTGACATCCCCACACCACTCAGAGTTTTTTTTTTATTTTACTTTCTATTATCTGTGAATAATAACATAAAGAGAAAGACAGTACAATGAATACCAAAAACTGGTCCTCAATATCAGGATGACATTACTATACACTTGTAAAATTCATCTTTTGAAGTCTCAGCTACAACACCTGAATAATGCCCATATTCTCATCTTTATTAATACAGACAGTATTTAACAAGATGTACTGTAACAATAAAGAGTATACTTTGTTTACCTTTATGTCATTTTGCCTTCATGTATCACAAACATTAAAACTGTTTCAGCTTTCCTCTCCTCCTCTCCTAGGACTGTCTCTACAGCTTTCTAAAGACCAGCCACTATTTTGCATATTACTCACTACAGGTTACTCTTGTAGTCAGTGGGAAGGCTTTCTAAAAGATTGCTCAGATAATCTCCTTTTTCATTTGGTCATGTTGATGCTGAGTCACTCTAAACATATTTAGTGTATTACACAAATAGAAAATGAATGTGAATTCTATCTTCTTGGTCAAAATGAGGCAGCAGTTCAGCCAGTTTTCCAGTGTGCATAGTTATAAATAACGTCAAGTCTTTGTTCAGCACTGCCTAAAGTAGTCTATAGTAGTTGCTCACAAATACTACAAGTGGAGAGTGGCACATTTGCTGAGGCTTATTGGGCTGTTTATTCAGTCAAGAGATCGATGGATACACCTGTTTGCTCAGAGGCCCTCTGAACAACAGGCAAACATTCGTATTCATCGTTGACACCAGTGGGCCTATGTGTCAGTGTGTTTATCTATGAGTCTGTGCGAGCACAGTGTGATCCTTCGGGTTTTAAGGTGTAATCCGACAGCTGTTTTTAGACGAGTTGTGTCGTTCCAACAGGGACCTTCCCCTGCTCGAGCCTGCTGATCTTTAATCCAGTGTCTTGCTATGTTCCTCTTCAATGAATACACAGAAACTGAGTAGACACTGTATGTATTCTCAAAGCAACACATAACCTCAATCACTTTCTCAGTATTTTTCTTCTTATTGCACTTTCTTATTGCATCCCTGCCTCTGTTTGCTTCCCTTCTCCCCGGCTCTTCTGTTTGTCCTTTGTCTTTCTTTAATCCCTGTCTGGCTTACACCACCTTCTGAACTGTGAGACTTCTCTTTCAAAAGCCAGAATGCAATTATCAACTCTGGTTATTTTTTTTTAGACCAATGTAAACTTCTAAAAACGTTGGTTGAGGTAAGTGGTTTTAAGGCAAAGTCTGTTTTGAGTCATTACTACAGTATACATACAGTACTTACTGATCCAATTTAATGCCAAAACACCAACCCCTATATTTCTCATCTCTTCAGTGAAGCACAAGCCACTCTTTGTTTGAAAGATGTGTGCATTTATCAGCTGAAGAAATGAGCCAACGAACTGCATTCAGAGAATTTATTACAGTTGGACTAGTTATTACTACCCACAGGAAAATCGTGGAAATATATGCAAAGCAGAGTTATATTTTTCCTGGTTTTCATAAATGATAAATTGGTATTTTTAAAACTCTTCTTCTGGGAAATGAACAAGTTTAAATAGTGGGTTAGCGGGTAATATTAATTTCACCAACCTAAAAAAGAAGCTGCTTTGATCAATGGACATTTTAGAAGTGTCATGTTTGTATGAGCTATAAAAGAAAAATATAAATTTAAAAAAGATAGTACTACAATTGTTTAAGGCAAAAGAAACTGGACACAAAAGTGTGGTAAAGTGTTTCTGTCAAAATACAACCAACAAAAGTATAACATAATACATTTACAGTACTGTTGTATGTTAAAGCAAATCATAGAGAGCAGAGTTTAAAACAGCAACTTAATTTGGATGAACACACACACACACACACACACAGGGGCAGTGAGTGGAGCTAAAGGAGCAAATATGGGAACAAGTGGATGCTAATTATGCTAATTGACCTTGCATTTAAGAAGTCCTTGCTCTTAATGGTGTAAATGTCATTGACACATTAACGCACTTGTCACACACAAATGCTCTTGTTAACCACCATTACACAATTAGTTCAGCTCAGCCATGACATACAGCCCCCCTACCCGCTCTCTTTAATAGAGGACAAGGACAGGGTTTGGCAAATGCAGACCTCATTCACGTCAAAAAGAGCAATAGCCACTGCTCTTCCCAGGTCTCAGAGCACCCATTTACTGTGTGTGAGGAGGATCTTTCTTGAGTTGCACTCAAAGGGGAATTATTTAATAGTTGGCCATGATCCAATCCAACACAAATGTTAAACAATACGTATGATGGAAAGAGCATGAAGCGAGACAAGATGAACGTGGGCCTAATGTGAATTTCTGGGAGGTGGTTGTCTAACTGTTTTACTCCAAGTCCTTTCTTTGCCACCTCACTTTTCATTTGTAGGAGTACAGTTCTGCTAAATACCTCCGTAGCCCTTCACCTGAGATTATGTTTATATGACATTTTCACATCAGCTGCAAAACTAATCATCGGTTTCTTATACATTCAGATGGTCTGAATAACCCACCATCACTGCTCTGTTCCTGAAGCATGTAAGTAACAGTACATTAGACATACAAGACATACACTAGACATAATAACTGCAGTAAATCATTACTAGTTTATCCAGGAGTCTATCAGTTTTGACTCATGCAGCAGCTGTAGAATAAATCTGTAATTCACAAATCTTCTGTTAACTTCTACCTCCAGATATTGCAACCCTTTGATATACAGCATATAATATTTACGGGATATAAAAAATGCTCATCAACAACAGCTAATTCTTGGGAACTAATGAGATAAGACCACACACAAAGGAAAGATCGTACACGGCACTGGCATAATTCTTTTTGTATCGATAAATGTTACAACTGGGATTACCAAGGTGATAGATAGCGACACAAAAACACAAATAACCCGTAGAAATCCAGCCCCAGTCCCAGCAGCACTTCGATAAATGATTATGATAGCAATCAGGGTTAGCCATAAATAGAGAAAAGTGTCTCTCCAGGTGTGTTGGTTAGCCTCTGAACAGGTGATGAATATCACAGTCCCTCTCTGAATCAGAGCGCTTAAAGTCAACAGTATCTCATTGGCCTTCAATTCAACTTTCACAGCACTTTCCCTGGGGTTCAGTCAGTGAGTGTGTGCACACAGAGGTTTGACACTTCAGTCAGAGGCAACACTCTGCTCATATCTGAGAAGCTAATATGCATTAAGACACAAAAAGGGCACTGCAGTGAGATGGATAATGGAGGCTTTAGTTCTTTACTGGACAACTGTTGTTGTGTAAAGTCTGCTACTGACTTGGTGCTCAGATATTTATTCAGTAAACTGACTAGTTTTATTTCTACACAGTACTATTGTGCTGATAATGTCGATTTTTAATACATAAATTGTATTGTTATTATATCATATATATAATTCCGATAAAACAAAACATGAACATTACCAGGCTTGTTCCAACTGATTTTTATTAGAAGAAGCCTCTGCTGATTTACTCTATCTGCTGGATCTTAATGACCCAAGCTACAAAGGGACAGCCATCTGTTTTACTACTGCAGGCTACTGACCCACATTTCTAACAAATATAGTCATGGACACACCTAGTGCACACACAAACACATTCAGATGAGATCCTCTGCCTTAATATCACGCAGCAGTTTAAATCATAGCAATATCTTTAAGGAAACATTATTTAGGCTCAATTTCCAGAGATGATACATAATACCCTTGGAGATGGCGCACCAATGGGTTTGTTCCTCTTTGATAAGCAACCACTTTGTGTTTATATTCCCCAACTAAATTCATTTGGGATTGAATTGCTATTGGTTTCTTGCAGTGAAATCAACTGTTAAAAGTTGAATTATAATTAGTTAGTTCTAATGAAATTGCTATTTTTACATAAATTGACATTGTTGCACAGCAACTTAAGTCTTTCAAGAACAGAGTCTGCTGCTTAACACATTTGACTTTTTATATAATCTAAACTACTGAGTCAAACAAAGAAATATGCCAAACAGTCTGAGGTGTATTTCCATCCACAGTTTGTCTTTTAGTTTCATCAGAACTTGTGTTTAAACTTACAAACAAGGTTATCTGAAATGTCTGCTTTACCAACATTAAAGCAGCAGAATACAACTGTCGCCATTGAAATTCAGTTATCCTCTATCAGTCTGAGGATATACTGTAGTTAGATTTCTCAAACTAAAGATTGCCTTTTAGGGCCAGCTGAAATGCATTTGCCACGTCACCACTATCGTATTATAATTCCCTTGAAATTGTCCATGTTTGCCCACAGCCAATCTCTGCTAATGACACCCCAAGAACAGGCTGCTGAGTAGATGAGTCTGTTTTAGCTCAACGAAACCCTTGCTTACACCCAACAACACACAGTTAAGTAATCTGTTACTCACTTACAACAAACCAAAAGAGACAGAGGCAGTTATTTTCAGCAGGGGATGCAGTACTGTGGCTGCTCTTTTATCTACTTGTGCTTACACTTCAGACCACAGCAACAACAGGCTCAAAAACTCCAACACACAAACATGAAGGCATGCGCTCATATAAACGCACTAAAGATGCACATTTCCTGGACATGCCAACGTTGAGAATGTTGAATATGTCTTTAATGTGATAATATACTGTAACATGAAGGCATAATATGTTTCTTTACCATTAAATGCTACCAAGTTAAATTACATTTCAAAAAAACGTATTCTGTAGCAAATATTTTAAGACTTAGGAATTGGGGAGAACACAGAGAAGAGAGAAACTCATGTATTCCACACATTTTGGATGAACACTATGAATATTTGTGGCACTAATTTTACCTTGGGAAAAGGGAGAAAAAGAACATTTTCCTGAAGCACAAAATATGATTCTAATCTGTAATAGATACAAAGCAGAAAACCAATCAAGGTCACCTCTGTGAGGTGCTCTGATAACAACACACAGAAGGGAGTAAGCACTTTTACGATCTGCCAAGACAGGGAGTAGAGGAAGTAGACATACTGGAGGTCTAAACCAGAGTAGGATATAAAACGTTAGTGAGTTCATCACAAAGAGAAATGTTTATTTCATTTGTCATAACACAGATAACTAGACCACCAGGTGACAACTATTTTCAAAAGGTGTGTTGTCTTGTCTACACAAATTCAGAAGAAACAATATATCCACCATGTCCGAATAGTTTTTAGGCTTTGCGGATAATTAATCAGGTGCTACAGAAAGTAACGACTGTTGTTTTTTCCTGACTATAAACATCACTATGACAACAGGCTGGAGGACTCTTAGAGTACAGCCCAACTCTGCGGCTCATTTTATTGATTTATGTTTATTTAAGAACAGTATTTGTGGAAACAGTGTGTGCTTGTCCTACCTCCAGAGATCTCATTGGCATCATCAGGAGGGACAACCGCTTCAGACAGCCTTTGGGGCTCGCTCTGCTCTCTGCCATCGTCTCTTTCAGCTGCAGCAGATGAAAGAAAATTAGATGGCTGTGCTTTCAAAAGAACTCAATTATTACTAAATATATACCCCTGCTAATAATCTAGAGAAATGAGAATGAGAAAAACAACACAGTTAGAAATATGAAGAAATTGGAGCTGAGGGAAGTATACACACAGTGATGCAAAACTGCTTATTAGAGAAAAATTATTTGAGGAGGCAGACAGTGGAAAGAAGGCTACAATTGTATCCTAATGATAACATTTAAAAAAACGGTGTCCAACCTTTATGGGTGCCCTGCAGTGGTCTGCTCTTGTGGCCTCCGCTGATGGAGATCACACTGACAGCATAATCTTTGGATGGGCTGTAGTCTGTTATTAGCACCTTACTCTCAGATTTAGGTACAGTGATCTCCCTCTGATAATCACCTACAAACACACACACAAAGGACAGATTGACTAAGAATGAAGAGGTTACACATTCATTTCCATTATCTAACATTAAACACAATATGTGTCTGTCTCTCTTAATATTAGCATGACTATTTATTTGCTGTTGTTTTTGGATAATTGATCACAGCTTTTAGGTCAAATGCATGTGAGTGTGTGTGTGTGTGTGTGTGTGTGTGTGTGTGCATGTGTGCCTCCTCAGCTCCTCTGTCCCCTGTCGCTGCCGGGTGATGACTAATGGTGGCTTTGGAGAGGGCAGATAAATCCTACTCAAGGGTACAGCAGGTCCGATGAGGTAAGTACTTGATCAATGTTCACAAAACTAAAACCTAAGACCAACTGCTCAAAATCAGCACAGACACAGATTTCACAGTTTTATACCACCACATCTTTAACATAGTTTTATAATTTACTCAAACACAAACGTCGGCAGCATAAATTAGCTAATGCATGATCAATGAAAATCTTTACCCAATTATCTCCACAGCATGTCAAATGTTAATTTTAGTGGTAAGAGCAGAGAAATGTATAATTTCCAAAATGCATGTCTGTTGCCTTTCTGCTCTAAATAATCCCTTTTGTCCATTTGTCCAATGTTTCTTTTATATGTATTAATTTACTTGCTGTGTCATAGTAAATATACACACTGGAGTATTATTCACAAAATGTATGCTTAGGATTAGTTTCAGCTTCAAGAGAACATCTATTTATGTGGCAATGTCAATGCAAAAAAAAAATGTAAAAGATTTACAAACAGAAAATCACTCTTATTAGAGTAGATCAGGACAATAGCCACATAACACAAAGAAAAAGCCATTTTGGCTTTAACACCTGCAGGTACCTGCTTTAAACATCACAGCCTAATGTCCATCATGGCTACAGTACAGTAGCATAACGTGATTATGCAGTTTTAAACTCTAACTACGAGGGACACATTTTTTCATAAAGCTGTCCCTGACTGAACTCAATCAGGCTCCAGCAGGTGCTATCAGACTCTTATTGAAAAGTGCTGACAGGGCCTGTGTGTGCAGAAATAACACTGCCTTGTCTTACACTTGGCTGAGGGGCAGAACAAATGTGAAGTCTTCCACATCTCTCGGAGTGTAATCCCTTCGTAGCGGCTTTGATAAGGACTAAATGACCTACTATGGTATACTCAAGTAGGATCTTAAATGCTTTATTTGATCTGGTGCTTTATTTGTCTGTTCTGCATGTTTTTAAGTGTATTTACAGTGAGAGAAGCCCTACCTGGTGAACTGCTGTAGAGAAACAGATAGCTGTCAATGTCTCCTTTGGGCTCCTTCCACAAAATAAGTAGTTTGTTAGAGCTCAGCACTTTGAAGCGTAACCTCCGTGGAGATGGAACTGAAAAACAACAGAAAAAAATGTATGCCATTTTCAATAAAGCCAGTTGAATTAGATGTAACGATGTAATGTGACCACTCAACAATAACCCAAACACACAAAGCAACTCAGCGAGGGACATGACCAAGCTATATGTCATTTCAGCTCAGTTTTAAAAGGAAGGAGGTAAAACCTTTTAGGAAAAACCTTCTGCCAATAAACTGAGTGTAATCCTGTGTGTCCTACCTACAATATTTCAGAGAAATTTATGCTTTATAGTTGTACTGCAGGCTGAGGTTTGCAGTAAACCTGCCCTGCTGTGGTTAAAAATGGTGACAGCAGCCATTGCCTGTGTTTATGTGTGCAGGAGTGTGTGCGGTCCAAACCTTTTACAAACACACTTAGAGGCACATATTTTAAAACGGGGAGGTAGTAAAGAAGGACAGAATCTGACTGCACCAAACTCCACAGAAAATAGAAAGAACAGCTGCACCCAAGTAAACAAGAGATATATTGTAAACGTGGTTTGCTTAATGTTGTATTGTGTGAGTACACGTTCTCCTAAAATGAACATATAATCTACAAACTACATCTGTGATTACTGATGGAAAAAGTTAGGTTTCACTATTTAAAATGAACAGCCATGCTAAGAAGCCAAACTCTAAGAGAGACTCCAAAATAAATACTTTTAGTTACAACTTGTCACCAAGCGTCCTTCAGACTTTGGTCACGGTATGAGCTCATAAGTTCATGACAAGTACAGCCTCTAAAAAAGTCGAACATCAAAGATCACTTGGGTCTTTTTGATAATGCCATTGGACATTGCAGCTCATAACTTTTACATTTTAACCTTTTGCAAATGCTCAAAATGCATAGAATAAAAAAGGCATAATTACACTGCACAATAAGAATCTATGAATAATTTAGGTTAGCTGGGTAGTCGGGTAGATTATTACTCACCATTTAATGTGTGCATGATAGTAGGTGAATTAGGTTGGCAGACAGGATACTAATAACAGGCTGAAAATTGCTTTGAATACTGTGATCTTTGCTTTGCATGTCAATGAACCCTCTCTACCACACAACACTCTGATTTATCATTTAAATGAACAGCAATGTGACCCTCTTACAGTGATGCCAAAGTCAACAAGTTGGAGCCTATTCAATATCAGACAGCAACAATGATTAATGAATACGGACTAAACAATGGCTGTCAGAACATGGTGATGTTTATTATTGATCATTTTTTACAAATGGTGTGTCTGTTATTTACCAAGAAGAAAAAGCATTATCTTAACAACTCTCTCTGTTTTAATTAGAAAAGCCTTTTTCTGTTCTTTCCAGCTGACATAAAAATTATTATGATCAGTATCTGGTCATGAACACCAACCATTTCTACAGTGGATGACTACAGCACTGTGTGCATACTTATGTGTCGCACATAAACCAGAAGTGTTCATTTATAAGACTTATGGCGCTGGAGTTGGTGAGCCCCCAACAGCTCCTGACTGAGCTTCTTGCCACGGGCTAAACGCAAGCCCTTTGGCTGAGCCTCAGTGACTACTGCTTAGCAACACCCAACTGGGGTAAATACAGTGGATTGAGTCACTGAATCTTAATGAAAATATTGCAAACCCATCAATCTGTTTGAAGCCATGTCTGCACTGTGTGCAGTTTAAATGAGTGCTGATTGGGAGTGTGAATCAAGTAATCTCCTCAGTCGGTAGAGGGAAGGGTTTAAGATGTCAGCCCACTAGGAACTAGAAGTATGTGGCTTACAGCGACAAAGTCAAAACAGGACACCCAGGTTTGAGGCAATGAAATTGCTCACAATCTAATTCTCTTAAACTTTACTTTTATATTAAATTTTTGCTTTTTTGTTGCTTTTTTTGCTTCCAATACCAGCCGTGTCCAATTTAATCTAAAGACAGCGCACACACAGGAACACAGGATCTGGACAGGAACGTCCAGATGTTATTCTTATTATGACCTGGACACACAGAAGTAAACAGAAACAATATCATGTGCCCAAGATAATTTGATTAATTTACTTTCATTCGATAATTCATTTATTATGACTATTTGATAAAACCCATAAAACTCTTCTCCAGATGTCAAGTCACTTATCTATCCAACATATTAAAAAACTAAATGTATTTATGGTCCAGCAAAAATATCATAAAGGGCCACATTTGGCACAAGGGCCTTGACTTTGAATTCCATAATTCCCTGTCATTCTCATTAGTCCTCCTCTTCTACTCTTTCCTCTCTCCTTTTTCTCTGTTTGTAGATCTTTTCAATCCTTCCTTTATCTGTCAAAAGCTTATTTTCCTCCTCCTCACTCCAGATTAGCCCAATACTGCCACCAGAGCGCGTATTCAGGTTACAGTCATTCCACTAATACATTGGGTTTCTGGATGACAGCTTTTGTTTGTAGTGCCTTATCACCATGAGATAACTACTGTACATGGAGTGTGTGTGTGTGTTTGCGGCGTTTGTGGGCCTATGCAGCGCTTGCTGATCTCATGTGCGTTTTATTAGTATCATGACAACGCCGCTCACTGAGATTGTGCTTAACCCAAATCCACTCTGCCTTTTTTATCTCCTCAGCTGCTCACATGGACCAGCTCCTCCCTTTATCCTGGGCTTTAAACTGTCTCCTCTTCCTCCTCCTCTGCTCTTTTATCCTGTATCCCTCTCTTCAGTTCTTCCTATCCTTAGTGGCTTTAATGCCTTTACCCTTTTTTCACCGGCACTTACCTGTGTAGCACTTATCTTTCTGCTGCATTGTGTGTACGTGAGTATGAAATATCTGAAGAGTGACTGAACATTAAGAGTGTGGGGGATGAGCCAGCTTTATGTGCAGTCTTGTGAAAGAAGCCATAATATTTTGCATGGCTGCCAGAGGTGGCTGCTCTTCGTAATCAGCTTGAAATGAATCCAGGTGCGCGGCCGAAAGCTAGCCTAATTAAGCTAACTCCTGCTTGTGAATAAAACGCAAAATGTACTCCTCATACACACATAAGCGCTTTAAAGTTTGACTTATTTTTATTTATTTTTTGCAGTCCAGTTGCAACAGTTGTAGGTCTAATAAAAAAAATACAAAAATGTAGACTTACTTAACCAAAAGACGCAGCGAAATGCGGATAATATTACTGCTGCTGATGTGAGAATTGAATGTTACAAATTTCGTGAAAAGGCGGTTTTAGTTTGTTTCCAGCTCGCCTTCACTGCACCCTAGAGGCCTGAAGGAGGTACTCCAACCAAGTTTTATCTAAAATTCAGAAGAGTGTATGTTTTTGATATATAATGTTTGAGTATGTTTGAGCTATCAGATTAATTGAGATGTGATTTAATAGCACTTTTTTACTTACTTTTTTTTACTCATGTGTTTTGCCTTTTATGTGTAGAAAGTAACTGAATTAAAAGTACATGAAAGGCTTAGGTCTATATTGTCTACTGCTCATCAGAGGTTTGGGGGATTTTTCCTTTTCTTTAATCCTCATTGCCTTGAGTTTCCATCAATTTAATTTTGTTTTTTTCACACTTGACTAAACATAAACAATTGGGGAAATTGGAGAGCTTTGTGCATATTGCATATTAAACATTTCTCTGCTCCATTTTGTCCAGACTGGGTGATAATAATGACAAGGTGCATTACCGTCAACAGCAGGGAGTTTGGATCATTTAGCATTTTTTTAAAATTGAAAACAGGTTGTTATTGACCAGCACTTTCACTCGTACTAATTTACCACTCACAAATATAACGGAAAATGGGCAAAAACCTTTTTGAATGTCTTCTTGAGCACATAATCTGTCCTGGAGCACAGCATTGACCCAGCTGTCAGCCAATCAGCAAAATCAATTACAATAATTATCTATGCACACAATTGATTCACATTGGATCAACAGCCATGTGCATCTCACTGTCAGTCTAACTTGTTTAGGAAAATGGGGAGCCGAAAGACCACTAATTTATCAAACTTGCACCAGAGTTTGAATAAAACTTTGGCAAATGTCCACAGTCAGTAATAATGCTTCCTTCAATTCTCAATCAGTGCTGCTTTGAAAACAGCATCAAAAGCTGTCAGGTCACTCCTTGCTCCTCGGAGAGCAGCTGAGAGAACTACATTTACATTTCCTTTTTTCAGTGCTTTTCTAAGTTAAGACAAGAGACTAAAGGCAACAGGGAGAAAAACACCAGTTTCACAAAACCTTGACAATCAATGTATAAACTACAATCACATGATATAGATATTTCACAAGGTACATCCCACAGGTTATTGGGAAGGAATTAATTTTATCTTAATGCAAATGCACATTATTAGGTTGCAATGTCATACAATGTTTTTTAAACCCAAAAACTTAAACCTTAAATCTTAATGTGAAGTGCATGTTACTCGTATAGTAAAACAAAATTCCAGAATTGGCTTACTTTTTGGTATTGGGAGTTTATATTAGCATGCAGACATTTGTGTTATATATACAAACATTCTCCATGGATAGAAAACACACTAATCCACAATCTCAAATCCCCTCTGACCAGATGTTGCAGCTTAAAAAGGGACAGACTCTGGTATCACATGGTCCTTATTGATGGGATCGAGCACCAGGCCCTAGTTCCATAACGTCTGGGCGGACGACCTACTCTTAAAAGTTAATTTATGCTGCGACACTAGTTCACCTAGTGTTTCTGACTCACTAATATTATTTATTTTTATTATTATATCAATTTTATATAGCGCTTTTCCGGGGACGCAAAGACGCTTTACATATCAATTATTCATTCACTCCACAGTCACAGACTGGTGGTGGTAAGCTACATCTGTAACCACAGCTGCCCTGGGACAGACTGACAGAGACGTGGCAGCCTTTCCGCGCCTACGGACTCTCCGACCATCACCAAATATATTCATACACCACTGCCACAGACACTGGAGGCAAGGAGGGTGTGTAAGTGTCTTGCCCAAGGACACAACGACTGAACTGTGGGGAGAACGGGAATCAAACTTTCTACCTTCCGGTTAAAGGACAACCTCTCTACCACTGAGCCAATGCGCCCCTTAACAATGTGAAAAAAAGGCTGGCCTATAGAACTGCTAATGAGTTGGAATAAAACTTTGAGCGAAAATGAAATGGTGAAACAGTAAAATATCTGAGAGGAAAGAGAGAGGGAATAATGGTAAGAAAAAAGTGACATGAGAACAGAAAAAGTCTGGGAACTGAATGTCACATGGAGGACTTAAGAAATGAAAAAGAGAGCCTTTTCATTCCAAAGAAACTGTTGTTTATTGAGGACTTCCTATTGTCAATAAACACACTAAACATTAGGCAGCCTCCACTTCATCCTGTGAATTAATACAGACGGACATCGAACAGACAAGATGTATTTTACACAACGGTAACCATCAGTTCAACTTTAAAGGCTAATAAGGACAATAACTTCTGAATTATTGATTTAGACCAACAGTGAAGGTCAGCATTGACATTAAAATATATCAGCAACAGCAGAGTCTAAAAGGATTAGTAAAAGAAGAGTCCATCACTCAATACAAATAATGGAATAATTCTCGCTCTGGTGTAGAGGTGTTAAACCTGTTGTCAGTTTTGTTTGGCGTTTGCTTAGTCTGAGCTGCTCTGGTATCAACAGCAAGAGACCAACAAATGACTGAGTGTAGATAACTGTGGGGTGAAATTGTGAACCTGATGTTCCTACAATTTGGGGTTTACATAACTAAGTTTCAGCAATCCAGTGCAGTAAAACATAAATCAGACCAGCTTGAATAAAGTGCAGTGTAGTTTGTGTAAGACTCTGTATCTACTGGCACAAAGTGATAGAACAGAGTGACACAAAACTCTAACCTTATTGCACCCACTCACAAAACTATACAAACCTGAAAACAGCACACTTTAAGACGGGGCTCAGTTTGATTAAATGAGGTTTGCTGTAGTGTGGGGCGATATATATTGCACGGCACATTGCACAGCAAATCATCTCAGCTTGAAGCACGTCTGTACAACACATTTATTAAAATTCCTATGAAGCGTGGCAGTATCGGCAGTGGGCTGAGAGAGCTGCCATGCTGCCAGGGTGAAATGGTACCACAATATGATCATGAGCATGATAGGATCTGATTGGACTAAGCCCGCACGTCCAACAGAGAGAAATAATGTGAAAGGGGGGAACAAAGGAGGCTCAGGTGAGGGAAAAGAGAAGGGTTTGGAAATGGAGAAGGTCAATAAGGTGAAGCCAGGCTTGAGGCGGTGCAGGGAGAATGAAGAAACAGATGGGAAGACATTGGATGACCGGGTTTTGGGGGGAAAAGCAGGACAAAGAAGGTGAGCGTCTCCTAAAAATACTCACCATGATCCTGCGCATTAGTGGGTAAATGGGAAACCAGGGCTTGTAACACCAGAGGAGCCCACCAGCACCACCTGATCCTTCCCACTGACAACATCCTCTCAAGCAGCAGCCTAGACCTGGACAGATGGAAGATATCACCAATAAAAACATACAGCAAAGAGACGGGAAACGAGTTCAAGAATTGTTAGAAGCAGTGAGAATGCCTTTGAGACTCTGGGTCACTCACAAAGCATTCACCTTTTGCCACAAAGTCCTAAGCCCTGATCTGGAGTCAGTCGCTCTGTTTAATATCCACTTTGATACAATTACAGAGCAGTAGTCTAACAGTCTAGACTGACCACAGAGCAGCGGTTAGGGCTCACGCCTACACAAAGGGGGAAACCGTGGAGGACTTTGTTTCAGAAGAATAGAAGTGAATAAATCCACAAAAGAACTGCAAAGATGGAAGAGAAACATCACTCACTGTGGGAGATTATAGGGCGAACGGGACAGCCCCTCTCCACTTTTATTCCTTTTAAAACTGTTTTGCCCTGTCCTATGTGATTTCCCCTCAACAGTGCACATGGCCATTTTATCAGTTTTCCCCAGAGAGGTTCACACACAAACACATGACAAAACTGTATCAAACTTGTTGCGCAAACACATATTTTCTTCAGATATTGTGTCAAAAAAGCAGGAAAAAATGCAGATTAATACATACACCTCTAATTACAGATTGAATTAGGATAAAATAATCTACTATTTATTTATATTTACATATTGGATTTAGACTTAACTTTATTAATCCACAAGGGAAACTGCTTAGAGCCATGTCAAAAGAACATTAAGCCAAGTAGTTTCTGCTTCGTGCACTTTGCATAATTTCCTTGTTCGCACAGTCCAGAGGGCAACTTAAAGCAAAACACCAGTTAATGAAACGAAAGATCTACAACAAGCATGTCTCCTTTAGGCTGTTCGCACACTCACGATGAAGTGTCAATTTAGGCCAATTATAAAACCCTAATTATTATACCACAATGAAATTTATTGCCAAGGCTTTTTAAGCCACAGAATAAAAAGTCAAATTGACACACTCCACTCACAGAAAACGCGCAGGACTGTCGTTCATTTCAAACGTTTTCTGCGCAAGATTGATATGAATAAAGTAGCACGGTGCACATCTACAAACCTCTTCCACGTTTGAATGAATGGCACAATGAATGAAATAGCTTTCCATACCTCTCCAAACATCAGTTCAACGCGTCCTTTTATTCCCAGTGGAAATCCTCGGGAAACCAGACGTTGCTGCTGCTGCCGCTAGCTCCCCGCTTTCGCCTTCCCCCGTCTGTCTTACTCTTGTCCGGATACAATTCGGTCAGTCCGGAGTGGGTGTTTCTTTGCTTGTTATTCAGCCATTCCTCCCTCCAGCTATTCTTCCAATGTCCCAACCCTTTCCTCAGCACATCTCAGCAGAGAATGGGCGAGAGGCAGCAGTACGCCACCAACCTGAACGTTTTAACTTATGGTGTTTTAGGTGGCTTTTCAGGGGGCCATGTGGTGTTCGTGGCTAAAAGTCGTCTCACTTGTGTGTTCCTGCGCGCTCGGAGCAGGTGCCTGACCGTGCATCCATCTGCGCTGGGAACTGGATGTTTTAAAGACACATTGAGGCAGAGCTCACTCCAGAGGAAAGTTTTATATATGATTTAGGCTGTGTGTCCACACTAATACGTCCTATATTTTGTGAATGAACACAATCTCTTTTCATACATTTATTGAAAGTTCCCCTTTTATTTAAAACTAGACAGAAGTTCATAGGTTTTCAGGGGGGCTTCCAGGACTTCCAAGCAGTGATAAAAAGAGGTGCTCTTTGGGTTGGGACAATTAAGCATAGAAAACAAACAAAAGGCACCCAAACCCAAGGCACTCTTTGTTAAAGTTAAAATGCCTTCAATATCTTCTAGGGCATGGTCACAATGGACACCCACAAACAATTCCAACACATTTGACAATAAAAGCAGCATAAACAGAAGTTAATTTAGATCAAACTAAAATGAAAAGCAAGGTCTGAATTGCTTCTGAGTATTTGGAGGTGGCCTGGAACACCTGTGTTTGGATGTGTGCAGCATCCTGTCTTGTGTTTAAATGACCTTCAAACACCACTGACATGTTTTTCAAGGACAACACTCACAGGGGCGATGATGTAATTATGATTTATTTACATCGAGGTGTAAGCACATCAGACAGTGAGGCAGCAGACTTCTATGGTTTAAAAGTTTATCAGACAACAGGAGGTAAAGTGCTTGCAGTGTGTCCTGTAGGCTATTCAGCAAACGTAACTCTTGTTCTGAATGGGTTACAGGGTTGTATGAAATGTATGAAAACCTTTTAATATTTTTTTTTTTTTTTTGCCTTCATGTCACTGTGCACGGTGTTGAATATGCCATGATGATTAAAGAGACCTATTTTATTGGTCTTTAATAATTTACCACACAACCCGTGGCCTCAGAATACAATAATAATAAAGCATGTGTCTCTGTTTAGGTGTGCTATAGTTCTGTGCTTGGTATCAGCATGTTCAAGACTGCTATTACTCCAAGAAGAAACAGATGAGACATTCAGATTTCAGATGTAAAATCTCGCCCTTCTGGCAAGAAATTGACTTTAGCAGATGCCCTGTAGTCTTGTTTTTTGTTATAATTGTCTGTGCACTTGTTTATAAATCTGTATAGTTTGCACATTTCTCATAACAAGCAGACTAAAGAAACATGTAACATTATAATGAGGTGTTCATTGCACTTGGTCACTTGGTGCTGGTGTTGTGGTGGACTGGGACCTTGTGCTCTTTGTAATCCTGTCTATACACTGTGACTTACCTCGAGGCACAAGAATAAATGGGAGTCACAAGAAATGTGCCAGTGGCTAACTGAGTTGAAACGCTGAATAGCTGCACTCCAGGTGTGTCCCTGGGGCTCCACACCATGAACACACACTCTCTTTACAAATGTGCACACACATAATGCCTTAACTAAACAACTGTCCAGATGCCATAAAGACTATAATCAGTGGAAAGGGATCCCCTCCTTCCTCCTCTCTCTTCCTGCAGACTCTTCATCCCTTCCTGTCCTACTGCCGTGCTCTATTGCTTCGTCTGTTTCTGAAAAGCAGCAGACCACACACACAACCAATAAGACACTGTCAGTTTATTCTTTTATTCATTATTATGTCAAAACTTTTAACTTCTGTAACAAATTAATTTTGACATAATTTCTTCTCACCCGTTTAGTTGTCTTTATGGCAAAGATTATCTGTGGTGGAGGAAGAAAAGAAAGAAAAAAGAAAGTCCTATTTCAGTCTTAACTCATCTCTGGAGGATCAATTATATCTGCATCTTGTGTAAAAACATACAGTTGAGAATTTCATAATATTATACTTGGAGTAAATCGCACATTATTTTTATTTTAATACAACTTAAAAGAGGATAGTGATGATGTTTTCTTAATTACAGCTTTTAAGGTTTCAAAAATGACAAATTAAAAATATCTTATTACCCATTGAAGCATTTTAATGTGCAGCTTGTTTATGGATGTTAAGACTGTTATAATAAATGCTGCCTATTGCAGATCATTTGCAATGTGCCAAGGCTGACTTAGTTCCAGTGAATCAGATGGTGTAGAAGACAAATCTCGTTTGATAGCTTGCACTGTGTAATGATTTGCAGTCTTCTGAAAGGGTGCAGTGCCAGGTGTCTCAGCTCTGACAGCTCTTCACTGCAGACATTTAGGCCAACAAAGCTAAAGACATGCCCCACAGATGAACCACACTGCTGTCTTCCCTCTATGCCCCTTTCTTTTTTCACTTTTTGCCAACCATTTATTTCTGTTGAAGTCTTCTTTCTGTTTGAAGTCTCTTTCTTTTTCGGTGTTTTATCTTCTAACCTTGCTTTGTGTGTCTCCAGTTCCCTGCCACTGTCCTCCGCAGTGGCTTCTGTTGAATAAATGCATCAGTCACATGGTAGAGTTGATCCACAGGTCATTTTGCTCAGCGCCATATGGCTCACCTGCGAGCCTTCTGAAAGTTTGTGCTACTGTGCAACAAATACCACAGGTTTCAAGGTTATCTGGTTGGGATTCCTACTCGCAAAACAATCATCATTGCTACAGTAAACACACAATTCTTTCCAAAAAAAGTTCCTGGCACAGACAAATAGATTTGGCCGGAAGATATAAGGGTGGCTCCGGAGGAATTAGAAAAATGTGCAGAGGGCTATAGTATGTGGGTGTCTGCTGCTGATATGTGGCACAGCGCACAATGGGAAACCTGTCATAAGGAATTACAAGTAAAACTATGGGTAAAGGCTTTGACATATCTCTTAACAATGC
The DNA here is from genome assembly GCA_024416835.2 of Perccottus glenii. Classification (NCBI taxonomy): domain Eukaryota; kingdom Metazoa; phylum Chordata; class Actinopteri; order Gobiiformes; family Odontobutidae; genus Perccottus; species Perccottus glenii. The sequence continues at coordinate 12,287,610 of CM044551.2, forward strand.
AGCAATTTAGCATCTGTATTTATTGCTTACACCCACTGGTTACATTCAAACATACTGCAATAATAAAAGTGACCAAGCTTCTTTATATTTTCTTGCATCACCTACAGATAATTATAACAGACCCTTGTTATTGCCTTGAAAAGCAGAAACCATAATTTCCTGTGCAGCACAGAATTTCACCCAGGAAACAGCATCCTCTTATCAAGAACAGAGCAAGTAACTAAACCATGCTGAATTGTCATGACTATTAGATTTAATGATTTAACAATGGGCATCCATTGTATTACAGAACTATGCTCCCCCTTCAGCCAGTTCACAGCTCACAGGAAATACAGAGAAAAAATGTACTTACTGATTAGATCAAATAAAAAAGATAGTACGGCACAAGGCAGGTTTGTTTATGGCCCATCTTTGGGTAATCCTGTACATCATAGTAAAATATAAATCTATAGCTCATTTAGATAAGAAAAAAAATAAATAAATATATATATATATATCTATATATATATAGATATATATATATAGATAGATATAGATATAGATATGGGTTAAGTTTTTTAAGTAAAGTCTATAAAGTGTACAACGCATATAAAACTGCTGATTAGCCTTGGATATCTGTTTCCTCTTTTTTGTCTCCTTAGACTGTGCTAAGCTGAGTTTGTTTGTTTGTTCATATGTTCTTTGTGTTATATATAATAAATGAAAAGGTGTAACACACCTGACAGTCTGTTACTCTTGTCTGCTTTTCCAAACTGGAGCCACAGTGACAACTTTATATCATTATACAGTTATCCATCATAGAACCTTTAAATCCAGACCTCCCCACTCTTTTCTCTCTTCCGCATGAAAACAAACAAGTGCCACACCTGAAACCCCCTGCCCTACATTTTAAGTTTAGAGAGATAACCCAGGCTCAGGACTCAACACTGTTCCACAGTGACAACACACACTCCACCATGTCATTCACACAATCAACTCAAGCACTGAAGAAGAGTGCTTGTTTGTTTTAAAGCAAAGCAAAGACCTGTGGGAGTTCAAACAGAGTTGAGGTGACAGTGTGCATACAGACGCACGGACACACCTTGTATGCTAAGAGTTTCCTCGGTTTGAGCAGTGCGTTAATAACTAGCACTAGGTTAATATGAGGGCAGCGGCAAAGTAAAGGGACCCAGGCCCTGATTAGTACAAGCTGACACAGTTATTAGAACTCTTTTCATCTGATCTGTTCCCAGACAGTGGCTAATGGGAAATGTCAAAAGGCATAGACACTTTTTCACACTTATTCGTTAGATGTAAAATATTATAAATATTAATGATAAAATAAGGATCTCATAGCTCTATATTCAAACAGACATCTGTTTTAGAGTGTTCAGTCAATAAAATGAATATCCCTGTTTCTCTGCATTGCCCTTTTTTTTAATCCAATCAAAAGCAAGCACCAGAAATAGGCTGTGCATTTAAAGGGTGTCATACAATGGTGAAACAAGAAAGCAGTATTTTGTCTTTTAAAGTAACACTATCTAATGTCCCATATCTTTCATTCATTTAAGTTCAAAGTTTCTTTATTGGACACATCGACAACAACCCGTAAGCAGAATCTGAAATGAAAATCACTCAAATTAAATATAAGATACAGGTAGTGTTTGTTTGATTGATTTACTCATAATTATTTTATTGTCCTTGTGGGGAAATTGGTAGCCGCGACCATAGACCGCCCAGGCAACCAGGTCATATCACTGACGGGTGATAGGGGCATTTTTTGATGTTGGTGGGCGAAACTGGAGTACCCGGAGAAAACCTACCCAAGCACAGGGAAAACCAATTCCACACAGAAAAGCCCAGGAGTCAATCTCTGGACCTTCTTAATGTGAGGGGACAGTGCTAATTACTGTACCACCTGCTTGCTTGCAAAATTACTAACACCCGTCTCTTTTGATTCAAATATATTCCTTGCAGCTGTTAAAGTACTTACACTGAAAAGTATTTTTGACATACTGTGTATTCACCTGATCCTTGTATTTTTCATTATTCTTTTTCCAGCATCAGGAATAAGACACTGCAGCAACAATGAAAAACCACAGGGTCGCACTGGTCTTTCTGTTCTGGTCTTTGAGAAGTCGGATCTATTACCTGGGCTTTACATCAAGATTAGATATTTCTATTCTGACATGAATATAAATGGCTGTTGAATGGTTTTCCCAGTATAGCTCAGGTATCAAGTGTTTTATTAATATAGGGCAAACTCACCATTACCTTTCTAAAGTTGCTCAGTGACTAGCCAGATGAACAGAGCTGGCAGCCACTGCTTGAGTAGTATTTGGCTAAAGTTTCTTCTTGCTGTGACTCGCCCTAAGCCCTTCAGGGGAGGGAAACAGGGGACAGGAAGTAATTCAACTGAAACATTGTAATCACACCTCACCCCGAGTGACACATCTCCTTTTGACTTAAGCTGCAGTAATCAAGCCTTTCGCTGTCTTTTTCAATATTCAAAAGACACTGTTGCTCAGTAATCTTTTTTTTTTTTTTTTTTGTTACCGATCACTCAACTACTCCTACTTATACAGTGGACCATTTTTATTTTGGGTCTGAACAGAGGTGCATAGAAAGAGTACTGCTCATTTAAAATGAAATGGACAAAGTAGAAGTAGTATATCTATGAACAAATGGTTTGTCTGACATTCAGATGTAGCTTAGTGATGAGAGAGAAGAAGAGACATCCACCACATTTTATCATAATAGAAGGAAACATAGCTGTAAATGAGACTGATCTCTCCAACAAGCCTTATGTGACATATCTATATATCTAGACTGCTCTGCTCTGTTCTTTTATTTTGGCTGCTGTCTCTGTAAGATTTTTTTTTTTAAATCTTAAATTATTTTTTTTGAATTGGCAGCCTCCTTCTGCATTGCCTTAATTAGACCAACTGGGCTTTTCAGTCCTTAATATGATCTTATAATACATGCCACTTGGTGAATGCTTTGATCTCCCCTGCATTTGATTTCTAAAGTTGGCAGTGAGTAATATTTTTCATCTTGTCATCTTGTTGTATAAACACTCTCTAAGGGCTTTTGAAAAGAACACAATACACTATGCAAAGTCAGTGTTCTTGCATAACTTCATTAGTGCTGGTTATCACTTTTTTGGGCCATAAAACATGAGGGAATGAGCCGAGTGATTAAAACACAGCTCTGCGTGTCTATTTGAAATTTTGACTTTTCTGGTATGAGTCACCCTGGCTCTTTTGTTAGAGCGCCTCATAGACTCTAATTTCCTGTGTGCATATATGACTCTGTATAGTCTTTGCCGTAACAAAGAGCAGGCTGAGCTAATCAAAAGCTGTGTGGGAGCAAGGAGAGACAAATGAATGGAAGGTAGATGAAAGCTATGTGTGTCATTTATCAGATAAGTCATGTTATAGTTTTGTCTTAAATTGCAAAAAGGACAGAAATGAAAAAGTGAATGACGCACAAGTGTCCAATGTGCTCAGATGATGTCTCCATTCTGATGAAAACCCCAGCCCAATAACAGAAAAAAAAACATCCATATTATGTGACAGTAGAGTGTTTTTGCTTCTGGAGTTCAAATATTTTTTATTATCACAGTGAATTCACACCAGCCCTTAAATATGAACCACTGCTGATATACACAGCCCGTCGAAAAAAAAAAAAAAAAAGAAGGTCACCACCTGGACTGAACTAAGTAAATAGGTAACAGCCTCTCATTGGATAATTACTGCATGGATGATTATGTTTTAGCTGGCAACAAGTTATTTAACCCTAACTGATTCCTTAAATAACCATGTGGAAAGATAGTGGGGAACCATCATCTTTGAGTACAAAAATCTGGAAAGATCGTGATTGCCGATCACTGAAACGTATTGTGAAATCAAATTGTAAAGAAAACAACAGTAAAACTCACAGCTATGTTTAATAGTGAAAGTAAGGGATTGGGACTAAGCAGCAGTGTAGCCATTTGTCAGTGAGGCTAATGGGAAAGTAATACAAGAAGGTCTGATGAGTCCAGATTTACCCTGTCCCAGGGTGATGGGTGCATCAGGGTAAGAAGAGAGGCAGATGAGGTGATGCTCCCTTCATGCCTAGTGCATACCCTATCAGCCTGCGGGGGCAGTGCTATGATCTGAAGCTGCTGCTGTTGGTCAGGTCTTGGTTCAGCAACGTTATGTCCAAAGAATGAGGTCAGCTGACTACCTGAATATATTGAATGAACACTTTATTCCATCAAAAGATTTAAATATGGGACTTTTTTTTGGACGGGCAGTGTATAAAATCCATCAAAGCGGTGTAACACTGCCTCCTGCTGGAACTTTACAGTAGTGCATCTATAAAAAGTCATTGAAACAGTTTTGTTTAATTGCTTTTAATTATTTTAAAACCACAAAATGAATGTTAGCTGCTTTGTTAAAAACTAACTAGTGTTGTCAGTTTACTGTCTTCAACTCATACAAAGTCTGACCGGAGATAATAATAAACACAGCAGTACCGACGGAAACAGTCTGTGCAGATTGAACACAAAGTAAATGTTAAAACATTTGTATTCAAATAAATGCATCAAACACAGAATATTGTCAATGTTGAAATACAATCTGTCATATATAATTGCCTTTGCTTTCCATTGTGCTTCCTAAAATGGTGTCCACAAAACACTGATTGTCAGTTGAACTGATGATTTAACATAGAGCTCTCAGAAGATGTATAATGCACAGAGTGAGCAAGCTAAGATAATGAGCACTGTGATTAGCAGCAAAATAAGTTGTTAAGGCAAATGCTTATTGTTGAACAGTCAAAGAACCCTTTACCAGCTTTGACCTTAAACAACCTGTTTTTTACCTTTTATAAACCATCTTAGGAAACACTAGACACTTTATTATACATGTCCATTGCAACCCTTGTCCCATTTACATCCGCAAGAAAACACTCCCAGGCATCATTTCCCCCCTGATATAAAAATTCCATCTTATCAACACATGAAAACCATGGGTAGTCTAGTTTTATATTTCACCAAAATTGAGCACAAGCTGAGTTCAGAAATGAGACAGTATTTTTCCAATGAAGATAGAGCCACAATCACTTGAATTAACAAAAAAATGTGTTAACATTCGTCCTTTTCATAACTTACAGTCAACCTTTAAGAAAATATTACTTTAATTTGAAAATTATTAAAAAGTAAAGATTAGCTGGTTAAAAAATAAAATCTAACAAAATACAAAGGATCCCCCACTGTGGCTTCTCATGTTTGAATTTACTCACTTCTGACATGGTAAGGATTTCCAATTATGAGTTACTAAAATGTGGAAATATGTGGATCTATGTGGCTAGAGGATGATGCTAAATCAGCACAGGTTTTTTTTATAAATCCTCCATGTCACTGCTGGCACGCATAGACTTTCTCATTGAGATGGTAGTGGTTTAGACACAAGTATTAAAACAATGGGGTTATCTCTACTGATTTTTTCTGTGTTAATAAATCTATTTTTAAAAAACTTAACTCCGATGATGTCAAGGACTAGCTTTACCATTGCATATTATGTCTGAAAACAAGATAGGACATCACAGACAGCAGTGGGAGCAGATCTTAGCCATGCTCTTCTAATAACAATTCTAAATCTTTTTACACGAGCTATGCTCAAATGTCTCAGCTTTACTCTATACATACACCAATGGGATGCTCAAGTAAACATTTAATATATTAGTAAACCTAAAGAGTGTGTTTAGGTCAAATATACTTGTATAGGATTATTTTTGTTCATTTTTGTTTTGGCAAATCACAGATGCCAGTAAATGATTTGTTTTGTAAGTGATTTGAGGAGGATTAGACATGTACCTACTATACACGTGATTATCTAACAAATAATAGTACACACATGATGTAAAAGGAGGAGCCAGTCAGTGGCTTTGGTTATGTACATACATACATACAAAGAAAGTTTCTGTCACTTAAGTGCTTGTGTAAATTAAAAAGATTGGTCATTGTTCTCCTAGCTGTAAGAACAGAGATTACATTTCTGTAATAATGTTTAAAGCTCAAGATAATACACAAAATTATACTTCTCATTATGTAAGCACTGAGTAGGATTCATTTCACCTTAAATGTTGGTATGAATGATTTTTCTTTTTCACTTCTACGTTTGATGAGGTATTACCATAAAAGCAGTTTTGTAGAGTGTTCTTTTGCATCTTACTATGTACATTGCACATGTGTCAACATCATATAAAGTCTATCAAGGTATCAAGGTTTTACTTGGACCCAACGGCAGTCATTTCAGGACAAAAGCTATGTCCAGTCTTCTTTTCTTCCCAGCAGAGGGCAGTGCAGGGCCGAGAGAGAAGAAGGTTGCAAATATGTAGGATAGAGGTCATGGCATGAGGTTTATTTATGGCTGGTTCATCTTTAGCGTTGGATGAAATGCTTTGGAATTCTTTTTACTGTCTAACCCTGTTGAGAATCAAGGTCCTGACACATTTTAGGACTCTCTCACTAACAGAGAAAGGATTATGTGTTTTTAACAGTCAGGTTACAGTTTGGTTACCGTTTTTGTGCGTATATGTCAGTGGACAGTTTTTTTTACTCTGTTTCCAAGAATTATTTACTCAACTCACACAACGTTAAACATCAAGCTTTCTCCTTAATCCACCTTGTCCAAACAACGTGAACAAAGAGGGTCTAAGTTGTGTCTCATTTCACTGCTGCTCAAAGACAGATTCCCTTCAGTTGCTCTTCTTTGAAAGTGTATTACAGTCAGGGCTTGACATTAACCTTTTTGCTCACCGGCCACTGTGGCTAGTGGTTTTTAAAAGTTACTAGCCACCAAGTGTTTTCACTAGCCACAATAGCCTATAATTGTTGTATGTGACTAAAACTGTGGCCTATGCTAGTAAAATGTACATTTTCAAGATATCAAATTTACACAACTATCAGCACATAATATAGTTTATGGAGAACAAAAATCTATTTAAAAAAATTGACATTCTCATATGTTATTTTATGTGCTGGCATCTTTTAATATCTTTTCTTGTGCTTCTTCTTCTCTCACTGTGCTCCAGACAGAGGAGAGAACAAACTAGACAGAACTGAAAGGTGCTGAAATGTAGCCAACAGCATGATGATTTACCATAGGGTTTAACTTATTATGCAGTTAATATATTTTTAATACTATATCTAGCTTTAACGTTGTTTTAGGAGCAACATGAGCATGTTTACAGCAGCAGTCTGTGAGACTCTGCTGATTAAACTTTACTAATAGACATGAGTTTGTGTCACACTGGAAATGGTGAAACCTCCAATAAAACCTCCACTAAATAAACGGTGTTACTTCATCTCCTATACCTCCACTTTATGTTGCATCTCTATGTCCACCCTGCACTGGCGTGAGCGTGCAGCTTCTTTTGAGCGTGCATTTCCTCTGAGCTGCTTGCCATCAGTCAGAGCCGTAAGAAGGATCTGTGGCTTTTTAACTCAGCGACACAGACTGTTTAAATGTAGTGTAGTAAAAGTAAAGACGCAAAAAGTTGTGTGCCGCTTGTGGACGGGGTCGGTCTCACCAAACAGAGCGGAAAATCTGCAGTTAACGCATAGGCTATAGGAAAATGTCTAAAATCCCACCGGCCAAAGTGGCTAGTGGAAGTAACTTGTGTTATCCTCCACAGCGGAAATCCACCTGCATTTGGCGTGTTGGCTTGTGCAAATGTCAAGCCCTGACTGCAATGTATATTTAACTTTTGCTGCCCTGAAAAATCAGACTTCTTCCATCACCTCCATTACAATTGTCCTGGGTCCAGTGAGGATCAGATTACTGACCATTCTGTAGTCCTGAGAGAGGACGTTCAGTCCATTCACAGACACCACGAACTGACAAACCTGCAGAAAGACACAGGGAAACAATAGTCTTAATATTATTGTCTGATGCCAAATAGGATCAAATGGAAATTACACTGTAGAGAGAACAAGGCATGCGTCATTATAAACCTGAAAAGAACAAGTCAAGACTTATTAGAACATAAAGTGCACTGTGGTTTTATAGCAGAACACCATGATCCTGAACTCCACCTTCCTTATCGCTATTTAACCACGCTCCAACACAACACTGATAAAAATAACTGTTGCAACATGATGCTGCTGCTGCTGCTGCTGTGGTATGTTTAATCTATAATGTACAGCCCAATCTATTTTATTATGCTAGTTAATGAATACTGACTTATTACACAATTTCCTATGTTTCTATCCACTTGTGTTTCCTTCTCACCTTTACTTTTGATTTTCTAACTCTGTCCAGCACCTCCCCCCTACTTCTCTTCTTTCAGCCAGTACGATTGTTAGACTTGGCTGGGGCCCTGCTGCATGCAATGAATGGTTCCTTACACAGAGAGGGTTAAAATGACTCTCACACACAGAGGAAGAAAGACTGCAGATATCATGCAGTGATATTCAGCTCACATGCAGAGATAGCAGCTGTATGTGATATAGAGTTGTTTTTCTTTTACTGAAGGCACCCAGATGATGCAGAAGATTTGTAAATTATAATTCTTTGTCTTTTATGTCAACCAAATACCCTCAAGACTAAAAACAAGATAATTGACAATAGGCAGTGTAGACTTTACAAACAGCGAACACCAATGGAGCAGACTTTAAGATGTGACCACTGAGAGTGCAAGTTGCTTAAGAGAGTTAACCTTAAATCATTTATAAATGAATACATGTATTTATATACTATGCATGCACTCTGTAAACAGAAGGAACACCTTGCTCTACCTAAAGTCTTATGCAAGCACATTAGGTGTGGCTCTAGGAGTGATGCATTAGGTGGTTACATACTGAGTAAGTGCTCAACTCTTTTACAGCAAACTGATGCAGCATATAATGGAAAGAGGTGCATGTCCATGTGCTCAGCCTTAATACAAGGAAAGATGTGAAGAGGCTAGTGATGCTTGTGCGAGCTGTCAGCTGGGTTCAATGGGTGTAAAGGACCAACTCTTATCTGAACTGCAAGACTGACATGTTTCCCTTCTGCTTGATTGTCTTACTGCTTTATTACTGCCAATAAAGTACTTAGAAGAAAAGAAACTAACGCTTTAGGAAACACTAATGCTTTAGGAAACTATGTATGTGCATAAAATTGACTTTAGCAAATGATACACCAGCTCACACACTTCAAATTACCTAACTCTATTAATGTTTAGTTGATTATTAGCCCATAAAACCTAATTATGTCATTTTAAGTGTTAAGCATCTCAATGTAATCACACACAAGGACATAACAACACATGCTTTATGAGCACACACAACTATTATTGACTATGACACCGGTTTCCATGGTAATAAAATATAACAGTAAACAGTAACCAAAGCAGAAGTGATGGTATTTCTGTTTCCTCTTTAAGTCCAACCTAAAGAAAAATAATGTATTTAAAGTACTAAATATTACATGGGCCTTTAAAGCCCTTTTTTAAGTAGTACATAACAGGGTAATGGATAATTATTTTTGTGTTTACAGATTTCTCTCTTTTCAAAGTCATACATCTACTCTTCTTATCCCTCTCCAAACTCTAAATGTGTGGTTAGAGTGGCTCAATTATTTGCATTCCCAGAATTCCTTCCTGCCACTTTACTAACATACCGTCATGCCAGCTGTGCCTTCTTAGCCCCTTACTGTCCTCTTTTCTGACTTTATTTATTTCTCTCTAGCTGTTTTTTTCTTGGTTTAAAGGCTTCTCCTTTGTCCTGACCATTGTCATTTCTCTATAAGCATGGACAGTTTAAAAAAAGCTCACTGGACATATTTTTCAAGCCATTTTTAAGAAATGGTATATTTCATAAGATCTGCAGTCTGTGCTTAACTGTTGCACATTTATTGTACAATATATTTTAGAATTTAAAGAGCAGTCTCTTGTGTTTGAATGAGTTTTTTTGCTCTGTATGTATCTTACCTTCATGCCAGCAGCAGCTGCAGGTCCACCAGGGTCCACAGCCTGGATGTGACAGGGTTTACTGCCTCGCACAACAAACCCCCAGCCCACAGCGTCACCCATAATCTTGGAAAAACAACATGCAATTTATTGTTATAGGCCCAGCCTATACTATATTTAGTGTAAACTCATCTGTTGTGTAAATTAATGGAAACTTTCCTATTTTTATTTTTTCTGAATATAGCGTTAATTAAAAACCACAAATTATTATGAAGTGGTGGCTGTAAGGTAAGATAAGAACTCTTTCATTCACAATTGTGAGGCAGAAGGAATGTGTAACTAGGAGACTAGTGTGAGTGTCATACTGTGAATGTCTTCTTTGTAAATGGTCCTCCTGGTGCCTGTAGTTCCTCTGGACTCACTTGTCTTTTTAGAACTGGTGAGAAAACAAAAACAGTGGAACATGTTAGCTGCTGTGATGACAATCAGGCATTCATACCTGGAAACTCACAGACAAAGAAGCAGACATGTACAAATGCAATGTAACTATTGAAAAATGTGTGTGTGGAAAGTGCTAATGTGAGTCACATGCTAACAAGGCCTGGGGGCTCCCCGCTTCCTGAAACAGTATATAACTGTTTCTACACATCCCCTCCTTAAACTTCCTCTTTCCAGAGTTACTCAACTCCATGTAAACAGAAAAGTGTGAGTATGTAATCTACAGACAATACCCCATCTTCCAACACATTAAACACACAAATAAACACACACACTATTTTAAACAAGTTAATTTACAGACTATGCATGCTTTTGAGGACTATAGAACATTTCTTATATGTATTACTAGGTTCAACATTTACATTTTTGACCACTCTACTGTATAATGATATTAATTATGTTATTATGGCTATTTAATTTTCAGTTATGTGATATGTCGAGTTTATGTGATGCAGAGGAAATCCCTAGAATTTGTGTGTGTCCAAATGTCTGCCTTCCTCTTCCTGTGCTGTTGTATTTTAGTGTTTTTGTTGAACACAACAAAGAGACTTAGAGACATCAAAAGAGACACTTTTCAGCTGGGGACACAAAACAAGTTAGATTTGACTGCTTACACTCTATACTAGCCTACACTACTACTACTACCACTACCACAACTACTACTACTATGTCTGTGGAGGTTCTCAGTCATCCAGGACATAATATAAAAAAAAAGTTTCAATGTATTCGTCTTCAACCAGGGCCTTTGCTGGAGGTTCTCAGTCATCCAGGACATAATACAAAAAAAAGTTTCAATGTATTCGTAATGGAGTGGCTGTCCTCCACCTTGCACTCTGGGACAGGACAGCTCCTGGAGGTATGGGCCACATACCTCCGCTTCTTTGGAGTGGATATAGCCTCGGTGCTAGGGAGCGCAGTAGTGAACAAGTTGTGGTCTAATTTCTTTTTATTTCCCTGGACTGTGGTGGGCTATCTGTTCATTTGTTTGTTTGTTTGTTGTTCTTTGTTGTTTACATTTACATGTTTCATAAAAATATATTTAAATAAACAAACTATAAAAATACATTCCCTTTTCTGCTTATCATATCAAATGCTATACCTTGTTTAAAGGCAAAGAGGCAGGTGTCTTACCAGACTTGGGGTTGCAGAGGACAGGTGGACTACTGCTGAGCGTCGGACTGCTGCTGTAATAACCACTGCTTCCACAGCTGCTGCTAAAGCTGCTACGACGAACTCCCACTACCACCTTTATCTCTTTAGTGGGACTCACTGAAAACAGAAAGAAGTCGACATAGACTCTTGAACAGTACACCGTCTACTTAACATATCAATCAGGACACAATTCAAAATGCTTTTTTCACATTGTCACTAAACTTAAATAAAAGGTTGCATTGAATAATCCAACTGAGTATCTACCTGAGAGGAAGCTAGTGTTGCTCCCATCAGAGTTCTGTTTGCGCAGACAGAAAGGGCTGTCATGGCACTCTGGGATAGAGCGGCTTCGCTCATGAAGAAGTTCAATTAGTCGTCGCCGTCGTCGAAAATTCATCCTAAACTGGTACAGTAGAGGCCCATCGACAAAGTGATGCTTGTTGGTGACTGATGAAATAAAATAATGGATGTTTGTTGTATTTATTTTTAATTACATTAGATTTTTATTGATGTTGCCTATCCAGATCCTATCCTCATATTACCCAATCTGAGGTTAGATGACCATGAAATTCTTCAAATGCACCTGAGCAGCACTACGCAAACTGTCCACAGAGCAGAGATCATTTGTTGTTCAAACACACTCTGGGCACTAAGTGCATTGACCTTTCCCATCTAAGCTTAACCAGAGAGGCCAGGTGAACATGCATTAGAGATAAAGTACAGAGAAAGTACAGAGCGGAATCTGGAAAACTGGGACATACCATTTGTTGCACAATACAGGCTCTATGTTCTTTCAGTTACATGAACTGTACCTCTCTTAATAGAGAGAGGTACCTATACTATAAAGAAGCTTGTGGTCAGTCTGAAAGTACGTCATTGGGAGCAGACTATTGTCAAGCAAACAAACACCTTTCATTAAATGTGACAAAAGAAGAACAGTGGACAAACTGTCTGGCCAGCACCCCACATTTAACCCATTACACTTGTATGACTCAAATATTACTTTAATTATTGTATTTTAAGTAGTAAGCAAAAGGAAGATAAAGATGAGGTAAGAGGGTAGTTGTCTTTATAAAGACACCAAAGGCCTGTAAACAAATGATCTAAAAACTAAATTATGTTTTGTGGACAAAGGGGAATAGCATAACACTTGCAGCATATTATCATATAATGTTATTTCCAGTGGGACATTGACACTATGATATTTCTGTGCAGCTGACAGGAAGCAGCTCTGAGTATGTATTACATTAAACCACAGAGCTGCAGGAGAGCTGCAGGAGACGCCACAGAGCTGCAGAGTGTGTGTTTCTGTCAGTGTCGACATAACACATTCCTTTGCCCGGGAGATGCTGCCTGTGAGAGAAGGACTTTGAGACGGCCTGCTGTGTAACAAGAAGGTATTTGGCAGAAGAAAATCAGAGGCTAAAAAACTGAAAGGACACAAATATTCCACGATAAAACCTCTTCCTTTTCTGAATTTGTATCCCTTCTTCTACATTTTGTCATTATGTCATCTCTGTTTTAACTATTTTACAATAAACCAGCTGCTACAGTTAAAGACATACAGTGTTAATGTTGTACAAACACTAGAGCCTTGGGACTTCTCTGTAACAATATACAGCTAATTTAAAATTACATGTGGTCACCGAACAGATAGTTTTTCATCAGAATCTGTAGCTATTATTATTTGAGGTCCATTCACTAACCATGTTTAAATACAATAATAACCACTGACAAAGACCACATACAACTTAAAAGCAAAACTTACCCAGACTACGTTTATATGTATGTATGTATGTATGTGTGTGTATATATATATATATATATATATATATGCAGAAACATTTACCTTATGTAGTTTTTAAATTGCTTACAAAGATCACTTCCTCTCACTCTGAGAAAGTAAAACTAGTGTTTGCCAATTTCTCCACCAACATTAATGTGATTCCATAATGGAGCTAAAATTAGATATTGGCATAAAGTTGGTTGTGAGTATGTGTTACTTGCTGGGCTTCATTTTTGACCCCTGAGCCAGTAATCTGACTGATCTCCAGCTCATATGACATTATAGTCACATTAACTTTGTGCATTCTGTTAAAAGTCAAGTCTCAACGGGCATGGATAAGACTTTTGTAACAGTGTGAAGTCTTTGTGTGATGCAGTGCAGAGATAAGACAGTGAGCATAGTTTTTTTTTTGTGTAGACACAAAAGAGCAATGGCAAGTGTTATTTATAGACATTCCCATTTCCAGGTTAAGGAGAATCATGGAATGTAACTTAACTTCAAGCTGACCCTTATAAACGAAACACAACACTAAAACTATTGTAATAACAGGATAATGCAGAGCTACAAAAAAACTTTCATCTAGATCAAGTAGTTTACCACAAAGGGTGATTCATATACTGCATTGTCGCTCTGTAAATTGCTTGGCCTTGAGTCAGAAGTAAATGGTCGCAAATGGTAATTTTTTGACCCTTTGAAAATGCAATTAAAAAAATGTTGCTTCTGCTCACCGTGCTGAATAATGCCATGTTCAAGGAGTCGGCGTCCCAGTTGCTCTGCCTCCTTTCTGGTCGGCATCTCTCCCTCTTGCAGCAACCAATCAATGAACTCGGAGGCCACCAGCGTTCGCTCAAATGCCCCGCCGTCCTCGTCCCTGGTCTGTAACAGGCTGTTCTCTGTGTTCATCAGCCTGGTACAAGACAAGATTTAAAATTTCTTTTTTTAAACTTTAGCTAAGCCAGTATATTCTCATAAAAGTGGAAATATGTGATGAGGCATTTCTTTGAAACTTTCCACTGGCTACATTTTTATAAATACTACTGAGAGAGCTTTTGCTGTGACAACATACAGTACATGAACCCAGTAAATATGGGTGTTTGTTGTCCGTTCCCTGTTCTTTGTTACTACTTGTCTGCCATATTCACCTTAAAACAGTTTTTAAAAATCTGGTTTAAAAGATTCAGACATGTATCGAAGGTCTATTGATGGGACTACTAGACAAAAGGACACTCACAAAAACAGAAAAAAGTGCTCACCTAAACATAAGCGCTGACTCAGCAGAATACACACCCAGAGGCTTTACTCATAACTTTACACAGGCACAGTTAAACCTGTTGTTCAACTTGTCAAAACATGTGCTACAGCTATAAAGTAACAAACACGTTTGTTATCAGTAATCATGAGCTGCTCAATAAACTGTCAGCTAAATAAACCATTACAATCTGTGTAGTCTGAATGTGTTTGATAAAGTATATTTAGACGCTTACATGACAAATGACTGACAGAATCCTGCAGGACACTTGAGCTCACTGTGGCTTCTTGTTTCTGTATTTTTGGATAGTGGTGACCGGGCAGACATGATGTTTAACTCCCCGGTCTACAACACTCAACGGCAATATATTTAATATGAATGCTGAAGATTTATACAACCCATTAGTGTGGTCAATATATTTTAGTATAGGTATTTAGCTTCAACAAAACCTGGTTTCACTGGGGTATGGGTTGGCGCAGACCTGCTGCTCTGACCTGAGAATGCACTAGACAAAAAAGCTACAGTCAGCAGGTTTAACTGAGCTTAAGCTGTGGCCATTATGTTGAAGGATAACTCGCATTTTTAAAACATTCACATTTGGGTAGAATGGACATTTAAACCATAAAACAACAAAACTAAAAACTTGAAGGGTCATTCAAAGGAGATTACAGGAATCAGAAAGTCATAATAGGGATTTTTAGGAAACAAACGTGATTGGGATATGAGCGGGGCAGTTAATTATCTATTTAAATGGCTCTGGACTGAATGTCTTTATTATTATTTTAAAGACTAAGGAAGAAAAACAACACATGTGTCAGCGGATGTGGAAGTTTAAAGGCAGTCAAATGTAGGGCTTTTTTACGGCTTAACATTCTTTATTAATCAGACTAAATAATATCATTATAGTTTATGTCTGAGTAAGTAAATACATATTTTATATATTTTTAGATGTTGCTTCCATTATGGTCAGTCTGGTTTAACTACATATCCATTATATAATATAAGCTCTCATATATTATATAAGGATGACGTATGATATATGTTGACTTCACAGGGAGACTGACGTTTCAGATTTGTCGTAACTCGTCTTAAAATTCCTTACATAAATTTCCCCACGCATAATGGTGAGACCCAGTTTGAAGACTAATGTAAAATACTGAAATCACATGCATTCATTTCTGGAGCTTCTGGTAAAAGCAGCTTGTATAAAATGCATTGGTCAGTGGTGAACTATAAACTGCTCTACAGTTTTTCTTTTCATCAACAAAACACATGTCAAACAAACTGTATTTGATGCTATGATATATGCATATCAAACATACATATCCAAGCCTAACCTTGTTGTATACAGGTGCATGGGAACAGTGATTTAAATGGCAATGCAATACACACCATTTGTAGCTTAGCAACTACTGTCAAAACAATTGTCCTAATACATTGTGGCGAGTTGTTGAACTTTGTGTTGAGTTAATGTGGTAAGTCAATAGCATCAGAAACGTATGTGCATGCTTTTCCAATGGAAACATAGCACAGATTGTAAAACATAGAGAGAGAGTTACTTATGTACTTATATACTTCTCCACTGACTGTATTTGTATCTGTAAATGTATTTTTAAACTTCCCCTTATGGTTTGGTTGCAATGCTGTTATTCCTATTAAAATGTGTTGTGTGAAAAACACAGTGTCTTGAGGGCTGTTGCTGGAAGGTGGTTGAACAAACTCAGAGTTCTGAGTTGTCAAGACCAGGAGGCAGAAAAAAGCAGGTTGTGTAAATGTATTTCAGTTTTAATTGGCTCACACTGAGGATAACACCAACTTAAAATTGCTTAAAACTGAGGCATGACCCACAATTAAAAGTAAATGAATAAACCAGAATAAAACCCGCTCTGGAGCTGGGTACTTGTGTAGAGTAAGTAAGTATGTCCATAAAACCCGCTTAAAACCAAACCACCTGGAGCCAGAAAACTGTGGTGATTACATAAACACACAACAATGAGAATTGAGACAACAGATGTCTCCCCTTGGACTAATTTTTCTTCTTATGCAATCGTTCTTAAGTGTGTGTGTGTTGAAAGTGCTGACATAAAAAATAGATCTTGGCTTATGATAGTGTGTCACTGCATCTGTTGTTAGGAGATGGACCTAAACAGAACAAGGTGGAAATACTGTGTAAAAAATTATTTATATTATCACTGTTCTCAGATCTCCTCACAAAATACTTCTGTTTACTTTTCTATAGTAATAACTTTTTCTGCCTTATTGTTTATACCAAATACTAACTATAACCATCACATTTAGCCATATAACTGGGAGTTTTTTCATACATTTTAGATTAGGGTGCAATGGAGGTGCATGTTAGGTATTCTGGCTTGTTGTGTTAACAAAGCATCTGGAAAAAGATTACTTAGATTAGATTAGCTTTCTAACTAATGATGAGAATTCATATCTAAAGTGGCATAAACAGTGCTGTAGCTAAAAATATGAAGGACAATGGATGTGTCTTGGTGTGTGTCAGTACTTTTCATAGAGCCTCTGTCCTCATGAAGACCTTGGCTTCACAGTCCAATGGAAACGTGCCATCATCCTTTCGGAAGCGGTAAAACAACTTCAAGTCTTTGAACTCACGGTGCTCATCACAAACTGAGGACAAAAGAAAGATGGGAATGGTCACACAACTTTACCAGCTCAATATTTTGATTACGTCCAGAAAATGTCCAGTAAGAGCGAGAGAGAAGAAGTGTGAGAAAGAAATACAAGCACGCAGCCTTACCATGGTGAATGATGCTCTGGTCTAAAAGTCTCTGCATGATCTTTATGGCAGTGTCTCTGTCTGAAGCTTCCTTGTGCTCAATTAACCAATCAATGATCTCCTTAGCCACAAAGCAGTTGGGGTAAGTTCGCAAGTGGTGTCTCCGATCCTTGATCACTTTTCCTTCATGGAGGCGCAGCCTGGGAAACAGCATCAAAGTGTCAGTTTGTTAAATGTAATTGAACAAACAAAACTGTTAATGTTGGAGCTTGACTTATTTTAACACCTTCTTTAAGATTTTATAATGTGGCCATACTGTGTGATAAACATAGCATAACAACCCATTCAAACAAAAGGGCCTAAATGCTGTTTTCCAGGAGTAAATGCAACATCTTTTTACAAAAAGTTTATTTTTTACTTTTCCTTTACGTTCCTGCAGCTAGAAAATACACTTTGCACACCAAGTTTGTGTGCATTTGTCTAGAAGCTCTCTGGATTAACCTCTCATCCCAGCAAGACATAAGCAAGAACCACACAATGCTATGGAGTCATAATATAAATAAACCCAGATGTCTGCAAAAATTACAGATGTCAGGACAAGTTTGGCATTAATCTATGTAGTACTGTATTATAACACTAACCAAAATAGCAAATTTTAGGTACATTAATATTAGTCATGTTCAACAATCCTTTATCTAATCATGTGCCTAGCATTGCAATCACAAGACCTGTTATGGCAGAGGCATGCATGCAACACTTTATTACAAAATCTGACTACTGTTGCAGAATCATGTGCTTCATTCTTATGAGAATTGGATATTTTCCTTTGGCCATTTGAATATATGGAGTATCAAAAATTGACTAGCATAAAGTTTCCATCCCCTTTCATTGTGTCACACAAAAAGCAGAGTCAAAACAAATACTTTTCAAGCTGTCTGTAGAAGCACCTAATATGAAGGAGCAGAGTAAGCCTTCATTGTCACAACCTTGTTTCTTTTCCATTCAAACAGCAGCATCTGAGAGGCTGGGACCTCCAGGATGTCAACCCTAAGCCACACAGCCAGCTGGCACACTCACTGGAGAGCTGTGCCAGGGACTTGGCACACAAGGTATACAACGACAAACACAGAAGGGCACACTGCTGCAACAAAACTAAATTGAGTGTTACTTTAAATGGTTCTCAAAACAGAACATTAACAACAGCTTGTACTTCCTTAGAAACACCAAGGGACCTAGCAATGTTTATCATATTGAGCTGAAAGGCCTTGTTGAGTGATGTTATTTTCCTCTTTTGATGGAGGGCTACATTTCCAGGCTTTGATGCCATGCTGTCATAGGCCAGTGGACCTTAGTGGCCTTTTGGTTTGGGGTCTTTCTTTACATATGACTGGCTAAAGGGTACAATATGTAAACAACACTGCCAGTACTAGCTTTTCAATTCCCTGATAAGGTGAATCACCAGGTCATGCCACTGGGTTACAAAGTTCATCATGCACTGCAACTTAAAGACATAATTAAGGTACAAACAATGTGCAGAAAGACCACAACCAGGTTCTAAATGCTTTATACTAAGGAAAGTGTCTGTTGAGCTCTCTACATGTTTGTTGTGCATGCATGGAGTCTATCATGTGGACTCACTGGATGCTGATTTGTTAGTTTGCAGAGTCCAACTCAGAAATTGTTTGACCTACATAACATTGGCCCAATGGATAATAAATCTTGCTGACATATACTGTACCTCAGCTGTTCTCCAGTCACCAGGACCTCGGCCAGGCGCTCCAGCTCTGTAGCCTTCTTCTGCATGGTGTACCCAATGCCGTCCATCTCACTGCTAACACAAGAGACCCACTCTGTTTTTGTTGCACCACACAAAAGACGTTATTATGCTCTGAAAAAAAGCACTGACTGTGCATTCTGTAAAATGTGTAAAATGCTTTGCAGCACTCACTGACTGGAACAAATGGAAACAAAGGCATGCACACATCCATCAGCGCATGCATATGACTAGTCACTGAATCCACAGTGTTTGACACCTTTGTTTGTGCTTACCCTTCAAGCACCATTGAGAATTTTGAGAAGACTTGATGACCGTTAATTCCTAAATGGTTTGGAAGGAATCTCCCAGAATGACGAACAATGTATGCAGTCAGAAGTGACAGCGCCTCAGTGTGTCCACCGCTCCATGCGAACCACCAAACCCTCCACAGAAAACGGGCTAGCGTCCACCTTCAGCCTTTGAAAACAATCGTGTTCATGCATCCATCCTTTACGGACCCCTGCGGCTCTGGTGCTTCCTTCTCAGCGGACAGCTGCTTGTTTGTCACTCACACTACACCGCAAACGGGACGAAGGCACGTTTATCTCCACGGTGCAGGCTGCAAACAGTGCCCATCCTCACTGCTCCCGCATTGGGAGGACTGGGCTGTCGTCATTGGGGGAGTTAACCAGAGAGGCGTGGTTATAGGATGCATACGCTGCACACCGTGAACTTGAAAGGGCGGTTTCCTACTGTAAAAATACAATCTAACATTTATTTATTGTTCTCGCCATGGACAGTGGGTTATAATGTAATCTACTAGTGGCTCAATCAGTGGTAGAACCTTTGATCAAATTATCCAGATACCCAGCAGATTGTCCAGTCAAAACAACATACTGCTGAGTATTGGTGAGTTATAATCAGCATTTATGATACATGGCTACCTGTGGATTCAGGCCTGGCGTAGGAGACTTGTTTTACCGCGACATCTGCTGACAAAAGCGAGCACTGCATAAGTTAGAGACAAACTCAAGGATTCAGAAATTCTAGCAGCAAAGAAAACTTTTACAGACGAATACAAAATTGGACTAATAGTAGCCTATAGGCTATATCGCATAGCATTTAAAGTGTTTGTAGTAGCAAACGTGATTTGTCCTATTGGTTTATGTAACTGCCCATTCTTGGTAATAATAACGCCATGTGATTAGTCAAATTCTTGTGGCGATTTGCAAGATTAGTGGCTCCCACATGATACGCTTTCAATAGCGCTTATGGGAATTAAAACCCCGAAAGACTGTAGGCCTACGTATAAAATAATATTTAGCCTATATTATTTTATATAGTAGGCTATTTGTTCAACATGTATTTTCTTATAAAGATAACATAGGCTACGTTTTTCTAGAAAAAAAATACATTTGTTTTTAAGCAAGCTTGTAGGCCTATCACAAAAGTGCATTAGGTCGTGTTTGGTCATATTGTCCAAGTGAGTCATTATGTAGCGGTGCTTAATGCATAGGCACATTTTTTAAACTATTTATACAGTATAGTAGCCTATTTCAATATAATATTAATAGATACAAGGGTAGAAGAGTTGATTTCTGAAATCTTGGTAGTCGCAAGGAAAGCTGACTAGCCTCGGCATTTTTGGGAGTTTTAACCCAGCCTCTCTCATTGAACCCCTTAAAAAGTCCTCGAGTAAAGGCGCCGCCATACACCGATATACAGCGATATACCGCCGTCCACCAGAGGGCAGGTTCAAAAGCGAAAATATAAGGAGAAATCCAATGGCGACTTTACAAGTGTAAAAATCATGTTTACAGCCTGGTACAAAAGACGGCTTCGGTCTCTAGAGTAAGTTTTTACTACATAACAATTAGTGCCCATATGCAGAGGGGGTTGGCTTACCGATGAAGAGCTGACCGACAGGCGGCAGTAGGAGCAGAAGATTCTGAGTTTTGATTCTTGGCAGGTCTAGAGAGCAGTGACTTTATAACTATTTTATGATTAGCCTACTTGAAGTTAAATTTTTATAACCTATGTGGTCATAGCCGTCTAGAGTAGCACTGACACCTACATTGAAATGGACTTCTCCTATCATGTTTTGTCATCGGGCCAGTGGCGCAATGGATAACGCGTCTGACTACGGATCAGAAGATTCTAGGTTCGACTCCTGGCTGGCTCGTTCTTTTGATTTGTATTAAAGTCCACTCGATAACGTTTTCTCTTGAAATTGAAACAACAATAAAAAACTTAACGCATTCAATCTCAATGTGGTTCAATTTAAGAAACCAACACTGGCCAAAATTTTGCCGTTATGTATTGCTGTATGTGTTTAAGCGCTTGTAAGACAGAGAGCATCCTGATTGGCCTGTTTCCGCAAATCAACCAATCAATTGTCAGTGTGGGCTTTTATCTCTTCTCCCAAACCAAATTAATAAGTTATGTCTATCTAGAAACAGGAGCACAATGGCAGAGGGAGAGTGCCACAATTTTTTTTTTTTTACGGCAGACACGAGTGTACCCCTGTCTTATAAGTGTCAAACATATGACATTTGGTGTGTATGTAAATAGTTACTTCATTGTTCTGTTATATTCAGCTGTATTTTGGTATACATATCCTTGTCCTTCTTCCTGGGGGGGGGTGATGGGCTTCAGGATACCTCAGGATACCTGAAATGACTTTTTGCAGGTTGGGATGTCTGCAAAGGTCAACCACTCCCATCTCGGAATGGACAAACTAGTTACTGTTAACAAAAATTGATGCTGACATTGACAATTTCTAATGTATTTATTAAATAGCTTCTTTACAGTCACCAAATGTATGCTTTCTCCAGCTGAAAAGGTCCTATTACAACGTACAACCTTTTAGAAACCTCAGATTGCATAGCCTACTGCAATTGCTAAAGCATATCAAAATAAAATTAAAGATCAAAGGGAGTACACAAATGCTTAAATAAAATAGTAAATGATTGTTTGCAGGTGTGTTTTTACAAAGTATGAATATTATTCCAAATGATCAAGCCTGCACAGATAAAGGCTAAAAGACCATCTTTTTAAGTGCAAAGAACAGACTACATCATAATATTTACTACAGTAACTAACCATATCAGATATTCTTAAAAAAATTTTGTTTCTCAACAATCAATGTGTTATGTTAGCACATTAATAGTTATGTGATATGAACAGCTGGTGTGTTAAGTTAAAAGAAATACACTGACTTTACTGCTCCTTTAGGTATCTATAATTTGTATCACATTTGTGGCCTTTATATGCATTGTACTCTGAAAGTACTGGAAACCATTGAGTAAGAATCTTAAGTTAAAGGCACATTTAAAAATTATAATTGCAAAAGTTGATAATTAAAAATATTAGTTGGCAATTACTCTGCAAAGACAGACAACAATATTATGTTTAAAATCAAGGCTTTGGTGTGCTAAAGTAGCCTACTTCATCACGGTTCATAACCTTTTCATTATACCGATACATATACAGTAAAGGGTCCTTCCTAACATATGTGTTCAAACAAACATTTAAACATAGTGCTATTCCAGGTATTAACTCCTGCAATCCTCTATAACAAGAATTGTACTGTCCATTGTGCTGCCTGGCCCTTCAGTTGCCCCATAAATCCACCAGATGTCTCTCTTGATCTACAGTAGCTAATAAGAGGTGGCTGGTGTGGAAGAGGAGCTGTTGGACTCTACATGCTTCAGGTGGCAGGAGTGGCACAGAAGATGGCCATTCAGGGGGTAGCAGCGGTGACCCTCCTCATCATTAAGCTCCATCTTGCAGTCCTAAAAAAGTAAAAAAAGTACACAAAGACATTGTCTCATCTAAAAGCATTTCTTGATAATAATGATCTAATAATAAAGTGCATATATTTTTTACCCTGTTAAAATTGCATTATTTTATTACTCCATCACAAGAGCAACCACATTGTATTAATTAAATATTAATTAATCCTTAAAAATACTAATTGAGTTTCCTATCATATCTGTAAATTACAAATAAAGACTAGGTGATATCTCTTAAAGAGGCCATGACTCAGAAAAGCTACACATATTTCAGTCATCAGATTATTTCAGTTTAAAGCTTTAATATCGTCCTTATAAAAGAAATTTTACCTCACAGTGATAGCAGTCCACATGATAGTCTTTGTCCATTGATACAACTCGAATGGTTTCATCAGACCCCTGTAAAGATATTGAAAATGACAATGCAACACAATCCAATATCAACATTTATCACTTCCTTGTTTACAAAGAAGTCTGTCTTTTTATCACAATTAAGAAGAATACAGAGAAAAATAAATATTAAGAAAAGGCATTGTGTATAGGATTTCTGATCACTGGTTACATACAACAGGAAGCTCCTCCGAATAGATTACATAAACGTTCATGACCATAAGCCCCTGACCCTTATCACTCAAACTATCATACGTATCATACTGACTCACTGACAGCAGTGCATTCACCATTATCATAATTAGTAAATGCTAATTCTGGAAATTTCTTTGCCTTTGCGAGCATTCCCCGTTTCATACCTGGTATGAGTAGCACCTACTGTAAACTACTATTATGGTCAGTTAACAGAGGCTTATGGTCCATTACAAGTCTTTCTGGCAATAAAAAAAAGTATTACATAAGAAGCAGCTTACCTCAGAGGGCAGGATGGGCTGATTACAGGCTGCACACTTAGGAGCCAGGACCCTGTATATGTATGACAGAAAGAGAATATAGTTTAGCGATTGATCAAACTGTTTCAAAACACCTACATTTCTTTGCTTGAACTCAGTAAAACAAAAGCAAGGCAAACTCTAACTTTAGTTTGTTACGGGTGTATTTTTAACCACATTCAACCTCCTCATTTTCTAACTAGAATAAAAATTCTGACTCAACAAAGGAAACGGTAGGCCACTTTACAGATGTGTTGGCATTCCCTCAAATATGTGATTGTTTATTGTCAGCTGGTAAGTACCTGGAGGTCTGAGAGAATAACAAAAAGGCCTTTAAGCGTGGAGAGGCATGACTGTGGTTAAAAGCTGTATGCACAATAAGGTTTGTCTGATTTAATCAGCGTAGCGCACATGTGGGAGTTGGCAGACAGTGAACAGCCATGTGCTCTGTGGTGCTTTATGATGACCAAGCAGGAAGAACAACAGCCTTCAGAGTAGAGCTGCTGCTTAGGTGTTTAAGGTGGAACTCTTCATACATGTCTGTTTATTAATGTACTTTTTAGAAACAGCTGAGAGGCACAATTACATAGCTTGCCCATAATGCTTCACTTACAGCAGCTCTATATTTGTCCTGGACCTACAGAGCACCTCAGTGTCACTTTGTTTGACAGTCTAACTGGAAGGTGTTTTTTTGTTCCTACCCCTCCTTTTGTTCCTGACTGCACTTCTCATATGTCAGCTACACGTGGCAGAGGGAAATTCAGTCAAGTAGTACAGACCTTAACCTAATCCCGCAGTAGCAAGGGAACGTTAAAGCCTGAGCAGTAATTCACCCGAGACATTTTTTACAGTGTCACACTAAACTAATTCAACACAAACAGATCCGAGTTCAACATTTTTATAACTTGGAGGTGCTGTGTAATGTTTACCTGTGGTAGTCTTTGACACAGTATATTTTATTTTCAGTGTCTACAGTAAAAGGCACTCCATCAAGACTCTCGTTACAGATAACACAACGGAAACAACCAGGGTGGTAGGACTTCCCCAGGGCTTGCAAGATCTTTAAAAACAGAAAGATGCATATAAAAAAAATATGTCAAGTTCTACCTGTAAATGTAATCATGCAAAATTCATTATCATCAGATTAACATGCTTACTCATGCTGCCAAACATTATAAACACGTATTTGTGTTCAATCATTCGTAAGGACATAGAAGTAGATTGGATAGAGAATGCATATGCAGAGCCAAAAGTGGTCTTAAGTAGTTATCCAGATGTGACCAAGAAAGCTCAGTCAAAGATGAAGTAACAGAAACTTTTTTACTGAGAGCACACACACAAAAACAGAGAAAACACACCAAACCGCACACCACATGGAGAAGTCACTGGCACTAACCATGTCCATGATCAGATGTCCACATGCGTTGTCTGCAGACTGCTGGAAGCCTGAGTACTTTAACAGAGAAAAGACCACAGTGTTGTCATTTAAAAGTACTTATCAGTGCTTAAAGGCTGCTTTAAGACCACAGTTATCAACCCAAAACAATTTTGGAATGATGCAACAGCTTCCTTTTGCTGAATGGAAGCTTTTAGTCACTACGCACCAAAACTTTGGAACTTCCACCTGCCCTGAAATGTGCCTCTACTGTGTCTTCTTTTAAAACTAGACTGAAAATATATTCTCACAAGCATTTGGTGGATTTTAATATTACTTTTATTTTGATTTGATATTTAATTTATTTGTTTTTAGTGTTTTGTTGAAGTTTTAACTTACATATTTTTATTTGTTTGTTTGTTGTGTTTTTACTCTATCCTTGCACCATTTTGTCTATGCTTGTCATATGAAATGTGCTATATAAATAAACTTTATTATTTTAGCAAAAAGAGAATATCGGAATCTGTTAATTTGCAATGGTATTCAAGGGTGGTATTTTAATATACAGTCCTAAGCCTCTTTATCTAATATCCTGTAAACAGCTTCAGTAAGGAAAGGACAAACTTACAGGGCTGCAGAAGAAAAACTGCTTCAGATAAAATAATCAGAGTTAATTGAAAAACCAAAAGCTTGTGGTGGAAGGACAATTATTGTAGATACAATATAATGTGCTGGTGTGAGTGGCCTGACTATTATCCATAGCAAAGCAGCTTCTCCAATTACTGATCTCCTTTCACTCCCAACCAGGGGAGGAAACTGATCTCAATAGGAATCATAAGATGCTGAAAACAGGCCACAAGGTCACACTCCTTCACCCAAATTTTACATTTAGGACAAAGGATGACAGACTATACATTTGCTACTGAAGATGTTTAAAGAGCAGACGGTAAAAAAGATCAAATAACCCAATTTACCACTTAACTCCAGAGATACAAGAGACAGATGTAAGTTCAAAAGGCAGTATTTGCCTCAATGCATTAGTGAGACAAACTATTGATTACTTACCAGAAAGTCTTCTTCACAGAAAACCTTTCCTCCAACATAGTAGAACGCCTTACCCCTCAGCCTTCGACCTGCAGCAACACAAGAACAGTAGAGTATCTACAGTTCGCTCACTTAGATACACTCACTTTCTTTTTTATTTTCTTATGTGTTTTTAATTTTTCTTAAATGTTTTTAATTTTACTTATGTTTCTTAATCTAAATCTTGTAAATTGTCTTTTATTCTTGTATAGCACTTTAAGTTACCCAGTGTATGAATTGTGATATATAAATAAAATTGCCTTGCCTTCCTAATGGCTACGGTGATTAATATCAGCCACTGGATGGTAATGGAGCCTCTTGCAATATTAATTATATCCTGCAGTACTATAGTGTGCTGGTGTCTTAATATAACACTGCATGAACACAGAGCAGCCTGCTGTAAGACCAGGGCCACATCTGGACCAAACACATTGAAGGATATTAGTGATTTAATCCAATTACAAGACAGGTGCAACAAATTAAACAACCTGCTCTATTAGATTTCATGTTAACATCAGGCTGGAATCTTCAGTGCTGCTCGGTTTATGTTCTTTCCATTTGATACACATGCTTCCGGTGTGTCTGTAATTGTATACAGTCTGGATCTGGCTTTTTACACACACACAGACACAACCTCATAGTGTGCTTTATGAAACTATGCATGTAGGTCCCACAGGAAGAGGGAACATTCCTTACATTTTTTGAGTTGGGAGGTGAAGGGGGACAACAAGGGGTTAACCATGGAGAACATGAGCCCTCTGTATGTGCCATGCTTTGGATCATTCTACGTTTACCTTCCTCTTTGTATTCAGTTTAAGCACATTTGCTTCATGTTCAAACAATCTAGATTTCTGCTCATCAGTTAAAGAAGGAATTCATTAAGGCAAAATATGTTAGCATAAAAATATATTGCTAACAAAATGTCTTTTAGGCTTTTTTCCTTTGATTATCTATCTGCTGTTTTTGTAGTTCACACAATATTTTCTTCTTCAACATGTTTAATTTGTAATATGCATTTGCTAAGGCGGGGAAATAAATAAATATGTAGCTTGTTATTCAAATTTGTAAAGAAGAGGCAAATGATAATATATAATAATATATATATAATAATAACGATCTGTCTTTAAAAAGATAACAATAAATCTATTTCCAGATGCCTTTTATTATATTAGAAATAAACTAATATAATAGAGGAACTACCCTATTATTGGGCATCCAACCAAGGTAATCATTGTCAGACCAAAAGGCAGAGAGGATGAAGGAGATGACTTATTAGATAAAGGCCACCCCTCTTCTTCACATTCCTAAATGTACTTCCAAGAGGAAAGGCCCTGAGCTTTGTTAGACAATTAAAGCTTAATTAAAGTGAGGAGTCAGAAAAGTGGTTTGAAAGGTGCCACAAAGAAATTTTACAAGTTGTATAATACCTGAGGGACAGGGAAAAAAAAAACTAATTAAACGTTCTATGAATCCCTTTATATAACCCTGTTCAAAAAATAAATAATCCACTACCAGGAAATCCTAATGGAGCCACAATCAGGCCCATTTTAATTACTAAATGACTCGCCTCTCACTGTAGCTGCATCTGTTTTAGACAGATGCCTCGTTGATATCTTTGCAAAAAGATGTTTTTTACTTTGAAAGTGAACAGCACCTGGAACAATTAGTCAAAGTCCTGAAATCCACCAGATGCAAACATACCATAAGACTTAGCCCTGGTCATGAACAATCTGAATGTTCAACCTTTGTATTTGTTTTTGAACTGGTTATTGTATAAACCAGTCTCTCCAAGTGAACTGGCCTGAGCCTTTAAGTGTTAGTAAACACTCAATGATTAGCCTTGTGAGACCCCCCCTGCAGTGAAGAACATGAGCTCCCTTAGACAGCAGGAATGTCTCCCCCCTCCCTCCTTCCAAACAGTGGGGCAACTAAACCAATGCAAGTCAGGGGGAAACCTTTTCGGAATCTCAAGAAGTGTCTGAATGCGGTAGGCAGTGTGCTCACACTGAATAGTCGCACTGTCCTCCCCTGTCTCATCAAGTTTGGCATCCCTGACATACAGCTTCCAGTTTCCTTTAGGAGCTAACTGAATGTGAGACGCCATGTCTGCATACTTCCCAATGAGCTGACTACTGCATTAAATAACCCTCATTGGTCCTACAGGGGACAAACTATGAGAGGTACGTGGTGTGTAAACTTGTCTGTCCACCTATAGGACACTAGTTTTCCTTTTTCTGTCTCCCACACAAGTACCCACAGAAGCAAACACAGAAATATTGCATTTGAGGTTATAACCAGCAAGGTCAAAGATGTTGCGGAATAATAGCCTGGATAGAGGTCACCACAGTGCCACAGATATTTCACACACAATTAAACTCATTAGAAATCACAATTAGACACCTTCTATTTCAGCATTTTCAGGCGGTCACAATAAGGACAATGCAGCAAAGGTAATAAGCCATGATAAGTCATATACTGCTACATTATGATAAATACAAATGAATAAAAAGTGTTATGGACCATCTAGGTCCATAAATGTCTTATTCTGTGTCTTTGTTGGAACGTAAGGTGTGTCTGACACACCCAGAAACTAAACACCAGGAGTACAGAGTATCTCAGAATAATTGTGTGGTTTTGCTCAGGGCAGTGGTGAGTGGGGAAAAGGAAGCACTTTTATTCTAAAGAATAGCAGCATGAGCATAATTAAAGGACAAAAGATTAAAGTCTTACAAATGAATGGGGGGACATTGTGTGAAGGTGTGTGTACTTACTACAGGCACTGCAGGTGAAGCAGCTGTCATGGTAGAGGCTGCCCATGGCTTGACAGGCCTGGTTGGCCCCATACACTGCTTTGTTGCACTTAACACAGACTCCTGAAACATAACCAAACATACAGCCAAGTCAGAAAAATGAGGAAAACTCATAGGGGTTCACATCCAAATTGTATTATCCCACCTAATCCCAGAATTAAACAGGATTATCAAAGTATATCCTATTAGTCTGTTATTGTACACAAATAAAAGGGAGGAAATACATATGGATTCTACAATCTATCTTACATTACACCAGTACAATGGATACAGAGACTCCTTGAAAGTCAGGAAGCTGGTTAGCGAGGTGTATTATTAAAAGAGGAAACCGTTCCCAAATTGTTTATTTGATCTGGCTCAGAGATGATCATTAAGGCTGGCTGATAATGATCCAACTGTCAATTCCATAAAAAGTAAAAAAATTGCTAGTTTTACTACATACTCTTTTTTAATCTTGGAAACCCAGGACAAACAAAGGGTAATCTGAGTTGCTCTACATAATCTCTCATCCTCCTCCTTCTTCCTGTGGAGCTATCAAACCATACAAACACCATAGAAGATAGGAGAACTTACAGACTGTGACACACAATCACTGCTGACCCTGAACTGGCTCAAACAGATATGTTTTTGTTCCTATTCCTACCTTTAGATACTCTAAACATATTATCTTTGAGCAACAGTGTCAGACCAGGCAATGGCACTGTATATTTCTTCTTTTAGTTTGCTCAAATGCATGAGGTTAGATTCAAGCAGATTTGTCCTGGTCCTGCCTCTTCACAGTGAAAGCACAAAGAAGCTTCTGTTTCCTCTGTAACTAACAACCATCACGCGGCTGCAGCCTCCAAAAACATGTTACGCTTAGTGACGTTCCTAAAATGTTTCCTCTCATGGACCAGTAGTGACACATAAGGTGACTATAAATAAAAGGACTGAGCCTCTCCAAATGCCCTATGTTTGGACACATCATCAAAGGCCTCAGTGGCTGGAAAGAAGATTTAGAGATAAAGGTTTGGTATTATTAGAAAGCAGAGGAATGCCGTTCTTATGTAAGTTACTGTGTTTGCATAAAACACAATAATATCAGAGAAACTGCAAACCAAAAACTAACTTTTGTAACTAATTACAGTGTCATTTTTCTGCTTATTCAATGCTACTGGGGAATATTCCCATATTCCAAAAAAGTGAGATTATTCAGGGACTAGAAAGTGCTTGCTGAAGGTTGGGGGGAGGGAAAGCAAAACATGGAGCAAAAACCTCTCTACTCATTCCCCCTCACCTTTCCCAGCTGTCAAAACTAGGAGATGCCTACCTTCTGTACAATAAACCACTCACATCAATAAAAAAAAAAAAAAAAAAAAACACTTTAAAAGCTATGAAAGCTATGAACTCAGTCTGAATAAACAGTCACTGAAATGTGAGTTTAAATATAAATGAATGGAGCAGTGTTTTCTTATGTGAGTGAAATATTAAACACAAGCATAGTAATGTAAAAGAGAGAAAGTCAAACTGAAACATTCAGTTAGCCTCTAAAGCCCACCAGAGCAAGCCCAAAGTCCCTGGGAACAGTTTGGATAATATTTTACTGCCAGATGGGATAAATTAATGCTCCATGTAAACACCACACTAAATGCTTCACTGAATGTGTGTGTGTGTGTGTGTGTGTGTGTGTGTGTGTGTGTGTGTGTGTGTGTGTGTGTGTGTGTGTGTGTGTGTGTGTGTGTGTGTGTGTGTGTGTGTGTGTAAAAGACATAATACTTAAGATACCCCATCACACATTTGCCTTCTGGGATGAACTTCTACATCTTTAATCTCTCATGCACTCAAGCCCAAGTGTCCACAGACTTGCCCAACGATCTATTCGTTTGTCCAGTCAACCATTCAGCGGCACCACAAGCACCTCTTGAATCATCTGGGACTTCCCTCCCCTTTGTAGCTTAAACCCTTCGTTTCTAAAATTCCTCGTTGTCTTCCTCCAGACATTCCTTAGCGTTCCCTTGGTGCAGCCGTTTGGCACCAGATTCCTTTTCCCAGAACCAGTCCAAATCACAAAATCACAAATAACTTCATCTTCATCACAATCAACAATCAACAATTATATTATTTGCCCACATAACTCACTGACAAGGTTTGTACTGTAAGTGTTCCCAAAGTCTTAAACTAGGATATACTTTCTAATGAATATTTATTTAAACTGCAATTAGAAGTCTGCTAACCCTAACTGTCTGAGCAATGACCAGTCCTGGTTGCAACTAAGTTTTCTGTCCTTAAACAAAAATAAAATAAATTATTGTAAAACAAACCATTTTTATGATCTGCCTATTGGACAGTTGTCCTTTCTAAGGCACCTTGCAAAAGTTAAAGCCTATATCCCCCCACTTCAGTATACCCCGCTCAAAGCTCTGAGGTCTGCAGTCCAGTTTCTTCTGCCCAAACCTAGGCTTGCAACAAGGGGTGACAGAGCCTTTTCAGTCGCCGCCCCAAAACTGTAGCCTCCCTCCCGGGATCAGATCTGCCCAGTCCTTGGAGCAGTGTAAGGCCAGGCTGAAGATCCACTTCTTTAGCATTCAAAACTAGCTAGATGGGATTATCTCTTGGTTTTATTGTGTATAATTGTTTTGTTTTATCTGGTTTTATTTGTATTATTTATTAATTTTATCTCTGCACTGTCTGTACTGCACTTTGGTCGACTGAGGTTGTTTTAAATGTGCTATAGAAATAAATCTGACTTGACTTAACTAAATTTCTTTTAATCTTCAACGGCAGGTTTATGTCATCTAGATTTTATTTTCTATTAACTTTGCCAATGAGCAAATATTAATGAAAAATAACCAGTTTGATTTAAAGCTCTGTTTGGACAAAATTAGATGATTTTAACAAAAAACAAAGTAAATGTCTATCAAATGGAAAAGGATAGCGCCATTCTTTGCAATACGGATACTGCGATCAATAATATCGCAAGAACGATAAATTTGCGATATACTGCACAGCCCTGGTTGCTAAGGTTACCTAATAGTCAGCTATAAACACATTATATTTTTGTTTCATAATAATTTTTCCAACATAATTGATATTTTAGTGTATCAATATGAGAATCTAATAAGCTGTCAGTCTTAAATTAGATGTGTGATGCATGTAGAAAACTAGCCTACATGTTCCTGTGGCGTCAGAGCATGACTCAGAGGATGAGCCTTGGCCTAGTGGGAAATTCAATTCAGGAACCATGTGTGGGCTATATGTGGGATCATCTCAAATAGCAAAATAGCACATTACTTAAAAAAACATACACAATAGCACTCATTACACTGCGCTCACCCACACATGCCTAATATTCATAACTATTTACAAGTCCTGTCGTGACAGTGGCGTTCAACATTTCCTCCAACACTATAAGCCCAGTGGGGGGTTGTGGATGGCTGTGAATCACAGTCTTGACATGTGCGCAGTGAGAATGCTGTGTGTCTGTGGGGATGAGGTTACACACACTTTGTGCCTTCAAACTAAACTCTGAAGTGGTTTCGCCTAAAATGTCTCTTCCATTGCCTTTCATGTGAGGGATTCCATCTTCAAATACACAATGCCAACTTAAGTATGATAACCAACTATCCTTTCTCTCGGAAAAATAGTGATAACCTTAGAAAACAGTCCAAACTACTCCTAGAAAAGTG
Organism: Perccottus glenii; assembly: GCA_024416835.2. NCBI lineage: Eukaryota > Metazoa > Chordata > Actinopteri > Gobiiformes > Odontobutidae > Perccottus > Perccottus glenii. The sequence goes on from CM044551.2 coordinate 12,320,329, forward strand.
CAGTGGTCAATATGAATCCAAATTAGAGAAATGTGGAATGTTATCTTAGCTCAAAAGTCACTGTTGCAGGTGTTGTCATTCAAATTGTGAGACAAAAAAGCTGTTAAAAACAATCTTACCAACAATTAAGTTGTTCCTTATGTCTACAATCATGATAAAAAAAAAAAGTCTGAGTAGTCTATGTGAGTTATGTATAAAGGGAGCACAGTTCACATTGAAACAACAAAGGGTGACAGTCCGAGTGTGTGCACATGGAAATATGAGTCGAGAAACATGCAAATGTATGCTCAAAAATGTTGGTGGGTGGTGTTTGTTGAGTTGACAGGACCCACCGGCCCTGCTTGGTACACTACAAAGTCTTACCAAAGTAGTCCTCCTTTGGTTGTGTATCCATCTCTTTTTCCAGGCGTTTAGTGATGGCTTCTAATTTTATTTCAGCTGCTGATGGCCCCTGGTCGAGGGGCTGTGTGAGAGAAGACTGGCAAGGTATTTGGACAGGCTTTGGGGCTTCAGAGGTGAAGGCTATTCCACTGTGTGGCATTTGGTTCTGACTTTGACCTTGACTGGTGCTTTTGGAGACAGTGCCAGGTATCAAAGCAGCTGGCGTGCCCTCCTTAGCCGTCAGTGTGTCCCAGGGCACAAGAGAGGGTCCATTGTGGCTGGTTGAAGGTCTTGAAGTTGGAGATGGTGGTGTGTATTGAGGTGTGGACGGCTGTGAGGAGGCCTGCTGCACATGGAAGTCAACTCCTCCTGTGAAGGCACTCAGAGGCAGGGTGGGGATAGGCTCTGGTTTTGCTGAGTTCTGGTGATTGATGGCCCATCCTTTACTGTGGTTTAGTGATGGAGCTCCAGGCTGATTGTGCTGGGATGAAAAGCTGTTGGTGATGGGAAGAGCAGACTTATGCAGTGGCGGCTGCTGAGGTGAAGTGTTGCCCCCAGACAAAGTTTGGGGAAGTTGTTCCTCTGTGGATGGGGCACAGGAAGCAGAGTTACTGTCTGGCTGTAGATGTGAAGGCGCGCTGTGAGACACATTTCCTGGGCTGGGGGCTGACGAGGTTGTGTGCTGGTATGAATGAGGCTCTAGACTCTCCTTATTGTCGTAATTGTTTCCGTAGCCGTATGCCATAGCGGCTGGTGCCTCTGGCTGTGCGCCTGCGTGGAGCTTCTGGCCGTCAAAGTGCGCATAGTGACCCCCAGCATTGGCAGGAGGCAACGGACCAGAAAGTATTGGAGGCTTTGCAGCCGCTTCGCCCGGCTGTCTGAAGCTGTTAATAGGCGGCCTGTCTTTGGTATAATATGTACTCTTGTGACCCCCATTCATTTTTATAGCCTGTGTGTTCTTCGCCATCTCTTCTTGGTGTTTCTGCATGTGTATCTTTGACATTTTGTTGGCAAAGACCCTTCTAGTCTCTTCAAAGTCGGGGTTATTTCCTGCATCCTTCCTCGTTCGAAATAAACCATCCCTGGACGCCTCGTACATGTTCAAGTCCTCGATAAACTTACTTGCCTCCAGTCCCAAATCTTCATATTTATCCATTTTGTATGACGTGTTTAGTCAAAGTAGTCTTAGTTATTCCAGAGGACAGAAGTCCAGAGTCCAGATCCAACTTAGTTATTTTAATAGTTTCTGTTATCCGAGGTAAATAGTTTGAAAAAGTTATAAAACCTCGTCGTCGTCTTCGTGAGCTTGTCCTCTGTGTCCAGCTCAGCTCTGCTCGAACAGACCGCCTGTTTGTGAAATGAGACCTGATCCTAGACACGCTATAACCGCCCCCTCCCTCCTCCCGTTTAACAGTCCCGCTGGGAATCCTTCATTCAAAACTTTGTTCACCGCAACTGTGTTAAAAAGGTTATTCGAAGTTGTTAAAATAGGCTAGCCTATGCCTTCCGTCGATAATGGCGCGCGACGAACTAATTAAGGCAACACAGTTTTGACCGCGGGTAACTGTAGAGCCCGGTGCCGTACGTGGCCACCGGTCGAAAACTGCCACTGAAAACAGTTTGTTTTAAAGGCACAGGGCTCACTTTTACCGCAACTGTTTTGATACACCAGAATGGAGCAAAGCAGCTTAATTGAGCCCTGTCTTCTTTTACTTTTTTAACAGTCTAACTAGCCTAAAAATGCAATAGGCATAAAAGTAAAATAAAGTGGTACATTTGGAGAAATTTGAAGGTCTTCAGGTATGTGCCGTTCTCATATGACAACTTTACATTCAGAAGCAGTGGCACACATACAATAAATGTCTTTAACGACTTTAACGTCAGTTTTAAAATGACTAGGCTACTTAATTGGCTTTGTCCCGTTTGGTTTGTTGACGTCACACATTCCTGCGCATGAAAAACACACACATGGCCTCAGAGAGTTGAGGAACTCGGGACATTGTGTTGTGAGATGAGGTACAACGGGCTAAGTCATGTGGAAAAAAAAAAGGACCAACTCATTATGTCCTGCAAATAATAGGCCTGACTGACCACATGGCTTTTTTAAATTAGGCCGATCACCTTAGGCATATAAATCAAATAGGCTAATATTAATACCAAGGTCAGGACTTTATCCTCAACCTCAGCATAAAAAAAAATAAAATAAAATTTCATCAACAATAAAGCCAGCTCTAACCTATTATTTTATTCAGTTATACAATAACTTAGTTTTGCATAAGGCCTAATCCATGCAGTAACCTAGTTCAAAGTTCATTAAAAATATGGAAACACTACAGTAATGGTTATTGAAAACTTGAGATCATCTGGCTTTTGCCTGATTAAAAAAAAAAGGGAAGTCTGTGTGAAGTGTCCATAAGATGTGTTTTTGGGTTTATGAATGTAACAAATTAATTAATTTCTAGCTGGCTACTTTTAACTTTACGTGTTTGTGGCTCTTCAGTGACAACTAGATTCAGTGACAAGTGGTTGTAAATGCAACAAAACAAGACATACTATGCTCAATACCGGGAGCATAAAAATGTGTAATAAATGCATTGAGTAAACACAGAGTATATGATGACAGCAAAACTGATTTACTCACAAATAAGCAACAATACTTGTGTTCACATGTCACAATTAGGCTAATACTAATACTAAACAAAGTGTGACAAAATACAGCTCTGAGTGCATTTTGAGAAATGGAATAACCAAAAGCGACTGTGACTGCTTTAAGGACCACACCCTTTTTCCACCAGTAGCATTTAACAGAATAATAGTGATTAAAACCTTTTTAAAACCCATTTTAAATACAACAAATGCTGTCTATCTCATGTACAAGCAGAAACACACACTAAAGAGAAAGTGAGTCACGGTGAAACTGTTGCTTTTTCAATAATCCTGGTTGTCATGGAAACTGCAGCACTCAGGAAATGTGTTAAACTTCTCTATAGTTGTTAGTGACTAAATGTATTGTTAGAGAATGCAGGCCTGTGTCAGTAGATTTGTGATTTAATTTTACCAATACATGCATTAGTAAACAGCAAACCTAGCTATTTATTCACAATTGACACATGCCTCGCTGACATATCTGACCGTTTCCACTCTTGCTCAATTCCAGTGGGTCAGTGCAGTGGACAGTGCATGTATAGACCTGTGAATTAGGTGTGGACACCGATACAAAAATTAAGGACAATGGGGCTTACAAAATCCAGTAACCTACTACAACCGAGTATAACAGTGCATAACAAATTATTGATCTTAAAGAGAGAACAATAACACGTTTCTGTGTAGCACAATTTCTGCTGTTACACTTTGTGGTCTAGATATTTGACAATACATTCAAGTTTCTTTTCCTGTTATTGTGTGTCTCCAGAGTCTTTTCCTGTCACCTGATGGTCGGAGATAAAGCACAGAAAGATGGAAAAGAAGGTTAGGGAAAGGAGATTAATGACTATCTTATGTCCACAAATCTACTGTGTCACATGATGACTTTATACTACATAAACAAAACTTCCCTTTAGAGAAACTCAAGTTCCCCTTATGGTGTACTAGTTTCAAAGATGTTAACCCACCCTCTTTTATTACAAGATTGTTTATTATTCTACTTGTACAGCTTTCAAAGAATGTGACCTCTGAATTAAACATATCAGATTAAGTACTGACTCGCACATCATTTAAAGATAGACCAGTAGGCAGTCCCGCAGATCTGTCTTAGTGGCACTGGCATTTGTCTTCTGCCAGTGGAGCTAACAGCCTAAAGATGAGATGGAGATGATAAAAAAACTGTTTGGTGAGAAGAACACTACAACGGTGGATGTAGTGGTGTTGTACTGAGCTGTACAATCCATGACATTCTCTCTGACTGCGGCAGCATTCAAAAACTTAAGTGACAAATCTTGAAGCAACAAGCTGCTTCGTGTCTGTAATCAGTGGAACTGGATGGCTAAAAGCAACATTCAGGAAAGAGACAAAAAACGATAAGGTTGGATTAGGTGACTGAGGCACGGACAAATGCCAAGATGTCATGCCAGAAGTGGAATAACGAGAGACATATAAACAATGACTGGCATCTAAAGTAGAGTCGAGGCTATGGTGTGTGGTGAAAAGGATCAGACTAAATGTGAGTAGGACAATATGAAAGACACTGGTGCTGCATTTAGCATGACAATATCTTAACAGAAAAAAGACACTCACCATGGCATGTTGAATCTTTTATTAAAACATATAAATAGTTTTAAACATATTTACAATGTATGTTATGGTGGGTGCATAAAACATATTAACTGTCTCCAGACCTCTACTTGCTAAAAGCAATAGGTACAGTATATGCTTTGACATAATTAATCTATAAGGAAATTTATGAGTGCTGTCCTTGGCGATAGTATGGCTCTCTTGATTTTCTGCTCAGTCAGAAGTTTACGCCCAAGATCACTGTCCAAGACTAGCTTCTGAACTTGCTCCAGATCTTTGGACACCTGCATGGGCACAGTCACTTTCCCACAGGCCTTGTTGTTTACCTAAGGGTCAGAAGCAGAGAACATTTATGTTCATGTTCAAAAAAAGTCATGTTTTAATGTATTTTTAGATTACTCAAGTGGTGCCGATTTAAGCTGTACTTGTTTTCTTCTACTGGCAGTCACATAGGAAGTCACGTAATAGTAGCCTCCACCTTTCTCTGCACACATGCTATAAAAAGTTTGAGGAAGCTAGGGTACGGGCACAAGAGCATGCTTGGTTTATGTAAAACATGTACATTTTTACTCATGTTTGGGACATGGCTCAAGGCCTATTGTCTACGTGTATGTTTATGCATACGTTTTCAACTGTTTGTGCATTGGGTTTGTGGCCGAGGCCTCTCTTCTGGGACAAATTTGAATGTGTGATTAAAGGACAGAGGCAGTGAGGTTGAACCACACTGAGTTGAAAAGCCCACAACAGATGACTCAGAAGTAAACCAACACCATATTTACTGGGTACAAGGAGTTTAGATCAATATACTGTATGTACAGCGTTTATTTGTGTTGCATCTGTGTCAAGAAAAATGTACTTATGAAAGACATTTAATTGAAAGGTAGTATATTTTTGGTTAAACAGCTAAAGGTTTAAACAGTCAGTTAAATGGGTGTCCTAGTTGCTCCACTTTGCAAGAAACAAAAAATAACATGTTTGGTATCCTGTTCTCTATTACCCAATTACTGAAACATACCAGATATAATTGAAACAAATCTGTTTCTGTATTATGTCTAGAAGTACATGGTTTTCTCAGCTAACTGTTTGGGCTGCTCCCAGATCGTGTGAACTGAAGTGTAAGAGGGGATAAAGACTTTTCTCAGGAGATACAACATAGAAAACAGTTAGAACAAAGCACTTCTGTTTTTTCTGGGACTTAGTTGGGTTGTTGTTGTTTCTTTTATACCCAATATCTGTTCTGATTAATGACTTTAAAGCTACTCTCTTCTGACAATGATATACAATACTAGGCTTAAGGCAGCTACTATTTCTACTGTTGAGCTCATGGTAACTAAAAAAAGAGTACCAGTGAGTCAGGATTAACATTGTAGCCCTGGTCCTGGTTTTGAATTATTGACCGGCTTGTCAATTTAGCTTTGAGCACACCACTTACCATCCAGCACATACACACATGCAGGCATGAACACTCACATAGACTAATCATAGGTTCTCCTCGGAAAATTACAGGCTTTAAATTTAATCATGGGGCAAGCCTTTGGTTTGAGTGAAAATGTTAGAGGATGTGAAAGAACATATAAAATACTCATTAATGATACTATTGATATGTAATTAGCTAAGCACTGCTGTTAAGTAAAAACCTTAAAGCAGAAGAATGTGTTCTTTTTTTTACTTAAAAAAAAAATTTAAGTTTGATATGGCAGAAAAAAGCCAACCAAAAAATGCCCCAATAACAAAGAACATGCAGAATTTTAGTGTAGGATATACAGTATAAGTAAATGCTTTGTAGGGAGGCAGGTCTTGTGATCTTGTAAATGTCAGCATACCAATACAGACAGCTCCACAAAGTCAGGGGCCTCCAGGTACTCAGGATCTACAGTAGGCCAGTGCTGTTGTAACACATCTCCCCCCTGAAGTAGTGGACTCAAAGGGTGTTTCACCTGGCAAAGACCTATGAGAGGCACAGAACAAAACAGAAAAAACAACATGACAAACATCTAAAAAACAAAAACAAATACAAACTCAACATCACAAGCAACATTGTCTCTCTTTTTGTTATACTCTCCTTTTATTTTATTTGCTTGTGTTTCCGAAAAGTATGTTGATAAAGAGTAAAAGGTCACTGATGCTTTCTCTGCAACCCCTCCTCTAAATCTAGACCTGTCCCACTGGGGGCACAAGGGAAGGATGTGAACTTCCTTTATCCTGTGAGTATGTAACAGACAACGAGCCAGAGTGAAATGTGCAACATGACAGAGTGTAACAGAGGTAATTGGGGCTTTTGCAAATTTATGTCCTTTTTATAGATCTGTGTGACCAACAACAAAATAAACCAAAATTTACACTTCGAAATAAACAAAGAACATTACATTGCTTTGTCTTAGCTAATCGGGGACATTTCAGTTTAGAACTTGTGTACTTGATGTGTCATCGACAACTAGGGGATGTCCAAAGCGCCAGCAAGGCAAAGAAAATTACGTTAGAGGTTCCATTGATTTTTTTTTTTTTCCTTTAATAGAGTAAGAGTCAGCTGCTTGTTGGTTTGTTTGATAAATAGCACTGACTTCTCAATGAAATTTAACACTAACAAGAAAGTCTTATTTGATATATTTAGTTACCGTTAGTTGCATCACTCTTAAACCTGAAATGAGCAACTATTCTCTAATCTGAAGCAACGTCCTCTTAAAGATACTGAAACTATGTGGTTTCAAACTAAAATTCATTGTGAGCAGATTCAATCAATTGCTGTGGCTAATTATACTCCTACTTCAAGGAGCCTCATACAAAGGTTTTGTTTAAACTATGTTGCCAAGGACTGCAGTGTATTATTCATGCATGTCAGTCATTCAACCAACCTGCCCAAAGTTCTGAAGCAAGATGAGGGGCCATTGGTGCTGTCATCAAAACTAGTGCAGCAAGAGCTTCCTCAAACTCCAAAGCGTGCTGCACCACCCTGACGGTTGCACTCTAAGCACACATATGTACTGTACAAGGTAACTGTTTACATTCAGAAAAGAGAATTGTATTGTGGCCATAGTATGGATGCTTACACTCAGTGTGTTGGTCAGACCCATTAGACGAGAAATGGCTGCGTTGAACAGAAAATCCTCTGTAAAATGAGTAGTTACCTATAAACAACAAAAACAAAAGAAGTTACAGTCTATGATTCTAAATCAAATAGATTGCTTCAGGTCTGGCTGACTGGCTACTGTCATGCTTTTGATAAATTAATGGCAAACAACAAGTCTGGAGAAGAGTCAGAGATGGCCCACTCCACTTTCCCCTGTTTAGCCTTGTGGAAAAAATAACCAATTTGGGAAGGGAGGGAGTGAAAGGTCGATCACCAAGGCTTTTCTGAGGGATAGATCAAAAGACAGACTGGGCTTTGGAGGCTTAACAGCCTGAGGCCCTTTAAAGCATGACCCTGAGGGGTGGAGAGACCGAGTCAAACCTGGCAGCCAAAGGGGTCTATTTAAAGAGTGTGAAGGGAGACAGAGTGGATTTAAAATCAATTTCCATCCCCTCCTTTTTTTACTCTTTCCTCTGGGGGTTTCATGTTGCAGATGGCTGTTTAACACTGGACTGACCTGAGGGATATATCCTGCTAAACTAATAGGTCCAGTAGCAGATTGGTCCATGGTTTTAGTACAATCTGGTATAAAACTAAGGGGTTTTAATAACACCTATTGGTAAAGGCACTTAAATCTTATAATTCCCATTGATACTTATACCTCTTGAATTGCATAGTTCTTGTTTCCCCAAATTTGTTTGGCCTCAGCTTGCTCTTTTTTCTTTAACAGAGAGGGGTTTGGGATGTCTCCAAGCTGTCGAGCGCCCCTCAGTTTCGTAACCAGCTGCCACAGTCGGGACTGCCACCGCAAAACACCAGGGAGAGCATCAGCTGAGATGGGAAACGCAGACAAAGTAACTATATAAATATAGTTCAAGATAAAGAGCCCATAGCTGATAAAACATTGACATCAAAGCCTACTAACAATGTAGGATAACTGGAGTGTAAATGACTCACTCTTTACGTTCCAGAGGATGTCCTGTTCAGGTGGAGCAGCATAAAGGATATAGAGTCGAACTGTGTCTACGCCATACTGCTGCACCACCTCTTGAGGATCCAGGCCATTATGTTTCGACTTGCTCATTTTCTCCCATGTGATCTCAAGACGATCACCACTCAGTGAAACAGGCTCCTTTCCTGGCAGGGAGTGATGGCACTTTTAAAACATTTTCTGATAATAAACTGTACTGTGACTTTGTGTGAAAATCGAGTTTAGTATGCCATGTTCTTTGTAGCTAAATATGCAAGACCAGTTTAAGTCAATCAGCAGGCCCCTTTGTCTCTATTAGGCACCACTATCTCCTGTTTATCTTGTTACCAGGCAATAGAAGGAAGTTGACAATCCTCGGGTGTGAAGCTTATTAAAAGAGACTACATTTATAGGGCTTAGTTTTTTTTTTTGCTTCAATTATGCACAGAAGTGTTTAATCACAGGAGATGAGATGTGACTGCAGACCAATTTCTAAAAACAAAACGGACGACCCTGATGCACTCTCTGGTTCAAATCATTAGTAATTTATACTTTGACCGACAACAGATTATAGCAGTGTTGTACCTGTAAAGTCTATCTCTTCTCTATTCAAATACTTCCCACTTTGAGCCAGTTTGAATGTCTGTCCCTTGATCAGGCCCTGGACCAACAGCTTACAAAATGGCTCCCTGAAAACAATATGCATATATTAATGTTAGAATAACATGTGTAAAGGTTTACCTAAAGACTGTATACTCCACCTGTGAGCCACGAGACCCTGATCCCGGCAGAAGTGACTGAGAAAGCGAGCATAGTACAAGTGCATGACAGCATGCTCCTTCCCTCCAATGTACACGTCCACAGGCAGCCAGTGATCCGCAAGGTGGCGCTCAAAAGGTCTAGACAGAACAAATGTCAGCGGTTAAGGTTTGCTATTCTAAACATAGACATTATCATTTAAACTGTTAATAGCCTTTCTGGAGCATTTGGCACTGACTGTGTAAGAAACAGCACATTATACACCACTTTTAGCCTAAATATTTTATGTTACATTATTTTTGCTGCTTTGTAATACACACTCCTTGTCTTACTTGTGGCTAGATTGTAGTTTTTGTTTATATCAAGTAATTATTCTCCTTTAAAACAGCAACAACATAAACTCTAGTCTAAACGACTACCTGAACATTTTTGTTTTTATGTGACATAACCAGTCACATCCTCTAGAGGGCAGACTCAATCTTACAGTGCCACCCTTCAGCTTTATTCTCTCTCCTACACACACAGACAAGGCTCAGCAGAAGCAGGTATTTCCCCAAATGAGAGCGGACTGTTATCTCTGTATGTCACCTTTCAGACCAGCCATTACTCTCTCTGCTCTAGCCCCCCCTTCTGTGGCTGATAGAGTCTGGGAAATGATTCAGGGCAAATGGTTATAAACTCTCAAGGCTGAATATAATTGAACCTGTTCATTGGTATCAAGTCAGCTGAAATCCACAAACAGTGTAATTACCTTTTCTGTTGTGCTATAATCTGTCCAGCAAGAAAAGTGAAGGATAAAGCTTCTTTAAAGCAGCTTTATGACTAGGTCATGGCAGGGGAAAATCAATCTCTTATGTTAAGCTTAGGGTATCGCCACCATCCCTGTAGATGACAGCCTTGCCCCTATAATCTTTGTAGACAAGTCAACTGAGGCTAGTGTGTGAGTACAAGGGTACAAAAAAGTACAAGGGCAATATGCAATTCTGAAATTTAATCATTAAAGGGTGGATTATCTTCCAAAGAGAATAATTGTGAGTTTTAGTGCAGTGTGTCACTGTAATAAACTAAAATAATAAAAAGAAACTTCTAAAAGTTAGTACCTGTCTGTGTTATGAGGGTCAGTGTATCTAAAGTAATACCAGGCTGAGTCCACAAACGTGTCCATGGTGTCAGTCTCCCTTCTCGCTGAGCCTTTACATCTGACAAAAGACATTAATAATAAGAAGTCAGCAATAATTGGTTATAATACTGAAATATTACAAAACCAACAAATGAACAACTTCTCTTTTATGCTTTGAAATGGTATTTTATGTCATGTATTTTTGACTGAGATTGTGTACAGTTCCATCTGGCTCTTGGGGTCATGTCCCTGTAGAAGCTGAAGCCAGGTTGGCACCAGAGCTCACAGTGCCAAAACAGGCTGTGCTAAAAGGGAATGCAAAGGCAGACCTAACACACATCATGTGTTTGTGTTGGAAACACCACCTCGTGCCCCTTTTCCATCCAAGCCAAATATGGTTTGCAATGAGAGTCATCCTCACATTAACCATAGACACAAGGACATTCACAGTCACACCTGATGCTGAGAGCTTTCATAAAAAGTTAGTCACTTACTATAACATCTGACCTGGACTTCTTTGTGTCCAAGAAACTAAAAATAAAACAGCGCTCAAGTTTGCTGTGTGCCACTAGAGATCAGTTTACTGTATGTTAGTGTCAACATGTCTCGCCTACCCCCAATAACAAAGACTGATTTATAAGACAACATTTAGTCTCTCCAGAATAAAAGATTTAAACAGTAAAAGACAAAAACCTCTTGGCCACCTATCATATCCTTCTATTATAAGGCTGTGATGAGGTAAGTGATGGGGGTTGCTTAGCAACAAGGGTAAAGTGTAGCAAGGTTAATATTGGGAAGCTAGGTGATATTTCATTTGATAAAAAGCTCTGTTGTATAAGGAAGACCCTTTACGTCACAAAATAATCCAAAAATATAAACTTTGCACAATCAAATTAAAGTAATTATGAACATTTTTAATTTAAAGTGGGCTTTTTCAAATCCTCCATTAGGCAAGAAAATTTAAAAACAGAAAGGTAATTTAACAGACAACTAGTGCCAGAAGACACTACCTCCATATGTAGGTACACGAGGCTAACAGAAGAACTGGTTCCCTAAATCTGAAATAAGTTGTGTGCATCTTTACAGTGTTTATGTGTGTTTCCAGCAGAAACAGCCAAAGTGCTCTCAAACAGATGAGGCAAAAGAGGCAGCTGCCCACTCTATAAAGGCTCTCATTCCATGGAAAATAACTCTCCATTTGCTGTGTGCTGTTGGGACTGCTCATGCATGTTTGTTGGTCCCTTTTTACCTGTAAATCTGTGGGACAACACATGCTTGCATGCACCTTTCCCACTGAAGCAGGCCTCACATGGCAGGCTTATTTACACTGCTGCAGAGGGTCAGAGAGTAGATGAGCATACAGAAAACGACTTCAAGGACAGATAAAACTGCGCCTGCCTCACATTTCTCATCATGCTATTCGTCTGTGTTCAGTCAAACTTTAATAAGACATGGTCAGCGAGTGACGAGAACCAATTTTCAGACACTTAATGGAAGAGAGGCAGACAACAGAAGATAACAGCATCTTTGCGATTATAGCCATCAATCATAATGCTGATGGGACAAATTATAGTAGCTTTGTGGAAGAGAGTGAACACAATCTGATGATTTCTGCCATCTTTCTCTGAGTAGGCCATTGTTTTAATCAACATGGTGCCATGACGGTGATTAGTCTTATTCAGAGAGGCATTCCCATGTCAGCTAAGGCCCCTGGAGATAACACCTAAGTAGGCACTCTATATTCTGAATCATTTTAAGACACATTACTGTGGATGTTGTGTGGATTGGGGTGTGTATGTGTGTGTAATTAATTAGGCTTTTTCCATAGGTGTCCACGTGTGCATCAATCAAGACACAACAGGCTTACATAACCAGCATCATCGTCTCATAATCAGGCTTTTGTGATCAGAAATGCTGTTCATTGCATAACCCAGTAAGACCAAAGCATTAATCATACAAATGACAGGTTTGCTCTCTGTGTCCTGTGATGTTGTCATTGTATCAGTATACCGCTAAAAACACAGGGTTTATGGGTTTATATAAGTTTCTGCCCAGACGCTGTACATGGGACGTACCTGCCTCTTTGAATTCAGTTTGAATGAATATACATTTGCTTCATGGTAATGTTTAAACAATCTAGATTTCTGCTCATCAGTTAAAGAAGGAATTAATTAGGGCAAAATATGTTAGCATCAAAATATAATGCTAACAAAATGTCTTTTAGGCTTTTTTCCTTTGAGTATCTATCTGCTGTTTTGTAGCTCACACTTTATTTTGTTCTTCAGCTTGTTCAATTTGGAATATGCATTTGCTAAGGCGGGGAAATAAATGAATACATATCTTGTGATTCAAATTCAAATTTTGTTGGCAATAACTATAATAATAATGATCTGTCTTTAAAAAGATAATAATCAATCTACAGTTGTGCTCATAGGTTTACAATACATTATTACATATGGCAGAATTTGTGATTTTTGGCCATTTTTCAGAGAATATGAATGATAAACACAAAACCTTTTTTTCACTTATTGGGTGAATGCATTTATTGTCAAACAATTGTGTTTACTCTTTTTAAATTATAATAACAACAGAAACAACCCAAATGACCCCAATAAAAAGTTTATATACCTGGTAATTTTGGCCTGATAACATGCACACAAGTTGATACAAACAGGTTTGAATGGCTACTAAAGGTAACCATCCTCACCTGTGATCTGTTTGCTTGTAATCAGTTGCTGTGTATAAAAAGGTCAGTGAGTTTCTGGGCTCCTGACAGACCCTTGCATCTCTCATCCAGAGCTGCACTGATGTTTCTGTATTCTGAGTCATGGAGAAAGCAACAGAATTGTCAAAGGATCTGCGGGAAAAGGTAATTGAACTGTATAAAAGGGCTATAAAAAGATATCCAAGGAATTGATAATGCCAATCTGCAGTTTTCAAAATCTAATTAAGAAGTGGAAAATGAGGGATTCTGTTGAAACCGAACCAAGATCAGGTAGACCAAAAATATTTCACCCACAACTGCAAGGAAAATTGTTCAGGATGCAAAGAAAAACAAACAAATAACTTCAGCTGAAGTACAGGACTCTCTGAAAAAAAGTGGTGTGGCTGTTTCAAGATGCACAATAAGCACTTGGGCTGCAGGGTTGAGAAAGCCATTACTACGCAAATGCCACAAAGCATTCCACTTACAATATGCCAAACAGCTCAGGGACAAGCCTCAAAACTTCTGGAACAAAGTCATTTGGAGTGATGGGACCAAAATTAAACATGGAGGTGGATCACTGATGTTTTGGGAATGTGTGAGCTACAAAAGCACAGGAAAAGATGAATCCAGCATGTTATCAGAAAATACTGGAGGAAAATTTGTACTCATCAGCCCGGAAGCTGTGCATGGGACATACTTGGACGCTCCAACATGACAACGATCCAAAGCACAAGGCCAAGTCGGAATGGCCATCTCAGTCTCCTGACCTCCATATCATTTAGCCACTCAGGGCAGATCTCAAATGTGCAGTTCATCCAGGAACTGGAGGATTTTTGCCAAGAAGAATGGGCAGCTTTACCATCTGAGAAAATAAAGAGCCTTATCCACAACCTTTGTGGGGGTCATTTGGGTAGTTTCAATTGTTTGACAATAAATGGCTTCACCCAACCACTAACTATGAGTGAAAGAAATGTTTTTGTGTTATCATTCATATTCTCTGAAAAATGGCCACAAAATCACATTCTGCCAAGGTATTACTTATGATGTAGATAATTTTCTAACGTAAAACATAGCTAAACCTATAACATAACATAACGATATCCCAAATCCAAATATTTTAACGGAAACTATTCTCCATTTTCACCAGGTGTATATGTGAGTTTTTCTAAATACCAAGATCACAAGAGCTGCAGCATAAATAATAAGGTATGTAAAATATTTGAGTGTTTTCACCTTGGACATTTGCAGTTGACCCAGTCATGAGCAGACTCTAGGGGTGAGGCCCCTTTTCCTGATATTGACACAAGCTTAGGAAGAGTAACTGGTAACTCATCAACAGGGACAGCAACTGGACCACAAGCCCCACAATGTACCACAGGAATAGGTGTCCCCCAGTATCGTTGTCTTGATATGAGCCAGTCCCTGAGCTTAGTGCTGGTGAGGTAACCACCAACCTTCTGTTCTCTGGCCTTCTGGGTAATGGATTCAAAAGCCTGGGTTCTGCTAAGGCCCGAAAACTACAATAAAAAACAAAAACATAACAACAGTGCTCACTTTATGATTTTTGTTCTTACATTATCTAGACTTCTAGTTATTATACTAAACAGTAAACCGACCTCTGCAGAATGAGTCAGAGTTTCCATTCTATTGTCATTGCTTTTGAGAACTGTGATCCATTTCAGATTTAAAGCTTGGGCCACAGACAAATCCTCTTCACTATTGTCTGGGACACCTGAGAGACACAGATACAGCATGCATAAACAAACATGAACAGAAACACAACTGGCCTCTTGAGAGCTAAGGGAAACCTTCCATGAACATTAACGTGTTGCGTGATGTATAAGCTTAAAATGCATATTATATAGGCCTACTAACCATAATGTACGTATATCAAATTGCCCTCGTAAAAACTTACCAATTACTGTATCAACATAGCCATCAAAAGCCTCTTTGTGGGAGATAACGAGGGGGATTTCCTGACCAGTGAACAGGTTGTAAGCAGTGACATCTGTGAGAGAGTCTGGGGAGAACAGAGAGGCCAAAAACATGTCTAAGAGGTGGACCTTTTTCCTCAGGGGCTCATCATCAACAATCACTGCACAGTGGGACAGAGAGGCTGGGATTACCGCAGGGGAATCCCAATTAACATACGCTCACTGTACGAGCAATTGCATCGATACATTTGTTGGTCACTGCTACAGGCTGTAGTCAAAGCAAGTTGAGCTCACCTCTTCCTGGCTGATGGGCTTTTTCCAGGGCAGAGCGAACAGAGCTGCTACCATGCAGCAGTCTGTGGGACGGGAGGATGGCCAGGTAAGCTGCTCCAAACACTGTCTCTGGGGAAAAGCAGTACGCTGACAGTGTTTCCCCAGTTTCCTCTCCATTCAACTAGGAGACAGTACAGTAAATGTGCAGAAAATGATGAGTATCAACAGACTAACAACAGAACTGGTATATTTACAGGATTTATTATTGTTGTTCTAAGACTTTAGATGACTCAAAATCTCAGTGGTCTGTCAATAAATACTGGATACAATAAGGTCACTGTCTGCCATTGCACTGGAGATGGTATTATAGTATGTGTAATTTAGAGAAATGGCCACCACATAATGACATAGAAAAGCAGAACACAGAAAAAAGATAACCTTCTCATGAACTTGAATAGTGGCTTCACACATGTGAGAGAGACAGAAACCATAAAGTGATCATCTACTATGATACAATATAAACATGTATTGCTTTGGATTAGGACAGGGTGTCTATGTATATGGCCCATTTTACTTAAGAAGTCCAGGTCCAGAAAGAGAAAGAACCCCAATGGCCTAATTGTATATAATGTAACAAGCTTTTCATTCTCAGAGAAAGAAAGAAATTTAATCACACTGTGCAACTATAAAAATATGACTCACCTTTATTTCTTAATAGAAAGGCCTCTGGGAGAGCTTTTTAGTGTGCCTAGTTTAAAATGACTTAACATGTGGCCCATAGAAAATTCAATACAAACTAATCACCAACATGATCTTTTGGGGTAAATTGCTTTTTTGAGGTTTGTATAGCCTTTTAATGTGGAAAAGCAAGGAGGGGTTTTATTGTTAAAGTACATTTTTCTTTTTTTTTTATACAAATCCAAAAATAAAATGAAATTTCAATCTAAAAGACAGAAAGCAATCAGTGCACAGGGACACAGAGATGAAAAGCACAGGCCGAGACTGGGAACCAACAAGGAAACAAAAAAGGATGAATGAATGACTAAAATGAGAGTGAGGGGCTTGAGAGTCACCTTCAGCTTGAAATCAAAATAGCAGCCAGTGCATTCCCCAATCCAGTTGGCTTGCATGGCTTTGACCCCATACCACTCTGGAAGCTCAGCCAAGGCATCCAACAAAGGCTGATGAGGGAGAAGCAAACAAAGAAATGATCTTTAAGTTTGTATGCAATATATGTCTTATGTAAAATGTGAAGAAAATTACACTGTTTTAACAAATAAATAAATGCATTTTATAAAAGTTGCTTATATTTGATGTGGCTTGATTACTAGCTTGAGGTCACTCAATTGATTTATTTATTAATATATGTATATGTTATTTATTAATATATTTTCTACAGTTAACCATTTACTATAAATGACTTCAACACTTTGCACTTTGTTTGAAAAATAGACTTTTTGCAGGAGTCTGACCAGGCCTTTGTAACTACTTAACTGTATTTAATAATGTAATTGACTGCAGAAGCCCATTGACACTTTTAAAGTCAATTTATTTTGACAAAGTAGCATAGCCAATCAGGTCACAATATCCTGACAAAAGGGATTTTCAAAAATCCTGACCTCTATTCGCCCCACTTCACTGAAAAGCGTAACACAGTTGCACTGTCTCTCTCTTTAGCCACCACACACTCAAAACTTATTCTGCATGATTAAAAGAAGCTATGCATATTAACTAGGATGAGGCCAAAAAGCCACAGCTGGGCTGAGGCCAAAAATGTTATAAGACTTCATTTCCTTTTCACTCTGTCACAATCTATTACCCACAATCCTTCTCTGCATGC
Source organism: Perccottus glenii (assembly GCA_024416835.2). Classification (NCBI taxonomy): domain Eukaryota; kingdom Metazoa; phylum Chordata; class Actinopteri; order Gobiiformes; family Odontobutidae; genus Perccottus; species Perccottus glenii. Next base: position 12,337,610 of record CM044551.2, read on the forward strand.
CAAACTGCATCAAAGGCATTGCACTGCAAACATAAACAGTGGCTATAGTCTTTGCATGCAAACTGTTTTAGTCACACAGAGGATGAATATACAAAAAGGAATTCCAGGTAAAGCTGTAAAAAAGGAATCAAAAGAGAGAGCCTAATGTTTGCCACAGTACTAAGGAAATAAATAAGAGGTACCGCAAGAACAGCAGTCTCCATGGTAACTTGAAGCTTGAGGTTAAAACTATATTATATTGTTTGAATAAAACACATACCAGCTGGGTATGTTAAATTATGATACACTAAAGAGTTTATTTTTCTGTTCAATGACTGTCGATGAAGCCAGGGCTCAAGGTCACAATTTTACCTCCAATGGTTAATGTAAAAACGCACAACATTCAAAATTATAAACTTATAACTTATAAAGCAATGCCATGCCCTGTCAATACACTTTTGTTATTTAGATATCAAAGCTGCACAATCTTGAGCAGCATGCATGCCTGGGAGCAACGAAGTGATAAAATCCATCTTATTAATAATATTCATTCATCTGTGTCCTAAAGGGAACAATGAGTTAATGATTCATGAGAAACTCTTCGGTATGATGTTGATCCGGACAGCTAAACTGATGAATGCTGAGCAAATCCCATCTGAACCTAATTTTGTCTAACAGAGTGAAATGCATGTACCAACAAGCAACGTGCTGGCAAGAAAGCACAGAACAATTACAGAGCCTTCATTTGGCATGCTCCATTTTGTCCTCTGTACTCTCCATCTGTCTTTCTCACTTCTCTCCATAACGCCTTTCCCTTCCTTTCTTCCTTCTCACTTTTCTGTTTGATGACAAAAATTTGAAATGCAAGAACACATTGTCACAGCAGGCAGATTTCACCTCCATTCACACTTCTGACTTGAACAAGCCTGGCTGACGTCAGAGCTGTGGATACAACTGGGTGAGGCCTGAACACTGATGAGGATAACTGCGATTGTCAACAACAGAAATTGCCACAGATGGCACCAATCTAGTCTAATCTACCTATTAGCCATCTTAACCAGCTTCTATTTCCAAAATGCATAGTGTAATGGCAAGCAATGCTCACTATAATAAGCCAAAAGGAAAACCAAATTAAATTATTATTCACAATTTGTATGAGATTTAATCACCAACACAAATATCATGTTCATGACAGCCTAAGGTTACACAAGGGTGCTTTCCCGCTGTGCCAGCTTGTTCACTGATGTGGGGAGAAGTTTTCTCATCAGATTGCCTGCCGCCTAGTAGCATTGCTTGTGCCCCCCTCTCTCCGAGCTTGTTGAAAGCCACAAATGACAGTCTCCAGGGGTCTGATTGCACAACTAGAAAGGCATTGCTGCAGCGGTTGCTACTGAAGTGTTAGCCATGATTACTATCAGAGGCCCACTGCTCTGCTCATTTTGGCCTGCATTTAGCTATATTCACACTTCTTATTGCGCACACATGCACATGTACGCACCTTGGCATAGTTTGTGGTTTTGATGAACCACTGTGTGAGCAGTTTCTGCTCCACTAAAGCTCCAGACCTCCAGGAGCGGCCACTTTCATCCACCTGCTCATCAGCCAGCACTGTTTGGTCAACAGGGTCCCAGTTTACCACCGCCTGGACGACAGAAAGATACATTAGTAAAATAATAGACACTATCTAAATGAAATCGCAGGACTGCAAAGAAGTAGCTTATATAGACTAAAAGCTTATTACAAGGTCAACACATTTCATGACACATTTTAATGCTTCTTTTAATACGTCCTCTTTCATTTGCAGGGTCAGCAGTACTGCCCTCAGAGGAGTCAGCAACAGCTTCATATTATTCCCACTGAACATGATTGTACAAGATTTACTGTACCTCTTTCTGATAGGCCAGTCCTGCTTCAAAGAGCTTAACAAATAGATACTGAGTCCACTTGTAATAGTCTGGAAGGCAAGTGGTGACTTGCTGCAAAAAAATAAAAAAAGAGCATTGGGTGTATGATGTCACACCCAGCACATTTAAATGTGGGCATAAATGATGAAGTGACCTAGTGTTGCTTATATTTAGTTTATAATCCAGCCCCTTACCCTGTCCCAGTTAAAGCACAGGTTGAGACTGTCCAGTTGCTCCCGCATAGACTGGATATTTCTACAACAAAGAAAAAAAGTGTTGGAAATAAAAGGATATAAAATAGAAGCTGTACAATTTTACATTTTTACTTTTTGGTCCAGTCCTCTGGATCAAGGCCTCTCTCGATAGCTGCATTCTCAGCTGGCAGCCCAAAAGCATCCCAACCCATGGGATTCAACACCTGCCAATGCAAAAAGGAGATCTGAATTATGATTCACAATGACGACACAAATACTTAGTATTTTATTTGAGAAAAAATAATTAGTTTGTTATATGGATAGAACTAAACCAAATTACTGTTGTTTTTTTTGACAAAGATGGGAAATAAAAAAATGTATACCCTAAATAAATATAATACATTGAAACCATAATTTGATGGTTTACAGTTTTAAGTAGTTTCTCTTTTAAACTACACTGTGTGCTGTTAAAATGAGAATAAACAAATGTTACAGACTACCTGTCCATCAAACAAAACATACAAGTTGTCCTACATTGAAAGTCTCGCCATTGCATTTGTATTTCCTTTTTTCTCCTTCCGTCCCGACAGCCTCTCGGACATAAACCACGACAAGATGACATCTCTCTCACTTATCTCTTTATGGCTTATTTCTTCTGCTGTTTATCTGCTCACTGAGAGGGAAACGAGATGAAAGCGCAAAAATGGAAGCATGTGTGAAGAGGGGAAAGCCGAGCCACAAGGAGCCAGGGACTGGAGAGGATCATTGTACGGACTCTAACGGATCTGATGTTCAAACGAATTGGTATCCTTGGTAACTGCATGGGCCTCATTTATATAGCTGAGTGCTGGATGGTTTTAGCCTGCATCAGCTCAGCAGAAAAGCAGACTGTTGTGTCTAAACGGAAACAGACACAAAAGAACGTTGCTTTGACAGGCAGACTGTATTTAATTGATAAAGCTGCAAAGACAAATAACCATTTCTAATTACTTTACTACTGTACCCTTATGGCTACACAAATCCTAGTCCATCTATTACCTAACTTGATATAATGAAGGCTTTCTGAGTATGAAGGACAAGACACAGAGGAGAAAATTGACGTGGGAGCTAGAGGAGCCTTTTATTTGATGATGTTATTATGATCTCTTTGTTGTAAAGTGAAGTAAGTAAGTGCCAACCTGAGACAGATTCATCCATCACTGGCTGCAGCCTCTTCTCTCTGACAAGAAGGACAGGGTGGCTGGCAGGATGATTTTGTGATTGTGGTGTCATGCAAGTGTCCACCCACGCAAATGTGCTCCATCTGCGAAAGCTTACATACAGTATTGGCAACACCGAGGGTTTTCTGAGAAATGAATACCATAATATTCACTAAGTCTGTATTTTATTTGTGGAGCTAACAGCTTGTCCATTTAATGGATAGATCATAGAACCCACAGCAATTGTTATTTTACTATATTTGAGAAGATTTTAAGAAGGTTTCTACAATCTTATTCTGGTTTTCAGCACATTTGTTAGAGCAGCAGAATATTGCTACTACAAAACTAAAACATATTGAATAATCATTGAATTTTGCAATGGCAGTATGGGTTTCAGTTTCTCATTGGGGATTATGAAGGTATTTACTAAGTTCAAGCAGTCTTTTGAGATATGTATAGTTTCTGATAGACTATACCGTGCAGCAATACTATACAGTCTGCCAAAAAAGCACTAACTCACCCTCACTTAAAAACGTCTTAAAAACCTGGAAAATAATGGCACAGACGGTGTGCAGTCTCTAATTAACAAGTAAACAGAGTATCTGTGCATAAAGCAGAACAAGGTTTGCTTTTCTGACAGATGCTGGTAGAAAAGAGCACCTCCTGGGCAGGAAGTCGTGTGTAACCATTTTTCTGTTCAGGGAGATACCTGACAGATGCACAAAGCATTTTCTCTTTAGAGAGGAATGGGAAGGGGGAAAAAGCTGGAGAGGAAAAGCAAAGAAAACAAGAGAAAAGTAGAAGCATTTCTTCTTTAGTGATGTTAGAGACAAATGTAAGGACAGTTTCTGTTCTGCTCTGACAAGAATTGGTCACAGCTTCATCTCTCCTGCACTTGAAGGACTCAAACAGAGCTCTGAATATCAGGTGGAACACACTGATTTGAAACGGGTCAAGGTTTAGGATTGTACTTGTACTACGCCTAATTAAAAACATAAATGAAGACCTCACAATTTTCTCCCAAACAACCACCAGACCAACATGCTACAATACTTACCTAACATTTTACATACAACACAAATATTGGTCCTAAATTAAAAACACGAAAATGGTAACTAATGCCTAATTATTATAATTATGGCAAGATAAATGGGTGAGCAGCAAAACAAATGGATTTCCTCTGTCTTCTTGTAAAATGGAGCTATTAGTAGCTCATAAATGTTCACCCTGAGGCAAGCAGTTTGAGCAGACATACTGTACCTGATGCCCTCTCATTCTCTGGAAATGGCTGATTGTGTCACTAATGGTGTAAACTCGCACGTGGCCCATGTGCAGTCTTCCAGAAGGATATGGAAACATGGAGAGGACATAAAACTTCTTCTTTGAGCCCTGAAAATAATGAGATAGCCACAAAGACTTTTAAGGAAAGTAGAAAAACTCCAGTCTCTCTGTTATTACGGAAGACATGCTCTGTTGTTCTCTGACTTTTGATTTTGTCCAGTACTAAAGAAACAACATTAACCTGAAGAGGTCGAGATAGGAGCATTATTCATCTACAACAGACTGACATCACTGACCTTTGCTAAAAGCAGTATCAGGCTGTAATTGCATATGATTATGTTTCTGTGTGGCGTTTTTGAATGCCCTCTTTGTGAAATCGTGGGTTCTCAAAAGACATGCATGTGCATAAACTGCCCATGGTTTTCTGTCTGTGTGTGTCTCTAAGTGTTGGCCCTGCGATTGACTGGTGATCTTACTGGGTGTACTCTGCATCACGCCCAAAGCAGCAAGGATGGGCACTAGAAAATAAATTAATGAAAATAATTATAGTGTTAGAGTCTAAACTGATCAAGGATGGTGATAACACATTGATACAGAAATACTTATGAAGTATGAGTCATGAATTAAAAAAAAAAAAAGAGAATTATAATTAGGTCCTTGGGGTTAGACGTACATGCTTCATCAACGTCAGCTGTTCTCAGGAAGGAGACCATTACCCTATATAATGACCTGAGATGAGCAATAATGGCCCATGCAGCAGCTATTACAGCTGACGTCTTAACAGATAAAAGACATTCAATGTGAGACAGGTAAATAAACAACATAAACATTTTAATAATGTTTGAATGATTGTTTTGTTTTTTGCTGTTTGTACTGTAAAGATGGTCAACTTTTTAAAAAAGTGTTTACATCTAATCCTAAATAAGTATGAATATAACGCAATTAGGAGATCCTTAATATTGACTTGAATTATTTATCTTTTTACGCTAAAGTCTATAATAACAAAACAAGATGCCTCCAGTCATTTTTAAAAGCCCTTTTGGTGGCCAGTTTTATTGCGTTTACACTATATTATCAATGCCCTCTAACCTTATCTCGTGAATCCATTCTCCACTGCTCCATAATTCGTGGGTGCCACCATTCCTCCACTTTCTGCCGGATCTCTGGTCGATAGTCTTTGTCCCACACGCCAGTCTGGCTGAACAGTGTGCGGCAGCAAACTGACCGGCCGAGGAGAGCATCTCTGATGGAGCCAATTTGAACCACACCGAGAGGAGACAGAGCCAGCCTGCTCATAGTGCCCTTCATGGTTCACCTGACAGGGAGAGATGGGAAACCACAGTAATTAAACTAGTGCTCTACAGCCATTTTTTATCTGCACTGGCCTAATTTTTTTATTTCATATTTGAATTAAGAGAGAAAAATTCAGTGTGAAGAAATATCATTATGCAGCAATATGTCTGTGAATGTATTCATTTGTTAGGGTCATGGTCTTCAACAGTCTTGATCAATACCTTTTTCTCTTGGCTGACGAGTATGCAACAAAACCCATGTACGTGCACTCCATTCTGCCAAGCTATCTTGTTGTGGAAACCTACAGTTGCTGTGGAAACCTACAGTTTTTCACAATTGCTAAGACATTTCTGAATATCCTGAAACTTAAAACACAGTTCTCTACACCTCTAACTCAGTTTCTAACATTTTAACTAAATTAATAAAAACCTCTGACTTTTCAGCCAAAAGCTAGCACTACGTCATAGTTTACATTCGGTCATTGAAACTAACAAAAACACAAAGCAGACACAACACACAACTGAGCAAAACACTAGACGCAGTTATCAGTATATCATCTGAAACCAAATTGCAGTCAAGCTCAAAAGAAAGAACTGAATCAATATCACAATCACTACAAGAGCTGCAGCTTTAATATTTTTACATAAATAAAACTCAAAGATGCTTGGCAAACCAGAAGAGTTTACTATATTTTCTGAAGTAACACAGTCATCCTCAAAATCATGTCTTTTTGTTGAGACCGCAGGACTTCTTCCATACCAGTTGTTTGTCCAAAACAGATCAACCTAAAAATGTGAAATTGTTGGATTTTAAATGTTTGACTCATAGGAGACTAAGAATATTACGTCTTTTATTGAGCGAGAATGTGTTCATTGTTTTGCAATAAAGAGTTAAACCTTAAACACTAAATTGTGTTGAAGGTTTGACCGTTTGGTTCAGAGAATGGCATTTAGTGTTTTAGCAATTGAGAAAAAACTGTAATAGAAATACCATGGATAATGAGCAAACTGACAAGAGTGCACCAACTAGACACATTCGTTTTCAGGATAATTGTAGCCTACAATGACGTACACAGAAGTACAAAAATATTTATGGATATATGTTCAATATTTTTGGTTAATGGCCATGTTATAAGGATCAGCCTAAATCAGTCCAAAACACAGTAGTACTTTGTAGAGGTTTCTCTGCCTGTAGATAAAACCATGTAACATACACATCCTCAACAATTAACCCTTGCATATAGTAGACTAATCTAAAAGTAGGCATATCTTTCAGCTTGAGAGCATTACATTTCTCTTTCAAGAGACTTCATAAACATGTCCAAATGCCAAACTATGTCTAGAGGTCTAGTTAAAGGATTGTAATACAAGTTGAAAGTGTTTTCTAGAGCCTTTAACTCCAGATACATGCACATCCCCACATCACAGAGATCCAAGACTGAATTCACTAAATTAATAGTTTGTCTCATTGAGCCCAGAATGAGTGACAGGTAGTCCTCAGGGATGTTTTTAACAACTGCCGCTTCACAGTCTGTGTTCCTAGCACCTCATCCCTCAGAAACCAGCACAATTTAGCGACATAAGAGGTTTTATTCAGTGTGAAGTGATTATGTGAGCCTCTGGACAGCCTGTTCTATGGACTGGCTGTCAGCTCAGATGCAGATGACTGACATTTGCAATCAGTTAATTTCCATGCAACTTCATTACAGTTTACACTTACTGTGTTAACCATTGCTCAACCAGACTGTGTTAAGTGAAAAACGCCACTTTGGGTATATGTAGGTCAAAGACAGAGAGAAAAACCATTTGACCTAAATTTGTCTGTCACACAACCCACAGACCACTGGGATGTATATGAACAGTTTCCAGGGTAACTAGAAATATCTACAGTTTCTGCTTTCTATCTTAGCAGGAGAGGACAACTGCTATTACCCCGCTCAGTCGAGAGAATATTTTCTCTGCAGTGACGCATCTGGATTTCAGACAGCGAGACCTTTCTGGCTGGGAAGTGGACAAACAGATCAAATCCATCTCACAGTGAGATAAAAATGTAAATTAGGTACATTTAAACTTGGGACAGATAAATAAAAGGTCATCGTTAGTGATGAGAAAAGCCAAGTTTACAGCAGAGTAGAATATAAATGCAGGGGAAAGCTGCTCGACAAAAGTTTAATAAAGAAAAAAATAAAAGTTGACTGTAATATTTCCACAACAGTTAAATAATAATGTCTGGCCTGAAGAATTGGATAGATCTTATTGTAAACTTTTCTGAATTAAGTCTAAGAAAGCATCTAAGCCACGCTCCCCTCTGTGCCACCCACCTGCTTGTGAGGATCATGTGTTATTCGCTAAACTCTCTCGAGTACAAGGAGGAATTACAGCAGCCAGTGCTCCTCCCTCCAGCAGGAGAGCCAAGCACTCAGCGCTGTGTGTGAGAGGGAGAGAGATTTACTGAGTGGGCTGAGGCAAGAGACAGAGAGAATGTTTCTATGACGACTAGGTTCATCCACTTGGGTGCATCCGGTAAAATCTATGAAACTTCTGCAAACACTGCTGTGTCACTGCACGCATTAGGAAGTCTCAGACACACACAATAATGAAAAAAGATTGGGAAGTATGGGAAGAAATATAGCAATAAGTGGTCACCTAATTTAGTAATGATGGAGTGGTTTGGATGTAAAGATGTGAAGCCAGTCTTTGTTATAAAATGTTTTTTTTTACAAAATAAATTAAGGAAGGCTAACAAATTTTAAGATTATATTTTAATAGCTGGTTTTAAAAGTGTGTCATCATGTCATTAGTTGTACAGCGGTAAACCGTCTGAGAGGACCTTAATTAGTTATTGCATTAATTTTAACCACATCTTATCAGAATAATATCAGACACGATATCTAAAAGTAAGTAAGGTAAGTAAATAATAAAGTCACAAACCAGTTTCAAGTGAGTAAGTTCAAACGGAAAACCACAACACAGTCACTGCCCCTGCAGCAGTACATTACCTTGACCTTGTAAATAAGTTAATTTAAAAAAACAATGTGAGCTACTAATTTAACATAGACAATTTAATAAATAGTTGAGGTTCTGATTAGCCTGGCTTCGCTTAGGCAGACTGCTCTCATCCTGACGTTAGTCGTGAGGACATCAATACCAAATACAACCATTAAGTGGCTAGTTTAGGAGTTTAAACGACAAATCTAGATGCAGCGATGTATTTTATTCTGAGCTCAGTGACTGCACGCTGACAAACGAAACAGGAGATGTGAGTCAAAGACTTACCGTTTATTTATACTTCTTTGTCTGTTTATTACATCCGTAATAGGGTCGTATTGATAATGAAATGACAAGAAATGGGATAAATGTTATAGCATCGCGTGAAATCGGTGTATTTGACCTGTTTATAGAGCTCACGGCATCACTATGAGCGGCGCCATCTTGCTTTGAAAAAACTTTATTAACCTGCTTACGTTGACAATGACGACAAAGGTTCATAACATAGTGCACTGCCCTGTATTTGGCCTATGTACATTTTCTTCTTGTAACATTTTCCACTTACCTAACAACCGCATTTTTATTGGGGTTTGTGTCTTCATTTTAAATCAAACTAGCACAAACAAGACTGCAAAAAGACAGCTTTATGCAATTATGTCTTAATTGTGTTATGAAGCTACTAGGCTGTGTCATCTTTATTCTCTTGTAAGACATTTGCTTTTCTTATTTTATTAGCTTACAGTCATTGTTTTGTTATCACCTCTTAAATTAAACACGTTTAATCTCTAACCCTAACCCCCTTAATTTCCGAATCAGATGAGCCTCACACCAACTTTCTCTTTAAGTGTGCACTGAGTGCTTCTTACTTCATGTGCAAGGCGCGGCAGTATAGTGTGCCATTGTTTAAGAGGAGCAGATGAAGATTTGACGTCTTCATGGATTGTCTGACTTAACAAATCTAAAATATATCTGGAGAAATCTGGGAAAACAAAGTATGTAATATATGGAACCAGTTCTGTTAAAACCTAGTCAAGCTTTGTATCAGTGTGGAACTGTCAATAAACACATGATATATATATATATATATATCATGTGTTTATTGACAGTTTATTGACATAAAATATATATATATATATATATATATTTTTTTCCACGTTAATGTAATGATCATTTTTCATTAATTTTTTGGTTGTAGCAAAACTGTATGTGGCTGTCTTTCAAGTAATAGTAGGCCTTAAGCTGTTTTTCAAACAAATCAAAATGTGATAGCAACCAATCAAGTGCTTTTTCCCAACTTCCATCCACCTTCCTGTTCCCACACTGACAAACAACACATGGTAATCACCTCCTCTCTCGATGTTCCGCAGGATGATTGCATCTCGCTTGCAGAAATCCAGATGACAATCACCGGGATTGGCTTGAGCGGGGCAAGCCATGGTGCACCACACTGGGTGACGTCTGGTCGTCTCTACCTGAGACTTTTACGGGCCAGTGTGTTATTCACTTTGAGAAGTAGGCCAGTGCTGTGGCGCCAGCATGAGAAGCAATCTCACACCATCTCATCTTCCTACAACCAGGCGGAGCGAGCTGAGGTCTCTGCATGCCTCTGACCAATGCTCACAAACCTGATATGAAGTGTGAGGTTATTTTCACGTAACACAAGTTCATCTTTACTGTTTCCTTATTGTAATTTTTTTTTCACACAAATTATCCATATCTGCACGTACATTTTGTCTGCGTTCACATCAGCAACAGAAGCCTAGGATAACTGTACTGGTTGCCCCTCCCTTCTGTATACTCATCATGTTTATGCAGCGTACCTGTCTTTCTTGTGTATATTTTTTGTAAATTCTTAGTAGATCTCTTTTTATAGCATCTAGTATTTATCTTAGTTGTTTGTTTGTTTTATATTCTGTGTAACTTTATTTTGTGTGTTGCACCAACATGCCAAAACAAATTTGTATTATGTAAACCTTTTCACTTTACCTGGCAATAAACCTGATTCTGATTCTAACATCATGTATTGACTGAGGATTGTTGTTTTCAGTTCAGAGCATTGATTTTCATAGAGACAAAACAACATCATTAAGTACACTCATACACAATAGCAACACCAATCTTTTACTTTTACTGTTGTCACCACAGGTACAATAACTCCCCAGTGAGCCTCAGACTGCACATACTCCTGGTTGCCGTGGTGATGAGTGTTGGTTGCGATTGCAGGTCCGACAAGTCTAGTGGACACAGGCGGGAGATTAATGAGGCTCTGATGCTAAAGCACAGCCTAAACTTGAACACAAGCATGGAGCCAATACACTAATTAAGTGAGTTGTTAAGTCCCTGAAAAAAGATCATGAAAGCCAGAACAACAGCCGACAACCAAAATTTAGGAAAAACAATCTACTTCTTCGGCAGACAAGAGACTTTTATCTTTATCTCATTTGCATTTTTCTGCCAAATGCATTTACATTTTTTACAGCATAATTAATGAACAGGGAAGACATTTACATTTTCTTTCTCTGCCCACTAATAAATTTTCAAGATCAAATGTGGAGTGTCAAAGTGGGAGAGATTTTGTGCACACAACATAAATAGTTTACTGTGTACAAGAATAATAACAAAACAACTGAATCAAAATGAAATTCTGTCTTAATTATGGAATGTCCTAAATTAAAGGGGAACAAAGGGATGCAGTCTTTCAGGTGTTAATTAGCCAATGTTGCTTTCTCTTCAGCTGACCCACACATCAAATACAGAGGCAGGCCACTAGACCAAATTACACCATTTAAAAAAAACAATTCATGCAACTGCCATTCAGCGTTACTGCGTGGCCAAGATGAAAAAGAATAATGCATACCCATTTTGCCCACAGTCAATGATCCAGTCATGTCAATTGCTTATTATCCTTTCAGATGCATTATATACAGTATAAATTAACGGGAAGATGAAAGCATAGCAATTTACTTGTTTAAAAGTAAAGCACCAATCACAAGATGGGATAAGTCAAGAGAGAAATGAGTAGGACTTTCTGGTATAAAAGTAGCAATACCTACAATGAATATTAAAGCTGGGGAGCCGGTTGCCAGGTGAAGAGACCGAAAAATGACTCTGCTTCCACTTTGAAACCCTTATTTGCAATGCAATTGGATTAATCATGTGCTTTGATATGGCCAGCTCCGAACTCCAGCTCTACGTGCACTGTGCTTTATTAACTGTGCTTAAGATGTTTAATAATATGAATCATATTGATATGAAAATATAAAAAGGAAAAACATGTTTTTGTGTAAAACTATGTCCAAATACTACTTGATCAGATGTGTCAACCACAAAACATCTTTAAGTTAATCAAATAAAATGTAAAATGTATAAAAAAGGTATGTGATACTGTAGCGATGGTAGCCCTATATCATAAGCCTATTTGCTCTCTACAACAATTTATTTAGCATGTTATTTTATTATCAAATAAAAATGACAGAATCTTTAGACCATGACACAATGACCATGCATTTAACCTACCATAACGTATGCATGGTTCAAATACATATGCCCAATTGCTTCAATAAAATAAGCCAAGTGGTAACCCTCCAACATCACTGTTCACCAGTGCAGCTGTGTCCCAGGCTGTGACTGTAGTCAGATGTTCGGTTTGAGAATTAGTGCTGTGTCCTCTGCAGCGATAGTTGTACCAAGGCTGGTGTCACAGAGCAGGTGATACATGCTGTGCACAAAACCCCTGCTGCCAGAGCACAAAGCAGTAATGTGTGTTTATCGATGTGTCTGGCTGCACAATACAGCCAACAAAAATAAGCTCTAACAGACAGAAACCCAGCAAGAAGAACAGATGAACAAACAAGCGGCAGATTAAGCACTGCTGGGCTGAGTGGAAACCTATTGCAAATACCAGGGCGTTTATGTCAACCATCACATCAAACAGTTGAGATTCTTCACAAAGCAACCCCAAAATGTGAAAACACTCTACAAACTGCTAATACAGTTTTCCTCACAGTTTTCATGTAACTATAGTAACTTTAGTTCATACATTTTACACAATTATATGTGTATATAGTGACTGCATTCATTTGTGTGACTGTGAGATGGATTATGGTCTGCACGGGGCAGGTTCAAAAGTTAATCTCTCCGTTATGGTTTTGGGATTAACTCCTAAACCACAATCACTCATATGAAACATAATGTCACTGAACCATCAGACATCCTAAAATCTGAATGACTTTTATCTAAGTTTTGTTGTCAAAGTGTGTCTACAACAGTATCATTTAGCTGATTTTTTATTTAACCTTTATTTAACAAGATAAGAACCCATTGAGTTCAAGATCTCATTTACTAGGGTGACCTGGCCAAGTGGTTTGCTGCACACATCAATTTGATATAATAGGTTACAACTATAAAAAAAGGTTAGAACAAGTTACAATAACTTAACATAAAAAAAGAAGTCTAAATGGCGTTCAGTATACTTAGGCCCCAATACTTAATGGGCCCCATTCTGCTACCCAGACTATGTATTTTGACAAAATCAGAAATTTAGATATCTGTTCTTTTTGGTTATCAAAAGTCCCTTTTGATTTAAATACAATTAGTATGTTTTATCTTAACACAAGTTGTAATCTTGGGTTCCCACGTGATGCAATGAGAAACAACCACACCTCCTTTTTAGTGGTCATAGAGAATAGTTATAGCAGATCCATGTTGGACCAGTTCATCATTGCTGCTTGGTGTGCCGGTTTGTCCCTGCGCAGTGGCGGCTCCTGCTCCCCACTCTTGTGTTTTGGTGCTGAGCGCTCACACCTGTGTTGAGTGGCAGAGGAGGAGCGCACGGTGCCGCTCAGCCTCCCGCTCTAAGCCCTGTGTTAGACGCCATCTAGAGATGATCTAAAGGGAGGAGTCCATACTCTCGGATACTAACTGGTGAGTGACATATCCAAACAGCAGCACCATGCGAGCAGCAGCGACGCGCCCTGTGCCATGCTGAACACTGGTCCGACCCTGCTGCTCGCTCTGAGCGCCGTGGTCGCACTCGTCCAGCCATGCCGAGGATGGAGCGACGATGACCTGCTGCTTCCTCCCATCAACTCCTCCAACAGGTTTTTGGCCAACCTGGAGGTGGACGTGCACTTCTCCAAACGGTCAGTGGAGGAGAGCGACGCCTCAGCTCTGTCCCAATGCAACGTGAGCGTCCACAGGCTGTTTCCCACGTCGCTGGTAGCGCGCTGGGACAGCAGCTTTGGCTTCCAATGTGATGTGCTCGTCTACACCACCAACAACCACGGTAGGGCTTTCTTCTCCGCGTCTTTCAACAGGGCCATCTCGCCGGTGGTCATCGAGCATCTGGGGGTCACTGGGGGTCAGCAGGAGTTGAGGTTGTGCGTGGGCTGCGGGATGTCCCGTTACAGGCGGTTTGGACAGGGCAGATCCAGAGGGCATAACACCGGGGATCAGATCAGTTTCTGCTGCGTGGATTTCAGCCTCGATGAGCTGAAAGGGGACAAAGGTTGGAGGCTCAACAGAAAGCCTATCGAGTCAACCCTTGTGGCTTGTTTTATGACTTTGGTGATCATCGTGTGGAGCGTTGCTGCACTCATATGGCCAGTGCCCATCATTGCAGGGTTTCTGCCCAATGGCATGGAGCAAAGGAGACCAAGATAAGTCCCTGTCACTTGTACTGCTTATACAGTACTAGTTTTGTAGCCATTAAAGGACTTTCTGGAGGTTTTGGAACACTTTAAATAACTGCTTTAGCTTTGGATGTACTTTTCCTGTAAGACTGACACTAGCCAAAAGCACATGTACTATGTTATAATGGGACCAAAAGCAGTGTGTTTTGTATACCCTGTAGGCCTTCTTCTTCTTCCTATAGTCAGCGTAAACTGTGCACAATTTTCTCTCCAACAGTGTTTGTATAGTTTTTAATCTCTTGAGAAAGTTTGCCTTATTCCATGTTTAGGGCTCTGACCTGAAATGTGTAGTCACTTAAATACACTTGAACTCACATATCTCTATATGTTTAACAGGTTTTATCAAAATCCCACAGGTTGTTTATGACAGAGTTTCAGGATTTATATTAGTAGATTTATAATACCAGCTTGAATATACAGTAGGTCTATATATGTTATATATGCTCATTTATTTGTATTCATGTCAAAACTGTTTACTGAAATAAAACTGCTGTAACCAGAAACAGCTGATTATTGACTTGGGTAAAGACAGTGAACCAAATTTTAGGGCTTTGAAGCTTTACAATATAGTTTTTAATATAGTAGAAAAAAGTATACGCATCTTTTTACTAAGTTGGTATCAACGTAAAGTACTTAGTAAACTTATTTTAGATAAATAAGTTAACCGTCCTAGTTCCCTGGACATTTTTTTTTTTATTTAATTTTGAATAACTTTGGCTGTGTTAATGCAAATGGCATAACATTTGGCCAGGTTGTGCATTTTGGGGTGAAGTTTTTCTGTGCTATAAACTCCCATTATAATGGCATTCATACAAATGGTTATATGCTGACATAATATGTCTGTGGCAATCTTTAAAAAGAGCATTTTTTAAAAATGAAGGGATAGCCAAAGGTTATGCAGGTCATAGTAACCTGGCCCATTGTAAATATACTGATTTGATCATGAGAAATAATCGCTTTAAATATGTTGGATTTAAACATCTGACTGAAGCACATGTGTGGGTGACTCTGGATTCACTGAGCCAGGTCTGAGTCTGAAGTAGTCTTTTAGGAACCTCCTAGGTGAACATTTGTTCACATTGAGCTAAGCCAGAAGAGCTGTGGTTTCCAGACCATAGATTGTAAATAAATATGTTATCGGCCCATTGGTCCCCTATTCACCAATATTGTCATTACAAATGGGTTATAAAATGGCACTTACATCCGGGCTTTTCGGATTTTACTCCATAGTAAAACAATAGTTTTTAAAGTTTTAGAGTTTTTAGAGTAGCAGAGTTGTCACATAGTAAAAACTTAGCTCTAGAGACAGGAGCCATCTTTTGTACCAGGCTGTAAACATGAGTTTTACACTTGTAAAGTCGCCATTGGGTTTCTCCTTATATTTCGGCTTTTGGAGCGCCCTCTGGTGGACGGCGGTATGGCGGCGCCCTTACAGGAGGACCATTTTAGAGGTTCCATGGGAGAGACTTGTTCCAGACCCATCAGCTTTGTTTCAAGCGTTAGCCAACCTCACATAGACTATAGTGTTAGGCTACTTGATGAAAGAAGACCTAATGGCCTATTTTCCCAAAAGTGTTGCCAAGGGAGGGCATCTATAGCCTTGAGTTTCTTACTGTGTAGGGATGACCAAAAAACGCAAGATAATTAACTCGTGGAACGTAAGAAAAAACAAAACAAATTTTTCACATTAATGTAGCTAAGTTGGTCACGTAAAAAAGTGGCTTCTCAAATGTTCTCTCCGGGGCTCCGTAGCCTACTCAAGCAAATGTACGTTTGAGTAAATGAAACGTACTCGCCAACTCTGCCTATTCCTTATTAAAATATAACTAGGGATAAATTAATAATTAAGGCAAATAAACAGCGTCTTGTAAATAGTAGCTCTATATCATAAGCCTATTTGCCAAAATGGCGGCCACGAGGCCACACCTTTTACCTGGGATGAAGCTACCTTACGTCTGACACGCTTAACAGGAAGCGGAGAAGTTGCGTTGTGTTAAGAATTCAAAGCCAAAGTTTTGGCGAAAAAGAAAGTCGTGGTTGTTTTCAGTCTTTGGACAAAGTGACGTTAAATAAGCCAGCAGCTTCACGGATTTACCAGGGAAATGAAATAAATGAGAGACACAGAAAAAAGAGCATGTCCTTACCAGGAACCACAGCCGTAAGACAGACCCTCTTCTTACTGACTTTTATTTCACTCGTTGTATCAGGTAAGTCAAGCTTAATTGTTACACAATTATCATTAAATGTACGATAAATTGTGTTTATTTGAGACAATTGAAGGTTTTATCCTCAAAGCAAAAAGAACATTTAAAAAAGGGCCTAATTTAGAACATTAAGTCATACAATGTAGTCTGCAGGTGGTTATTATGTTGTTATTGTGAGTATGTTTTTCATGGAATGAGCTTCATGGTTGGAATATAAAGTTCTTGAGCAGTACAAAAAGTGTGATTGTGCACATGGTCATGACTGTACAGAGCGGGGTAAAAATGGCATGATACACAAATGTGTCATAGTCTATTTTGGTCCAAGATATAGGATTGTGTTTATTGGTTCTGCTTAGGGACATATACAAACCTGTACAAGAGTGCATATTTACACCCAAATAGCTGTTTATTGTGAATATGGCCCAGTAGGTTGGTTAAGTTTAGTCAAGAGTAAAGTTAAGCAGAGATTGAAATTTATTTATAACTCTACTTGTGTTACCTTGTTCTCTGTACAGATGTCCAAAAGCTGACCATTACCCCTAACCAAGGGACCACTCTAAACATCAGCAGCACTCCAGCCACTGGCTCAGGCTGTAAAGTATGTACATTGTCCGGCCGCATGCGACAATGTGAAACATCTCGGTTGTTAAAATACAATAGTCCTATCTTAGTAGAGTTGGAGTGCTCCAAACGTCAAGGGGCCTTCAGTGTGGAAGTTACTCGGACTATTGGTAATTGTCTTTTTGAATGGAAGTCTAATTTGGATGTTATTTTGGCCATTTGTCAATCACTGTATAATATGTTGTCTTCCCAGAATGCACCACATGGTCGTGCAGTAGTAATATTCAGGCAGACGCCAACTTGGATGCTTTGTTGAATTTAAATCGCAAGTTCACCTGGAACCTAAAAGCCGCTGCCCCAAAAGCAGCCAGAATAGACTTTACCAGGACTGGTCTGAAGCAGATTCAGCCATTCGAGAGCTGCCCTGACAAGCACACTTACACCTTTGAGGTTTTTCAGGATTCAGGTAATGTGACTGTTGGCAGGTACTGCAGAACAGGCACCATCACAAATGCTCAGGCTCTTGGTCGGAGCCGGTTTTCTCTTGAGCTTCTTGCAGGACAGACACTTCAGAACATCTACTTTACTGTGTCCATTGGGGAAGAAATCAAATGTAAGTCAATTTTAGATTTATTTTTTCAACTCTTTTTGTCACATGTTGTGGTTAGTAATTGCATATTTTACTTTTTTTTTCCAGCTCTTGCCAAAATATCATTAACTTTGCCTCAAGGCCTGTCATCCCTAGAGCTGTTTTCTCCCAACTACCCAGGCAGTTTTCCTGATGACGACCTAATGGAGTGGTACTTTGATGTCCCAGCCAAACACAAGGCATCCATACTGTTATCAAAACTTACTCAGCCCCGCTGTTTGAAGAAAGAGGCAGCAATGGAGTACCGTGGTTTGGGGAGAACAGCGCTGGTAGTCAGCCTGACAGAAAACCAGCCCGTCCAGAATCAGGGGAGCTTCTCCGTGACCCTAAGAAACTGTAAGATGGATAATCGTCGAGCTGATTCGTCTGGGCTTTCTTTAAATTTCAAGGTGTCTGTTTCAACAACATCACCAGGTTTGCAAACTTCATTTTAAGTATCTTGGCTGGACTTGTATAATTTTGGTCTCTGTCTGATCTTGAATGTGAATTTTAGAGAGTAAAGTAAAGCATGAGCCAAGTTTTCTATTCCATGCTCAGTTAAGGATGGCAATCAATGTTGGTTATCAGTCAACTGCCATGTCACCCTAAACCAAGGGGTGTAGGGGTGCATTTGAAAAGTGATCTTTGATTTTCTTAAAAAAACAATAAAATGTTTTATTCTGTGCTCTACTTTTATTAGGCTGTTCAAACAGGAGAAAAATATAAATAATCGCAGTTGTTTTCACTGTGTTTGCTCACAAAAAAATGAACTGCAAAATAGATTTCTATTGCCTAAAACAAAAGATAGAGATTTGGACTCAGAATGTCTCCAGCATGTTATGACAGGCCCTTGAATTACTGTAAGAATAAAGTAAAATTATTTGTATAATACCTATGTTGCAATAGTGTGCACAAAGTACTGAATAACTTCTGAAATGAGGGAACAATGAGAAACGTCACAACCTTTATGTGTCCTCGAGTCTTTTTAGGGCAGCTCTGGAGTTGCATCATCATTGAGTCTACTACGTTACTTTGCGCAACACAAACTGTCTTATGTGTATGCATTCTTTTCAATGGAAAAATACTTTTTGTTTTTCTGAAGTGCTATGTGAAGTAGACATGAAGAAACTGCCAGATTTCGCTCTTCACATCAAGAAGCTGAGTCCGTCCTCAGAATGCATCATGAAGCAAAAGTCTGTGCCGAGAGATCAGATTACGGTTCCACCAAACAGCGTTACTCAGCTGTCTTTTGAGGCCTGCCACCCTGAAAATGTAGAGGTCACCGCCACAAAATTATTGGGTAATTCCTCAGGACCTGATAGAATCCTTATAGGTTTGAAACATTGTCTGTTAAATAAAGTATAATATTTGGAGTAAGTGTGCCGGCTTTACATTTTGTTTTTCTGATTGCAATAGCCAATAGCTGTGCACCTGAATTCCTGTTTTGGCCCATTTATCTTGCAGTGTTTTGCATCGGTTTTGACCCCAAAGTAGTTCTGAAACAGTTTAGCTGTTTCCAACTATTTGGGTTTGTAATTTTAATAAGTGCATTTCTTTTTCTAAAGCCAAACCCTTAATGCTGCTAAACTAATATACTTTACAATAAATTCACTTTAGACTGTGTGACAGCAGAGTTGCATTATAAACATTAAAACCATATCATCAACAATGCTTAATAACAGCATGTTTAAAAATATTTATTTTTGTATATTTTGGAATGGATGGATGGAATAGAATGGAAGTATATTTTGTATATTAGCATTGTATACCTTTTCTATTTCTAAAATGAATTCTCTAATAATTTGCATTCATCTTGTTGTTAATTGTCAAATTCATAACATCACTTTTTTCCCCTCAGGATGTGATCAAGTCATAGCTTGCCCAAAGTTTTCCCTGTCTATTCCCTTGTTGACTTCATGCCTTCCTGCCCCGCTGAACAATGTCACCTGGACCCTCAAACCTCCTCAGCACGGGACCGTGGAGCTAATCTCTCCCTCTGGACCCCTCAGACAGGAGCTACCGGGACAGCACTGCAATGACAGCATCTCTATCAAAATAACAGAAGATGATGGAACTACTATTGGATATTTCTGCCGCCAGGGAACCATACATAAAGTCCAAATCCATACCAATGTGTCCATCAGTGTCTGTGGGACAGAGGGTCAAGCACTTACGCCATCACACGAGCCTATTTTAACAGCAAGTATAACAGAGAAGATATCAGGTAAAAAGCTGCTCACAAAAAAATATTAATTAAATTCATAATCATTAAAGAAATGTACATTTTTTAATGAGCTTTATTTCAACTGCCCCATATTCAGAAAGGTACATATTTAGCGTATCTCCAAAGCAGGACGCCCCTCTCGTCGTGGCGACTCCTGGTTGGCCAAAAGGGTTGAAGTCTTATTCCACAGTGTCCTGGATTGTCACTGTCCCACCAAAGATGCAGGCACATCTGATGTTCGCCAACCTCAGCCAGCCCAAGTGTACCACCCGCCACACCAACATTATGATCCAAAGAATTGGCAGACTTGAGGAGGAATACAGCCGCAGGGAGGACGAGAAGGCAGAAAGCGAAATCATTGTTTCTGATAGCTTCTACCTCAACATATCTAACTGTAAGCCAGAAAGAGGAGACTTCAGCGTTGTTGCCAAAATCACAATTCACAAGAGTAAGTCATATTACTGGATAGTGTGGTTTCCTTTGGGTATTATTTAGAGGTAAATGTATTTAAAACAACAAACAAAAATCATATTATAGGCCAGATATTCTCTGTCACTCAACTTTAATGTGAATATGTTTCTGTCTAAACCACTCATTTTGACTAATGTCCATTTATGTCTGCCATCATTTAGGCAAGCTGCTGATTATGATTGTGAGCATAGTTGTTGGCCTGTTGGTCACTTTTATTGTGGTGCTAGTCGTGGTGTGTTTAGTGATCAGGTGCGTACAGCTCTTCTACACAATATGTTCTTTGAAATAGGTCTTATTATTCTATGTTTTGTAACTGAGTTATTATTGTGTATTGATGAGCAGGAAGAAGAAAAAGAATGTCAACCATCAGGTGGCCATCTATAATCCAAACGGCAGCAGTTTCTTGCCAGGACAGAATGGCTTTCCCAAATCTCGTGAAGACAATGAGTCGCATGTGTATGAGTCTATTGAAGATTCTCTGGTCTACACCTACCTGCTGAGGAAAGGTGCCCAAACAGGAATATATGGAGAATCTGACGCATATCAAGCTGACCACAGAGACTCACAGAAGCCTCTAGAGTCCCGAGAGAGTGGTGCAGACAACATGGAACAAGGCATATACCAGGAGTTTCCTATCTCACAACAAAAGCCAGAGCTGCCCAAAAGGCCCCCGAACCACATGCAGCCCAACATGGACAATGATATTCATGAGTTTGGGGAGCAGAGCATGGATGAGCAGTCACCAACTCTCAGCCCACGGCTCGAACCGGAGGGAGGGAATTGAACACATAATTGGATTTACATTTTGTTTACATTAATAGTGATTCACAGAAATTAGGCACATTACCAGCTGTTGTGCATTTTAAAAACACTTTACTTCTCTTCCATAACAATAAGTTTAAAACCATGATGAAACCTGCTGGAACTATTACTGTGCTGTGAGGCCACATTCTCGGCCGACTCTGGTCTTTCTGTGAGGAGTCTACGTGTCCTTCATGTGTTACCGTGGGTTCTCTCCGGGTACTCCGGCTTCCTCCCGACGTCCAAAGACATGCATGTATAGGTTAATTGGCAACTCTAGTGTCCCTAGTGAATGAATGTGAGAGTGAATGATTGTCTGTCACTGTCTGTCTCTAAATGTCAGCCCTGCGACTAACTGGCCATTGTCCAGGGTGTACCCTGCCAAAGGCCCAAAGCTGCTGGGATAGGCTCCAGTCACCGCGACCCCTACCCGGAGATAGCCCACGGTAACACGCGGAGGACATGCAGACTCCTCACAGAAAGACCAGAGTCAGCCGAGAGAGTGGATTGCAATTGTGAATGTTAAACGCTTCTTTTAGACCATTATCACATAAAAGACTGGCATCACTTTTTAAAGTTAGACATCATTAAATTATATATCTTTTCAGTGATATCTTTTCAGACTAAACAAAGACTAATTAAAGTCACTGTCCGCTCAGTGTTTGTGAGGCACAGACAATTGAGAAACTATTTTAATAAGTAACAGTCTATTGTTTACATTTATACAATAGCCTTAAATTAAATGTATTGATATTTGGCAGTAAAATGAGATTAAAGTAATTAGATGTTTGTCAAAGACACTCTATTGATTATGTTGTTAGATGTAATTTGTTGAATCTTCAGTGGGACGAGCCAATGTGGTGAGAAATAATACTTTTTTTATTACATAATAAAATGAAAGCAGCATAACATGTCATTTACAGAAAAACATGGAGGTACAATGTACCATAAAGTATTAGTTATTTATCAAGATAATATATAAAACATACATAGACAATAATCCATACAGTGATAATTACCCACAGGAAAATATAAAGTCATAGTGTAATGTGTAATTATGTCTTGTTAATACTGTTTATACTGTCTGCACAGAAGCATCAACTCAGACAATATTAAACTCACAAACAGACGGCTTCACAACTCTGCAGCTTTCGTCGAACCACTTGCCATTGGCTGTTGTGGACAAAATCGCACAATTCTGGCTGTGCCCTCCGTCCGGCTGCTGGGTGATCTCTGTTTCCCAGTTCTTAAAGCGCACACTGGAACCAGACTGGTCCACCCAGTGGCCGTCACTCACCATATCGTTAATGCCCAGCCAGATGTGCTCCTCAGGGCCGATACTCTGGCGTACATATTTATTAAGCTGGTCGTTCTCGTTGATGGTCAGAGGGGTGCTCAGTGTGCCTCCCTTGGCAATGCAGTCGTCACTGGCAGAGTGGAAGTTCTTCTTCACAGGGTCAGCCAGGAAACACTTGCCAAGGACCTTCATGCCTCTCAGACAAACTAAGGATTTTAAACTATGTTTATTGTGTTATAAAGGTAAATGTCTGTATCCTTTCAAATCAACACTATGTAACTTTTTAGGATGTGTACACAGTAAATGCTTCTGTCTACACCTGTGCTGTTTTATTTTACTTTTTATTTATTCTTTGACGCTAAGTTACATAGTATTACTTTACCCTCCTGCTAGTGTCCATTCTGGAGCATTACCTGTTTGTAAAGCCTGTTGCTCTTTCAGCAAATTGAGCTCCTGGATAATGTCATTAATCTGTTTCTTCAGCTCCTCAATTGCATCCTTGTTTGAGTCTGAAAAAGCCAGAATAACTTTTTGTACTGTAATAAAATAGTCCATTATGGTATAAAAACTGCACTAAGAGTCTTTTTTTTAAATTTCCTACCTTTTTTTCCATTTCTTCTTTTTGAGGAGGTCTGCTGGAGTGTGCACTGGGTCAGCAAAAGAAGACAAAACACTAAGAGAACTTTGGCTTCCATGATGCTATTAAAGCACTAAATCCACTGAACTGAAAGTGTTTCTGTGTAAACTCCAGACCTCTATCTCCAAAGTGCCTGCAGCTCTGGGGCTGGTCAGACACACTGTTGTTCACTCCGCCAGTCTGGCAGCACGCACTTGTGAGGAAATGTTGTCACAGAACAAATGCTTTACAGATGTTTTACAGCATTTTTCTATTTAATGTGTGGCACAAAGATGGATGGTGAAAAGATTGTCTGGTGGATCAGTGTTCGAACAACCATGACCTCAGTTCCACATTTAAAGGTAACCACTAAAGAGAAAAACTGATTACTGTGGCAGCATCACCTCTTGTAGCTTTTGATTTTAATACCAGTAGCTTTATTGGTGCAAACTGGTTTTGTCCATTGCCTCTTTTGCTTGTGAGGTTATGTCCATTGGGTTTGCTATGTATCCTGAAAGCTAGAGGTGGATCTTTTGCATTGTTCTTACAGAAACACATCTGGTTCTCTTTGTTGAGCTGGAGTAAGTCCAGATGACACGTGGCAGAGCCTCATATAATAAATAGCGTTATGAAATCAATATTGGTTCAACCATGACTGTCCTGTACCACAAAACCTAATAGGCCCTTGTAAAAGCTGATTCACACATTTTTTTGTATTTTTCATTTTTATATATTACATGTTATGTTATACATTACCTGTTTTTTTTTCAGATGTGAGTCATTTTAACAATATATTTAGAGTTTAGAAAATAACAATAGAGAATGTAAGTAATCCAGTAAAAGTTTATGACAGTCATTGAAAATAAGTAATTTAGTACAAGGTACAAAAGTTCAGGCAGAGGTAAAGGCAGCTTGTATACACAAATACCAACAATAAAACAAATGCTTATAGATGTTCGCAGCTCTGTGCTCAGCAGGCATGTCTCTGATTGAGTGTTAAGTCAGAGCTATGAAATTACAGTGCACAGGTCACAAATCTAAACTTCAAATGCATAGTTAGTTAATTAGCCTTTTTAACCTTAACAACATTCCCTAAACCATCATTCATTTAGCTTTCAAACGTAATGCTACAATATCTGAGATGTGCTGATGAGATTAAAAAAAACACACAAAAATAAATACTAGGTAGTGCTTTTTCAATGTGCATTACATTTAAGCATACCGTTTTTTTAATATTGCATTTTTCTTCCTTGTTTCTTTGTGATTACATCATACTGCTACATTTCCCTCCACAGGAGTCTTCATTATCTATATTGTTTTCATGTTATACATTCACATTTTCTAATACTTCATTACCGCAACAGATGTGTTTATGGTCAAATCAATGTGAACATAAAGCTGTGTATGTCTCACAGTGATTTTGTGCAGTTGTTCTTCACGTAAGTGTAGGCAACCAACAAACAAATCAAATGTTACAATGTCTTACATGATTCATCTTTACAAAATACTTTATCACAGTGCAAGAAGACATAAACCACTGATAAAATTGCCAAAATCAAAACAAAAATGAAAAACGAAAGACTTAAAACGTGTAGAAATAAATAAAATGTTAAAAAATATACAGTGGCGTAAACTTGCTCAAGAGACGCCAGAGTGTTGGGCAGCATCCCTCTGGTCTATGTTGGACAAAGCACTAAAAAACAACAGTCAAGAGAAATACAACAATTAATATTTGTCAAGAATGCCGCTTTATAAAAAGAAAACTATACTTCAAGATAAGATAAAATTAAATATTAACTAAAACAACAACTGAAATGGTTAGATTTGGAGAGTAAAATTTGCACATGATCTGATTGGGTTCTCTGTGAGCTCTCTTATGTCTCTATAACACTTAGAGTTATAGAGTTAATGAGCTAACTGTGGGGTACAGTGTGTGCCCTTCTCTACACACTAAGCAGGGATCATCCATGCTGTAGCCAGTCATTGTGGGACAAAGGAAGTGGGGATTTGGGGACATGGGGTTTGTGCAAAGGGAAAAACGTCAGGGTCAGACTGCACTACAGTTCAGCGGCAGAGAGGGGGCACTCTCCCACATCACAAGATCAGTGCACGTCACAGTGGATATATTACAAACCTGTGTCCATCCCTCACACCAGAGCTAGTGCAGAGTAAAGCAGCAAATCAGCAAAGAATAAAGTCAGATATGGTTTATTTAATATAAAATGTGTTTTTCTTATATTATAGCTTTTTTATTTGTTTATTCTTCAATTTTGCTGACAGATATGGCCTTAGTGTATTCAGGAGAATAAAGAAAGCAACATTTTCCTAAATCCACTCAATCCACAAAATCTGAGAAGAAACTCCCACAACTATGATATATAATAAAATTTTCAACATTAACAGACAAATTGTTTGAGCTCCCCAGTCTTCATTAGTAACTCATGTTATTCGCACTGTGAATTTATGTTGGTTACTGATTATGTGGTTTCTATGGAACGTGACAGTAATGGTGTACACATGTAAAAAGAAAACCTCACCTTTGAGAATATAATCTGTTAACAGACTGGGCACCTTGTCGCTGTCATCTCTCATCGCAAGGAGTACTGAAAGGCAGCAGAAACAGACAATTTCAGTTGCTGGCACATTAACTGCAATTAAAGTTTTATTGTTCAGAAGAGAGACATACTTTTGGTCAGGACTTGTAAGTCTTCAATAGAAGGAGGTTGCCCTTTTTTTGCGTAAGGGATGACAGTGGTCAAGTACTGAGGGGAAAACAAGACATAAACAGAAAATAAAATACATTTATGGCTACATTATATCATCATTAGTTCAACAACTAACTTCACAGCTCAAAGAAAGAAGGAGAAAGGAACCTGTTTTTCATTGCACCCGCCCCCAAACGTTTGCCGAAAGCTGTTTTGAATGACAGAAGAAAGTCCCTCCATGCTGAAGCGCTAAGGAGAGAGAAATTATAGCACCACACATCCAGAAAAGAAGTGAGCAAGGATAA
Organism: Perccottus glenii; assembly: GCA_024416835.2. Taxonomy (NCBI): domain Eukaryota; kingdom Metazoa; phylum Chordata; class Actinopteri; order Gobiiformes; family Odontobutidae; genus Perccottus; species Perccottus glenii. The sequence continues at coordinate 12,363,949 of CM044551.2, forward strand.
AACGAAGAAGTATTAAAAAATAATTATAATAAATAAGAAAGTGTAATGTATAATAACGAAAAGCATTCAAGGGTCAAGGATTTTTGTCCAGAAATATATGAGCACTGAAAAGGACTTCGGTACTAACTGATCCAAATGACTTCTCATTGTGGCTCTGCAAAGTCCCTGCTGCTCCTTTGAGCTTCTTTTTCTTCTTCAGCATCTCGCGGTGCTCCTTCTGTCTGTTTTGGACATCAATAAGTGCTGAGATGAAGCTGTTCTTCACCTCTTTCTCAAAGTCTAGTTCATCCCTGAGAGCGAGTTGCTGCACAAGCTCCTCCGAGAACCTCCTAATGGTGGTCTCTGACTGCTCCAGGCGCTCATTCAACTCCGCAACAGTCATGGTTCTTATTCCTACAACAGAAACATTTCAACAAGAGAATAGTAATACAGTGTCATTCAAATGGATGTAAGTAAAAGATTTTATTACGCTTACTTTATCTGGGTTCAAAAATAATCTGTACTAATATTACTGTTTATTAGGACTTTTAATTTATTGTCATGTCAACATCCGCTAACCCTGTATACATTAAAAAAAACTGCAATAAATGTTACAGTGTTCTGTTCCCAGTTTGGATGCATTTATTTGTCACCACTATGTGTTATTATGACACTGAACAGTAATATACTAACGTAACTACATGAGACTGGTTACTCATATAGTGTAGTTGTCAAAGTTTAGGTATAAATAAATAAAAAACAATACTTAATATGAAAAAAAATGTAATTTTAAAAGCACGCCATACATTTGTGTATAATCTCATATTGTGTTTTGTACAAAAAATGTAGTGGTAGCTACTTGAACGTCCATCTACAGAGTCACCTCTTTCATATATCCCCATTGATATTTTGTTAGCTCCACTTAGTTATTATTTATGACTGTGCAGTAACAGTCTTTGTCCTGTGATATTTACCTAACTATACCTCGAGTTAGAACTAAAATGGGAAAAAACAGAACGCAAGTCTATTTGGCATGGCCTGTGTTTTTGAACTGTTACTGTGTCCTTGCACTTTCAGCACAAACTAGCATTCACTTTATATTAATGCTCTTAACTTTATAACTTTGTAATAAGATATTGTAACTTGTATTACTTATACAAGTCAGGCCAGGTCACCCTTGTAAATCGTGATCTCACTGGGTTCTTAACTGGTTAAATGAAGGTTAAATAAAAAAATAAAGTAAAGTAGAAACATGTAAAAAATAAATGGCCTTGAATGTTTGGGTCTATTTCACTTACTCTCCTCGTAGTGAGGGGTGATGGTAATGTGCTGGATGTCCACTGAGAGCATGGAGAGGTCTGACTGTGAAGGATTGTGCTCTCTGTCCATGTCCGGAGAGTCCTGCATCATTTCCTCTATCTCCTCAATGACCTACACCAACAACAATAAAAGAGTCAATAAATCACACTGGACATTAGCTGATAAATCTCTTTATACTTTTTGCCCCTGCTAATACGCTGCTCTGCTTTTACATACTCGCAGACAGAGTCAGGGCAAGCAGACATGAAAAGGATCATTGTAGAAGGCACTGACCTGCTCTGCAGTTAAAAGGGGCTCCTCTGTGAGACTAGAGATGATGATTGAGTGCATGTCCAGCTGCTCTCTCAGTTCCTCATCGTCTGATACCTCTGCCGTGACGTCACTGTTTCTCTGTCCGGAGCACAACAGGGAGAATTTAATCGAAGCACTAAACCCTGGCACAATATTTTAGATTTGTAACATTATTAGAGGAGAGATTTTGTCCAAAAGGGGGGCTGAGGAAAGTGGGACAGGAAGGATATAGGGTAATGAAGTCACGCACTTTGTCTTCCAGGTTAAATGTTGCTGTGTGAAGCGAGCAGGCACGAGACTGTTTCCAATCCACTGGCATCATCTGGCCATAATTGCGGGTTAAAGTGCTCCATATGCTAATGAAAAGAGAGACATATAACCACATCTACAGATACCAAAGGATTACAAATAAATATAGAATCTCTGCAAAAAAAGATTTTAGATTCTAAAAATATATCACAATCGGATTAAGCTGTTTTAATGCTGGCAAATAATGACATGCTGCAATAATCCCTAACATTGTCCTTTATCAAATGGAATAGATGATGAGAATGTATTGAAAAATAAAAGCTTCAAGTTGCAGTGCCCCTGCATCATGTTATACAGTAGTGACAAAATCTATAATATAAAATATATTTTTAAGGGGCATTTATAAATATAATATATCTTTTGTGGACAACATATTGGATGCAGTGCTGAAACAAACAAAAAAAAAACATTTCAAATGAACATTTTTTTAAACTCGGAAACCTGTGTAAACCACTGACATGTAGTAAAGAAAGGATGAAAATGTGAAGGATTTGCCTTTTATCAAAGTAAAAACGTGAAAAAACGTATATAGTAAATTAAATTAGACAATTTTACATCGTGGATATATCCAGGCTTGTTTACATGTAATTGGCTGCTGCTGAATAGGACTATAGACTATCTATCACGTACAAAAAGACAAGCTAACAGATTAAACGTGTGTTGTTGTAGCTACATATTGTATTTCCAAAACGATCTGCAGTGAGAATGGAGCTACCCTCGTTAACACATAGCGATAGACAACAGGCCACAAACAACACTTACTCGTCTTTCTCCAGCAGCGTGTCCTCACTTAACACATTCACAGGGGCGATACTCTCCGTCTTGGTGTTATAATTTTGGAAGCACACGAATAACATCTCGTCAAAATCTTTCACAAGGTCCTCCATGGACCTAAATGTTCCCTTTTCCCCCGGAGAGAGGGTACCGTCTGGGAGCTCATCCTCCAGGAGCAGCTCCGCGGCGGCGGGAACACTGCGGTCCTTCTGTGGCACAACATACTCCGAAAACAGACTCAACTCACCGCCATTCGGCCACTCCTCGTCGAAATGTGCGATAGGTGCCGCCATTGCCCGGCCCTGCCTAGTATCCCCGGGTTAAAGATGACATAGATGCTGCGGGGCTGGCAGGCCTCCGCATCATCCTCTCCGTGTGGCCTCTCACTTTCCTCTGCTCCGGATAGTATGGCCGCTCAGCGCACCAGCGGCTATACAAAAGGGTTAATGAAATGTAGCTAACCATAAAGGCTTCATAATAGCTTAGCAGAGTCTGAGTAATTAGTAAATGTATAAGAAATCTTGGAGACTCAATAGCCTAAGCCTAAGTGATGCTAAAATTACCAAAATATGGCCTACCTTCATTTTCTTATTTGGTTTCCACAGCGGCCTACAGTGGCTAGATTAGGAATTACAACAGAAATAGCTGATCACGTTGCCATTGACAACACACTCCAAACAAACTAAAAAACAAGGAAAATGACCTTCAAACGCGTTTAGTGTCTGACTGTCTATTAAAATGAGTTCACCTTTGTCGATGCTGAAGAAAACAAAGCACACTCCTCTGCAGCAACGGTTAGTGGCTGTAACTTAAAACCTCTGTAGCATTATCTGTGAAAGATTGCGTTTACTGAATTGTCTTTGAACCACAGGGACAAACATATAACGCCATTCAGGAGGAATCTGTTGAGAGGTATGCTGCCTATTGAACAATGAATTATGCAAATACACAGCAAAACTAAAACAGGAAATGTGATTTTCAGAGTTTCAGGCAGAAGTGACGGATAATGGTTTCTCTACCACTGGCCTAAATCCTTCTGTAACCTCTAACCCTCAACCCAGTGATGATGCCAAAACCCCACAAAAGAAAGGTATACAACAACACATGTTGCAAAGTCCACATTATATGTATAAATCTCATGTCAAATAGTCAATAATTGTATTTTCAAATTCTCAGGCAGCCCACCAAGTAACTCTGAACACATATCTGTGATAATGCAGCGACTGTCCAGGTTGGAGGAGAGAGTGAGGGTCCAAGCACAGGAGATTGAGGACAAGGTAGGGCCTAGATTGTCAACATAAAGTAGGCTACAACAAAATTCACCACACATATTAAAATAGTTTTCTTTGGTCCTGGGTAGGATAAAAGAATTTCCGAATTAGAGAAAGAACTGAGGATGACGAAAGGTAGGTGTGTGCAATGTTTGCTTCCCCGTTGTGTCCATATTGGGTGAAATGTAGTATCTAGTAGTAATAAAACATAATAAAACACATCAATCAGAGCTATGTTTTTCACCTCAAACTGACACTGCATTTGTATATCTTGGAAAAATAAACTTTAAGCTGCATAGAACCCAGTGGAAGTTTTATTAGTTTCGTTATACAACTGCCCAGAGAGGATGAAGTGAGCACTACTGGGGGAATTGAACTAAATTAACTAAAATAATATAGTTTTAAAATGTCTATAGTGTAATAATCATCAGACCTATTCTACTTGGCTTGTTCAACAGCATGTCCCAGTATTACACCATAACTGGTCACATGTTAAAAAGTTAAAGAAAAATGTGTTAGGTGTGGAATTGCAGTTTGCAATATTACCACCAGATGCCAAAAGCAAAAGCCACAGTTTGAAAACTAATAATTGGTAACAAGTACAGTTTATGTAAATGCAGAGAATGCCAGTGAAAAGACAAGCAGAGATGGCCTTGAGACAAGATACCAACAGCTACAAAGCCAGGTTTATGAAATGGAGGTAAGCTTTCTTTGAAAATAATTAACCAATTAGTGTGGTTTGTGGTTGACAAATGCTCCTGTCTGACAGAGTTTCCTCTGTGACTATGGTTTGTTCTGGGTGGGATCTGGAGACAAAAGGGAAACAGATAAATGTGAGCAGACACACAGCTCAGACAGGCCGTGGAGACTACCAGGTAGACTTGACATAAAGGTTTGGTGTGCCAACGTATTTGTACATAAACAATCTCTTCTTCACAGATAAATCATTGGATAGACAGTTGAACATGAGCATGAACTTTGACCAGGTCCTGCAGAGAATGCAGGAGCTGAATATCCTCGCAGGGGAAGGCGAGACATACATCCAGGCAACAACTAGAGGAGCACAGCTGGCAAAAAAGAAACCCATTCAGCTGAGGCTTTACCGAAATGGCATTGTGATGTTTAACGGGCCTTTCCGCTCTTATCAGGAACAGAGAACCCAAGTTATTTCATAAATACTAAACTTGGATATACTTGAAAAAACTTGAAATGAATACAGCAAACTGGAAAACTGGATGGTTACACATCTCTATTTGTTGTTTTTGCAGCAGTTTATGCAGGATCTGCTGGATGGCTATTTTCCATCTGAGCTACAGGAAAGGTTTCCAGATGGTGTGCCTTTTGAGGTGTGTCTGACTTTCCATTTGTCTGTGAGCAAATGTGGAAATGTGCAACTGTAAAGGGCTTTTATCTTGAAGGTCCATGACAGGCGTGATGAGGAGTTCATCATCAGGCCACAGAGGGACACATTTCCTGGTTATGGACAGGCCATCAACTCAGAACCTGGTCTGAAAAACACTGTTACGGGAATACTTAAAGCCGTCAGTGCCCTGAGGCTTATTCTTTGTATTTGCGTGACAGGTGAGAAACTGAGTGACGATCAGTTTCTCAACAGACTGCCAAAAGTGGTACTAAAGGCTGGTCAAGTGACCGATATCAGGGATTCATCAAGGAGTGCCCTGCAGGTGATCAGTAGCAGGCAGCTAAATTAAAAACTTTATTGGCTTTTCAACAAGCTTATACATGCTCTGCAGATGAATACTGAACAGAGCTATCTGGCCTATCTGTACTTGTTTGTTGTTTATCTTTATCTTTGTTAGGATTACACTGATACCCAAAGCAGCAACTCTGTGATCCTCGTAGACACACCAACACTGCAGGAAACGAAGGAGAGGTATTTAATGTATTTTATGCTGAACAAAAATTTTAATTCAATCCTTTTGTTTTTGCCCCCATTTTTCATGAGTTGAACTCAAAGATCTAAGACTTTTTCTATGTTTACAAAAGGCCTATTTCTCTCAAATATTGTTCTGTTAGTTAGCACTTCTCCTTTGAAGAGATAATCCAAAAACCAGTAAGTGTCTGGTGTGGCCACTTGTACAGTAAAAACTGTATTCATCTGTGAAGAGAACATCTCTCCAAAGTGCCAGTCGCCATCAAATGTGAGTGTTTGCGAACTGCAGTCAGGTCAAAACTCTTGATGAGGATGACGAGTGCAGATGAGCTATTTAAAATGTTTTCTGACAGTTTGTGCAGAAATTCCTTTGGTTATGCAAACCGATTGTTGCAGCAGCTGTCCGGGTGGCTGGTCTCAGAGGATCTTGGAGGTAAAGATGCTGGATGTGGAGGTTCTGGGCGGTTACATGGGGTCTGCGGTTGTGAGGCCGGTTGGATGTACTGCCAAGTTCTCTGAAACACCTTTGGAGACAGCTTATGTGGAGAAATTAACTTTTAATTTACGGGCAACAGTTCTGGTGGATATTCCTGCAGTCAACCAATTGCACGCTCCCTCAAAACTTGCAACATCTGTGGTATTGTGCTGTGATAAAATTTTAGAGTGGCCTTTTATTGTGGCCAGCCTAAGGCACACCTGTGCAATAATCCTGCTCTCTAATCAGAATCTTGATGTGCCACACTTGTGATGGGGATGGATTATCTCGGCAAAGGAGAGGTGCTCACTAACACAGATTTGGACAGATTTGTGAACAATATTTGAGAGAAATAGGCCTTTTGTGTACATAGAAAAGGTCTTAGATCTAAGAGTTCAGCTCACGAAAAATGGGAGCAAAAACAAAGGTGTTGCATTAAAATTCATTTTCAACCACTTAGTCCCGTTAGGGGTCGAGGGTGACTGAAGACTATCCCAGCAGCTATGGGTCTTAGACGGGGTACACCCTGGACAATGGCCAGTCGCAGGGCTGACACTTAGAGACTCTCCATTCAATCACTAGGGACACTAGAGTTGCCAATTAACCTATACATGTCTTTGGACAGAAGCCAGAGTAACCGGAGAGAACCCACAGTTGTACGTGGAGGACATGCAGACTCCTCACAGAAAGACCAGAGTCGGCCAAGAATGTTTGATTTGGCCGGGTTTTGAACTCACAACCTTCTTACTGTGAGGCAGAAGTGCTAACCACTCTGCTACGTGCCACTACCACTACTCTCATACTACCATTAAAGAAATACAGGGCAAGAAAACAGAGAAGACTATGTCCAAGAAAAAGCACACTACATCATCCTGAAATCCAGATTTGGCTGCAGTAGGGAGTTTGAGGAGCTTAGATGCACTGCTCTGAAAAATGGGGCAGGTCATCAAGGCAAGCCCTAAGATTGGGTAAAGTCTCTGACCTCCAAGTCTTGTACTCGATGCACATTGTACTATACTAAAACGTTCTTATTTTTACGTTTAAGGTGCACTATCCTGCAAGTTTTTGAAATTTATGTTGTCAACAGACTTCAGGCATTAAAACCTGAGTGGTCAGGCTATGATGTTACCACACTGAAGATACGGTCTGAAGATGGTAATAATATATACATCTTGAAAATGAGTTTCTCAGAAACCATTGGCCACCTTCGGCAGCACCTGGACAAACACAGGTGTGGCCTCAGAATAATATTTTTTACCATTGTTCATGTGCATAGAACTGACTGGAGTCTTTTTTTCCAGAGGAGACTTTCTGCCAGACTACGACATCATCAGTGCGTACCCACAGCGTTGCTATGGGGATAACTGTCAGACACTACAATCATGTGGACTCACTACAAATGCATCTCTTCTTTTACGCAAGAGATCAGTAGTTAATGAACCAATAAAATAAATCTGACAAAAACTTGACGTAAGAGGTTTAGTAAAAGTAATTCAGGACAGGAGAAACAGTCGAAACTCTTTATTGCTAAAATATGCAAATTAAATCAAGAACAAGGTATGAAAATATAAACTTTTTTCCCTTTTGCAAAACATTGAGATGTTAAGGCATGCGGAGCCTGAAGATAAATCTTGTGCTACTTGTGTTTAAAAGGTCCCATGAAATGAAAAATGGCTTGTGTCCCTGTTCTGTACAATATAAAACTAGTTGTTTAAAGGTCATTGTTGCATATCACATCTTTATCTTATAAAATTCCTTTGTCTCCCTATTAAGTGACTAGTTTTTCAATGGCTTATTGTACATAAGGTCCTTATATTAATGCTTGTGGGGTGATCCAGCCAACCCCTTTCAACACCTGGGATAAAAACGTCACTCACTCTACAAAATTATTAGAGACACTTGCCGATCACAATATTCAACATTAAATATGACTCCCGTCTTAAACATGTAGAACAACAGAAATAAAATACAGTCTAGAAGACACTTCATGAGACCTTTGCACAACACAAATGCAACATTCCCTCGTATACATTAGCACATTATTACAGCGACACATTTCCGACACAACAAATCAGAAGCTTTCACTCTGAGTTGTCAATGCAAACAAAAACAATAAATACTGAGGATTAATACTGTTACTCAGTCAGTGGCTAAGCAGTTAACTTCTCTACCTACATCAGTTCAGCCACTATGAGTTAACTGTCTGGCATACTGTAAGGTTATGCTACGCACTGTACACACGGTCGATTCAACACAGCTTTGGTAGACCACTTACTAACACTGGGCACAAAACAGTAAGGGCCTCTACAAACGTAACCTACATTCAGAGTCAGGGAATGTATTAACTGTCCTACCAGTTTATAAACCTAGAAAAGTGATATCGGAAGAGTTTGCCGCAGACAGCCCTTTAGAGTTTGTCGGTTGCAGTCACGACAGAAAGGCACATGTTGGTATTTGTTTTGAAACAGGGCCTGCAGCAGAGAAAGCACTCACAAACATTCACAGACTTGCTCAACCAGAGATTCTTTGGTAATACAACCAGTGTACAGCTCATTATGTGAGAGTGCTGATTTGGTATTAATATGTTCAGGTGTGTTTTTACCTCACAACATAGTCTAATTTTACACTGTTAGCCATTTTGAATAATGACAGGTTAGTCACATTACCCACCATTGCAACGGCGATTAAATATTTTTAGTTGATTGTCAACCACTTATAATTTCCCTAAAGGGGAAATCAGCATTTAATACATTATACTTGTGGGACTTCTACACAAATAGCTATTCACTAAGATGGAAATAAAATAAGACTGGTTGGTAGCTGACAGTTAATGTGTCATCATTAAAAACACACACACACACACACACACTGTATATGGATCAAGTATTAGAGGTAAGTTATTTTCTGTTAGCCCTTGGACTGAAATAGATAAACTCATTGGGGGGATGGGACGGTCTCTGAGCTACAGGCAGGCTCAACTGTCAGACAATGTGACAAGAAAAAGGGAAATCATTTGGGCTTTTCTGTCCTCATTTAAAGACATTAATTGCAGTCTTCTTTGACATTCAAAAACTAGGCCTGAATGATGAGTTATTGTAGCTGCTTTAGGAAAGTGGAACTAGTCTGTTGTAGCAGGGTAGAGAGGTTATTGGGTAATACAGTTCTCCCCCATGTCCTGTGCATAGCGGTCTAAGATCACATTGCGTAGCTCCTCCACATCTCGACGAAGCTGTTGCGCTTCAACCAGCTTCTTCTGTAGCACTTCTGGACTTGTCCAGTCCTCACCCTGCTCAGACACTGGTGTAGGAGCTGAAAAAACAATCAAAGTAATACATTTCTTATATGAAAAGTAATAGATATAGTAAAAAGAAAAAATCATTACTTTGGAGGCCAAGCAGCAGGGAAAGGTTAGGATCCTGTCCTTGAGCTCGCTGGGTCAAAATGCTGCACAGTGAGCGGAGGTCACTTAGGCAGGAAGCAATTTCTGTGTGAAGCCTCTGAGTAAGTCGAGCACTGGCTGGCTGCAGGATGGAGGAGGCCTGGGAAGTACCCCTCAGCTCGGGATTGGTCATCTGCTCCTGAAGAGTCAGATTCTGCTCCATCAGTTCCTGGTTCTGAGCTGACAGCTATGAAAAAGAGTTACCAGCAGCACAGATCAGACAGGCAGACTATTACTATTGAGACAAGAATCAAAACAAAGTTAGAGGATCGTCTCACTTCTTTCATGGCTGTGCGGAGTTCCAACACACTTTGCTCCTTGGCCAGCACTTCTTCTCTGAGAGCTTGGGAACTGCTCTCTTCCTGAGACATCTGCTCCTCCAAAGCCTGTACACACAAGTGCGAAAATCAGGACACAATACAGCACACTTGGATTTTTATTTTTGACCAATGGTGAGGATTAATACCTGGATTTGGGCACCAAGCTGTTCCATCATACGATGTTGCTTCTCAATAACCTTAAAAAAATAAAATAGTTTTAAAAGCCTATTACCTAATGCAACTGTGCTGTCATTTACAACAAGTAAATGTCTCTTAAAATATGGTTGGTTTAACAAAGCTGCAGGTCAATGAGCAGTTTGTCACTGTCATTTCAGCAGTTTCAAAACATTCGCTTTTCAACTTCACTTCTTCTGTCACAACAAATAAAGCTACTAAGAGAGGGTTTGTAAAAAATATTTTCGCTTCACCAAATGTTCTTATAAGTTGTGACATACACAAATAAAAATATATAAACACACCTTTTTGAGTCTCTGCTGCTCTTCTTTCAGAGTACCATTCTCTCCTCTGAGTTTCTCAAAATCAAGAGAGGGCAGTCTGGCCCCATCCTCTAGGCCCTGTCGCACACGCTGCTGCATACTAATGATACACAAATATACACTTACTATATTTAGTAAGTTTTACTCAAGTATAAAAAAAGGCATTCGGTTCAATAGAATGAGCATGCATACTCTGTAATGGTGGTTAACAAATCTCTCTCTCTGCGTTTTTGCTCCTCCAGATGTGCGTCTTTCTCTCGAAGCTGAGAGTTTGTTGCTTCAACACGAATCTCCATTTCTTTAACTTTTTCTTGCAGCTCTGTTGCATGCTGTTCGGCTTCTTGAAGCTAAAATGAGACAAACCACCAAATTCCATTTTAAAAACTTAACTAAAAAACCCTGTCCCACGTGAAAATGGATGAAATGGAGCAGAGCTATCTTTACCTGCTTGTTCTGGTTCTGGTAGTCCTCCAGTGTGGGCAGGTCAGCGAGATATCGCTCCAGAGTCTCAATTCGCTGCTGGTTCTCTCTCTTCAGCTCTGCCTCCTTTTGACATTTTTTCTTGAGGTTATTGATGTGTTTGTCTCGACTCCGGATCTGGAGCAGGTAAACAAAATAAAAATAACAAAATGGAAAATATTTAAAACAAAACTACAATTGTAAGTTCTTTTATGTCAAGTTTTTGTGTGGAAATAGTCAAATGTGCTGTTTCTCAACAATAGGTACATGAAGTGTGAACAAACCCTCTCTTCCTGTTTCTTCATTTCCTCTGCATGCTTCTCAATGGTTTCTTCAGACTTTCTGTGAGTCGCCGTGTTTCGGCCTCCACAGCCCCAAGTCTGCGCTCTGCCTCTGCCTTCTCTAGCACAGCAGAGTCTGTACGCTCAGCAAACTGTGCCCTCAAAAAAGCATTCTCCCGCTGAGCTTCCTGTAAATTCACCATTTAGTACTTAGTCCCACATCATTCTTTTTAGTACTTTTAGAATACTTTTTAAGCAAACAGAAGTTAAATTTTAATTGTTCGTTTTCACCAACCTGTAGTCGAAGCATTAACATGTCTTCATAAGAAGTTCCACGGCCAAGTAGGGCGCCATGAACTTGCAACTCAGTCTCCCTTAATCGCTGCTCCAACTGGGCCATGTGCTGCTTTTGTCTATATCAAAAACAAATGCAATCGTCACACATCAAACAACGCAAAACACTATTGTGGTTAGGTGCATGAAGCGGAAAACAACATCTTGCTTCATAAGCATAAAATACCATCTTGCTTTATAAGCAGTATTTGGTAACACTTGCCGTTCAATGATGAGCTCCTTCTCCTTCAGTAAACTCTCACTGGCTTTAACAAGAGCGTCCCACTTGCCAGACTCTGAGTGCATGGATGATGAGTACAAAGATGGGTACTGACCGACTCCGGCACTCATTAACTGTGCCAAAACAAAGACAGAGATGTGTTACAGTTAGAGACGGAGAAATAAACAGCATAAATGAGAACTGCCAAGATATTTGTTCATTTTTTAAAATATCAAATCTAATTGGTCAACAACAAAGACAGCCATTACTAAAACTATCCGTAGTCTTTTTTATTTCACTGTATTTCCACAATTACTTTTTTTTTTTTTAATACTATAAGTATTATAAACAAAAAGCACAATGGAGGCATGGAATCTTTTTAACAACAGGTCAAAGACCAGAGTCTAACAATTCATCTTTTACTTTCCTTTCTTTGGTAGAGAATTTTGTTTCAATGGTTTATGACTGTGTAAAACATTTGGCCATATTTCAGCAGCTGCAGCCCACTGACCTATCACTTGTTTCCCTTTGAGTATACACCCCACCCAATCTATAACAGAAACAGAAGGTTTGTGTTTCCACCCAAAAGTGACATTATGTAAACATTTGCCTAACCTCTATGAAACTGCTGTGACCAAATTGAAATGACCCACAGCAACTGTCTTTATCCCTCACCTTTTGTAAATGCTTACCTGCATTTGTTCCATTTGTAGCCGTAGACTGTCCAGTTGCTGCTTATGCTGCTGCTGCTGTTGCCAGCTGGATAGTTCACTACATCTGTCTTGTCGCAGTGGTTCATAACTCTTTGAGGCTGAGGGTTCACGTAGCAGAGCCTGGGTCTGCAGACTCAGAGGGCTGGTATAAACAGCAGAGGATCCTGGTCCAGTGACCTGACCAACCCTCCGATTAGAAGCCTCTGAAGTGCTGGGAATCCCAGGACGAGCTTCTGGCAGGACCTTATAGCTGTGCTCCATTGCTCTGTAGGCCTCAGACATAGTGTCTGCACTGTCTCTAATACCACTGGCCTGTAATCGAAACCTGACATCCGGCATAAGCCCCCCCAGCAGCCCTGACTGGTTCAATGTGGGCTCCACAGCAGGAGTGTCGAACCTCTGGCCCTCGTCCACACGTGTGTGATCTGTGGGGAAAAGTGAGTGGTCCAGCCCATTGACAAGGCTTCTGTAACGGCTCAGACAGTCTGACTTGGTGATCCCAGCCTCTGCGCCCACACCGACAGGGAGGTCCAGGTTTGGTGAAGACGCAGATTTGGACAGGGATGAAGACTTTGAGGTAGAGCCACTAGGGGTTCGTGAGCCAGACGAGAACCTGTAAGCCTCAGAGGAGAGCGGGTCATCTTGCAGTCCAGGCTGGGGCTTTGAGGCCGGTGCTCCGGCCGTGGATGGCATGACATGTGCAGTGGGAATGGAGATCTGACTGCGAATTGGCTGAAAGGAGGGGCTGCTGCTGGAGCTGCAAAAATCTAAAAAAAAAAAAAAAAAGACATGGTATTTAGGAAACTCTATATTTATACAATACTGTGCCTTAATGTTTTAATGTGGAGCGGAGTTTATTTGTCATAATATTAAGTAGACTTAGCACACTTTGTGGTTGGCCTACTTTAATGATGGGTTGTTACCACTAAATGAAGTATAAATAGAATAGCTATGTTAAACTTAATGCAGAAAAATAGAATATAGAATATTTGTCACAATAATTATTGTGAACCCCCTCATATAAGCTCCCACACATTGCTCAAGAACACACGCAATACCCCCCATAAAGCATACATAATATGATAGCTGTCGTAAAACAGCTAACTGCAGAAGAACCAACCATACTGCAACAACCTAAAGACATTAACCTAAGTCAACAGTTACATAAAGGCATTACCAACCTGAGAAACCTGCTGAAGTCTGGAAACTTGGATTTCACTCTGAGCCAACAAACATGTAATTAGGTGGGGCATTTTGTCTAACACCTGCAGGACGCTTCAAATTAAAAGAGACGACGACTGTGTGCATTTCTGGGAAGCCCCAAATTTAAGCTAAGACTGACAGTAGCTCAACAGGCCCCGTGCCCCTGTATTGTCCTCCAACAGCCGACCCAGTCTGCACCAAGCTCTGAGCAAACGTACACTAAGGCACACACACAGGAAAGGTTAGGTGTATTTATAGACCACCTCTCAAGTTACAACATGATCTGTGGACACCGCTTATTTAAGCACCTTTCCCCCGCCCAGTCTTTACACATCACACACTTGGACAAAGTCAGGACGTGAATGAGCCATTTATTTGTGCTTAAACTAAAGATTTTGATATCAACAAAACAATTACAGAGCGCAAAATGAAGTCTCTAAGATGAGCATATGACCGGCGGCTCACAACGGACTACAACAAGTCTTAACTACACTGCTAAGCTAACACATAACAAATGTTGGCCTTAAGACATTCCTGTCAAGGCAAAGTATATACACATATAACAACTATGTGTAGATTTTAAAGTGAAGAAGGGATCAAATAAACCAAAAGATAAAAATTAAGGGTTTATAAATTGTTCCATTCACACCAAGTGTACTTTACCATCTCCAACAGGTCATTACTGTGGCTATATTCAGCGTTAATTGTAAGGTTGCCAAGCACTCCTGTCAGTTCAAGAGCAACTGCCAAACAACAGCAGTACACTCAACAACAAAACAACAACTGCGACTTAGAAAATGGACAGAGCAAAGAAAGCTTTAACACCACCAAAGTAAAACAACAACATAGCTAAATGTATAATTGTAGTATAGAATTATAATACAATTGCTCTATTAAGTTTCTTGCATCCTAAAAAGGATTAATGGGTTGTAAAGCAACATTGGGCAGTCTTTAGCAGATATAAACTGAAGTTTTTAAATTTAAGTCAAGTCTGTTTCTACTTAACTGAATCTTTGAATGCCATGTTTCTAATTGGTCACTAGACCAACGCAGAGCAGCAGAGCCTCAGGGCTTATTTGTCTGGACTTTAATCTACCTCCAATAATCTGCAGGGAACCTAGAGCACACCATGAACATGTCTCCCACTCTATAAATACCAATAAACAACAGACACGTGAGGCCCTCTCAGCTCATCTGCAACATCTCAAAACATTATAGTACAAGCTGTTAGTGTTGTTCTCCAAATATTTTTAACAAACAACCGAAAGGCCTAAAAGTTTTAAGATTTCACACATTATGGACAGAGATGCAGAAAGCAAAAGTCCTTACCTTCTGTGCTGTCGGATACAGAGGTGCCAATACCAGTGTCCCCACTGTCTGATGTTCCAGGCCGATAGCTAAAACGGCTTTGGTACTTTTCTGACACAGCTGGTGTTTGCCACTCCATGTCAGCAAACCGAGCTAGAATGTTTTAAAACAAATTAAATAAGATACATTTTAAAACTGATCAATATTATATATTACACACAAAAAAAGGTATATTACCTGCTGGTTTGGTGTCAATATATCTCTGAGAAGTTTTCATTCCATACAAAACAATTTACCTATTTTTAAATATAAGGGAAGATATATTAATATAAGGAGATTTTCATTATCATTACAAATTAGATTTTTAGGATTTACAATTATAAAAAAAAAGGACATTTACGGTCCTTTAGTCATGTTGGTATTTAATGCAAACTTGAGTTACTGAGTATTGTTTTTAAGCATTGGGCATAATTTAATAGTGTTATTTTTAACAGGTAATTTAAACAACTTTACAGGCTTCTCTGAGTAGCAACAAAAATAACAACATGAGCACATGTGGTACAGTTGCATAATCTGTGCAAGAACATTTTTTTATCACTAATGGCCTACAGGAAGTGGTGCATCACCTACAGCAGCCAAAAAAATAATTAGAACGAAAACCTGAAAAGGGCACAGACGCACAGTGACCTCTTTTATAAGCTAATTGATAAAAGAAACATCGCTAAAACCAACCCAAGCTATAGCTACATACATTGGTTTAAAGATTTAGTCCGACTTCTAAGTTAGCTTCAACAATACAGCGGAGTAATAAATGTGTATGGTCTTCTAGCCCATGTATTGTTTCACATCACATAGTTGATGGCCCGTCTTCGCTGCAATGCTCTTCTCTGGTAACCGTGTAAAATAATCCATGACAAATCCGTTTTCGTCTAACATGCTAACGGCAAAAGGCTAACGCTACGTTGCCGCTTGCTTAGCAACTGAAGTTATCATAGACCTTCAAATCACTGTTCGTTTACATTTGCCTGGTTAGATTTATTTTATCGATTCGTTTATTTTAAGTTGAGGCCCTACCTTTTCTTTCACAAAGACGAGGATGCAGTAAATCTCGGTTCCAAGCTGGTAACACAATCTGTACCATCCGCTGTTGTTCCTCTCGACAACTGTGTAGTGAACGTTTATGATGCAGACAACCCTCATAGACACGGGGTTCGTTTGTTTAGTGTTAAAGGGTCGCCCGTTTAACCGCCACATGTCAAACTATTCTAGTCAGCAGGAAAACCCCACCAAATAGATTATACTATTATGTCTAAGAGCTTAACATTGTATAAAGCTACAGTTGCACTCAAACAAATTAAAACTTGTGGCGGGGCAGTAATCATTACGGACCACGGACCCAGTGGGTCACATGATCGTATTTTACAACAAATGACAAACCAACCTAAATCTCTCTAAATGACTCTCAAATGTATCAACGAACGAATGTTAAAATAAAACATAGTGATATATAACTGGTAAATTATTTTTAAGTCGTTATTTTAACAAATTAAGTGGTTCTCTTCGTCAATTAATTGACTTAGAGAAAAGTAAATTACTATAAAACGCTGACACCACGTTTACTTTTATATATCTTTGAATAATCCCCTTGCCACCTTGAATAGAAACAAAGCCATTCAAAGCCACTATTATCTCTGTCGGCATTTTATAAGGTTATTATTCAGGTCTTGTTGGTGATGACATAACAAAGCCCAGAGAAACAGAGAAATATTAATTTGAACATAAATTCCAAACCAAGTGGACATTTTGGTTTATTTGGTCTGATGGAAATAAGATTGAAGTAAGAGTGACTGGTTGTGTACTAAATAATTACGGATCAGCTAATCTACTTTCCTGTATAACTTTTAGGCCACTTTTAATCTTTGAATTGCATTAGCTCTCATTTTTTAATGACGCTTCCTCTTCCTGTAACGCAAGCATCTCTTTTGATCTCCATAGAGTTAGACGCATTTTTCCTGTTTTCTGTTGCACCCACTTAAACACTTGTTTGCCCAGGCTTGTTTTTAGGCGGAAAATTGCAACTCTGTTCTGGCAACTCCTGCTTTGCAGTGGGAGGAGGGTTGTGTTCAAGTCAGGAAAGGTATTGGTGAGATTTCTGTCAACAAACTCATAGAAAGTGTGATTTATTACGTGTATTAAATGGACATTCCATGACACACACCTTTTTATGACAAAGAAACAGGTGAGATATCCACCTAAGTCCTAAATTACAATGAATGGTTGTAAATATTAACGTTACGTGAAGTGGACGTTTTGTTTAGCTAGCAATGTAAACACAAATGCGCTAACGCCAGCTACTTGGGAAACGTCAGGTCTTTATATCACACGGTGTGTTGGTGGCTACTCATATTTGTAAAGAACCACTCTCCCAAAGTACAACATGTGTTAATGTTTGACGCAGGAGTGGTCTGATTTTATAGTGACAAAGCCACTGTCAAAGCATTGAAGCCAGCGTACATTAGCTAGCAGTGGCTAATTAAGTCGCCCTCTTGGAGCAAATCCTTATTTTGTGGGGAAAAGTCTGACCAGCTGTCTTAAATGAAACAGTCGTTCAATAATTTTAGCGTAACATTAATGACGTAAACCTTCTAATATTACGCACGGATTACTTCTTTCTCCTAACAACGCATACAGCAATTTTAAAATGTTGTAAATTAACTGCAGCCCTATGTCTTTTTAGCAGAGCTAAAGAAACACAGAGCAGATGTCACCTGAACTTTGACCACTGGTACATCAAAGTCATATTTTTAAGAGACCATGACTACTGTCAACATCACCAGAGATATTCTGCACAGGCAGATCAGGGTGGGTAAACGTATATTATATTTATTATTTTATTTTTATTTTTTTACAGTAGATATGTACATTTTATGTGGGACTGAGACTTTCTTTCATTGCCCTTTAGGATAATGGAGTATCAGGTTTCCAGAGGATCTATCATGTGACAGATCCCTTCATTAAGAGGCTTGGACTTGAGGCTGAACTTCAGGTGAGACAGCAGACGTTGAGGTGGCAAGTTATGTTAGTTATGCCAGGTAGCAAAGAGCATTCCATTCACAATATAGTGGTTTTCTTTTAGGGTCATACTGGCTGTGTGAACTGTTTGGAGTGGAATGAAGGTGGAGAGTAAGTTTTTCTTTTTCCTCTTTAGAGTGCAATGCAATGTGTAACTGATCAGTTTTTTATACTGCTAATAAGACCTAAATAGTGCATAATGATGAATATACTTTGATCCATTGTTTACAACAACAACATTTAAAAATTATACTGTGTAAAGTTAGTTATAACTATTACATTTATGCTGTTCCATTAACCTTCATGCGGTTTAACTTTCTGTACACTTTCTGTAATTAAAAACAAAAGGGGTACAACTAGTATGTTCAGATATGCACAGTTTTCATCCATTAATAGCATACTACCAAAGTTAAAAGCTGTAATGTGTTAATTAAAATGCCCTGTTTTCCTTTTACTTCAGTCTGCTGGCCTCTGGCTCAGACGATCAACATGCTATCATCTGGGACCCATTTAAACACAAGAAACTTACAACTATGCACACAGGTCATGCAGCAAACATATTCTCTGTGAAGGTAAAGCGGACTAAATGGATTTGAGGTTTTATTAGATTAGATTCCATTTATTGTCATTACACATGTACAAGTACAATGCAACGAAATTGTAGGGTGTTAACGGTGCAACATATTACATTTATACATAGATAGACACACAAAGGTTGCAGACCACACCAGTGCAGCTCCAATGATTAATATTGTATTCCTAAGTTGTTTATGTTACTTGAACTCATGTACAACAAAACTGATGTAGCTTTCAGTGGAGTCACCATTTGATTTTCTCTTCTATTTTAAACTGTAATGATATAATGCTGTAGACAAAATACAATCAACCAATTTTAAGTTTTATTAAGCCATAGAATAGAATCCCTGTGATATTTGCTTTAGGAATGAATACTTTTTTTTCCTTTGTTGAGATTTAGGAGGTAGACAGCACAAGTTTGAATCGTATAATAAAGTATAGAGTAATCTGCTGTTCAGAAGATTATATTTATTCTTCTCCAACCATTCAGTGAGTTCAAAAAATAAGGACATAATATACTACAAAGCTGGCTATAACAGATAAATGTGACACATTTAAGAGATTTTTTCTAAAACCAAACTTTGGCATTAGACAGACTTTTTTTTGTTGACAAGCGTGGGGTACAGTTTGATGCCTACTTAAAATTTATTTAACATTAGACTATAAATATAAAAGAGGGTAGTGTTTAATAATGCATAAAAACCTTCAGTGTAAAATCCTATTTTATATGCAATTATTTAGTTTGAGGTGGCTAGCTGGTTGTAAATTAATATGCACCGATGAATAAATGAGTTGTTTGACTTGATGATTTCCGCTCATATAAAATGGAATCGTGCATACCCGTGGACTTTACAGTACATACACACATGCACACACAACCAAAATTTAAACCAAAAAGATGTAGGCTAAAGCCACAGCTTATTATGCCTAACCTAACTACATTTACTCAATCTACCCTTTCATAGTGTTAATAAGGTGATTTCTTTCTTCTTTCAAAGAAAGAAGAAAGAAGATATCTAAAAATATACTTCTATTATACTATTACTATTACTTCTTATTAAGTATTACTATATACTAGATATTAACTCAATTTTGGGTATTACTCCATACAGTTCCTCCCTCACTCTGGCGACAGAATTTTGATAACAGGAGCTGCGGACACAAAGGTCCATGTGCATGACCTGACAGTGAAGGAAACCATCCACATGTTTTCTGATCATACAAACAGAGTCAAGCGTATTGTCACAGCGCCGATGTGGCCCAACACCTTCTGGAGTGCTGCAGAGGATGGCATCATTAGGTAAGACAACACAATAGTAAGCATTTTTATAATGCTCTGAGCATATTCTTGGTACCGTGTGATATATATATGTGTTGTTTTTTTTACAGGCAATATGACCTAAGGGAAAGCAGTAAACGTTCAGAAGTTCTTATTGACCTGACAGAGTTCTGCGGTCAGCTGGTGGAGGCTAAATGTTTAGCTGTTAATCCACGGGACAACAATTACCTAGCAGTGGGGGCCAATGGGCCATTTGTACGCCTCTATGACATAAGGATGATTCACAATTATAGGTTTGATTGCCTTTTTGTGTTTAATTGTGTTGTTTAGTTGTGATTTTAGATGGAAAAGCTTGAACTTTTTTTATTTCTCATACAGAAAATCTATGATTCAGGGCACATCAGCAGCTGTGCACACATTTTCTGACAGAAAGAAACCCATCCCAGATGGGGCAGGACAGTATTATGTTGCTGGTGAATTTTCGGCATCTTGTGGTTTTATACTATAGATTAGATTAGATTAGATTCAGAACTGACTGGTTTTGCATTGTTTGTACTAGGGCATCTACCTGTCAAATTACCCGACTACAATAACCGCCTCAGGGTGCTGGTAGCTACTTATGTCACTTTCAGTCCAGATGGCACTGAGTTACTTGTTAACATGGGTGGGGAACAGGTAATGCTTTGAAAAACAAACAAGGAATATCATGTTATGTTTTGGTTAAGAGTGGTAAAATTAATTTGGTCTTTTTTTCACTGTAGGTATATTTGTTTGACCTAACCTTTAAGCAGAGACCATACACCTTCTTGCTTCCAAAAAAGTGTCAATCATCAACAGGTACATTGTTGCTTTAAACTTTTCAGCTATGTAGAATACAATGTTTTTTTATTAATTCTGCCTTCCTTCTAGATGGCAGGAATGGCAAGACAACAAATGGTGTATCCAACGGTATTCACCTGCCAGCAAGCCATATCCGATTTTCTGAAAGCAGGATTCAAGCTAGGTAACATAATTTTTGTTTTCTGTGTTCTTGTACATGTGTATGTACAAATTCTGCTGCTGTTTGTAGTTCTACTGACCTTCCTCCTCATTTGGAGAAAATAAAGCAACAAGCTAATGACGCATTTGCACGGCAGCAGTGGACACAGGCCATCCAGTTGTACAGTTTAGGTATTCATCAAGCCCACTGCAATGCAATGTTGTATGGTAACCGAGCAGCAGCCTACATGAAACGCAAATGGTAGGCTTTACTCGATTGTATATCCCCTACATTGTATGTTCACATTTTTAAAAATTGCTTTTTTGTGTTAATGTCATTAAAGGGATGGTGACCATTATGATGCTCTCAGGGACTGCTTGAAGGCTCTAAGTCTAAACCCTGGTCATCTGAAGGCTCATTTCAGGCTAGCACGTTGTCTGTTTGAGCTCAAGTATGTTGCTGAAGCTCTGGAGTGTCTGGATGACTTTAAAGGAAAGTTTCCAGAGCAGGCTCACAGTAGTGCATGTGATGCTCTTGATAAGGACATCAAATCTGCTTTATATGCTAAGAATGAATCAGGTGAGGCATGCTGCATTTGTTAAACACACTGTTCTGCTTGTTCACCTGTAATTTCTGTTTTGTTTTTAATTGGCAGAAGATAAAAAGGCCAACAGCTCCATTCGATTCCACTCATTCAGTCGGAAGGACTCGATCCCTGAAGATGAGTTGGTGCTGAGAGAGCGCAGTTTTGACTATAAGCATCGATACTGTGGTCACTGCAACACAACCACTGACATAAAAGAAGCCAACTTTTTTGGAAGGTCAGTAGACGTCTCTAGCACTTCACACAAACGTCACTAGGGGGCAGTAGATTACCATATTTGTTACTTGAAAACTTGATTTTATTTTTCCTTCATATCTGTAATTGGTCATTTTATGACAGAAAAACAATGCTTTGTACTGTAATCTTTCAAAATGTTTATCCACTCATGTGTGATTAAAATACTTTAAAATGTTTAACAGTTCGTAATATTGCTAATTCTGCTACTAATACTACTAAAAGTATACTACTACTAGTACTTACAATAACGTTACCTGTAGATCTAAATTTTTTTTTATTTTTTTTTCTGCAGCAAAGGCCAGTACATTGTTAGTGGCTCAGATGATGGCTCCTTCTTTATTTGGGAAAAGGAGACCACTAACTTGGTGAGGATCCTACAGGGGGATGAGTCAATAGTTAACTGCTTACAGCCACACCCCAGCTACTGCTTCCTGGCCACTAGCGGGATTGACCCTGTTGTACGATTATGGAGCCCCAGACCTGAGGTAAACCATATAGTTATGTTATTTTTTTTATATGGTATACTAAAAAAAACAAAAAAGCTCCTGCACACTGTCTCACTCTTCATTCATTCATTTAACAACATTTATGTCCAATCAGACCAAGTTTTGTTCAATTATATATCTTTATTTGTTTTGTGAAAAAATGTCTACAAGCAAAATACAGATAAACAAATAAACACAGATCAGCACGTTCCTAGGAGACAAAGATAAAAATAAAAATGTCCACGGCTAGTCCACCACTGAACTGTCCTTTGGTGGAATGAAGACATGACAAGTTTAGATTTGGAGGTTTGGAAGATAGGAAAGTGTTTATTTGTGCAGCATATGTGAGAACGTTATATAATATGTTGGAGCCTGAACCAACATTAGTTTAGTTTAGTTTATTATTTATTTGACAGGGACCATGTGCAAACACATTAATCTAACAAAAGAAAAGATGCTTTACACCAGATTTAGCTAAAGCTAATTTCCATCTGCAGTCCCTGGCATTAACGTCTCTATAGCACAAGAGCAAATACACAGGATCCAGATCCAAAGAAACTCCAAGTATTTTTCTCACGTCTGTCTTAAATGTCTGTCCAATATGATTGAATTATAAGACAGGACCAAACACGGTTATTAAAAGTCCCTTCCACTGGTTTACATTTCAGACATAGGTGATACTTAAGGGTTAATTTTGTGCCTTTTTACTAGGGGAAATCTGTACACCGTGAATCATTTTAAACTGTAGCAGCCTGGCACTGTTACAACCGTCATCAAGTTTGTGGACAGCCTTGCGCCCCACCCTTTTATTAGCACAGATGCTGCCTCCAAGAACATTATCTAATCAGTGTTAGAGACAGAGTCAGATTGGATGGTGTTCTTCAAGGGGGTTAGGGTTAGACTAGACCAAAACATTGTTAAATGAATGAATGAAGAGTGAGAGTGTGCAAGTCAATTTATCATCTATGCAGAGAAACCTCAAGTATTGATGTTGTGTACTCTTATTAAAACAGATGGAGTGTGAAAATGGCCGTGTAGTAGAGGATATGGAGAGTGCGGCTCAAGCCAACCAACGGCGTATGAATGCTGATCCTCTGGAAGTAATGCTGCTGAACATGGGTTATCGCATCACAGGACTGCGAGGTGTTGGCCCAGATGGCTCAGATGATGAAGACAGCTCAGAGGGACAAGTACAATGCAGGCCAAGCTAAACAAATCAGCCGTCCACAGGTTTAGAAACTGAAGCGCTGTCCCAGCTCCTGTTTGATTTGTGAATACCCCTAAACAGACAAAAACATTGAGTGAAAGCTATCAAGTCACATCTCGGCACTATGCATCACCCTCCCTCGTCCTATCGGAGGATGTGTGTGGAGACCACTTTGGGGAGAGCACTATAGAAGGTGTAGATTAAACACCCATCTCACCCCTTCAAGCACCGACAACACCTCAGCCTCTCCCTTCACTTTGATGTGTCAGGAGAGTACTTAGAGGAGAGCACCTTCCACATTACTACAAAGTTTCTCATAAAGAGGAAGAAGTTCAGCACCTCCTCGGGTTTGTGTTAGAGACACAGCATATAAGGTGGCATTAATTGTATGGACCTATTTTCAGGTCATAGCCACACTGTCACTGAGTCCTCCATGTAAGGTCAATTGACAAACCAGAAGACAACGGTTGGTTGCATTTTATTTCAGCTCTACTGCCAAAGCTGACAGTCACAGAGCCCACTCATCTAAGAAAGGTTACAAACCCAAACAATAAGTTTTGTTAAGACCTGATCATTTTTCACTTGGTCACAGAATGTCGAAATTTATTTAAATGTCACCAAATGTTGCTATGAGCTAGTTTGAGAAACTTTGTTTAGTTAAACCCTATTCTAAAGTTGTTTCTGACAAAGGTTGTCATCACTTTTATGGCAAAAGATTTATAATTGCTTTGTTTCATTGAAACAGCGTTTTGGCATACTTGCTCCTTTTAATATAGAGCAAGGTTTCTAGAAAAGTTGAAAGTTGAAATGATCAACAAGATAAAGAAAAGGGTTTATACATGAATAAATGTAATACTTTATATTTGTGTTAAATTGGATAGTTATTTGCAAAAGTGGCATGAAATTTAGGCAAAATTATTGTTTTGGCAAAATGATTGCTAATTTATGGCATTTGACAACTGGGTGGAAAGTTTTGGGGTGTTAATAGGGTTTCTGTCAGGCTTTAGCACTAGATGCCCTCAACAGTTACAGGGTTATTGCAGTGTGAGCTAAAAGGACAGAGCTACCCGTCCATTGCTCAAAGAACAGCTCGCTTTTTGTAAATGAGTGTAAAACATGCAACACAAGGCTTCCACATGTTTACTTTGTACATGCATTAGTTTTTCTTTAATAATTCCTGTCATAGTCTTTATTGTAAACAGAGAACATAATAAAAAAAATATATATATATTGAACACATGTTTATTTTTCAGAAAATAACAACTGTGTTTCTGGTGCAATGCTAACTGGGCCCTTACTGCTGGTGAGAATTTACATGCTCCCCATTATCCTACTCATTTATCAGTGTCTACATACTCAGCTTTTGCTGACTCTGAGGCTACAAATGGGAACATAGTACATTATAGACAAAAGTAGTTACAGGGGCATCTCTTGTTCTACATAGTACCCAATAACGAGCTGACCTAGTTCAAGAGGAGTAGACTAGAGGCTGCATTGATGCCTTTCTTAATAGTGAATATTAATTAAAGGTTTGTTTTAAGTAAAGAAGTTAGGCTTAATATTTGTAGTTCGTAGCTTATATTATGATATCGTGAGTAATTTATTTAGGAGATTACTAAGGAAACCAAAACTGAGAACAATGACATTTTTATGTACCCCCACAGTTGTATCAAACTACTTAACAGTTAAAATGTAATTTAAAAATAACATTGAAACTAGAAAAAAAAAAAAAAAAAATAGCGTGTGTTTACAGCGCGTGAAGGCCTGGCGTCGACGTCGTGCGTCACTTATCCCGCTGTCACAGGCACGTCAGGTAATGATGGCGGAGGCGGACGAAACCGACATAATGATAAACTACCACGGTGATTTCTTGAAAGGCGACAGAAAACACAACCGCTACCCTTATTGCATTGTCTGGACCCCCATTCCCATTCTATCGTAAGAGGCTAACTTACTGTTCTGGTTTTTGCTAGCTAAGCTTAAATGACACGGTTTAATCTCACAACTTATAGCTTGTTATTTTGTTGACGTCATATAAACGGAGAAATAGCCTGTTTTTGTTTGCTATGGTTGTCGGCGTTTAATGTTGTAGCATTAATTGGCTTATGCGCGTTCAAAATGATCACATAGGCCTTATGTATCCATATGTTGTGCCTCCTGCAGGTGGGTGATCCCCTTTATTGGTCACATGGGCATATGTACGTCTTCTGGAGTCATAAGGGATTTTGCAGGATCATATTATGTATCAGTGAGTATATTTTATTCGTCGTAATTGATATGAATCACAAATCTTGGAAAGTAAAAGAAATAGCTTACAGTCTTTGGTATCTTATGTTTTCTTCACCCAAATTAAATTAATTGTAAAACAGACAAATGTTTTCAGTGTAAGGAAATTGTACTGTTCTTTATTTTATAGGAAGACAACATGGGTTTTGGTAGGCCGACAAAGTAAGTTTATTTTAATAAGTTATTTGACAGCTTTTTATTAGGTCAGTCCACAGTGTGTTATGATTTATGAATTTTAAAACTATCCATTTCTGGATGGTCTTAAATATTATAGGTATTGGAAGTTAGATGTGGACAAAGTCTGTGGCAGTGGCGCTGCTATATGGGACAAGGCAGTCCATGATGCTTCAGAGGAGTACAAATGTAGGCAGGTAAGAGTATTATGGATTGATAAACACATTTTAACAGATTACATTAACTAATTGATCATTTTTATATAATTTTCTCTCTTATTAAAGCACAATCTTTGCTTTGATAACTGCCATTCCCATGTTGCTATGGCACTGAACCTGATGCGCTATGACAACAGCGCATCTTGGAACATGGTCAACCTGTGTGTACTGTCTCTTATTCATGGAAAACACGTGAGGTAAGCCATGAGGATACTGATCACTCTCTGTGATTATACTCAAAAAAGCATTACAATTTGGCACTACACGCATACCCTGTCAATAATTGTTGTTTAAGTAAATGTATTTTCTGGATTTAATGTAGTAATACTGCGCATGTTCATTGTTAATTTAAAAAAATCCCAACTACATCCAAGCGGTGCAAAAACTCTACAGAAAACATGGACTGCCCGTCCAAAAAAAAAAAGTCACCAACTAAATTTATCTAAGCAAACAGGCAAGAGGTTCCCTTTGGATAATTACTGCATGGATGATTATGCAGCTGATTCAGTGATCATCTGAACGGGAATAATATGCATGTCACAACATTTATTCCCGTCCAGAGTTGCATTAATTATTTGCCAAGAACTTGTATTGATGATAGGAGGAGCACATCCCAAAGATTCTCAATTGGGGTTAAGGTCTGGACTTTGTGGTGGCCAATATGTGTGTGAAAATGATGTGTCATGCTCCCTGAACCACTCTTTCACAATTTGATCCTGATAAAAACATATTTTCAACGACCACAGGATGCGTCTTCCGACCTGGTGTTTTAAAAAATGAGAAACTACTCACTGAATGATTATGGCACACGTTTGTTGCCATGCTGAAGCATAATCATCCATACAGTAATTATACAATGGGAGGTTCTAGTCTATTTGCTTAATTAAATCTAGGTAACTTTTTTGGGACTGGCAGTGTACCTAGTTTGGTGAATCTACAGGACGTACCATTTTTAATTGCATATAAGTTATTACTGGAACTTTCAAACAAGAGAACTTGGGGCGTTCTCGTGGCTGAACTGGTACAGTGCATACCACATACTGGGTTTGATTCCGGCTCAGGTCCTTTTGGTCAATGTCATTCTAAATCTACTCTATCAAATAAAGGCTAAACAAGCCACAAAGAAAGTGCCATACAGGCAGTCTTATTAGACAGAAAGATTACATATAGAAATTATTAGAACAATCTCTGCAGATCAAAAGATATGGTTTAAAAATATTACCAGGTTAAGCACTACAAGTGTCTTAATCACTGATATAAATAGTCAGGATAGTACAGGATTGCACTGCTGCTGCATGCAGTAGAGACATATGGCTCTGAGATTCCCCCTCATTATTCTCCCCTGACCCACATAGAGAGAGATGGCGTCACAGTTTGTGCTGCCTCTGCACATATACTCCCACAGCACAGGAGACTTTTAAAGCGAAGGTGAGCCACATAATTTATCACTGACAGAAGTGCTCCCCTCTTTGTCACCACTGGAGGTCACCTCTCTGTCGGGGCTCCCTGTGCTGGCTCGTGTAGAGGACAGTAGGACGTAGGCTGTGGGTGCAACCACAGGACGTGGTGAGCTGTGGGCCTCTAGGGGAAGAAAACTGGTCTATGTGAGAGCTGTCCTTGTGTGTCCATATATTCAGAGGATGTTTTACCCTTTCCACCACACATGTTCTTGATGTTCATGACTTCTCTAACACACATCTTTTTTCTATCCTTCAGCTGGGCAGCCTTTTTCAAGACTTGGCTGCCATTCGTCATGCTCTGTGGAGTCCTCGCCATGTTTATCCTAACATTAAACTTGTAAATTAAAAGTAATACAGCAACCAGTATATGTGACTCATAGACTAGACTTATCATAGGTTAAATTGAAGAGCTTTTAATACTGGGAACAAAAGGTTTTTTTAGGAGGCACAGTAAAGCTCTTTGTGTAAAAAAAAAAAACACCAAATTCTGTTTTTGTTTACATTGTCACAAATATTTGTTTGTTGTGTTAGTAAAGTATTTTTATTTTTCTGGTGTATTTATTTCACCATTTATAAAATGCTTCTGTAAAGTACCATGATTGTTTTTCACATTGTGGGCCTTAATACTTTTGAAAATGTTTAAAACACAAGTGAGCTGAGTGATTTAAATGTATCTTTCATCAAGGACAGTGATAAATGTGTTACACTGGCTATTGTACCTTCTGTGACGAATCACTCAAAATTGATCAGAAAATGTTAATTCTAAAAGTGTTCATCAATGATATGTGTTGGAAATATGACTGGTTACCAAAGATAGAAAGATATGGGTATGTAAAAAAAAAAATAACTAAAAATAATATTATTGGTATTATTATAAGTATATATTATAAGGTATTGCTTTCTTGTTTTCTTGTTTTTTTTTTCTTGTTTTGTTTGGTATATGCTTTCCGCCCCTGGTTGTGGGAAGAGAAAAATTATAAAAAATGTAATTATCTTTTAATATCTATACAGAAATTGACCTCTGTAATTAATAATGTAATGTTAGTATTGAAATATATGAGCAATATTATACTATAATGTGTTTGTATATTTATTATTTTGATATTGTTTTGCACCAATATTATCTGTTGAAATATTTAGTTTTTCTTTATAAATTTTTTTTTTTTGTGGTTGTGCTAAAAGCCCTTTTACTCTATTCGTCCCATGGCAGAATGTGTTGGATATCACAGGATGCAGTTGTCATAATTGTCCTCTGTACCTTTAAGGGAGCCACACACCTTTTTTTTTATCCAGCAGAATCTGCGTGATATGAACTCCCATCAATATACAGGATCCCTTATTCCCTGAGTGCGGCAGATGAAGAGAGACTGTTTCTGGAGAGCCATTTGCAGTATTATTTTAGTCTGAGAAGTTGTATCCTTATTATTAGTAAATAATGATTGATTAGTAAAAATGAATTAATTTATATGTTCAAATTAATCGGTTTGTCTACTTTGCTGTAATTTAAACATGTTCATTTTTGTGGTATCTGTGCTTTTGGGAATTCTGTTTTGTGCACCTTGCCAGTGCCTGGAGTGTCCTTTTGGCTGTGAGTGTTTTGCTATCACTCGCACAGTTAAATGTGTTTCGACAGATCTGCCAACATTACCACAAAGTATACCAGGATATGCAAGGACTATCATCATCACAGGAAATGATATACAGCGGATTGGGTCAGATTCATTTACAGAGCTGGACAATGTCACCTACATCATTTTAAACAATAATAGGTAAGAATGTAGTTATTTTAAATTTGTGTACATATAGATGTGGAACTTTTTATGTGTAACTAATAAAAATGAATAAATTCAGACAGTGTTTTTGCCATTATAATACATATCATGGATAGAATTCAGATTACATTTTATGGGACAGCACTTACAGTGTTTACTTACAGGATTTCTGAGATGGCATCACACAGCTTCTCTGCCCTCACCAATCTACGTTTTCTGGATCTCAGTGGGAACCAACTGGCGCTTATTCACCCAGAGGCTCTGAGCATCCCTGGCAGCCCTCTTCAGGAGCTCAACCTTAGCTGTGCTCTCTACAACTTCACCGCCTTGACCGACCTTACCACGGCCCTCCGTTGGGGCAGTCTTAGGGGGCTTCTCCGCCTCGACCTTTCAGGGAACAACTTGGCTCTGCTACCGCCAGGGATGTTCTCTCACCTCCCAAATCTGCAGCAGCTTCTCCTTCATAACAACTCCTTGGTGGCATTCTACAGTGGCACCTTCTCTGGTATGAACCACCTGGAGGTGCTGGACCTAAGCAACAATGGCTTCAGGACACTTCGTCCTGATGCTCTACAAGAGCTGGGAAGGCTCGGGAACATCCGGATACTTCTTGGGGACAACCTTTACTCCTGCTCCTGTGAGATCCTAAACTTTGTCACCTGGCTCAATGAGTCCAAAGCGGATGTAGATGTAGAAAGTGTGAGGTGTGGCTCACCAAAGAATTTGATTGGTACTCGGCTCCAAGGTCTTGGGTTTGAGGCCATTGGCTGTGTTGCTCCTGTCCAAGGAGAGGTCACTGACCTAACCCTACAAACATCCTATGTCTTCTTGGGGCTTGTCCTTGGCTTTGTGGGAATGGTTTTTCTCTTTGTACTTTACCTCAACCGTAAAGGCATGAAGAAGTGGATCATTGAGATGAGAGATGCATGTCGGGATGTCCTGGCAGGTTACCATTACAGATATGAGATTGACACAGACCCTCGACGCACATCTGGCTCCATTTCGGCAGGAGGTGGTAGCACCAGAGCTCAGGGACACTTTGGTCTGTCACAACAGCTGCCACACGACACCTGTATTGGCCAGGTTCCAACAGACACACTGGTCAAACAGGTGACAAGCTCTCCAGCTGTGAACATCTGTAAACGTAACATTGTGTGCTGATATCATTTGAGCATATACAGCAATTTTAAAATACCTCTGCAATGAAAATGTCCAGAAAATTACTTGTTTTACTGCAATGATAAATAAATAAAAACAGGCCTAGAATAAATAGATAAATAAGATAAATGGCATAGATAAGTGTTCTGTAGGTGTTAAAGTGTAATCCACTGTAGTGTAATGTAGTTTTAGAGTAGCACCAGATTCTCTGTGCCAAAATCTTATTCAAATTAATTA
This sequence comes from Perccottus glenii, assembly GCA_024416835.2. Classification (NCBI taxonomy): domain Eukaryota; kingdom Metazoa; phylum Chordata; class Actinopteri; order Gobiiformes; family Odontobutidae; genus Perccottus; species Perccottus glenii. The sequence continues at coordinate 12,394,779 of CM044551.2, forward strand.
CTATTGTGTGTAATTTTCAATCTAATGGTTAATAAAGGCACAACAGTATTTACACAAAACGACAAGTTAATTTTGATGTAATGTTGTAACCGTTCTACTTTTTGTGGTTGCTGTAAAATGAGGAGACACCACTGCACAGATTCATTTGCTGCAGGTGGCTCTGCTGTTTCAGTTCAAAGAGGGGTGATTAAGTGCTTCCATAGAGGGAAAAATAGGGCAGAATGAAAGATATTGTTTGAAAATGAACCGGCTAGCACAGCAGCTGTGCACCTCTGTTGCTTGTCACAAATTCCTTGAGGATTTTTTGTGTGTTTACAGCACCTCAATAAAAAAAAAAATAAACTAGGCTTTAAAAAATATAAGTCTGGTTATTCCCATTTTACCCTAATTTTCCTGTTTTTTTTTTTCATCATGTCCATTATGACGCTTTACTAGGAAATCTTGCGCGCTACTATGACTCTTCTTCCTCTACGCTTGAAAATCGTGCAGCTGCTGTCCCGACGTCACAGCTCACCTGTGGGTGGGTGTATGGTCTGGGATTAGCTGTAGCCGCAGGTAAAAACCAAACATTGGGACACTCGCAACACCGAAATTGAGAACGGAGCTTCTCAATATAGAACGGACACGAATGAGGGCTGTCAATTTAGCACGGCGCCCGAGACACGTTGCTCATTTTGTATGCTACACAGTTTCTAGTTTCTTGGAAGTACAAGCACCTGGAAACCTGTGGGCGGACAGAATACCTTTTTCTTTCTTCGGTTTGAAGCACTGTCGAGGCTAGTTTTTTGGAGACTTCCGCGGTTTTGCCGAGCAAGATATTCGAGAATAAAAGACAACCTAAGTCTTTCCTCTTATGCGGTAAGTTTACAGTTTGTTAGTAAAATGAAAGCGGTTCATTGTTCAATGAGGTTTGGCTATGGGCTACCTTATTTCCCTTGCAGAGCCTACATAAACAACAAACATTTTGGGCACGACAAAAAGGCCCCTAGTATTTCTCAATATAGAAATTAGTGCAGTCCTTAGTTTTCATGTTTTTTTTTTTTTTAATCAGGAGTACCTAAATGCATTGTGTGTAGTGGTGGGGCTGACAGTGTAGGCCTCTGTTGAAGCAAGAGATTTAAACTGTATTTCTCCCACATATTCCAGGTCCCAGGCACTCTGAGCCATGCCTGGCCACAATTCGGGGACTGGCCACTATACAGGGGCTCCCCAGACATCCCGCCACCACAAAAGCTCCAGGGCAGACAAGTACCGACACTCTAGAACTATATCCAGGGAGAGCACAGCCAGCCAGGACTCCAATAAGGACATCCATGTGGACTATCGGTATGAACACCACGCTGACCACTCGCGCTACAATAACATCAAAAACAGCCACAGCAGTGGTCATCCACGAAATGGGACAGCTCGAGGATCAGAGACAATAGGTTTCATCCCTGGTTCGGCAGATAATGCAGGCAGCAGTAGGCATGCCTGTGGCTCTTGTGCTTCTGTAGGCTGGAGCAGCTGCAAGTCCCTTATTTGCTGTGTGTTGACTTGTGGCTTTTATGGAAGCCGAGAGCCGTGTCTTCCAGTTAATGAGACCTCCACAGACCACCCTCCTAAAACCAATATTGAGCCCCACCCTCCTTATTGTGCCATGCCTTTAGAGCCTAGTAAGGCCAGCAAAGCCACTAAGTTGCCCACCAGTGACAGCTTCCGCTACCCGGATGTACACATAGCAGGACAGAGAGTAAAGTACCCAGTTGTGCCACCCAAACGGACCCGTACACCTGGTAAAGGTGAAAGCCAGCGGCCAGTGAGCAACACCAGCCTTTTTGATGAAATTGACTCACACAACCTAAGTGACACAGGTACAGATATAGACTCTCTTATTACCAAGAAGCTGCTAGAGTTATACGCCCTTCACCAGATTGACCAACTGGCCAAGTGCACCTCCGACTCCTCATTCTCCCGCAAAACCAATGAGATTAGTGAGCTCATCTATAGTATTGCGCAGGACTACAATCTAGAGGAGCAGGAGGCTGAGTGCAAGCTGGTGCATGGGGTCATCCGCATCAGTACACGCAAGGGTAAGAGAAACAAAAGCCATCCGTCATCAATGGGACAGCGTCCTAATGGGAGGAACGGCCATGATGGGACGCTCCCTGACAGTGGCAACGAGACCATGACCAACACCTACAGCAGCGACTGTAAGTTGTTAACACATGATGGCTTGTAACTTTAAACATAGACATAGTGTGACCTAATTATCTCTCCACATTCAACTGAAACATACCAGATATGTAATTCATATTGTCTTCTAATGAGTCATACCATTTGGTTATAAAAAGTGACCCAATAGTTGGTGGTTAATCCAAGGCAAGTTGAAACAGGTCAGCATGACTGTTAAGACATTTTGCCTAATTGCAGCAATAGTGGTTGTCTGGCTTAAATGAGGAATGTGACATTTTGTCTCTTTGTCATCTGCGTGCAGTTCCAGAGGTAAAGGTGTCTGAGGAGACGCCATCAGATGAGCTTGCAAGGAAAATGAGACATTACAGCGGCAGAGGTAAGTAGTAATTTTCCATTAATGACAAAAGAATTCCAGATTTCAACCTATTTGACAGACAGTACATCAACTTACATTAATATTTTGTAGAAAAGCCCAGACCATTGCTAATGCAATTATTTAAATTTGCAATAATATGCAGTAATAATAATAACGAATGAATGAATGATTGCACATTATAGTGACTGCTGTTTTGTCTCGTAAAAAAATAGGTTGGTGCAAAGAAAATAACACACACATTCTATACGCCTTTTGTGTGAAAGTACTATGAATTAACTGTTAGAGAATAAATCATACAGTGATTAGCGCCAAATCTTTTAATCATTGTGCTGCTAGAGTTACACTGTATTTCCCCTGGTCATTGAGGTATAAATACCACCTTTCTGAGCAGGTGGCTATTGTACGCTGTTGTAGCTGCAGGCTTTTCTCACCTCCTCCTTTACTTTCCACTATGTCATACCACTCTTTTGCAGTGAAAGTCCTGCATTCCTGTCTTTTCTTTGCATATTACAATCCCTCATTCATTAGCAGCCCTCCTCCCCTTATCTGCCACATTACACCCATCTATCAGTGCCCCTCATTTTCCCTGCAGCTACTGCAGTCATGCTACACCTCCTGCTTCACCAGCAGATCAGGTCTCATTAAATATACACCATATAATGTCCCATGGTTTATTATGTAATTTTACCAAACAAACTTGGGTTACGGATGAATTACCAATGGAGCAACCTCTTTTCTTGTTGTTCTACAGAGAGCTTGTTGTAAAAGAAAGGTGTTTTGTTACATGATTTTGAATGAAGGTACAAGTCATTGTGCTCCAATATTTTTCAAATGATGGCCTGGGAACATCTCAATCTGCAGCATTAAACTCTGCACACAGTGTAACCCTTTGTAAATAAAGTACAGACCTAAGCTGTGCTGTTTGTATTAATGCATTTAATGTATGTTTATTTTTCTGACAGCATATTCCTCGAGCACTGCTACTGCCTACTCGCCCTACACCGAAGCAGACTCATCAGGGGCTCCTCTGCTTCTCATTTAGCTGTTACTGAGGCACTTTTCATTCTGGGTTGTTGATTATTGGTCCAGTTAGGTTTGCTACTAGACTGTTGTTCCAATGTATGGTCCTTTATCACTCCATAAATGGTATGCTGAGGATGTTTTATTTTTAACAGTGAACAATGTTCAGTATGTTTGTTTGTTTGTTTTTAGTGTTCCTGTGCAATGTTTTTACCATGGTGTTAGAAAAATGGCATGACTCCACTTGGGCAGTCAGGCCAGAGGATTCAACCGATGGTAGAACATAACCGTCCTCATTTTTGTCTGTGTGACTGTTTATGTAAGCCTTTGTTCATGTACTGTATGTGTGGGCTTACTGACTTTCACCATTTACACTCCTTGTTTTTGATGCACCAGCAAAGCCATATTTTTGATGTACAGCTTTAAGACAATGTTACTCCTTGGGTTGTTAAGCCTTTTGTGCCAATTGGCCACATTTTTATTCTGTGGCCAGTTTTATTTTTTAACAAAATAAAAACCTCAATGATTGTTAATGCATTTTTCTTTCCCTTGCAGTGTGGTGACACAACACCGTCAAAGCATTTTCTTCTGACAAGCCAAATAAATTAAACTTTGTATTTGCTTTTTACAGTAATTGAAACATTTGTTTTCTCATATAATAAGTCATGTGGATTATTGTTGTTGAGCTCATCTCCCTGAGGTCAATGTGTTACCAGGCAGGCTTATTCCGCTCAGTGCCAAAGAGGGAACTCGTTTGGCTGGTTCTGACTAAAAGGAAATAAAATAATGTATTTTTTTTTTTTTACAAAAGAAAGACACATTAAAAATGACTTTAGATTCACATGCAGAATATTGTTGTCCAGTCTACTGGTTGATTGAAACTTTACGTCTTAATTCATTCCATAATCCCATTATTAATATCTGTTTAACAAATCATGTTTAACATGTAAGCATAAGCAATGTATAGCCAAGCCTAGTATTGTTCAGAGTTTGTCAATCCTTAGTTCTTCTTTGGTAAATGTTGCTTGGGTGTTTCTTTTGTAGTTGCCCTGTGTAACCCCGTTTCCTCTGACGCTCTGCCCCCTGCCCCCCACCCTGCACATTCCTGTTTTACCTGTATGAGGTGTCATGTTGAGGCTCAATGTTTCACAACTGACATACCACAGGAATGGACGAATCCAGCAGTACTCTTCTGTATTAAATACAACCGACACTTTGTGTACAGTAAACTCAGATTTAGATCAGAGATTTATGGCTTGATACTGAACAGTGTGTCATGTGTTTTTGTGTTTTTATTCCTCAGATGACACATTTCCATTGAAGTCTGTGTTTCAGCATGTTTGGCTGAAAGGCTAATGTTTACTAACTTCCATCAGAGGGAGACAAAGTACTAAATAAAGAAACAAGGTTGTTTATATAGTTGCTATTTAAAACCCAGAGGTTGTCTTAGCTGGTAGCCTTCTCCTATCCTACAGACAGTGTCCATATCATTAAAAACTCTTCAATGATTACAACAAATGCTTTTGCACACTTGCATGGCAATCTGTAACTGCTGGCTGTACGCTCCCTCCAACAATCTAACACTGAATTATTTTAAGAGATTTATAAATGTGTGTAAGCGTTGTATTAAGCAGCACTATAATAATAATAGACTAGATTTATATTGATTTATATATTTTCTCCCAAGGAACCAAAGGACTCAAAACACTCACAGGCCATGCATTATTCATTCACTCCACAGTCACACACTGGTGGTGGTAAGCTATGTCTGTAGCAACAACTGCCCTGGGGCTGACTGATGGAAACATTGTAGCCTTTTTGCACCTACGGCGTCTCCGACCACCACCAAACATTCTCACTATAAAATGTCTTTGGGGAGAATCTGACATAAAAAAAACAACACACAATATTCCTTAAGAATAAATGGCAGATTGAGTGAGTACAAAAATATATTTATTTAAAAAGTAATTAAAATAAAGGCATTGAAAGTATAAAATTGTCAGCATAGAAAAACAAAAGTCTCAGTGAGACAGTTCATGGTGAAGGTGAATGGTATATTAACTGTGCTTTACTTGCAGAAGAGCATATCCACCAGCAGTTCCAGTAGATCTGCTGAGCCAATCACAGGCCGGAAGAACAGTTCAGTGATGAGACTGGGTGTGATGCTCTGCAGCGTTGAGGCTGTGAGCAGGATCTGTGCAAAGCGCTCCCTGTCCCCTGTGTGGAGGAGCTGCACCACTTCACTCAGAGCGTATTGTGCCTCCTGTTGTAGTCCTTCAACAAACAGACCTACCTTTAAGTCTGGGACATCTGTTGAATGCAGGAATGAGTCATTGAGCATTTATTTTTTGTGGAATAAAAAATAAGATTACACAAATAAAAGAACATTTCATACCTGGATTAAATATTGTAGTCCCTTTGAGGTATGCATATTCCTTTGGACTCAAATCCAAGCTCCAGAACTTTTTCAAGCAACTCTTGAGTTTGCTGACCCCAGCCACAGTGGGCTGGTCCCTCTCTGTATCAGGACTCTCCTGCCGGTTCAGGAGAATCTTTTTAAGCATGCTGTCGGCTGGGGTGTCCATCACATCAAAGTCCACATGCTCTTGGGCCAGACCCAAAATGAAGAGTGGAGCCCAACAGTTTTTAAGTAACAAGTACTGGTCATTTGGTGGAAGCTGGTTAAACGCTGGTAAATTCTTCATGAAGTGGATAGTTTTGACCAGTACTGCTGAAGCTTCTTTGCATATTTCAGATGGCCTCTTAAGGCCAACCGTCCGTCGCAGCTCACAGTTGCATCTGTGAGGTACTGAGTTGTAACTGAAGTTGTTTTCATTAGGTTTGCTGTTATCCATTTGGCAAAGGATATTGTACAAGATAGGGTTAGAAAGCCTATCACAAGCAGCTGTACATTGACATATGTTGTCCATTTTTAATGCTCTAGAGACCTGTGAGTTGCCCCTTCACAGGATGTGCACTTGTGCTTGTTAAGTCCTGCTGCTACACGCACTGGCCTATATTTATAAGGCCATCCTGCCCAGCCTAGTGGACCTTGACTTGTCAATACACCAGAGTGAAAAACAACCATGTGCTCTGCCAGGTGATGGAATAACCCTGGGAAGCGATAAGGTTTTCTCAATGAAAAGACACCAGAGGACTAATGCTTGTATCAAAAGGGTTGGGCCTTATCTATGAGTAAGTGTCATTACCCCAAGCAGTACCAAGCTACCAAGGACTACAGGGCTCAGCCTCAAACTGTGTCTGTGCACTGTGCCAGCTCACATCTGGAAAGCTGGAAAGAGGCCAAGGTAGACGGGGGCATTGACCTACAAGTTAAACTCTCTTGTGTGCCTCTGAAAAGCATTAGGATCAGTTCGGTTCAATACAGTTTAGTCTATCTCTATCTGCGTCATTCTTCATATTTCCTGCATTCATGAAACCATTGTCTAATGAACCGTGTAAATGGCCAAAATTGACAAAACTATAGGGCAAATACATTGATTTTGACCCAGATTGCCAAAAATCTGGGTCAAAATCAATGTATTTGATTTAGATGTTAAGAATAAATAAGAATAAGACATCACAAGTCTGAAAGAATCTGACTGAAAGAAACTGAAAGAGATGTTGAATTCTTAAAGTTCTGATTTGAATTAAATTGAAAAGGTTTTGGGCCATTTTTGAAGCCAGCCAAAAAGTAGCCTTAACCAGATAGACAGGTAAATATATTTATGCATTAATATATTTTAATATAATTTTTTGGCCTTGATAGTAGACAGACAGGAAATAGGGTGAGAGTGAGGAGAGTGACACTGGGCAAATGATTCAACCAAGAAACTGGGTCTCCCACGTATATGCGCTCTACCAAGTGAGCTACTGGGCATGCATCAGACTATTTAGAAGCGTATCTACCTGATTTAGATGTACAAAGTCAAAGACACACTTTGGGGTAAAGTTTTTCAGAAAATCTGAGGACATCCCATTTATGATGGTATTTGATGCATGTCATTTAATATTAGATCACTCAAATGTGTTATCTCTTCTGTGCCAGGCACTGAGGTTTGAGACAGATAAGAAAATTACTTTATTATTATACAAATAAGTCTATCAATTCCTATCTTTGGCAATGCACATTGCTGAACACTTTGCACATCACTTTGCATTATAATCAAGACATTTGGTCAGATAACATTGTTCATTTCTATGGTCCAAGTAAAAAAGCCAGGAAACCTCACAGTACAGGGTGAACGGTAGTATGGTAAAGTCAAGGTCATCCTATAAACTAAATGATTGTAATAAAATGATTACAGGCCAGACCTGAGTGGCAGCACCAGTCACCGAACGGTAGTCTCATTTTCTCACTATCTTTAGTTATTACAGCCAAACAAGTTTAATACACAACTCTTTCCTTAAAGATGCTGTCATACATGCTCTTTATTTTATCAATCAACAACACTCACTGGAAGCATACCAGCTAAATTATATAAAACACAATATGCTATGCTCAAGAATGTGATACTTACTGTAAAGTGGCCTACGATACCCTCCAGGAGTTTACAGCTCTGTGAAACACACTGGCAGTTGTAAATGCTTGTGATAAGGTTTGTGTTTATAGGGACTAGGAGCAGTCAGAGACGGGCACAGAGGACAGACACTTATCTCAGCCAAGACAGTAAAAAAGTCCTTCATCCTAAAACTGGAGCAACTGTTGTCTCCTGAAATCAAGGAAGACAAACACATTAAGACATAGCACATGTAGCATGATGTAATGGCTGGTACGTTTAAGATCACATCTCAATCAATTTCCACTCAACTTTCACAAACATGCCATGGTTTTAGTAAAACAAAATCACTTGCTCTGAAGTATTTTAATGGTTGCGTGATATATTAAAACAAAAGTTGCTTTCCTTGTATGATTTTTAGTGATCGATTTTTCTGCTTTACTTTGGTAACTTGCTTTGGTTTCCCAGGTCATTGAACTCTCGGTGCTGCCATGTCATGAGTGTACGATGGACATTATGTCTGGAATATGACAGACCTACTTAACCTTGACCTACTGCTTATGGGGAAAAAGTACATGTGCCTGAAGGTCCAGAAGGTGCCATATATACTGTACTGGGGTCATAATGCAATTAATAATTATAAAAAATACAATTAAGAATACTGTATGTGGAATTACATAAAAGTGACTAAAGCAGTGTAAGTGTTAAATAGGACGTGTAAAGTGATGTCAGGGTCCGGACACCTGAGTCCAGTTTTATTGCCCATTACTATCAAAATACAATGATAAAATCTTAGGTGAAGGTCAAAGAAAGAGTTAGCTGGGGTTAATGAACTCTGGCTCAACAGGTTTCATGGTCATCACCTCAACCCATTTTTGATACAACCTGTACTTGTAACTATTTAGAAATGGCCTTGATACTTTTTCTCTTTCAGTGCATTCCTATATTTTGGGCTAATTTGTTAAGACACTGAAACAACTTGTTGAGAAAATTAATGTGGCAGAGGTTGACATTCAATTGTGGACTTGCTTTTACCATCTTTTTATATGTTATTACTTGTCAGTTCACATTTAGAAATTAACCTACCAGCTTTAACAGATAAGGTGCAGGTTAGAGAGCCAATCATTCGGTCTTTGGAAGCTCTACTATCTTTTTTCAAAGTTTGGTCACAATTCAGGTGTAACTTTTAGTTTGTCTCTGCCCCAATAACAATGCCTATTACGAAAAATCACTTCAGAACAGAATTCACCCAAACTCTGATTTGTTATTTACAGATTTGGAACCTGCTCAGTCTAAGATGCTGACTCTTATTTCATTTCTTTCAAGGTCTCATATTTTACCCCTCAGTTTGCACCTAAGCATCTAATTTTATTGTGTAAAAGATATTATATAGACGTTTCTTAGATTTGACAAGATTGGGCCTTCAACCAAAAGGGCCTTCCAGTTAAATGTTATCATTGACGAGGCTCTGGCTCCTTCTGAAATTATTCAAAATCACTGTCTGTTTTACCTCTCAAATAGCATTAACAACTTTACATTATATTGATTTGTTATTTATGTCGCTGGCATTTCTCTGAACTTTTGATGGCAGGGATATATTGTATTGAGTGAAAATCACTGAATGACAACTGAGAGCCAATGACAACCACATAACACTGACTCATGAGGATATGTACAACAAACGTTACATTTCCCAGAAGTCATTGCGGCCAAGAACACTACAATATGTTCATAATTGTGACTGAACTTACATGTATGATATTCAAAAAAGAAAATATATTATAACCTACCCCATGCTTTGTATGGATTGTGCTGGTATTTTACTTTAATCAAACACCTCAAACATCTTTAAAGTATTGTAAATGGCACTTTTTGGTGTTGTTTAAGGATAAAATATGGACAAACTAAAGAGTAACTTCCCAAAAAAAATTACTTAGTTGTCACCTAGTCCATGGTCCGTCAGGTATGATGCAAACAAGTAACCATCCGATCAGACCACACTCACCAAATGTTCAAAGTGAGCTGAAACGCTAAAAGAACAGAGTATCAACAATCTCAGATTTATGTCATTTAAGAGCCCTTATATGATTCCAGTATTTATTACCATTTTCCAGTTTTAAAGTGCATTAGAATTATTTTTGTTTTATTATTACAAACACTCTTCGCTTCCTGTTGAGTCAGACCGGATGTGACGCATCAACTGAGTTCATCTTGACGTCGCCAAGGGATAAACAATCATGGCGGATACTGAGGATTTGCCTCCTGTATATTATTTTGCAGTTTGCAATATACCTCCATTGTTTCGCTCAATGGATTTGAGGAATTATTTCAGCCAGTTCATTGAAAGTGGTGGGTTCACGTGTTTTCATTTTCGCCATCGACCAGAGCTTCTTAAAGACTTAAAGGATCCCGAAAAGACATCGGGCGACAACAACAACGAGGGAGGTAGCTCCGAGTCCTCTCCGACCAGACAAGAACAGAAAAATGGTCCTGAGCACACAAGGGCAGTAAAATCGTGCTGTTGTATCGTTTCTGTCCACGCTAAATATCCTGACAGATTCATCAAGATGTATTCAGGGAATCACTGGATTGACTCGAAAGGGAATTGGATGACGAGACGTTGTGTTATAAAAAGAATTAAAGTTTCAGCAGACAAAGGTATATGTAGTAATTGCATATAGAGAGAAGTCATCAATCAACCTCAATGTAGTGATAAGCAGTATTTAATTATCATATACGTTTAAAAACAATAATAAATCTCTTTGATTTAGTAAATTTTCTGTTCTGAACCTCTTGTGATAATATGTGACTCATATTTGTGTATGAACTTTCATAACATAATATTTTAAGAGATTATTTTAGCTTCAGGTATTTTAATGCCCTGACAAAATTGTATTTTTCTTATTTCAGATGATGGGTCGTTTCCATACAAAACAAAGTATGAACAGCGGCGCCATGTGTCCCTAACAGAGCATTTCACAGAGACTGACCTAAAAAGCTTATCTGAGTTAAATCCACCTGCTTTGATGCCAAATGGAAATGTAGGCACACCAGTGAAAGTGTTCCTCCAGCTCATCCAGTCATGTCGCCTTCCTCCACGCCTCATAAGGAAATTGGGCCTAGTTTTCCCCAAGACTAGCTCCAATCGGCGTTATGGAAATGTACCTTTCCAGTATCGGAACAGTTGTACACTTCCAGCCACAGAAGAAACTGTATTAACCGCAGCAGGACATGAAATATCAGGGCCAGGCACTTTACATCCTTTGTTTTTGGATCAAAAGAAGACCGCTGATAACACTGAAACAGAAAACACAGATGAGCCGGAAACAGAGGAGAAGGATGCACAGTCAGATGTTGATGATGTGAGTTTAAATTCATGCATATCAATATTTTTACAATAAATGTATATTAATGAATAGTTTGCCTTTCTGCAATTTTATACATTGTTGCTTGTAGGATGATGACTGCTGTGAGGAGTGGGAGCGCCATGAGGCCTTACACGAGGATATTACCAGCCAGGAGCGGATCAAGGAGAGGTTATTTGAAGAAGAGATTGAGTTAAAATGGGAAAAGGGAGGCCCAGGATTGGTGTTTTACACTGATGCTCAGTACTGGCAGGAGGAGGAAGGAGGTATGCACCAGAGCCTAGTCTTAACCTAACATTATTGAGGATAAATCATCACATAGGCATATGGCTTAAGTATTGACTATTGTGTTCATTCCTTTTAATGACAAATTTCTTCTGTTCTATTTTTACAAGTTTTAAAATTAAGATTAGCAAATAAAACTATTATCTTACCGACTGTTTAAAAAATAGGCTAACTTTTCTTTATTTTCTTTTTTTTTTTTTTTAGATTTCGATGAACAAACAGCAGATGACTGGGATGTTGATATGAGTGTTTACTACGATAAAGGTAGTAAGTCTGAAGTTAATTTTTACTCTGTTTTATTCAATATCTACTCATTTCTAAAACTTGGTGTTTTTGTCTTCTACTTCTACAGATGGTGGTGACATGGATGCTCGTGATTTTGTCCGCATGCGATACGAAAAAAGGCTACGAGATGGTCTTGAAGATAGATCCGGCCATGGGCCGTCTATAGGTCGCTTCGAGAAATTCACTAAGGTTAAAAGAATTTCTTGACGTTGCATGTAATACACTGACATCATATTGAACCAAAGGTTTATATTTGATTTATACTTTTTTAGGGCTTTGGACGCCGCGTGATGGAGAAGCAGGGTTGGAAGGATGGTGAAGGGTTAGGGGGCAGTCAATCCGGAATCCCAGAAGCTCTGGAAAACGAGGGCCAACATCCAAACTGCAAAAGAGGCTTTGGGTAAGAGAAGACTCAAATTGCTAATAGTGTGTAAAATTTAATAAATTAATTAAATTCTGTTTAAATATTAATGGTTCTTTTCTTGTTGCAGGTATCATGGAGAGAAATTGGTATTACATCAAGTAAAAAAGGCCAGACCAGACTTTCACATAACCACAGTGTATGATAAACCCAAAGAAATAGATGAAGGTGATAAACTGTTGAGGCGGCAACCTAGCACCAGCCTGAAATATAGAGGTTGGCAGCCTGGGGGCAGCATCGGACCTCGAAGATGACCCTAAATTTATTTGTCTTTTTGTACATTTCTATTAAAGGTGTATTTTAACACACAGTGCAATTAAACACTTTTAAACGTACAATTGTGTTCATATGATTTACCTTAATTATTCTGTTTTGAAGACTGTAGATGTTATAATTTTGTACAACATTCAGTACAACATTTATAACATCCAAAATAATTATAGCCTAAGTATCCTATTACAGTGTGTGCTGCTTTTTACAAGAATGTTAAACTTGTATCTAAATATTTTAAGCTTTTGATGTGACACTGTTTTATAACCCGGAAGTGCATCACCTTAGCATAGCCACAAGTTTGCTAACACATGCTCTTCGGCGGCAAAAGGTAAATACATACGTCGTTACCATTTTCAACGAAGCCTCATCCACAACTGCTACAATTTTAACAGAGCAGTAACTATAATGAGCAACTTTTAAGCCGTCCATTGTGTTTAACATTGTTTAAGAGTAACTGTCTTTACTTTTAGTGTAATCATAGTGTCATAATAGCCCAATAACTTAGTTATGCTGGATGCTGGATGCTGTGCAGTCTAAGGAGCCCTTGAACATAGACTTTTAAACCATGTCTTGCCAGAAAGGCTCAAAGCCTTCTCTGCGCTTCGGCCAGGTAGTAATTGGACCTCCAGGATCAGGTAAAACCACCTACTGCCAAGGGATGCAGGAATTCTTGACTGGCCTGGGACGTAAGGTGGTTGTGGTGAACATGGACCCTGCAAACGAGGGTCTTCCCTATCCCTGTCAAGTGGACGTCTCAGAGTTAGTCACGCTGGATGATGTTATGGAGGAGTTAAAACTGGGACCGAATGGTGGACTTCTGTACTGTATGGAGTATATACAGGCAAACATGGATTGGCTTGAGAACAAAATCAGGCAATACAGTGACTATTATTTTTTGTTTGACTGTCCTGGACAAGTTGAGTTGTATACCCACCAAAATTCAGTAAAGGACATATTTGCACAACTGGGCAAGTGGAATTTCAGGGTAAGTGTCCTCAGCATGAAAAAAATGTATTCTTAATAATAATAATAACTAAATGTTTGATAATTGCCTCTACCTTATTTAGTTGACAGCAGTGCACCTTGTGGACTCTCATTACTGCACTGACCCAGCCAAATTTATATCTGTGCTGTGCACCTCTCTGTCCACTATGCTCCATGTGGAGCTTCCCCATGTCAATGTCCTCTCTAAAATGGACTTAATTGAGCAATATGGCAAACTTGGTGAGTACATTTTTAGTTTGCCCAAGTAATAAAATCATTGTTGTTACATAAACACATTCAACAAATAGTGCAACTAAATATTAAAACAGTGCAACACAAAATCTTATTGCATATTATTTCCTACAGCGTTCAACCTTGACTTCTACACAGAGGTCATGGATTTGTCCTACCTTCTTGACCAGCAGGCTTGACCCGTTCTTTAAAAAATTCCGACATCTGAATGAAAAGTTGGCAGAGGTTATACAAGATTACAGCCTTGTCTCCTTTGTCCCTCTGAATGTACAGGTAACACAAACTGTGACATTTAACACACTCAAATCAAGATGGTACTCTCCAAACTTGATTTTATATTTTACAATTTTAAATACAGTAAAGTACTATGCCTTTTTAGATGGTTATTAAAATGCTGTTAATTTAGTATGGTTTGCATTTATTTTGAGTATTTATGCTTGAACCATTCACAAATACAAGCACAGGTCTTATCAAGTAGTTTTTTAGGAAATTAATATCTCTAGTTAAGTTATAATCATCTTATACATAAATATACACAGTATACAAGCTAAAAATGAGAAATATATCAAAGAATGCTTTTATCATATAATATACCAAACTGAATACCTTGACAGCTTTATTACCATTTAGCATATGTAGCTTGAATTACAGTTATAACTTACTTTCATGCCTATGTGGATTTTTTTACCTAAAGGACAAAGAAAGCATGATTCATGTCTTACGAGCAGTGGACAAAGCCAATGGCTACTGCTTTGGTGATTGGGAGGAGAGGAATATGCAGGCCATGATGTCAGCAGCTGTGGGAGCAGACTTTCAGTTTAACTCGTATCCTTTCCGAATTACTCATGTGACTTACTAAAACTCATTCGTTGTGCAAGTAGTCTTAAGATTTACAGGTGGCTAAATGATTAAATTCTCCTTTTATTAGCATCATTCAACTAGATGTGGGCAGTGATTTTCCTTTACATTTGACCCACTAGCACACTTGGAGTGCAAGAAAAGTATGTTGAAACCAGCAGAAATACTGTGGAGGACGAAATGATGGATTTGTAAAATGTAAAGCCAGAAAAAGGATGCCTGTATATTGGTGAGACTTTACATCATCCGTCTGATTTGGCCTCAATTGTGGGCCCCTTTCTGAAAGCAGCTGATGGGATTTTCTGTCTTTGTTAATATTATTTGTGCTAAGTAATATTTAAAGTCAATTCTGTGCTAATGTACAATTTTCTCACTAAACTGATGTTAAACATATTTTGTGTGTTATGTCAAACAAATATTTAAAGAACATTAACCATGCATTGTAGTAAACCTTTTATGACAAAAAAGACTTGACTGTTTAGCTTGTTTACAAAATTAAATAAACCTGACACTGTAGACACTTGAAGCTGTCAAGTTATGTGGTGAAAAGGACTGGACACTTTGTTCTTGCACATTATCTTGACTTGTATACATGTGTATGCAAAAGTCAGAAGGACGTCTGACTTCGGAAAGATACAGAGAGTCAGCCAGGCAGTGTTTGCCTTGATATAATATGACAATATGGCATCAGCGTGGAGAGATACTAGTGTAACTGGAGTGGTAACGGTGAATAACGACTTAATATAAAAACGGAATAATATTACATAGTTGCATTGATTTTTAAATACAGGATTAGTAATACAAAATATCTGTATGCAAGCCATGTACATTACAGAATATATATAATTTTACAGTGGCATAATAAATCAAACAAATAGGTGGTAAGGACTGTGACCAAGAGCAGAATCCACAAGTTGGGTTTATTTTTTGTCCAGCAGATGGCACATGTGCTAGCAAATTCTCTTTCCAGGTCCACAAAATCTGCTCCGACTTTTGCAAACTGCCAGAACAGAAAAATTAAGTCAGGCGGGTAGAGGAAGCCACATTAAATCTGTGTTTCTGCACAACTGGCGTTGTGTCTGTTCTCTGGGATGGAAGTGTCTTTATAAAACAAACTGCCAAAACTCCTATTTTTACTCATTTTGCCATATGTTGCTATTGTGTATCAAATATAAAAAGTCATAAAACACAAAAATGACTATATACTAGTTTCTATGAAGCTTTGCTGATGTCAACTGCGAGCTCACAGTAGTGTGTGAAACCATATTAACCCTATATGGTGCCATGTGGCAGTGAAAGTGCGTAGACGCGTTTGGATCTTGCCTGGAAACACATATGCGCTCTCGCAGTATTAGGGGGTGTGTCAGGCAGAATGTTAAATTGTGTTCCGATGTTTGTACATGTGATCAAGTATGCCTTCTCACTGCTACTTCCTGTATTTCTTTTCCTACGAGCCCCCTAGAGGTATGTGAGTGCCTGTGTGTAACATCCGACAACAGGGAGAAACCAAGATAGTGTGTTTTTGTGTGTCGAGTGAAAAAAGTAAACCGAACCTGGCCCAGTTAGAAAATTCATATTTTTTATTTTAACATTTTAACCCAAACATTTAGGGGAAGGCTAACTGTCTTTCGTTTTATGAACAGAAACTAACTCAACCGTGGGCTATCCACTTCTCATTATCATCCACCCCTGCGCAACGACACTGCCAAAATGCCTGCTTCATTTGAGTGAGATGAGGGAATTCGTGTTTCAATGTTATTTTTTCAAATTGTTGGGAGACTTTTAAACTAGTTACGCATCCTATCTCTGCCACTAGATAAGGATGGATTTGTGTGCGCCGTAGTTCAATGTAGTAGGGTGAGAGAGTGTTGGAGTCTGCGCCCATCCCCCCACACTCAGCAGAGGAGTGCTTCTGCCGGAGTGAGAGACAGACAGCGAGGAGAGGGGGTGGCAGAGCAGAGCAGGCAGGGGAGGGAAGAACAGGGAATGTGCATTGGTAGTCTCGTTTGCTGCAAGGCTTCCTCCTTCTGCTCTAGAAACGGTGTGTTGCCTTTGCTTGCCTAAATACCACTCTTACTTGAATTACTGGTGTGAAATGATCGAAACGCATATTAAACCTTACTTAACATTAGAAATACTTACAAATAAACGCCACGGTGAGATTACCTGTGGCCTTCTACACTATTTGACCCATATACCATCTACATACAGGTAAACATTTTATTTGTTAACAGTATGTTTAATCTTCACTAATCACTTGCTGTCACTTGAAACAAAATGTTTCAAAAGAAAATGTTTGCGTGTTTTAATACAAATAGCTAGGCTACCGAAAGGCCTTACACAAATATTAAAGCATTACAAAACGATTATTAAAAAAGGTATAATAGTTGCCCACTGCACTTTTTGATGAGCTGCAAATAAATTTAAATTTGTTCCCACCTTTTCGCAACTATATGGTTCCAAGATATAAAAATGTGCTGTTGTATTGCTTTTGTATTTGACCAAAATTAATGGTTACTGTGAAAACCCACCTATTTATGGAAAGTCCCCCACAAGTAGTTCTTGTAATTGTTTATTTTCTTATTGTAATTGCTTATGGCTGTGAGAACATTACACGAATAAACAAACGGGAAACATAGCACCTAGATAGTAAAAAATATACAACGTGATGCTGGAAGACAAAGTTCGGTCCGCTTGGGAGGGGATCCAGCTCATGTTTTGCGCGCGTTCGTGCGGCTCAGTAAAATGGCTGTATCTAGCGGAGCCTCGTGTTGGTTGGGCTCGCTCCCTGCCTCTACCCGGGCTCAGTAACACAACTCCCACAACAATTTCTGTCGCTCTTTACGCATTGTATGGAGCTTCCATCACTTCTTTAAGTCATTTACGGAGCCGGAACTAGGGGATGGCGGCCGGATTCGGTCCGGTTTAAGGGGCGGGAATGAATCGGCAGAAGGATAAATGGTTATAAACAATTCTTTCTATTCAATGCTCGCTTTTGATTGTGAGTGACTCGTAGAGAGGGAGAGAGGTGGGGGGGTATATCATGGCCGCTCAGGTCGCCAGCGCAGCCACTCTTAACACTAGCCCGCCTTCCGAGCTCAAAAGGCCGGATCGAGACCCTAAGGAGGAATCGGTACCGGGGGACAAGCAGTCTGATAAGAAACTGCCGGGTTTGGACAGCGGCTCGCCGGGACGCGGGGATCTGCAGGACGCGGCCGACGGTGGAAATGCAGGGGGAGGAGGGGAGCCTGAGATGAAGAACGGCAATGGGAACCCACCCAGAGCCAACAATAATAACCAGAATGACTCCGTTGGACCGGAGGGAAATAACCATCCCGGTTTGGTACACCACCACGGCTCAGCTTTTCCACCGCCTTCGTACGGATACGGACAGCACTACGGTCGGCCTTTTCATCAACATGGCGGACAACAAAGCCCTGGCATGGCAGCTGCTGCGGGTCCGGTCGCACAGCAAAGCAACATGATGGACCCATATCAACCCAATTCCCACGATCATGGCTTTTCAAACCACCAGTATAATAATTACAACCCATTCCCGAACAGGACTCCTTATCCGGGCCAAGCGTACGGCATGAACTCCCCGCGCAGTAACCAGGCGCCGACAGCTGGGGGACAGCCAGCTAAGCAGCAGCCAACAGCGGGAGGACCCACGGCAATGGCTGGCTCTTACAATAACCAGAGATATAACATTGGAAATCCTCAGCCTACATCTACACCTACTCTTAATAAGCTTCTAACCTCACCTAGCTCAACGCGGGGATATCCAAACTATCCCTCAAGTGACTACGGTAGCCAAGAAGGCGCTAGTAAGGGACCAGACATGGGCAGTAGCGCTCAGTATGGAGGGAGCAATCCGGGTTGGCAACAAAGAAGCCATCACCCGTCGCCTATGAGCCCTGGAAGTGCTGGGCAACAACTAAGTAGAACCCAGGTAAAGTCACACTAAAACAGGGGCATAATGTAGGCTTTTGCCTCTCCTTTCCTCCTCCTAGCTGCTTCACAACGTAGCAGGCCAGCCATTGTCTGATACTAGTTCGCAAAGACTCTAAAATGGCTGCCTATCGTGTGTGTGTTTTCCTTTTCTAAAAACTATCGCACAATTGTCGTTTTAACATGTTTTACAAGGTCTATAGGAACATTATAATATCGTAAAAAGAGTGTAAGTTGTTAAAAAAGTAAGGACCTTCCGTGAAGCAATGAAGGCCCGACTTTGAAAATGAAACAGCATATCGTTGAGCAAGGACTGTCTTTTCATCGGGTAGATACTTTGCGATAATTATACACAGAATACAAAGACATTGCACAGAGAACAAGAATAGATAATAACATAGTGTGCGCCACATTCACAAACGCAAAAGTAAGATAGTGGTCTTTTATCTTTATTATTTTCTGCCCTGATAAGCGATAATTGGTCAGTGGTAATGCCAGAAGGATGCACAGCAAACCACTCTTTCAGTGTTAAATGTTTCATCGAGGTCTACATTAAAATATTTCAGATTTCCAGTGAAGGGTCTCAATGATTAAGATTTGTGTACGTATGTATTGTTTTTCTCTTATCCTTGTTTAAGCGCGGTATTTCCGTGTATGCGGCTGGTAAACAGTCAGCTCTGCAACTCTGGTGAGTGACTGCAGATTGCAGTTTGCTCTGGGATTTGAATTGTGGAGGTAAAATCCTGCTGTCAAAGCCAGGAGATAGTTGGTCTTGGGTTGACATGCTAGCTGAAATCTGATTGGCTCCTCATGGTCATTTATAATTACATGTGATGCGAGGCAACAGTTGCTGATAACAGTTGCACACAGCATTAACTCATCACAGGGTCATCAGAGGTATTACTCTCATCTAAGCTTTTACTTTCGCCAGTAAAATGTTAGGCTAAAAGAGAAATTTCAAAATTGACACCACTAGATCATGTTTAACATTAACCAAGGAAATGTATTTTATCAAGCTGTACTGCTATTAACTTAGTATCATAATATTATAGCACATCCTGTGCAGGTATCAGAAAATATTATAGGTGACAATTTACTGTTTGTATATTTGGCAGATGACCTGCCATGACAGAAATGACTGAGTATATTTGTGTACTTGCTTACATCAATTGTAGTCCAGCTAAACGGATGAGGATGTACACAGGAGTACGGCAGTAGAAAGTGAACAGAAAACTGCTCACCATCTCCCACTGCCAAGGGAATGTCCTCTCTTATGCATATTAGCCATGTGCTTCTTATTTATTTGGCTTCACTGGATCATTTCACTCATTTGATATACTCCAGATAGGGAAGTTTTTGAACCATATCAGGGATTACAATTTGTTATGACAATCTCAATTAATATCTGAATTTTAGCATTATTACAGTTTTTCCCTTATTTCTCATGTATTTTACAAAAACATTGAAAACGAGGATGATGAAAATGAATAATTGCTGTACTGACTAACCAGATTATAGGTTTTAACTGTCTCTACTCTTTATGGCTGTTCTGGTGTCATTCATCTAGAGCCAAACAGGCTTCTTGGGGTGGGGGGGGTAAACTACTTGGACCAGATTCAAAACAGGAGCACAGTATATAGCTCCCTTGACTTCTGAAACTACTAACTTAGGTGAAAAAGGATAATGAATGTGGGAAATATCTTTTTTCTGATAGTTTTGATAGCATTCAATTTACATGATTGTTTTTGTGTTCTGTTTGTGTCCAGCCATCTGGTCCTATGGACCCAATGGCAAAGATGAGGGGTCAACCATACGGAGCAGGAAGTCCATACGGACAGCAACCACAGCAAGGGCCTCCTACTGGCCCACAACAGGGACCTGGTTACCCCAGCCAGGGGTATGGCCCTCCAGGCCCCCAGCGATACCCAGTGGGACTGCAGGGACGTACTCCTGGAGGCATTGGAAGCATCCCATATGGACAGGTACACTTAAAACACTATACTATAATACTTAATTTGTAAGTATATATAAGGTTTGAGTTAGTTGATTTAGATACTTAAATAGAAGTTCCGATTATGTTTT
This sequence comes from Perccottus glenii, assembly GCA_024416835.2. Lineage (NCBI taxonomy): Eukaryota > Metazoa > Chordata > Actinopteri > Gobiiformes > Odontobutidae > Perccottus > Perccottus glenii. The sequence continues at coordinate 12,415,605 of CM044551.2, forward strand.
TTGAGTGCAAGTGTTCCTTAAGTTGTCATTTAAATGTTTCTTGTTTGTTTGTTTTTTAGATGGGATCCTATGGTCAACAAGGACCAGGAGGCTATGGCTCTCAGAGCCAGGCTCCTTATTATGGCCAGTCTGGTCAGGGTCCTCATTCACAACAAACCCCCTATTCCCAGCCCCAGCCAGGACAACCGAGTGGGCAGGCACCTTACCCAGGGCAACCACATCCTGCACCAACATCTGGCCCTCATGCACAAGGAGGGCAACCCTATCAGCAGCCACATATGTCTCCACAGTCACAGGGGCCACTGCCAGGCCCACCCCAAGGGCCCCCACAGTCTCAGCCCCCATATTCTCAAGCCCCTGCCTCCCAGACTGGCCAGTTGCCCTATGCCCAGCAGCAGGGTCCCCCTGGTCAAAGCCAGCAGCAGTCAACTTCACAAGCTCCCCCTGGATCACAGGGCCACAGCTCCTCACAGCAACAGCAGGTACAATCTCAGCCTCCACAGCAACCCCCGGGACACAGCCAACACCCACAGAATCAGCCTGCAACATACCCCCAGGCCACTCAGCCACAGCAGCAAGCACAACAGTCACCTTATCAGCGCTTTCCTCCACAGCAGCAGGTACTAGCCTCAAGTTGGAATCATATTTATGGCTTTTTTGCTTGGGACTACAGTTTTCCTGCCAGTGCACTTAAGCATACCTTATGTTGCCTTTTAGGAGGTATCTCCGGACTCATTTCAATCTAATGTCCCTCCGTCTTCTCAGCCTAAATCTGGCACAGATGACAGTCAAGGCCGCCCCTCCAGCCTTCCGGTGAGTTCTGCTTGTGTTGTTCTTTTTTTGTAATGGAGGCCTGTCTAAATATCACTGTAAACTGTGAATGAACTTTGATAGAATTTGTGTCGTGCATTTTCACTGAAATGGTAAATGGTAAATGGCATGCATTTATATAGCGCTTTTTTGCACCCTTCTTGGGCACCCAAAGCGCTTTACATCGTGCTTCCACTCACCCCATTCACATTCACACCTGGGGCAGACAGAGATGGGGGCTGCCAATACAAACGGCGCTCAACCTTCTCCGACCACCACCAAACACACCTCTACAGTCACACACATTCATACACCAGTGCTACGGACACTGGAGGCAAGGTGGGTTAAGTGTCTTGCACGTACACAACGACAGTATGAACAGGGCAGAGCGGGAATCGAACCGCCAACCTTCCGGTTATAAGACGTCTGCTCTACCACTGAGCCACTACGTCCACGTAGAAATGAACTATACATATTTATATTTGTTGAATTGTTGTGATTGTAATTCACAACAATATTCCTGTTACCTTTTTTTTTTGGCAGCTGTACAGTTTTGTCTCTGACTGAGGCCTTGATTCATGTGCATTTGTGGTCAAAAGCTGTAAGGATGTGGCTTTAGGATTAAAAGCTATTTAAATATAAAATATTGTTAAATGCTGACTTGGCTTGTATTCTACAAACCTTAGTAACTATGACAACCTTAGCACTAATATGTTTCCATTTTTTTTTCTTTGAAAAAGAGAAATAAGGATAAAGGCCTCTGAGCTTGTTTGTGTGTGTGCTAATGTGGTACTCGTTTCCAAACAACTGAAGGAATTGCAACTACAGCTGCTATTTGAAAAACACAATAACATTAAATTGGATTTACCGTAGTAGTAGTAAAAAATCCAAAGCACTACAGTAATCGTATAATCTGCACATATCTTTGAAATGATTACTCCATCGCTCCTTTCTTTAACATTTCTTCACTTGTACTATATTTAGGACCTGTCAGGGTCCATCGATGACCTGCCTACAGGTACAGAAGGTGCTCTTAGTCCTGGTGTGAGCACCTCAGGTGTGTCAAGCAGCCAGGGGGAGCAGAGCAATCCAGCTCAGTCACCTTTTTCCCCTCGCACCTCTCCCCATCTGCCGGGCATCAGAGGGCCCTCACCATCCCCAGCTGGCTCCCCCGCCAGTACCAGCACACCTCGCACAGGGCCACTGTCACCTGCCAACATACCAGGTGGGTCAGACACTCCCACACTAAATTTAAATGTAGGATGATAAATAGACATTAACCTCATACATGTTGCACTAATAGGGTCTGTACATTAGCCTGACTTTTGTGTCATGCAGCACATGTCAGGATAATGTCCGCAGGGCACATGCTCATATATGTCCAACGATTATAGAGGTTTTTTCAGGTGATGGGGATGACCCATCACCTAATGAGCCAAGCTTGTGGCCTAAAACCTTTGTTTACAACACAAAGCTAGCGGACAATGTAGTCAACTCCTTACAGTGACATGCATATTTGAACACATGTGAAACATATCTTAAAAGTAAAAAACTATATACGAACAGAGGAGAGCATCAACAACACAATATAAACACAGAAAACGCACATTAAGGCCAGAAAAATGTTTAAGTGCAGACGAGTGCGTGAATTCACTGTTATTCAAATGTAGAATAATGTGTCCTGGGAGCAGGTCATGGTGCGCGTTGTAGGTGGTCATGTGGTTAAATGTGACATGATAGCAAATTTTTCCGGGAAAGTTTCACGTGAAATCTCTGGCCTTTACAAGCGCCTGCCTGCACTGCTTTTCTCATCTGTATATTGTTTTAGGTCTTAACTCAGACCAAATTAAATTAATGTTTTAGGGGCCCAGATGCCAACTAGGCCATCAAGTGTGCAGTCAGACGGAAGCTTACATCCTTCAATGAGCCAATCTCCAATGGCCCAGGACAGAGGTATACTTCAGTTGAATTTATAAATGATATTAAATAAAAGAATAAGGCCTCATCACTGTAATCTGAATTTGCTCTATTTAAGGGTTTATGCAAAGAAACCCTCCGATGGCACCTTATGGCTCCCCTCAATCGGCCTCAGCATTGTCGCCCCGTCAGTCTTCAGGGGGGCAGATGCATCCTGGTATGGGTCCATATCAACAGAACAATTCAATGGGTGGCTTTGGACAGCCAGGTGGACAATATGGCCCACAAGGTATGTAATGTCACTATATCATTAACAAATGTTTCATACTGAATAAATGTTGAATACTTTTTGTTTGGATGATGGAAAAATATGTGTATCAAAGAAAACCATGGAATACAGTTTATTTTCTAGTTTCAGATAAACCATGCTATTGCTGGTCCCTCCCTCTGACTGCTCTGTTGCAGCTATTAATAGCTGTGAAGCAGAGAGTCAGCTGACGTAGCAGAGCCTCCTGCCTGTAGAACAGAGACTGACAAAAGCTTGTTGCTCAGAGTCTTTAGCTGCCAGAAGTTTCAACTTCTATTTAGTTATAGAAAATAAAGTGACATAGTAAACGGCTTAATATCTGACACTCTGTACCCATGATATGATGTGATGTGCTGTTAGCTTAGTGTTAAGTTTTTATACTACTATATCTTGTACCCAAGGCTATCCACGCCAGCCTGGCTATTTGCCCAATGCCAACTACCCAGCACCGGCAATGGGCCCAATGAACCCTATGGCAGGACAAGGTGCGGGGTCTCCATATGGTGGCATGCCCCCTGGAAGAATGCCTCCTAATCAAATGGGGACAAGACCTTATGGCCCCAATATGGGTCCCAACATGAATCCAAACATACCTCCAAACATGGGAAATATGCCACATCAGGTAGGCACAGGAATGTGTCCTCCACCAGGAATGAACAGAAAACCACAGGACCCAGCAGCCATGCCACATCCTGGCACCAATTCCATGCACAACAGGTTGGTTCATAGTGAACTCTTTTTTTTATTTATTTATTTTTTTTAATAAATGAACTGGAGTAACTGTGAGCTCACTACATGCTTTTTTTTTTAATTTAGGATGCCGGGCTACTCCAACATGTCACCAGGAATGATGGGATCTGGTCCTCCCTATGGCCCTCCTATGAACAACATGTCTGGAATGATGACCCCTCAAGGTGGAGCACCTTATGCTATGGGGCCAAACATGGCCAATAATTCAAGTGGTAAGTTGTCCTGTGAAAATTACAATGTTTTGTATTTGTATCATCACATTTGTTTTGCTACAATGTTGTTTCCAGGTATGGCTCCAAGTCCTGAAATGAACAATAAGATGAACAACAAAGTAGATGGGAGTGGAACCCCAAAACAAGAGACAAAATCTAAGGTAATGTGACTGCTAGAATGGTTTAGTTAGATTTGATCTGCCTCAAAGTAATATACAGATTTCTTCATTTTCTTTCTTTGTATAAAACAGAAATCAAATTCTTCAACCACAACCGGAGACAAGATTGCACGGCTCTATGAGTTGGGACCAGAACCAGAAAGAAAGATATGGGTTGACCATTATTTGGCCTTTATTGAAGAGAAAGCGATGGGCATGACCAACTTGCCAGCTGTTGGACGTAAACCCCTTGACCTCTTCCGGTTATACGTGTCGGTCAAAGAGATTGGAGGCATGACACAAGTAAGTATGACATTCAGAACCAGCAACAAAAATAAATAACTTGTGAACACCTGAATTATCTAATTAATGCTTACATTATTTAGGTTAATAAGAATAAGAAATGGCGGGATCTGGCCACTTCTTTGAATGTGGGAACGTCTAGTAGTGCTGCCAGTTCTTTGAAGAAACAGTACATACAATGTCTGTATGCCTTTGAGTGCAAAGTTGAACGTGGTGAAGATCCCCCTCCTGAGATTTTCACAGACAACAAAAAGAACCAAGCTGCTAAAGTCCAGCCACCCTCTCCAGGTAGGAGACCATCATTTCAAACTGATTATGTTCTAGTGCTTGTTCAGTTGTTAAATGCCTAAAATGTTGCTTTGTTTGACTCCTATTAAAGTCATGTGCCATATCTATCTGCTCCCCTTTTTTTTTTATTTTCAAACTGAAGCGTCCCTCTGCTCCACAGCTGGGTCAGGGTCGCTGCAGGGTCCTCAGACTCCCCAGTCGACCAGCAGCTCAATGGCTGAGGGAGGAGACCTAAAGCCTCCTACTCCAGCATCTACTCCTCACTCACAGATGCCCCCAATGCCAACTGGGGCGAGGTGTGTCTCCTTTACATTTAGTCCCAAGTGTATATAATTGTTAATGTTAAAATATTAGTTAAACTAATGTTTCTGCTTCTCTTCCTGCCTCATTTGCAATATCCCTTTTTTTTTTTGATTGCTTATCCTCTAGGAACAGTGTTAACCTGCAGGACCCCTTCTCTGAGGGTAACGACCCTGCTTTCCCACGGAGGAACATGACCCCCAACTCTGCCTATCAGTCTGGCATGGGCAACGCTGACATGCAAGGGCGCATGGGACCCTACGAACCCAACAAGGACCCCTTCAGTAACATGCGGAAAGGTAAATATAAAATAAATATGTTAAAATTAGCATTTTACTTGTGTTCAGATTTGTGAAATTGTTTATTTCTATGTTTGCAGTTGGTGAGCAGTTTCTACCTACTAACCACGGTCCTAACAGTGGGGTGGGTGACCAGCAGCAACCACCACAGCAACAGCAGCCTCCGTTCAACAGAGGACCACCTGGAGCAATGGGCTCACTGCCAATAGGGCCCAGACCACAGTATCCTTACGGACCAGGCTATGACAGGAGGTAAGAACAGTTTTAATGTGAAGTCAATCAATCCTACCCCCCATGTCACTATCTGAATGTTGCTCTTGAATTGCGAACCATACAGAAAATAAACCTAAACATGAGGCATAAAACTTAAGTACCTTAATCTAGCATAGCTTTTGGTTTGCTGTCAATTTATTTATTGGTAGTCAACTCTTCTTGTAGAAGTTACTTTAGTGTTTTGTCCTATTCTTAAATGTTGTGCAAATTATAAAAAAAAAAATAAACATGTTTATTGTTGTCACAGATCAGAGCAAGGAATGGGCCCAGAGGGCAACATGGGATCTGGTGCAGCTCAGCCAAGCCCTATGATGCCTGCCAGTGCCGACGCAGGGATGTATTCGCCAAATCGCTTCCCACCACAGCAGCCACGGTCAGTTCACAGAGCAATTGTCCGTGCTTACTTTCATTGTAAACATTGTCAAAAGTGACAATTGTGTTGAGAGCAATTTTTATTTATAATGTTTTGTTTAATTTTTTATTATAAATAATCAAAATGCTTACATATCTTAAGGCCATCAAACAATTTACATTATTACTGTAGTTGTTTATTGTAGTTTGTGATCAGAAATAAAATATATTTAGTTTCTGGTAAGCTAAGACTGAAATTTTTTTGTGTAATTGCAGTAAAGCAGTCAATACAACAGCGATCTGTTTGAGGTTTTGAATTCCTCCCACTTAGCTACAACACTGATATATCAGCATATAGGTTACAATGATCCATGACTTAACAAAGTAGGTGAGAAATGCCTAATGTGGTTAGACTGATGAACTGATGAAATTGTTTGCAGACATGATTCCTATGGTAATCAGTATCCTGGGCAGGGAACGCCCCCTACTGGCTCCTACCCAAATCAGCAGGCAGGAATGTACCCACAACAGGTGACTACATGTGCACTATTCTCAAAATAATGGAATCAAATAATGTAGATAGACTGGAATTTATATCCTTTCAATTATAGGCATAAATCTGTACATAGAATTAATAAATAAGTGGGATTTTTTTTTTAATTGCTTGTCTATATAGAGCTACAAGCGTCCTGTGGAAGGTGGTTACCCTCCATCAAAGCGTCATGAGACGGACTACAGTACAGCCTACCCCAGTGGACAGCAGCCACCCCAACAGCAAGGAGGCTCCACTGCACCCGCTTCAGGACAGCAGGAGTCATACAATCAGTATGGTGCCAGTGGGCCTTATCCAGGCTCTGATCGTCGTCCACCTGGTCCAGGCAATCAGTTCCCCTTTCCCTATGGTCGTGAAAGAATGCAAGGGGGCGCAGTGCCCAATTCTCAGCCCAACATGCCCCCTCAAATGATGCAGTCAGGCCCTGAAGGTACCATGTGGCAGGGGCCACGAGACATGAACTATCCGAACTACCCAAGCCGGCAAGGTGGGCCTGGGGGTCCACCGCAAGGACACGGTTATCCTGGCATTAACCGGCCTGAGGACATGATGTCATCAGAGCAGAGGATGAATCATGATAGCCAGTGGGGTGGTCAGATGGGCCCACGTCAACCTCCCTATGGTCCTACAGGTCCTGGCCAGCAAATGCCACGTTCCGTACAGTCCAGCTTTCAGCCCCCTCAGGGTGTGCAGAACCACATTCCACAGGTATCCAGTCCAGCGTCCATGCCTCGTAGCATGGAGAGCGGAACGTCGCCGAGTAAAACTCACTATATGCATGGAGTAATGAAGATGCAGAAAGCTGGTCCTCCTGTGCCTGCATCTCACATAGTGCCCCCTCCAGTGCAGACACCTTTAATCAGGAGAGATATGCCTTTTCCCCCAGGCTCTATAGAAGCTACCCAGCCCATCCTAAAACCGCGGCGGAGACTAAACATGAAAGATATTGGTATGACTCAAATTTTTACCTTTTTAAGATTTTTGTGTATCATTTGTAGTACTTTTGTATTACGTTAAGTATTACTAAACTGCCATTGTGTTATCACTCTTTAGGAACTCCAGAGGCTTGGAGAGTTATGATGTCATTAAAGTCGGGTCTATTAGCTGAGAGTACTTGGGCCTTAGATACCATCAACATCCTCCTGTATGATGACGGCAGTATTTCTACTTTTGATCTCAACACGGTATGGATCTCTTGACTCCAGCCCAACAATTGAGCTATTACAGCATGCTATTTATATCAAAGTGTTTGTCTTTAACGGCTATCCCTACTCATTTTTTCCCTAGTTACCTGGTCTACTTGAGCTAGTAGTGGAATATTTCAGACGCTGCCTAATTGAAATTTTTGGCATACTGCGGGAGTATGAGGTAGGAGACCTTGGCCAGAGGACACTACTTGATCCTGATGCCTTGAAACAAGATGTGGACATCACAGATGGAGAGGAACAGGCTGAAAACCTGGAAGAGGAGGAAGAGGAGGAGGATGAAGACGATGTGGAACAGGAAACAGAGGGACCAGTTCATGTAAAAGAGGAGGAAAAACAAGAGCAATGTATCGAAGAAGAGAAAGCTCAAGATGATGAAAAAAAAAGCAAGGTTTCTTCTGAACTGACGAGCTCAGCCCAGTCTTTACCTGCAAATGAAAGAGCCAAACAGGCTAGCAAGTTTGATAAATTCCCCCTAAAGTTGGTACGAAAGAGAGACCCATTTGCTGCTGGCCAGTTGAATGATCATGGCAAACTGCAAGAGTTTGACAGTGGCTTACTTCATTGGAGTGCTGGAGGTGGTGACTCAACAGAACACATCCAGACACATTTTGAACCACGAAAAGACTTTTTGGAACCACGAGAACGAATACCTGTGCCTCAAAATTTGTTGAAGAGACGTGTCGCAGAAGAAGAACTAAAAGAAAACTTTTTGACAGTAGAGGGTGAGATAACAAAGCGGGAAGAAGAGGAGATGCCAAAACGGACAGCGACCTTGGAGAATGCTGTAGAAAAATGCAGCTCAGAAAATAACCCCTCACCCATCACAGTACATGGTAACAATGATTCAGTTGAAGATAAAGATCTACAAGAAAATAACAAACCTAATCCTTTTTTGGGCAGTGAGTTAACACATATGACACAACAGACTGGCACCATCCTAGAAGATGAGCCTCACAGTAAAGATGAGGGGCCACTCGTCACAATTGCTAACTGGCAAGATTCTTTGTCCAGACGCTGTATTTGTATCTCTAATATCATCCGAAGCCTTTCATTTGTTCCAGGCAATGACCATGAAATGTCAAAGCATCCAGGGCTGCTTCTTATTCTAGGTCGTCTGATCCTGCTTCATCACAGACATCCTGAGCGTAAGCAGGCCCCTCTCACCTACGAAAAAGATGAAGATTCAGATGAGGGGATGGGCCAAAGGGATGAATGGTGGTGGGACTGCTTAGAGCTTCTGAGAGAGAACACACTGGTCACTCTTGCTAATATTTCAGGCCAACTAGACCTGTCCATCTACTCTGAGAGTATCTGTTTACCCCTATTGGATGGCCTTCTCCACTGGGCTGTCTGCCCCTCAGCGGAGGCCCAGGACCCATTCCCCACATTAGGCCCCCATAGCGCTTTGTCACCTCAGAGACTGGTTCTGGAAACACTAAGCAAGCTCAGCATCCAAGACAACAATGTGGACCTTATCTTGGCCACTCCACCATTCAGTCGGTTAGAGAAGCTGTATGGGAACTTGGTGCGACTAATTGGTGACCGGAAGGTGGCAGTTTGTAGGGAAATGGCAGTGGTCTTATTGGCAAACCTGGCCCAGGGGGACACTTTAGCTGCACGAGCAATTGCTGTTCAAAAGGGCAGTGTGGGCAACTTGTTGGGCTTTTTGGAGGATAGTCTAGCTGCAACACAGTTGCAGCAGAGCCAGAGCTCTCTACTACACCTACAAGGGATGCACTTTGAGCCCACAAGTCCGGACATGATGCGACGAGCAGCTCGGGCTTTGCAAGCCTTAGCCAAGGTGGAGGAGAATCACTCAGAGTTCACACTACATGAGTCCCGGCTCCTTGACCTTTCAGTCTCTCCTCTCATGAACTCTCTGGTTTCTCATGTTATCTGCGATGTACTCTTTTTAATTGGCCAGTCATGACAGCTGTAGGGAGCTGTGGCTCCACTTAGGGCGTTTGCCCTGTCCCTCTACTCTGCTAACCTGACTTGAGTAAGCAACAGAGCAAGGAGAATGACTGTCTTTTAATTTATGAAAACCCTTGAGATTCCATACTCTGAGCTCTCCACAGGCTGCCCTTGCTCAAGGAAGGAAATCAGAGCTGTGGTGATTTACTTCCGAAAGAAATGCCCACATAGTGACACTACTTGCAACATGTTTGCCCAACTGGATGACAATGCGGAGCACCACAGTTGGGGGATTGTTCTGCACTTGGGGGAAAAAGTACTTTTATTACAGATAAATAAATGAATTAATAAATAAATAGCTGAAAAACAAAAACTGTAACCAAAGTTGCTGTCTCGTTTACAGTGAGTTTGGGAGACACAGTGTGCCCAAGCTCTCCCCTTGAGGGTACAATGAGTCTGTGACTGGTTAATGTTCAGAGGTAAAGCAGACTGACAAGTGGCCTACTGGTTAAAGTTGCTATAGTTTGGAATCTCACCAGTCAACCTGACAGTAGACATTATGCTGTCAATAGACAACTTCACCGGGGAGGCCTGTGCAGTGTGCAGTAGATTGTAGGACATTTTCTGTACTGTACTGCTCTTGAGTGTAAGCATTCTGTAACACGTTTCACACAGAAGCTGATGATACAGCTCTTCTAGAGTTTTGAGGTCTTTTTAGTTTGGTGTAAACAGAAAATGGCTTTCTTCCCCAAAGTATCAAGAACCTACAACACCCTTACCTCCTCCTATCCCTTGATTGTATGAACACCCTTATGAAAAGAAATCACCTCCTAGGACTGGTTTTCAACTTCAAATACAGCATTGCTGTGGTGTATATATAATGTTGTACATTACATTTCCTTTGTGTCTGTCTCCGTCTGTGTCACTATTCTCACACTTGTATTGGTGAGGGATGAAGGCTGCTAAACATTTGATCCATGGCCTCCAGTCCCCACTGAGTAGACCACTTCTGGTCTCATCACAGCTCCGTAGTTCAGCAGATACAACTCAAACTGTTATTTCCTGGTACAACAATAATAAATTTAGATGAAGTACACATTTGACAATTTTTCTCCAGTCATGGATTCTGCATATTTGTATTCCGAACTATGTAGCTAAGACAACATGTAAATTTCTCCCTTTCCCTTTTGGCTCAATGAATATCATTTATTCAGTATGAAATCTTTATACTATATGTTCCACGTGGTAAAAATAAATGTACATTAAATCTTCGTAAGCTGTTTGATGGTTTTGTTCTGTTAAAGAACCTAGGTAAGTCAACCTGTTTAATATATAATTAATTGTTGATTTTAATTAAAATCAACAAGTACAAAGTAGCTTGATCAACTTTCTAATTTCTGAAAACCTTAAAGCAGGAGTTAATGTGTGTAATGTAGTAATAAGGTTTATGCCTGTCCAATTCTTTAGTGTTAAGCTAATTTTTATCTTTAACTTTGAACAAACATGTGGTGGTCATCTAAGTGTGCAATTAGAATACTTTAAGGTGACAGTGAAACGTGATCAGTGTTATTGAACGTTTTCACATTGATTATGGGACTTGTATCTGTGACAGTCAAGTCAGACTTAACTGAAACGGATCAAAATATATTTAAGTCAAATGTATGTGACACGTGATCTTTATTAGTTTGACACCGCTTCATTTAGGAGTATAGAGCATCACCTGCTGGAGAAAAAAAAATAGGCCTTTGAGGGATTGTTACAAAACGATGAAAAGTACACTGTAAGTCAAAGCTGGCGCAATGTTGGAACAATTCATTACATTTAACTGCACCGGCGTGTATTCATACATTTATTTTTTAGTCCATCTGATAGTATAATGTACACCTGACTCTCTATAATATACACCGCAGAGCTTTTATGTTGAAATTATCTTGGTCACACCGGAAGTGAAAAGTGCTGCAGCGGTGTGAGGCTTTAGAGACAATTGACTCGGGACCATTATCTTGGTTTTAATACTTCCTGCACTTTTTTGTTGGTCTAAACGCGAACTCTTTGGTCTGCCAACTATATTTCGTCTAGCTACTCGTAGAAGAAAACACCGTTCATTGTTCACAGTTTGGTAGAAGCCACAATGCGTTGGCCTGTTGTTGGAACCGACTTTCCCAGATTTCGTCTATTAAATCAATGACCATGGATGTAAAGGCTGTTCTGCAGTTTGCCACAATAACCAGAGGTGTAACGCTGATTTTGCAAGTAAGTCAAGTTTCTTCTTTTGTGGCTGGCCGCGGTTGCTTTATTATTTTTTAATAATTTGAGTAGGGCCTAGACTAGAACGACAGATTTAAAGTATTGTATTGTATTAGTGGGTCTATGAGGAACAGGGAATTTAGTCCATATCCTACAGCAGGGTCAGTGCATCTCCCGTTTGGAGAAGCAGACAGGAGCAATAACACAGGTTTTGAGTACTGGCTGCTAATGAGACTTGGGTAGTGTAATTTGAATATGCAAATATAAAGCATTTCTCAGCAGCATATACAGTCAGGTCCATAAATATTGGGACATTGACACAATTCTAATCGTTTTGGCTCTATACACCACCAAATTGCATTTGAAATGAAACGAACTAGATGTGCTTTAATGCAAAGAGAAGAGTATGGAGAAGGAAAGGAACTGCTCATGATCCAAAGCATACCACCTCATCAGTTTGGCCACACCTGTTTTTGCTATCTCTCTGATGGGTTTGTTTTGTATTTTCAGCCTAATGATGGCTTGCTTCACTGATAGTGACAGCTCTTTGGATCTCATATTGAGAGATGACAGCAACAGTTTCCAATTGCAAATAGCACACTTGAAATGAACTCTGAACCTTTTATCTGCTCCTTGTAAATGGGATACTGAGGGAATAACACACACCTGACCATGGAACAGCTGAGCAGCCAATTGTCCCATTACTTTCGGTCCCTTAAAAAGTGGGAGGCACATATGGGGGTGCTCAGTGGTAGAGCGGTCGCCCTTCAACCGGAAGGTAGGCGGTTCGATTCCCACTCTCCCCACAGTTCATACTGTCGTGTCCTTGGGCAAGACACTTAACCCTCCTTGCCTCCAGTGACACAGCACTGGTGTATAAATGTTTGTGATTGTTGCTCTGGTGAATGGTGTGAGAATGTTGGGACAACTGATGGAAATTAGCCTGAGGCTACAATCTGGTATGTTCATTAACATGCACTGTCCCAAACAAATAAATAAATAAATATACAAACTGTTGTAATTTCTACATCGTTCACCTAATTTAGATGTAAATATCCTCAAATTAAAGCTGAAAGTCTGCCGTTGAAGCACATCTTGTTCGTTTCATTTCAAATCTATTATGGTGGTGTATAGAGCCAAAGCGGTAGCTTATTGTGGGAATGTTCTCTATGTGGAGGATGGACCACACATTTAACATTTAAATACAGTGTTTCTGTGGTCCCATTTAAAGCAGTACATGGTAAATCCTCTGTTGTGTTACTCCTGCTTGCCTCTCCAATCTGTGCTGACAACTATTCACTGTATCTATTGCATCATATAGAACCCCCTTTACAAAATACTGAACTGTCCCTTTAAGAGGTGCCCACTAAACAAAACATATACAGTATCTGTAGCCTTTGGCAAAATATTTTTTGTGTTATAGCTAAGAAGTATAACATATCCAGGATCTTCAAATTAAAATTGTACATTATCCTCCTTTTTCTATGGAGAATGTTACCATTGGACCTGTTTTTCATATTTCTCTACAGGCTATTCTGAATGCTGCCATCCCTGATCATGAAGCTGATGCATTTAATCCCCCTCGGCTAGAGGAGCCTCTTTACTTGGACTCTGCAGTGGAGTGGCTGTTTGGTGGCCTCTCCCGCTGGGATGCAGAACATTTTCTCTTCATTGCTGAGAGGGGATACTTATATGAGCATAACTTTGCATTTTTTCCCCTTTTTCCGGTTGTTCTTAGAGGATTGGCTGAGACACTACTGTGGCCCCTGAGCAGCTGGCTGACAGTGCGGGGACGATTGCTTGTGGCCATTGCTCTTGGAAACGGTGTGCTCTTCCTGCTAAGTGTAGTTTCCTTGCATGCCCTTAGCAGAATTGTCCTACAGGATCGACGTCTCACACTGCTCTCCAGTCTACTCTACTGTATCACACCAGCAAATGTTTTTATGACTGCTGGGTACTCGGAGAGCCTTTTTGCAGCTCTCACCTTTGGTGGTCTGTATCTTTTGGAGAAAGGATTCACCCTCAGAGCCTGCTTGGCACTAAGTATAGCCACAGCAGCAAGATCAAATGGACTAGTTAACATTGGATTCCTTCTTTACCTTCCATCTTTATATGCCCTTTCCCAGATTCGAGTTTATCGTACAACAACAAAAGGTCACATAAGAGTCTTCCACTACATTTTGGTTGTCATTCGTTTGTTGCTCACCTCTCTTTTAGGCACTGCTATCATAGCCCTTCCTTTTATTGCTTTCCAGTATTATGGATATAGGACGTTTTGCACTCCATCTGTCTCATTGGAGCGTATCCCCCCAGCTCTTCTGACACTTGCTGAAAGAAAGGGCTATCGGGTACCAGATGAAAATGGTCCACCACCCCTCTGGTGCATGAGACCCCTTCCCATGCTTTATTCTCATATTCAAGACGTTTACTGGGAAGTAGGCTTCCTCCGCTACTTTGAACTGAAGCAAATACCAAACTTTATTTTGGCCTTACCTATGGCTACCCTAGGAATTATGGCAGCATATGCTTATGTTCAAGCCAATCCAGAACTGTGTCTCAGACTTGGACTTTGGGAAACAAATGAAAATAAAGGGCTTAAAAAACCAATACCAGGATTTTTTAACCCTAGGGTGTTTGTATATGTTGTCCACTCCACAGTATTGCTGGTATTTGGGACACTGTGCATGCATGTACAGGTAGGTATCCCATTCTGAAAAATAAAATATTTAAAGCATTGTATTCAAGTTACAGCTAAAATAATGTAATTCTTACCCATTTTTCAAGGTCCTAACCAGGTTCATGGCCTCCTCGTCTCCTGTCCCTTTCTGGATAAGTGCACATCTGCTACTGCTCAATGAGCCACTACTTCATCAAAGAAAATCTTCAACTCCCAGTGTACAGCTGCAGAGCCTTCACCATAACGGATGTAAACATCAGAACCCCATCACAGCAATGCTGCTTCACTTCAGAACCTGTTCTTTCATTACACAAAGCATTTTGGGATATTTCCTTTCATACTGGGTGTTGGGTTTGGTACTGCACTGTAACTTCCTGCCCTGGACCTGATATTGATGGTTTACACAGGAAGGCACTGAACAAAATTGTGTGCGTGTGTAAAAAAAAAAAATATATACATTTTGTTAATTTAATATATGTACATCTTTTAATTGCAATAAATAAATAAATAAATGGTTCAGACATAAAAAAAAAAATTAAGTGACCAACCTGATGAATATGTTTTTTTTCTTTATATAACTATGATGTAGTTGTATGTCTCTATTATAGATGCAACAATATAAAATTCCTAGCACAATTCTTTGCACATTTTAAAACTTCCTCGGCACTTTTCTTGCCCAGGTTTTGCTGTTATACATGTATTTTTCTGTATGGAAAGGATGCATGTTTGTAAAAATATTTGCACTGAAAATTGATGATGCTTTACATCTGTACATTTTGATGGGAAAAAAAAATCATGTCTAAAACAGTTGACGTTACATTACTTTATATTGACAGTGAAAAGTCTAAGTAAATCTGTCTCATTACAGATGGTTGTGTTTTTTTAATACAGTTGAGTCCGTGTTTTTTTACTTGATCAATACATCAAATACAACAAAATCGTTGGTTGCATAATTTATAGCAGAAGTCCACAGTCAATTTTGATGACAGCTTAGTCTTTTTAGTGTATTTATAGATTTTAACTCGCGTTTTAGTCCAACCCAAAAATATATAATCACTAAGTTACACGTCACCGCCCTTGTCGTGACGTATGGTTAAAAAAAAGCTAAACGTTAGCACCCACAGCTTCGTGACTCTTCGGGGGATCAAATTTATTTGGACTAATTATAATGAAGACAACCATTTCAAAGAAGTTTTAATTAACTACTAAAGATGGTGGTTAATGCGACGCCAACACGAGAGAAAAGGTGGCTTATCAAACGTGATTACGGAGAAGAATGCCTTTGCTGTTTCGGTAGCTAGCTGGCGTTAGCTTCAGGATGGGGAAACTGAAATAAGTGAACAAATACGAACAAATATATTTTCTTAGGCAATGACAAAAAATTAAGTGTGTAATTGTTAAGAATTGTGGCGAATATAAAAAGTTTACAATTCGCCTGTCTTGCTACCTCGGAGTGGAGATGAAGAGCTGTGAGTACCAGCAGATCGACCCGCGGGCTCTGTCGGTGGCGCCGCTGTCTGCACAGAGCCACACCGAGACTAAAACACAGCGGCCGAGGAGGAAATGGGAAGTGTTCCCGGGAAAGAACCACTTTTTCTGCGACGGACGCATTATTTTGTCCCATCAGAGCGGGGTCCTTCCCTTAACACTGGGCCTTATTGTTGTCACGTGTGGCCTGTTCTTTGCATTTGAGTGAGTGACTTCATGTTGTATATATTTTTTTATTTCCCTAAGAATACCTTCATGGTATTGTGCTTTTGACCGGAACACGCCAGTCTATCTTATTCTACTTCTTATTACACTCTTCTTTTCCTGACACAGTTGCCCGTTCCTTGTGAAGCACCTGACCGTCTTCATACCTGTGATTGGAGGGGTCCTTTTTGTATTTGTGATCCTTTCCTTGCTGAGAACCAGCTTCACAGACCCAGGGATTCTACCCAGGGCCACTATAGATGAAGCTGCAGACATTGAGAAGCAGATAGGTAAGACATATGCTGAAGCCGCATACTCAGACAGGACAGATGGGGTACAAGAGCTTTGCCATCTGCGCAATCTCAGAGGGCCTTGTTGAGCAGGGAACTGTCTCTAGAACTAAGATTTACTTTACAACAACCGTAAAGGGTTTTTGTTTTTGTTTGCCCTGTATATAACCATTTATTGTCCTTTTGTATTCACTGTTTTGATCTGATGTGCAATCCTCAGTGACTTCCTGTGCATATCTATTTTAAGATACCTCAGGATCTTCTTCATATCGACCCCCTCCTCGGACCAAGGAGATCCTCATAAACCAGCAGGTGGTAAAGCTCAAATATTGCTTTACATGTAAAATGTTCCGCCCTCCTCGGACCTCACACTGCAGCTTATGTGACAACTGTGTTGGTGAGCAAATGGCACAGCACTAATATACTATTTTCAACTTCTCTAGCTTCCACTGGCTAGAGAAGTCATCATGTTTATAAAGAGCAACTAACTCATAATTTATAAGTTGTCATTAATAGTAATGGAATGTAAATACAAACATACTTACTGTATATTTCCAAATGAAAAGTGTTCTTGCTATAAATATCTAAGTGTAGTGTTTCAAATTGTTATTTTGTTTGGACTGACATTGGCATTGTAATTTAACATAATTCCAATATCCATTCAATTTATCATTTCTTTTGCACTTCTTTTGTAACCATCAGAACGATTTGACCATCACTGCCCTTGGGTTGGAAACTGTGTGGGCAAACGCAATTACCGCTTTTTCTACAGCTTTATTATCTCCCTTTCTTTTCTGACATCTTTCATATTTGGCTGCGTCGTCACACACATTACCCTCCGTAAGTACTGTCTCTCAAGATTCTGTTTGCTCTGTAGTTGCGTTATCATTCACAAGGACCATTGATTGTTTGGCTTCTTTCAGGTTCTCAAGCTGGTAAAAGCCTTATTCAAGCCATTCAGGAGAGCCCTGCCAGATATCCTTTAACTAAATGCCAGCACTTTTATTTGTTGACAGATAAATAACATGTTTTCTAGTGATTATACTGTTTGGAAGTAAAGAACTATCAGCGTTGTCCTTGTCTTAAGCCACTTTAAAGGATCAGAGTTTACCCTGCAGTGCTTTTAGGCAGTTAGTCTTTCAGCAGTATATTTGCTGCCTCATGTGCTTGTAGAATTATACCAGTGACTCGCCTTTTTACAAGAATTTGCCAAGTTGTTCACATACTACAACATCAAGGGTGAATGACAATTACAGTCTAAGTAGCATGTGTAAAGTTAGATTTTTTTACTTGTATGTTTATATAAATATTGGCACACAGATCCAGAAAAACTGACATGGTGTAAATGGTCCTTAACTTTTTTGTGTACTGTGGTCGAGTTGGTTATTTGTTTCTTCTCTGTCTGGTCCATTCTGGGCCTGTCAGGCTTCCATACATACTTAGTGGCCTCCAACCTGACAACAAATGAAGATGTAAGTGCTTGAGTCCCTTTTTTAAGTGAATCTTTGTCAGTACTTTGTCATAAAAAGAAAAAAACCCTATTGCAATGACCCTTTTCTGTTTGTTGTGCTACTGCAGATAAAGGGCTCCTGGTCGAGTAAAAGAGGTGCAGAGGATTCTGGGAACCCTTACACTTACAATAGTATAATAAAAAACTGCTGTGCGACATTATGTGGTCCTATGCCTCCTAGGTGAGTGATCATTTACCAAAATATACACTTAATTTTACATGTCTTTTTCTTGAGAAGCTTTCTTTAATTAGTAAAGTCAAAATCTAGGGGTGTGCTGAGCCATGTAAATGACTATTAAGTGATCACATAAAAATGCCATAATCAATGTCATCTCACCATTGTCTCTCAAAACATTATTTTGTTTTGATAACAACATGTAAGCTGTTCTATGCAGCTGTCCCTGGTGATGCGACCACGTGAGGTGTGTTTGTAATCCTCTTGTGCCTCTCTCTTGATCACATTGAGTCAGAATTGAAGATGATAATATAAGTTCAGCCTCTGCAGTGGTGTGTTCACTGACAGTAGAGCCAACTGTAATAACTCATCTTGCACAACTGTTCAACTGATTTTGGTCAAATGTGACTAGTCACACTGAGATGTTGTAATTTTCTGTTTTCATCTACAGTTTGATTGACAGAAGAGGGTTGGTGCCTCCTGATGAGGCAGTCCCAGCTGCTTGTGCTTCTGAGATCGAGCTTCCTCCCTTCACAGCCAAAAATGACACAAACATGGTAGGATGAATATACTTGTGTTCCCATTAATCTCTTATCATGTCTGTGTTTTAGCTCGTGCCCAGTGTGCTCCCTCCAACACCTGATTTTTCCTTATTTTGTAGAGACTCTGAATTCTTGTAACCAGTACTTCAATATGTGCTCATCGTTTTGGAGAATACACATTTTATGCATGAGGTGCAACAATATAATGTTGATCATCTTAGGTTTTTTAAAATTAGAACATCTCCAGAAAAGGTTTTCAATTGCCACTTCCTTTTTTCTTTGAAGTCTCTGTTATAATATGCCATCATTTACTGTTAAATAATTAAGCTTATTTAACAGTAAATGAGCAGTTATTATTGAGGTGCTGACAAACTAGTCAAATACAACAAACTGGGTGATGGGACTTTTGATGGCAACACATTTGTGTATCTGCTGTGTTACTGTACTACTGACTTGGCATTTAGTTGTGCTGTAGGTGTACACACATCAGTGCTCATTAGTAGCACAAAGTGGTATTGTATATTTTGTATTTCAACAAGTGGCACTTTAATATAGGTTATATCACATGCCTTAAATATACATATCAGCTGTCTTATTGTGAAAATTTGGTATTATATCAAAAAGTATACTTTAATTTTATTAAACATTTTATTTTAAAACAAAATGTCATGTTCTAAATAAACTTTATTTTTGTATGTTGGTATTTGAGTGTCTGAAGTTTTATTTATTCTGTTCAAAATGTTTTGTTTTTATTTTAATGTTCAGTATGAACATCATAATCCAGTGAATTTTATGCTTAGATGGAGGACTTGACTCTCAGTGTATTGTATTCGTTCCACTCACCAGGAGGAGAACTGTCAGGACTTTTCTTTGTCCTGCACAGCCTGAAGGGCACTGATTCCTGTTGGTGGTTCATGGTAAGAGTAGGGTTGACCGATCACATCTCGCCAGCTTCATTGACAGTGCCTTCATTAATCACTCTTGTTGTTGCTAGGTTGGGCTTAAGCTGCCATACTAAATGCTAGATTATAAGTACTAATAGTTAGTGGTATATTTGTGATAATGTTTGCAGTCATGGTGTGGTTTTGATGCTCTTTTTAATTATGCATGCTTTACTACAACTCACTCACTTTCACAGCCATTGTGTTACATAGAGCTTGTGTTTATTTCTGACTTATTTATATAACGTTACTGTTTGTGGGATTTCTTTTGCATGCATTGACTGTTGAAAGTGTCTTTCTACTTTGTCAAAGCTGGATGAACCAAGGAAGAATGCTACTCTACATAAATAGTGTTGAAAATCTGTTGCTTTCTGATTCTTTTGTGTGTCTTTTACCCATTTCCTCTCATCCATTTACTCGATTGGCAGCACTCATCCACGCGTCATGGCTTTCACTGAACCTGATAAAAACTAATCTGATTAATGATCTGTCATTTTAACTTGTTCTGTGTGGCTTTTGACACCTGGTTTCCTTTTCTTGTAGTGCACTCAGAGCACTAAGGACGTGTTGGAGAGGATGGTTCACTCTTCCGACTTTCATGCCCTTTGCCCACCTAGTGCAAAGACTTCCCCTCTGGGCCTGGAGCCTCCCAGTGCTACCAGACCGTCCGCACAGGCCTCGCCACCCACAGTATGCCCGCGCCGAGTTGCCCGTGAGTCAGTGGACATCCCTTGTACCGTGTTTGGCAGAAGCAAGAGGGATTCGTTGCATTCCATCAACCCAGCTTTCCGTTTGGCTTTACCTTCCCCTTCACTGACCCGTGCTGACCTGATTCTGAGTGATGCACATGAGGACAGTTTCCTTTCCCCTTAACAAGTCCCATTCGGAAATTAACTACTGTATGTTGACTAGGAAAGTGACATTATCACAGGGTGGGAAATGGTTTTGGCACAGTAGTGTTTGTAGACATTTGAATTTAAATCTGTTGCCAGTTTGACCATCGGATTAGGCATAAAGTCTAATAAAGTTGTCCTAGATGTCAAAATAAATAAATCTTAGTAAAAGAGGTCGGCACAATACAGCAATATTTTTGATACTGTACTGTTGCTAAGACCTAAGACTCAACCTCAAGCCATACACCACAGAAACACTATCTTATGCAAATGTCTCATTTATTTTGTTTAACTTTCCTAAACTGGCCTGCTCTGTAATGAGAGACTTCAGGTTTAGCACATCAGAAGTGAGCCTTGTGTCATGTCCATTCTCTTGACTTTAGCGCTTTTCTAGTCTATCCTGACAAACGGCAACAAAAGGGCAGTTTTATTTTAAATGAGGATGTGTTACAAACACTGTTGATTTGATGTGAACAGTTGCTGTGTGGTTGCATTAAAGTTCCTTGTTAGTAATAATTAATTTGATTTGCTGCTATCTGCTGGATCATGGATTGCAGTATTTATCATTTGGTTGGCTCTGTTTTCTTGTCCATGGGATGCTCCCTGTAGCAGTGGCCATCTGTTTTTCTTTTGTTCAGAGCACATCACTGGTAAATGGCTTGTCTCCAGTGTTTTTTAGCAAAGGTTTGATGTATGGAGTATTTCAAGTAAAGTAATGTTTAAGGAATGTTGATTATGGACTTGACATGCGGGAAAGCTGTCATGTCCATGGCTCTCAGATGAACTTTTCATGTTCTTACCAGATGAAACCTGGCCCTGTCCCCGTACAAGTGATAGGACTGTTTTATTGCCAGTAGAGGGCAGCATATGAGTAAAAATGGCGCTCTGGGCCAAGTATAAAAAATCTACAGTGTTTTATTTATGTTTTTAATTGAGCATTGAAACGTACATCTGTGGAAAGTTTTACAAGAACCACGTATCCATTATTGTCAACTTGTGTCCAATTGTCATTTTCAAAGTTAGACCTAGTAAGTAAAAAGTACAAGCAGTGCTTGTGTGGACGTCACAGTGTGTAAAGATTAAAAACGTTTTTTAAAACTCTTGTTTTTTTTTGTTCACTCTTGATGAAATTAAACATACTACTGTAATACTGTATAAAGCCTGGTTAGCCGCACTATTAACAGCTATTAGGGCTATTCATCATTGGTGCAGTCTCCTGCGATGTGTGCTGTAGGCACTGAAACAGCAGTCAATATCTGCCACTGGCCAGGTTTATGTTCACAAAAAGAAGCTTATTGTAACCAAAGACACTTTTTTTGTATGAGACGAGATGCGCCAGATACAGCTATGGCCACTACATGTCATTAACAAAGCCTAAACATGTCATCAGAGAAATGAGCCACTACAGATGCATATTTCCACTGCCTGCCACTGTCTGATTCATCATAGTTCCTCTTCATCGAGCTGTGTTTGGCATGCTGTTGTGTGTCAAACTCACAATCTTTTTCCTCATTGTTCCTTAGCTTGACCAGAGTAGAACTGGACATCCGTCAAGACAAAAAGTCAGGCGACACAGAGTCACAGCATCACTGTTGGGATTTCAAGAGCTATAGTTGCTTCTCATTGAGCACAGCAAAGCATCTGATGAAGGCAGCAGCTGCCAGCACACATTTAGTAGTTTATGGTTACTGCCAGTAAAACAAAACTGAATATTATAACCTTAATAATAACCTAATTCATGTATGTTTCCTGGAAACCACTAAATAAAAGACACAAATATCCTTTGTTGTAGTTTAGGCAACGTCTCTGGGTGTAACATGGGTGGATTTGATTATTTGTGTGTTAGGTGCTTGGTTAAAGTAAACACCTATAATACACTAATCTTTGAATAGCCTACATGTACATAAAGCTAATTGTATTATTAGAGCTAGAGTATTTGTGAGTTCTGTTTACCAATACCATTGTTTTAGAATTTAAAGAGGTTTAGAAGTAGGAACACTGACATTTCACTTGGGCGTAAGGAAAAATATTGATAACTTCTACAAAGTTACCACTAATCTTTTTATTGGTGGACCGTGGTTTTAGTGGTGCAGACACATTAACTCCTGATGGTGAAGTGGAAAGTGCTCCTCGTGGAAACCTGAATATGAAAATGTGCCAGGCCCCACAGTGCACCTTATCAAATTAGCCATTACTTAGCAACCACTTTGATATTCTCCAAATCAATCTGATACAAAATGCTTGGGTTGCTCTTGGAGAACATTTTATATCTTTATTTGGTCACCTTCCTAGAGATAAATAGTTAACATTGTGTTTGTATTGGGCCTACTTTTAAAACCTTTACATGTGTTAAATTTCACACAATGCAATGTCTAACTGTTGTGCAATATCACAGCTGCTGAACTTCAGACACTGGTTGCCTATTTTATGTAGTGCTACTAACAATAAAGTAATAGGACAGGTCGCTGCTGAGTCACTATCTGTCCTGCTGAGTCACTTAGGACATGGTCAAACATATTTCAGGCATGTTTGAATTATGAGGCTACAAGAGGTGACAATCCTCCTTATCGTGTTTGCTAAGTTACATAAAAGACAGTAACATAATGGGAGAGAACACTTTGGTTGGTTTTGTATTAAAATGTTACAATTTTTTTCAAAGGTGACAGATTTGTGTTGCTCAGTGGCTGCAGCCTGCGCAGTTTGTAACTTTTGTACATGGACACTTTTGATTTGTCCATGTGTTCAGCATGCCTACTCTCATTTACAGCACTACATAAATCTCAGTTTTCACCAACACTTTCTCTTGAACAAGTAATTAACTAATGTTTTGGTTTCAACAGTAATCTTGGTAAGAACAAACTAAAATAAGAAACCTGACGAAAAATACTGCAAATTTATGAAGTGTACTTTCTTCTACAGGGACATAAACGTTTTGCAGCTGTCAAACGACTAAACTGTGGCGTACTGGGTTATTTTACACGTCTGTTTTTTGTCTTAGCTCTTCAAAAAAGAAATTTTGTGAATGTGATCTCAAAACTATGTGGCTATGTTGTCTATTTTATTTGAAGTTGGCTAAAAGTGGCTGTGCTGTTTTGAAATCAGCAGTATGAGTTACAGGAGTCACGCTATGCTTGTACTGTATAGTCATGACCTCAGCAGGCATGCTCTCCAAGGGAACTGCTACATATCTCTAAACCAAAGGTTACTAGTCAATTGACACAAGTTCTCCTTGACATATACTACACTCGTTATTTCCCAAATACTTCACTCTTCTCAGCTACTGCATGGGGGTAGAGCTGAAGCATTTCTGGGAATGAAATCAGAGCTTGCTGCTAAAAAGGGGTTCCCTCTCACTTCTGGTAAATGTTCCTGAGGGTTAAACAAGCCAGTTCTTTTCACTTCTAGCGTTTAATGCACCATGTCCACACCATGCACACATCTTGAGAAAATCTGTATTAGTTATTATGCTTTTATGGTTTGATTTTTTTGGCTCAAGGGCCAAGAGCTGCACATTGTAAGCAGCTGTCAGCTGGTCCTGTTGTGTGGATGGGGAGAAGAAGAAATCAAAACTGGGCAGTGAAAGAAAGTTTACAGTTTACAAGAAGTCCTCTAACAGTGGTGAGAGGTCACAGGAACCTTGCATAAGATGATTTGAGCTGCTGTTAAGGAAGCTGTCCAAGTTTGGACACCCCACACAGAAGGAGGCAAGCGTATTTTATTACCAGGCCATACATTTCTGTCTTTTACATGGCTTCCTCTAAGTGCAGAAATAAGTCACATGTGTTAAGATCCACATGCTAAGGAGGGGCTTCAGGGAAAATCACAATGATATATTACTTATAGTTAAAGAAACACATTTTGTGGCTTTGTGTTTATGGCGCTCAACAGAGAAGTGAAATCTGAGCACACCCACTGAAGGAATTTCTTATCTCAACTGTATCTATTTTACACATTTTGTTTATACAACTAGTTCTTAAACCATATGACTTACATATATATATATATTTTTTTTTACTGTTTAGTTTAGGCATTCTGCTATATTCCAGTGTAAGTCAGAGGTTTTTGATCCCTGGACCTCGTGAGCTGTGCCTTTCATAATGCTGTACATATTACACAGA
The DNA here is from genome assembly GCA_024416835.2 of Perccottus glenii. Taxonomy (NCBI): domain Eukaryota; kingdom Metazoa; phylum Chordata; class Actinopteri; order Gobiiformes; family Odontobutidae; genus Perccottus; species Perccottus glenii. Next base: position 12,440,333 of record CM044551.2, read on the forward strand.
CTATATTTGACTGTCAGGCTTCAGAGGACTGGCACAACAGGCCATAGAAATAATGTCACCATAGACATTTTGTCTTACCTTATTGTATACAAATATAGTGTGCAATTTTAAAGGTTTATTGAATTTAAAACACTGACATGGTAGAGTTTTTTTGTCATGGTGTGTTTTGGTGGAGTTAAGTTTTCCAGGAGCACTTCACTCTGTCCTGCTCTACTGTAATTAATCAAGCAGCCAATGAAAGCACTCTGACGTCAGCTGTGGGGCTGCTTGCTCCATAGATTTGTGATCTGGAAAAGTAAACGCTCTTCTTATCACGGGCAAACCCAGTGCCCAAGTTGAGTGGTCAGCTTAACCCGGTCACAACTGCTCAGAGACAGGGTACACATTTTAGGTCCAGCCCTGGAACATTGAGAAAACAGCAGCAGCTGCCTGACGATTTCAACTATCGCTATGTCGCTGTCCTAAAGTTACACATGATGCACTCTCTAATTATAGCAAGCACTTGGTCATATCATGTCTGAGAGAGCTCAGTGAAGAATGAGGGAATTCTTTGTGGAGAAGATCAGCCTCGCAGTCAGAGCTGTGAGAACTAAGAAAGGAACATTTACATTGGATTAGTGTGACAGGCAGAGTGTTATCTGTCTTTACACTTATTATCATTGTGACACATCTCAGCCTATTGTTTAAAAGCATTCAAGCCATCCATTTACAACACAGTGTGACGTCTATAGTGTGTGACATCCATGTTTTGTTCCGCTACATGTCACTGACAACAGACAAAGAATGTGTCCACAAGAAATGTGCTGTTCTTTCCGTCAGCTTCTGAACTCAAATAGAGAAAGAAACAGTTTCAATGATTACAGTGAATTCTGGCAACTTTTGTGCCCCACTGCAGCCCCTGGACTGACCTATGGTTACATTATATTTTTATGGACAGAATAAACCTGACTAATGCCTCATTTGTTTAAGGGGTGTTTAAATAGTGTCTATGCCACCGCACCTACTAGACTCACAGTGTATGGTTTTAGCAGGATGTCACAGGGACAACCACTCTCTTAAGAAATTGATCTTAGGACTTACAATTGTATTATCTCCATTTGAGGGGACATTGCTCTAGCTGTTATTAAAAGCTTTTAAGGCTTACTTTGCATTTTATGTTAACAATTTTGAAATTAAGTTGATTTGAATAGGTTTATAGAAGACCTTCTTTATAAAATTTCAGCAACCAGTGTCATGTGGTCTCATGTTTATCTGCATTCGCTCATCTGGAATGTTTTCAGGTAAAACACTGGCTTTGTTCCCAGAAGTACCCCTCTCACACCGACACTATTTATAGCATAATGACGCAGATGCCTCGCACGGGCACCTGGCTGGATCCTATGGTATGGACGCTTCGGTCCAGCCACCCGGCAAGTTCAGATGCTGTTGCCATAGCAATGGGACCAGAATGACATCATCTGATATTAAATATTTGGAAGAGAATGACAAGAGCAGAATGATATTTAAACTATATTTTATGACAGCTTCTTTAAAGGTCAATTGTGAAACTCTCTCTCGTAAAGGTTTTAATGGTGCACTAAAACGCTCTGTTTGTAAAACGAAAACACTGTGTTGATGAGGAGAAAAGAGGAAGTGAGGCTGAGGCTTTCACCTTTTTAGAGCATCGGTAAATAACACTATCAAGGTATCTTTAGGCCTTCGGAGGAGTTACATATAATGTCTGCAATTGTGAGTCATATCATTGTCCAGAGGCCTTCATTAAGGGATAGTTTCAAAGACATAGGGCATATCTACAGAGGGGCATTTATGTCAGATAGATGTGAGGTTTAAACCCCTGACATATTCATAACTTTACCTCTCGCAAAACTAACACAAAATCAGTAGAGATAGTGAGTGGAAAAAGGTGGCAGTGACCTTTCCAAATCTCCAAATGGAAAGTGGGAGGCTATCAGAGGTTATCTACGCCTTTTAACATTCGTATAATTGTTTTACATCAGTGTATAACAAATATACACAATATAGCGTTACAGGGTTTTTAGTGACACATGGGGGTTAAGTATACAGTTTGTGTATGAGATGTGATCATTAAGCAGGGCGTTGCTGGAAAAACATCCTTAATGTTCTGCACACATTCCCTGAGTAAATAAAAAAAGTACAGGCTACGAAAGGACATAGAGGAGTTATGTTTGCACACCAGTCTTATTCTCCTGATAGATAGGCCTATAATAAAACATTAAGGCGCAGATAGTCTCCTGTGAGGAAAACCCTGTGAGCGAGTAGCGTGGGGCAGGACAATGTCTACTGCGTCACAAGAAGGGTGTTCCTTCCAGTCAGGGCGTCCATAACCAATGACCAAACACATCAGCCAATCAGCGCCCTCGCACTGGGAGCCTTTAAACCCTCCTGTCCTTATGAATCAGTTCTTTGGAAAGTGACTGAATTTGAGCAGCGCGCAGCGTAACAGGAACATCTCGTCCCACTTTAGTCTCATCTCGTTCCGCTAACTTTTCTTTCCTCTCCCAAATCAGGACCGAGACGTAAGGAATATACCATTATTCTTTAGAAGGAAGAGCTGCTGGTCTCTCTACTTTCTGTTTAAGTTTTTTTTTGGGGGGTTGGATCTCAAAATCGTCATGTCTAACGGTGAGGCGTCGGATCACAGCCGGCGGTTCTGCGTGTTGTCGTGGGATCAGGTGCAGCGGCTGGACTCGATCCTGGGAGAAGCGATACCGATTCACGGACGAGGGAACTTCCCCACTCTGTCCGTGCAACCGCGACAGATTGTTCAGGTAACTACATCCTCATCTCTTGGGTTCACAATTAACAGTGTCTGACTTGTCAATGTCTTATAGAAAAGTTTATAATGTACCGATGAGTGTGTCCTTAAAAGCCCAACCATGGATAAAACTATTTATAGACTATAGAGTTCATTATGCAGTTGTATCACTATGACAAATCAGAATCAAAGTGTCTAAATTGTTTCTTCTATTCATTTGCATTGCTGCTAAACACAGCCTACACCAGAACCACTTGAGTTAAGAGACCCTACATTTTCCATGAGTGCACGTGTCTCCTGTTCAGAGACATTCTCAAGACATTACATCCCCTATGCGTGCCTTCAAATGGATTGAACAGATATATACCCACCACATTTCCAGCCACTCATACATTTTGTCCTGGTCATATTTCAGTCCTCCTACCTCTTGTCTCTCAACCGTCTCTACACACTTGGCTCCGCATCCAAAACCATGATGGAAATTTCAAGTGAACATGTAATCTGTTTTGATTTGATCTTTTTCCTTTTCATTTACCCTCACTGACATAAATAGGATGAGCCGTGGAGGAAACACGTGAAGCCCAGAGCTTGTGTTGCAGAAAGATGAATGCTCTGTTGAGTGCACAGGAGAAACAAATGCTGGTTTGAGCTGAAATCTCTTTCTCTATATAAATGTATATATTTTTTTGCAAACCCCATATGATTTCATTGTGCTTGAATCTGTCATTTGCCTGTGTGTTCAATAGTCTGCTGAGCATTGTTAAACCGTAAATCTCTAGTCATTCTGCCATGATGTTAATGTCACTCAACAAAGCTGTAAATGTATAACAACAACCTCTGCCCTCAAATGTATTATAGCTTCTGTTCAGACCTGACTCATCCATCATGTCACTTTGTACCTGTATAATTAGACTTTATGGCACTTTTAGACTCAAGACAAGAGTTGTGTTTTTTGGCAGGACCTCACTCTGGGCCAGCTGAGGCATATCTGTGGTTTCTTAGGTGAGGGTTGTTTGAGCATTCACCTGTTTCTGAGCACTCACAGTATGACTGACTGTCTGTACGCATAGGGCAGAGGCTACATAGGTGGTAAAAGGTAGGCCTAACTCGGCACTTTGGTTTTGGCACACTTTCACAGAAACTGTTTTCAAAGTCCCAGTGACTGATTTATGACTTTATAACCAAAGGTGGTGCTAACTTGCTTATTTGTCAGTTCCCTGACCCAGTATTTATAAATAGCACTGGCTGGTTATCTGATCACCATGAGAGAGAGTCACTAATCTGACCAGAGCCAGCCAGGAGATTTAGGTGTGTGTGTTTTTGTCCATGTTAGGCAGGTATCACAATTTATTTGGTTCTGTGTACGTGTACTCAAAAAAATGGCACACATTTGTTTTCACACATACTGGCATCGTCTCCTGCTACCTTGAGTACACTTGTTCATATTATATCTTGTTACACACCTGTCAGCTAAAAAGGTTTAAGGATTTACAATTTAAAAATGAATTTAGAATTTCAAACCTGGAAGTCCAATTTCACCAACATGCATCCATAGTCCAGGTTACCAGGGACTTTGGGAAATAAATCTAACTAAATGAGGTTTGTTCTTGGATGCTTTTAAAGATCTAACTTTTCTATCTAATCACATTGATAAATAAGTAAATTGTGGTCATGGACTTGGAAACCAAAAGGTCAAGTGTTCCTGGAGTAATGTATCTTGATTTTAATACAACACACGTGTGTGGCGGTGTAGCGGCAGATGCAAACACAGCAAAAGGTATCACTTTGAAAATACTATCTGAAAATAGTACAAAAAAGGTTAAAAAAACAAAAGAAAAAACAGAGTAAGGGTAGTCTTATTACTCATCTCAAGACCAAGACCATGCTCAAGTACTACAAAACTAGTATTTGCAGTCATTGTAGCAGGGGTAATTCTATTTACACTAACAGTGATGTCTGTATAGTCCATCCAGCTGTAGATCACACTGAGGTAACCTACACCTCAATGACGCCGCAGTTTAAACATCCTCCAGGTTAGTGGGGCAGAGAAAGGCCTCTGCTTTTGACCCCACTGATCCCAGGTTTTGACAATAAGCCCTCACAAAAAGGGCTTCTTTCCAGATCTGGAAACACCACCTCTCATATTTCCAGAAATGTAAGGGTTTTGGTGACAAGATTAAACTGGCTCCAATGCTCTTTGTTGTAGCTAAGTTTCCTTTGGTCTGAAGTTGACAGTGATAGCAGTGATATTGACCTTGCTTCACAAGCTATTGATTTCCATTAGGTTCACATTGAGCTCTCGGATATATTTCAGAATCGTGCCCCCCCACTTGGTCCCAGCCTCCTGGGTTACTGTTGCTATGTTAGAAGAGTTCATTTTCATTGAGAGCTATGGAAATTTGGAAATGTTTGTTAAAATGACCTGTTGTCTTTTACAGTAGTTGTCAAAAGGTTGCCATGTTTGCTTGCATTACTAAATCAATATTTGCAGCTTACTGCAAAGCAAAGTTTAGTGCAAACATTGTCTAATCTATGGCCTCTGATTGGTCAATCAATAACCAATCAAAAAGCCAACAAAAGGTCAAATCTTAGAAACCTAATGTTATTACATTTCAGTAATCTTTGCTGCAACACGTCTGACATTAGTCTGTCTTATCTCCGTAGGTGGTGCGGGCGCGGCTGCAGGAGAAGGGTATCTGTGTGAAGGACGTGAGGCTGAACGGCTCAGCGGCCAGCCACGTGCTCCACCAGGACTCTGGATTGGGCTACAAGGACCTAGACCTGATCTTTGGCGTGTCACTGAAAGATGACCAGGCCTTTCGGCTCGTGAAGGACGTTGTGTTGGACTGTCTGTTAGACTTTTTGCCAGCAGGGGTCTGTAAGGAGCGTATCACAGCCCTGACTCTCAAAGAGGCCTATGTTCAGAAACTGGTCAAAGTCCGTAATGACACAGACCGCTGGAGCCTCATCTCACTGTCCAACAACACAGGCAAAAATGTGGAACTTAAATTTGTGGACTCCTTACGAAGACAGTTTGAATTTAGTGTGGACTCCTTTCAGATTTGCCTCGACTCCCTGCTCCTATTTGACCGCTGCTCAGAGACGCCCATGTCAGAGAGTTTCCATCCCACTGTGATAGGGGAGAGTGTGTATGGAGACTTCAGGGAGGCCATGGAGCACTTGTGTCAGAGGATCATAGCTACACGGAGTCCAGAGGAAATCCGAGGTGGCGGCCTACTAAAGTACTGCCATTTGCTGGTCCGGGGATTTCGACCCTCTTCTGAAGCGGACATGAAACAGATGCAGCGTTACATGTGCTCACGCTTCTTCATTGACTTTTCTGACATAGGTGAGCAGCAGAGGAAACTTGAGGCTTATCTCCAAAACCACTTCGCAGGCATGGAGCACAAACGCTACGAGTGCCTGATGACGCTGCACCATGTTGTAAACGAGAGCACTGTTTGTTTGATGGGCCACGAGCGGCGCCAGACACTGAGCCTCATCTCAATGCTGGCACTGAAGGTCCTGGCCGAGCAGAATGCCATCCCCACTGTCACTAATGTCACATGTTACTACCAGCCAGCTCCATATGTACAGGACATCAACTTCAGTAACTATTATATTGCACACGTGCACTCGCCGCAGGTGACTTCGTGCACTCACTCGTATCAAACATGGCTGCCTTGTAGCTGAACAGGCTGACTCTGTTCTTTTAAAATAAAAAATAAAAAAGAACTTAAAACTCACAAAAAAAATGTTGCCAAATGTGACTTGGGAAAAACAATCATTTTCTGCTGTGTGTCTGATTGAGCCGACATGCTTTTTTTCCCCTTCCCTTGAAAAACATCTGTAAGATTGCTGGCCATTTCTGCGATGTAGAGATCACATTTGATTTAAGTATTAAGGTCTTTATAACAGAAGTACATTTTTGAGGTAACGTGGTGACTGGTGTTATTTTCACACTGTCCTTTTATTACATACTGGACCAAAGATGTATTTGTTGTTGTCAAAGGGAGTGTTGTCAAGTTTCCAAGTGCCTTAAATGAAGCAGGACTGTTTTACAACATCCGCTGTGTTTTGTAGATGACTGTATTGCTTTACAGGGACGGAAGTATTCATTTTTGTGACATTAAAAAAACAAAACAACATGTCAGTTCTTGTATTGTGGTTATTTACTGTCATTGCTTTAATGTCATTTACATTTGGTCTAAACTAGCTATTTAAACTGATCACAAGCATGTAGTTCAATCCCATGGACATGTATAAATGCATATAGTGCCGACTGGAGTGAGTCGTATTTGTTAAAACGTCTGCGGGGATCCATTACAATCTGAGGACATGAACCATAAGGAGGCTAATCTGAGGCACAATGGCTTCTCTTTCTTCTGTGATACTGAAGCTTTTTACAAAGGCTGGCCTGTTCTTCCACCCATGTTAGCACTGGAAAACCCAAACTGTTTGCCTGACTGATACTATGTCATGTTGTCTGAGTCAGGAACAAAAATATACAAGGAACAGTACCACTCTAAAATGACTATAATGACAATGGAGGGAAATGCGGACTCACAAGCTATAACAGTCTGATTGAGATCCAGTGAGCGACAGATGGCCAACATTTCAGACAATTATAGGAAAGTAAGATACTATATCTGCAGTGACCTACGTTAAATAAATGTTTTTGTTTTGGGAGCCGAGTGTGCCATAGTTTGTATTTGAATCACAGAAAAAAAAAAAAAAAAGACAAATTCACAATTTCTAAAATCAAAAGCTTGTTTGTGAGAGTGCTTTCACTGGAAAACGCTATAATAAAATTACATAAAGTCTTCAGGAGTTACTTAGCTATCCCCCAAACTAACAGCACTCATTGGTCAACAGCTTTAAGTAGCACATAACTTTTAGTTCAAACTATATATATTCACAAACTTATTTTGATGGTTCTTAAAAATTCAAAAATATGCTAATACTCTGGACCCTAACAGAGTTGTATTTGTACTAAATGTTTTTTTCTTCCAAACATGGTGCTTGGATAGTCTGCACTTGTAAACAAATGGTGTCCCTCAATATTGTGCCGCTAGGAACAACGGAGTCTGTAGAAGGTTCTGCGCCCTCTACTGGTCACAAGTGACGCAGTGGCACTTTAATGGATTTGAATAGAAATTCAAAAATATTGCGACATATTGAAATCTCAAAATACCATGGCTTTATTCTTGAAACATTATGTCTTTATTCTGTCATTAATTTGTTTTCAGTGTGGCACTAGTAAATTGTTATAGTAGAAAGTGGAACAGTTATGTACAAAATTACAATCTGCTGGGTTCAACCCAAACAGTGCATTCATTGTAAAATATTGCAGTGATTCAAAATGGAGTGAAGCCTTTCAAACATAAATCCCACTTGATTTGGCACATGCTGTTCTTCCGTGCTGAGTGTGTTGTTTGCATTGGCCTGCAAAACGCATGTCAGTATCTATCAGTATGTGTGGGAAGGTTAAACAGAAACCAAACAATTCAAAAATGATTTTCTCTGCAGCTCCAATTCTGGGCAGCCAAGATTAATTTTATTTATAGTTTTGAGCATAAAAAAGGTGTGTGGGCTTTTTTCAGATGGTCAAGGCCAGAGCATGATGACCTTGTCAGGAGATGTAGATGTTTTAAATTAAAGTGCACATGACTCTGTGGAGGTGACATCATGCTCATGGTACAAACAGGAAACACATGCTTTGTTTGAGGTGCAAAGTTGGAGCGAGCTGACAATGCTGCTTTAGCTCTGTGTGTGATTTCAGAGCTACAGTGTTTTTTAAACTCTAAGCACACTGCTTGTAATTAAAATACTTTGACGGCTGTGATTTGGAATTCTGTTTAGGAGTGCATCCTTGATTTAGTTGGATAGAGCCCAACTCTAGGTTTCCACTGCACAGCACAAAAATTAAATTTTGACAAAAACAAAGTAATACACACTTTTGGTTTGATAACCATTTTCACTGGATAATTTAGATCTGCCTTTCAATTTGAGCAAAAAAGCTAATCGCCAGCTCCAATAAAGCCTATAAACACAACAATAATTAAAAGTAACAGAGTCTGTTTTAACATGTCTGTGAAGGTTCTCAGTCATCGAGGTCACCTTGTAGAAAAGGTTAAAGCAAAGGCATCTAGACTTAGTTTTCAAAGCTGAAGACGTTTTGTCTCTTAATTCCAAGAGACTTTATCAATATTGATATCAACTGGGTGAGAGCTGAGCTTTATCTCTAAAAAAGAGCGATCTAAAGATAAAGCTCAGCTCTCGTCCAGTTGAACTCAGAATTGACAAAGTCTCTTGGAATTAAGAGACAAAACGTCTTCAGCTTTGAAAACTAAGTCTAGATGCCTTTGCTTTAACCTTTTCTTTAGAATCTGTTTTTGTTTTCTATTCATAGTATTTTAATGACTGTTGTGTTTGTGGGTCACATGTAAAAAGTAAAGTCATGGTGGATAGATAGTCAGGCTTTGCCCGAGGTTGGCTCGCCTCAGGTGGGCAGAGAGTGTCTGGGTGGTGCTCCCAAAATAGCCAGCAGGAGAGAAACAGAATCTGTTATTTGACTTCAGATCTCAGGCTGCGTGGGGGTGTCACCGCAGATTCGAAGAGCGGCCGAAGAGGAGGCAAAATAAAGTCAGAGACAGTCACACAAGCAGAGGCAGCCAGCTCTGAGCATTCCTGGCATTACAGCCCGCTGACAAACAATCCCTAACTTTATCCAGAGCAGTGAGCCAACTGAATGGCCACAGTGTGTAGAGTTGAACTACTCTGGAGCACTCCTGATCCTCGGCTCTGTCTCTATCCAACAAGGTACAATTATCAACTTAGTGCTTCACTAATACTCCACTTTATGGCAGATGTATTATGACAAAATAACAGCCTGTGTAGGTATTTGATCAAATAGTGACATAGTTTGTTGTCTGGATCCCAGTTTGAGATATACTTATTGCTTCTTTATTGATTTCTTAGATGCTTTTTAGTCACATTGTTTTTATTTTATTTTTTCTTTTAGACCTGATCAAGGACAAGTGCTGAGAAGGAGAAAATAGAAATGTACAATTTCCTGACAGTTGAAAATCAGAGGAGAAGATCCTGTTTAATCTAGTCTGAAAGTTGCAAATTATTTACGGGAACTCTACTTTGTCCAATTGTTTGTTTTTCACATAACATGCCTTGAATTTAGACTTAAAGGTCTTTTGAAAAAGACAAATGTCTCCCATGTAAAACTGCAGCAGCTCGATGTCATGTGGAGCCCCACATGACATCGAGCTGGACATTGAGCATTCCTCAATAGGACAGGAAGTGCAAAGTGGGAAGAAAGCTACGGTTGGGCTGCTAACATCAATGGACTGAGAAACTTGGAGATCAGTCTGAAGGGGTTTCACAGTGAGTCATGCATGTGGACTGGGGTTATGTCCAGTGTGGGTTTGTTTACTCAGGGCTCAGTAAAGCTCATTGTTCCACATTTCTAATTTTCCATATGTCTTCATATTCTTCATGAACCACAGTCTTCTGGTTGCTCACCCCCGCTTCTGCCTCCTGCTGCGTTTGACTCGGTTACTGGCTACCAGTCCATTGAGCACATCAGCCTGATCTGCTATTAATAATAATCCATGGCTCGGTGTTGATATTAATGTGTGGATGAAAAGATTAAGCGCTTCATGTTTTGATTCCTCCCAAGGGTCAAGAGGAGAACATTTGACAATTTCCACTGAAACCCAAAGTCTGTCAACACACATTTCCCCTGTCTGAGACTGAGATCAGATGGAAAATAAGATCTCAGCAAATACATTAATCTGTTTTGCCACTGTCATATTCATTTGGTAAAGGATGTCTGTTGATAGTATCCAACAGCATTAATGTAAATACAGAGAATCTTCAGGCATTTCATTGCAAGCTCTAATATACAAACATGAAAGCTTTCATAGTTTTCATGCTGGTATTTTTTTCCCAATGTTATCTTGTCTGTGGTTTTCAAGCTGCACCAGTAATGGAAAAGATCTTCAGCAGGAGCACAGTGGGCATTCCAACTAAACATTATTCTTGAGTCTTAACCTATAGTTTGTAAAACAGTCAAGAGGAGTGAATTACGAGCCTGTAATTACTGTGGTCTGCTGCGACTGCTTTGTCGATCATTCTGTCCTGTCAGTTTTTATGTTTAGTAAAAATCTTAACAGCTCTCTTTTTATGAAGTCATTTTTTTCTATCTTCCAATTATTGTTCTCAGGCACAGCACAGACAGAAAGACACTGAAATTAACAATTTACTCTTAAATGATACCTTCAGTTTCTTACCATATGTGTGTTAAGTTCTTTTAATACCCTCCTAAAGGGTTATGTTCTTTTTAATAAAACAATTCTAATAATCCACTGTGTTGACTTTGGTTAGTTGCATGTGTGGTTTGGCTGATGCTAATGGTTTAATCCTAAAATAGTGAGCCTTTTCCATGGGTTATAAAATCAGATTTGTCTCAGTGTGAGACAAGAGGTCTGAGACACTATTCAGTTTTAGAGTAGTCAGCCTTTTGAGTTTTTCTAATATGTCTCCAGAGAGAATATGATTTTCTGTTTTATAAAAGGCTTTACCAAAAAAGGTTCCCATAATCAAACATAAAGAAGCCGTTCTGGCTTATTGTGCCACTGTTACAGTTGTTTTGCATTGACTGACAATTTGCACAACGTCATGGACCGTGAACTGCGATATCCATAGGTCAGTGCCATGTCTTGGTGACCTTTGCTGCCGGTCATTCTGCCTTGTTCATCTCAATTTTCTAAGGTCACAATCAAAAATAGCGCAGATCAATTTACACAATTTATAAAAGTCACATATTTAAATATAAAAGTGAATATGTCTCTTATAGCTACAGTCAGTTGTTAAAGCTGTGCTACATAAATAATTGTTGTATGTCTTTAACTATTTGACATAATTAACCATACTCTGCACAGTTCTATATTATTCAGATAGGTTAAAGTACAAATATTGTCAGATAACTCTGTAAGGCAAAGGTCATCGTGACTCGGTTGTGAAACTCCTTCAAATAAGCTGCCTAATGCTGTCTATAGGCCTCTGGAAAAAGTCCAAGTAATGTAACACCACAACCTGGTTACCATGGTGCCATAAAGTTTCACTGAATGACAATGCTTTTTCTTATCTTTTTGTTTCCTTTTCCCCACTCAACAAAAAAAAAAATCATACTGACAGCCCTCCCACCTGAAGTACACAAACCAAAGATCATTTATAAAATATAAAACTGTTTACAATGGGGCCTTTTGGCAGAACATAACAGTAGATAAGCTGAAACATCTTGTCCACAGTAGAGCCCCTCCTTCACTTTGGGACTCTTCCTGGAGTCAGTCTGAGGTCATTCACAGTGAACACAACACAAACACATGCAGCGTCCCAAAACCCCCCAAACTGAATCTACTCTCCAAAAAACCCATGCACACACTCAGCCTCATCGTCACAGGAGACAACACCCACACATTACCACGTCTGATCAAGGTGACCTTCAAGGACATCAGGAGGATCTTTATTGGACTCTTAGTAAAACAATGGACACAACTGGAAGATGTTTGTACTATTGACGCATGGATGTTCCTTTCTTAATTTCTGTTAACTAGTGCTTCTTTTGTTTTCTGAATGATCAAACAGACCCATTGGCAGACCATGACAAACCACTGTAAAAAATATATCACTTTTTCTATCCATTTCACTCATTGCAAAACCCACATTAGTTAAGGCTACAGCCAGTTTCTCTATGTTCACTGACTCCAAGCATAGAGCAGCCTAGCTTAAGTTTCAAATACTTGAAATACTTTGATGTATGATGATGTATTTGATATGATATTTTTTTGCACAGTGAGTACTTTTAACTGGGCAACTTATGTTTCCTTTCTGTGGCTATGTGACATTGTAAAAGCAGAGAGTTTTGATGGTCCACTATTTGGATCAGTGGCTAGAAGGGATTTACACACTAACATATTTGGTGACTCTGTTTTGCCACACGTTTATTGCACATCTTGATCTAACGCTGATGTTGGTAAACAGTTTGATGCATTATTATTTTTGGATGTGTCTGCTGGTATGGGCCAAAGAATAGACTGGATATTTATATATTTGGATAAAATGCCCTTTTTTGCTTTCCATTCCATTTGTTGTGACCAAATAACACCAGACAGAAACATGTTTTTATTTCCACCAAAACATTGAGTGTTTATTTTGAAAGATTTCCTTTGGCCCGTCTCAAGTCAAAAGGGGTTATGCACTTGTTTGAGGCTCTAGCCTAAATGAAGAGAGCTCTGCATGGAAATCAAATCGTAGCCTTGGGTAGAACCACAGGATCTTTTTGCAGACACTCTATACAAATGACTCAGTGTCTGTTCACTGTGCCAAAGTGTAATTGACTGTTACGGATAAGTTATAGTGCATATTTTACTTCCATTCATTTATTTTTGAGGGTTTCTAAAGGCATTCATGCAGTATTCACTGTACAAGTCTGCATGGGGTAAATCATTTCTTTAGTCTTTTCATCTGCGGTTATTACAAATATCCTGCTTTGCCTTTTTTCAAGATCATGGTGAGACATCTGTTGCTTGGTGCATAATCACATTTAGTTGGGTTTGTTATTTAGGCCTAGTTATTTTGGTTGGGTTGAGTCTAACAGTGGCACCACCGGTTATTTTGGTCAAACGTAGACTAAAGGTGGCACCGCCAAACCAGTTCTGGATATGGTAGATTTGGTGTGTGCGGCAGTAAATAGAGACTTAGAGACAGCTGAAGGAACAGAGATGCTCTTAAAGTCTTTGGGTGGTCCTCGCCTCTCATGGAGCCTACTTTTTACAAGTGTCTACACCAAACAGTGGTCATTAATAAGAGACAAACCAACCCCACCAGGCTGGGATTACCTTGCAGCAGCTGCTCATGTGAACGTCTAAACAATTCTTCCACTCTGTTTTGACATGCTCTATTACAGGTTCTGCATCCTACACCAGATCCCGAAAAAAATTGACAGCTAAATGAAATCATTCATTTTCTGGTCTGATGTCATCCAAAAATTGCCATAATTGCCGAGGCCTGGCGTCTCTGGTCTTTGACTGGCAGAGACACCAGCTCTGGGCGAGGTGCACTAAGAGTGGGACAGACTGGTGGATGCAGTCGGATGGAGCTGGTAACTCTTTGTTCATATGCTGTGAGTTGAAAAAGACCACTTTCTTCTGTCTGCTTTAAAATCCCTCTCAGTGTGCCTTTAACTTTCTACTGGAGTCACAAAACAAGACAGGGCTTGATGTGATTAGGTAGCAGTTTCTAATGATAGACTCTCAACTCAGCAGCAAACTCTCATTCAGTGCAATGTATGGGAATGCACAATTGCAGTTATATAACCGTGAAAAGCCTGGGGACAGCAGCGTAAGGACATCGGAGACCTGATTTTAGTAGCGTGTATATTTTTGTTTGCTTTGCTAATTTAAAACAAGATGTTGAGCATAAAAAGTCCCTTTATACTCAACATTATTGCATCCAACAACTCAACCATACAGGCATTAATGTGACCCGTATGTTTTAGAGATTGGGGATTAGGTGTGCCTTTTTACGACTCACCAGACTGTTAGCATGTAATGGAATATACAGTATCCTATAATGTTAAGAATGTTTTTTTGCATGAATTAGTGGACAATTTGTTGAACATTGTAAAGATTAGACGTTTAATTGGTTTGAGACTGTGGGAAAGGGGTCAAAGGTTAGTTCTTTTTCATTTCAAAGCCATCCATGGATTAGGGTTAAAGGCATTTCAAGGATGTTCACTCTTCTTCTTGTCCTGGTTCCCTCAGAGCCTCCACTGAGCTGTCCCACTTCTCCAGTGTGAGACCTGTCTCTAGCTGCCAGACAAACTGCTGTCTTCAGGCCGAGGCGGGTTACCGTCAGCCTGTTTAAGCTCTGTGTAAGAACTGTCTAAAGAGATAATACTCTTGGCTCAAGACAAGCTCCTAGCTTGTACTTTCACCTGCTGTCATTAGCACACTTATCTTCAAATCCCGTTGTAAAAAACAAGAATGACTTTTCTGTTTTGAGGTTAATAGAACTTTCTGTACATTTTAAGATTTTTAGCATATTAGCATTTTACTTTGTGGCTTTATTTCCTTTTTCTGTAATGTTGTTCTATAAATAACATCTTAAAGTGTGTTATATGATATGAATATGTCTGTCCAGACTATATATGCACTCTACAAACAGACAAAGAACAAAAGTGTCCTGTAAAGATGAACAATAACCTGAGATTAAAACATTTAGCAAAGTCCAAAGGAGAGTGGAGAGGAATGCCTCAGCTTTTAAACATAATTTACATTTAACACATTCATATAAATATATGACATTGTGTATTACAAATCAGAGTCATTACAATGAAACAACAGGAAAACAAGAACCCTGCCTGATACTTAGCCCCAGCTTCTGCACGTTGCAGTGTCCTCTGATTTAATGTCACAGCTCCCTCTGGTGGTCAGCCCTAGCGTCACTAAAGTAAACTTTATTTTACTAAGAATAGTTGTCGTTAAAAATAATAGGACAATCAATCCAAATAAAGAAAGCTATATTGTTTGAAAAACGAGTATCAAAGTGTTACAGTGTTAGTTTACAGACAGAGAGTGTCTGCTCTTGGCTCAGCTGCAGCTGGACCTGGTGAACAAATACGTGGAGTGAACTGAGACCAAGCCTTCAAAGTGAGGAGATTAATAATTAGACAGTGACCTTGTTTAAGTACATGCAAAGTCACACTTTCTGTCAGCTTCTTGAACAGAATTAAACAATAAACAGAACAGTGCTCCGTGCAAAACTAATCTATACAACTAAGAAGACATTTACTTCACTGTCTATGTTGTTTAGTGCCATATGTCTACTACAGCTCTATATTTAGTTGTTGTCATGTGTAGGGGGTGGTCAGCTGGGGCAACGCAGGGAGGACACGCCTCTGTTCAATGGAGTGCGTCCTGCGTAAAGTCCGACCTGCCACAGTACCAACCTTTTTATACTGTTCTCTACATTTTCTTTAAAATAAATCCCTTAAGACATATTACCCATAGTGTCGTGTAAATGCAGCAATGACGCCAGAGGAAGAGCTCATCCGGATTGCCAAAAAGCTGGACAAGATGGTGTCTAGAAATAACACGGTGAGACTGTACGCTATGTTGACACCCACAGGTGGCGCGACGGGCTGCAGCTGCGTGTGCAGCTCGAGGCCCGCGCTTTACTGCTTTATATTCGAGAAGAATGTGTGATTTGTAAATTTTCATAAAAACTGTTTCGAGCCGTGACACGCGGCCGCAGAGTGCGCCGTGACAAATGTCCGACAGGTGTTAGTCCTGCATGCATGGTGTATTTTCTGCGTCTCAGAAAGCAGCAGTTTTTAGTTGTATTTTTGTGAACTTTTCGACGACTTTTACTTTGCTTTTACAGACAATAACGCTCGCACGAGTATTACATAGAAAGCAGGGAACGCTGCCTGGGCGTGCGTGGGCAACGTCGTGTTTGTGTTGAGACAAACTGAAAGTGCAAAGCGGACGTTTTTATGGCGCTTGAATGCTGCGAGCCATATAGGCCTGCACACACAGCTGTGTTAAAACTTACACATCTAGCGAATGTTATAACTAGTTAGTTAACCATGCATTCAATTTGAAATGTCTGCTGAACTGAATTGTACTGTATAACTGTGCGTAGGACGGCGCCATTGACCTGCTGAAGGAACTCAAAAGTTTCAATATGACCCTCAAACTTCTCCAGGTAATGGGCACACTGCACAGAGACGAGCCGTTTAACAAACTCTAACTAGGTAAACGGTATCAGTGACAACGTTATGATCAAATAGCGATGCTTTTGTGTTGTAGGAAACCAGGATTGGCATGTCTGTGAATGGGATCAGGAAGCACTGCACAGACGAGGAAGTGATCGCTCTGGCAAAATTCCTCATTAAAGACTGGAAAAGACTTCTGGGTATTCCGACGTGCAGATGCAGCATGCTTATGTGCTTGTTGTGATTGGATGGTTTGCTGACATGGATGATTTACTCACTGTTACAGACTCTGGCCACAATGAGAAGTCGGACGAAATGAAGAACGGATTGGAGTCCAGCAGAACTGCATTGTCTCCAAACAGATCTCCACGTGGGACTCCGACCAAGTGAGTATGGTCTCTGCAGTGCACAAAGAGTCTGACATGTTTTTATAGCAAATACCCGAGCTGCTACTTCAACACTATACACTTAAGTTATAAAGGCTAAATGAAGCCTTTATAGGTTTTTGATTGGGCAGAGGTTCTCTAATGACCTTTGTGTGTTGAAAATTGAATTAAGATTGATTCTTGGGACTGTGACGGTCTATGTGTCAATCACAGGAGACATGACTCAGACGCAGACAAAACAAACTCCGATAAAAACATAAAGGAAAGATTTAATGATGATGAGCACAAAACCAAAAAGATAAACACAGATGAAATGCACTTTGTGCCACGTCTGAATGACACACAAGAGAAGCCGTTAGAAGTCGTAAAAAAACAAGGAGCTGTGGAGGAGCCCCAGCTGGAGACAAACGGCAAGAAATCAAAGCATTTACTGGAGCTACAAGGTGAAAAACACAGGCCAGATCAAAAGAAGGAAAGCCCTATAGAAGAACACAGAATTATGAAAAAAGCTGACGAACAGAAAAGGGAAAAACAAACCAAAGTGTCAAAGAAGCACAGCTCTATAGATAACGTGAAAAGGAGCAGAGACGAGTATGGGCATCGTGAGAAAATGCTGATTGAGCCTCAAAGAGAAAAAGCTGCTGATGTTCACAAACCACTATTTGAAAGGTTAGACAAAAGAAAGTAATGAGTGCAATGCGTCAGACTTGACAGAACTTGAGATGTAGACACTGTATTTTATTTCAGAAAGGGAGTGTTGGACAGCAGTGTTTTGTATCCTTCACGCTACCCCTCCCCTCCTCGACCGTCCCGACCTGCAGCGACAGTCAAACGGCCCTCTCAGGACAGAGAGAAAGACAGGTCGAGAGCATGATTTACTCAGATGTTTTTGCTCAAACTGCATGACTTAACCTTTTTACAGTGACGTTTGTTTCTGTTATTGACAAAGTAATTAGTTTAAGTTCTTGCAAAAATCTGTGTTTTCTACAAAATGCACCGCTGCCATTAAAAATGTCACACATTAAAGTATACTGTCTGTGCGGCTGATCGTTGTGGCTGTTTAGTGCACGATTGACAGCTTGCTTGTCTGTCAGAAGCTTTGAGACATAAAGACATTAAAGCCTATAGATGACTAAACTAATGATGGACTTCACTTTGACAGAACCACTATAGCCTTCATTCTCCATTGAAGCGTTACAATACTTAAATAATATGTTCCCTTAATGGAGTTTATTGTTCTTTTAGTGACCAACAGTGGCACTAGCTTCAGCATAGGCAATAACAGCAGGTTTTTATGCTGATAATTACTAGATTCATACCAGAATCAGTTTGCTTTTAATAGGTGATAGTAGGCAAGGTAATTACTTTTTCTAACCCTGTTGCTGAGTGAACGGTGCATGTTGTGACAAGTCCAGAAACCTGGAACATAACTTAAACGGCCATCTGAAGATAAAAGTTTATTTATTGTTATGACATTTTGTGCAGAAAGGACAGCAAAGACTCACAACAACATTCACGTTCACATGTCTCTAAACCCTCATTCCCTGTGGTCAAGCGGTCTTCATTGGAAGTAAAGAGGTCAGCCACTGCATGGGCTTTATTGTGTATTGCTGGCTGTTTTCAAACTGTGCTACTTAAGCTTTAATACATATTGATGATTACAACAGGAAGTTTCCTTCAGACCCAAATGCTCCTATTGCCCCTCTTCCGCTCCATCTTCACCCACCTCCAGCAAGGTCAGTCTGCATGTGTTGGCTCATTACAGTAAAGTTTGTGTTTAAAAATTCACCGTCAATGTGAAGTCAACCGCTCATGTCCTTCAGAAAAGAGCCTCCAGATCCCAATGCTCCACTTCCTCCGCTCCCCTTTCATCTTCACCCTCCACCTGCTCCCAAGCGTTCATCCCTCGATGGGAAGAAGGAAAGGTCTTGATACCTTGCTTTTGTCACTGCACTGACTTTTGGAAGGATTTGGAAAAGTAGAATGAAACTGAAGCTGTTGTGTTGTTTTCCACAACAGAAAGGAGGCTTCAGACATTAAAACGTCAACACAGCAGAAGATGTCAGTCGATGTTATAGCAGACAGGTTCAGATACATTATTCTTCTATGTTTAACCTGGAAACTAACACGTGTCTGCTGAGGCATTGCATGTGACCTTGACATTATTTCTACGTTCATTCATGCCATTTCCAAAACTATAATCTCCTGACTATTCTCAGTGTATTGCATATCTAGCACCAACTGTTTTCCCCTTGCAGAAAAGAGTCACCTGAAAACAAAGTGTCTAAAAAACATGCAGGGGAAGCCAAGAAAGAAAGGTTGGCAAGTCTTGAGTGTGTTCTGTTGTTATGTTGCATGTTACTTGTGTGGTTTCAAACATTTCTTCAAATATTCTTGCTGTGGAGAAATGGCCTTGGTTGTTTCAAAATCAGTCTTTCTTTTGTCAGGATTGATTCAAATGACACTAAAGCTGTCAAAAAGCCCAGTGTGGATGTAAAAAAAGAAATACAAAGGTGTGCTGAAACAGGGAAATTAGATTGTCTATTTTGTAATAGCCTTCCATAAAAACGAATATTTTGATTTATTTAAAACATTATGTATTTATTTGTAGAAAGGAGTCGAGTGACTCAAAGCCTGGACTGCCTCAGAAACGCCATTCAACTGATTCTAAACCTGACAGGTAGGACAACTTTATTTTAATGCTCTATTTATAATGTATATACTCAACAAAACTTGAGTTTTGTTCCTTAGGCGAGAGTCTACTGACTCAAAGAAGAGCAGCTCACCTCCGGCAAAGAAACTAAGCGGAGAAAGGTAAAATAAAAATATAATCCAAGTATAAACCTTCTTAATACAGTCTTACCATAATAGTATCTGTTGATTTTGTTCACTTTAACTTAAAGGAGAGAGTCACAGGGGTTTAGGGGTTCTGTTAAGTCTGGACCTCCACAAAGAAAGCCCTCCACTGACAGCTGCAGTGAAAGGTATTTAGTTATAAAAATAGAAATTATGCTGACTTTATTGTAGCAATGATCTTATAATGAATGAATGTTAACATATATCAATTTAATAATGTGTTAAGCAGAAAAAGCAAAGGTGATGTCCCTAAAACCCCCACAACACCGACCAGCCCCTTATCACCAGGCTTTGGATCATCTGGTGGCCCTCTGGCTCCTCATCTGTCCACTGGCGACTCTGTCAGAGACAAGTGCATTGAGATGATATCAGCTGCCCTGCGTACCGACAGTAAGACTTCCACATAACTATATCAGTCTGCTGCTAGAGAATTATCTGTTAAGTGTGGCTTCACTTAAATTGTTCACCTTGCATTTACAGACGACTATATAGAATTTGGTGTTAACTGTGACAGTATGGCAGCAGAGATTGAAGATCATATCCTTCACTCAGTTACTATAATATGACTTGATCTTTATTTAGAGATAAATGACATAGACCTTGACTGTACTTGCACATATCTACCAGGAGATAAAGGCCACTGATATGAAATATAAAAACAGGGTGCGAAGCCGCATCAGCAATTTGAAAGACCCTAAAAACCCTGGACTTCGCAAAAATGTTCTGGCAGGAAGCATTGATTTGAAGCGAATTGCCAACATGAGTGCTGAGGTATGTGATGGTGCAGCTACACAGTCATTTCTTTATGGTGATGTTTTTAAGTTTAGAGCCCTCTCTCTGCTTCATTTCTGGTTTGTAAAGGAAATGGCCAGCGATGAGTTAAAACAGCTGAGGAATGATCTGACCCAAGTGGCAATACGGGAGCATCAGATGGCCAAAACCGGTGGCACCAGCACTGACCTGCTGCAGTGCGGCAAATGCAAGAAGAGGAACTGCACCTACAACCAGGTACCCACCACCCGACCTGTCACTGTACTACTGATGACCACCCAATACTGTTCAACAAACTCAAGCACTTTTACTGATCAGATGTCTGATTGGTTCATGTTACTGTCATTTTCAGACGTATGAATGGATATTTGAGTGCCACTGTAGGCAGAAAAGCAATTATAAGCAATCATGTATGATGTTGATAAAAATCTATGTTCCTGGGACAAATGCAACTTGGACATGAAACTGACAACTCAAAAATCAAGAGTTTGAACCAAGAGTTGAAGCTTGTTTCTGCTGTGTGTTGGTCAGGTGCAGACTCGCAGTGCAGATGAGCCGATGACCACATTTGTGTTGTGTAATGAGTGTGGAAACCGCTGGAAGGTACATTCATTTTAAACCTTGTTCTTTATCTTTGGACTGTACTGTATCAATACTTTAAATTTCTAATTTAACTTTTAATTATTTTCTTTTAGTTCTGTTGATGTCTTTCACAACATCATGCGACTAAGGACCTGATTATTTTCCATATTGGGACAAGAGGGAGTTAAAAAATTGCAGCTAGCGATTGAAAGAAATGAAAAAAATAAAATAAAATATTCTTACAGTTTTTACTTTTTAAGGTTTTAAGATTTGTGTGCATGTCATTTGAACCAGGGTTGGCTTTTTATGAAACTAGAGACTGCATGAATTTGGATCTCACAATTTATAATCATGATACTGTTTTAATGAATTATAAAGAACATTGCAGCTGTGCATTTTGTACATATTTTCTTGAAATAAAAAGCATTTGTGATCGATTTATTGTCTTTCTTCTCACATTCAGTATGATACAAAGGCCTGCACTGCTAAAAACATAGATTATTATTATTGTGTATTATTGTGTCTAAAAATGATACATGCTCTGATGCCATGTTCACAATCTTCAGCTCTCACAATGCTCTTGCTCATCACCAGGTGAAAGTATAAATATGCTCTAAAGCCCTCTGTTCAGTGCATTATTAGTTTTGTGTTTCTGCTCGGCGACAGCTGCTCCACGACCCCTGAGCCTGACACAGTTGGTGAGAGATAATCATGGTTGTTGTTCTCATAAAAAAAAAATGCAAGAATAGTTTCTTCATACTTTACTGTTTTGGCAGATTGAACTCAAATGGCGCCATGCACGTACATTTTCACTGTTGTTATAACTTATTCATTGTACATTACTAACGTGCTCTTTGTGGTCGATGGGGTCACATTATTAAGTTGTATTTCTAAGTGTTTATTTCTAAGTTGTATTTCTAAGTGTGTTTCTTTGCTATAGGACCATAGATATTTCTATAAATAAAGGATTACATTTTATTTTCCCTGTAGAAATTAAATACTGTTCCAATAGATATAGTGACTCCCACTGTATCTGGGTGTGGACTGCCAAAAGGATTCCATGACAATAACCCTTTGTGAAAAGAGCCATAGAAAATCAGCCTTATCAAAAAACTGCATCTTGCACACAAAACATCCATTTGACTGTGAGCAATTTTTATAAAATCAAATCAGAAATGGGACAATTTTGCTGCAGTCGATGTGGGTAATTACTACAAATGAAGATTACATTTGCATTTACATTTGAACAGTCTCATAAATGATAGCAACTGCGAAAAAAGCTCCAAAGAACAATGGCAGATAGAAATAGGTGTGAAATGTATTGAGTAGTTTTCTTTCTGTTCTGTATGACGGCTGAGGACAAACATGGCACAACATCATTTAAAATACAAGTAGGACAACAGTTTGAAGCTGACAGTCCTGTTTGTAATTGTGTGTGGGAGTAAAGCGGCATCTATTTTCACTCCTGGCACTAACATGTGGACTGGGTGATCTGATATGATCCTTAGGCAACCTCCTGGGTGCGTCTGGTGACATTGGATCTGAGGACTCTTTTAGAGCTGACCTAGTGCCATATATAGAATGTATATTTAAGTTGCAATGTTAATGTCGATGTGTTACGTAGCATCTGTTAACTTTGTCTTCAAAACAGGTCAGATTTCTTGTTTCATGCAGGAAATATGTCAGTCACAATAGAGACTGAAAGTATCAACAACAAACGGTTAAGAGACCATAGAAGTTTTTTTGTTAATGTGTCTCTTGCACACCATGAAGACCAAAAAGAAAACATATATGTAACAATGACCAGCTACAAGAAAAGGTTTCAATGAGGGCATGTGGACATATAGGTTAGAATGTGAAGATGTTTTATCCCTTCATTCAAGGAACAATTCTGAGTTCAACTGAGAAGAAAGCTGAGTTTTATATTCCTCAGAGGGAAGGGTTTAGCCTGAAACTACTGGGATTGGACAAGACTGAAGGATTGCCAGTTGTCACCTTTAAACCTATGTCCAAAATCCTTTGAAACCTTTTCTTGAACATGTCTTGGATAATTGAGAACCTCCACAGACAATGAGCAGTTACCCATCACTGTGAGCAAAATTACAGAGAAAACAAGTCACCTTTGTTATGCACAACTCTGAAATGCTGACATAGACTTTCTTTCTAAACTGTTCTAAGCCACTGTAACTCAGCTTTTTGTATTGAAGAGTTTAAATTCACACTCCACACATTGACGGCGTAAACCTGCTTGTGTTTTCAAACAGGAACAAAGGGTCAGGGGTCAATCACACTACAAGCAGACACCGGGAGAAGAGCCGCACTAAAATTTTAAAAAGTCATCATGATTCGCCTCCACAGTGAAATAAGCCCAGAGCTGAAGCCCTGAATGTTTTCATGCTGCTGTACCGAGAAACACCTTATCATACTTTTCAATTTAAAAAATCCATTGCATCTACAGACTCTTGCTTCTTTTGCACAGAAAACCCCATTAATTCAATACTCACACACAGTCCCGACTTGATCAGATGTCACTGAAGGATCTTTAAAGCTGTATGTTTGGACCTCTCACCGTGAAAGTGGGCGTAGAAGTTGAACATTTACCTGAACAGCTGCTGATGAAAGCATCTCAGACGATGAAAGAAGAGAGAGAATGGTGATTTTAAACTGTTTCTCAAATAAGTGAAGGCTGTTTCTCAACTCTTCATTGTAAACATAAAGGATATCAAGAGATTGAAAAGTTATCCATCAGCTGAAAAAAAGAGAACACTGACCGTGAGCCAGGATTTATTTGATTCTAGATGGATGTTATTTATTATTGCGTCATACTCAATGGAAATATAAAAGAAACACAGGACAATATAGTATAGCACTCTCTCAAAATTGAATTAACTAAGACAGAGTGATCGCATACATTCAGGTATTTTAAAGCCCAACCTTTACAAAAGCATAAAGCTTGTCTGTTTGATTTCCAAATGCACTGAACAATAAGCTCAATATGAAAATGCAGATGAGGCTGAAAGATGTCCGAAATGTCATGTCCATTTGAGAGTAATGAGGATCAGACCATTCTAATGGAAATGTTGCTCTATTCTTTATTTTCAATGAAACCCTCATAAAGACTCAAGAGCCACTTTCTTGACTGGAACACGAGGGAGGTGCAATATCAATTAAATGCAGAAAACAGAAAATAATAATTCAACAGGGCATTGAAGTGTTCAAGAGCATAAATAAATTAAATTAGGAAGCGTCCTCTGTTTTCCTGTATCTTGTTTGCACCGGTCTCACTCACTGATGAAGAACTTAGGTGATGATGCCAGGGCCATATGTTTGCAGTACAAATAGGATTTTCACAATTATTCTGTGAACTATGCCTCTGGGTGTAGGATGTGGGGCATGATAATAATAACAATAACTTTTACGTCTGCAAGAGCTGAAAACCTCATTAAGTAAAGCTCATTTCCTTTATCAACCTTGTTTTTTTTAGCCTCAGTTCACCATGGTTTGTAAATACACACAAGGAATCCCTCTTGGATTCAAACACGGCATCTTCCTTGTGATGCATTTAGCGGTCAGTTAACGCTTTACATGCCAGAATTGGACCCAGGGCTTAAGACACAGGCTCTACTCCATATGGTTCTTTTTGGCTTGTTTTCACAGATGACTAATCTCTGTGCATTATGATTCCTGGCTTACAACAGTCCATTAACAAGGACGTAATAAAGGCTTTGGCTCTCCCGTTGAATGCATGTCCTCCAACATTAGTGCTCAAAGAGAATCAGGAAGCGTGTACTGCAATTACTCGCTCAATTGCTAACTCTCACCAAGGGCCCTTTATGTAAAAACGCAGACCTTATTCTTGGAAGTTATAATAGATGAATCCTAGCTGGCCTATTGAAAGCCCTTCTCATTATGATTTTGTCATTTAATCATTAAGAGGTTGTTCCAGATAAAGAGGTGAGGTTTGTCTCTTATTCTGATTCTCCAGCAGAAAAAAAAGACAGTAAGTACAACAACATGATTTGCTGTAATATTATTGTATTAGCAATCCTAAGATCTCTTTAGTGCTATCTGTAGGCTGTCAATAATAATGATTTATTGCGCTTTTCTCCCAAGGGCACTCACAGGCACTCACTCCTCCACACTGGTGTGTAGCTGGTAAGCTATGACCTGGGAAAGACTGACGGAGACGTGGGAGTCATCTCTGTGGTCTCTCCGTCCACCACCAGACACACTCACACATTTATACACCAGTGCTGTGACAACTGGGAAAGCAGGAATCGAACCGCCAACCTTATGGTTATTAGACGCCCTGTTCGACCACCTGAGCCACTGCACTCCATCAACATGACAGACATGTCAAAATGCTAAAAATTAGACATTCCACTGCCACTTTCTTAAATCCAGGTGTCATAGTTTATATTGTGACATTAATCTTATTCTGAAAATATTGAATACAGATAACAGTAATTTAATTATTAAATTGGTCTAATGTAAGTGATACTGAAAACTTACAGGTCATGAGTTAAAGTCAAGTTAACTGTGGCAAGGACATTTTGAACATTTTCTTGCATGTTTTCTGATTTTTATTTTGGGATAATGTTGTATAATGGGAAAACATAGACAGCAAAATTTGACAGAATTTTACAAAAAGTGTGGAATAAAGGGGATTACCATAGTATGAGGATTTATTTATTGTTTCAGTAAACATGTAAGTAAATTTTAGAGCTTTAACCTGGTGCTGTGCAGGGGAACGGCTGAAAGAGTGAAGTAGGCAGTCGATGAGCTCCTAGAGAATCGACTGCCTCCATTAATAGATTTGCTCCCTGCATGGTCAAGGCTGACAAAGAGAGACATTAAGGCTTCAAATGTCAGTGGTTTTCAGGGGCAGGAAAGAAATCAGGCTTCAGGACATTATATACAGTATACATGTACAGTATATACCCAATAGCATGTCATTATAGGTGTTATTCCTGCCTGTCTTGTCTTAATGATGTCCGTGTGCTCCGTGTAACAGTGAGGGCAGCAGTCAGTGGCAAAAGCCAGTGCTTTCCCTGCTTTTACCAGAAGGAATTTATTCTGAAGATTCTGCTAGTTTCCTTGACAACCACATTTACCAACTTACTGCAGATATTCTTTGTCACATCGATTATAAAGGTCCAACATGAACTTGTCCCTTCGCTTTGTTCATTTTTTTAAAAACACTATTGTGCTCCAACTCATTTATATTTATTTTCTTATCCGTTACAGCTTTCTGTTACCTGTCAGATGACTTTAATGCTCTAGTCTCTGACCTTAGCTTATATCAAAATGTTATATACTCGAAGGTTTTTAAGGTATTTTCTGGGAATGCATTTTCACTCTCTACAGGTTTGCTCTTGTTCATCTGCCACTCCAGCAGTCATGTGTATAATTAGATATGTTACGTAACATTTTCCCCTCTGCTTCCTTTGTGTCTGTTTAGAAAGCCTACTTTTTGTACATCTGTGATACAGGCCCTTTGCAGCTGTTTAGTGTGTAACAGAGGCTGTCCTCTCCTTAATTTTCTGGCCTTCATCTCACACAACACCTTTATGACAGCCACACTTTCACTGTGCATTAGAGCCCACCACCACATAGGTCTCAAAGGAGATTGTGCAGCTGCAGTGACAGTAATAGCTGCATCAGTGACGCGATTCTTTTATTTTTTCTACTACCCTCATATATAAGTATGTATTGTATGTATAGGATGTCCTCCACTTCATTGTGTGTCAAATTTACAGCAAATGAAAATAAAATAGCCACAGACACCAAAAGATACAAAATCTGCAACTGCTGCTTTTAAATTCAAGTCAATTTTAAGGTGACATCGTGAAGTAACACAAAAAATATATGTTAAACTTGATCTGAAACTGTGGTCTAGGCTAGATTTTCTTGCCAATGCTTCATTTAGTGATGTATTTTTTTTTGTCCCATAGGTACAATTGAAATCAGAATTACTAGCGGGGAGCTTATGAGCACTTGCTTCTTGTGAGTGCTCCTGCTCACACTCCACACTCATTCTTTGTACAAAACAGATGTTTTTATATGTGTCAGTGGCACTTACAGAGACCATTATGTTACAACTGACAGTATATAAATAGGTCAAGGAAACAAGCCTCCATAGACAGTAAAAGCAAAAGACACTGTTCTTGAAAAGCTTTGGGAACACTGTCATTGTTCCTATGCCTCTTCATCTTTACCTTGCATCAACACAGCATATTTCTGTGCCTAATTTCATCACAGTGTCCCACACATTTTTCATTAGTGTGCTGCTCTGCCTCTATCTACCTATCAACATTGTTATGGCTGCCTCCGCCAGACGGAAATCAGAAAACTAATCAAGTTCTCAACTCAGGGAAATCACTGTTGCGTAACTAATTGTCCGACAAACTGCTGTATCTTTGCCTGTCATTGCTGAACAGCACTCCAAATCAACACAAAAACATCTAAAGTCTAAATGTCTGTGTAAACATCTCCCACTTACTGCTCTCAAAACAGGACAAACTCTACACAATTAGTTTTGTGAATGGTCTAATGCTGTGCTGATGATGTTAGGGAAGAAATGTATTAAATGGACCTTTTTTTTAATGTTACATTGCCTATATGATGCATTGTCTGAGGTGAAGAAGTATATAAATACAAATAGTTGATATCTAAAAAAAACAGTATACTCTATAGTAACACATTTTTAGTTATAATAAAATTTGAGACAGAGCTGTTCATGACACCAGGTTGTAAAGAATTGAAACATACAACCAAAAGTCACACAGACAAGATAAGTGTCTTAAAATGTCAGAGTGCGATAATTGCAGCAGGACATATCAACCTGTTGCTGCGTCTTGAATAAGCTGTTACACTGTGTACAGAGAGCAAGCATTTGGAGCATGAAACAGACTCTGAGCACACAGCATGGTCTATTATGTTTTTGCAGGAGGACGGCATAAAGACCACAGCAGGGAACCCTTCACAGCCCAGTCATGTGATCAAATGGATACAACACACAAAGTGCACACAGACACTGACACTGTCACATTTTATTATTACAGCAGCAGAAAGCAAGAGAGAAAAGACAGGCGCACGCACACTGACACACACACACACACACACACACAGCGACACACACAAACACACGCACACGCACACGCAGGCACACTGACACACACAAACACACACACAAACACACACACACACACATCGACACACACACACACACACACACACACACACACACACACACACACACACACACACACACACATGCAGGCACACTGACACACACACACACACACACACACACACACACACACACACACACACACACACACACACACACTGACACACACACACACACACACAACACACACACACATGCAGGCACACACACACACAAAACACACAAACACACACACACACACACACACACACACACACACACACACACACACACACACACACACACACACACACACACACACACACACACACACACACACACACACACACACACACACACACACACACACACACACACACACACACACACACACACACACACACACAATTTTTGCACAAAAAAGGCTTCTCATTGGGTTAAACCAAACTGTGATGTCATTAAATAGGCCCAAATTACTTAGATTACTTCTGTTTTTTTCTTCTCGCAACATTTTCTTGAGGATTACTATAAATTACACCCAACTTTAAGACAGATACAAGCGGAGAGTTATTTATGTCACAGTGACCCAGTGAGTAAGACCACCATTAACAGAATTGATTTGCCATCACACCTTTGGAGTAAATCTGTAGTTCATATGGACACTTTTTCTCATAGAATCTGTTCTAGTTTTAGTATCTTTTATTTTTAACCTGACAGATAACACAGCAATAGGTTACACTCTTTTGTTAGATGCATGGTGGCAGTCAATTGTAATGCTCCAAAGCACAACGGCAAAGGTAGCTCCCCAAGAAAACTAACAAACTGTTGTTTTTCTTGCTTACTTCCTTCTAAAAATACAATAAGATATAATGTGGTACTTTCTCTGACCTTTGTCAAGTGGACCAGCTCATATGTTTTGAACAAGACATTGCAATATATCCATTCAACCATGTTCTCAAATCACACTGCCGGGTCAGGGGGCTCACATGGAGGAGCGGGCCGCCACAACAGCTTCATGACATGACAATATGACTTTCTTTCAGAACACAAAAGAAACAAACCTTCAAAGGTTATAAAGAAATGGTTTTGAAATGCTGAGTAAAACATTAATGAGTTACATAACACTAAGCAACATTTATTTACCCTTTGACAAGCCTCACACACATAGTGACATTTGCAGAAAGTTTTAGTGTAATAACTAAATAGTTGAACATTTATCTACAAGGATAATACTTTTCTGGCTGAACACATCATGAAGCACACTTTAACTTGTCTGTCTGCAGCCAGTATTCCCTGCATTAATCATTATGTGTTTGGGGAGGCCTTGAAATGCTTCCCTTGGATTTCACTGGGTTGATGAGTGTAATTTTGTACAGACTAGTAATTCTCTCAATGAGATATACTACATACAGCAACAATTTTGTCACATACTATTCATTAAGAATTTTACTTTGAGAGAAACCAAACGGAGAGAACATTTCTAATATTTTTTCCTCATACTGTACATTGTTTTTAATGCAGGGACAGATAATCTAATCATCTTATCAAAGCATTAGCAGCAGGAAGATGAGGTGACACGTGTTCTTCTCTTTGTCTTTGCACACACAGAGGAAATAAAACTTGGTGAATGTACTTTCTGACCCGCTGTGTAAGTCATTAAGTGCTGCAGGGTTAGCTGTCTCACTTGGACTATTGTTTTTGAGATTGCTTGTTCTGATGGGCACCTCACTGATAGTGTGTAGGTATACATCCTAGATAACAACAGAGGACATTGTTTGCTGACATGCCCACTGGAGCTGTTGTGGGATGAATGAAAGATACTGTATGAGAACAAGAAGTGTCAGTTTGATAACTCTGCTCCACCTCTATGGTCCTTTGGGGACACTGCTAGAATTCAATATAAATTAAAAAATACTAATCTAATACATTGAACTCAACTTGACCGCATCTCCAAGTAATGAACATTCGAAAAAGACAGACATATGGTCATAAAGCATCACTGGCTGACGACTAAGCTCCAAACTCCTGAGATAATGTACATGTAATACTTTAATAACTGTTGTCTCAAAGCTTTTGTTCCATCTTGCACTTGACTTGCCCCAGCTTTGTGCTGTGCTTTTAGTTGCTGCTATAATGCAGATTTGTAAAAAGAGTATATTCAGAGTGCTAAAAAGGTGCTGTAACAAACACAGCCTGTAAGAAGATTTTAATGTCTTTTCAAATAAACAACCCCTGAGAGACAACTGAGAGTAACTGGCTGCAAACCTCCATCTATGCGAACATTTATAAAGACGCTCATCAAAGCAAGCACCTGCATGAGCTCTAATGGTCCTGATGCTTCACTGAAAGAGGCAATTACACATCAGTGTAAATGTAACCTTTAAAAAACGTTTTTGTACTGAGACATGTTGATAAAGTAGGCTAAGTAAAATATCCCAGTTGCCTGTAGCCTACCCTTGATTTCACAAAGGTGTGCTCTATCAGGAGGTAAGTGGGAGACGCATTGAGGCGCCAAGGCAGCAATAAGAGCAATAACTCAATAAAGATAAGCCTAATTAAGTTATAGTTGAAGTCATGCCAATGACAGATGTTTAGTGTGGCCAGTGATTAAACAGGATGTAAGGATACACAATGGTGTCCTGCAGGACTAAATAAAAAAACAAAAAAGCAAATAAAAATAAAAACACACCGTTTGAACTTGAGTCTTGCAACTGTGAGAGAAGCCAACATGAAAAGACCCAGCAGTGCAGCCTGTTTTGTGCGCTAATTGACGAAAAAGTTAAAGAAAAAGTATCTGGATCAGTTTTCAAGGTGAAGATGTTTTGTCTCTAATTCCAAGAGACTTTTTCAATTCTGAGATCAACTGGTAAAAGAGCTGAGCTTATATCTCTAGAGGGAGGGGTTTGGCCTGAAACTAAACCTGATGGACCAGTCTGTTCTGGTCTCATAGTCGTTAGCCATGAAAGGAAAGTGTGACTCCTAATGTGAGAGTTGTTAAAGGTTCAGGTGAGTTGTTAGTGACACTGTTCCATTCAGGTGTTGTTGTTGTTCTAGAATGATACTGGGAATACTCTGTATCAAAAACTGGTCCATCCTAAAGACGAGATCCCCTCGCACAAACAGAGTAATGTCTCGTGGCAGAGTAATGGGGCGCAGTGGCTCAGTGGTAGAGAAGTTGTCTTAAAACAAGAAGGTTGGCGGTTTGATTCCTGCTCTCCACAGTGTATACTGTCTTTGTGTCCTTGGGGAAGACACTTAACCCACCTCCAGTGGTGTTCCAGCTGTAAAACTTGAATGAAATCGTTGCTTTGGATAAAAGCGTTTGCTAAATGACTAAATGTAAATGTAATGTGGTCTGTGCTGTTCAGTGAAGAGTGCAGTGACAGTTATGTCGGAGAAACAAAACTACAGCTTCACAAGAGGATGTATCAGCACAGAAGAGTCAATCCTGGTGGAGCTGAGTCTGCAGTCCACCTCCACCTCAAAGAGATAAGGCCATTCCTTTGAGGACAGCAATGTCTTTTTCATTTTTCACCTTGAAAACTGAGGCCACCTTTTCTTCAAGATGACCTGGATGACTGAGAACCTTCACAAACATGCACTCAGTGACTGTAGATGGGAAATACAGTCCGCGAGTACACGCATTCACGCACATGCACTGAAGAGAGGGAGAGAGTAAGAGCCGCCTCCCCCTGGGCATCTCCGCTCATGTAGCGCTCCTCACTTTGTGCGCGTTTTCTCTGAATGCATCTGCTGCTGCTACACATTGCAGGAGTCAACCACGCTCTTTTCTGTGCCCTAACTTCACTGCTTTATGAAAACATGGAGGAGTCTCCCACTCTTTCCCTCGGCACGGTTGGAGATTTGAAAGCGGGCTACACAGTCTCTTTAACTCCTGCCAACGCCACATTCAACGAGGACCTGCTTGTCTCTTCAAAGACCAACACGACGGTGACCAGGGACCCCAGCAGTTTGATCCTGGCGGTGTGCATCACGGCTATGTACTCTCTCATCTGCGTGGTGGGGCTGCTGGGAAACCTGCTCGTCATGTATGGGGTGGTCAGGTAAG
Source organism: Perccottus glenii (assembly GCA_024416835.2). Classification (NCBI taxonomy): domain Eukaryota; kingdom Metazoa; phylum Chordata; class Actinopteri; order Gobiiformes; family Odontobutidae; genus Perccottus; species Perccottus glenii. The sequence continues at coordinate 12,472,739 of CM044551.2, forward strand.
TGAGAACTCAAAGGGATCAATATCTGAAAAGACTAATTAGGTCGGAGATGACTGTAATAAAAGCCACAAACATATTAACTCATTAGATATTGCCGAGACTAATATTAAATGATATTAAATGGACCCTTCTGTGATTCAGACTACATTTTAGGGATGTCCTGTAGGATTTTAGAACTTATTGGCAGAAATAAGCTGAAATTTAAGCTAGTTACTTTCACTCCGTTTTGAAAAAAAAAAGTCAGGCCATTGTTGTCAAGTATACAGCCAATACAGCCAAATGGCACGTGATACATTGCCACTGCCTCTGTTATTGGCTGCAGTTTTTGTCTGAGGTCTGAGAGCCACTTCGTGACTCCCACTCATACGCCCACTCAAAAACACCCTAGAATTTAATGAGCACTTTTGTCCTGACATGATTTGTTTGTTTGTTTGGCTGAAAAGGAATAAGTACTAGTAAATTTAATCTTCTGCATTTCCATTATTATCCATAATTATTGGCCATGATTATGTGGTGTCATTATGATATCTGAATTGGAAATACAAATGACTTCCTCGCACTTTAATAAGGTTAAACGTCATAGTGGATATTCTTTCTTGGCCTGGCAGCTGCACAAAGCAATTAGGTCTTTTGTTGAGCTTAACTTGTGATAAGCAATAATATAGGTAGGCAAACAAATGTTTACATAGGTGGGGGACTCACATGAAAGCAGAAAAGTCTTTGTGTTCTCACTTATTGTTGTAACATATCAGTGAAACACTAACAGCCTTTTAAAAAAACATCTCAAAAGGAGGGCTCAAACAGTAAATATAAAATCAAAAGGATGTCGTTTTTTTCGCTGGAATAAGGTCATTACGCAGAAGTGCAGTTTAATGGGGGCTCAGAGTCACTGCTGCTCGGCAAAGAAGCTTTTAAGCGTTTTAATGTGGTTCCATAAGAACATTATGCATCTAAAATATGTTCTATTATAGTTTTTAGTTGAGGAAACAAAAGCTCATACTGAGAGGTAAAAGGGATGATGGGCAATGTATGGATTTGCAGTTTCCTTTGAGAGTCACAAGTGGAGTTATATTTCCAAACAGGTACACTAAAATGAAGACTGCCACCAACATCTACATCTTCAATCTGGCTCTGGCTGATGCTCTGGCGACCAGCACGCTCCCTTTCCAAAGTGCCAAGTACTTGATGGAAACATGGCCCTTTGGGGAGCTGTTGTGTAAAGTTGTCATTGCCATTGACTATTACAACATGTTTACCAGCATCTTTACTCTGACCATGATGAGTGTGGATCGCTACATTGCTGTGTGTCATCCTGTGAGGGCACTGGACTTCCGCACTCCAGGCAAAGCCAAGCTTATCAACGTGTGCATCTGGATCCTCTCATCTGCTGTTGGAGTACCTGTCATGATCATGGCTGTTACCAAGGCAACAAATAAAGGTGAGAGACTATGGCAAAAAACATGCATCTTTATTAGAGGAAGTATAAAGGAGAACACATGTGATGGATTATTAACTTGAATTGTCTCCTTTGCATGCCATTCTATTAAACTTCTAATTGTTTAAACTCCTCAGGCAACACAATCTGCGCACTGCAATTTCCCCAACCATATTGGTACTGGGACACAGTAACCAAAATCTGTGTTTTTATCTTCGCCTTCATCGTTCCAGTCCTAGTCATCACAGTCTGCTACAGCCTCATGATTATAAGGTTGAAGAGCGTTCGTCTTCTGTCTGGCTCCAAGGAGAAGGACAGGAACCTACGAAGAATCACCAGGATGGTGCTTGTGGTGGTGGCAGCTTTTGTCATTTGTTGGACGCCCATCCACATCTTTATCATAGTCAAGACCATGGTAGATATCAACTTCAATAACCTGGTGGTGTTGGCAAGCTGGCACCTGTGCATTGCACTGGGCTATACCAACAGCAGTCTAAACCCAGTGCTATATGCCTTCCTAGATGAAAACTTCAAAAGATGCCTGAGAGATTTCTGCCTCCCGTACCGCTCCCGCCTGGAGCAAAACAGCTTCAGCAGAGCCCGCAACAGTGCACGAGAGCCTGCCTCCATCTGTGCCCCTTCTAGGAGAGAGAGAGCGCCGGCATGACTAGGCATGGATCAGATGGGCAAGAGGACAGTCCAGGATGACCTTCAGACTGAGGTCACACAGGTCACCACAGGGGTCTAGTACATAGGCTATTGACCCACGTTCAAGGAAATATTTGCGTTTAACAACCAACATTTGTGTAGTTAGCAACAGTTTTCCAGGATTGTCTTTCAGTACAGTATTTCTGAATGTGCCTGCACAAATGAAATGGATACTACCCACCCTCTATACAATACTACTCACCAGACCATGCATTGAGTATCAGACTGTAATGTATTGTTTTGTATTTGACACTACATTTAAATATAAGTCTGTATATACTTTGTATATCCATATACATGGAAAGTTGGAAAGGTGAGTGGAGCTTTTCCAGTCTCATCTACTGTGTGACGTACAATGACTGTGAATACCCTTCAGGGTTAACCAAACATTGCTGACCTTATTAGGAAAACAATCCAAGACACTGCTCTCCTTTATAAACACATCAATGTAATCAATTGTCTAGCAGTGGCTGATGGAAGACCTATGTGGAGGACATGATGAAGACCAGAATGACTGCAAAAATTCCTTGGCAGAGAATCTTTAACAAGACAGCTCTTGAAGCTGGGTCCCAGATTAGAGTGACATCGTGAAGTGATTGCAGTTCATTTAATATTGTTTTAAAGTGGATTAAGGGAACAATGAAGGGTCTTTTAGCCATGGTTCAAAACAACTGATTAAATGTGTTGCCAGGGCATCATTATGTGTATACATGTACAATATACATGAGCATAAATAGTGACAGTTGTATTGTGAGTCATTGGGCAAATATTGAGATTATAATGACACTGTTTAGCTCAGGCTATATATTGTCTATTTAAATTAAAATATCCAAATTTATGTTCATCCCTGTGACAGTGAGAGAAGAAATAATTACAGGTACCCCTCCCCTCCACCACACACAGACTCATGAGCAGTAATTATACACTATATGATTCCAGAGCACAGATTCAGTGTCTTGTTTTTTTTTATGCTGCTGTATTATGAAAGATACTTTAATACAAAGGCTGTACAGATGACAGGGTCCCACACCTTGTACTGTATCTCTCATGAAGATCAGCTGACTCAAGTTGAAGTTTCACAAACACTTAGCTGACAGTAAAGTGAAACATGCATTTTGTACAAAAAGCCCATTTATGTCAATATTTATTATATTCTGCAACAACATATTACGTGATGACTATAATGTGGTGTCGCATATATACGTGTTTCAAAGTCAAGGGTGTATGAATTATATCAATAATTATAATAAAAGGTATTTATCAAACAGAAAAAGTGCTTGAAACGTTAGATGGAGCCTTGTAGGTCCACAGTAACATTGTTATTGTCTGAAGAGCTTTGACAAAGTTTTCAGCAGGTGTAATTTACAGTACTGTACACTCAGTGTTGAATGATAATATGTACCGTATTGCCTTATTCTACATTGTTTTCTTGTTAATTATCCTACATCTTTTTATCTTATGTTTCAGCAGTAAAATATAAAGTACCTTACGTGTAAGTGCTTTTTTTCTTATCTGTATGCTAAACATGCTTTGAATTCAAAACATTACCATCATCTGGCATTTATTTATTATTTAGCTCAGTGGATCATTTGTTACATTTTCCACATTAGAGTTCTGGAGATATTTAGCGTGAATATTGTCATGGCGCAGTGGCTCAGTGGTAGAGCGGTTGTCCTACAACCGGAAGGTATGTGGTTCAATTCCCGCTCTCCCCACAGTTCATACTGTCGTTGTGTCCTTGGGCAAGACACTTAACCCCTTCCAGTGGTGTCCCAGCTGTAACACTGGTGATTAGAAGCTTAATGTAAGTTGTTTTGGACAAAAAATTGTCAGCCAAAATCTCTGAATCTCTCAGTCTCTGAAAACCCCTGGACAAGACAGTAACATTTAATTGAGCAAAGTGAACTGGAGGTTTTTTTTAGCCTTCTCTTTAAAATATACATTACTCTATATGTATTGTATAGTCACTGTGGAGAGACAAATGGACAAGCAGCCAATTTTCAGAAGTTGCTCTTGACTCTCTAAGTTTCTAAAATGGTAATACAAAATTTAATTCTCTATAAAGTCTGGGTTTGCTGCATAGAAATGTTTGTAAGAACGCATTTCAAACTGAGTGCAACACTACAATAAACATGCTTCACGCACATAATTAAATGCCATGACCCTCTCTAATGACTACTCATGCATTCAAGCAAATTAACTGAAGCAAATAAGAACACATTGGAAGTCTGGGTGAAGGCTTCATAACAGCCTGCAGCAATAGAGCTCAAAATCAAAATCTTTTTTTCTTCCTATATGCCCATATTTAATTTCTTTAAAGTTTTGATTTAAATGTGGTTGTTGTGCTATTTTTTGTGTGAGGTGTGGAAAATGGCTCTAGACTAATGTGCATCTCTATTTGCTGTGAAAACAGGCCTGATAAAAACATTCATTTAGTTAGATATATACACAGCTCAAGTTCCAATTTACCAAGATAATACAGCCATTCAAATCCTTTTAACATATGTTCTCTCTTCACAAAGCACAGTAGTACCCAATATAACATTCAAGATAGTGAAGAGGGGTAAAAAACTTGGATAAGGCCTGCTGTTTTGTGTGTTAGATTTCTGCTGCTTAGGTGTTTGCATACTTACAAACACAAGGGTGTTGAACAAGGGAAGTTGAACATTACGCTAGGTTAGGTAAGGTTATGTTTTACAAGATGCTATGAGGTTCCCTGCTGCGCAGCTGAGACAGTGATTCTGTCTGAGCACCATATGCTGGCTCTGAGACATTCATTCATTTTCTTCCGCTTGGTCCCGGTAGGGGTTGTGGGTGACTGGAGTCTATACTAGCAACTTTGGGTCTGAGACGTATGGACACCCTGGACAATGATGACATAATAGTTTTACACAAAATAGCTAAATGTCAAAGCATCACTTTACTACACCCTACAACGACAAAACAAAGCCACAGCACAGCGCGCCACAGACAAGTTACACAAACACCTGAGTTAAAAACTGTAGCAAACTGTGAATAAGAAACACATACAGCGATATAAAAACCACCAAAGCCGTATTACGATGTCATCGACATAATCATGTATGGTCACTCATCCAAACGTTGCAATGAAATCCATTTTTATTTTTGTCTTTTTCTGAGGAAATGTCCTGTATTTCCACGTAAAGAATTTGTCCAGAACCGCTCTCCTGAGGTTGAGCTGAGGTTCTTAAACAGTTTTGTCCAAATATTGTCCCGGTTTTTAACGCTAACTGTACGGGCAAGTGCGCAGTTATTGATCCCTGCTCCACACGGGCCCTCGGAGTTACCCAGCGCCTGGTGCGTGAGGATGATTTCAAAAGGGCAACAAATATACGTCTACCTAAATCATTAGCCCTTCTGTGGTAGTGTTAACAGTGTACACTTCATGGGGGACTGGGTTAAAATGGTTAACTTTATTAAACGCTTTACAGGGTTGTGTAGATTATTGCTCTTCAGCACATCAACCCGTTCAGAAGGAAAATAAAAATCACAAAATAGAGGAACTATTATTAGTTTAACTGTATCACTGCTCTGTGGTAAAGTAAGAATATTCAGATTTACAGTGTTTTGTAAATGAGCCCAATGCTTTTCTGAGGCAGCACCAAACAAGAATGTAGCGATGTCATCGTAGAATGGTCCATATGTGACATCAGGAGGCAGACAGAAGCTTTGAGTAGAAGACAGATCTGATAAATCACACAACTTGAGACGGCGACTGACCAAGACACACAGATATTTACTGAGCATTTTCGAGAAGCAAAGACTGAAGGAAGAAAGAATGATGAAAGAGACGATGGAGGACATGGAGCGGAAGTGGCTAGAGAAGGAGAAAGCCTACAAAGAAAAGGAAGAGCAACTTATCGCTAAACTGCAATCAACTGAGAAAGCCTTCCTAGAGCGTGAAAAGCAAATGCTTTCTAAACACCATCTTTATAAGAAGCTACTTCTTAGACATAAAAAGGAAATTGAGGAGACTTTGGCGAATTGGGACGAAGCCGAAAAAGAGCATGAAGAAAAGGAGGTCAACAATGAGACCCAAGGAGAGAAGATCACAACAGCTGAACCTGGGTGTCAAAGTGAACCTGCCAAGAGTCAGGTAGCAGACCACATTGATTTTGAGATGGACAACAACCCAAAGCAGAGGAAACACAGTCGGAGCCCACAGAGGCCCAGGACAAGGCCCAGGACAAGGCCCAGGACAAGGTCACTGAGTCTGAAGGTGAAACTCTGGTACATGACAATGAGACTGTCACCCCATCGCCAATCCAGATCAACAAAAAAGATCAAGAATCTGACAAACTGGACAAGAAGCCTATCAGTCATTATAAAGGATCTTATCAATTATTACTTGAATTCTTACGGAAAAGGAATGCTCAAGCGGCCCTAGAAGACAAACTGGACAAGAAGCCTATCAGTCATTATAAAGGATCTTATCAATTATTACTTGAATTCAGACGGAAAAGGGATGCTAAAGCGGCCCTAGAAGACTCAGAAAAGAAATCCTCTGATCGTACAAGTGTTATCCCTGAGACCCAGACTACAGAGTCTGAATGTGAAACTCTGGTGTGTGACAATGAGACCATCACTCCATCACTTGAGTGTGCAGCCACAGAGTCACAAGGTGAAGAGTTGACTGAGACTGAAACAGAAGCCACAGTAGATCAAGTGGACTGTAAGATGGTGGACTTTATCACAGAAGAGCCACCAGTCAACCTCCCTGATGAATCGACTGATTCTCCAGTGACACCTCTGGAAACTGAAGTCCCCAATACACCGGCTGAAACTACTGTCAACGAAGTGGCCCAATCTGGGGAAGCCCAGTTCAACACTGAGCCCCTGGAGCCTGAGATACTGTCAAGTGAGAACCAAGAAAAGGTTCAAGAATCTGACAACCAGGACAAGACGGTCATCAGTCATTATGAAAAATATTCTCTGGTGACTCTGGTGTGTGAGAATGAGATCTCCCCATCACTTAAATGTGAAGCCATTGAGTCACAGGATGAATTGACTGAGACTGAAATTGGAGCCACAGTTGATCAAGTGGACTGTAAGATGGAGGACTTCATCACAGAGGCTGATACACAAACAACACCTGAAACCACGCCTGAAATCGTGGCATTCAAGGATGAGTCAGTCCAAGACTCTGTGTCTGCCAGCAAGAACCATGGCAAATGGAGAAAAACTCAGAAAAGAAGGAAGACAAAGGCCAGAGACAGGTGGACGAAAAGCGGAAAGAAACAAAAAAAGAACCAAAGAAAAAGGAAAATAAGGAAGACAAAGAACAGAAAAAGGTGGAGGAAATGTGGAAAGAAACAGAGAGTGGTTGAAGAAGTTGAAAAGACAGACTGCAAAGAAGCCACCATCCAAGTCACCATCCAAGCCCAAAGAAGTGTCCCTTCTGCCCGGGTTCAAGAAGAAACCTCTGAGGCTGAAGGTGGGACCTTTGTGGGCAACTCTCAACCAACCATGTAAATGTAAATGTCATGTAAATATCAATGTAAATATCAATGTAAATATAATGTAAATATAATGTAAATATAAATGTAAATATGTACACTATGCAGAGGATGTGTTGTTGTTTAATTCTTGTTTTTCCTAATGGATGAATAAAGGTTTAAAAAAATACATATATATATATATATATATATATATATATATATATATATATATATATATATATATATAGTCAGTAAGAAGTGTTAAACAGGAGAGTTTTTGTTTTACCATCAAGCCTGGAGACAGTTTAACACTCACAGTGTGGTTCTATTAAACATTCGAGTCTGGCTATGCTTCCACATTGAGAGGTTTATAATGTAGCGTCACTACAAATGCAACATGCAATAACTACTACAGATATTCAGCCTCGAGACAAGGCTTGGAGTTGATCTGTCCATGTCTATGATCAGATCAAACCTAGACTAGGATCAGAGCAACAACCTCGGACGAGAATGGCATTTTAGGAAGTGGGCAAACCAACAGTAAAATCTGACCGCTCAATATCCAGACCATAAGTTAAGATATAGGCTACTGTCTAAGGCTACTGTACCAGAGCATGCACACAATAATAATAAAAATGTTAATAGCAATAACTTTATGTCCTAATTGAATTTAATGATGTCTGCATCAGTCAGTGGTTGTGCTCCTAAATTCACCTTCAATGGGCTTTAAAGAACTAACACACTGCTTGTTGACTTGTGCTTTGACTAAGTTCGGCTGTTGTACCCGTCTGCGCCATGCTACATCTTCCTTTTTAAACCACCACCACTGGCAGCAGCGTCCGGCACAAGATAGCAAATATACCTTGTCTTGATCATGTCAATTTTGCACCAATGCAAAATAGGGCACCTTGTTTTTAAATATATTTTTAGCTAAATTCACAAATGAGACCAGCTTGTTTTGTTGTATTCCCTCCAGATATTTAAAAAAGCTAAGCCCTTAATTGGTTAAAATGTCTTTTTTACCTTTGTCATATTGGGAGAGAGAGAGTAAAATTTTTTTTTTAAATTTTGTTTTATTGTGCCATGGTTGCATGGAATTATACTATTCCAGGATTTATCTTGCTGAAAAAATGATTTCAAATTTCAAACAAACTTAAATGTGTTCTTGTTTATACAACATGAACAGTGAATGTATATAAGAACTTAACCAAATGATAATAATTATGGCTCAATGAGCTAAAGTTATGTGAAAAATATTTTGTGATGACTATGGTGTTCATTTCATATAATGAAATAAGCTCATTATAAATTCCTTTTCTTTTAAACAATGAGGTTATATGAACTGTAGTTAATTGTAATTGTTTGTATTAGTGTGTGTGTGTGTGTGTGTGTGTGTGTGTGTGTGTGTGTGTGTGTGTGTGTGTGTGTGTGTGTGTGTGTGTGTGTGAACACTATAAAAATGGAACTATTTGTAAATGTAATTGGAGGAAAAGGAACCAGGAAGAAAAGCTTCAGATGATTCAGAAGCTAATAAGCTCTTAATAAACTAAAGTAAAGTAAAACTATTCACACCTCCACAGAGATCTGAATACACCGAGGCCTTCTCAAAATGCATCAGATCTGAGCTCTCATAGCACATTCAAGATGTATTTAGATATGTATTTATCATTCAGACAAAAAGAAGCGAGACAGGTTTAAACACAAATGCAACAATTAACAATAAAATAAATAAAAAATAAAGTTGAAGTCTGAGTCCATTATTACCCACAGATTTCTAACCTGATTTTTAGGTGTCAGAGAAAGTGACTCGAGGTGACTGCAGACACTTTCCCTTTGTGTGTGTGGGGCATAGATAATGATGTCTGTCTTGTCTGGGTTAAGTTGTGGTGAGTTGTTTTGCATCTACACAGTGATCTGTTGGAGGCAGTGACAGTGTGAGTCCACAGGCCCATAGTCACCTGCTGTCAGCGAATCCAGTTTAGACATCCAGTTATGTAATTTAAAGTCAGGCCTGAAGCAGGCCTTAGTTTTAGGCTCAGCTGTCCTCAGATGGCACTATCGCAGATTTCTAAACACGGTTCGTCCATTGTCCACTATTTATTTTTGACCGTTCCAACTGCAGAGCGCCACAGGAAACAGACGTTATAAACACACAGCTCACAAGCTTCACTCCGAGTTAACAACCTTTATTGTAAACAAAAGCCAAATGCTACTCGTTTGTTCGGAAACGGCTCCAAATTAGACAGTGGTTACAGCTCACATTATGTGAGTTAATGCGTTGGAGGAGCTGTTTACATTAGAAGTGATCCATGACAGTGGGGAGTCCCAGGACCGAGGCTGGACTGAGACTATAGAAAAACATAATAAGGCAGCACTAATTCTTCAGTGCCCCATTCTTTGAGGTGTAAAATGGACATGCTACAATCACTAGAATAATATTGACCTTCCATTAAATGTGACTTAGAGCTTGCTTTGCCGCTTGACTCAGACAGTGAAATAACACGTGATGTGTTCTGACCCTACATTGTGAATCTTTTATAGAACAATAGTCACTGAAAGACAGTACTAGAATTGCAATGGGCACTTTGTTGTTATGTTGTTGTATATATTAATGAATATTGTATTCTTGTAAAGGAATTACGTAATCATTACACAGAAATAAAAGTTCTGTATCCCATTACACATTTCTTAGTACATACAGACCAATAACCCAGGAAACAGGTTGAGCCAGAATCAAACCTGGGTCTACCATGTATGCGGTATTCACTCTACCACATTTTAAAAAGCAGTTTAGATTTTAAATAAACATTTGCCCATAAGTCATGTTTCAAGTATAGTTTACGAATATCTGCATAAACAAGGACACTGAACTTACCAAATATGGAAATGTACCACACGAGTTATCAAAAGTACTCACATTACATCAGCGGCGTAGCACCAAATTTTGGGCCCTGGGTACAAACCAAATACCATAGTGATACCAATGGGTGGGGTATTGCATTTTTATCATAAAAACACTTAAAATGTAAACAAAATAAGCCACACTCTGATTAATATATTTTTGTTTTATTGTCAAAAGTACTACTTACTGGGATGACAAAAGGTCTAGCAGGTCCAAACCTGGACTAAATCAAATATACTGTAAAGCAGTTCTGAACAATGACCATACCAAATGAGAAAAAACTTTGGTCTGAACATTAGAAATATATGGATTCAAATGGTTGCTAAAATATCCTTTATTGTCACAATACCTTTTTCAAAGTGTGGGCTAAGTACAAGTTAATTGCTGATTATTTGTCTGTTTAAAAAAAATGCAGACTATAGAATCACAGGGTACACTAAACGCCAAACATTTACTCTTTGAATTACGTTTTAAAATAAGTCATTTTCAATCATTAAGATGTGCATTAAACTGAGAACAATCCTGTGCTTAATGTAAGAGCATGCGATAACTAATTTTGATAACAATGCGGTGAAAAAGGCGCTAACGATTTGTGTTTTCGTGTCGTGAAAACACAGACCCTATATTAATTAAGTGTTTTCATGTAAACTTCTGACTCTGGGGAGAACTGCAGCAGAAGAGGAGACAAGCTGCGCAGCTGCCTGGAGTGGTTCTGCTTCTCACTCCCTGTTATTTACCCAGAAATTTTGTTTGCTCGCTATGTAGGGTGTGATACTATAAAGTATTGGTATATTATTCAAATAGAGTACGAATATATATGCTATTCTATCTGGAGTAGATATTTATGTCACCTTTCTTTTCAAAAAACTGAGTGAGCAAATGCTTGCCCACATTTGCCTTTCTCTCTTTAATCTTCTTTTCTTTTCATTTTTGAGCCCCTGGTTTTCCTTTCTTAAGGAAAGACACTCTTCCCCTGTCTTCCTCGTTCATATCATGGTTAACTCCAGCTTCTGTCTCATTAACTGATTCAGTTAATGAGCCTCGGGCCCTGGGTACTCGGTACCCTTTAGGCTCAGTCTATAAAGGTTATTTATGTGACCACCATTTCAAAAGAAAAGTAATTAGCACATAATAAATATGAGACCCATATGGAGTTAATAAGAGGAAAGGTACATTTCAGAGGTCAGTCACACCTCATTGTGCTTCCCTTTAAATTTTCAGATCTGTAAATGTGCATCAAATGAAGAGACTGCCTCTTGTTATGGGGCAGCAGTAGTTCAGTGGGTAGAGTGGTCGTCTTTCAACCGGAAGGTAGGCGGTTCGATTCCCACTCTCCCCACAGTTCATACTGTCGTTGTGTCCTTGGGCAAGACACTTAACCCACCTTGCCTCCAGTGGCTGTAACACTGGTAATTACATTAGAACAATGTAAGTCGCTTTGGATAAAAGCGTCAGCTAAATGAATAAATGTAAATGTTGTTATGGGTGCCCAGCGTTTGGTCATCCACCAAACCTCCTCACACCTACACAGTCTGTAGCCCTCCACCTACAGACTGTGTGAAGCTAAATCTAACAAGGCAATCTGCTGTAATTACAAGCCCAGGCTGGGGTTGACTTGAATCAGTATGTTCATGTCAACTGGCAAGAGAGAGCAAGCAGACGATTCATTTGCTAATAATACCTTGTTTAATTTCTTGGGTACGCTATTCTCTTATTAGCTATTTAGGGATGTGAGAGAACAGAAACACAGAAATACATTTAGTTCTTTATACATCATACTATAATCAGTTAAAAATAATAAATGGTTAAGAATTATTTTGATAACGCATTACCTTTCGAGGTGTATTGTGCAAAAAATGTTTGTGTCTGCATTTGGTATTAACTAGCCACCTTTTTAGTGCTGACACTGTAGTCCCCAGCTGCTGATGCTGCTTCAATATATTCCCACTTTAATAGAGCACTTATCAGTTTAAGTGCTGCCTGTGTTCATGACAAAAAAAACAAAACAAAACAGATGACTTTATTAAGATTCCACTTAAGGAAAGACTCTCAAATTAATTTCAAATAATATGTTAATTAAAAACTCAGCAGCGAAGCTCAAAGGCTGCCGCTTCTTTTTACAAATGTTTCTAAATGACCTTTGCTGTGACATGATCGTTTTAGCAACATGATGCATCACATGGAATGCCTGTTGCACATGTGCACAATTAAAATATTTGATCAGAACCTTAATTTTCTGCCTCTAGTTATTAGTGAATGTGTGCTGAAGACTCATCTGTTTCCGCTTTGCTCAGTTTTATGAGAGCACGGTTAGAGCCCTGCTGTTTTGTTATATTTTCTACAAGTAAAAAAGAATTAATCACAGGACGTCAGCTCTGAATTTGTCAATGGCTTTCTTTGAGCTTAGGAGAAAATGTCTGACTCTGCTTTGAAGCTTATCACATTCAAACACCAGGAAGGCTGAAATCAACCCATAGACGAATGTCTGCTCCAGATTAGTTTTCTTGCTCAGTTGAAAACACCTGTGTTGAAATGTGTCTGAATTGTTTTTAAGAGTACAAAATTGTTTAAACCATTGTTAATGTTTACAGGTGTGTACAGTCTCTGACAAGTGTGCATGTGTCATTGTCTGCCTCAAAGGAAGTCCTTACACCTTGCAAAAAGGCAATGATAATGATCAAGTGTAGAAGAATGCTTACATTAGCAATGTACAACACCACTGTTTTCCTGACATCACTTTTGTGTCATGGAAAAAAAATCCTCTATGCAAAAACAACCCAATTAACTGTTTTTAAGAGATTATTTACCATTTCAACGGATTTTAAAAACCTTTATGCCACAAGGGTTTTTCACAAGACTCAAGCTGTCACATCAGTCAGATGAAAGAAAAATTAGGAAAGCATGCACCCTGTGCCTTTCACTCTGGATAAAACACAACCATGTAGCTTTGATATACAGTGTGTAGTACTGCTATCATTTGCATTCATAAGTGTTTCTCATTTATATTTATGCTGTATAGAATATGTTGTTTGCATCAGTAATGGCGGTAGACAAATTCAGCATTTAGAGGAAGTCTTTGGTCCTGTGTTCAAAAAGTCAACATGTAAAAGGGTGTAAAAGTTAATGATCCAATACACCTGACTTAAAATACTCAAGAAAAAAGGACATTGAAAAAACAAAATGCTTACAAATGATCAGCTTGGCTCAAGTATAACTTCTGACTACTGAGCAACAAAAAGATTAAAAACGTAAAACTTTATTTTCAGACAGGATAAATCGACACTACGCAGCATACAGTATGACAATTTACAAAATGCTCAAAAGCCACAACAGTGTGTCTTCAGAGTACAACAAACAGTAGTTTTTTCCCCCAACTCACACCTCCTGTCTGAACCAAAGTCAAAGTGGAATTATTGCTTTAAACATTTAAAAGGTTCTCATTTGTCATCATTAAAATGCTCACACTTGCTTTCCTTACTGTACAAGCAACCCTCCATGTTCAAACATCACATACTAATAACCTTTCAAAAGCAGAACACCAAAAACTAGATTTAAAAAAATAGTCTTATTTGTCATGATCTCATGGACCAACATATGCTCCACACCTAGGTACACCCCCACAAAAAAAAAGACTGCCTGTCACACTGGCTCAGCACAGGATGTTACAAGCAGGATGTTAAGTAAGATCCTGAAAAAGGCCTCAACCTGATACAAAACAAAAAGATCCCCCATCACTCTGTTGTGTCTAAGCAACAACATCAGCTCTCCTGTTTGTCTTTCACCAATAGAGCTGTGTGCTGTCCTCCACTGGACACCATTAGCACTACACGGTTCTCCAGCTGTTTGCCTGTCATCTTCACTGGACTCCACTCATCATCGTCTTCTCCTGTGCCAAGCTGCATGTTGGTACCCATGCCCCAAGAATACACACATCCTAAAATAAAAACGAGGTGATAGCTTATAATCTATCAAAAAGTCACTAATGCTGTACTGTACAAACATATCGATGTCTCACCTTCTCTAGTAACCGCATAGCTGACTGTTGCCCCACATGCCACTCTACACACTTGGTCCATATCCATCACTGGTGTGGGCTCACTTTTCTCTTCAGCCCCCTGTCCAAGTCCAAGTCGCCCATACTCTGCCCTGCCCAAGCTGTATACCTGTCCTGTAAATAAAAGAGTCCAACAGTAAACACTCATTAATTGTCCTACTGCATAAGATTGCGTAAGAGTGACATTAAAATGCGTGTCCCCCCATTAAATATCACAACAAATATTTAATTTGATGTTTGTTTGGTTAGTTATAGCTAAACTTTCCAACTGATGGTTTTGACCATAGTGTCAATTACACACACACACACACACACACACACACACACACACACACACACACACACACACACACACACACACACACACACACACACACACACACACACACACACACACACACACACACACACACACACACACACACACACAAAACTGTAAAGTCATGTCATATTGTAAAATAGTCTTAAAGGTTTAAAATCCTGAATGACATTGTGCTCACAGTGGGTTTTATCATCAGTTATGTTTACATTAAAAAACAGACTCTCTGTTGGTTGTTAGTCTTTAGCTTTTTTGGGCGTATCCACTGTTCATTCAGTTTCTGGTGCCGTTTGTTTTGCAGGAGTTTAGTGTAGCCTACTTGAGTATTTTTCCTCATGTTGACGCTCTCCATTATGTTGTTGTGATTGGTTGTTTAGTAGTCCACCTACACACACACACACACACACACACACACACACACACACACACACACACACACACACACACACACACACACACACACAGGGATTGTTAGGTTTTTTCTGACTGGGTAGGAGAGACATATTCGGGGTAGGTTCAACTGGGTTCGTAGTAGGGCTGAACGATATAGACAAAATTTCATATCTCGATTTTCATGCCAGATATCTCGATTTTGATACAATACGATATGACTACATGTTCGGTGAAAACCAAGCATTTCATGGTCCCTGGAGCGTGCGATCAAGTGCATCACATGATCAACTGCTAAATTCAAATGTTGAATTTAGCCAGAGACAGGCGCGCTCAGAGCTGTCATATCACAACTTTTCAGTGTTTTCAACCACATACTTCACAGTTCACCAGCCGCTTACTTTTAAGTATTTCGGGAGAAGTTGATGAATTCACGTGTTGTAAACATAGAGGTTGTAAATCCAACAGATCCGATTCTCTGAACTGCGTCTGCGGCACAAACTAACACGGCAGCGCCCATCGCGCATACAGCTCAACTAACGCAATTGTTATAAAAAAGGTGTTTAAACAACAATATACTTCCACTTACATGTATTTGAGAATCGGAATATCAATATAGTTCCCACGTCCGCTGGCTTTAGCGGTGCATTCAAGGGCACTCGTAAAACTGATGTTTGTTGTGACTGCCAGAGTTGTATGCAGGGCGAGCGCGGAGAGGGGAAATCTATATAGTCTATATCGTTGCTTTTTTCGATAGTAATATCTTGAAAGTTCATATCTAGATACGATAACGATATATCGTTCAGCCCTAGTTTCGTAGTACATGGCCCAGGTCTTAAATACAAAGCATTTTATCTCTATTGTCCCCATGTCTTCAGTACATGGCATTAGCCCTGCCTCAAAACTAATGAGACGTGTACTGAAAGTAAATGCAGATAAATTCTTCTCAGAAAAAGTATTTTTTATGTACTCTTCATCTCGCTGCAACATTTAATAAAACAGTTGAATTGGGGAACACTCAAATTGTCAGTGGGCAGAAGTAATATTTACAATGTTGTGCCTCCAAAAACAGGTACTGTTTCATGGTTAAGAATAATGTTGCAATGGAGGCCAAGTGATTTTCAAAATACAATACATATATAGTCTTGATTATAACAGAAATTTATCAAAGATATTCAACAACAACAAATAGGTTTACCTTTAGCATCAAGACAGAGTGTGTGATGCTGTCCTCCGGCAAAATCAACCCAGGAGGTGGTTGAGTTCTTGAAGCATGTAAGTTTGACTGGGACAAAGCACATCTTTGTGCTTTTAGTGCCTGGAAGAGTAAAAGTAAAACACAAATAAACACCACAAACACAAACAAAACAAAAGTCACAAGATGCAAGAATTAGCTAGAACTCTAGCTATTTTTCAATCTCAAAAGGCAGGAAAACTTATGTATAATACTAACCCAGCTGGTGGTAGTTAGAGAGTCCAAATCCATACACATAGCCTTCATTTGACACAGCAAACGTGACATAGGCCCCACAGAACGCATCAGTGAAATTAATTTTCCCTTTCACTTTTACCATCTGAGGCTCCAGCAAACGACCTGGGACAAAGGGCAGATAATCATTTCAGACCATCAATTTAATTCAACATCTAATAGAGGGAATGCACAGACGTCACTTTCCCTTTGGGACATGCCCCCATCTTTCCCGCTGAGTGGCAAAACATACAGCAACATGACTGCCTTTGGTAGGGGGAAAAATGAGAATAAAACGGACGAGTATCTGCTCTACAGTGATCCACTCAACTTACCCAAGAACCATTTGTCTAGGACATTGATATGTGGCCAGAAATTATGTTTCCTGAAATTTTTATGTACCTAATATCGACCCCAGGAAAATACTCAAAGCAATGTCTCAAGGCATACAAAAGCCTTGAGGCCAATGTCACTCAGTAATGCTGCTATTTGCTGCTATTGCACTTCTGGTTAGACCTAAACTGCATTTCGTTGCCTTGTACCTGTACTTGTGTAATGACAATAAAGTTGAATCTAATCTAATCTAATGTTGTAGCCTATCTGTGCATAGAACATAGTCAAAATGAATGGTCCCCTACTGAAACACTGGATAGCTGCGGAAAGGACAGGGACAGTTTTGACAACACAAATCTATGTTCCAGTTGTTCTTCTGAATCCATTCGCTTCTCTTCTCTTTACATTTTGGCAGTCTATTAAAAGATAACTCGGAATTTTGCTTAATCTGTTTGCACAATTTATTAAAGTGGCGCAGTGGTAGGCGGTT
Source organism: Perccottus glenii (assembly GCA_024416835.2). Lineage (NCBI taxonomy): Eukaryota > Metazoa > Chordata > Actinopteri > Gobiiformes > Odontobutidae > Perccottus > Perccottus glenii. The sequence goes on from CM044551.2 coordinate 12,490,295, forward strand.
TGATTCCCGCTATGACCACAGTTCATACTGTTGTTGTGTCCTTGGGCAAGACAGCTGTAACACTGGTGAATAGAAGCTTAATGTAAGCCGCTTTGGATAAAAGCATCTGCTAAATGACTAAATGTAAATGTATTACACAGCTCTTCTCCATTGATGATCTGTATTAAAAATTTGATATTGCCGCACAGGAAGCTTTTGCCACTCAGCGTGCGTAGCAGGAGTGACTTCCACATCCTGTGACGTCATGTGCATTCCCTCTATAATTGGAAAAGTCTTACCAAGACCTTTCCTTCCTCCTCTGTCTGAAAAGTGTTCAGGTACTCTGCCCAGCTGGCCCTGTTCTGCACAGCCTGAAGTGTACAGATTTCCGTCCAGTGTCACCATTACGAGGTGGTCAGTACCTGATTTGAAAATAGACAACTATTAAAATGAGGAAATGGAGCAGTATTGTCCAGCAACCATGCAGTTTCTTACCAGAGGTAATTTTCACTACAGCTTCTGTCATGGGAACTTTTGACGGAAGCATGCAAGTTTTCAATGGCTCAAGGAGCCCGATGACCCCATTGTTGTCCTGCCCAAGATATATTATCCAACATCAATACATATCCAATTGTAAAACTACTGGTTTACGCACATACTCTTTAAATGATGTAAACTGTCTCTAAACAAAGGCATGCTATTTAAAGCAATACACTAATGAAAACTAACCCTAAAAGAGCCCCAGATGTAAACTACTCCTTCTTCTGTGAGCGCAGCTGAGTGGCTGTCTCCTGCAGACACCTGGACCACCTTTTCTCCCAGCTCCACCTTTCCAGGAACCATCTCAGACCCCTCTTCTGATGTATTTCGTCCAAGGGCCCCTTCATCGTTGCAACCAAATGTGTAAATCTTTAAAAAAGGAGGCAAAAATGTGACAACTAAGATTATGTTTAAAATGAGTTATTTGTGCGGGTTGTTGAAGTTTCATGTGAAAGACATATGGTCAACAAGTACTTACATTACCAGTGTCACTGAGACACACTGTATGCATACCACCAGCTACAACTTGCACCATTTGCTCTGGAAGGGTCAGAAGGGCTGGCCTCTTCCTTTCAACGATGTTGTCACCTAAACCTAACTGTCCAACATCACCCTGACCAAGAACAAGAACCAGACCTGTTTCTTTTGCATGACTCCTGTGGGAAACTAGAAAATAACATAAAAAATAATTATTCAGCTATTAACCTCAGCACAGTTACTGGACTAGAGTTAAAATATTTAATAACTTTAAATGATCACGTTACCTTTTACTTTTTTGGCATTATTATTTTCAACAGGAACCTCAGACTTTCTTTTTGTGGTGGCCTTTTTGGCAGGCATGACTGCAGCTAGCTCTAAAAAAACAAACATATATTTTCAAATCAGCATAGTAATAAATCCACACAGTGGTACATTTAGGTGATAAACAGCAAATATTAGTAGCACTGGATAAGGAGTTCCGCTACCAAATGTAACAATAATAATAATAATAATAATAATAATAATAATAATGTGAGGCATTATAGGTGGTAAACATCGTTAGGCCTTATTCTGTGCGTAAAAGTAACCAGCAGTTGGTGCTCAACAGCTGCCCCAGGCACATTTCAGTCGGATTGAGGGACGTCCTGTTTTTTGGCGGCGGGCAGCTGTGTTTCATTGATGAACATTAACATAACCTCCACATGTAAGAAGAACATACCGTTTGAAGTATATCTGACATTATGATAAACCATGTTTATTTAATCCACCCAACTTTGCTTTAAAGTGCAAATAGCGTGCATTCAAGCAGCGTGATCTTGACACGTTAGCATGTGTCACCACATGAAGAAACCCGCTTTTCAGTACTAAAACAAGCCAAACATGACTTGGATAAGATGATGTAGTCCTTAAGCATGTTGTACTAGGGTTATTACAGTGACTTTCCATGTGTTTAACTTTGGAACTACTCATTTGACTCGAGCCAACACTCAACATGCTGTTGATATCCATTGCTAACAAGCTAACCAAATTAGCCGACAGGAATGACCATAGTTAATAATAGTACACATGAAATATCTTGTTAGCTGCTAGCTTTGTTTCAAAAAGGCAAAAATATGTTGTAGAGTCACTAACCTGTAATGAGCAGATTTGTAGATTGTATAAGAGCCAGCGTGCACGCACTGTTCCCGGTCTCTTCAGATACCGCCGTAACGCACGACGTCACGGCGTACTTAAAAAAAAAAAAAAAGGTAGCCGGGAGCAATGCGTTTGTTACTATGGCAACGCTCAGCGTGAATAAAACCAAATTGACTTAATTATTAAAAAGTTAATAATTTAATGGTTAATAGATAGAAGATGATGCATTTTATTGATGATGCTTTTATTAACATCTAATCTTGTGGAGACTTTTAAACAACTTTTAAACACTTTCTCTCTTGGGATTTCTTTATTGGCCAATTCGAACAAACAAAGCCAATCAATGTAACGCTGTGTCCGTTTCCTGTGTTCTTGGATACAGCAGGAGCACGTGCTTCAAATGTAAAAATACATTAACCTTCTATGCCACAAGATGTCGCTGGATTGTTACTGTACAAATAAGTTCTTCTGGGTTAGGAAGGTGAACAACAGAAAATAACACACAAAGATTAGCCTTTTAATTAGACTGATAGTCAACTATTTACAAAAGAAAAAGATATTTTCCATACAATTAGAAATTAGAAAAACTTTAAGCAACTAAATTTTATAGCATTAACCATAACCAAAATTTCTTTGCTTAAAAAAATAGCAACCTATAGTTGTACTATATTTAAAATGGTTTGAAATGAAAGGAAGACAAAATATACACAAGCGTCAGTTTACCCTAAACTGTACAAAGAGAACCCTGTAAGCTATTGGCCAGACAACAATAAGATATAACAATAAATATGTCTGCATTTTCAAAAGATCCAAAATGACTCCCTGCTGACCATTTATAGATTTTTATGATTTCTGATAAATCCCTGATCTAAATTCATAGCATTTAACACTCACACTAATAGCTTGATGCTGTGACCATATTTTAAAATGGCTACAGAATGCATTGCGTGTTGAATCTTCAAAGGGAAGTAAAGAAACTATTAACATCCTAAAAGGATTGACAGTATCCAGATAAAACAGCACTGGATCTTGTATTGGCTCACTGCAGAAATCAATGACAATCACCACTTTCCTGGCTCTACTCTTTTGGGCATCATATATTGGCACACGCAAACAACAACAGCCTCAAGACTGGCCCTTTTATATCTAGATTCAGCATAAAAGGCCACCTTACAGCACAGTTATAAATATAGGCAAGCCAAAAAACACAGGCTTAAATAAAAGCTATTACTGCTAATATGTTCCAATTAACAATATTAAATATATTGTTTTGTGCTTTACAGAATATTTTAAAATTAAATCTTTCCTAGTGTCAATATCAAGTATCAGTCTGTACACAATTTTATAAAACACATAAGATGTCCCATCCTATTACTCAATACACCAGTCTCCATCCTCTTGTGCACTCCATTTCAATGCAGCAGTTAGTTTCTATTCTTTATTATTACTATATGAAGTATTAGCAGTCTTCATTATTACTATTGTTAATTATGTTAACAAGATGAGCTAGCATTTTCATGTACAAAAAAGGCAACACAGAATGAGGCCGCATCAATGGTTATCTTGTCCCTGAGAGGTACCACATAAGGACAGAGAGTGAGTAAGCCCTATAGGTCCTCTGCCACTTCCTCACTTCATTGGCACGTGGCTCCCCCTGTTGGAGGAAAACTGCATCCGGGTAACACCCACCAGCTCAGTTGATGTAGTGAGAAGTCAATGGAGAGAAGCAAGACGTGTACTGGTTTTCAGTTATTTCCAGGCTTTACTTGATCATTTGTACAGTACATTTCCGGAAAATAATCATTCATCTGCCTGCATAAGGAGCTGATAGTTGCAATAGAGACCTTAAGTGCTTTAATATCCACAAAGATAGGTAGTCTCTAAGGCCGATGAAACCTAAAATACACAAAGACAAATTGTGAACATGTTAAATAGTAATAATATGTAATATGTAAAACGGCACAGTGACATTTCTACCTTGTATACATTCTGCTGTCTTCATGAACCTCCATTTCAGTGCTTTTATAATCATTGAGCTCTTTCCGGATGGCAGCCTAAACCAAGAGCGCATATGTATGTATTAAATGATTAATCTAAGACAAAATGCTCTTTTAAATATGATTTTTGAGTCTAGTTCTTAAAGATAAAACCCTAAATGTACCTTGTCAGCAGGAGTGAGCTTGGTCCATGGCTTGTCTGCTCTGCGATCATAGTCTTGGGCATCTGTGACTTCCACATACTCATGGAATCTCAAGATTTTTCTCGCCTGTAGTTCTGCAACTGTGGGTCTTTGACTTAACTACATAAGACAAGTCTCTTGTCAGTTTAGAAGCAAACAAATTATGATTTAACATTTGTCTCTCTAAAATCAACATACTGCCCATACCTTTCTTGTCAGCCGCCGCTTGATCTCTCTAACCTCAGCTTGCCTGTCAGCTTGATTTTTGGCTGAAAGGAAATTAGAAAAAAACAAACCAGCTAAATTTAGATGGTACTGTATGGAGGAGTGGGTCAAATCAGTTTCTAAATTTAGACATCCAATACTATCACTAATTTATAGATAGAAATATGACATCAAACTATAAACAGACAAATAAGATTTTGAAAGGTTGGAAAAAAGAAATAATACTGACGCTGAAGGATGTTTCTTTGCTCAAGCTCCTCAGCAGTGGGTCTTTGGCTAAGTCGTCTGCGGTAAGAAAAAAAGAGCACTATTTTTAAACTGTTTCATCATGCTGTCATCTAGGCAATAAGTAGGACAAAGACACAAACTCTGGATTTCTTTATATCTTCTATTGTCAGCCCGAGAGTAGAAAATATTCATTGTATTACAGTTACTTTTAACCTTGTGAGGGCAGTGCCGATCTGAGTACGAATGGCCTCCCACTGCTCCCTGCTCTGCCAGGTTAGGTTGTTGTGTCCGGGTGGATGGTCGTCTCTGGTGCCCCTCATCTGTGTAAACCTGTCCCTTTCTGGTGCACAGGGGCGACTGCTTAGTTTTAGAGCCAATGTGTCCTTCCTCTTCACCCTGCTGGCTAATGCACCTGAAAAAAATTTACAGAAAGAAATTACATCATCTTCTAAGGCCCACAAACAACTCTGATACATTAACTTTCTTAATTAACTAACTAGGCGGGGGCTCATCCTCTTCATCCTCATCTGAGTTTTCATCTTTATAAAGCACAGGACCATCAGAGTCACTGTCCTCCCCACCCATGTCTTGTTGTCCATCGTCATCCTCCTCCTCACTGCTGTTTTCTGCTGGGATGACACATACACCGGCGTCTCCAACCAAGCACCGGCGACTCCTTGGCTCTAACTCAGGCTGTGGGATCTCACCATCATACTCTTCCTCTTCCTCATCATCTTCCTCATCTTCCTCTGAGTAATCATCTTCAGACCTATTAAAATCAAAGAAACCCTTCTGGTGTAATCTGTTTATTTAAATGTAATGTATATTTGAATGGCATTTATCACTAATAACACAATACAGGTAAATGTTTTTTATAAAAGGCTCCATTAAAGCTTTATTGTAAACTTACAGTTTCAGGGGCTGGATGCTGACTGGTAGAGGGCGACCTCCTTGGTATTCAGGAGTTTCAAAAAGCAGAGCATGTGCACGTTGTGCCCCATCTGGGTGTGGCTGGGCTGGACCAGGAGTGGAAAGGGCTCTCTGAATCATGATGTGCAGTGGGACAGGAGCCGGGCGCTGGGGAGAGTCATTGGTTGGGCTCGGGGGGTCGAAGAGCATGGGGATGGGTTGGGGCAGTGCGTGGGGGTAGGAGTGCTGATGATGAAGGTGTGTGTGAATGTGGGCTGGCAGCGGCGTCGACGGGGAAGGAGGAGGCAGCTGAAAGCCAAGAGAAAGGTTGTTATGATCCTCCACTGAGAGTGTTGAGGGGTTGACAGGATGCCCTGAATTAGAGCTGTCCTCTGTGTTGCGTTTGGTGACAGGGGTGGTCCTTTTTGGGGGCATCGGAGGAGAAGGCTTGGCTGGTACAAGACTGCTTCCTCCTGTGGCATGAGTGTAGTCACCTGCAGATTAAAAGGAAATTAAAATAATGATACTGAAAAATAGCTATATCTTGGGCTTCTAGATAATTCCTGCTTTTGTTTCTGTGACAAGTGCACATGCAAATTTATGATGCCACTAAAAAATAATGTGTCTATAAATGTAAATATTGCAATTACATGATTGACTGAGCATAATTTTTTACATTCAGTGACATGAGTCAACAAACAAGTGACTCACTGACATAAGTGCACAGATAAAGAGTATACTGTATATGTGCTACATGAGTAACATGTGCCCCAGGTCACAGAGATAAAAGAGATGCACAGCCTGCAAAGCCACCCCATCTTTAAGCACTAAAGCTGCTACACAGAAAAGCTCAAAGGCCATCTTTGTGTTGAATTTCGAACACATTTTATCTTACAAACATTTTTTAAAATGTAAATCAAGCATAGCTGCAGACAAAAGACAAAATAATGTGAGAAGTAATGTTTTGACACCAAGACAAATAAACATCCTGGATTAAACTTAAATTAAAAATTGTAGAACTAATTATCTGAGCATCTTCACTTAATTCCCTATTAAACTTTTCTTATTCTTTTTATCCTCCATTCTTGCATTTATACATATTTGCATCTATCCATGTTTATTCAGCTGGAACTGGAAACATCCAGTGATGATTATAGGCCAACCTGCTAAAGAGAGTTCCTTATTCACATGCCAAAGTGAGCCAGAGCCACTCATCAACCCATTATGCGCATGCACTTCTTATATACTACATCCAGACAAGCAAAGGCCAAACAGCAAGTGAAATGACTACAAGGGAAAGTAGCTGGAAGCTTGAAATGAGGTTGGCATTTCAGACATGGACGCCTTGGTGACAAAGATACCAGTGGGCGTATTTTTACCTGAGCGCAGGCCCCCGGCCCGCCGGCACAGGTAGGCTGGCAGGGATAGGTAGACATCATAGTCGCATTCACGCTTCCAGCATGACCAGTAGAGAGGAAGCTGAGCATTCTCTCCCCCCTGCAGGGCTGAGACTAACAAGATTCCTTCAACTTATTTAATAGTAAAGCTGTATTAAATGTGTAAAGTGTGCATTCTACACACTTGTTTCCCTCAACAATAATATGCAATTATCTGGGTTTCTGTATAAATAATAATTTTATTACTAATGTAAATAGGAGGGCTGCTATAAACATTAGACCCGCATTTGCCTTATTTATTTTAACTATCTTTACTTTAAATTGTGTAAAACATCTCAAATATGGAGTAAAATCCCAGTGAAGTAACTGAAAGCAAATATTTTTTAAGAAACCAAATCTGAAGATATTTCGAGACAACCCAAGTGGGAATTAAATCCCAAAATCCCTGATAAAACAAACCCACAGTTATTTACAATTACTTTAGTGCATCTGTGCAAGTAACAGCCCACAGCCATTAAAGTCCCAGTTATCTTCAGAAAGTCTGAAAAGCTGGGGAAATGGGCTTTTAAAATAGCCCAGGCGTTGTAAGTAATTAGCTGGGGAATAGCAGCTCAAGCTGTTTAGATAACATCATAACCGGGATGTGTGTGAAGCCAAACACTCTGCAACTCAGTTATGCAGTGATTCATAAATGTACATTTTGTTTTTGCCAGTAGGAAACAACATGCTAAATGAACCCACATTTGAGTGTTTATGTGACTACACTGATGACTTTCATCGCTTAGAAACCCAACCAAACATAACATAAGAGCACTCACCAAGCATGGCAGCATTGCACCTGTTCACAGGTTTGGGCGGAGGCAAAGGCGGCTGCTTGAATCCATGTGACAGTGTGGACATGGGGGCTGAGGATGTGGATACACCCGCGGAGGACACGGACCGAACAGGCTTGGAGTTTGAAGCTGATAGCGCAGTGGGAGATGAATACTGGGCTGTAGTTTGATTGGATGGGGTGAGCGGTGGACCCTCGCTGCCAGGTTCAGGGGTAGGGCTCATAAGCCATTTTGGTGTCATTACAGAGTGTTTTGGGGGCAGAGGCTCACGCAGGGTATCTCGAAGAGATTCAGGGTCGGACACAAAAGGGCTGTCCGATTCTACAAAAAAGATCAGAAAAAAAGTATGGCAACACATTCACAGATTAAAAACAAATGAGTTAATTAGATAAGTTATCATATACATAAGTTATTTTACTGGTACTAGGGTTAGCTGAGAGGGAGAAATAATGGCAGCCAAACGCACTCAACATTGCAATAAATGTTTTTGTTCAGGTTTTGTGCTGTGAGGCTTTTTCTCCTGCCTGATCCAAAGCACACTCTGTGATAACACTTGTTTGAGTACTACATTATCTATGGACTGGCAGTGAAAATAAACTGAGTGGGAGGCTGCAATTACCACCAAAGCCCACCTAACAGTGCCACTACACTGATCCCCAAAGTAAACTTTCTCAACTCTAGAGTTATTTGCAAGCTAGCCAATAAATGTGATATTATACATGGTAGTTTGTTAATAATGTTCACAGCCTGAGTGAGTAATGAAAAAACATCTAATAGAATGTTTTCATAAAATGAAATGTTTAATGTTTCATTGATTATCACAGTGTTGGCGTTTAGGGCAATAATGGCTATAGTGATTGTGGAACAATGCTCTGCCAACTCTGCCTCACAGCAAGAAGGTCCAGGGTTTGATTCCCATCCAGGGCAGGGCCTTTCTGTGTGCAGTTTGCATGTTCTCCCTGTGTCTGTGTAGGTTTCCTCCGGATACTCCGGTTTCCCCTACCACCAAAAACATGTACAATATAGGACTACAGATAGAAATTAGCTGTTAAGCTATAATCTGGTACGACTTAATGTACACTGTACGCTGTCCTAAAGACATAAACTAATCTAATAAATAATAAGGAGAAGAGAGGATGAGCTATTCCCTCATGTTCCTGAATAAGAACATAGCTGGAGCAGGACCCCTGGGAGCTAGTGAAGCTTGGCTATATCTGTCAGGACAGGAGTAGAAGCAGAAGACTGTCACACTGATTATATTTGACTTTACAATAAAGTCAAAATTCAACAGGGACCTTTTAAGGTGAGTGAAAAATATCAGGTGGCAGAGAGGAAATTAGCTGTGACTCACCTCTGCGAGTTCTGCCCTCCTCTGCAGATGCATGTCGAGGAAGTGTGGGCTTCCAGTCCCCCTCTGCAGCTCGAGTCCTTCTGCCATCCTCAGATGGGACCTTTTGAAGTCCAGGTCTCTTCTGGTCACTCTCAGGGTGCAGGCGCCCCACGTCTGCCCTCCTCCATCTGCCCATGAATCTGTCCCTGCCAGACCACATTAGGCTTCCAGTCTCCATCTCCATGTGCACGTACCCCCACTCCACCTCCTCTGCGAGTGTCCTCATGTAGTCCAGTGGCTCGGGACCCAAGAGCCCCGGCCCTCTCATCTGTTTGAGGCAGCCAGGTTGGGTTACTCCTACAGTCTGGCTGTAAATGGAGCTTTCCTTGGTTGGATGGACTCCTGCCTCCTCGGACAACTGCACCTCCACTGACCCCCGTGCTCACTGGCAGAGTGTGGCCGTTCTTTACATAGGCCTGCTTCACGTTCTGTGTTTCCACACCTGTGTCTATAACAACAGAAAACACACATTGATCTAATGAAGTGCTGACCTATAGGAAATATGTACTTCATCTGCTTTTTAAAATAATATCAGTAATGTTTGATCACTGATCAAGTGGGTGAATATTTATTCATTTTGCTACTTAGTCTAATGATATTATACCTGAGATTTTCAAGGAGTAAATATGGTAAATGTAGGTTTAATAAATGGGCGGTTGCAGCAGTTAGCACACAATCCTACTCAAAGCTATTTTGCTGCAGGACACAATTTGTTCCACTTTTCTTCACCTCTAGAGAGCGTCATGTCATTTTAAACATGATATTGTGATGATCTTTTCAAATATGTCTTAGGCACCTGCTGTTGAGTGTAGCTGCAATAATGTACTGACTTCACTGCACTGTTAGTGTGTGATTGCCTCAAGGTGAAACTGTCAGATACAGACACTGTTGTGTCAATTTTCTAGATCACAAAAGCACCCTTACTGTTGTCCGGGACTTCCTTCAGAACTCCCTGCTCTATCAGCTCCTGTCTCGTACGCCTTGTCGACATCTTCTTCTCCAGTTCTGTAGTCAATAAAAACAGAAAACAAAATGGCATATTTTGTTAACACAACAACAAAAAGTTCAAAGTAGGCTGAATGTAACATTTATGACAAAAATCCCAAACCTTCTGAGGTCTCCTTAAACTTGTCACTGCTTTTCTTCTTGCGCCATTTCCAGGGCTTAAAGATCTTGCCAAGGGTCGAGAACTTGCCTTTACGTTTTGGGAGAAAGGTGCTGTCCCCTGTGTTGCCTCCCTCCCCCACCATTGTGCCGTGGTGCTGCTCAGTATCATCATCTAAAACAGAGAGCAATAAAAATATCTCAAAGACAACCTAGAGCAGCACAGAAGCAATCAGTGGTAACAATGTTGTAACAGTACATCTTTCTGTATCATCTGTTGCATTTCTAAAGCCCTGTAAGCATAATTATCTTTAGCTGTTTGGTTTGCAGGGACTGTGTGTGCTTTTGGACAAGGGATGTTGAGAGCTTATGGACTCCTCCACACATCTACCGTTAAAGAGGGCTGAATCTGGCATGCAGCCAGGATTTGTTATTGTCAAGTGCTTGCATTCCTTGGCTTGGCTTTATCAGCCCTCCAGCCTGTAGTACCTCTATCTCAAAGAGACACATAGATGCCATAAGACTGTGGCATAAAAGCTGGTGGTCAGAACACACATGCAACAACTGAGAGGTGAAACCTTTTAGAGAATCATTATGAGCTGACATTTATGCTCCGACTGGTCTACTAAATAGCAACTCACAACCATGTCTAATGTGATTGACAGGGTGCTGAGTAAAAGGGTTTCTTAGACACAGAGTCTTCCAAGGCTGCAGCTGCTGCATTCAGTCGACATAATATTACTGGTTGAAAAAGAACAGGGTTGTATTTACAACATCCAGTTCCATGCACACACAGGATGTCTTGGCGACAAGAGCGCCTTGCAGTCTGATTCCCACTACAATATGGCCTCAAGCTGTACATTCGACCCTGATTTGACTTACCTTGCAGTTCAATAAAGGGCTCAAGAATAAGATAAACCCCTAAGTATAAAATGGTTTTACATTTAACAGACAATGAGAAAGTTAGGTTAACTCCCTGTATCTTGCAATGGGTCCTTTCAGCAGTGCATATGTCTGCTGACACAGGATCAAATCCCAATTTTCTGCAGCCGAAGGACAAACCTTTAACTGCTATTCTTTGTTGCCACCTCAATGCTGCTGGCATGGTATAATTTGAACCTAAAGCTTGCATGTTGTTACTTTAAAAGGGATTGTGGTCTGCAAAGGCCTGTAACACTTTAAAATAGAATTGCTCAATGCCCCAATTTGAATAGACATAACATTTTTAATGTAGTAAAAAAAGACAGCATAGTTGCTCTACCTCGAAGAAGGGTACTTGGAGTCCAGCTTCCATGGTAATAAGACTTATAACAGCATGCCATTGAGAAGTAGGAACATTGCACAACCTCAAAACAACTTATTCTGTAAATCCAGACTGTCAGAGATCTCAGAAAAGGCCAGAAGGACAAGATACAGAAAGTTGTTCCAAACTGCAGCAAAGAAGATCTAGGTTGAAATGACCATAGACATCCATTTTAAATTGGTGAGGCATAAATGTGTGGATTTAGACCAGCTGCCATAATATCCAGATGAAGTGTTGCTTTAGACAGCTTTCCTGTGATCCAGGACAGAAGTTTTCACACGACAGCCTGCTCTGTCAGAAGGCTACTGACACAGTGGCTCAGCTGAAGCCAGTGAAGCAGGATAAGTGCAAACTGTGCCAGGCCTTGCACACTCCACAGCTCCCCAAAGATGACGAATGCATTTGCAGTCCTCTGTTTGTATCCTTAGAACTACATCAAAATATTGTCCAGTTTTATTATATTCATAAACTTTGTGATCAGCAAGATTCTTCCCAGAAAAAAATCACGACAAGATATTGTTCCATCTGTGGTGAGAAGAAGAAATCTGGTGTGCGTAGACACTACAGTGGTGTCAGACTCGGGATTACAAATGAGAGGAAAGGCTACAGAGAGAAACAGTACAGAAGTTATTGAAGGGGGGCAGCTGGGAGACCCAGAGAGGAAACAGCACTCCACCCTGTTTCTGTGACCGGGAACAAAGACAACCTCTTCCCTTCACATTTGGCTCAGCTGCTTGTGGAAACCAGATTAGCTAGTTACTATAAAAAAAAAACACTGTGACTGTCGCTCATGTGGAACACACTTTGTGTTCATTCAGAGCAAAGGCAGAAGAGTCATGCTCTTTAATCAGGAGCTCTGCCAAGATAATGCATACCAGTCAGGAAACACGGGGGTGTGTGATTCACTGACGTATCTCTATCCTGAAGCCCCACCCATCGCACTCTCACACATCCCCCGGAGAGGCCAGATTTCCCTCGAACCTCATGACTCAGTGACTAACGGCCGGCTTGGTCATTTATAAGAGATTGAGAAGGAGCTAGCCAGTTCCTGATCTGTTACATAAGATCACAGAGAGCAGTGGGTTGGGAAATACCTTCATCCTTATTATAACACAAAGCAATGCCAGGGTAGATTATGAAACGTAATGCGCTTAATTGACAGCACAAAGAGGTTATAATCACAATGATTGCTTTTTGTAGAATCTTTTCTTTGCAAATATTGTCTAAACACCACTCAAAGCCAAAATAACAATAGCAGTAAGTGAAATAACCTTATTATTAAGACATATTTACCACACGGCAAATTACACTCTACTTTTGTAAGAATCTCTAGAACTGCATTAGCATGCTACAAAAGGGAAAAATGACATTGACATGGGTAAACAAATCTGAACATACAATATTTACTGATATTACTAACAGTTCTTTATTAAATAATAAAACAAATGTGTATATTCTTTCAAACCACATTGCAGTGATCTAACATTCCTTGAGGTCGTAAAACTGATGGTGGCCAAATTTAAAATTCAGCTCTCCTCTTTTGAAATACCAATGAAACAACAAACACACACACACAAGTGTGTTTTGTCTAGTACAACAACTCACCATGATTGTTGTGTTGCTGCTCTGGGTCCTGAGCTGAGGTCTCCACATAAAGACTCTGTCCCATGATCTAGCCCCAGAGGGGCCTCTACCTATCCTGCTCTAGAGTGCACACTGACAAACTGCCTGTGTCCTCCACCAAGCTCCACCAGTCTGCATTGTCTACCAGCTGTTCTCTTCTGAGTGCTGTCCACTTCATTCCTTATCCCTCCCTCATGCAATCTCTTTAAGACCTTCCCTTGCAGAAGCTGGACTCTCCCCTTATTCGCAGACCCTCCTCCCTGACTCATAGCACAGGCTGGCCCTCACCTCAAACATGCCTACCATTCCTAAAAGAAAGATGTTTTCAATTTGACAATCTATCACAATTTATGTATCCAATAATAATCTAGTGCAGGAGTGTTTAAACTTTCTTCAAAGAGGGACAAATGGGATTATGGGATTATATGTGCAGTTTAATAAAAAAAATATTTTATTTCTATTTTATAAGAGTAAACTGTTTGGAATTTCTGAAAGTATCATAAAACTGTGATCTTTACCTCAGGATGACTTTAAAAAGTTACTTATTTTGGAAAATGACATGAACCCGTATCATTTGTTAATGTTACCTGACTGTGTCGGTCGGCCATAAACAATACGTTTTATCAGGAAAGCGGTGGGCCGTATAAAGTCTCACTTTGTGCCATGTTTGGCCCCCGGGCCTGGATTTTGGACATGTCTGATCTAGTGAATGTGTGCAGTGTATACTAAGTAACATATTCTATGTAATTTAACAAAGATACTACTAAATGTAAACGCTCATTTATTCAGCTTAAATGGCTAGATAATTAAATTATACATTGTAGACATGGGTTGGGCTGTATGCTCTTCACAAACCAGGGATGAAGTTGAACAACTTTATCAACTTAGGAGGCCCCAGTAATGATTTGCTTGTAGATTATGTGAATGTCTATTTAAAGAAGCAATACACCATATCTGACAAATAACCTTATTTAGCTACAAAATATAAAAGGAGAAGAGAAAGTAGAACATGGCCCAAATTAAACTTATGAAGGGTAATGATGAACCTAACACAGAAAAATGGCATTATGTTGACGGTGGAACTGAAAAAATGTGTTTAAGACTTTCTTTATTGTGATATTGTATCCACTATAAGCACCAATATTTGACTCTTTTTAATGTTCAAGTGTGGGTTAAGCTGCTCACCACTTTTAAAGCCCCCAGCCACTATTTCTGCTTTTTGAATTTATATAGAACAATTTATAAGAGACCAAATAACCAAATTTCCCCTTGGAGATTAATAAAGTTGAATTTAATTTAATTTTTGAATTTCAACTTGCATGTTAGCTTGTGTTTGTAACATGTCTCCAATGACAGCTTTGCTGTTAAGAATGTAGAGAGGACAGACCAAAAAGAAGAAAAGATGGTCAGTTTTCCTAAATTTAAAGAAAACAGGGAATTTGCATTGGATATATCTTGATTCCTTTTTTAGGTCTGAGTGTCTCCAGACAACCTTGTCTCTGTCTCAGAGGAATCTGGCACATTGAGCTGTGTCATTATGCCTGGATAGATCCCAGTTTTCAAAGCATTTGGCAGCATCTTGGCTGCTTCTAAAGATGGTGCGCTACTGTGTTTGATGGCATTCCTTTTCTCTCCCTGTGCCCCACATACAGCCTCCACACTGGGCCTGTTTCCAGAGTTGCTGAACCAATCCACATGAGCCCAGAACCTGTTGGCCTGACCTGGATAACAGACTGAGCCAGTAGGCAGCCAGACGGAAGTACACTTACAAAAATATATGTTGCAATTTAATAAACAAATACATCACAAACCTTTTTCAAGGGCAAATGTTGAAGCTTTTCCAGCAACTTCGAGCTGCATCGAAATACATATTACATAAAAAAGATAGACCTAAAATTGTGATGACAGTAAGCAAATCTTTTTGCCTTTCTTTACCTAAGTTATATAAATGGGAACAGGCAACAGGTGAAGATACACTAGTAAACAAACAAACAAAAACTAAATTAATTCCTCTTTTTTCTTCATGCCTCTGGGTTTACAAAAGAAAAAGTCCCTCAGAAGCTGGGACTTGAGACACATATTTTCAATAGGTTGCACACATTACAAATGGATTCACAGAAAAGCCTAAAAAGCCATTGAGAGTGGGATTAAGCTGAGGGTCTGCAAAGCCCTGAGCAGTTCTCCTGAGTGTCTTGTAAAATTTGCAACGACCTCATAAACAAAGAAGATGTGAAGAGTTTATTTACAAAAACAGATAACTCTGTTTTTAAAAATGGTCACAAACATATTTTTTTGTTTTATTTGCCAAAGGTGATATCAGTCAAACCAAACTTGAGTGGCTGTGACCAATTAGGACCACTAAAATGGATTTGGGTTTTGAAAACTGCGCTATGCAAAGAATAAATTACAAGCCTCAGTTTAGTGATTTTCAAAATGTCTTTTATCTGTTTTTGCAAATGAACTCTTCATGTACAGCTAAATGGGTGGATCCACAGCATTAACACTTAAGAAACTTAGAAACTCACCCTGATTTTCCATTACAGAGTTTGAAGCACACCAATCCAGTCTGGATTCTGTAAAACAACATTTAGAGCATGAACATAATCTATCATTGATGAAGTCTGTGCTTAACCTAAACTGAGGGCAAAAACTATGTAAATGACATGCTTTAATGAAATGGAATTTAGACCATTAGTGTCAAAGTAAGATGTCAAAAAATACGACATTTTGTACAATGATTGATTTATTACAATTGTTCACTGGGTTACTGAGTAGTTTTATATACAGTATGTAATTTGATAATGTTGCAGGAATATCCACTGTAAACAAGTAACAATCACAACCCGAACCCTAACCCGCAGATTTGCTACAAGACACTGTTATTAATTACTAGACACATAAATAGTAGGTGTCAACATACACTGTAGAAAGTCATGGGTGGGTGTGTTGAGGTCCTTAGCAGCAGAACAGTGACTTTCTTTCAGGTCTCCAACATGTTGAAGATCTCAGCTCCTCTCATCTTTAACTCCTGAGGCGACAGAAAATACATGTCAGAATTATAAATAAATATAACATAAAGCCCAGAAGGAGTGGTGGTAAAATAATTATGTATTCCAGCATTTCTATATTGACAAGCAAATGCATAATCCTAGTGTGTAGAACAAAGCACATACCATTTTTAAACAATAAGATACCTAAGCAAGGATTCCTCAGAAGTAAAACAATGGAAGAAATCGCAGAACTGGTGTGAATTTGTTGATATGATGAAAGTCTTCAAATCCAATACGAGGAGTTTGCAGGAACACATGCAGACTCTGTGTCCATTTTTTCTTCTTCATTATAGCTATTCATATGTCTAACCCTAAATGAGACCACTAAACTTTAGCTATACAGATTAATAACACAGCAAAGTGGTCCTTCTGGTGGTCTAATGTACACTTGGTCATATCATCTTACATTCTCAAGATGTCCAATATACACTACCAGTCAAAATGTTGGACACAGCTTCTAGTTTACTGTTTTTTCTTTATTTTATTTACGAGTATTTACACTTTGTAGATTCTCACTGAAGACATCAAAACTATGAATGAACACATATGGAATTAATTAGTAAACTAAATGTGTTTCATATCTAAGACTCCTATTTTGGCCTTCTCTCAATGAGCTTCATGATGTAGTCACCTAAAAATGGTTTTCACTTCACAGCTGTGCCTGTGTCAGGGTTCATTTGTGAAATTTCTTGCCTACTTGAAGGGGTTGGGAACATCAGTTGTGTTGTGCAGAAGTCAGGCTGGTACACAGCTGACAGCTCTATTTGACAACTGTTAGAATTAATTTTATAGCAAGAACCAAGAAGCTAAGTAAAGAGAAATAACAGTCCATCATTACTTTAAGAACTAAAGGTCAGTCAGTCCTGGAAAATTGCAAAAACTTTAAATGTGTCCCCAAGTGCAGTTCCCAAAACCTTCAAGTGCTACGACAAAAGTGGTTCACATGAGGACCACTCAAGGAAAGGAAGACCAAGAGTCACCTCTGCTGCTGAGGATAAGGTCATCTGAATCATCAGCCTCAGAAACAGCGGGTCATCAACTGTTCAGAGGAGAATGCGCGAATCAGGCCTTTATGTTCAAATAGCTGATTAAAAAAACACTAATAAGAAAGAAAAAGCAAAAAAAAAAACAGCAGAAGAGATGTGTTTGGGCCAAGAAACACAAGGAATGGACATTAGACCCCAAACACCCCTCCAGGCTGTGTAAGGACTATTTGACCAAGAAGGAGATTGAAAGAGTACTGCGCCAGATGACCTGGCCTCCACAGTCACAGATTCTTGCCACCCTTTGCAGTAATCCAAGCAAAGGGTGGCAAGAATCTGAAATATTAAACATGTTTTACTTTATTGTGTACTACGTAATTTTATATGGTGTCATTCATAGTTTTGATACCTTCAATGAAAATCTACAAAGTAAATAGTCATGAAAATAAAGAAAAAACAGTAAATGAGAAGGTGTGTCCAAACATTTCAAACATTTGACTGGTAGTGTATAATGCATAGATGGCAGTTTGGGTAGTTTGTGTATTAGAAATAACAATTGCATTGTTTGTTTTGGTTCCCTTCTGGCCAATTTACTAGCAATGTAAAAGTATACTTCCCTAGCAAAAGAAGAAGCATACTATTTACCATCAAGGTCACAACACTAAATATTGCCCAATTCACACATTCCTTCCTAAAACTAAACCTAGATGTAGCACAGCCATTCAGATGTAATGCTGAGAAGAGGCAGATGTGGTTGGAGATGATTTTTTGCACTACCGCTCAGTGCTACAGCCTTGGCTAGAAGACTCAAAATAATCGAGCAGAGTGGAGAGCATTGTACTCTATCTTTGGTGTCTGAAAGTTAGAACAGATAGGAGGCAGTGAGGGGGCAGACACACAAATAAAGCTTTACGCTTCATGTTAAATGCAGTACAACATCTACAAAGGACTAGTTTTGGGGAAAAAATACAGCAACAAATGTTGCAGTTCTACCTTTTCTTTATTATCTTGCTCACAGCAAAGCTCAGACTGTGCCTGTATAAAAAGGGATGCTGATGGCCTAGTTCCTTTTTGAATTGTTAACCCTCTCCCTGCTTTCATCAGACAGACAAATCAATGTGTGAATGATAACTTAGTCCATGCTCACTGCAAACTTTGTCACCTAAGCATCCTGTCTGTCATGAAGCTTTTGAGAGCAGATGAGAACTAGGTTTACAGGCATACAAATCTATTTGCAAAGCAATTTATGGTATAACTACAGTGCATTATACCAAAAGACAAGAAAACATACAACTTCCTAGCCTCATCACTCACTGCTCATATAATCATGTGAAGGCATGCATACAATCACGAAAAGCTATGAACCCACATCCTTCACCAAATGATAGCCTGACGTTGGAGGTCACCATGTGACTTTGTGCTCATCCACAAACGCAGTCATCCCGGATAGGATTGCCTATCAGGTATGTAAAAGCAGCCACTAAAAACTGCCTAGAAGCCCCAAGTCTATCATCTTCTGTGAAGCACATACCCTCACTGGCATACTCTTCTAGAGCTGATTCAATTACTATAGGAGCAGAAATGGCAAATTTACTTTATTATTAATCCCCAAGGGGAAATTCTGTTGTTAGGTCTCATCAAATTAGTTGATTAAGTTGAGTCAAAAGTCTTCATCTGCCATATATGGATTGAATCTACAGTCTTATGTCAGTTGGGAAGAAGGAGTTCTGTCCTGCAGCTCACTGATCTCAGACATCTACTGAATGCCATCTTTAACCAGCAGTTCACTTTTCACTTGGGCATGGATACTGTGAGCATTTGTCTAAAAAGACATAACAAATGTGACTACAACAGAAATGGATGTATACTTACAGAAGTCAGATTTGTGCCCCCGGAAAGACGACTGCCCATAGATCACACCTGCACTTTCTGCTGGCCCCTTTGCAGCCCATTTCCGAGCATATCCCGCACCTCTCTACAAAGTGGATGGACGACTGTTCCTATTCAGGACGGGTGAGCGTCATCAGCGAGCCTGTCCCAGAAAAGAACAACTTACCACAGGGACTGGTGGCCCACTTTTATAAGAAGACCAAAACGGTCCTTGCCTTTGCTAAACTTTTCTCTCTTAGTGTCCCTTGTTCACTACACTGCAGGGGACGGTAGCATTAGTCACCAACTCTGAGCAATACATATTCACACTACACTGAAGGTAGCAGAACATTACCAAGCAAAGGCTTGTACTGTGCTTCAAAATGTGGACTGGGCCTTAAGGAGGTGGGGGCAGAGACATTTAGCTCAGAGCAACAGATCTTATACTGTTACAGCTGTATGAGGTCTAACTGAATCAATCAGGCCCTGCTGACAGCTTTACCATCATGGTTGCCTCTTAATGGCCCATTAAAGAGGGGGCTTCCAATGAGAAGTGGAACAAGCAGAACATATCCATGAGGTTGCAATTTCTCCAAAGAGGGAATTAACTTGAAAAGCTGTTAGATGGAGCAGCTCTGTATGTCATATAATCCAAAACACATCCTACTTTTTAAAAGACAATATGCAAGGATACACTAACATTAATGACAATTAAACTATACAAGGTAATAATACTCTTAGGTCCTGGTTTGATGCCACACAATTTCAATGAGCAAACATGGTATGTTCAAATTTGAATTCAATATCGGAGAACGTCCTTGAAAAAGCACTACTGGAACAAATAAACAACCAAAGAACATAAATGAAGAGAAGCTACGGACTACATTTTACAGAGCTATAGGGACCTGCATTGTTTGTCATGAAGATGTAGAGACAAGTGTATCACGTCTTCCATCTTTCCTCAACAATCCATGTCTTAAGTAGATGCAAATCTAGAGCCCATTATAATTGAATGGCGAATATTAGAATAACCACATCACCACTTGCCTCTCGAGGCCAAATATGAATTACCTGAGCAGTTGTCTCCGTCTGCAGTGTGAACAGCACTAAATTAAGCAACTCCGAACACAAAGCTATGAGTGACGGCTTCGACATCAAGCTGCGTCCCTGAGCGCGCCGAGCGGAACTCGCGCCAGTGGGGCGAGATGGTGAATGGGAGCTCACCGTCAAACAATACACTGCATGGCAGCATGGCCCCATCCGGGAACAGTTTTCAAGGTAAAACACAGGCGTTTAAATAAAGGCTACCAATCTTTTCATGATCTATTGTAGGCTAATACAATATAAACTGTAGCTTACCGAAGAGTGTTTGCCGAATCCACAAAACTAATTTTAACAAACTATCTCTTCATAAAGCACCTTCAAATGGACAGTCAGGCATACATACAACATACAACACAAAAGACGGAAATATGACACATAAACACAAAACACAAACTCATTATTAAAGTACCAAAGGACATCAGCAGCCTACAATCAATCAAGAAACTCACTCTGACTCACATTACATATTAGTAATAATGCGAAAAAGCTAAATACTAACATTTATCTACATATTTATAACTTGGAAATTATTATGCAGTAATAAGGATGCATTACGATAAACTTGCCATGTTTTTAAATTTATTCATGACTTTTACTTTGGTATGTCAGTTTGTAGCCGCAACAACCCGTATCACTTTTAATTCTATTCATGTGATTGTTCATACTTTGGTAAAAAAAAAAAAAAAAAAGGTTATTATAGGCCTACAGGCTGGATCTATCATCTTTGGTTTTGATATTACTGAATAACATGTTTAAAGAATGTTGCATGGCTGGTACAAAAAACAAATGAAAATCTGGTCCCCTCTATCATCATGCTAAGCTGGGGCCTTGTTCCAAATGCTGCCTCAACAGGATTTATGCCACTATCTGCCTGTCGGGAAACAATTGTGCAGACCTTTAAGGTGCAGCTCACTGACCTAGTCACATTTTCTACACCTCTGCATCCAGGGGCCACACACATCCTTTGTTGCGCATCTGCAGAGCATCAGCACAAAATACAGTTAAATGTGGCGAAATAACATCGAGCAAACCAGTCAACCGTGCTTTAGACTGCAGCTACACAAACCTAGCCCTAGCACTATCCACACGTCCACTTCATTCAATGCTAATGTGATTTATTTGTCCGACTGTCTTGGGTTGCTTCGCCCACATTGGAGCGCAACACCGTTATTGTCTGCTGAGGAATCTTCCTCGTGTGGTTTTATCCTAAAGCTCACATTACCACTGCCGTGTCTCAGCCTCCTTCTTCTGTTTCTCAGCGGGATTCTCTGAATCTATGAGAAAATATCCTTCAGGTCATTTTTCCGCATCTTTCCTCAATCTTCACACACTTCCAAAGCCCCGGTCCAAACATTTTACGCACTAACCGGAAAGCGTCCCGAGCCGGGCATCTTGGTACCGGTAGTTTTGGGGGAGGCTGTGGTTCCTCAGTGGGCGTTGCAAACGCCGCTTGTCTTTGTACAGCGAAGACTCCAGTACCCACCAGGCTTTGCGGCGGCATTGCGCTGCAGTGGGGAGCGGGCAGCAGAGGAGAGTTCTGGGGGTGCACACTGTTTGCGCGACACCAAAAGGGAAACAAAGCGTGTTACTGATGCGTCACTGTGTGTGCTATAGCTGTATATCCGTGGAGTTAAACCACACACCTGCCAACTTTACTCAGTCTGAGTGATGTTGCCAAATCTTTACTCACAACCTGTTTAAACTTAAAAAAAAAAATAGTGTCAATCCTTTATTTAATGTTACCAAAGTTAGTTTTTACTCATTCTTTTACTAAAACTAATCATCTTATCTTTGTGAAATAAATGTAATAAATATATATACTGAAAATTAATATATGGGGTGTGATTTTATTAGATTTATTTAATAAATCTTGTATTACGTCCCTCCTTACTTGATGTATTTTTAACGTCGGAGTACGGTAGGTGTCAGAGGCCATCTAGAGGCCAATTGCACAAATTGCACATGGTATTAAGCCAAACAGTTTTTTTTTTTTTTTTTCACTTCTGGGAAACAGTGTCCTATTATGCAGACAGCACCGTCCCAGACCGTGGGATGGGTAGATAAACTCATATCTATATTAATTTCCTTCAGTCTCCAAATGCCTAATTCTCTACCCTTTTTATTGGATTATGACCTGGATGATAAGAAAGGTTTTTCTAGGCATTTTATCAGGTGGAATTTACAGTTATGTTTTCATCCTCTTAATTCAAACTTTGTTGTATAATCATTATTTTTTAGCGTTCCAATAATTGAACTGTGTATATATATGTGTGTGTGTTTTACCAAACTAAATATATACTGAACAAAAATTTAAACGCAACACTTTTTACATGAGCTGAACTCATGAGTTCTAAGACTGACCTACTGAGATCTAAGACTTTTTCTATGCACATAAAAGGCCTATCTTTCTCAAATATAGTTCACAAATCAGTTCAAATCTGTGTTAGTGAGCATGAGATCCACCTCACAGGTGTGTCATATCAAGATTCTGATTAGAGAGCATGATTACTGCACAGGTGTGCCTTAGGCTGGCCACAATAAAAGGCCACTCTAAAATGTGCGTATCACAGCACAATTCCACAGATGTTGCAAGTTTTGAGGGAGCGTGCAATTGGCTGACTGCAGGAATGTCCACCAGAGCTGTTGCCCGTGAGTTAAATGTTGATTTCTTGTCCATAAGCTGTCTCCAAAGGCTTTCCAGAGAATTTGGCAGTACATCCAACCGGCCTCACAACCGCAGACCACGTGTAACCACACCACCAGCATCTTCACCTTCAAGATCCTCAGAGACCAGCCATCCGGACAGCTGCTGCAACAATCGGTTTGCATAACCAAAGAATTTCTGCACAAACTGTCAGAAACCATCTCAGTGACGCTCATGTGCACTCATCGTCCTTATCAGGTTCTCGACCTGACTGCAGTTTGTTGTTCGGAGTGGATCAACCCCCCCCTTCCTTCGGACCTCCCATTTTCTTCAATATTTGAGAAAAATAGGTCTTTTTGTGAACACAGAAAAAGTCTTAGATCTTTGAGTTTGGCTAATGAAAATTGGGGGCTTGTGTTAAAATTTGAAAAACAGGTACCACACAGCGGTACTGTGTGAGACCAAAATGGGCTGATGTTGACGTGAAATGGACAGGCAGCTGTTAAAACTATGTAAAGAAACACTGTGCACCACTGCTAAAGAATTATTGCAATGCACAGCAGAGGGTAAAGTCCACTGGGTGTCCTTTAAGGGCTGTAGTTTCTGTTTTTAGAGCAGAACCAGTTTGCTTTACATCATACTGAATACAGCCTTGTAGTAAATCCCCAGCTGCTGTTTTGTGTGTGTAAGGCACTAAGCTATTGCTACACTGCACATTCTTGGTGAACAATTGTGTATTTGATCACCAGCTGCATCTGGAACCACAGATTCCAGTGATTGGTTCATTGACTTTTGTCTGTGTGTGGGCATTTTGGAATTGTTAAGTGCAGAATAGAATTACCTAAAGAATTGTCTTTATAATAACATTAACCATAGACAGTTTAGACTTTTGAAGCATTGGAAAGAGAATACAAAATACTGTTACTCACCACTCTCTGAGATGTCAGCGCTGGCATTTCAAGGATTCGGAGTCACCCATTTGTATCACACCATAATGTGCACATGTGCACATTTCTAAACTTAAAGCCCTTATTTGGCCACACCACTGAAGAACAGATGCCAGTTAGGCCACAGAGACTCACCCTCCGTGAACACAATCACAAATACCTCAAATCAGCACCAGATGTTGCTTCTCCTACACCTGTTTCTTCTGACACAGTTTTCGCTCAGTGTCTGCCAAAACACTAATGTTTCTCAGCAATATATACCAATCTATGTATGTGTTGCATGTAATAGGGATATATTTAGAAATGTATTATACTGTAAATGCTGAATAAATCACAAACCAACATCTATCTACATTTTTGACATGTGCGGTAACAGTTAACTCCACTTGGACTTTCACAAACATGTCTCTTAATTCTTGATATGGTTCTTGGCTCCTGGCCCACAGTTTGGGTAACAAAGCTTTAGAGAATATTTTTACCCGGTGTTGTATAATGTTTCTTTGTCAAATGCACGAGATTTCCATGCCAATATTCTGTGTTAAACTGAAGATATTTGTGAATATCATAAATGTGTGTGTGTATGAAGCAGGCCACTTAAGGTTCCAGCACCATGGACAGTGGTCTTTCACAGTACACTTGTTAAACCCAAATGCACACTCAATAGTGACCATTACTCATTATCTCAAATCAGTCAACCATTATCATTCCTGAGTATTCCATAAAGCCTTATCTCTGCAGGTTTTATAACAGGCAATACATAATTTTATTTGAGATATTTGCAACTTGTCAGTAGAAACAAGGACCACAGATCCTTTCTTAGGGAATGACCTGAAAATGACCAGCACATAACTTCCGGCCATTATCAAATTACTCCTTGTATGGCTATAATATTAACCAAGCTTCCTGTTTGGCAGCGTAAAACACTGGTGATAGAGCTCAGGAGTGGTTCACACTGCTGTGTGGCTTTTCAGAAATATGTTCTGAATAAGAAAAAAAAAAAAATACAGTTTGACAGAAATAACTATTTTTGTGTTCAGGTGATAGCTGTCTGTTTTATTGCACTGTGCCATCATCGCTAAACTTGCCAAACCATTTGACATGTTTAGTGTCACTATGCCTGTCTTTTGAATATGAGAACTTAATTTGTCTAGGCCTGTTTGAAAGACATGGGAATGGGGTGGGGTTCGGAGGGGGAAAAGATAAAGCTGTAGATATTTCTTGGCCATAAATAAATATTTTGGGGTAAATCGAAAAAAGAAAAAAAAGTAGGTTACACTGTTATTTTCAACAAAAGTTGTTTTCACTGACTTTTGCCATCTTGTTCTGTTCTATATTTATACTTAAACATGGACGGTATATTTAGGGCTGACAGTCATTAAGTGCATGGGGTGTCAGAGCATTTTGTACCTCTCTTTCAACTCCGGTCCAGAGCAAAGTTACAAAACAGTGCATTCCTTCCACTGAGGACAGATCCTTATGATAACACAAGCTGCACGGCCTTTGAATAGCAGGTGAGCCTATTATTCAATTGAGCCTTGAATTCCAGGACCATTCATCCATCTCAGGCCTCCTTTTGAACTCACAAATGTTTGTGCTAGTCCAATCACACACACACACACACACACACACACACACACACTAGAGTGTTCATTTTAAGGCCTATTACCTTTTACCATTACAGTGACTCAGCAATTTTGAAAGAAAAACACTCACTGACATCAATTAGAAAAGTTGGGAAGAACAACACGAGGGTCATTTATGCCAGGTTAAAAAGAACAAGTAGATGTAAAGTATAATAACTCACATGTTAATTCATTTATGTACTACAGTAATAGATAAAAAATTTAATTGAATATAAATAAATAAATATTCTCACATTCAAACGTCTGAGACTTGAAATGTGTAAAGAAAAAGAACACAACATTCTATATATTAGGTAAAAGTGAAGAAATGTCCCTTTGTGCAAGGATAAATATGAGACAGTAGAGATGAAGGCATTATGCAAATCTTTTCTTCTTTCTTTTCATTCCTCCTTTCTTTGCTTCCTGTCCGTTCAAGATCACAAGCCTCTTTCAGACCGAGTCCCAGTAGCCCTCCACATCATTTCACATGATGCCTCGGCAGACCTGTGCCGTGTTTCCACCTTGGACACCTGGGTAAGAACATACATCTTGAGGCGTGTCGGCCTCACTGCCTCAGACACAGCCCCTTTGAAAGCGTCAGTCAAAGGTGTGCCATTTGTTGAGATGCGCTCGCTCTGTGTCTCTCTTTTACATTAGCCACATGTTCAGTGAGCCTCCATTTCACTGGCCTCTTTTCTTAAACCGGGTGTATTCTTGGAACATTGTTGCCCAGTGTGTTACTGTCCTGAGGAGGCCAAGCATGTCCTGTGCAGTCTTCTTTACTGTTTGTGTTGGGGTTGGCACTTCAAAGCTGCAAACAAACAAACAAACAAACACATTTACTTAATGTGCTAAGGATATCCCTATGGCTAAGGACTAGCTCATTCACATTATCAACTATATGTACCATTAAATGCTTATCTTTACAGGCTCTGTCTTGAATTGTGTTTATGCCCATACTGTAAAATGTTACTGTTAAAACCAGTCTTTGCATGCTAATGTAATATATCAGCAGTCAACCTTTCCACTTCCACTGTTTCTATGTGGGTGTATTATTTGTTTATCCCTTCCAGGAAACATGCTATTGTAGCTTTAATTTTAATTGATTCATTCCACACTCCCACTGACTTTATCTTTGGTCGCCAGATAAAATAACATGGATGAAATGACTGTACTCCCTCATACTTTAAGTACTGAGCTAATAATAGCAGTAAAAGGAGATGTGCCCTCACGTAAAACCACTCCTTCTGCTCCACAAAAGAAAAGTGTGCCTTTACAAATAACCCTAAAGCCCTGGAGTGTGGAAACATACTCATAAGGCTGGATACAGCCTGATATTCACCTGTGCTGGCAGAAGTTTGAACAAGTGTGATCATTAGGGTTGGCACAGAAGCAGCGGCCAGTGGATCTTCTGCGACGGGAGAGGCTGCTACCCAGACCATAAACTGTAGTCTTGCTGTAGACACAAACACAATCAGTCAGTCACACTCTGCAGACTTTGCTCTTTGATATGAAACGTTTTATTTGACAGTAATGAGTGCAACATTGTCTGTCTTACACAATTTGTTTGTGTCCAAACAATCATTTACTATCATTTATTTGTTTTTTTGTTGCATGCCTTGTGTGTTATTAGCTCACCTTGGTGTGTTTATCCAGATGATGTCCAAGTGGCAGAAGTAGTGGCATTCAGAGTCAAGCAGGCTGCTACAAGCGCAACGTTTGGTCCTGACTCCATGGGACGACGGGACTCCATCACTGTCCTCTGTCTTCTCTTTCATCAATGGAAGTCCAAGACCTGGACACAAAGACCAACAATTGATCAATTAAAACAGTATAAACTTAACCAAAGCCAAGACATCTGACCCTCACCTTAAGTTGGTTTATAAGATACTCACATCGTAAAATAATATTTGTATCCTTTCTAAGAAATACGCAACAGCAGCTTGATAAATAGTATGGTTCAAATGAGCAAATGTGTAAACAGTGTTATTAAGAACGTAGAGAAATGGTTGCTGCAGCTTGGACTGAATATCACCAAATAAATATTACTGAAAACACTATTTACAAATAAGAGGAAATTTAAATCTAGACTCACCTTCCCGCACTGATGCCCACAGACTGATCAGAAGAAGAATATTGGTGTTTGGAGACATATTAGTGCAGATTATATCCATAGAGTTACAGCTGTGTTTTTTATCAAACTGCTCTGTTTGTCTGAGCTCTGACACTTAAAGCTCCTCTCCCTCCCATGATTTCACTACTTAAACTCCACCCACTGTCCTGGAACCACACAGTGTGACCCCCAGCCGAGCCGCTCCAACCGGTGACACATTCCAAGAATAACTGTGGGCTTTAAATGATGTGTTGTCACCTGTAGAGCTGCATTTACAGTATGTTTGAAATGAAAGGAAAATAAAACCAGGTGGAGGTTATAGAATTGTAACTTTGCATAACCTTTTCTGGTTCAAATAAATTATATGTGAAGCTTCCGTTGGCCTTAGTAGACCACTCTTCCACACCTACATGTTCTAATTGTCATCTCCCACATCTATTGTGCAGTTAGCATTGTCAACCATATCCAAGCCTTTAACTGAGCCGCACGGTCATGCAAACGCAACAATAGAGCTAAATTCATTCTTTCATTAATTTTCTTCTGCTTAGTCCTGGGGGTCGCGGGTGACTGGAGCCTATCCCAGAAACTTTGTGCCTAAGGTTAACACTTAGAGACAGACACTGACAGACAACCATTCAATCTCACATTCATTGACTCAGGGTTTCTTTAGAGTTACCAATTGGCCTATATATGCATGTCTTTTGGGCGGTGGTAAAGTTTGAGCTAAATTGTGTGAATATAATTTATTTTTAAAAAGTATTGGAACTACACCATTTATCTGTCACATGCAATATTTCAAGTACCACACTGCTTTATTATTATATATATATTTGCCCTGCCTACTACTTTCTTCATTGAAAAACAAATGCGTATTAAAAATAAAGTAGTAAAATATAAGGCCCTGAGGAACACCTCAACTGTACAGTAGTGATTACTTCCTGGGTTTTTTACAGACACTCCCATATGTATAGGTGGAGACTGAAAAAATTTGAAAGGTTGTCTGTCAGTATTATGTCTCTAAGTGCTCAGCTATTAATTGCCACTTCGTCGGGGTGTACCCATTTTCCCTCCAGCTGTCATATTCCTGTAACCCTTCCTATTGGCATATTCCAAAAATCTTTGTGGAAAAAAAAAGAAATAAAAAGAAATTTGAGACAGACAGGAAGACAGAAACTCACGGATCCCGAGGAATGTCCAACATGCTGATCTGTCTGTGGCACCACATCACAGCAGTGCGGACGTTTCAACACATTCCCTCAGCAGAGGTTATTGTACAATTCCCTCAGGAACACAGATGTGCCCCTCTACACAGAAATCACATCAGATTAGAAAGGCCTTTCTCGGAAAAATGACTAGCCTCAAACAAACATTAGAGGAAATCTGCCAGGGTCTGATCTCTAGGTTTTTTTTTTTTTAATAAGTGAAGTTATTTTTAATTACGCTTCTTGACTCCTTAAATAGCCTTCTAACATTTGTGTTTGTACAATAAAGTATTTGTAAATTTGTTTATCTAAAAATAGATTATTTGATTTTTTAGGCTTTAACATTTACTGCTGTGATGGCAATCAGCTCCTGGCTCTTTGACAGCACACTTTGGGCTTTAGAGAGGTTTATGTAATCCATAAACATTTCCAAGGGCTGTTATATGATGTGTTGTGCAGCAGACAACTGGGGTGCAATATAACACTAAAACACTGCTGGAATGGCATGGGGCAGCACAGATAGAAAATTGATTTAAAAGGCGTGTATCCTTTCCTGACCTCACACATTCATTTATTTATTTAATTTTTTTTTCATTTTTAGGCCTTCCAGGAAAGATAGCAAATGTAAGGAACTCTTCTACTGACTAGTAGCATTTCTGAAAAAACAACGGCTATCGTGCGTGCACCCTTTTACTTACAATTGCACAAATTTAAGTCCATGTCAAATGCTTAGTTTTTATGTGTAAAAAAACCAAAACAAAATCAAATCAAATAAAACATCTGCCAATATGTCTGTTATGACTGGCTCAGGGCCATAACAAAGGAGGGAGACCATACCGTGAGACCTTTATTGTGATTCAACAGAAATCTACACAACAGAAACAACAATGAGGTGTGAGTGTCAGTAGCAGTATCAGTGGTGTAATGCAGGTGCATGGGTGTGTTGTGTGCTCATAAGTTTGTGGAAGAATTTGGGATTTTTTTTGGCCAATTTTTCAGAGAATATGAATGTTATACACAAAAACATTTTTTACTCATAGTTAGTATTTGGGTGAAGCCATTTATTGTAAAACAATTGTGTTTACTCTTTTTAAACCATAATGACAACAGAAACTACCCAAATGACTCTGATCAAAAGTGATTTTGACAGGTTTGAAGGTTTGAATGGCTAATAAAGGTAACCATCCTCACCTGTGATTTTGGGGGCGCAGTGGCTCAGTGATAGAGCGGTCGTCCTTCAACCAGAAGGTGGGTGGTTTGATTCCCGCTCTCCCCACAGTTCATACTGGCCTTGTGTCTTTGGGAAAGACACTTAGCCCACCTTGCCTCCAGTGGTGTTCCAGCTGTAACACTGGTGAATGGAACCTTAATGTAAGTCGCTTTAGGTAAAAGCGTCAGCTAAATGACTAAATGTAAATGTAAACGTGATTTGTTTGTTTGTAATCAGTGGGTGTTTATAAAAGGTCAGTGAGTTTCTGGGCTCTTGACAGACCCTTGCATCTTTCATTCAGTGCTGTACTCACGTTGCTGTATTCTGAGTCATTGAGAAAGCAAAAGAATTGTCAAAGGATTTGCAGGAAATGGTAATTGATCTGTTTAAAACAGGAAAGGGTTCAAACTGTAATTATCATTCCGCCTACAATACAATACATCAAACAGCTCAGAGACAAGCCTCAAAACATCTGAAGTTTGAGAGTGTTAGATGAAAAAGAAAAAAAACATACCTATAACCTATAACAAACTCAAATGTGCATCTGTGTGGGGTCCTGGGACCCAGACAGGTCAACAGAGCAGAGCAGTGGTTGAGGTTTTAGGTGCCAGAGCAGGAAGGATGGAAGGCAGCTGGGGGAGACCTTTTAACTCCAGCTTACCAGGTGTCAGCAATCAGCCCTGGAAAGGAAAAGGGGGGGCAGAAGAGCAACCAGACAGGCCTGGGGTCATAATATCCTCAAATATGGTTAAGGTGAGATATGCAATTCCCATAATTGCTCCATGTCTAAGTCACAATGTGTCCCAAAATAATTGGTTACTTCTGTTATGTAGCCTGGCTTGCCAGACCCATGGACTTTCTCTTTCTGTGTTAAGTCTGAAGAATTAGAATAGCGGACCAGGTTAACTGCTATGACCAATAACTTTGCAGAAGTCAAAGGATGTTTTTGTAGCTCTCTACCTTTTAGTCCACAATAACATCACCTTTTAGAAAGTCTTCACTTTTCACTGAATAGTACTATGGTGTGATATAGGTCCAATAAGGAACAATCTTTTTTAGTCATTGCATATTTACAGGTCCTTTTACTTAGAAAGCATAGAATGCCAGAATAAAGAAGACTATGGTTCAACAGATTAATAAAAGCACACCAACAAAGTAAAATGAAGGGACAACCTCTCACATGTGTAGTGTGTTTTTATTTTTTATTTTTGAATGACTAGAAATTTTGCTGCGTGTGAAATCTGCAGGGCACTTGTTCCTCGAGTACCAATCCTCCATCCCTCATTAATTTTGTAACCAGTTCAAGTCACAAGAACATCATGAAAAACACACACAGATGTAACAAAAATTACTTTGTCCATAACAAAAAGTAAAAGAAAAAAAAAACATGTTAAAATAATGCACATTTTCATCTTTAAACAACAATAAATAAGGAGCGTTCTTGGCTGTACAAAGATATATTCTAATCTAAAATTTTTGTAATAAAAAATATAACTTCAGTGCATTTCCTTTGACATGTTTCAGCTCCTTCAATAACTCCATGAAAACAATGCGTCGTTTCCCTGGCCTTAAAGCATTGGCTAGAAACAGAAACTTAACCCTCTCAAAAAAAAGAAAAAGTAATATAAAATTTCACAGCCTTCCTTGTCATCTGTACTGTACATGTCGATACATAAAACTGGACAGAAAAGGCACAAGGAACTACAATTGGAGTAATACTGAGCATAATTTAGACAAATAAAAATGAAATTCATTTTGAATAAAGATTTTGGTCATTTACAAATTTATTCAGATTTTTTAAAATATATTTAAACAGAGATACAAGAGGAATATATTTATATATAATTTATATGTATATGCAGATTTACAGAAACATTTTCACAAAGAAAAAGTGCATTTTTATAACAAACCTGAATATTGCCAAAGAACAGACATTAAGTTAATAGTATATAAATCGTATAAAAACAAAGCAATAAAAACAGTGTAGCAACCAATAAATCCGATGGATGCATGACACAAAAAGGTGACGACACTGTTAGGTGCTCTGCTCTGTGTGTCCTTTAACCTCCCCTTCCACCACATCACCTCCAAATGCTGGCTCCTCCCTCTTTGGCTGTCCAGTCGAACATTCGGCTACAGACGCTGCTGGACTGAGAGCTGCTCTTGGGCCACCGTCTCTGACAGGGGTCTCAGTAGCAGTACACCTGTGCGTTTGGACAGAGCTATGCAAGCTGCTATATTGCTTTAAGTCTGTGTTCTCTGACTGTGTTTTGGGTATTTGTAGTTCACCGCTGTCCATACTCAGTCCTGGTTGGCAGATTCCTCTTTGCTGTTGCTCTGACCACTGGTCTTGAGGAGTCCTAAGCCCTTGAGGAGTCCTGGGGGTCCCGCCCCAGTAAGATTCAAAGCTGACCCGAGAAGAGCCCTCTATGGGGGGAGATGTTGGGGATGAGGGAGTAGTTGGGTGGGATCTGGGTCGGGCCTGAACCATTTGTATCCCTCCAATCGGGATCATTAGATAGGGGAGCTTAGCTTGTTGGGAGTGCAGTGGAAGATGGCTGAAGATGCTGTCTGCAGGCTGCTGGCTGGGATAACCCTCAGATGTAGAAAGGCGAAAACTGGGTGGAAACACACTGCTTTCAGACAATGGTTGCCCTTCCCATGTTGTACCACTCTTTTCCTGCAGAGGGAGCAAAAACATCACAAGTGGATTGGACTGGTCTAGAGTATGCACAAATTTATTGCATTGAATTATGAAATACACAATTGTAATTGGAAATAGACATATAGCTGGGACATGGGCATAAACAACAATAAAAATAACTGTATTACAAAATAAAAATGCATAATTAAGCATTGCAAGCTGGAAAGTAGTTAAGAGTTAAACTGAAGTTTTTTTTAAAGGTTTGAACACTTTTTTTTTTATTTTCTAAAAACAATAATACCAGTTTTGCACATTCTTTTTTTTTGGTCGTTAGTCCCTGTTACATCTCCTTGAAGATCAAAACAATAAAATAAAACGAATAAAAACAATAATTTTAGCACATTTGTCACTCACCTGTTTGCCATGACACCCTCTTGTACTGGGACTTTCCCAGGGCATTAATCCAGGGATCCTGCGGTACAACCCAAGTGGAGAAGCGAGAGCCCGAGATTGTGATGACCCATAGCCACTGGGTGAAATGGGTCGTAGAGGAGAGAGGGGTCTGATGGGAGATGGTCCTCTTTCGGGAGAGGGTGACACATGTCGACTGGGTGCTGACAGCTCCGTTTTGGGGGAGAGGCTGTGGATGGGTGGGGACAGCTCCAATCGAGGTGAGAGGCTGCGGCTTGGGGAACAGCTTTCACTGCTGGGGGAAAACGCTTTGACTGCTTTAAAAACCCGACGGGAGAAGAGTGCCCTCCTGCTGCAGGGCGAGGAGGCACGTCCGCTGCCGGACCACACACCTCGAGGGCAGTGCTCTTGACTCAAACTGGGATTGGGGCCAGTGGGATTGTGCTCTGGGGTGCCTGGCTGAGAATGCTTGCTGCTTGTGGAGTGGCCCCCTGTGGAAGGATGGGTGTCAGATGAACAAGAAGAAGGTGGGTCGTCATGAGTTGTGGACTCATCCTCTTCGTTATCGTCTTCATTGTCATCATTGTCATCACTGTCTTCAGAGTCCTCCACATCAGAAAACTGGTGTTCCTCCTGCTCCTCTGAGCCACATACACGCTCCTCACTGCCTCCTGCGTAGAAGACAAGGAAAGATTCAAAACTTGAAATGACCTTCTCCCAAACCTCTCTCTGGTCTGGTCCACAAATGCAAATTTAATAATGCAAAGTAAAGTAATGCAAATTTTCCAGGTCTCACCATTTATATTTCAAGCATTTGATGCAACTTTTAAGTATATTTTTTAGATAACCAAAGTTCTTCCACATGAATAGTCTGCTACAGTTTGAGATACTATAAATAGAAGTGGCCATGAAATTGCTCATAAACGCATTTAAAACCTTCTCTATGGTCAGTCGTGACTAGAATCTTCTTAAAAACACAAACAGAACAATTTTCTGTCAACCCACTGCTTGTCAGATGTTAT
Source organism: Perccottus glenii (assembly GCA_024416835.2). Lineage (NCBI taxonomy): Eukaryota > Metazoa > Chordata > Actinopteri > Gobiiformes > Odontobutidae > Perccottus > Perccottus glenii. Next base: position 12,524,440 of record CM044551.2, read on the forward strand.
AAATAGAGCTAACAAAAGCTTATTCATAAACTATCTCTGCAGCTTTGTGAATGGCAAGTCGATTGGCGAGTCCTTTACTGTAAAGACTGTAGTCCATCAACAACAGAAAGGGAGGGGCAGTATGGATAGATTGCGATATAGATTTAAGGTTATCGTGTCATTTTGTAAAAACTTCCAGGAGAAGCACATACTTGAAATCAAGGTATGCACTGCAGTAGCTCCTTGAGGATACAGTGGAATGCATTATTTTTCTTTTATTTATCGCATATTTATCTATAATTTTTTTTATTTAAGTTCTTATGCAAGGCCAAAAGAAGGAGAATAGAACATGGTGTTACGTAAGCTGTCAGTACTGAACAGCTTCAATTCTTTACAGCCACAAGTTCATCCAGCTGTAGCAGTATTTCTCCACAGTGAAGGGAAATATGTGAAATGCCTCCCCATCCCCTCATAAGTACCTGTTTCCTCACTTTCAGGCTCATCCAATGATGACTCAGAAACTCCCACGGCCTGGCATTTTTTCCCATGAGCCTTTGATTTCATGTGCTTTGTGAGGTTCCCTGTGAAGTAACAAGAAAAGCACATTAACATCCCCCTTGGCTAGAGAAACTAACAGAGGTTGGGCATAATCTCGGGGAATACATTAGATGAATGTTATAATACAAGGTTACCTTTAGTTTTAAAAGCAAAGTTGCAGTGTTTGCATATGTATGGACGGACATCTGTGTGCGTTCTGATGTGCTTTTTCAGCATGCTGGGCTTCTTACAGCGGATACCACACTCTCCACAGATGTACTTCCCCCTGCCACGGCCACGTACATAAACATACTCCTCGTTGGACTTGTACCTGAGAGAACATGAAATACATACGGTTTGGTCACTATATTACATAATAGATATTTTGACATGTGATGTTTGACAGAAAATATTGCATGTTGAGTTCATTGTAGAAATTAGGATTATGATGTCAGAAATTATCTGCTTGTATATACACTACAGATCTGGTTAAATTCACATAAACTGAACTTTTAAAACTCCTTTTATATTATGTGATCAATTATCTAGCACAGCCTTTTGATTTTACAGAATTTTTAATTAAAATGATGAATGAGATATGGCTTTTACTACATGTTTATGAGCCTTTTCTAATGACATTTTGTCTTGCTGAGCTGAATTTATGAAACCCCATGATTAGAAAGGCTTCAATAATGATAAAGATGACTGTGGATGCACACTACACGCACACATACAAGATAAACTACGAAACAAGGCTCTCTTTATGAAGACAGGCTGGGGAAGCCCCACCAAAACCACAGCAGCAGAATAACATCCATTCAGCTGCACTCAGCAGCGCTGCCAACAACAGCAGTAGCTAAGAGGGGACGGCCGGGAAGGGATGCCTGAACGACCAACAACCCAAAATAGACACTATATATATAAAATCAAGCAACACTTTTAGCTTTAGTCAATAAAAACATTGTTGCTAGTCAAGCTTAATGTTTACCAATGGGCTATTTGTAGGCACAGTAAACCACAGACAGTTTATATATTAATGAATTGTTGTCTATTAAAAACTCTGTGTGCTGTTGAGAAGATATGTGTTATGTTGTAAGATGATGAATATCCAATGTGCAAGGGTTTAATCACAGGATATGGGCCCCAGCGTCAAAAGCCTAGATAATGAATGCATGCTGTTGTACAACACAACCAGCCACAGCAAATCATAACAAATTGTTCATTATGCAGCGTTGAGAAACTGTTGTCTGTTGTGCTCTGTCTGGTTTGTGTTTCTTGTCACAAGTAAAAATATACACCCATATCTCAGAGTAGCACACAAGAGGGCTCACATCAGGCATTAAATCAAGAGCACAACACTGAGTAAACTCTGACAAACTGGAAGGGCTGTGCAATTAATCGCATTTGCAACAAAATCACAATAGTAAAAATAGCAGAGGCTGCAAATATTTGTCATGTTACACATTTTACAAGAAATAAAAGTTGATGATTAACCTGAGACACATGCTACGTTGTGTGTTTCAAGGAGAAAATAACAGGCATTAACAGCGTTCTCCAAAGAGAGACAGAGAGGTCTAGTTAAGGCTTAAGCTTGTGGTTATGTTGTTGCTCTGTTATGCACTAATTTGAAGAGCAAACTCTACACTGTGTCCCAACAAAGGACAAAGGATATAGACTATTATTAGCTAAATAACATTTAGCAAAGTAGTTAAATTTGTTTCGAGGCTGTGTTGACTCTTGAGTAGTGCTGTGTCTGAAAGATGCTGTTCTTTCTGAAAATGAGTGTTCGGTAGGTTCGGTTCTCTACAACCATATTGAGGGCCCCAATGTGTTCTTTGAGACTCAATATCGCTGTCACATATACATTTTAGTTTTTCACTGCACTAAAAAGAAAAGTCAGCTTTCTCTAAATGACTGGAGCTAAAGCAGAACAAAAAGACACCAAAAAGGTTTCATCTGGCATTTGAATATCATTGTCAGAGAAATAAAATGGGCCAGGTGAAGAACAAAGACCCCTGGTTAAGTAAAAATATGTCATTCATATCATTTTATGCCACATCTCGTCAACAAGAAACATGAGTTTGTTAAGTGTTGGTCATATTTTTATTGATTGTGAATATTTTGAAAAGCAGAACAAAAATCTCATAAAAAAAAAATTATAATCACAATTGCAAAAAAATATATTCGCTAATGTGTTTCTTAATCAGGAAATAGACGTTAAATGTTCATGTTATAAATATAGATACATTTTCATTTCAGAAGTACTTAACTGTGCTCTTTTATTATGTTACTTAATTATACAGTATTTATATTTATAGTATGTTAGTCCACCTAAAAAAGAGACCCAGTCCCAGTCTAAAAGTATTCACACAGACATTTATAGAAAGCAGCAAAAATGAATATGCATGCACAGTGGGAAGTGTAATGTGCGAGAAGTGTACAGACCTACATATGTGACAATCTCTAGACACTATTCATACAACATTATTCATATGCTCAGAAATGTATTAATAAGCGTCACTCACTGAAGTTAGAGAGAACCTTTCCCCTTTCGCTCAGAATGCTGTCTCTCCGAGTGAAAAGTGACAGAGAAAAAGCTTGGCGGCAGGCACAAATGAAGTCCCTGGGGGCCTCACTGCCTCCCATCTGTTACAGTATTTTTCGATTCATTTCCGTCTTATGCCTATCGATGTTATTTTACTTTCATCAGACATTGTTAAAGAAGAAAAAGCAGTATGGCTGTTTTTAAATATTAAAAATACACAGTTTTAAACCAATATTCTTGCTCTTACCCGCCTTCAAATATGCGAACACGTGAAGGCTCACTCGGTTTGGACGTGGAAGGTTCTTCTTCATCTCTTTTTGGTTTCTGCCTGTTCTTTTCGTGTTGTGGTTGGTCCTTCACTTCAACTGGGGGGCTGACTGGGGTGGGATTTAACTACAAGAACGAAACAAAGTGAAAAAGGTAAAATAAAACATCTTTGAGCTCATGCTTGCTGCAATCACCAACTTTCTTGGTACCAGTTTGTGTTAGCCGTGGTTACCTCTGTTACACGTGGTGTACTGGAAGCAGCCGGTTTGTCTTTGGCCTGGTTTGGTGCTGTGGCCATGGTGTAGGTTTCTGAGCAGTGCTTCTGTTTGGAGCACAGCAGAGACAGAGCCACCTTGGTGCTGATGCCAGGCAGGTTGGGGTTGTGCGCACTTACGCTCCATGTGGAATACACTGACGTCTGGTGGTCCCACTGTGCAGACGGGTTGGGCTTGACATAGTTCAAATAGCACCAATTGACTGAGGTGGAGGTGTGGAGACTTGGGTAAGAAGGAATGCATGGTCTGTTACCCTCCTCTTCCTCAACCTCTTTCTTTTTTTGACTTGAATCCTGTTTCTTTTCTGCCTTTACAGTTTTTACCTCTACATTTTGAGTTTGTTTGTCCTTTTCTTCTTCCAGTCTGCTCCCAGTGTCTTTACATTCATCAACACACCCAACTGACTCCTCGCTGCGCTCCTCTCCTTTACTACCCTGCTCCCCCTCCTCCTCCTCTTTGACCCTTTTCTGCTGCCGCTGTGCCTCTGTACTTAGCTCCAGACTGGCTGCAGGTGAAAGCATGCGTTTACTCCCTCCAGCCCCAAGTGGACCGTATGCCTCCTCTGCTTCTGAAGCCAAAGATGGTGTCAGAGAAATGGGAAAGGGATTTTTTATTTCTGGGGATGGCACCTTCAGGTAAGACCTCTGCAGTTTGCTTTGGTCCAGCTGGCTCATGATGACCATAGTGGTACAAGAAACAGGCTCAGAGCTGGTAGAGGCCAGGATTTGGGAGAGCGTTGTATACATGGCACTAGCATATGTTGGTAAGTGAGTCTGGAGTCGCACAGGGACAGCTAGAGAAACTACTGGTGTCAATTGTGCCAGACATGTAGCAATAATTGGCTGTCTGTCATGATAAGAAAAGGTTGCAAGGGACTGTGGGGGTGACATGGAGGGTCTATTTATAGTTGTAGGAGGCAAGGGGCTGTATGATGTTGGTCTGGATGAAACAGGGAAATACAAAGCTTGCCTGGGACTGGAGAACTGTAAAGGAAGTAAATGTTGAACTGGGACACCAACCCGGGGTGTATGAGAGTCCAAAAAGGTTCTGTGGACAATGTGTTGGGACAGTACTTCGGAGATGGCAGTGGTGACTGGGAGAAGATGGGTTAGAGATCTAGCTGTGACTTGGTGGTCTCTTGGCTCTAATGGCAACACATCTCGAGATAATGAAAAGACTTGTGGCTGAAGGAGAGATAAGGTTTCTCCTGGGGCTTCTTGAAGCAGCCTTTCATCTGTGGAGTAAAGAGGTGGGAGGCTAAAGTGGGAGGGCCCAGGCTTTGGACTATCGGCTCTTGACTGCTGAATTACAGAAGCCCCTTCCTCTGGTTCTGGGTCTCCTAAAGTGGCGTGCTTTACGAGAAGACACTTTCTCCGTTCCTTCCAGGAGCAGGTAGGCTGCTGAGAGGACAGAGATCCATAGTCAAAAGACTTACTTCTGTTCTCAGAGGTCTGTTCTGGTTGTTGGTGACTAACAGGGGCCTGCTCGGATGCAGAGCGTCTCATCTCTTTGTGGCTCTGGTGGAATTGGTGAGATGTTGATGGCACCATTAACATCTGGGAGCTTTGGCTTCTGGGAGACCAGATGACAGCCTCAGATCTTACTGAGTCCTCAAAAGAAACAGAAAGGCAGGAGGTGTGGGAGATGTTGCTCTCTTGACTGGGGCTCCAAGGCAAAGACTCAAAGCTTGACTCCCCTGAGGACTGAGCTGCCTCTGCCAGCCGGAGTCGCTTCTTTTTGGGTGGCAGCTTCTCTGCAGGAAGCTGAGCCAAAGTCTGGCTTCGCTGAGGCCACTGGAACTCCTCCACTCTTTCTGCATCCTAGGAAACAACAACAAAGTTTAATTTTAACCAAAAAAGAAAACTTAATGTAAAAGTTACAACACCACAAAATATACATTTTAATATCTGCATCTGCCGTTACAATGACTTTTACAGTATTTTACAGATCTAACTACTGCAAAAGTATACTGAAAAAAAAAACATTATGGTGTACCTTGGGTAAAGATACGGTCACTGGTGCACACACAGATGGCATGTCAGTATCAGGCTCCACTGTAACAAGGATCTCTGGCACTTGGATATTTGGCTGGCGTATGAGACGCGATGTAGAGGGGGATGGTTTTGGCTCTAGTTGCTGTGTTTGAGTCTCTCTGAGTTCTGGTTCCTGACTTTCCATCAATACACTCTCTTGCTTCTCAAAGGAGCTTGTGTGTTGGATGACAGAAACGCCCTTCCTGTCTTGCTGCTGCTGTTTTGGCTCAGTATTTTGAGAAATACCTAGAAACGAATCAAGTAATCAGATATTAGTTCTATAGATTGTCCAGCTATAAACATAAACTCAACGAATTATTTCTAAAAAATAACGCTTATGCTTTATGTTTTGTCGATTTATACATTTGTAAACAAACAGCCCTGTTCAAGGGGAACTGGAAACCATAACATGCTTACAATAGCATGTACAAAACCAACTGAATGCATGTGATTAGACATAGATGGCCAAAATACATAAATGCAGACATGCATATCATCATCTGACAAATACAATATTATAACATTCAGTGCATTTCAATCAGTGTTTTGAGATGTAATAATACAATTAGGATATATCTTGTGCAGCCCTAAACACAATATAGGCCAGTTTCTCCAGTGAGGTAAATTCATTGTTTCTGTGATGGAAGAACCCAACACTGAATACATACATATTTGGTAATCTTAAATTTTTTTTGAGTTTTAGATTTACCTGAGTGGATGTGGCTGTGCTCCTCTCCAGTTGGCACTGTGATTAGGGTTGATGGGCTGCCTGACACAGCCACAGAGCTAGGGCTGGGAGGATCTTCCTCTAGACTTTCTTCTTTTCTTCTCTTCCTCACAGCCACTGCAAGTGCTGGAAACTTATAGTGCATCATTACCTGGGGGCACTCCTCCCTGCATGTTTTACTACCATCCCCAACCTCTTGTTCTGGTTTTTGAAGGTGTCCAGGGCAGGTGCCTATGTGGGCCTCATAGCCTTCACTGTGCTGGAACAGAGACCCGCAGGCCTCACATTCAAACAGGCAGGGAGTCTTGTGCAGCTGTTGCTTTGGTTGTCTACTTCTATCAGTACCGCTCCCTGACGAGGACGGACTGGGATCCTCTAACATTTGTTCTGCTCCAAGGGGCACCTCAATTGCTGGCTGGCGTCTTAACATGCGTTGAACATTACCCACTCTCATCTCTGCCACCACTGCTTGCTGCTCATCAAATGACTGACAAAGACGGAAACTCCCAAGGGACATGGTACCAGAGGTGGAGGCTTCTTCTTGGCCGGTGGATGATGGCAATGAGTGACTTCTAAGCAGAGGCACAGATGAAAGCACTTCTGGTGAACTAGCCTCTGGGTTATGGACTTGTCTCAACCCACTCGGTCCAGGGCTTTCTGCTTTGGGGTCAAACGTATAGAGCTCTTTAGGAGTACTAAACTTGGGAGACTCCATGCTGCTCTTTCTGGACAACGATGAGCGTCTAGGTTTGACACTGTCTATCTCACTAGTATCAACCACTGCTTCATTAATGGTGATAAGCTTGGTGATGTGTTCAATGACCTGTGTTTTGGGTACGGTGAAAGGAATGCTCTTTTCCTCAGTTCCAGAAGATAAAGAAGAATGAGGATGTTGCTGATGAGCACCGCGCTGCTGGCCTCCGAGCCTTCCATATTTCCCTAAAATGATTTCAGCGTAGGTTTTGGCACTGGCGCTTGGTGGGCTGACTTGGGACAGGTCGGTGCTACCTGACCCAGAGCCGTAGCCTGACTCGGTGCTGCCTTTGCTGCCGGGGCCTAGAGAGGATGATGTGGAAAGGGAGGAAGAGGGGGGGTCATCTGGTGAAGCCATTGGACCTCGTTTGCGCTCGCTAAGTCTTAGAGCCAGCCTTTGCTTCACAGCCTGTGAGTCTTCTGGTCTGTGGCTCTCCTCTGAACCTCTCCTCAGCTGGCACGACATCTCCTTAGTTTTTCTGTGTTGGCCCGTCTCATCTTCAGACTCAGTGCTCTCTCCTTCAGTGGGCTCCTCGTGCTCCTCTCCCACACCTGCACCCTCTGGTCCACTCACACTGGTCTCCTCCCGAGAGGACATCAGGCCTGCTTTGATGCGGTGGGCATGGGATTTGCGGTGCTTGTACAAGTTGCTCTTTGTCTTGAAAGAGAATCCACAGGTATCACAAGGGTAGGGTCTTTCTCCTGTATGTGAGCGGATGTGCTTCTGCAGGACACTGGGTTTGGCACATGGACGGCCACAATAGGAGCACACATACTTGCCTGGTTTCTGGGGTTTCTTCTCTCCCCTTTTGGGAGAGCCCAGCCTCTCTGCAGTCTCCTGGCTTGTCTGAGATGGTACCCTGTGTCCATGCTCTCGCGCTGAGGATGTTGAGGGTAGGAATGATGTGGGAGATGAGGGAGAGAGGAAGCTTCCCCCTGAGGGGCCTGCGTCCGAGGGCTGCCATGCTAGGGCTTGCTGTTGCTGAAAGCGTAGCAGGAGGGCTGTGGTTCTGGGGTGACGATTTTGCAGTCGCCCAGGGATCTGGGAACGGGACGAGGGGTTGGAGGCTGCTGGGGCTGTGAAGTAGATGCAAGCGAGGATTTGGCTGACACATGCTGCTCTTGCCTTCCAGAGCGCTCGCCTTCAGCTGGACATTCAGGCTCAGCCTCCATAGAGCAGGAGGGTGCCTCACACATAAACTGGGGCTAACTGCATGGCAGCAGAAAGGTCAGAGGCTGGGGACATCAACACACAGAGTTGGAAATGAAAGCCAAGGACCTTTTCCACCACAAGTTATTTGAAAGGAGCAAATGAGGCATCATTAGACATGCCCTGAAGCTGCCAGGATGCAGGTAAACATGGACCATCACTCTGTACAATACACCTCGATCTCTCACTGGCCATGCTCACAGCCCTCTCAAGATCTCTTCTGCAACGCGTCTGCTGGCTGTGTGCTGTAGTTCTTTTAGAGGCATCTACAAAAAACACACAGAAGCACAGTCACATAATTGGGCTACACATAAAGTTATCTGACTTTATACAATGTTTTGCAATGTAAAAGTAAAGATGATTATTTCTGTCATCTATGTATATTCCTCTACAAAAACAAATGTCATTTTAGAAGATAATTGAATAGTTAAAGACCTCTTAGCAGGATTACAATAATCATGAGCATAATATTGTCTAAGATGACTCAAATCAAGCTAGATTAGAAAGAAATCGCAGTTATAATAGATGAGCTTTTTACAGTACACACTTATCCGTGAACTAAAAGGACAAATGAGCAGAGTTTATTTATTTTGACCAGGAACAATGCTTTATCACTTTTATCAACAACATGCTTGTTGCGCTCCAATGTCCACAATAATAAGCAGACTTTTTACAGTGAATTTGTGGATTCATATTTGACCCAGGAGTTGCCTTCTCTGCTGGAGTCAGAGCAACTCAGAGCCTATGTGCACTCTCCTCAAAACAAGCCCCAACAGCGAAGACCGCAATTTCAGGGAAACGAGTCAAAACAAATGTTCAGAATATGACCTGTGCTTATCTGATGTGGCACTGAGGCTAAAGGGGGAAATGGAGAGACAGGACTACTCTAATGTGTTAGAAACCAATGGTTTTCAGGTTCTTTAAGTCCTCAGCCACTGGGGTGCAGGGTTTTGGGATGCTTACAATTGTATTTCTGTAATTGTGTCAGAAATACAGTCTTTTATCAAGATACATTTTCATATCTTCCACTTAAATACTTGAGTGGCATTTATGAGGAGTCACATTTTGGTGATTTTGAAGACATAAAGATGGTATGATGAAATCTTCTATTTTTATAAAGATATATGTACTGTAATATCTCCCACTTACTACAAATCCCGCACTCGCTCACAGCCTAAGATTTGTGTAGTGCAGCCAATCTAAACACTTTCTGGGGGATGGATGGGGCCAATCATAACATGTTTGACTGAGCCGCCATGCCCGCATCGCCGACAGTCCCGGCACAAACTCATCCAGATTATCAATCATCATTTAAGAAAGACATCAACATTACTCAGGAACCATGAGTGACATTCAAAAAATGAGCATGAACTGACTGAGGCTACATCATGTATTCACTTATGTTAAAGGCTCTCAGTGATCATGAATAAAGAGCTAATACCACAGACGTGCAAAAAGGGAGTTAAAATGCTTACAGACTAGCAAAGAAAAGCAGTGAGAGGATGTAGGAAATAGAAGGAAGTGTGACTCGGTAGTTGAATAAACAGCACAAGACTGCAGCTTATGGTGGCAGCAGCAGTGGCAGGACTGCACTGACAGTTTTTTTAATGAGCCACACTTTTGCTCTCTCCATATGTCTATAAAAACACTGCACAGTCAGCCTTCATTAGAGCCAGTTTACAGCAGGAAGGGGAGAAAGAATCTCTCTTCCTTTTAGAAACAACTCGACAGACTCTCAAGATGACTTTCCCCATGTCAGTGGAGGGCTTATCATTTGTTGGCTATGTTTCCCCAAAGCACACTTTGATTGTCGCAGTTGTGGACCATCAACACAGAACAATTAAGCAGCACAGCAAACAATCAACTATGCTCCTTTTCTCTCTGTAGTCATTTGATGGCCTTATTTCTTTTCCGTTGACATATTTGTCTACAGTCAGTTTGAATGACTTTCTATGGATAAGTCAACAGATAAACCTACATGCATAAATCTATAAGATGTATATGGATACTATATTTTAAAGACATCACAAGAGCATCATTTCATATATCTAAAAACAATATAAATATTTAATTTTGTTAATTACTTCCACTTGATGTCTAGAGTTTCTGCTTGAATATAGTAAAAAGAAGGACATGTAAATACAGCGCTGGAGTTGTATATAAAAAGAGCTATACTAATTGGAAAATTAGAAGAACTATGGTGTCGTGCATACAAAAAATTAAATACTGAGACCCAACAGGAGTAAAGGTAGAGACAGCATGTCCTTCTCAGCGCCCCTGTAATAAAGGTCTTTGTTTGTGTTGTTGGTGATCAGAGAGTGAGTTTAATCATCTCTGGTGTCACTGGTGATGTCTTAAGAGCAGCAGTATGGTGCCTCCATTATTCATGACAGTCTAGACTGCTAGCTCTGGTTGGGAAGCACACAGTCAGGGCCTTTGCCTGGGAGTACAAAGTCAAGTGTACATTATACACACATGCACAGGCTGCAGTTCATATGCAGGGTAGAGGCAGACACAACCAGCCAATCAGCTGCAATGACCTGAGGTGACCCACGTTCAGTCTATCCTCCTCTTGGATCGCTAGGGGTTTTCCTTGTGCTTCGCTCCACAGAGACAACTGGCTATAAATAGCACTGTACCTAGATGCTACCAACAGAAAAATGGTATATCGATGATGGGACCTTAGGACGTGGGTTATGTAAATATGTCTGACCTCATTAATAAAGGCTGTCAAGGGCGTTCCTCATTCTCTTCTATTTTTAGACCTGAGGTGTGAGCAGGAAGCCACTGAGGCAGTTGTTCGACGGTGCACCATTCTGCAATCGAAAGTGTCACGTCAAGTTAATATTAGCAGCAGTAGATAATCTTCTATTTCGAATAATAATATTCAAATTCACAGCTGTGTGACTGTTGTATGTTGAATTGTTATTAATAAAAATAAGTGAAGGTTGTGTGTGAGTAATGCAAAAGATGAATGTGGAAGAGAATCTGATACACAATAGTGCCTGTTCTCCTCTGCAATGCCTTGTAGGTTGAAAGATGAAAGTAAACACATAAAGCAAATATTTATCTCAATAAGAAGTACAGGCGCTTCTCCCCAGTCTGAACTTCAAACTTGATTATGATGCAGTGGGGAGAATTTGTGTTCATTTTCTCATCAATATTATCTTCACACAGCTGCTAATGATGGTTAAAAAATAGACTAAACACCTTCAAATCTTCTGCTTCAACAAAGATTAATTTAATTGAGCACTTAATAAAAAAAAACAATTGTTTCTTTATCTAAAACATTTACAGAGAGAAATTTCTTCCTCTTCTCATTCTCTCTTACTGGTGCAAGCCCGGTGCAGGTTCCCATGGAAACCAGCCTACTCTGTGCAACGGCAGATGGAGAGGGAGCTGGAGGTCTAAATTTATCTCCCAGCATCCTCTATGACTACAGACGCACACTGGCAGCAGGAAGTGAGAAGGGAAAAAGCTTAGACTCTCCACGCATTGAGAAGCTGGCATAACCCCTGACAACAGAGCGCTTTGAGTGACCGCAATTTATACTGTTCCCTCTGATGGTCTTGAGAAACAACCATTTATACAGTGCTCCGGTTGTATAGCCTGAATGAAAGTAAAATACTGTCATCACCAATGACACAGTCAGTCAAAATGCCAACATTTAAAATTGTAGCTGGTATGTTAAAATTAATGGAAAAAGACATAACCAGATGCTATAATGTGTCAGCACACAGAGCCCACAAGTCACACACTTTTACTGCAGGAGCTGTACATACCGAAACCATCACTCACTGACTCACTTGTCAGTAATGGGCACAAGGATAGTACCTGAACCACAGAATCAAAGGGATTCAATAAGTTGGGAAGTTCACAAGAGTTGTACGGCTTACTCTGATCAAACAAAAGATGCTGAACCACAGGTCAATACTGGCCTTAAATCAGAGTAATGAACACAGCGGAGGTGGTTAAAGAGTTTTAATGCTCTCGGCTGGTCTGGCAGCGGTGCCACTGACATAACACACAGGAAGAAAGTAACCACAAGTTTAAGTAAATTACAGGATGACATCATTTTATTTGGACTTTCACTCTGAAACGGTTTGCATTAAGCAGCATTAAAACTGTTACAAAATGAGTTTAAAATCCTAATAAACATGGAGATACAAATTGGAAGAAAATGTATGTTGCCTGTTAATAAGAAAAATAAATACAAGTTGGCAAAATTCAACCTATTTCCAGCAGCATCTACTCAGCAAATGTGACTAGGAATTGACTAAGAGCGGACAAAAATGTACAACATTGGAATTTAGCCAAATGACAAATCCACACAGCTGCAGACACTAACTTATTACCACAGCTGATGAATGAAGTGAATCAAAGAGGGACAGCAAAAAGATTTTGGAAGGAAAGGAATGGATTTCCAGTAAAAGAGGACAAGACACAGATGAGGAAGAATAAGGGAGGGGTGCGTTACCTGACAGAACAGTCTGGTCTTCCCCCTCAGAGACGCTCCAGACACTGTGAGGCGGCTGGGAGAGCACCGAGTCAGAACGGATATGACTGTTTGAGTGGGTGTGTTGCCGAGAGAGTGGAGAGAGGGAAGGGGGTGAGGCAAAAACTGTGATGAAGAAAGAGGCAGAGAGGAATGTTTCCACTGAATGGATGCTAAAAGAGGAGGTTTTCCAGGTTTTGTATTTTCAGAATAAGAATTGCAGTATGTCATTGTTTTTTTTTTCTATTTTCTCTATTAATTGCAAGTTTTGAGCTTAATAGTACTGTCCGATGAGTTACACATAATATCTTCTCTATGCAACAAACACCAGTTCCTAAGGTAGTGTTGCAGTAATTAAAAAAGTTTCTAAATTTGTACAGTATGGTTAACCTAAATTTATCATTGGTGCCACCAGGGAAACTAAAAACTTAGCACATTGCGGGCAGAGGTGGCACGCTGCCGACAGATGGGATTACAAACAGGTCTTACATGGGGTTTTCCGCGCAACAGCAAACCCTAAGGCAATCCCTTGTTCTTATCAGCAAAGCCACATTATACTAATACCATGGTCAGGACAAGAAATACTGCAGTTTTCAGAGTCCTTTTTCTCCATGTCTTATTTTTAAGCTTCCTGCATGCGCTGGAGTGCCACTTTGCTGCATCTGTAAATGAATTGCAGAGTAGCATCCATTCAAGCAAGCCCCCGCATTACGGAGAAGTTGGTCTAAGCCTAGTAGTGCAACACAAGAGAGAGAAAGCAAAAGAATTAAGAATGAACGGAGGTCCTGCTGTTCCATAGAGCTTTGCCTTCAGTGGCGTAGCACAGGAAGCGTGAGTCACACTCTCTGAAATAAACATGCTCACACAGTGATGAGCCAACACACACGGCCAGGAGGATGGCTGGGTTACTGATCAGAGCACGTCCAGGAGAGAAGGGACATCCAGCATCACGTGGTGGCCTAGACTGCTAGTTGTAACAACAAAAAACGATTAGCATAGAAGTGTCACATTCTTTCCTTTGAGATCTCTGTAATACAGAGACATCTTTGGCACGTAGCCCCAGTTGTCAACATTTCAACTGATTTTTTATACATACAGTATATTCTTCCTTGTATGTTGCTCTCTTCCTTGTGTGCTATATATCTATCATATATCCATTAGCATCAGCTTTGTGTTTTCTTGCTCAGTCAATAGCGGTGTTGTTCAGTGCTCAGTGATTATCCCAGTGTGGCTGCTGGTTGACTACAGGAGACAGTGCTGGCCTGATGCTCGGACACTCTCGAGGTTCCTGGCTTCGGGCCTTCACGCTGCTGTATTGTACAGTGGGAGTGAATGCGCTCATTGTCGGCATTGACAGTGCACACCTTCTGTACTTCCCTGTGAGGGACCTCAGCCCATTCGTCATTCCATTGTCTAGTGTTTCTGGACTGAGGGGAAGGTGGGGGAGAGGGCACAGGCCAGGAAATAGAAGTGCCACTGTGCCGATGATTGACAGTAAAGTTGCTCTAGACAGACGTAACGATTAGTAAGGCTTCGGAGCAGGCGACAGACACACAATATGGTTGGAAACTAGAGACAAGTCTAGGTGTTAAGCTCACTTAAGCCAGAGTGTTGACAGACAAGATAATAATTGAGAGTAGATCAAAATGGGAAGTGCAAACATTGTAGAGGCGTGAATGTAAGCTTTCATAATGTTAAAAGTAGAATGTATGTTACAGATTTGCCCTCGAGCAGCCAGGGCTCATATTATGCAAAGCTGTGTCATTTACAGTAAATGGAAACAAGGGCTCCCCTGTGGTACAGTCACATGAGACACAATCTCACACACCCACTTCTATGGTATAATGCAAAGGCAAGCAACACCTAAAATGCACACATCATGCTTAATAAGAAACTTCATGTTGTTTTGGTCAAACCACAGGCTATAATTTGAACTAAATGAGCGGTTTGAGAATTTACAGAGACCATTCAAACGACATATTTTTGGACTTTCACTCCATAAAGTGCAGACACAGGCAGTAAAACAGGAAAATATGGGAGCACTCACAGAGGCTTGTCTCTGTTCTGAGGGCAGATTATTTCAGACATGTTGCCCTTCAGTAAACTGACCCCCTTCTGTGCCAAGACTGTGGTATTATGACAGAAACAAAATCTATTTAAAGAGGGAGCCTTTGTGGTTCTGTGTTGATTTACCTGTTGTACTCACAACAAACCAAGGACAAATAGGATAACTGCCTCATCATAATAGTTAAGTTCTTCAAATCTCCCCTCATGGGTTTTCATAAGTCTGGTATTTCAAGCAATATAAGAATCCTCAACTTTATTAGAAAACACTTAACAGAGCAGTTTAGAGTGGCCTAATAAAGAATAACATCAACAATATTTTATTGTAATTTTCATGCAGAAAAATGGACTTGGACTATTACTAACCACAGTCACACAATAGGGGCACTAAAACAAATAATTTAAAATACCTATGCAAGTAAAAATGTATATTATTAAGTGTTATAGCCCTAATTTCTGCACATAATTTCCAGTCAGTCTACAAATATGCTGTCAATGACTGAAGTAATAACACTTAAAAAGCATTTCACAAATCTTTTTATTCAAAACATGACATATTGTGGATTTTAGTGCTTTAAAGTGTTGATCCTACACTGTATTAAAGAAGAAGTGGTGCAACCAGTTGGCTAATGGAGTGAAACAGGCTAGTCTTTTGTTAATGCCAATCGATAAGTATCCTCGGCAGATATGATATCTGATCCCGTAAAAACACTGAGAGACTGGCCACTCTTGGTTTTACTAAACATCACTGTATCTAAAGGCGTCTACCAGTGTCTTTGCCTCCTGCTCTGCATTCCTTTTCTTTAGTCAGACACAAAATCACAATTCCACAATCTGCATCCACTGAACTTTGAATAACACACCCTCATATTTTATCTTCCTTGCTGTAGTTTTGAGGCATTTATAAGAACTAATGTATTTACATTCTGTGAAGTAAACATTTATGTAAAAGGCCACCAGGATCCAGGGCTGTACTCAATAGGACAATTCACAATGAACAAAAGTGTGTCTCTGAGTAAAGTCCTGATTGGAAAATTATATCCTACACAGCCCTAATCTATTATTAGCCACTTGTAACACAGTAAAAGCAATAATTTTACACTTTAGACACTTTTAATATGAACAAAAAAGGTTAGAATAATTTGCCTTGTGTAAAATAGCACTGAGAAATAGACCGCCACTAACAAGTATTGTGCCTGACAACATAAGATCAAACTAAGCAGGAGTCGTCCAGTGCAAATGAAGTAACAAAGTGACAAAGCAGAGGGGAGAGTTAGATGGAGAAAAAGTAAATTTAGAAAAAGGAACAGACATTTTCAAAGCCCCCCCCCCGCGCACCCACCAGTTTCACTGATGCGTGGATATCAAGATCACAACACAAACTCCCACACAACGCTGAAACCATTTCTTGAGGATATTTTCTAGCATATTTGTATTCTCCCTCATGGGGATACAAACATTTGTTTGTAGCTTTTATAGTACAATTAACAAAGATGTAAAAGGTTTTGTCCTCTGAATAAAACGGTTTCACAGCCTGGTCCATGTAGAAATCTTGCATGCTGTTTTTATTTTTTTATTTGTCAATATTGGACATAAAATACAAAGAAAGTAAGTCTGGAAACAGAGGAGAGAAGTTGAGAAAATGTAATCACATCTTTCCCCTCCCTTCAGAGTCTTTTTAACTTACTAAAAGGTGAGAAATTTAAGAGTCAGCTAAACTGAAGTTTGACACACTTGACACAAAGGGACTCTTTACTTTATATTATCTAAATAAGCAGGATAAAAAATATATATAATTGGCAATCTGTGTAAAGTACAGCTGTTACACTGTTACTGCCTCTTCAGCAAAGCCTGAGCAGGTATAACATCTGCCGCAGAGCACTAGACGTGTCGGCGCCGAGACTTATCTATCATCTTAGTAGCCTGGGACTATGTTCATTTAATGCTGTTAGCTTTGATTTACACAAACTCAGGCCCGCTGAAGAGTCAACAGGTGAAAGTGGTGCTGCACCGTATCCAAACAGGATGACCAGGCTGCAGAAAACCACCCACCACACCCCACCTCCCTCTGAGGGGGCACCCTCCTGATTAGAGAGTTTACTCAAGGCAAGGCCAAGTAATTGCTACACACATTGACAAACAGCTTTATTCAGCCAAGTGTCAGTTCACAGTTGACTCGCCCTCCTTCACAGAGAGTGCACCCTGCTGCCATTCTGCCCCATGCCAGGCAGCATTAGAGGCCTGTAAACAGAGACTCCACGCACACGTCAACGCCTCATCAGCTCCAAAAACCTTTACAAGTACACTGTAAAAAATGAGCTGGAAAACTAACTTTGTTAGATTTGTGGAACTTGAAACAACACATGACAAACGCTTTATAATTTATTTTATCATTGTCCTTCTCAATATCATATTTGTCAGATGTGGGATATAAAAAGACTTAATTTACTCACTGGTGAGAGTTAGCTCAGTTGTTCAAGTTAAGCTATGGGAATAAATCTGAGTAAAAAGCCATGTAAACTGTTATCTTTATTTAGTCTGGCCACTTGAAACTTTTTATTTAAAAATGTTTAACTATTTTTTAGAGTATACACAGAGGCTCATAAGACACAGTTGTTGGATATAGTGACTTTAAATCCTCCGTATTGCCTTCAACCTCCAGTCATGACACTATCTTCCATCTATGACAATCTTATAAAAGCCTATCAAATGTGTGCACAGTGTGCAGCCTCTATATCTGGAGACTGCAGCCCCAGGTCTCAATAAGACAGCTCATCAATCACAGAAGACAATCAAGAGCAGCAACAGTCCCTTAGTAGATCTGTGTGAGAGGCTGAGTGTGTGTGCATGTGCATGGACCTGTGAGATGCTGAATGTGCAGAATACACACTGACCATAAATTGCCCTGAAGTTTGCTTACTGTATGTTTCTGTATCTGAAATGCATTATAAACACACAAATACTTCATTTTGTCTTTCACTAACATCCTCTTGCCTAGAAAATGGGTGTACAACTCAATATACCCTTTCTATGCTTTCTTTGAGGATTGACTTCAATTGAGTTCATTTCTTAAAAACATGGGACATATTAAATAATTGTCCTGTTTTACATGGCTACACTTGTTTGTACAGTAACAGTACACAAGATGCACAAACACAAGATAAAGTAAATGTACTGTATCTCCACAAACTAATTACCATTCTCTGTTAATTGTCATTTGTCAGTCAAACACTAAAATAAAAAATAGAGAAAATGTAAAGAACAACGCCCTAAATAACAAAACTCTAACCACTACAATTATGAGCCCAACATGACCAATTGTTTTGTGGACAATTGACCCACTTTGTTTTGCAAGACTTGCATGAATTGTGTCACTGGCCACACTCATTTTAGCTGGAGGTACAGTAAGGTCTGGCTGTTGGGTAAGGCCACACACTTTTGCAAGTCTGCAAACAGAAACTGCCTCTGACTTACATGAAGTGATACAGTCATTGTACAGCCAGACCTCCCAGATGGCTCATACAGCTTTTAAAGTTAACCAAAACCATAGATCACATGACCAGCACTGCATTCACTCATAAGCTATTTATAGATACTTTCTCTAGAAGACCTTTTGTCTTATGCAGTTTAAATTAGAGAAACAAAAATGTCCATGAAAATTGTGTCACTGGAGCTTTTAAACAATGACAAAAACCCAAACCAAATAACATGTAAGGAAGCTGCCAAATGAGCATGTGAAAGTGAGACACTATAGTCGATATAACACAGACAGCTGGATACATTGATTTCCTGTTAGCTCTTGCCTGGTTGCATACAAGGGGCTTGTCATCCAATACAGACTCAAGCACCGTCTATGCCCTTACAACCCTTGTATGGACACACACTTGAAATCATTGTTACCTCAAATAATGTTTCCCATTGGGGATGCTTATTGTCTGCGTCAAAGCACATACCCAGACAAATTTGCTACTTCACACAAGCTGTTTCACTCCAGACTGCACAAATGCAAATAACACAGTTACTAACAAACACCTAGTCACTGTGAGCCTTTGCAGCGCATGACTATGTTTCTGGACTTGTGGTGTCAGTCATGTCGGTGTCAGGGGTAGCACTTAAAGGCAATTAATGATTTCATTAGAACAATTGTAAAGACTAGAGTAATTTGGTCCATGTTACATGTAAATTTGATCCATTAAGATTTTGACACATAATACAGTATATAGGTTTGAGATCCAGTTTGATGTTTGTGATAGTATTTTAGTAGTTGTAACTGTTGACATGCCCTTTAAATCAGGGAAGTTGTCCGTGAGTTTACATTTATTTATTCGGCTAAAATACAATGCTTACAATTCCTTCAAACCTAAAGCAATTACATTAGCATTAGTGGTGCCTTTAACACCAGAGATGCAACAGACAATTCAGATGTGAATACCTTTTAGTATATAGAGCATACTGTCGGTGTAAAAGTATTCATACACACATCAATCCAAAACACCAACTGGCCACATAAACAAGGAAAAATCTATTTAGGAAAGTCTTGGCAGCTCGTTCTTTTCTTCCTACAACCCTGTGTCCCCTGTGGTCAGGCAAGACATAACAGGCATTAAGTGTAAAAGATATCAAGTCAGGCTGTGAAATAGACCACCGTCATGTCTCACTCTCACTGGGAGCTCTAACACTTATACTCTTCATTTAGAAATAAAAACTCAAGATCATTTTTACTGATTGGTGTTGAATCCAATCATGTGCTTGTTTACATGTGCGCCTGTTGTCCTTGAAACCTAATGATAGCAAAGCATTAGTGCCTAACAGGTGTATTGAAAAAAAGACAATATTGTAGAAGATTAGTGAGTATACTGTACATTTTGAACTGGATGCACAAAAATACTAAATGGGAAGGAAGTGATCCATCCATTCTACTTAGAATCCTAACTTTGTATGAACTACCACACAATGTATAATCAGATGAAGCTGTAGTTAAAAAGCAATAAACAGTGCATTACATAGATTGATGAAATGGGACATTGATGCTGAAGTTTCACAGCAAAACAAACTACTGCTGAGGTTTTTAAAAATACATGGAGTTTGACTTTTTTTTTTTTTAAACATCTAGCCATGACATCAGCTTCACTGACGGGAACAACTGCAGTGCACTTTAACCAATAAAACCAGGATTATTACGAGGTTAACAGGGACAACTATCTCTCAGAAGAATCAGAAGACAAAGAAAGATTGTAGTTTAATACTAACAAAATGACTCCTACAGAACTATAGGCTGACTGTCATAAAGGCAATTTTCAAACACATAAAGCATCTTGATCTTGCCAGTGTGTTTTTGTGTGCCTCGCCCTCTGACTGACTGATTATTCCGTCCTACACCACTCTTCTCCGCTCTAAACTCACTGTAATTTCAGGCACTCCCGCAGTAATGGACACCCTGCTCAGCAGCAGTGAGTGGGATACAAATCCCACCACTAAAAGAACAAGCTTCTCACATGCAGCTGGAGATCCTGGTTAACAACTGGGACAGGTTGAAGTGTGGACAGAGGATGCCCCATACAGCTGAGTAGTCCAATAAGCATCAAATAGACAACATACTGTATGCTTGCTGGCAAACTGTCAGAGGACAAGAAAGAACTTAAATGAACTAACGCAGTGCCATTAAATGCACTAGAGGAGCAAAGTGTTGATGAAACATTAAAGTGAGTAAGCTGGAGCTGCTGCTGACAGTGCAGAGTGGGATAAACAGAGGACATGAGGGACTACCTGGACCAAGCAGTGGGACTTTGCTGACTGTTAAAAGTTATTTAGGACAGCAATATTACATTATTAATAGAAAACAATGTATAGAGAGAGACTTCCATCAGCATCCTTTCCACCTCAATCAATATGTTCCTATAAAGACACATATAGACAGGCTAAACATTTAAACATGACATTGTGGTTATCAGAGCTTCACACACTTTCCCAAGTTTTGTCTGTATCAAATATATTGCAATACGAGATGTGGTTGTCTGTACTTCAGTGAAGCCCTATGGAATTTATGAATGCCTTTTTATCCAGCCTTGACTATGACAATGATTTAACCTGTCTAAACCACTAAACAAACCTCCCAGTGGCTTTCCTAACTTTTTTCCTTATTTCTTAAATAGTTTAGTGCAGACAAACCTCATTTAACTATAAATCAAACAAGCAGACACTTCTTCTTAATATTCAGTACAGTAACAGTTTTCTATAGGAGGCCGTTCAACTGCTTTGGTACGGTACGTAAAATAAACATAAAGCAGTAAGGACTATTGAAAAGTAGACTATGACGCTGTGGTTTTATGAATATACAGTGGCACTCTGTGTGCTGTCTAGACTGGGCAAGGAGAGTTGTATGTAGGAATGCTCATGCAAATATTGACCTTCAATTAGGTGAAAGAGACGCCCTCGCTTAGGGCCCTCAATATGGACACATCAGCAAAAAACAGTATACATAAACAACCACTGAATTTATACATATAAACATGTAGACAAAGCCACAACACACATGAACATAACTTAAGTAAATACAGCCCAATGAGACGGTGAACATTAAAATATACAGGTTTTCATGGTACTTTCAATGTCAAAGAATATGTGATCAGAGACCTCACCTTTCAAGAAACCACTGAGTTTTTGACCTTTAATAGGGCAAGTAGCAAATAACCTTCTCAAGTCAACCACATACTGCATAATTAACAGCATCTAAAATGAGCTGTTCTTTGTATGACCTTACATGACAATGTCAGGGCACAGTTTGCCCACAGGGATGGCGGAGTAAATAATAAATGGCAAACACATCCTTACACCATGTCTTTTAAAGATCTATAGTTGAGTGATTTATTAGACAAAACTGCGAACTTTGACCCAAAAGATAAATAGAACTGTACCAAAGCCGTTCAAAAGCCACTTATTAAAAAGGGTTACATTAATTGTTAGCACTCTAGGGAAGAGAAGATACCTCAAGGCTTTCAAACTGCAGATGGGCAGCACCACCAGAAAGAAAAGCATCAGAATTCAAGAGCTCTTAATAGGTTCAGCTGAGGAGGTGCTACTGAAACTCTGCTTTAGTGACACTGGCATGGCTGGTGAGGATTGTGTTCGAGCATCGCCTGCTGCTTTGAATTTGCTCGGCAGATCTGCTGCAGGCTGCTGGAAGGATTTTCCCCAAAGCCCTCTTACCCTCCCACAGAGCAGAAATCTCCTCCAATCCTCACACGCCGCTCCAAGCCCAGCCACAGCAGGGACGTCTTAAATGCTGAGACAAGGGACTCCACTAGAGAAGAGTAGAAGAGGAGAGCTGACTTTGCTGCTTTAAAAATCTACAAGCATTATTAATTACAATCTCAAGTAAGAGCTAATCATTGAATCAAAAGACACCTGGGGAATGTGATGCAGAGAGGTGTGGTCACAAGTTTCTTGGAAACCATTCGGAGCACACGCCTTCAAAAGCATTAACAGGTGAATCTAGACAGTTTTGATCACCTTCAATCGTTACAAGACAAAACAGCAGTTTGTGCTCAGACTCTAAAAAGTGAGCATATATTTTTGAATTAAATCTGAGAAATTTGGTTATTAATAGGCTTCTTTGTGTGCTATCATGAACATCTTTCCAGAGTTACACAAACCTTGATAGCAACATTCAAGTCAGACATACCTGTGGTAAGCAGCACAGAAGCTTATAATAACTCTATTACGCTGCACAACACGGCATAAACATGGGCCAAATATTGCTTCACAGTTGATACGAAGGTCTGATTATAACATACACACAGGGTAACAATAGAGAGCTTGATTGGGGCAAAAGCTGGGGAGTTGTTGCTGATGCAAAAGGGTGAGGGACATTTGAGTGAGATACGTCTTTGCAAACTGCATAAACACCCTTTGACATTCCTCTTGGCTACAAACTGTGTATAACAGCTTAATTATTAGCTGAAAGAAAAAAGTGTGAATGTGTACTGTAATGTGTGCATCCATTGGTTCCATCCACATGTCATTACATAACCAAGGACTACACACAACTAGACCAAGAAGTTACACTAACACACATTTACAGGTTTTTCTTTCTTTCTGGAAGACACAAAGAAACACTATCTCTATTTGAAGAAGCAGCCAAACTCTTACAAGGTCCTGTTCCTGGTTCCCGTTGACATTGCAGCCCAAGTATTTATGCTATATTCTTTCTTAATTATTAGAAAATAGAAAAGTGAAACAGGTGATTATGTGACAGCAGGGATTCAATTAACTGGCACAAAACTGTTCTTTGCCATTTAGACAATGGATGTGCCAAAAAGAAAATATAAAAATACACAATATGTGTGTAAATGCCTGAGGTCTTCTGTAATCCGTATTGTTGAGTTGTGCTGTACCAGGAAGAACTCATTACGTAAGTCTGCATTTATGATACCGAACACCAAAGCTTTGTGTAATGAACTGGCACTGCCAAGGCGTAGACTGGTGGTATGAACTTGTTCGACAGCTTTTCACATAATAATAACTTATTCACTTCAAGCTTCAAGATGTTGTTATTACTCTTAACAATTCACCTTCGTGCATTTCTGCCAGGTTATGATGGAATAAAACATTAAAGTATTAGACTTTTATCTCTGTCCAGGTAACAACCATAAACGGCAATAATCCTACATGCCTACATTTCTCCTGTAATGATCGAATGCTTTGTGATATCAGACAATCTTGTGTGATGACTGATTCAATAAGAAAAACATCTCGGCCGCTCTTTATTTGTACCCTTTCAACAGAGCTGTCTGACACTTTCCAGTTCTGAGAAACACTGGCTGTCCTGCATTTTCACACTGACACTCCCACTGATGGAGCTGGTGATTCCAAATGTGAAACCCGATTGAAAAACAAAACACTATAATGATCATTACATTTTAGAATTGTTACTGAGATATAAAACGTATTTCAGACATATAGGCCTATTGGCCATGAACACAGTTTGGCATAGTAAACCGATAACCATTCTGCTATTCATTGTACCTTTTATTATAAATGCCTTCCACGACTTACTGTGCAGCCATTCACTATAAATACAGGACTGGACACATACTCTAATAAAAAACCTTTCAGTTCAACTTCACCCGTGGAGTGTGTGCCCACTGCCAAATTATAGCCAACTTCAGCCATCTATGGTGCATAAAATGAATCAAAGTGAGTACAATGCATGATGTCATCTCCGAAAAATATGTCAAGTGTAGGTGTAGCCCGCTACAAATAACGGAGTTCAGAGTCCTGAAGAGGTGGACATAAGACCGCGGTGGCGGTACTGTTGCACATGATGTCATCTCCGAAAAATATGTCAAGTGTAGGTGTAGCCCGCTACAAATAACGGAGTTCAGAGTCCTGAAGAGGTGGACATAAGACCGCGGTGGCGGTACTGTTGCACTGTGCTCAACAGCTTTGTGCTTTTAGATGCAGTCTGAATTAAGTGGCCTACATGATGGAGCATGTGCTCTCAGCTGGATGAGCAGCGCCCCCGCTTCTATCGGCAAACACTGCCGTAGTTTGGAGCCAGACAGCCCCTCACATGCCACCGTGGTCACATCTGCACCTAGCTTTCCCAAACCGCTTTCATTAAACACAGTATCAGAGCCAAGTTGTTCTTAGTGCTACCAGTGTCATGTCCTTAAAGTTAACATCGTAACACCAAGACAAGAGTACGTTTGGGACAATCACAACAATACAATCAACACCTAAATCATAAACATGCAATCATATTGAGGTTGCGATTTATTTACCAGCTCTCTAAGGTACGTGTGCTGCAGCCATTTATCCTGTAGCGAAAGGGGTACGAGTCCGCATTTCCTGGATTGTGCCGAGCTGGATGAACGAGTTGGTGTGTGGAGTGGGGCGCCGGGGAGGGGACTTTGGGGTGGGGCTTCCCGGTATGTTGTCAGAGCGAACAGCGATGCCACGTTCAGCTGATCGGCAACAAAACAACATCTCGCCCTACGCGAAACACACCCACTCCTCAGCAGCCCGCGCAACGAGCCTGCTGACCACGCCCCTTCCCTCTGCCTTGGCCAATAGGAACAAACGACGTACGCAACTAATGAATAATTATTTAGAGGAGGAAGTCATTGGCGAAGCAGTTAGTTCCTGGTTAGAGCTAATTTACAGGGCGACCCCACGGCCATCGAACACCACAGTTTACAAATGCCAATGCATGGATTTGACCAATTTTTATTTTATTTATTTGGGCTCTACCTTCCTAGTACCAACCAAGAGTTAAAAAAAGAAGAAAAGAAAATGTGCCCTTAGAAAGTTTTCACTAATTTGCAAAGCCTTTTTAAGGCTATCCTCTTACACAAATGATTCAAACTTAAAAATAACTTATTTTGTTGGCATCCAATAATTTTTAAATGTGTGCAATGTATGATCTATTCTAATTACATTATTATGACCAATACAGATCAGGCAAATGCTTCTTTTTTATGTCTCCCCAGCTATCCATAATGTCATACAGATAAAGGGATCAAATATTCATCTAACATTTAAAAAAAAAAAAACATATCTGACCAATAACTAAACCTTTCAGCTATAATTTACCTGCAACAGAAATCTGACATTTGGCTAAGTATAAACATGGACATTTTTAGATTGTATATCCCAATGACCCTGACTCCACCCCATCACACATCATACCCCCCCCCAAAAGGCATAAAGTCTGTTAACATATGGGACGATAAATAAGTTATTGTCCCCTAAGTCAATGTGCTAGAGCCCTGCTGACGCAATGCCCGGTGTGTGCTTGGCCGGCCAATACCTTTATGTGTCCGATACAGTAAAGGTCACTGAGGGACACAGCTTTCTCTTTCTTTCGTCCCCCTCAAGATCAGACTGTTCTCCAAAGGCCACTGGACATCAGAGGTGACAGGTGCTCGTGACTGGCAGCACATCTAATCTCTTCACCTGGCTCACCCAACATCAGTGTGACACACAGTGCACAGGTAGATAAGAATAGAGTCTGGTATCCAGCAACAGCTTGTTACTGGAGAAACTGGTGTGTTGGTTAATGTTTTGTTTTCTGTAAATGAGTGCACACAGTGACTTCCGCTACTCTTTGTGTCTCATATTTTCAGAGTTGGCACATCCATAAGCTTTGTTCCCTGTGTTGAGAGGAGAAAAGTAAGGGTGGGAGGGATGAAGGAAAACAGCAGCAGTAAAAGACAGTGGGAGGAAGTGCAAGACCATGCAGGAGTGTTATGGTGCGAGTGGTCCTACACTTACAATATGACTCTGACTTATGTAAGCAGACTGGCCTGGCATTTGGCTCACAACAGACACCGGCTGCGCTGACTGTTATATAACTGCATTAGCTGCTCCTCTGAGTTCACTGGAGCATGCGCACAGCAGAGCCAAAAAAACACACAACACACTGTCAGACCTTTTTTGTCTTGCAGCTTAGGAGTGACTGTGTTGCACTGCAGTAAAAGAACTGTGCAAATAAAACAAAAGCTTTGAGTCAATTGTAAATACACATATCAGAGATCACATCATCTGTGTGCAGAAAACTAACAGATGATTAAGCATTTATACTTCTCATCATTCAGCAACAAGTTTCCCATCACGTAATGCCTAATTAGGATTTAACTATGGGTAAATGTTGTAGTGCACTTGCAGTATGCCAGCAGGGCTCTAACCCAATTAGCTCCCCTGCATGCAGCACATAATTTAATGGGCCTGGATCTCACTCTTAAAAACTAATTACATCTCATACAGCCATTTCCCGTTATTCTGTCAAAAAGTTAGCCGGGAAGTGTAATAAAATGTGGATACAATAGTCAACAGTACTTGTACAATTAATAGTTCACAATAGAACACTAATTATTTGATCATTCATTTATAATTATACAACTAAATGGGAAATCTTTATGCTAACTTGAAACAGAGAAGTCATAATTATACCCAGGCATAATACTGCATGTGATAGAAATATTTTGAGTCAATTTGCAATTAAAAATGATCCCAGGATGCCTAACCAAGCATCCCTGCAAAGCTGCACTAAGTGGCTCATAATCAGCACATCAGAGCCTTTGATCTCTTAGTACAGCAACAAATTGCATCAGATGATAACAGGGAAAGTGAAGGAGCGATTTATGACAGATGCCACAATTGGGTAAAACAGCATTTGAATTTGTTCCCCTGGTGATAATAAAAGATGATTGCTGATACTTTGCTAACTTGTTCTCAGATGCTGTTAGCTGTGTAAAAAGGCTACCATGCGAGTCTGACCTGGATAAGACTAAGACAGAAAAACAAGCTGTTGAATAGTCAAACATGTTGTAAAATGAAAGCCCATAGCATTTAATAGTTTGCATCAGCGTAGCATGTCTGTTTCACTTGAATGAGTGGCATCAATGTTAAAGCGGTGTGCATTGAGCTGTATTGAGTTTACTACAATGATTTGGCTATTATGATTGCACAAATCCTACTCCCCTCTCAACTCATCATTAAGTAAAGAACTGTGTGTCAGGCCACAGTGTGTACTGTACAGCTCTAAAGAGACAAGCTTCAGAGTGAGTCTGGTGTAAGAACACAAACTCCAACAGTTTATTTATTAGCTGAAAGAAAAAAGTATTTTTCTTAGCACATTTAGGTGTTAAATGCATTCCTTATCACACCATTGCAGCGGGTTTGTTTACATTTGTGCTCCCATAATTTTTACAAAGATATCTTCATAACTTAAGGTCACATTCATTAGTTATGCAGTATAACCTGAAGTTTCTTAGTTAAAACCCTCAATTGTTTCTACCATTCCATTTTTGAATGCAATCACGTGTATGTGCCTTTTCTAAATATAGTATGTATATATTTAGCTTTTTCCGAATTGAACACGTAATGTAATTAGGTGTATTATCAATGTAACTTATCAAGTTAAGAGTTGACATTGATAGGTTGAGCAGGGGGCGTTGTAGTGGGGGAGTGGTAGCTGACAGGAGGTAGTTTGTCCTGAAAAGTCCCAGACAGTGCCAACTGGACTGAGTGACTGAAGCAGCCAAAACCAACAGATCCTGTCTGCCAGCCACAGAAGGAAATAACATAGCAAAGGCAGTGACTACTGGCACCCACTTATGTGTTTGTGTTGTCAGGTTAAACTCTAAAACTGCTCAAATGGGTTGCTAAAGTTTTCTGTTGGTGGAGCAGGTACATTCCAGTTAACATGCTTTAAAGTCAGAAAAAAAATATACATGTTCATATACATATATACAAATATAAATATACATATATACAAATATACATGTTCATGCAAAACTTTTTATAAGCTACACATCAGTGTCACAACAAAAAACTCACGTTGAATACATTACACCACAATTCAATGCATGAAAATATGGCAGAAACAGAAAAACAAATGCACATCCAAAGCCAGTGTGTGCCAGAACCAGAAAAACTCATGAGTGAAAAACTGAAGAAGGCTCTGCACAACAAATAAAGCTCTCAGATTTTTTTTTATTATTATCACCACAATATGCCAGACATTCAAACAAACTGTTCTTTCACAATAGAGTATGACTTTGAACATGACACACATAGTTCAAGTTTGGGAGCCACAGCAGATTCTTGACAGCGTATGCTTTTATCAGCTCCTCCTGTGGTACCACATGAACTAAATGTGTAGGTGGTATCAGGTTACACACACACACCTTAGTGAACCAACACTGATAAAAATTATATTATAATTAATAATAGCACTGATGTGTGTTTGGATCATTTAAATGATTTATATTTATAGAAAATACAATGTTATGTCATGCCAAATACAGATATCATGCTTTAGACTGACAAGTAATGCATTTTAATATGTAAGGCAATAAGCAAAAAACACTTAATAACACAATCCAAAGATAAAACAGTATTAAAAAGGCACTTTGTAGTTTAGAGTTCACACATAATAGTGTTGGTGGTTGTGCAATGATTTTACATGAAATATATTAATGACAAATTCACATTTATACAAGATTATACTAGAATCTACTACATCTCCAACTTAAAATACATGTTTTTAAAAGTCAGAGGGATTGAACTTTTTCAAATGGACAGCAGATTCTGTATTTTAAATTTACATTGAAATTTAGGTAAGTGTATTACAAACATTGAAATCATAACAATTTACCAATTTATAATTTGTGAAATGTTTGAAGTGTATTTATAAATCTATTTTGAGATGATAACACATTCTGTAATCACTCTGAAAAATACTGGAGCCCTACCACTGAGCCTCTGGTACGCCTGTCCAATAATGATTATATAAGGCCAAACTCAGACATGGAAAGGTATACCACCACTGATAAAAGATAATTATCAGCTCAGATTTGGCTAGTGGTCTAAAACTCATTCTTACTTAAGGTGAAATGGATTTGCTTACAGTCTAAAAGCAAAGTGGAAACCCTGGTATGATCTGTAGGGCGGGTCTAATATGTCTTATCTAACACTCACACTTGCATATCTCTGGAACGCTGAAAAAGGATGCCTCCTCTGCTCCTCACAGCCAAGCATTACAGCTGGTTGGGGGATTCCAGACATGACCAATCAGAAGAGTCTCAATCTATGACATATGAAGGACTCCAAAAGGGCCTCATAGCCTTAGTCATAGTCTTGTAGAACAAAATAAAATCCAGCAATAGATAGTGGAGCCAATTCAGTTGTACCAGTCTGAAGACATCATGAAGCTTACATAAACTATTATTACAGATAAAGAACATCAAAAATACATGTAGGTATATCTTAATACCAATGAGGTAAATAAGAAATTTAAATTTAAATTAATTTTCATAAGGAACCATTATTTAGGAAATGTATTTCTCAACAAAAAACTTTTACAGCCTCCTTCAATTGTTCAATAAGAATAAAGAAAACCAAACAAACAACAAAAACAGAAGTGCAACCAAATCAAGAGGTCTACTCAGTTGAAATCTCTGTCCGGAAAAATTAGGGGGCCAATGAGTGTCCAGAGGTAGAGTCCCAGGCCTAGCCAACTAGAGCTCATCTTCACCCACACAGCAGGCATACTGCTCTGCATGGCCTGGGTGGTGGTGTCGGGTCTGAAAGACGACACAGAGCGGCAAATTATTATATTAACACAGATTTGATCTTAAAAAGTAAATTCTTAAAAACGGAAACATTTCCCATTATTTGATTCTTCAGTTAAGGTGTAAATAGGATTTTGAACCAAACAGGGAAGTGTCCTGCCCTCTGGTGGTTATATAGAATATCACAGTCAAGTGATTATCACTTTCTCAGCAAACACTACCTTAAAAAAATAATTGTCTCTCTGTCTCAGCTTTTCTTCTGTGTGATATATTACTGGTATTAATATTATTATTATAATATAGAGGTGATGTCCTATTGTCGATTCCTATATGAATGTTACTTACTCAAGTTCTATTGGGAAAAACATACTTGACTAAAAAGGATAAAAGTGCCACATTTGAACAGTAAAACAAGGTCTACTTTGAGATTGCGCCCAGTTTTCATCCTGGACAAAAGCTTAACTTTATGCTCAAGATAATGGTCCCAAATCATTTTTAAATTACTTCTTGGCTAATATTTCTTCTTTTACAATAATCTTCCTGTCTCCATAACAGTGTCTGTTATTGAGGGGCACTTACTGGTACCAGTTTGTGAGTGTCATCATGATGTAAAGAGAGGCCAGACAGAGGTGAAAGTGGAAAAAGGTGTAGTTGTAGGTGACCCCTTCTTCTTCATTATCCACAGCTCTGCGTATGCCATCCTCACCAACCACACCCCCACTGGACCCCACAGTCTCCTGTGTCTGCATCAGTTTGTTCACCTGGTTGTGACTGGAGGAACGGATACTAGGGAAGAGACAGACATATGGTTGTGGTAAAATATTTATGATGTTCAAAACAAGAAAACAGTAGTTTTCAAAGTGTTTGCTGCAGTGACAGTGTTTACCTAGCATAGAGAGTGCAGAAAAGGAAAATGATCAAACCGACTATGCCCTGTGCATCCCACCACTGCACTGGACCAGGATTGTCACCTGACGGCTCTGTAGTGCTGACATTAGACACAAGACTCAAGAGGCTTGGATTACATTTCCGATCTGAGAAAAGTATAACACACAAATGCCATCAGATTTGAATACATTAAAACAGTATAAAAATAAAATATAATCTAATAAAATAGTCAGCAAGAAAATTAAAACTGGAATAATTAAAAGACTCACTTGGGTTGTTGGTCATAGCAGACCAGGTTACATACATGGTGTATAGGGAGATAAGCGATGCTTGAAGCAAACCAGAGTGTGGCTGGGCTTCCTGCAACAAACATTACTTTTATTGCTACTTTTTATTGCTCACTACTTTAATTTGAATTTCAATTAGGTTGCAAAAAAATCAAGTGTTTCTATCCCAATTACATTATACAGTGCCGTGCAAAAGAATTTGACCGTAAATTTAGGTTTTGACAAAATTATTAACACCAACATTTGATTTACAACCCAACCCTAATTTATACTAAGTAACATAATTTCTCCCTCTTTCCGTTTCTGAAGCTTATTATTATTAATACATTCTCACATTACTGTACCTGTATCTTAGGCAGGATAGATAAAACTGAAACAATGATGCAGAAGATGAGGTTGAGGCTGATGAAGACCTTGTGCTCTGTGCAGTCATCAGGCTGAGTGTAGTAAACATAGAAGAGCACCACAGCAGTGAAGGCAAGTGCATAGTGGAGGATTGTAAAGAACAACAGGGCTGTAGATAAGAAGGGTATATTATGATGATGAATAATTAAAACAATGCAAACATACAAGGCTTAAATTTAGTGGATGCTATACCTGCAAACCAGCCTTTGTTGTTACCATTTTCAGCATTTTCTACCCACACTTTGTTCCAAGAGTGGGCAAAGTCAATGAGGAGAATGAGCTGAATGAGAATGAAGATGAACGATCCCACTACTCCAAAGTAAAACCACACTAAGAACACAAACAAAGTTAAGTTTATACAGGTACCTAAATAATCTATCATTATAGTTGGTATTACATTCCATTAAAATAAAATTTAACTGGAATTGATTAAGTTATTACCAGAATTAAATGTTCCATCGGGGATAAAAAATGCCCCCACTGTAATCCCGATTAGTATCAAAAACTTAAAGAACCAGAACCTGAAAAACAAACTTTAAATTTACCATTCAAACAAAACAAAATAAATCCAAATCCAAACACACTTTAATCAAATGACCTTACTTATTAACCTATGCAAGCAATGTTGCATTAGGTTTAAATGCTGCCCTGCTAACTCTATTTGAAGGCAATGAGTCTTTGTAAGATATTGTAGTTTCTTGACACCAAACTAATGGCTCAAACACTAAATGAAATATTATGTGAAATAAAACAATGGCAGTGTGTAATTTAAATATAAAAAGCATACCCATTCTGAATAGCTGCACGTGGGTCTTTACTGCTGCGGACCCAAATCATGATGACAGAGAACAAGAAGAAAAAGCATGTCATGGCGAAGCACATACGATAAACAGACTTGTAGCCCACAATGACGTCACAGTTGACATGGTTTTCAAGACCTGGTATGGTACTTCCCCCCTGGCAAAATCCCGGGATCTACAAAACAAGAGGGTTAAATCAAAATTATTTGTGTTAAGAATATGCCAAATGCATTTAGATAAAATACACCAATTTTATTTTATTGAATAATAAATTGCAGTCCAGTTCAGAACAACATGTATCTCACTTTGCGGAGTTGTGTCTCCATCCCTGGAAGGATCATAATGACAGAAACCAATGTCCCCAGCAGCAGGAGGAAGGAGAACGCCAGCCGTGTGATGGTGGAGTTATTGGAGGACGGACAGCAGCCACACAGGAGGCATGGCGCTGAGCCACACAGACAAGAGGCCTGTTGGAGAGAAGTCGGGTCTTACTTTAGTACACTGATGTTACCTGATATGTGACTATGAGCGTTCCAGTTTTGCAGCAAAATGTAGGACAGCTGCTTCTGAGAAAGGGCAACAAATGGAAATACTACGCCAATCTAGCTAAGAAGTCTGAATCAAAATAAATGTATTATAACAACTTCGCTGTTTTTGTTCTTGTTGTATTACAGTCAGTGTTTTGATCCACAACGACATTTATTATTTAAAAAAAACTATATTTTAACATACCGCTAACCTACCCGCAAGCTAGCCTGGTCAGCTAACAGATCAAACTAACATTCGAGCGAAAAAAATATATCACTGTTAGAGAACATCGGAGTTTACACTCATATAGATAATATAATACTTACACAGCTCGCTAATGAGCACAAAGCCAGACAAGCACCCATTGTGATTGTGAGATACAGTACGATTAAAACTATTCCTTGTTCCGTGTTTCGGACACAAAACCGGAAGTTAGCTTTTAGAAAAACGTACTCACATTTCTGTTATCTTTTCAGTATAAAAGCATATGGGAAAGCGTGTAACATTTATACTATGTATGGTAACATTATATATATTTTTGGTTTGGTTTATTTGGTCTACGGTTAAAAAAGAAAAACTAAATATTAAAAGAAAAGAGAAAAAACATTCCTTGACAAAAAGGATGTTGGCTATAGTCAAGAAACTTATTTTACATTGTGTAACAACAACACGTG
The DNA here is from genome assembly GCA_024416835.2 of Perccottus glenii. NCBI lineage: Eukaryota > Metazoa > Chordata > Actinopteri > Gobiiformes > Odontobutidae > Perccottus > Perccottus glenii. The sequence goes on from CM044551.2 coordinate 12,557,984, forward strand.
TCTGGAAATTAGAGGTAGCCTATAAAATTGGAGCACAATTAATAGTTGTATTTTACAATCTATGAGTTTGACATACAGCATTTTGAAATATGGAGTAGGTAATTAGTAATACTTTGTTGTTTCGAGTCCATCTTTCTTTCTTTCTGAGGCTATTCCATTTTTGTGTTAATAAGTTTATTCCTAATGTATACAATCATTGGTTTATTCTTATCTTCGTCCTACTGCATTGTTCAGGTGGCCACATGGTCACCTCACTGAATGCACTGAAGCCATAACGGATTGGGTAACCACATCGCGCGCTCTCATTTGAAAACGGACAGTGATTGGTTGATGTGGACCAATGGCTGCATACGTCTCTGGTCACGTAGGGTCGACAGGTTTTTGGTTTGTGCGCGAATCTGCTGAGGTACTTGGCGGTCAGAAAAGAGAAGAAAAGACAGGCACGGGTCGGATCTGGAGCATTTGACGGTGAGAACAATGCTTTAGGCATATATTTAACAAAAGGCTTTCAAACTGAACAAAGAAAAGGTCAGTAGAGTTGAAGGTTAATTAATTTGACTTTCTGAAGCATCAAGGTGATCATCACTGAAATAATAGTTGCAGTTACCGTTACTGACTTTGTTGACATGCCTTAGCTTAGTTCAGAAAACCTTTCTTGTTCGTTAACACCAAAGTGAACTTAATAAAAGCTTTTAAATTTACATTCCTAATTAGCTTTTATAGTTAGATAGATGTAAGCCTTATCACTGGGTTATTAACTAATAAATACATGTTATCAAACTCATTATGAGCACAGCTAACTATTGTTTTTACAATAGTTAGCAGTAGCTAGACACGATACTTGTATTTTGCTAGTATCATGGCTAGTATATGTCATGCTACGGTTTAGTAATTGCAATTGTAATGAATGCCACACATGAGGTAGCTACATTGCAGTACCAACCCGCCATTTTTTGTAATGACAATTTTTATTTTCTCTAAATATTTCCCAGTGTGTGTAGGTGCCTACATTTATAACATTTGCTATATAACATTTATCCATATCCCATTTAGTTTATTATTCTGACAATTTTGCTGGAGGCTGAGAGATGCCAGTGACATGAGGTGAAGAACTTGTTTTGTTTGGCATGTTATGTCAAGTTGTGACAGGATAACTAACATCATTTTTGTATAATATGAAACTTCAAAGCACACACTGCAGTGTTGTTGAAGTTACACCCAGAAAGTATAATTTTATGTATATTTAAAAGCCTAGCATATCTATTTAAAGTTAGTATTTTTGAACTACCAAACCAATTTTTATAAATAAAAAGTTCATAACTCCATAACATGGAGTTCTTAGACATACTTTATTATTACACTTTTATGCCCATTGCACCCTTAATAATAAACAATTTATGTAAAGTGACATGGTTGTGTATTGTACAGGTTCAATAATCTATTATTTTCCATCTTTTGTAGTGATTTTAAAGAGACTTCTGCTGAAATGGACTCTGAAGGTATATGAATTCCATAAATTGTTAAAGTTGTAAAAGGGAATATTTTCATGAAATAAGATGCAGTGTGAAATAAATAAATAAAAACATTTTTGTGTATCTATTATGTAAGGTTATTTTAAACCAGTAACTGCAGTTGTTTAATGTAGGTGGGTTGCAACAGTCAGTGCAGTTACATGCAAGTAACCTTAGTCTGACTATATTCAGACTTAGAATTTACACAAATGATCCAGATTTGAATCCAGGTCTTACAGTATGTTTGGTCAATTTTCACCATTCAGTCAAGTATTTCCATTAGACCAATTTACCTTTCCATATCTGCATTAACATGTAATGTGTATTTTCTACAGATATTCAAGTAAAGGTGCTTAATAAACGCACTTCAGGTCAAGCATTTGAGGTAATTCTAAGCCCCACAAGCCCAGATGCCAAAGGGGAATTTCCTTTGTCTCCCCTTAGAAAAAAAGAAACATCATTGGATGAGATTAAGAAAAAACTAGAGGCTGCAGAAGAGAGACGCAAGGTAATATAGTTTTGAAGAAATGGATGGAAACAAAAGCTTTTATTTGGCGTTGAATGTTGAACTTTAATTTTTAGTTTGTTATTTTTTCAGAGTTATGAGGCCGAAGTGCTGAAACACTTGGCTGAGAAACGTGAGCATGAGAAGGAGGTGATCCAGAAAGCCATTGAAGAAAGCTGCAATTTTAGCAAGATGGCACAAGAGAAACTCAATCAAAAGATGGAGGCAAACAAAGAGAACCGCAGTGCCCGACTGGCAGCACTTAATGAGAAATTTAAGGAGAAGGTATAGCTCCTAATTATAGTTCACACAACTTGTGTTTTTAACTAAATAGAAAAAAATAGTGCTGCATCATTATTCTTTTTTTTAAATGTTTACAGGACAAGAAGCTTGAAGAAGTGAGAAAGAACAAAGAGGCAACAAAAGACCCGGAGAGTTAATTGCCTGATTTTGATTTTAATTTTGGTGAATTTGACTATATTTCCAAAGATAAGCTTTTATTTTTCTACTGATACTTTGTCAGTATTGTTTGTTGTGTTAGATTAGTTGAGTCAGTTAATATAGTTACGAGGGGTTAGATTTAGAATGGCATAATTTCTTTTTGACATAGTCATCTCTTTGGCAGCTTTTATACTGTATTTTTATCAACTGTTTCTTTAGATGGCATTTTATAAAAGGACCTTTTTGTTTAAATACATTAATAGTCTTTGATTAGTTTTAATCTGCTGTACAATCCCAGTTTACCATTAAACTTTCTGATAATATTTACTGCTTCATTTATTTGTTTTATGGATACTGATTTAATGTAAACATCATTACATTACATCTTACTTGATTATAAGAGTTACTATAATGTTATGTAAAAATGTTATATTGACATCCCTTGGAAATAGTAGGCTACTGCTGACACCTAGTGACAGTTTAATTTATCTGTGGTAGCTTTCCAATGACAAATACTGTAAGTTCCTAGTGAGCTACAATATAGTTTCATTTAGACAATTTTTTTATTTTTATTTATTTAATATGGGACAGTGTACATTAATCAAAATCTATACAGGCAAATTTTCATCTGTTGTCCCAATCACAAAGTGCATATGATTTAGTAAAAGCAGTGAAAGTCTTTTTCCATGACTTTTTAAAACTACATTGATTAATTTGAGTATTCTGTTTTATCCTCCTGTAAGATTCTCTGTATAATGTTTGTTTGGTTACAGATAAATCTAACCATAGACATTATACACGGATGTAACTGCTGTACAAACAAAACCTGCTTAACCAGTCTTTTCACAGTTGTTTGTACTTGGTCTAATTGTGCGTGTAGGATGAACTCACATTACCTTTCCTGACAAACATAACATATTTCAAATTATGTAACAATAATAGTCTTGATCAAAAATAACCAGTATTGCTACTGGCCTGTTTGCTTAAGTATGACAATGCCCCTACACATTCATGAGAAAATATTCAGTACAGAACAAGAAGGGACAGTCCCATCTTTGTCAACGTTGTGAAGGGAACTATTATGTCATGTGCGCAGTAACCCACATGAGTGTGAGACGGATGGACTGCAGATTGTTCTCTGTCAGTGGATTTTTGCTCAACAAAACCTCTGTTGAAAAAAGTCTTTAGGTTTAAATATTTCAGTTTTTTAGAGATTACAAGTAGAAAGAAAGCCTAAAACTTAATGTTATAGTATATGTATTATGAAATTATTGTAGATATTAGGATGAAAACAAATCTGATTTTTTGAACAACATTGCAACCAACAATAGCAATCATCAGTTAAACCCATACAACCCATCTGACCGCGCTAGCTCTAGTCTACAGAAAAATGGTCATGTTTTCATAACCAAATGAGATGCAGTTATGACTTTCATATGTAGGTTGGGACACAGATTAGGTCTGGCCTTATGCAAACAAAGCCCAGTGGCTCATAACTAGTGTTGAATGTCCCTTAATATTAATCATTAATGCACTTGTTTATAAATTGTACATAAATGCCTATTTATGTACAAGAATCTTCTTTAAATAACTATAACTGTATGTAGCTACAAAAATGTTTTACCCCAACAACAACACAATTGTAACTAATAACTGTCTATTAAATCTAGAATGTCCTCTTAGATCTCAGAGAAGCCTCAACTCACATTTCTTGTTTGAACTTGTAATAAAATACCAAACCTAGCCACAGTGCTTAGTTTGTAAATCAAAACGTTCAAAAACATTTTAAAGCCACAATGTAATATTTTTTTTATAAATAATCTGTAATAGTAGTCCTAGAATCAGAATTATAGTGCTATGATCATGAGCTGCCAGTAGCCCACAACTCAGAGTGCTAATTTGATAGACATGCCTCAATGGAGTGTTAAAATGGAAGAATTCTTGTTTAAAGTGGGCGTGCTAAAAAGGCGGAAACGGTCGTGATTGGTCACTATAATGTGCGAAGCTGCGGACAGGGGCAGCGCTGTGCTCGTTGATTGGTTAATGAACAGTACGTCAAGTGCATGCACGTATTACCCAGCAACTGCGCCGCGACAGCCGCTTCGCACTGCTCTTTCAGTCGGTCTATGTTATCCTCCCTACTGTTATCCCCTCTAAAAGATGATATTTGTTTTCTTGACGGCTCGTGACTTGACAATTTATCGACTACACATTTTATAGACTCGGATTGATTTGGCAGCCCAAAGGTATGTTCACGTTTTACTGTCCGTGTGTTGGCCTGACGCTGCCTGGTATTTTTGGTAGATCAATGACATAGCGTAATATCTGTCGCGTCCTATCGTGTAGGCTACATCTTTATGCAACGACGACTGTTGAATATTTATTTTTCAGATTATAGCCTACTGCAGTAAATGCACAAGACACTAACGCCATGGCAGCAGAAATGATTTAGAACACAAGATTTTTACATTGCAACCATACCTACAAGGTGCACGTTTGCTTGCACAAACCGTTGAATAGTCACACACCAAAAGGACAGTCAATTGTACAGTCGAGCATTGTTCTTTACCCATCAATATTAAAAAAGATCGCAAGCCTTGGGTGTGGACGGTGGATGGGGTTATGTTACGTAACGTCTTCTCATTCAACGCCTCTCCCTGTGAACCCCGGCCTGTGTGCATCCCACACAGCTTAATCTCTTTGAGCCCACTGCTGCTCACATCTCTGGATCTAATGCATTAAATATCTGATGTGAACATGTGACGTGATCATCCTAACCTTGATCTCAGCATTAAATGCGGAGGCTGTATTTTTAGGCTAAAGGCAAAAGAATAGTCTAAGAATAGTGCTGCCAACAAAATATGTGCCCGCTTTAGCTATAAAGTTAGACGACATGTATTAGGTAGGCTAAGAGTCACTAGTTTTTCTAGTATAGTCACATAGATTTCAAATAATTGTAGGGTAGGAGGCGGCAGATGGCAAGGTGTGTAATTCAGGCTACAGTCAGTGAGTTAGGCAACTTTTTATATAGTTTAGGTTGCCTAAATACCAGCTACTAATGTAGCTACTGAAGTTTTGCTGGATGAACAGTTGATAGGCCTACTATAGGAGAGATTTAACAATGTTGTTGAATTGTTGTTGATTACTTTTGAAATGATATATGTAGCTACATTGCTGACATCACCAGCAGATCCTGGCTCCCTACATATCTAAACGCAGACTAGCTTTACTTATTATAAGTCAACAATTTAGGTTTTCAACCCAGCACCGTTTGGTCTCAGGGGCTGAAAAAAAACTATTTTTTTGGTACACCCTTCATTTGGAATTGTAGGAGTCTGGATATCAAGGGCCTACCGTCACATAAGGTGTGGCAGAAAAATAAAATTTGTCAGGAAGTGACCAGACATGATGTGGAACTTATTTAATTAACATTATTGGGCTTGGTGTAATTCTGGTTATAGATATATTAAACAAAATATTTGGAAAAAATGTCCATCCCACAGACAGATGGGATAGACATCCCATTATTTTGCCTTCTAGAATGAATACTAAAAAAAGGAAATTTGTAGTTGGTATTATTTGTATAATAAGGTTAAAGCAAAGGCATCTGAACTTAGTTTTTAAGGTGAAGATGTTTTATCTCTTGTTCAAGTCTTTGCTTTAACCTTTTCTTCAAGATGACCAGGATGACCGAGAACCTTCACAGACAGTATCATTTTTAGTTTGTGAGATTTTAAGAATTTAAAATTCTTTAACATGTCTCAGGATGATCATGATCAAATAATAACCAGATCATAACTAAACAAAATAGGTGTTACATGTTACAAAGCCAATAAAATAGTAAATTAAATAGTCATCCAACACGTTGATTCTGTTATTTAAATGCAACATTTATTATTTAATCTTAATTGAAGGCTTTTAGACATGCAGAAATGACTAAACTCAGGACCTTTCACTACATTTGCTGTAATGAAGAGAACTTACATTTGACTTTGGTGATGCGAATAAGAGCATGTATTACTTAATGTAAAAAGGGCATTTAACTGTAGGCCTATTTGATTTCTTATGATTTTGATTTAGTGAGACATGTCAGATTTAGACCATGAATGTAGCACCTCAATATCCAGACTTCCATAACTCCAAATGAAGGGTGTCCCAAAAAAGTGTTTTTCGGCCCTTGTGATCAAACTGGGAAAAAAAGATTACAAACTCATAATGTACCAAGGTATAGACTAAGAAAAAATAATAGTGAAAGAAGATTGTGTCTGGTTCCCAGCCTAATTCTTTTTCCTTTCTGGCCCTGCTAAAGTTTGCCATGGCGACTGTGGTGATGGAGCAGATTGGTCGCCTGTTTATCAACGTACAGCAGCTTCGTCAGATCCCTCAGCTGCTTGAGTCAGCCTTCCCTACCCTGCCTTGTACCGTCAAGATCACAGATGTTCCTGAGGTGTTCCGGGAACGTCACATTCTCTCTGGCTACAGGCAGACAGACCACAGCTGGCGATACTACTTCCTCACCCTCTTCCAAAGGCACAACGAGGCCATCAACGTGTGGACCCACTTGCTGTCTGCCCTCATCATTTTGGTCAAGTGGCAGGAGATCTCGGAGACTGTGGACTTTTTACGAGACCCTCATGCTCAGCCCCTCTTCATTGTCCTGCTCTCTGCCTTTGCCTACCTCTCTTTCAGTGCACTTGCTCATCTTCTCTGTGCCAAGTCAGAGCTTTCCTTTTACTCCTTCTTCTTTCTTGACTATGTAGGGGTTGCTGTGTATCAGTATGGCAGTGCCCTTGCTCACTACTACTATGTGATAGAGGAAGAGTGGCACACTCAAGTTCGAGGGTTTTACTTGCCCACTGCAGCTTTCTTGGCTTGGCTAACTTGCTTCGGCTGTTGCTATGGCAAGTACGCAAGCCCCGAGCTGCCCAAGTTTGCCAACAAGCTTTTCCAAGTAGTGCCCTCAGCCTTGGCTTACTGTTTAGACATAAGCCCAGTGGTTCACCGCATCTACAGCTGCTACCAGGGAGGCTGCTCTGACCCAGTGATGTCCTACCACTTCTACCACGTGCTATTTTTCCTCATCAGCGCCTACTTCTTCTCCTACCCTCACCCAGAGAGTTTGTTTAATGGAAAGTGTGACTTCATTGGCCAGGGCCACCAGATCTTTCACGTGCTTGTGGCTGCATCCACACTAACCCAGATAGAAGCACTGCGCACTGATTTCTCAGAGCGCCGCCAACTGTATGAGCGTCTTCACGGTGACCTGGCACACGATGCTGTTGCACTCTTCATCTTCACTACCTGCTGCTCTGCGCTGACTGCTTTTTATGTGCGCAAGCGTGTACGTGCTTCTCTCCATGTGAAAGAGGAGTAACTAATTTGCTTGCCTCTGTATTGCCCATTAAATAATTTTAGTGTATTTATGGTTGTAATTTGCTCTGTGACAGTGATGATGTTGCAATGTGATCTGCCAAACCACAGGAATAAAAAAACAGTTGACAAAAGTTCAAAGTGTAGTAGCAGAAATGGAGTCATGTACTTTTCCAGTGTTTATTCCTGCACACTTAATTATTTTTAAACTCTCTTTTAATTCACAGTGTTTTTGATCTATACAAGCAGAAACATTCTTATACAGTTTCTCCATTGACGACCTTCATCAAATTGCATATTTTCAAACAAAATCCTCACATTTTTCATCAACCCTAACATTAATTTTATCATTATTTTTAGTCTTTTGTGTGTCCATTCTCAATGCACATTTTTGTCACTTAACATTTATCTTCCTTTTGATCTTGTCCTTCTATTTGAGAATCAAAGCAGGGATCTTAAATTTGTACCTACCAAGGTGCTGACTCTGTGCCACACTTGTAAGAACACCTTCTGTAGAGTAACATTTGAAAACCAAATATTGTACCTCAAACCTTTTTTTCTTTCTGTGATTCCATTCTGAAAATTTTTCTTTCAAACAAGACAAGCTCCAACAAAAGGTAACACATCGAAGCTAGATTACTGAAGTCTGTTTGTGTTTTTTTTTTAAAGGGCTGGAATTTCAGCTTTGCCTTTCACCTCCCAAACACAAATGCTTTCTTTGCATAGCTTTGTTTTAATATTTGGTTATTTGGATTTGACTCACAAAAGTAGATGTCTGATGCGTGGTGTTCTGATCCTTTTGCATTTTTTTGTTTCTCTTTTGTGATTAATATGTATGTGCCTCTATGCATGTTGTCACACTGTGTATGTTGAGTGTGAATGTCAATGAAAACTTACAGTAGCTTTGCACTTTCTTTCTTTGTAAATAAGGAGTATTTTTTTCCTTTCCATTGAAGTGTTTTGTAGTCAGTGTTTTACTGTCCAAAAAAACAAAACAAAACAAAAAACAGTAATACATACATTTTAACTGGTGCACTTCTTTTTCGCATTTTATGGCACATTGATATTGTTCATTGATAACGTTTCTCAGTTTTACATCTGACATAAAAATAAATGCCAGAAATGATCTATACCCAGCACAGCACCCTTTGTTCATAATGGTGTTTCATGTGCCAATGAATCTGTTATTGCTTCAGTGATGGTACTACTGAAAAATGAAGTCGATGACTGATGTCTCAAGAGACTTGTTGAATTTATGACTTGACTGAATTTAACCCTGTTCAAACCCTGTATTAAACTACTAACAGACATGTTGAGAAAATGGCATCTTGCACTGCCTGAATCACTGGATTCTTTGTAGCTGAAGGCACTGACTATGTTTACACACAGAGATCTTGTTGCTAGTAATGCTCGAAGTCCTGCATAATGTGGTTGCAAAGGTTGTCTGCTTATTAACAGTTACATAGATGGATGAATAACAAGCGATTTACATTGACAGCATAATTTTAATACTGTTTTAAAGTATTTGTTGATTTCTAATTCATCTGATTCATGTCTTGCTTGTATCATCCTGAAATCATAAATTGAAGGACCAAAACAAGTGGAAGAATCGATGTGCTCGATGACATTTATTGTGTCTCATATTGAACTGAAGCATGAAGTGTGTAAACATAGCCTGTGATCAACTCCCTTTACTGCTTTTTTAAAGCAAAGTGAAAGGGACCAGAATGTCTTCTGCCTCCAAATATGTGATTGACTGTATTATTACTATACTATGTGATATTTAAGACAATAAAGTGTTTCAGTAATTTTATATTTCTCCTCATTTTATGAGCAGATTTTTCCATTGTGTCATTTATTCAGACAGTTCCTTATAACCTTTGCCTTGTTTTAAAAACTATGCACGCAGTGAAACAAAACTCCACTAAAACTACATTCTTTAATGTTTTATCGCAAGCAAAATTCTGGACTGTGAGGGCTCAGGTCACGAGTAGTAGTTAGTTGAAACGTGAGCGTTAATACTCTATGGCCGCTAGAGGGCAGCAGTGTTTAGCCTCATTTTGTTCCTCTGGAGAGTTGTGTAGAAGCTGTAATTCAAACAAATTCAATGCAACACTCAATATCCTTTAGTCATAACATTAGATTACAAAAATAATAAAAAATCAACATTTTAAAAGTACTGAATTCATCTGTAAATTATTAATGTAAAATAGCTTAGAATAATCTTTATTAAAGAACATTTTGTCATGCATTACTAGATGCTAGTAAATCTATCCATTAGGGGGCACACATGTTCTGCATAGAAAACAGGTTGATCAAAACACATTTTATTGTCTACATGTTGTTGCGTGCCTAAAGATTCTTTGAAAACTATTTGCTGCCTGCCTCACAAAACATACAGTAGACAGTCATTTTGTCAAGAAATAGTTCACAGGAGCTAGAGTTCATTATTGCTTCATTATTGCTTAATAGATTGCAAATATTATTGCAAGATTCAATAGAGCGTTGCAGCTGTTCCTGTGGCTCCTGTGGCTTTGGTGTGGGTGGCCTATTTCTGTGCATTATGTATGTGCATATGTGCCAGCTCTCACTCTCTTTGTACAAATATCCGCAGTGCTTGTGCTAAATAAGTTTGTGTGAGAGCTTTGTGTATTTGCAAGAAGCTACAGTGTGCATTTATAGAAGGTATAAGGAACCTCATCTCATTATGAGACTCTTCTCTCATTGCTTCCCACACAAACAACTTAACACTGTGTGTATATATATATATATATATATATATATATATATATATATATATATATATATATATATATATATATATATATATATATATATATATATATATATATATATATATATATATATATATATATATATATATATATATATATATATATATATATATATATATAGCTCTGGAAAAAATTAAGAGACCATATCAAAATTATCAGTTTCTCTGGTTTTACTATTTATAGGTATGTGTTTGGGTAAAATAATTTTTCCCAAATAAAAATATTGTAATTTAGAGCATTTATTTGCAAGAGAATAGTGATGACCACAGAAGTGTTTTTTTTTATATCAGCACCTCATTCAGTAGAATGAGGTGTGCCTGTGTTAGGATTCAACAGATATTGGAATGGAATGGTTTCCATACTTGTAGAGAAGCTGATTCAATGGAAAAATTGCAGTGGTCTCTTAATTTTTTCCAGAGCTGTACATATATACATATATATACAGTATATACATATAGACACAGTGCTAATTTGGACTTCTGTAGCCATGAAAACACATTTTTGATATTTTAAGCAGAAACAGGCTGAAATAATGAGAACTGGCTGAAATCAAAATGACTGGCCTACTGATCTGAGTTTTCCTCTTACTCCATATCTTGGTCTCCTTCTCTGTCACTGAAAGGCTCCTCTTCATTCTCTTCATCAATAGTACATTTACCTTGTATGATTTGAATCAAGGTTGCCACGGTGATTCTGGGTGGCCTTGGTCTCCTATCGTGTTTTGTAATTAAAGATTTGACTTGCTACGGGTACTGGCTTTGTTCAGAGTTATTAAATTGCCATCTCTTTTTTTGCCAGGTGACAGATAGCCAACGTCTTTTCTGATTATTTTTTCATGAACCTCACATGAGTTGCCAAGAATTTTGTTCCATTACCATTTGGGTTATTCGGACATTTTTATAATATGGGAGGGAAGGCCTTGGGAAACCTACAGTAATAGCAGAGGGACAATCATTTGAGAGTCATTTGAGAGACTGGAAACAAATCAAAGACAAGAAAAATTACCTATCCCTTTGCTGTGTTCCTTTGACTTATAGTGAGGATAGTTGTATGATGGTATGATCCACTGTAACGTAATTTGCCTTTTGGGGTCATAAAGTAATAATATTAGTGCCTCGCCTTCAATGCAAAAACATTGACTAATGTGTCATATGCTTTCTAACTGTGTTACTGTATTTTGTTTATTACCACAAATCCTCATTTTTAACATTAAGCAAAGGCAGACACTGCAGCAGACAGAGAGAGAGAGAGAGAGAGAGAGAGAGAGAGACATTAAATATAGATAAAGTCTGGAGGAAACAGACTTTGTGAAGATCTAGCCAATCAGTGATTATTTTAAGAGTAAAGTTTCAGGAATCAACGGGCAATGGTGAAGGTTTTGTTTTTGCATCTCATATTAATGTGAATGACATTTCATAAAACTGCCAATTTTAAACAGCATTTTAAAATCTCAGTCTCAATCAGTGTCCCACCGAGAAACACAAAGAGTCAGAATTTATCCAAAACCCTAATAAATTCTGTCTGCTTCTAAAGAGAACCTTCTTTGTTCCCCTCTTCATCTTTGCTGTGGCTCTGATGCGACTTGCTTTACCAATCAGCTCTGGCTCGAAACGGCTCTATTCATCATGAGCTGCTGGAGGAGATACCACAGGCTGGAGGTGAGCAGGAAGCACGTCGGCCGTATCTGAAGGTCTCTGTCTTGCCAAAGCTTGGAGCTTCTCAAGGATAATGAATTCCCTGCTGGTGCCCCATAACCTGCCTGTATACTACAGGGTTACCCACTCCAGCATTATTCCCAGATAAGCACAAAGTGGAAAACGTAAGGAGGCAGGGTTATTTACACAGCAACCTCTAACAGCCCTAGTGTTACTGCAGCTCACAGGGAGAATAGATTTGTATTGTTATGTTTAAATTTTTTTTTAAATAACCTTATGCTCACTTTGAAATGTGTTTATCAGCACTCACATTGCTTTTTCACTGATTTTTGAATAATTGCAATGTCTGTCTTGTTGCATGTTTATTTGCCTGGTACAAAATAATTTCCAGGTCTGTGTAAAATTGTGTATATGCAACAACGAGAATGGCTTATTCACTTGTATTGCTCTCGAAATGTCACTTAACTTCTACCTGACATACTCTCTTCATTGGAAGTGAGTAGACTGTATGGAGTTAAAGCCAGGCGGAAGTTAGCCTTTGAAATCTTATATGTCAATCTATTGAAGCTATTTTTAATTGTTGGATTATGTTTGAAAAAAAAAGGATTTGAGGCCTGTCATGCAATCCTCCTGATCCTCTCATCTAACGTTTACGTTCCCTTAGAGACTTTCTGGCCTCTCTCTCAGATCCATCACCGACTGAAGAGTCCTCCTCCTCCTTGTCGCTTCCACAGTATGAGTTTGTGAAAAGACTCCAGATGGCTTGGGTTCCTTTTGTTGAAGCCTATCTGTACATTTCCTCTGCACTATTCAATTAACCCAGCACCTGCAGCTCTCATTTCAGTTTTCAGACAGAAGTGTTTGAACAAGCTTTTCCTACTTGTCGCTATAAATGAGGAGCTAATGCCATTTTTACATTATTCTATCTAGAGTGACATCGTTGTATAGACTGATGGTATGGGGGAAGCGTTTAACTGGCGTTCTTACATTTTTTTTAACAAATGAATGATGAAAGTCTTGAGCAACTTTCGATGTAATTCTTGAATTATGCATTTGGATGGGCTCCATTTATTGCCGGGACTTTTTCAGGGATTACGTCCACACTGAGGATTAGTAAAGAAATTGGTAAATTGAATTTTGGGTAAGTGCCAGGATGATAAAGAGGGAAATGTTTGGTATATGGTACATTGCCTCAGCTTTATGAATGGTCCTCTTCAAAGAGCAAACTGGAAACCTGGATTTCTTTCTAAGTGTCTAAACCAGCTATTTCAGCATCAGCCGAGCATCCAGTGGGAAGCGAGGAGTTGTGTAACCAGTAGCTACAAGTTTGTGGTATTGATGTATAAAAACAGACTACAGTTTCTCACATTAGCAAATTAAATTGTATGGAATATTTTTTGGAAAAAATCCCATATGTTGGTATTTTAAAAGGTATTATTTGGAGTTTTGACATTTGAAAAAGTCTTTTTACACCAGAGAATTGTGTAAAATGTACATCCACAAAATGTCAACTTAGCATACAACACAATATAATGGAAATAGAAATATAATAGAAATGTCTGATTTGAGTCACACTACGGGAGCCCACACCTCCATCTAGTGGTACACAGTGAAATTACATTTTTCATTAACAGTCAAGGTATATATTTTCATCATTATGTCGTCCCTTAAGTTACTCGAACATTTCAACTATTTTTGTTGCAGTTCCATAAAAAAAAGAGGCTATTTTAGTTGAGTCTAAATTACAATGATAAAGTTATATGAGGACGGGAAAATCTTTGAACGGCAGGTTGTTTTCCACTTTTTCATTCAGTCCTCGTATAAAGCCGAACAAAGCTCTGCCATGATGAGTGAAAATAATCTAAGTCTGAAGATCCCTGTGTGCGTGTAGCACATTCTTTCTCTTATCTCTGGAGGAGGTGAGTTGGGAGTTTTAACAAAAGGATTGTGGAGATATGAAAAAAAACAAAAAAAACAAGGACCTCTTTGGCCATCTGTCTGAAACAATACATATAATGTGATGAGTGTATCTTGACAAAATCTAAATAGAAGTGTCTTAGAAAACAAGGGCAGGGTGGAGGCAGTCAGCATAGTTTTAGGGATGGACACTGGGGCTGATAGATGGAGCTCAAATTGAAAGCACAGACACAGAAAGTGAATCAGTGAGGGTAGGGCATAAGGAAACATGGGGACAGTCACACCATTTTATCTGGCAATACAGAGCTACTTCCCCATCATTCCAATTAACCTGAGCCTAGTTCTGAGTAATGTGGCATAATGTGCATTTAATGTGCAAACTGCCTTTATGTTATGTTACACAACTACAGGAGGATATTCTCTTTACTTAAGGGCTTGTTTATTCTTTGACAACATATGGAAACCGCCTGTTGCATTGAAGGCGTTACTCTGCGACTCATTACCATTTGCAATTATTGTGAAGATTGGTTTGGGAACTTTTTATTTCCTCTATTTCTTTCTTGTATTAATTCTAGTGATGAACACACCCACATGCACTCATGACTCATCTCTGATACTGTTGATAGCTGGCTCAACAACTTCCATGAAGCAGATAATTGGTCATCTTGCTCCTGTGAAAGAAACCCTCCACGCCACAACCCAGCATTATTACTTCAGCACAATAATCATCATTAAAGCTCCCTTTTTACTGAAACATATTTGTAATTCTGTTTTCTTTAAAAGCTGAGGTAAAACACAAAACAAACCATCTAGGCTAGTTGTTCCTGCTTTTGAATTAGCCTATACATAGTTTTTGTCTAAGTCTAATTAAAAAGTAAATATTTACAAATATATATTTTTTAAATGCACTCCAGAGTAGTAAATCGATTTATTTGATTTTGATCAAAAATAGCCATATTGCTAACAGTTGATGATTAGTGGACCAGTAGGTTGTGATGTCATTTTAAACTGGGTGTTGTAATGGGAAGCTGGTGAACCAAAATGGCAGTTCAAAAGGTTTAGTAACAGACAGGAGCAGGAAGTGGAGATCCAGAGAATGGTGGACAGTGGAGTAGAGGAGGCAGCCAGGCAGGAGACTGGAGCTGGGATGGAGTTCTGTGCAGAGAAAGAGGTAGGCAAGTTTACAAAAAACAAGAATATCCAAACTACAGGAAATTAGAGCCACACAATGTACTACAAACGGTAACTGACAATCTGGCGAAGAGTGGAGGACTGAAAAGGGCTCTTATACTGGAGCTGCGAGTAGTGATGAATCTAATGAGCTGCAGGTGTGCTGGAGTAACTGCAGACTCCAGGAACTCTGCCCAGACTCCACCCAGCTCCAAAGCACACACACACACACACACACACACAAGAGAGGGAGACAAACAGGAGTACACAGGAAAAAGACAGGGATCCTGACACTGGGCACGTGATTCCAACAAGTTAAAAACAAATTGTGTCGATGAATTCCAAGCATGATGGTCTATCTTTAATATTTTCAACTTTAATTGAAATATTAAACTTCTATGCAGAATTTGAAACAATATTAATTAAGAATCTGTAACATTTCCTGCGCATCCTGTTTGTAAAGATGGCTCATGTGAGAATTGGCTGAAAATGTAAACCTCAGAGATTCTATGTTTTTGAAAGAAGGTGTGTTATATATTATCCAGCACTTGAGACATTGTAGTATAGCTTTGGGCACAGTTAGTCACTGATGACATAGAGAGCACAGATGGGAATTCATAGGAGCACTTTACGGCGCGCAAATAAAACATATTATAATCAAATCAATGAGCGGATAAACAGGTGCTGTGTTAATTTATGTACTGTTAATCCACAGCCTAGTGGCTCAGCACATACTTCCTCCCTGTGGCACTACACCCCCAAACATAGAGTTAGTATTCTCCTGTGGGTGCTACTTTGTGGCTAAATATTTATAGAGGGGGCTGGCGTGAGGTGATAAGGAGAAGGGGTCCTTTCATGATAACGCAGAGGGATTTAAAGGGGAATATTTAATCAAGCACAAGTTTGTATCTGTGGGACAATAACATTTAAATGCTTTTCCGGGCTTGTACCTAAAAGTATTGGCAAAGGTCACGCTCTGTTTCCACAAACTTTCATTCACCCTAGAGTGTGTGTCACTTAGGATCAGTTTTTATTGCCTTGTAATAATCATAGACAGCAACATGGCATGCCTGTAGTTTCAGAATGTATTGCTCTGGCTGCCAGCTGAATATAAAATTCTGAAAAAAACACTGAAAATAAAAAGTGAGCTCAGAGCTGCACATTGTGATGTGGATATTTTAGAATGAACTGTAAATTATGTTCAAACCTAAGTGGCAATTTTGATATTTTTATATTCCACAACCACCTTTCTGGTTGTTTTGTTAAAATCCACTTCATGAAGCTGAAAGAAGAAAAAAACACAGCTTCCATCAATTCATTCTTCTGAAACACTTTTGCTTTGTCAATTTAAGTTACATTTTATATACAAATTCATATTTCAGTCTTTAGAAAATGGAAAAAAGCACATCTAAATTGTTGGTGCAGCATTATTCAGGAGCCTCGCTTCCTTGATGCAGGTGTACAAAATGCAAACTGGAACTCACTGTGCACGTGAAGGACGTCCAACTCATGAAGCACATCAATTACAAGTCTGAAACCGTAGTCTAGGATATCATTGGTTCAATCTACAAAAAGTGGCAGGCAGCATTGAGGCAGAGAGTAATGGAAAACCTGGCTGCTTTATTGTCAAGACGAACAAAGTGCTGGAACAGACGGCACGCTAGAACTTTGTTCCAGTAAACTTTTTATGTCTGTGACTAACAGGACAAGTCTTTCCAGCCCAAGTTTCTGTTCTGGTCTTTAGTCTGATCCACCACTTCTGTGTAGGTGACAATAACGCTGTAGATTCTGTATATATTTATTTAACACATTACAAACTTTAGCAAAGTTTGTTGATATTTTATGCTGAGGGGGTCTGTTTATGACACAGTGGAACTCTTGGCAGCGAGGACCTCCCTGTGACAGATGGACGAGGGAGGTAAGGGAATAGAGAAGAGCATAGATCAGACCTGACACTGATTTGAAGCATGGGAGAAAGACAGTTTTTGGATACAATACAACACATGGTGGAAGAGTGGAAATACTGCCAAATCAAACATAAATCATGAAACTTTAATGACAGTTTGGACAGTCCTGAACAAAAAGTGTTTCAAATAATTTCTACTAGTTTTCAACAAGACTCGTATTATTAAGAAACACTGTCGCACTTCGGCTTAGTGTTGATAGCAAAATGTGTGTCTTTAAAAGGGCTAATGACATGGCTGTTTGATAAGGAACAGGCTTTACCACAAATATAATGGACATGGCACACATCTGAACAGGCTTAATTACCCCTGGGCAGGCTTGTATTGTGCTCTGGATTGTGTCATTGCTATGGAGAAGCACACATGCATCTGACATCCATCCATGCATGGTTAGTCTGCAAGGGCAATTCAATACAGGGAAACTACCAAGTGTATAAGTAAAATAATTGATGAACAGTTTTTCTGGCCATGTTGGAAGCGTTTCTGAGCATGAGTAAGATAGAAATTAAAATGACTTTCCCCAAAGAGTGCTTGTTTTTTTGCAGGGAGTGTTCTATGTCTCTGTTCTTGGCAGAGTGCTCTTGACCCACCAGCCAGGCTTAATGAGTTTACTGCTTCGTTTTCAACATTTCTCACTTAACGCCATCTGTTGTGCTCGAGTACAGCCCGCTCTCAGGACTAAAAGCATCGGCACCTGATTGTGAATCCACACTGCCTTCATCTTGCTTTGTCCTGTCCTCTTCATGCTGCTCGACAGAATACAAAGTGTGCCATTGTTTTTTTTTCTGCCTATTTTATCTTTGGGATAGGAGTGACTATCTGCATCATCTTTCTCTTTATGTTAATGTTTTTTGCCCACATTTCCACTCACTTGTTGTGATGCATCAGGATGATTTAGTGAGTAAGGCCTTAGTGTTTTCAGTGGCTCTGGAGTGAATATAAGTGACAGACGAGAAAGTTTTGACTGCCTCCAACTCAACAGATATGAAAGTAGTTTTACTAGATTTCAAGTTTATTGATCTAAATGCCTTTTATCTTCTACTTTTTTAAGTGGTTAACTTCGAGTTGCCTCTTAAAGTGATTGATATTCCAGGAGTTTTAGGTAAGGTTTCATGTGGCACTTGTAGTTAGTATTATACCAAGTAGAAATATGTGTGTGCAGACAAACATGGTCATTCTCAACTGTGTACAGCAATATACAGTGATAGACATATACACAAAAAGTGTTTCCTAAACAAAAGGATTTCCTTTTGCAAGTACACTGACTCTTTTAACTCTACATTATTTTACCCTGAATTATATTGTGTTATTATATTGTGCATTCTGCAGTATTCTTAAGCAGCATCTGCTGGGTGGCTCACTCAGCAGATTGGGAAAGGGATCTATGGGCTGCTGGGCAGAAGGATGTGGAACTCAATTTAATGTACTATACTTCTGAATAGTTAACTATTTGCCAAGGAACTTATCAGAAGTATATAATAAACTGTTTAAATGTGCTTGTTTACAGCTGTTCACTTCTTTTCTGAGCCTGGTCTGTACTTCAGGCTGTGTGCACAGAGAAATCTACAATTAGCAAATAACATTAATCCAAGAATCTTACTTGAATCAGCTTCCAAGGAAAAAGATACTGAACCTGGATAGAGTATTTACACAATGAATGCACTAATATGCAGTGTACAGGATAAACACAAATGTTTAAATAATCAAAAATTCAGAAATCAGAAAACAAGCCAACAATGATTAATTTAAAAAGAAAAAAAGCTGCAAAAAATTACCTCCAGAATGTTTGGAAAATATCTGGGTACATTTATCCATTATCTTGTTCTTTTTGTTCTTGTATCAAAACAATAATCCTACTGCAGCACGCTTGACATTCACTTACTGTAAAGAAAAAGGGCTTAAAGCAATCCTGCATAACTCTACAGAGTCTCTGTGTTGTTGCAACAGTCATTTTACAGACATTGTTTTTTTCAAGTAGAGACAATCTAAGCCGGCAAGTTTGGAAGAAAAACATAACATGTCTTCTGAAACGGTAGCATCATTTTAGTGTATTTTGTACAAATACAACTCTGCAAGGGTCCAGTGTATTGGCCTATTTCTGCAGCCTCTTTTTGAGGGCTGCAAAGTGTGTCGCTCATGTAACGTTTTGTGAAAAGTCTGTGTCCTGGCGACAGCAAAGTTACATTGGAGGTTTCTGTTCAGCTGAGGGTCACTATGTTAGTGAGACATGATTCTACCAATCTCATGTCTAAGAACCATTAAATGATTATAACAATATATATTTTTGGTGTTACTGAAGTATATGGTTTTATGCTGTGAATTTTTTTTTAAAATAAAATAAAGCATGCAGTTTGTTAGAAATACTGTATAAACACAGCTCACAATGTATAATATTGAGGTAGTGAGGGTTTGGGGATTACATTGTAACTTGAACCACGACAGTTCTGTTTTTCACTGTAAGACCCTCCTCCCTCCACAGAGGCAAAGCACACTCACACTTGAATTTAGAAACTTCTTTACAAATACTATGCTACTGTAAAATTTAAAATGAGGGCACTCCCTTAAACTAATGTAGATATTTCAAATCTCAAATATTTCAAATGCCTTTAACACATTTTGGGTCAGTTTAAACCAGTATTGCTTACTGTAAATGTCACTGACAAATGTCAATGACAAATTCTCCAGATGACTAGCGGTGGTGTTTTTTTTTCTTTTTAATATCAGCTAGAAGTGGAGTCAGGTGGCAGGTCAGACCAAAAAATAACTGAGGCACTCTTTATGGCAAACACAGTGAGGAAAGCAATTTGAGTTTAGGCAGTAGGCTACAGGATGAAAGAGTGAGGGTGGGAGGAAGACGGAAGGCAACATCTTGTGTGGAGGAAATGAGAATCGAATGAATAGTGAGGCAGGCTGTGAGGAGAAATTTAACAAAATGTTTGAGATGGTTTTCTGGAGCGTGTGCAGTGTAGTGAGGGGGGCAGGGGCAGGGGCATGTAGGGCGAAGGACATCAATCTCTCAAAGTGAAGAGTAGGATCTGAGAATAAATGCTTGGTTTAAAGCACATGACAGATGGACATCTGTCCAACTGAAGTATAATTCAACACTGCACAAAACTGCTCCATGTGTGCCAATGTGTCTTATTTCTGCAGCTACACTCCGAAAACCTAACAGATTTATAAAGGGAGAAAGCATCCGCAGTTGTATGTCACAGTTAGTTGTAAATAATCCACACACAATCCGCTCTAGCTGGTGTTTTTCAATTATACCAAATGTGACAGAGAAAATAAAATATTATTTCAGTCATGGCAGCACATTGGCACAAAGCAATCTTGGATGTGAAATTTAACAGACCTAAAGCTATAACTAATGTGACCTTTAGAGGTAAATGCACTGAAGTTACTGTTATCATCACAACGTAACCCTTGGCTTCCATGTACTTTTCTACGGCCATGTAAACTTGTCACTTCAAAGCAGTCAACACATTCTCAGTGAGATGAACAGGTTTTTATACAAAATTAGGTTTACAATTTTAACTTAAGTCAGGTGTAATGCCACAGTTTTCCTCACAGTGTTTCCTTAAAGAAGTGAATAGACTAGTGAGTCTGAGGAGAAGGTTGCTTAGTTAGTGCTGGATTTATAAATCATGTTCTTCCCACCCTGTTCTCGGCTCCTTCACAAAGCTCTCATTATGACAAACGGATCTGGCTGCACTGCAGAGGAGGACTCTTTTATGTAATTTACTGTGCAAAGGAACTTTAAGTGAGTTGACATTAACATGCTGTACTCTTCGTTGCTACAGCAGCTAAAAGCCTCCAACTTGGGCAGTGCGTTTAGCGGTTTGCCTTTGCTTCAGTGTGCTTTGATAATGATTGTGCTTTATATAAGGCCCTATATCCATCCAAATATAAATACATGTATACTCTGAAAACCTGAAGGCAGTTTGTATGTAAAATGTTTAAACTATTTGACACAAAGAGAGACTTGCAAAATCAAAACCATTTTGATTAAAAAGCCCATAAGACAAATATTAAGGACTGTATTGAACAATGAAACTGTGGTAAGTATTGCATTTGAAAGGTAATCCACTATGATGGTCCAACATGGTGTATACTAGATTGACTTTGGAGACTGTAAAGATTTTAAAACTAACCCGCAGTCACGATGCTGTCTTTCATTGATGGCAATTTTCTTTGTGTAGGACCAAAAACAGGAGAGCTCTGTTTATTGAGTCTTCAGGCGGCGACAGGTAAAAAGCTTTTTTGTGTGTTTGCTTTTTTAAACCTACCAAAGTACCCTCTTATGTCGACAGAGTTTTTCTCCACACAGTGTTCATTTACTAAGTGTAAATTGCCTCAGAAATTTAAAAAAATCAGCATAATTTTTTCCCAAACTGCTTTTTTTCAATTTACATTTTGTTTTAAAATTACACACGCATTGTAACTCAGAAAGATTATCCCCAGAATATTGTTTTACATAAAACACCTAAGTGCTGCAGATTGTATACATCAGCGAGCATCCACACAAATATTTTTACAAGCCCTTTGCTCTGACTTGGTGGTGCATTTGCATAATGACATCCTTTGTTTATTAAAAACCTGCATTCATTTCACCAAGGACCATTAAACAAGCACAGAATGTGGACGCTATGGAGTGGGATATAACATTGAAAATGCAAATTCTAGTGCATGACTTTGATATCTAGTCCTCTGTGGAGCCAAATAGCTGCATGTAAACAGGTAGCATGCACTTAATCTGTAGTGATCTCCAAGGCGACAGGCTCGGGGCATGTCACCCAGAGGAGCAGAGCCTTGGCATAATGACACTTATTTCTGTTCATAAACAAGACTCTGATGAAATGTGAGGGGACGATATTTTTGTTGTGACGCAGTAGGCAGGTAATGTAGGCTAGCTTTCCACTCAAAATATGAACTGATCATCTAAATTATTGCTTGAGCAAGAGCCACTATTTGTTGTATTAAAATTAGTCAAGCAAAAATAATCAGCCTCCTTTGTGACTGAGCCTAAATTGAAGCATTTTACTCCATTACTCAATTGTTTACGCTAAGCTAAGTCAGAAGTGATCAGTATTATGAGTTCCACAAGAACCAGGGCAATATAGGTATGTTTGAAAATTTGAAAACAGGAAACAGACAGAAAACAAACAAAAAGAGAATGCGAAGGTGAAGAAATTTGATTGCATCAAAGTAACATTTATATTCAACACGTTAATGTACAGGAATGTTTCTGGAAAGCATTTCAAATATTCATAAAATGTATTTTTGACACAGGTAACAAAACAAAAGAATAACTATTTCCATATTTTTATTCACGGCAGTATAGTATCTTGTGTCTCCTCTGCAGTAAGTTCAGTCTGTGCCCATTCATTGTGACCCAGAAGTGTAACATTGTAAATCACCAAGTGCCGTCGCATTGAGATGATTCTTCTATCGGCCGACGAGCCTGTGTTTGTGGTTGAATTATTGTCCCTTTAAGACTCATAGTGATGCACTGTAGTTTCTGGGCAGAGCGCCAGCCAATGCGACTTAAAAATATGAGGCACGCTTACATAACCGCAGATTTGTGTCTAAACTTTATCAATACCAGGTGCTGAATCCGGAAGCAAGAGTAAAATTAAACCCAAGTTAAAAGTTTTGCTGCAAAGCGGTGAAACTCTAGTTTCATGAGTGCTTTAAAAAAGAACATATTTCTAAAAATCAGCAGGCGTTCAAGTTTACAGAGTGCTATAGAATAAATACCAGATGGAAAATACACTGACGAGACATAAAACATTATTGTTGTGTGTTATAATTAATTAGAAGGAAACCGAAAACATTAATCCATGGCGAAAATCATCAAGCATTAAAATAATGAAGATTATAGTATTTCTGTTTAAAGCAAACTTCTAAATCCTAACACGGGCTCATATTATCTTTGAATGTGGATATATATTCATTTAAAATGCATAATGCCGTTAATTGGTTTTCGTTTTTCGGTTTGTGTTTTGAAAGCCACAGTAAGTAGTGGAATGTGTAAAACATTCATGAACAGACAAAAATTCAAATAATAATAAATTATTTTTAACCAAGCTCAGAGAGATGTAGACGTTTAGCAATAAATAAAATGATGAAGCAATCAATGGATCAATAAGACCTTTCTTTTACCAACAAAAAATGGCTGAACATTTGAAAAAGCATTTGAAAAACATATGGCCTTCTCGTAGTGAAAGGTGTTTTTTATGGAATTTTTAAACATTTTCAACAAATAAAACAGCACAGACCTTTTCCAAAACAAGTGCCCTTTTCCTGCCTAAACACAGTCTTAGCCTCTTAAGAGCCATCACATCGGCCACTAGAGATCGCCACAGTTCGGTGGGTTGATGGAATTTTAGTTAAAAGGCTTTTTAGAAATAAGAGGGCATCTCAGTTTCTTATAATGCATTAATTTTGAGAGCTATGAATGTACTCATGAAGAACATTGTGCAGGGTCAAGTGCAGCTGCTCATGGTCATCCTGTGCTCTCTTTTAACCATTCTTTTCTTTTGAAGTGGATGTTTTCTTCTATAATAAACCGTCTGATTCTGAAGCTGGTTCTAAAACCTGTGACTATAGCTTGGTTACCTTAAGCGGTCTCAATTTCCATTAACCTGTAAATGCCTGTAGTCCCAGTCCCTGATGGTGTTGTGGTATAACTTCTATTTATGCTGACAGGCCTCATTTGTCCGCTGCTCTTGAACTACTATGTGAATTTTTCTATGCATGGTGAGAACCAAACAGATAGTGATTACAGAGATACTTCAAACAACTACTCAGATGATGTGTCTTTAAAGAGGTTTCTGTCCAGCTGAGGGTTCTTTGTCAGTGAGATAGGCTTGATTCTACCAACCTCATGACTAAGAACCATCAAAATCCTTTTGAGAATATACAGTATCTATATCTAAAAGTTGCACAGGGCTGCTTTAACTAAATGGAAGTGCGTGGGAAAAACAGCCTGTTCAAAGTTCATCAGGTCTCTCGTCTCTTCCTGTACAAGGCACATGTAACACTGTTGTGCCTTATTATCCCACCGATTATCTTTGTGCACAATCTTTTCAGATTTATCTATTTAAAATGCATTTCAAACCCACAGGAACGGTGTGTTCTTTTTGTACATTTTGCAGTGAACATAAAATGGTTGGCAAAATGCAAATGGTGCCATCTCTGTGCCTTTGAGCAGATTGCTGATAAATGTGTGCTCTCCCAGGTTTATATCTTATGTATTACCTGTTCTCATTAGCAAGCACTTACCTTAATGTGGCAACTATTAGTCGGAGTTTTGAGCCTTTGATGGTCATGCTTTATGTCACAGTTTATGGTTTTTATTGTGACTGGGGTTCATTTACGGAAATTTACATCTTGTTTAGCGATGTTTTGGAAAGGGCCACAGGGCTATTCATTTTAGAGCCTTTGCGGGACATCAGTGCGAACAGAGTGCGTTGAGGACTGAGGGGGCATGCATTAATGAACTGTGTGTGACAGTGTGCTCAATCAAGGGCCAAGAGCATCAGGAAATATGGACCGCCCTGTCGTTTTTTATTCTGTGTCGGAGAGGACAACAACAACCTCAGAATTGTAAGTCCCAACCAACTCTTTTTATATGACTCGTGTATGAGATGCCAAGGAAAGAATTCAAGTGGTATTTCCAAAAGGATTTCACTGAGCAAATGTATCTACTTCAGCGCCACCCCCTCCGCATTGTCATCTCCCCTCAAGCCCATTGAATCTGTTTCAAATGTCTCCCAAACATTGGACTTGTACTCCCAGGCACTGTTGCCATGGAGGCCACCTCTATATCAAGTTTCCCTCCTCCTTCTTCTGCACTATAATACAGTTACAGGCCTTATGAACAGCACATTTCATTATGGCCCCCAAACCAGATTAAAACTGTTTTGCCCCTAGAACGAGCGCTGGTCTGAACCAGCTGTCAGTGTTTATTAAAGGGAGGGGTTTGACAAAAGCAAGCTTGGACTTTTAACACTGTAACAGACTCTGTAACAGACACTATATTCACAGCAAAATACTGGTGCACTCTGAAAACTACTGTTCTGCCTTAACAGTGAGAGAATTATGGGTGACTGGGGTCAACTTGACAACAATAATCAATATATAGATCATTTTAGGTTATCCTTTCCTATTGATATGTAGAAGCTGCTGTAAAATATTCACAATCCCCCAATGACAGTGAGTTTTCAGGCACTTCCTCTTCACAGATGTACTGTTGTTGTTTGTTTCTACTCTCAGCGTATTGGACCAGATTTGCCACTAATTTCCCCGTTCAGCTGGAGGAGGAAAAGTTGATGCTTTTGTCTGGTTATGTCAAAGATTTGAGTAATTAAAGAACAATTTCCTCGCCTCTGTTTCCAAGTGCTTGCTTAAGGCGTATTTGTTGGATTTTCTACTTTGTGTAAGCCTATATTTATTTATAAATAATGAAAAAGGAAACCTCATGAATAAATAATACAAATAAAATGACCCATTTTGCATTTCATGTTCAATGATTAGTGTTGTTAAAACAAAAGATTTTTATTGATTAATGTAAGAGGATACACTCTTTTTTTCCACATTCAATATTTATTTAATGTGAAAGTCATGCTTCACAGACACTTAATGTATGTGCTGCTTTGTACAAGCAGTTCTTCACTGTCTGCATTCCTCTCATTACTGTTCGCACATGTTTTTCATTAAAGGAGCAGAAACAACACTGTATGCACAACAAAGACATCAAGTCATTATCAAGGCCATTATTGCTTCTTCTTGTCATGCTTCGTGATTATCTGAGGAGCTTAGCCTTAGCTAACACCAACAAACAGAAACAAAAGCTCAACTGTCAAATCCTGCCAAAAAGAGCTCCCACACACTTGAATAATGTCTTAGACAAACTGCTGTACGGCCAGATAATAAGAGCAAGGGTTCCAGTAGGCGTCTGAAGTACAATCCTGCTTATAGTAGGCGGCTCTTATGGAGTTTCAATGTTTAAAACCACAGAGATTAAGAAACAGATGATGAGGTGCAGTTTAGAGGCATTTCAGATTACTTTTTGTTTCTTGTGTGCCTCTGACAACTGAGGCGGTAAAAGAATGAGTTAAGAAGGCTCCAACTTACCAACAGTGGAAGACTCCCTGCAAAGAGAATCATCTTCTATGGGGTGATAAAACATTCAGTACCAATATGTAATTACTGCTGTCTGGTTATTCCTCAGACAGCAGTGTTTCAATAAGTCTATATCAAGCACTTTACATCCCAAGGTTGCGAGAATGTAAAATAAAGATTTCTGGAAAAATTTAGGCTGTATTCTTCTTCATTGGATGCTAGTTCTAAAGCTACTCAAACATTTTGACTCCCCAGAGTAAGATCTTCACACCAACAAATGAACAAAGATCATTCAGAGGTTATTTCAAATTTAATGACTCAAGAGCAATGGGATGCCCCGTTTTGATGAACAATCCATGCCAGTGCAATCGCTCTGAGTAAAGATTGTTGCCGTAAGAAAAAGAAAATAAAGACATCTTGCCATTTTTCTGCATGGTATCAGAGTAAGAGATGGAGGGTGTTTGAGGATGATTGTGAAAGGCTGCAGTCTCCAAGAAAGCATTGTACTGTATGTTTTGATTCCTTTTTTGTGTGTGTGTGCAGCAGGGGGCGATATTAAGCCAAAAAACAACTCCACTAACTCTAAACTCACAGCTCCGTCTCTTCTCTTCAAATGTTGGGAAATATATTCCCCCTACCTCCTCAATCGGGACCGGGACCTATTGGACAGGATCCGGCACCTCTGTTTTTTCAGGAGAAGTCTCTTAAAATAAAACTTACCGTGGCCTGTTTTTAAACATTTTGAACTGTAATGTATAAGTCAGCTCGTAGAAATGTCCCATTAGTTTGTTAAAATTGCATCTTTTAGACACAAAAAGCTATAATGCAGTCAACAACATACTGTATATTCTTTCACCTAAATATCCTCTCTGTGTTCTCCTCCTTCAGGTTTACAAATGAAGCACTCTGTGTAAGCTTTTCTACAAGGCAAACAGTGATATCCTTTCTGCTTCAAAGTGGGCATTGTGCGCAAAATACCAACAGAATAAATTAATATCTACCCAACCACGTTTTTGACAGGCTCTCTAATGTGCCCACCACAAATCTTGAGTCATGCTTTCAAGCACAGTTCTCTTCCTATTGCATAAAAAATAACATAAAACATGCAACAATCCTGCTAAAGTTACTTGGCTGCTTCACTTTGCTGTTGAACAGAGATGCCCAACAGTTCATTTCAGCATCATTGTGAAAATAAGCCGTTGTCTGAAAGTATGAAAAGCCCTCTTCTCCAGTAAGAGATAAACACCTGAGTCTAAAACGGTGCCTAGTCTATTGTTGTGCTTGTCTTTGTAAAGGTTAGCACCGGAGTTCTCATTACATCAAAGTGCATCAGTAGCAAAGGAGCCCTTGTGCCCGAGACACTCTCATTTGGTTTGATTCTTTTTGCTGCTTTTCTCGTTCTGCAGCTCAGTGCTTTGTGCAGACTTTCCCAATCATGCAGCTGCGCTGTCAGTTTGTGCCCTCCATTTACATAGGACGTTTTGTGTAGTGCTTGACTGATTATGTCATACCTAATGTGCTTTTAATGTTCGTGAAAGTTAGAGTCTGAAGTCGAGAAGAGTTTTAAATGCTGACATTGTAAAGCTGTTCATGTGATGTGACTTCATAGGAAGGTTTCTCTTTTTATGATAATTTGCCTCAGTGATGTTATCTATTTAGGAAAATGTTTGATCAAGATTAAACTGTACTTACTAATGTTGGAAATTGTATAATCTCCCCAGAGACTGGGCCACAAAACATAAGTAGAACTTTTTTTCTTTTAATTGATAAAAACAGTTGAATCACCTCATAGTGTATGATCTGTGAAAAAAATGACACATTATGATGTCATCACAGCTTTATTATCAAGGCTTTTAAAATGAGAATGTTTGACCAGTCACATAAGCTTTGGTCAATCACATACTGGCATCCAG